>JAZHRO010000039.1:63302857-64562500 GCA_037157565.1 Thalassia testudinum
AGGGAAGATCCCCGAAGCTTTTCCCTATTTCTATGTGTTGTGCGAAGGGGCTCGGTGATGTTGCAAAGACGCTCGCCGGAGTCCTTAATGATGGTGGTCGGTGATGGCTCAAACAGGGTTGGAAGTTAAAATTGGAGAGATGAGAAGGTTGAGGGAAGGAAGGGGAAGAAAAGCCCTAACCTAATTTGGGGGAAGGAGAGGTGGAGATCGATGGAGTGGCAGGTCGTCAGCGAAGAATCGGAGAAGGAATTGATGCTGACGAAGGAGGTAAAGAACTGGCTGTTAGGCTGAGAAGCTTGGCGAGAGAGATGAAGGCAGTTGCACCCTCGTTTGATGGAGAAAGGCAGCGGAGCGAAGGGGTGGAGAAGACCTCAAGTTCTGGCAATGGTGGCACACGGAGGAAGAGGAGAAGGCGGTGGTTGCACTCGGATTCCAGACGACTCGACTCGGAGGAGGATTGCGAGGCTTTATAGAGCCTCAGCCGTGCATGAATTTGTTGCAGGAGGTAGAGAGAAGTCCTTGCAACAACTTGTATCTACACATTTGTTTTTGACTCGAGATCGCAGGTTGATGCAACGACGGCAGTCAGCGAGATGAATATCGATCGACGCGGAGCGGAACGGTGAACAATTTGCCTCAGAGGTCGAGCTCAGCTGATGCTCGAAGCAGACGCAAATGACGTTGGAACGTTGCCGATCAGCTCGATCAATGGCCCGTTGGCCGCTGAAGGAGGAAGACAACGCTGGGGACCAGTTTGTAAGAAGAGAAGGACCTAAGAGTAATGAAATTGGACCTACTTGCAAGGATTTACGGAATTTAGGGGCCTAAGTGCAAAATTGGTACAAACATTGTCAAATCAGGTCCAACTTTTTATGGAAGCTCAATTAGGATCTAGGGAATCTGGTGGTCATGTCAATTTTGAGTTTTGATATTTTTTGGTTGGCAAATCCTAAAGTTAAACTTATTTGACATTAATTATTCACTTAAGTTATTATTTTAGATTTAAGTGACTTCTTTGATGTATCTGATCAAATTAACCTTGTGGGATATTTATTTATAATTTTTAGAGGATTTAATTTGTAATATTTTCATTAGAATCCTATCAATTTTGGTCCTCGATTGGTAGGCCATAATTTAATCTAAACTAAAATTAAATTATGGGGTTTTAAAGCCCTCACACAGGGCTACATAATTATGTAGCTAGTTTGCAAAAATAAGTTAGTTTAATATAGAATTAAATTAGCTAAATTGTACAATTTTTACAAGTTAAATTAGGGTTTAACTTGCTAATTACAATATAAATTAGTTAATTAATTGTCAAATTGACTTGGTACACAGCTAATATACATAATAAATTATTTATTACATATTTTTATGATACTTTATAAGCTTTATTTTAATTTATATAGATTTAAATACATGTTTTAGTTAATTATACATATAAATAAGCTATAGATACTATAATACAGTATAAATATGATATAAATAAGTTGAAAATACTTATTATAACATATTACAAGTATACAATATAAATTATCTCATATTAACTTAATTTACTAATTTATTTTATTTTAACTTAATAAATTACCTATTTAACTTAATAAATTAATTATTTACTGTATAAATATAATTAAATTACATTACTAGTATTATATGATACATAATACGCATATAAATATGTATGCATAGTATGATCTATAGATATGTATATTTAATCATGTTTATAAAATTACTTAGTTATTTTGCAATTAAGTTATATAAATTAATATAAACTAATGCAATAAAGTTATATATACGTTAGATTACTCTAAATACTTAATTTACTATATAGAATACATATATAAGTTATTTATATATATTTTATACATATTTTACATATAGCTTAGGTTTAAGTTATATATACAGGTATATGCATAGTATACATAATATTTTTGGGAGTTTTTAGGGTTTTTCTGATTTTTATGAGTTTTATAGGTGTAGTAGGGATAAGGGATGAGAGAGAAAGAAGGAGATGAGAGATAGAGAGTTGTTTTTGATATTTTTGATGTTTAGCTCTTTTATTAAGTTTTAAGGTTTACTAAACCATTGGCTGGTATGTTCTCCCAAGCCAAGGGTTGAGAATGCCTTGAAACTTGGCACACACCTAAAAATATACCTAATCTTGACCAAGATAGATTTATTTTATTTTTTTGGAATTTTTAAAAGATTTTTATTTATTTACAAAGTTCAACAAAGTAAGGCCTTCAAAGAGTGTTTCAAAGAGAACCTAAGGCCCTAAAAGAGGTTTGAGTGGTTGGAATAATAGTTAAAACACTTTACTATGCTCAGCACACTACATGAAAGGTTTTGAGACATTTAATCATGATTTTCTCTTGGATTTCACTAAAAATGTCATTTGGACAGTTAAGCACGAGAAATAAGTAGCTGACAGAAAGATTTAAGTAGGATAACAAGCAATCCAAGATTAATTTCAGTTAATTAAAGGTACATGAATGCTTGTACACGATTTACATAACACTACACAACAGGTCAGCTCCTTACAACTCCATTTCATCCCAAAATCCATATAGATCAGACTCTAAACAGTGGCTGCAGCTGCAATAAATATAGTAACAGCAGCTGTTGAAATCTAGCAGTTGATTGAGCTGCTCAACTTGCTCTGAAATGTAGCAACTGCAGCTGCTACTGTTCTTAGCAAAACTTACAAGCAAAGACAACAGTTCAAACATCTTAACTTCTGCTGCAATCTTAGCAGCACTAGCTGCTCCATTGATCACTGTAAACCAGCCCAGATCAGACCTAAGAAGGTCTGATCTGAGGTACATAAAATCCATTTCTTCATCAAACCAGTTAAAATCATAAATCCATCAATAGAATAGCTGTTTAATTCTGATCTGAATTAAATCATATTTGGATTTTAGAGATTCAATTCTCAGCTGTGGGCATTTCTCAACAGAAATCTGGAAATCATTTAAGGTTAAAACTAATGTTGCCCTAATTTGGGTTGTTGATATGGATCTCTCATTGATTTGATCACCTGCTTGTCTTGGACACCATTGATTGGTGTTCAAGGTGATCTAGTGATCATCTTAGGATCCATTAGGTCCTTGTTCAACCTCAAATCAGTATTACTGATTATCCTTAGCCAAACTCTCTAAAATAATACTTAAATTAAGTGCATGCTCATCCACAAATTAAAAATCAAATCCAAAACCTTGGATTTATTACATGACACTTAATTAAGCAATTAAAACCTCAGAAAGCTCAATTGAATCCAATGAAAATCAAATGAGCTCCAA
The DNA here is from genome assembly GCA_037157565.1 of Thalassia testudinum. NCBI lineage: Eukaryota > Viridiplantae > Streptophyta > Magnoliopsida > Alismatales > Hydrocharitaceae > Thalassia > Thalassia testudinum. The sequence continues at coordinate 63,306,157 of JAZHRO010000039.1, forward strand.
ATCATGACATTGGGCATTAAAAGCAGATTGAAAGATAATTGAGCAATTTGAGACAATCAAATCAGATCAAGGGGTCTTTGTGACGTTATGGAGTGAGTGGGAGACCCCCAAGTGGGTTTTTAGGCCCAAATTCAGATCTAGAAGCCAAGGCTTCAGATCTGAATTTGACCTTGATGTATGGGTGATCAATGAATAAAATTCGAGGAAAAATCAGAAGTGAATTGTGAAGCGAAGAGAAAGCTGTATGCATTGAAATGGCAGTGGAAAAACACCTCTCTGATATGAATTGATCAGAGAGGGCGGAGTGGATCTACACTAATCTACTCCTAAACTACACTAATCCATCATCAAATTTGATTTCTAATCTACTCCTACTAATGTAAATTACGCTAATTACTTTAGAAAGCAGATAAATCCTAATCTAAAGGAGGAATGGGATGCTTGGGTTGCAGTTGGTCATTGCAGCGACGAAGGGAGGTGAGGACTCCAATGAGGAATGGGATCCCTAGATCCGCAGCAGGTTGTTGTGGCGACGAAATTGAGGGAGAGCCACACCCCTGTCACAAGCGTAGCTAATGAAGGAGGAAGGTGAATTGGAGGGTGGATGAAAGGAACCACTCAAGGGGAGGGAGTTGGTTAGGAATACGTGTGAGCTCAGGGAGCTCCTTAAGTAGTCGAGGTACTAATTTAGAGCTCCACAGTGGCACGATTACACACTTAAGTCATGGGCGGTTGGGATGGGCTAGCGAGGGCACGTGAGGTCCAAATTAAAAGATGGTTGTTGGATGAGATCTTGTTAAGACCCATGCTGTTAGAGCCTTTTAAGGCGTCTAGAATGTGGGTCAGATGTTTGGTCAGACGTTTGGACACCTTCTAAGATGTCTGGAAATCAAAATTTTTGAGTACGAGCTCGTGTCTGCCCGCAGACAGTACCCCTCGTTTTTCCTCCTCTCTCTCCCCGCCTCCAGCAAAACCCTAACCCACCGATCTATAAAACCCCCTCCTCCTCTCTCGTTTCTCCTCACTTCTCAGCCACCAGCCCCTCCCCCTCTTCTTCCCCACTCTAGCGAGAGAGGCAGCGCGAACAAAAGAGCGTGCAGGAGGCGTCGAGGAGGAACGGCGTGAGGAGGAGGAGAGCATGCTCGTGAGCTCGCGTGGGAGCTCACTGGTGAGCGCACGGCCGAAGCGGTGCGTGTGCAAGGAGGAGGAGTGCGTCGGGGAGGCCCTCCCTGATACTGCTGCAGTCGGAGCAGCAGGTGAGGAGGGGTGCGAGAGCGGAAGCAGGTTCTGGTTCTGGGTTTTTCCCAAAATTAGACGTCTGGAGTGATGTCCGGACGACAGTTCGGACATCTGGAGGCGGTCCCAAACGTCTGAGGAGAGGGCTTCGCGAAGGTTCGTCTTATTTGCGGATACGGCCATGCAAGTTACTCTGCCAAGACTTTGTTACATGCCTTTTTGAGGAGATTTGGTGGATTTCTAGCAGGATTCGCTTCGGGAAGGCGCGGGACACGCCCTCCCACGCCTTTCAGACGTCTGGGCCACGTACCAGACGGCGGGAAGTGCTTCCAGACGTCCAGAGAGGTGGTCGGACGTCTGGAGCTGGGTCCAGATGGTCCAGAAGAGTTCTTGGATGTCTGAGGTTTGGCGCAGAGACTGAGGTATGATACTGGATACTTTTAGTACTTTTGGAAGTTGTTGCAGACATCTGATTTTGAGTCAGTAACCCTGTTTTGACCCGTTTAGGGTCTATTTGAGGTCCGTTTTGCGCAAATAAGATACCGATGTGTTCCTTGTGAGTTCCTCTACTTTTTAGAAGACTTTTTATATTATTCTGAGTATACTCTTGTGATTGATCCTTGTGATAGGACTTTGTTCCGTTGCGGGTTCGGGCTTGTTGAGGCACGTGAGCCTGCCGTTCAAGCCCCCACTACTCCTGGGTTTACTAGAAGAGTGGCTTCCCCTTAATTTAATTAAAACCTAACTGCATGTGTGGGATGAATGATTAGAACCTAGGGTATGGCATGAATCCTAGGACTAGAAATACTGAAATGTCTATATTGAATGAATGGATTGCAGTCTTGAATGAGTAGATAGAATGATAACAATTGCCTGTAAATGACTAATAGTTGCCTGCGAATTATGTTGTACTTGTGCTAGTTAACTGTTGTATGTAACTTTCCTGTCGCACACATGAAATGATATAATATGAGATGCATGTATATAAATTGGAAATGAAAATGTGAACGTTAGAAACACGAGCTACCTGTGAATAACCTGAATATAGAAATGTGAACTATAGAATTACAAGTTGCATGGGTATAACCTGAGAATGGAAATAGAAATGATGAAACTTGGTATGGAACGGCATGAGGAATATGAGCATGAACCCTACGGGGAATTAGGAGTAGAGCTCTTGGAAATAAATGGAATGGATCTGGAAATGCGTTGGGAAGTGTGCTGACCCTTGAGTACGTGGTACCAAGGAGAGCGCATGTTACCTCTTAGTGTAGAGGGGTGCTTGCTACCTTCGGGTTGAGACCTGGGGTGGGTTTGGCCACTTTGCACCGACTCGGTGGCCCTCGTGTACACTGTACCGGGGAGAGCTACTAGTGTAGGGAGAGAGCTAGCCACCCCATGGGGTACGGGGTTCAGCTAGTTGCCCTACTTTGACTTGTTAGGCCCACTGCAAACTAGGGTAGTCAGGCGAGGGTGCGCGGACTATGGAGGGGCGAGACCCCTATTTGGTTCTTAGGGGCTAGACCCCTGTTACTGAGAGGGCTATGCCCTATACTGGTTCCATGTTGTGATTTGGGCGCACCCGCTAATGGAAACGACTGACCACGTGCCAGTGCGAGGTAGCTACCCATGCGTTTATCATACGTGCCATAGTCACCATTACGTCTGTCCGTGACCTTGGGGTGGTTGACTGGGTGTAGGACCACCACGGGGGACTCTCCCAGCCAGGAGAGCACCACGTGCGACTTCTACTCTTAGGAAAAGACTGCAATCAAGATTGTTCCCAAGAGGAACATTCGAGATCAAGAAAGAGATCTGATAAATAAACCAATAGGTGAAAAGAGAAATTGTGAAATAATGTAATTGGAAAACAACAGCTACTTGTCCACTTTTACTACTTTAGTTAGTTGGTTGCCACTCTACTCAGCGTTCGCTGAGGTTGTGTATTCATAACCCCTTTTGAGGTCCAAGTGTTGAGCAGCCAGAGCCTACGGCTGCTGAGGGTGCTGAGCCCGATAGAGCCCAGTAGTTGTAGCTTCTTGTTGTACTCTTTTCTGTAGTAGTGAGTAGTCTCTTGCACCTTTGTACTCTTACAATCTGTGCTTTATATTCTTGTACCTGGTTACTTTTCTACTGTTGTGGTGGTATGTACTGTAGCACTTTTTACTTCTTTACTATTGTACCTTTTTACTGTTAGTTGCTTAGCATAGTGAATGTGGTTTACTTTCTTGCTTTTTGGTTACTTCCTCGTTGGGCGACTGGGTCTTGGGATCAGTCGAGTCGGTCCGGTCTCGTGTCCTGTAGGGATTCGGGAACCAGGTCGTAACAGATCTAGGCAAAGTGGTGACCACATTCATCGAAGTGCGTAAAGCTTCGATTGGAGAACAATCGTCAGATCATGGGATCAAGGAGGCGACGACCAAGATACAATGTGTCAATGTGTTCTTCGGGTGGCCAATGCACCTGTGGGTGCAGCAGGTGTAAAGGTGTTTTTATGTGAAGGCCCTTATGGGCGAGGGGTAGAAGGTTTACATTGAAGCCCGTAAGTGGTGAAAAACCAATTCAGTGCGGTCCCTAGAATTTGCAAACAGGCCCGTATAGCTTTCAAAATGGTCCCTGGAAGGTTTTTTAAATAAATAAAATGTTTATAACTTAAGGACCTAAGTGAGAAACCATAAATGCAAGGTCCTAAAGATGTTAAAATGTAACCAAGTTTTTATTTAAGATTAATTGAACATTTAGGAAGTTAATTATACTTCTGATTTGAACTTTTAGACTTAAATGTTTGTTCAATTTGTAAATGGATCATATATTTATATTAATGAATGGAATATCTCATTTAATGACTTAATTTTATATTTTTAACACAAAATTGATGTTTTTGTCTTTTTCACTATTTCCCACACTTAACCCATTTTATGTGTTAATTAAGTAATGTTTAACCTAGTTTCTAACTTAACTTGGATATTTTAGCTATGATGAGCCACACCTCATCACTCATGTACTTGATTGCAAATGTAACAAACACTTGTATCACGTCAACTATGTTGAAAGATGAAGAAATACATGATAATCAAGCATCACATGTGTAAGGATTGAAGATTACAAGATGGAGAATTATAATGAAGCATTAGAAAATGAGAACTACAAATTGAATTCCATAATTGATATTTCTCTTTCATAGACGAATGTTAAGGGCTTCAAAATATTTCATAATTAAGCATCAATTAGGGTAACCTACCAATTAGGCTAACCAAACTATCAAGACTCAAGCAATCCCTAAGAGAATTAATACCAAATCTTAATTAGGTTTAGAAACATTTAATGATCCGTTTACTTGGCTAGAAACTAGCCTTTGACAAGCCCTACCAGCCACAAATTTTGTAACCGATTGAATAGGCAATTTGCTAGTTGCTAGCTGCTAGCCTACTAGAAAAGATATTTATTAGCTCAAATTTGATTTAAATGATACTCCTTTATGGTTATTCTCCTCATAGGTCAATTCTAAGATAAAGATTGATTTGCCCATGATTTCTAGTTATTACAAGGGAAATTTTAAACCATTTTGAGAGGAAGTATTCACTTATAAATGTTGGAGAAGTAGGGGCTTCACAACATACAACACAAGTAATAGAAGAATTTTACAGTGAAGCTCTATCTCTTTTCCTTAGTCTTTGGTTCTAGCACTATAATCTTATTTTTGAGGAAAGCATATGGTGATTTCAAAGGAGATTCTGATGATTTCAATAAAAGTAGTTCTAGAGGAATCTTCGTAGAAGTGATTTTGGACTATAATCAAGGGTTTCTTTTACTGCCATCACCTACTTATTGCCTTTTTCATAGCCCTCCCTATTACCCCCTTTCAATGCTATTATGCTCTTTTTCATACCTTATAGGAAGTACAAGGAGCATTCTCATCAAGTTATCTTGTTCAAATTATATAGGACAAGATCTATGCATGAATTTGTGAGTAGTTCTAATTTTCAAATTGCTACTTTAAGTTAAATTATCTTGACATGTAAGTAGTTTAGAGTTTAAAATATATGTATTTCCATATGACTAGATATGTATACTCCATGTACTTATACAATTTAGTCATTGGATTTCCAAAATCTACAGCATTGAAATGCCTTTTGCATAAATAGCCTTATACAAATATAGCTATAAATGTAATAGAGGTAAAAGGCTTCATTTATCTGATATGTCCTCTCTAGAAGCTCTTATGTATAACAAGCCCATCTAGAGTATAGGTCCTCCAAATGACTATCATCACTATTAAGGCTATCCTTTGTTAGTCTCTTAGCATGGTGATAGGACAAATATAAGTGTGGGAGAAATCTCAATGGAATGAAGTAGTGAGAGATTTAGGTTACTTAAAATATCATTTAAACATTTCATTTTGTAATTTCCCATTCCTAATATTAAACGTACACATAGGTATTACATTGCTCCACTCTTGAATTTATCAATCATATATCTCAAAGAGAATTTAAGACATAGGGTTTACTATATATGATGCATCCTTCACAATTCAGTATAATTTGTTTGAGATGTCATTATTCCCCTAAGCGTACATTTGGCTACAAGAATTAAACTCTAAATTCCACTCAAGGGTGAATTATTTCAAGGTGGAACTATTTTATTCCTGTTTCTTATCTCTTATAATTCCTTAACATGGCATGCTCCTCATTAAACACATATTCCAATTCCTTCTTCCTACCTAAACAAAAAAAAGGTTCAATTCCATTTTTGCCTACTTTCTCTCTTAATTCCTTTTTAAAAAATCATATGCAAGCATGCCCTGAAGTCAATGACCATCGGTATTGTAATCAAATTAGCGATGAAGGGAAAAGTTGACATGCTTAATGCATATCTGTGTTAGCTTCTTAGGTTCACCTGTCTAAGAAAGTGATTTTTCTACACTAGCATGTGATTGTGCATTAATCCATGTTAGGGTTCTATCCTTAGCATTTGAAAATGAAACCTTATGAGCTTTAAAGATGGTATGTCAATTAGTGATTTAACTCCACCAGTTGATTCCCTTACACTGGTAAATTAAGCCAAGACTTTCATCAATCTTACAAAGCATCCGAAGACATTTTTCATTGAATTATTTGGTTCATATAAAATCTTGAGGCTTAAATGAAAGCTTTGCCTTGTAGCCTATATCTTATGTATTCAGTTAGCCTCACAAACATTTTTGTGTCGTGATTTTGTCCTAACTAGTTAGTGATTTATATTGAATAGACACCTAGGTTTATTTTCATTTTTGGATATGTTTTAGCTTAGTTAGCTAGGTAACACTAATGCCCACCTTCCATGATGGATACAAGAGTTTGATAGACCTTATTCCTTCAACATTTCTGAAATGACCCGTCACCTTTTGGTAGTTTAAGATGTCTGGAATGTTCACCGAACGTCTGTCCAGACATTTAGAGAGATCTCCTGATGTCTGAAAATACTTTTTCTCTTCCACGCATACCGTACGCATGCCATGCCTTTCTCCCTCACCCCGCGCCTCACCGCTCCTTCCCTTGCGACAAGCCATCTCCCACACTCCTCCCCACTCCGCACCACTCCCTCGCCCACGCCATTCCCCTCATCCCCTCTCCCTTTATAAACCCCCCTCCTCCTCCTCTTCGTCTCACGCCATCGCAGCTGAGCCAGAGAGGGAGAGAGCAAGCAGAGAGCAGGGAGCCGAAGAGAGAGCGGAGAAGCGGAGAGCACCGTGCTGCTCTGCTGCAGCTTCTACCACGAGGAGATCCCAGAACGGTTCTGCAGAAGTTATTTTTCCACAGAATCAGACATCCGGAGTGACCTCCAAATGTTGGGGAGGTTGTTCGAAGGTAATATGGGACGTCTGGTAGAGATTTGTTTTCCTACATTTTCTCTACCATGACCTAACAATGCACGCGCATGTGTCAGAGGTTGGGAGGCACGTCGGAGCGAGGACCGAGGTAGTTTCAGACGTCTGGGTGCATCTCCAGACGTCTGACGGAACCCTCGGACATTGGCACTATGTTCCAGATATCCGATAGAGGCGCCCTGAGAGAGGTATGCCTGTGAGTTAGTTTAAGACATTTGGGACCTCTCCTAAACATCTGATTTCTGTCGGACCTTGTGTTTGTAGGAACGTGCAAGGCCCAAACGATGTTGGTTTTTCGTAAACGAAACGTCTTGGTTTCCCATGTGTTTTTCTCCATATAATGGTACCTTGTCTGTAGCATTTTGAACCATTTTGACCTATCAATCCATGTCTTAGGTCTCCAATCTGTCGAGTGTACGGGACCAGCAGAGACGTTGGGAGCTGCTGTACGAGCCCCCATTCCACCTGGTTATCCTGGTAGAGTGGTTCTGACTATAAATCTCCAAGATTAATAAAATGCATGTAATTAGTTAAACTAAGGATGTGAGATGAACCCTAGGAAGAAATAAATGTATGCTCTAGAATACATCTATTCAATTGAACCTTAGATTATGACATGAACACTAGGGCTAGAGAATAACACATGTGAATGATTTAGTAAATCGTGAGCGGTCTGTATTACCTAGAATGGACCACATTATGAACAAACCTGTACTGTGAATAAGCTGCCTGTTCTGTATATATCAAATCGGATATAGGGAAATTCATGTACAAATCCTATGGGGAATATAGAACGAAACAAGAATATCGTAGCATGGAGAACCGGATGGTTCTGAAATTGCCGCCCACGGGTGGCCATTAAGGGAAGTGAGCTGACCTTTGTGTACGCAGTACCAAAGAGAGCAATTATCCCTTGTAGTGTAGAGAGGAGCATGCCACCCTTGGGTTGAGACCCGAGGTGAGTTTGGCCACTCTACGTCGACTCCTGTTGGCCCTCGCGTACACGGTACCGAGGTGAGCTACTTAGTGTATGGGGGAGCTAGCTGCCCCAGGGGACCTGGGGTTAGGCATGGCCACCCTACACTGACTCTTGTTAGCCCGTTGGGCAAACCGGGATAGTCGGACGAGGGTATGCGGACTGTGGAGGGGTGAGAACCCTATTTTGTTCTGAGAGGGTAAGGCCCTATGCTATTCCGTACTGTATGTTTGGGCGTACTCGCTAGCGAAAATGACTGACTGCGTGCCAGTGGGGGGTAGCTACCTGCGTGCTTATCACGTGTGCCGTAGTAACTGCTACGTCGCGACCAAGACCTCGGGGTGGTGAACTGGGTGTAGGACTGCCACGGAGGGACTCTCCCTGAGAGGAGAGAGCCACGTGTGCATCCTACATCACCGGAAAACTATAAGCAAGATCGTTCCTTTAGGGAACAAGAAGATTATATGTAATGACCCGTTACCTTTTAGCCTTTTAAGATGTCTAAAGTTTCGGTCAGACGTCTGTCAAGACGTCTAGACACGTTCTTGGATGTCTGAAGGTAGAAATTTTCGTACTACACTTTGCGTTCTACGCGCGAGCGGCGCGCAGATGCCCTTCCTTCTTTCTCCCAGCAACCTCACCCAAACCCTAAACCCTATCCTATATATATATACTCCCCTCCTTTCTCCGCTCCACTCCTAACACCACAGCCACCACCACCTCCGGTTTCTTGTGCGGCTGCGGCGAGCCTAGACGGGAGCGGCGAGAGGGGGCGAGCAAGGGAGAATGAGAGAGAGGAAGGAAGAGAGCGTGGAAGGTCGGAGGACCTTCGGGAGCTTGGCGGAGCTTGCACGTCCGACAGCGGGTGCGTATGCACGTGGAGGACGTCGGTAGGGAGCTATCCAAGCTCCTGTAGTGGTTAGAGCTACCGCCGCGGGCAGAGGTGTGAGCAGAGTGAGCTGCGAGCAGGTTCTGATACTGGAAGTTTTCCAGTATCAGACGTCTGAAGTGAGGAGTAGACGTCTGGCGAGGCACCTGGACGTCAGGAGCTAAGGTCGAACATCCGAAAACACGAGTTGTGCGAGGTATGTACGTTTCTACACTGATCTCCGCCATGCAGAGTATCTCAGCGTAGGAGTTGTGGGACTAATTTGGTTCCTATGTCCTTTATATGCAGGGCAGATGATGAGAACCTCATCATGAACCCTAACTAGCACAATCTAACCCAGAGATATAAGAAAAAGCTCCTACATAACCCAAAGAAAGGCTTAACTCAGAGAATTCTGAGTTTAAGAAGAAAATAAATTATAAGGGGTAAAACTGTAATTTCGCTAATGCAGTTTGCAAGCAGGGTAATTAAGGGTCCAAACACAGGTCAAACAAGCCTAATAAGAAGGAAAGTGGGATGGTCGGATCTAAAAAGGGTTATAGCAACTTTAGGAAATTAAATTACATTCTGTAACCCTAAAACAAATCCACTTCAATTCACGAGATTTGAGGTAGGATAAAATTCAACTGAACCCTCTAAAATTCATAGAAAAATAATCTCTAGTGTTTAGAACCTTCAATTTGGCCTTAGAAACCCATTTTGACCTATAAAGAGAACCTTGCCCAATTAATGACTTAATCTGGATTTTTACGTAAATTAGCCAGTCAAACATGATCCAACCAGGAAATAAAATTCACCATTAAAAGCCTTAGGTTCAAATTAGTCTTGTATAAAAACTTGAACCTAAGAGGAGACCTCCTTGACCGACTTTACAATTTGGTCCTCTTCATTTACTTTTTGACCCTTATTTTTTGAAACCCTTGCACTTTGGCCCCCAACCTTCTCGTCGTTCTTTGCATAATGGTCCCTCCTGCAAAACTCTGCTCAGCACCATGCTCTGGCAACTTTGCGCAGAGCATGGCGCCGCGCAGAGAGAGGTGACTGCCCTGCAAAACAGACGCGGGGTGCCCTGCGACGTCCTTTGTCGCAGGGACCCGGCCATGCTGCCTGCTAGCCACCATACCTTCCGTGCGAATGCACGGAAGGTATGGATCTCGTCTCCGACCATGCTCCGGCGAGGTTGGCACGTCGCCAGCCCGCGCCTCCCTCTCCGCCATCCCCTTTATAAGAACCAGCACCCCCTGCCGGTTCTGGCAAGCTCTCTCTGATGGAGAATAACCCCCCACATCATCCCCTCCTCCTCCGTCAGACGGCCCGCAGCTTCCGGCGACTCCCTCCTCTTCCTCCTCGTCGCTCTGCTGCCTTACTTGCAGCAGGGTTCTCCTAGCCCTCTCGTCTGTGTCGTGCTGCACCCGCCGGCACCCTCCACCTGCCTCCTCATCGCTGATCTCCCCCTCCAGGGCCTTTTCTTCCCTAGCTCTGGTAGGTACGAGCTGGTGGCTCCACCCCCCCCCCTTCGTCCATAACCTAGGTAAATAGTTTCTCCTCCTCCCTTACATTTTCCCTCACTGAATTTATCTTTTCGCCCCTCCACACACAACTTCAATCTCCCCCTGCTCCGTCTCCGACCACCCTCTCCGGCAAGCTCATCCCACCTCCACAGACCTTCTCACCCCTCGCCAACTACCTCAGAAGCTTCCCCTCACTCCACTCAACAGATCCCCCCTTTCCATTCCCTGCCACACGCCACCCAACGACCCCTCGAACAAACCCATCTCTCCGACCACAGTCCGACCTAGGGCTACCACCATACGCCACCTCACGCCTCGCCACCACCCGCACTGCCTTCGCCGCACTCCGACGAAGCTCCCTGCATCCTCTAATTGGGCTGAGAGGCCGTATTCTTGATTTCAGGTCACGCCCCCTTCACCGCCATTACTGAGCAGGTGAAGCTCCTTCACCTGCAGCTGCAGGTTCGCTCTTGCCCAGGCGCTAGTCCCAGGTTGTGCAGGCCAACGTTGTGAAGGCATCCAAGCCTGCCGCTGGGTCGAAAGCTTCACAGGCTGCCCCAATTGGTCGCGGACTCTTCGCCTGCGGACGCGAAATCGGGAGGTGGGACTTTAGTCCCACCTCGTAAGTGTGCGGCCGCGCGCCCACACTTATATTGAAAAAGTGTTGTAGGCTTATCGCCTTCGAACACAGGGGTCAGGTCCCTTATGCACGCCGTGCGCCACGCGCTCGCCCTCGCCCCCGCTCACGCCCCGCGGGTCTAGGCCGGATCCGATTACTCGCACCCGCGCACTCCTCGCCCACCACCTCACGCCGGTGGGCCTTGTCCCGGGCGCGATACCCGTACCCGAATACCCAGCTCTGGGAGAGAGATCCTATGAGAGAAATCTGAGAGGGAGATACACGGGGAAGGGTAGGGGTAGGTTTTGCTCTGACCCATTGTGTGAGCGTGCAGGAACAGAAGAAGAAGAAGAAAGGAAGGCGGCTGAAGCCTTAGCTGTTCAGAAGAAAGGAAGAAGGAGAAGCAAGAGAGAAGAAACAGAAGAAGAAGAAGAGGAGCACTGTAGCAAACCTACAGTTAAGTCGTCTGACCACTGCATCAGACGACGGTTGAGCAGCGGCCAGATGAGATAAAGCAAGAAAAGAAGAAAAAGAAGAAGAAGAAGAGGGAAGAAGACATAGCCGCCAGAGCAAAAGAAAAAGAAAGAAAGAGAAGAAGAAAGAAAGAACAGAAGAAGAAGAACTCTGACGAAGAAGAGATACAGCCGTGAGCAGAGAAGAAGAAGAAAAGAAGAGCAGCTGAAAGAAGGAGAAGGAAAAGGAGAAGAGAAGAAGAAGAAGCCAAGACAAGCTCCCTCTCTCTCTTTCTCTCTCTCTCTCCCTTATTTTTGTAATAGAAAACTTTTGTACTTCTAGAATTCCGGTAGCTCCTTGAGTTCAACATCGGGAAAACTATTTCCGAGTAAAAAAATCTTTTGTAATGATAATCGTAACTGCTTTGTCTTATACTATGACGACTGCACTATAATAAAGACACAAAAACGGCCACAGTGGTTACCATCACTTGGCGCCGTTGCCGGGGAGCAACGGCTATTCTAGAAGCTATAAATTCTCTATTTGGGAGTTTCTAATAATCTCTTCTCTCTTGTGTGTAGGTACAGGAAAAATTAAGAAGCTGCCGCACAACAACCACTCCAAGGACAGGTAACTTCTATCCTCTCACTCTTAACCCCTAAATTCTAAAGAGGAAGAAAAAGGAAAACTTAATATATTGGTATAACCTGTCTTTCGTACTTAGTAACAGCTGCATGTTTTCAAAACCAATATTCCTGCACACAGTATTAAGGGTAATTAAGGGCTAACATCTTCTTGCCTGAAGCCCTAATTACCCAACGAGTTAAATGGACCAAGTAGAGCCAACATAGGAATTAAACACTAGGATTTTTAGAGACACACTACTTAATCAAAAATTGAGCAATCCCAAAAGAAGTGTGCCTAAGCCGTTGATTGAATATACCTATTCAGAAAAACCCTAAGCAATTGGCTCTCTAAAAACACTTGAACTCTAAAAGACAAGACCTAATACGTTCTCAAAGGAATAAATAGGTGAAGTTGACCCCTTAGGGTCAACCAACCTTCAACTTAGGTCACTCCTCGCACTCAAAAGGCTAAAAGTTCAAGTGAAAATCTAAGCACCCTGATCTTAAACTAAAATTGGTAGACATAAGAGGTCAAGATCCCCATTCTGGTCTACCTGGAATCTCAGTGACAAGAGAGGTCGGGTGGGGGAAACCTTGTAACCCGTGGGGACGCTCTACCGTGTAGGGGTCTTCGCGGGACTCACCCTCTCTGGCTGCCCAGGTAATTCTTAGGTGGTCGATCTTTTGATCAAGGGGTCCATCTGCCCCGCACCTCTATAGTCACTAAACATTTTGGGTGCCTTGATTGGGTCTAGTACCTGCTAAACTCATCTCTTCCAATAGTGTATGTTTGGTAAGAGGTCCTTAAAACCTCCTTTAGAACTTCACTCTCCTCGAGGCCGAGCCTCAGTGCCCTTGTTTGAGAAAACAACACCACACATCGACCTCTCCTCCGACTCCGAACCCAACTCACCTTCTTCTTCCGCAATGGCTCAGCCAGTTGAGGAAGAAAACAATCTGGAGCACCAGCTCCAGCGACTCAATGACCTCTTCTAGAACTTTGTGCACCCACCGCGGCATCCTATGATGCGGGACCATTATAATCCTGTTGTAGTGGCTATTGAGCCTCGAGTCAGAATCCCGATTGGAGGACCTGATTCTGAATTAAAGCCCAATATGATTCATGCTATACCTAAATTCCATGGGCTTAATTCTGAAGACCCCTTCCAGCACATCAAATAGCTGAAGCATCTGGCCCAAACTTTTGGGTCAGATGAACAAAATCGGGACATTCTCCTCATGAAGATGTTCTCCTTCTCCCTTATGGACAAGGCCGCTCATTGGTACCAAACTCAGACCTGACCGATCAACAATTGGGAAGAACTTCAGTCTGAATTTTTGAAGAAGTTCTTCCCTGTTGATCGGACCAATGCCTTGTGCCATCAGATTACTCACTTCACTCAACAAACAGGAGAACCTCTCCATGAGGCATGGGATCGCTTTCAGGATCTCATGAGAAAGTGCCCCCATCATGGAGTTCCTAAATGGGAACAAGTCCAGTCCTTTTAGCAGGGACTCCGTGAGGATATCAGGCTTTTCGTCAATGCAACTTGCGGAGGGAATATCATGGGTCAACATGAGGACATCGTATGGGAGACTCTCGAAAACATGTGCGAGAACTCCATCAACAATGATTCCATGGGCTTATTCGATAGGACGAATACCCGCGCATCGACGAACCTTAGGGGAGCACACGAGACGCAGGGCCTGTCCGCATCAGTCGACCTGGAACTAATGGCTAGTTGATTGGACAAGGTCTCCATCATTGAAAAGAAGGTGGACGAGCTGTCTCAGCACTTGCAGCGAGCCACCTCTGCGCATAGCTCCTTTGCACAGCCTCCTTCCACACGGGAAACTGTGCAAAACATTCTCCACCGATCTTCTCCTGGGATGGATCCATATCCACCCCCATCTGATTCTCGGATTGGAGGGTCATCTGATCCTTTCTATACCAGTCCGAGGAATTCCATTCCCCCTTTCTATGATTCTTTGGAGGTTCCTCAGACCTACGAGGACCTCAACGCCATCCAGAATGACCCATTCTCCAACACCTATAACCCTGGATGGCGAAACCATCCCAACTTCCAGTGGGCGGGAAATTCCCAAACCCAGAGACCACCCTTTCAGCCTCGTTCACAACCATCTCGTCCTTACCAGCCACCTCAGCCTCGACCCAACCCTACGTATCCATCAGGGCCAAATCAGGACCAAATGTCTCTCATACTTCAGACTCTGGCTGACATTCAAAGAACGAATGTGGCTATTCAGAAGCAACACAAGGACGAACTTACAGATGTTTGAAATCAACTTGCCCAGTTGGCAAATTCTCACCAGCCAGGCACACTTCCTTCCCAACCTCTTCCTAACCCGAATAACGTGTCGACCCAGCAGCGTGTTATGAGCCCAAACCTAGGCCAAGCACACATGATTTATCAGGCCCCCTCTATTCCTTCACCCGACGGGATGGAGGCCTCCACTTCCTATGTGGGCTATCAGCAGCAACCCATCTTACCCAACCCTAACCAAAACCAGGCAGGGCTAAACTCTGTAACAACCCATAGTGGTAAGGAAACCCAAGCTCCACCCTATCCAGACCACTCCAAGCCTGGTAGTAATCCCAACCCTAGGACAGTAATCCAGGACGTTCCTATCCCTGTCTAGAGGATCCAACCAAGGTTCCGTTTCCCGAGGCCTTGACCAAGGGAAAGAAGACCACCAAGCCCGTGGCACCTGAGGAGGACCTGGTCAAGCTCTTTGAGCAGGTCCAAATAAACATCCCCTTGATGGATGCGATTCGCCACATACCGGCTTACGTACAATTCCTAAAGAATGTGTGTACACCCCAGCGTAAGCCGCGAACCAAGAGTGGGAGTCCAATTGTACTGTCAGAGCAAGCCAGCTCTGTAATCCTAAGCAGACTCCCACCCAAGGCTAAAGATCCTGGTACTCCCCTGATTTCCTGCAAGATAGGTGATACCCAATTCGACAGAGCATTGCTAGACTTGAGTGCTTCCATAAATCTGATACCCACATCCTTACTTAACCACCTAGAAGAATCTGAGTTAAAACCGAATGAGGTGACATTACAATTAGCAGATCGATCTATAAAGTCACCAAAAGGGATTCTCGAGGATGTTATTGTAAGAGTGCGGGATTTCTACTTTCCTGTAGACTTTATAGTCTTAGACATGGACGCACCTGAAAACCCTAGGGATACACCGATTATTCTAGGGAGACCTTTCTTGGCTACTGCTAGAGCCAACATTAGCTATGAGGAGGGCCAAATAGAGCTCAAATTTGGAGATCAAACCCTAAAAATTGATATATTTAAGGCCCAACAAGGAATCAATTACGGTGTCATCGAACAGATTTGTGATATCAGGACTTTGGTTGATGAAACACATTTTGAGAATGACCTGATTATACCTCATCAACCACAAAAAGATTTTGAACCGCAATCAGAGGAGTCAAAACCAGATTTAGACCGACCCATAACTCCAACCCTTGAACCTCACATTTACCCTGAACCACTCGCTGCTGCTGATAACCCCATCCTTGAATTGAAACCTCTTCCCGATCATTTGAAATACATCTTTCTGGGTACTAATCCGACCCTTCCTGTCATTATTAATTCCAAGCTTAATCCTGAACAGGAATCCCGTCTGATTGCTATTCTCCAGCAACATCGCAGTGCCATTGGATGAACTCTCGATGATTTGACTAGAATAAGTCCCTCTTATTGCACACACCATAGTTACTCAGAAGAGGGCGCATGACCTTCTCGTGAAATGCAGAGACGTCTAAACCCCAATCTGCAGGAGGTCGTGAAAAAGGAGATCATCAAGTGGTTAGATGCAGGGATCATCTACCCGATCTTCGATAGTCGTTGGGTGAGCCCAATCCAGGTTGTACCTAAAAAGGCAGGGCTCACCACCATAATGACTGAAACCGGAGAAGTCATACCTACCCGATTAGCCAACTTGTGGAGAGTCTGCATAGATTACCGACGACTTAATTCCTCCACGAAGAAGGATCATTTCCCACTACCTTTCATTGATCAAATTCTCGAGAAATTAGCGGGAAATCGATTCTTCTGCTTCCTTGACGGGTACTCTGGTTATAACCAAGTAGCTATTCATCCTGAGGACCAAGAGAAGACCATGTTCACCTGCCCCTTTGGAACGTATGCATTCCGAAGGATGCCATTCGGTCTCTGCAATGCACCTGCGACTTTTCAGCGGTGCATGCTTGCCATATTCTCTGATATGGTAGGTGATTATCTGGAAGTCTTCATGGATGACTTTTCAATTTTCGGGGCATCATTTGATGATTGCCTCCAGCACTTGGTTCATATACTCAGGTGCTGCATCGACGTTAATTTGGTTCTTTCCTGGGAAAAGAGCCACTTTATGGTGCCTGAGGGGATCGTCCTAGGACATCTGATTTCTGAGAAGGGCATCCAGGTGGATCGAGCTAAGGTTGATCTAATCTCTCGCCTTCCTATGCCTAGCTCAATCAGGAACATCCGTTCTTTTCTGGAGCACGTCGATTTTTACCGTCGTTTCATTCCTGGTTTCTCGAAAATCGCGCGCCCCTTGACAACTCTCCTATCTAAGGATGTACCCTTTGAAATCTCCAAGGAATGCACTCTAGCCTTTGAAAACCTGCGTGAACGAGTCACCCAGGCACCAATCCTACAATCCCCTGACTGGTCTCAACCCTTTGAGAACATGTGCGATGCATTTGATTTCGCCGTAGGAGCGGTTCTGGGGCAGAAAGTTGACTGGAAACCCGTGGTCATCTACTACGCTAGCAAGACACTTGACGAGGCTCAGCATAACTATACAGTTACGGAGAAAGAGCTGCTAGCCGTAGTATTTGCCCTTGAAAAAATTCGATCTTATCTCCTGGGTTCTCACGTCATCATCAACTCGGATAACACAGCTGTGAGGCATCTCCTTGCCAAGAAGGACGCGAAGCCTCGACTAATCCGATGGATCTTGCTGTTGCAAGAATTCGATCTCGAGATTCGCGACAAGGCGGGAAGACAAAATGTGGTAGCTGACCATTTGTCCCACCTCCCTTCTGAGATTATCGACCCTTCCGGAGCCATCATGGAGCATTTCCCTTATGAGCACCTGCTGACTATTGGTATTAAACTTCCATGGTTTGCTGATATAGTAAACTACTTGGCATCTCATCAGATCCCGTCTGATTGGCCGAAGGCCAAGAAAGACAAATTGCGCTCTGATGCCAAGTATTACATTTGGGAAGATCCGTACCTCTTCCGCATAGGTGCTGACCAAATCATCCAGATATGTGTCTCGGAAAATGAAGTCAATGATATTCTTTCCTTCTGCTATGACCAGGCATGCGGTGACCATTTCTCTGGGCACAAAATCGCATCGAAAATCCTCCAGTGTAGTTTCTACTGGCCCACACTATTCAAAGATGCATACTGTCACCGCAAGGCATGCAGTCGTTGCCAAACTTTGGGCAACATGAGCCATCGCGACATGATGCCTTTGCAGCTGATTCTCGTATGCAAAATCTTTGATGTTTGGGGGATTGATTTTATGGGCCCCTTTCCTATTTCGGATGGTTTCGAATACATTCTGCTGGCTGTGGACTACGTGTCCAAATGGATCGAAGCCATACCGACCCTAACCTGTGATCACAAAATCGTTCTCAAATTCATTCATCACAATATCTTCTCACGGTTCGGGATTCCTCGTGCTATCATCTCAGATGGGGGGACCCATTTCACAAATGCTCAGTTTAGGTCACTGATGACCAAATACGGGGTGTCTCACCGAATCTCCACTCCTTATCACCCCCAAGCTAATGGTCTAGCTGAGCTGTCAAATCGGGAGATCAAGAAAATCCTGTAGGTCACTGTTTGGCCTGACAGGAAGGACTGGTCGTCCCGACTTCCGGAAGCCTTGTGGGCTTATAGGACCGCCCACAAAACCCAATTAGGCATGTCTCCCTTTAGACTGGTGTACGAGAAGGCGTGTTACCTTCCTGTCGAACTAGAGCACAAAGCCTATTGGGCAGTACGGAACTGTAATCTAGATCTTTTGAAGGCTGGAACCCACAGAAAGCTTCAAATCAACGAGATTGATGAGCTACATCTCGATGCGTACGAGAACTCGCGAATCTACAAGGAACGGGTGAAAGCCTTCCATGACAGGCATATCTCTAGAAAGATCTTTTATCCTGGTCAAAAGGTCCTACTCTTTGATGCCCGACTCAAACTTTTCCCTGGGAAGCTGCAATCCAAGTGGGGCAGACCATACTTGGTCCGTCAGGTTTTTGGAAATGGAGCCGTCGAGATCAGCCCACTAAGCCATGATTCAGAACCTTTCATCGTGAACGGTCAGAGACTCAAACCGTTCATTGATGTAACTTCTACTGATTTGGCTGAATCATCTTATATCCTCCATTCCCCATGAGCTTATTACGCTCAGCCGATGGCGTAAAACTCAGCGCTCAATGGGAGGCAGCCCGTCATTCTCTTGGAAAACCTAAAACCTTTTTTTTACACCTTTGTGCACTTAAGGTTCACCCTTTAAGACAGCCGACTCCACCTCAAGTGCTTGCATCTGGGATTAGAAATCGTTCGCAACAATCACCCCGACCCATTCACTCACCAAAATACTTGTCCTAAGGAATGAACTAAGTTGAATAAAAAACCCCTAAGTCACAATGAGGACATTGCAAATCTTAGGCATGGGGGGGTATGAAAGTGCAAAACTTGTAAGAAAAGGTTTTAAACAAAAAAATTCACATATGCCAAAAACACCATAAAAATTAAAAAAAAAATCATAATAACATAAGAGGAGGAAAGAAATTTTGTGGAGAAAGGAAAAGGAAACAAAATGAAAAAGGAGCACAAAAATGAGAGAAAAGTGATAGTCATTAGCAAGAAACTAAGGAATTAGCCTAAGATCTAGACCTCATTTAAGAAAAGAACTGAAAAGTGCACAGTAAGATTAGTAAGAACGCAAACCTTAGGCATTCTTGGATAAACTCTTAGTACCCATTAAGATCTAGACATTCCTCAAGAGGTTGAGGAAAACGAAAAGCTTAAGTGTTAGGTCCAAGGCTTAGGAAGTATTTGGCCTTATTAATTAACTTTTGGTTTACGGGACTCAATAACCTAAGCACCCTAAACTCACACACAGCCTGGTTCAGTAAGCGTAAAAATCAAAATCACGCAGAAGCGTCGCAAAATTCTGAAAATAACACCTAGAGTAGGAGCAGCCGATCAACACAAGTTGATTTGGACGAGTTCCCAGCGCAGAGAGGTGGGGAATTCCTCTCGAAGATGCGTAACAAAATATCATCTCCTCGGTGCTTGTCTCTTAGGATATTTACATATCCTACCGGGGGCATGTAAGCACTCTGCTGGTTCAGATTCCATGGATGTCATTATCACGAAATGTCAATTTCCAGGGTCTGAATTCAGCCTCAGAACACCATGGATGGGATTATCTCGAAATCTCAATAGCCAGGGTTTCGGGGGTTACCATGGGCGGTGCTATCTCGAAGCATCGACTGCCAGGAACCCTTGAGGATTGATGATGGGGACAATGAATCTGATATAGACCGTGTTGAAAAGCCAATCCTAAGCTAGAATTAAAAAGAAAAAGAGAGAGAAAACTCTCCAAACAGATAAATCTTCTATCTCTCTTTCTTACAAAATGAACTGCGAACTGAGCCAGGGCTAAAATCATTTCAAGCACGGGTGCTTTAACCACAAAGTCCAATAAACCTTAGGTTGGTTCTTGTAGGCCTTAAAAACCTTTGCTAAGGACTGAGGCTGAGGCTAGACAGATCCGGATCTTGGTTGGTAGTAGAGTACCTTTTAGGCCTATGGTTAGCATTCTAACCTAATCTAGGTTTCAAAGGAAAAAGCACTTATCTGAAATCACTAAGAACTTCATGGTATAGAACAAAGGTTGAAACCTTAAGTTTTTAAAAGGGACTAGCAAAAGCTAGGCATGGGGATATGATGAGAACCTCATCATGAACACTAACTAGCATAATCTAACCCAGAGATATAAGAAAAAGCTCCTACATAACCCAAAGAAAGGCTTAACTCAGAGAATTCTGAGTTTAAGAAGAAAATAAATCATAAGGGGTAAAACTGTAATTTCACCAATGCAGTTTGCAAACAAGGTAATTAAGGGTCCAAACACAGGTCAAACAAGCCTAATAAGAAGGAAAGTGGGATGGTCGGATCTAAAAAGGGTTATAACAACTTTAGGAAATTAAATTACATTCTATAACCCTAAAACAAATCCACTTCAATTCCCGAGGTTTGAGGCAGGATAAAAATCAACTAAACCCTCTAAAATTCATAGAAAAATAATCTCTAAGGTTTAGAACCTTCAATTTGGCCTTAGAAACCTATTTTGACCTACAAAGAGAACCTTGCCCAATTAATGACTTAATCTGGGTTTTTACGTAAATTAGCCAGTCAAACATGGTCCAACCTAGAAATAAAATTCACCATTAAAAACCTTAGGTTCAAATTAGTCTTGTATAAAAACTTGAGCCTAAGAGGAGACCTCCTTGACCGACTTTACAATTTGGTCCTCTTCATTTACTTTTTGACCCTTATTTTTCGAAATCCTTGCATTTTGGCCCCCAACTTTCTCGTTGTTCTTTGCAGAACGGTCGCTCCTGCAAAACTCTGCGCAGCACCATGCTTTGGCAACTTTGCGCAGAGCATGGCGCCGCGTAGAGAGAGGTAAACGCCCTGTAAAACAGATGCGGGGTGCCTTGCGACGTCCTCTGTCGTAGGGACCTGGCCATGCTGCTTGCCGACCACCATACCTTCCGTGCGAACGCACGGAAGGTATGAGTCTCGTCTCCGACCACGCTCCGGCAAGGTTGGCACGTCGCCAGCCTGCGCCTCCCTCTCCGCCATCCCCTTTATAAGAACCAGCACCCCTTGCCGGTTCTGGCAAGCTCTCTCTGACGGAGAATAAACCCCCACTTCATCCCCTCCTCCGGCGACTCCCTCCTCTTCCTCCTCATCGCTCTGTCGCCTTACCTGCAGCAGGGTTCTCCTAGCCCTCTCGTCTGTGTCATGCTGCACTCGCCGGCACCCTCCCCCTGCCTCCTCATCACCGATCTCCCCCTCCAGGGCCTTTTCTTCCTAAGCTCCGGCAGGTACGAGCGGGTGGCTCCGCCCTCCCCCTTCGTCCATAACCTAGGTAAATAGTTTCTCCTCCTCCTCCCTTACATTTTCCCACACTCAATTTATCTTTTCGCCCCTCCACACAAAACTTCCATCTCCGCCTGCTCCGTCTCCGACCACCCTCTCCGGCGAGCTCATCCCACCTCCACAGACCTTCTCACCCCTCGCCGACTACCTCAGAAGCTTCCCCTCACTCCACTCAACAGATCCCCCCTTTCCATTCCCTGCCACACGCCACCCAACGATCCCCCAAACAAACCCATCTCTCCGACCACAGTCCGACCTAAGGCTACCACCATACGCCACCTCACGCCTCGCCACCACCTGCACTGCCTTCGCCACACTCCGGCGAAGCTCCCTGCATCCTCTGATTGGGCCGAGAGGCCGTATTCTTGATTTCAGGTCACGCTCCCTTCACCGCCATTACTGAGCAGGTGAAGCTCCTTCACCTGCAGCTACAGGTTTGCTCTCGCCCAGGCGCTAGTCCCAGGTTGTGCGGGCCAACGTCGCGAAGGCATCCAAGCCTGCCGCTGGGTCGAAAGCCTCACAGGATGCCCCAATTTGTAACGACCCGATTCCCGAGTCCCTATGAGACACGAGAACCGGACCGACTCGACTAATCCCAAGACCTAGTCGTCCAACGAGGAAGTAACCAAAAGAGCAATAAAATAAACCACATTCAGCATGAATATAACTAGCAGTAACAAAATACAGCAGTAAGAAAAGGAACTACTACAGTATATACCACCACAACAGTAGAACAACAATTATAACATAACATGAAGCTACAAGTAAAAAAGCACAGAGAGTAACAAGAACTACTCACTACAGTGGAACAAAAGGGGTACAAAAAGAACTGCGGTAGCTCTACTGGACCCTACTCGGCCCAGCGTCCTCTGTAGCTGCTGACCCTGGCTGCTCAACACCTGGTCTTGAAAAGTAACGAGTGTAACACGTCAGCGAAACGCTGAGTAGAGTGGTAGCTAAAACTAAAGAAGCAGTAGAGTGTACAGTAGCTGTTATATTTTCTTTCTTCCTTTATTTACGTCTTTTTATTATTTCACAATTCATCTATTTCTCAGATCCTTCACTTGATCTCGAATGTTCCTCGTGGGAACGATCTTGATTGCAGTCTTTTCCGAAAAGTAGAAGTAACACGTGGTGCTCTCCTGGCCGGGAGAGTCCCCGTGGTGATCCTACCCTCAGTCAACCACCCCAGGGTCGCTGACAGACGTAACGGTGACTACGGCACGCGCGATAAGCGCATGGGTAGCTACCCCGCACTGGCACGCGGTCAGTCGTTTCCGTTAACAAGTGCGCCCAAAGCACAGTACGGAACCAGTATAGGGCAGAGCCCTCTCAGTAACAGGGGTCCAACCCCTCCACAGTCCGCGCACCCTCGCCTGACTACCCTGGTTTCCCTAGTGGGCTTAACAAGTCTGTGTAGGAGGCCAGCAGAACCTCGGGGCCCGTGGGGTAGCTAGTGCTCTCCCTACACTAGTAGCTCTCCTCAGTACTGCGTACGTGAGGGCTAGCAAGTCGGTGTATAGTGGCCAAACCCACCCCGGTCTCAACCTGAGGCGGTAAGCTCCCCTTTACACTAAGAGGTAATGTGTGCTCTCTTTGGTACCACATACCCAAGAGACAACACACTTCCACGTCTTTCTTTCTCAGTTCCATCCATTCTCTTTCCAGGAGTTCTACTCCTAATTTCCCGTAGGGTTCCAGCTCTTTTAACTTAGCACATTTAGGTTTCACCGTTCGAGTTTTACGTTCATACAACCCATGTTCTCAATCATATTTATTCCTTTATAACAGGCAGCGGTTAAATCAATTTATAGGCAGCTATTACTTCCTTTC
This sequence comes from Thalassia testudinum, assembly GCA_037157565.1. NCBI lineage: Eukaryota > Viridiplantae > Streptophyta > Magnoliopsida > Alismatales > Hydrocharitaceae > Thalassia > Thalassia testudinum. Next base: position 63,329,404 of record JAZHRO010000039.1, read on the forward strand.
CACCTTTCCAAGAGTGCAATATTTATATACGTATCACTAGTTTTCCAGTCCTAGGATTCATGCCGTTCCTTAGGATCTATCATTCAATCTAGTTTCCAGTCATAGGTTTCATGCAATACCCTAGGATCTATCATTCAATCTCGTTTCCCAGTCCTAGGGTTCATGCAGTGCCCTAGACTCTATTAAATATTCCACAATTGTAACAAATTTGATTAAGTAAATTAAAAGCCACTCTACCAGCTACAACGGGAGTACTGGGGGCGTGGTCGGAAATCCCGCATGCCTCCGCAATCCCCAAGACTGCAATGGAACGGGGTCCTAACATAAGGATCAAACACAAGGAGTTTCTCAGAATGGTATATAATTACTGTAAACGGGTAGAGGATTTTATTTCGGAAAGAACACAACTCGAAACGTAGAACACGGACTCCGAACGGGCCCTAAACAGGTCGAAAACGACGAAACTGCCCAAAATCAGACGTCTGGAACCTCTTCCAGACGTCTTAAAATGTGGGTCAGAGCGTACCTACATTCTGTATAGTTCCTCAGATGTCTAGAAGCCTGCGGGGGCGTCTGGCTTAGTTCCCAGATGTCTGATGGTCACCCCGGACGTCTGGAAGTCGTTCCCGTCGTCTGGCACTACGGCCAGATGTCCGATTCACGTGGGATGGCGAGCCCTCGCGCCCTCCCTAGCAGAACCTGCACGCACCCACACCTGTTCTCAGTACGACGAGTCATAGACGAAGGCGCGGCGGATGGTCGCATGTCCGTACACGCGAAAAAGGAAGAAGATAGAAATATCTTACATGACAGACGTCTGGACAGTCCTCTAGACGTCTTCACCGTTGTCTGGTCGTAAGCCCATACATCTGATTCTGGAAAAATTTCCAGAATCAGAGCTCAACTCGCTCTCCGCCCGCGACGTACGGCCGTGCCTCGCCTCGTCCGCCTACTGCTCGAGCTGCAGCAGCCCCTCCGCGACACTCCACACCCGCTGCTCCCCCCGCCGGTCGGCTCTAGCTACCTCGGCAAGCTCGAGCCCTCACGGTCAAGCGCCTCCTCCCTCGCGCAACACCTCCTCCCGCACACTTGCCGCAACCGCTGTTGCCGCCGCTCACTCGCGCTCTCGCATCGGCTGGGAGAAGAAGGAGAGGGACACGGAGGAGATGAGGGTGAGGGAGAGGGCGAGGGGCCTTTTAAGGCCGTGCGGGGAGAGAGAGAGACGCCGTGCCCTACAGGAGGAGAGAGGGAAAAAGTGGGAAGAGAGCGGAGGGCGCAGGTCTGTGCGCGCATGCGCGCAGACGCAACCCCGTACGCTGCAAAAATTAAATACCAGACGTCTGGAAAGGGTTCCAGACGTCTGGTCAGACGTCTGGGCCACTTCCCAGACGTCTTAAAACCGTCTTGATGCCGTGTTCGTAACAATATAACAAACTCAAAGGAAGTTTCATCCCCGAAACTTGCGCTAACTAGGGTGCGGGAAAGAACGACATCTAAAAACATAACAAACTCAAAGAGGACTGAAGCTGGTCCGAAAAGACGTACCCGCGAAGAGCTCCGGGTACCGCTCCCGCATTGCCGCCTCAGGCTCCCAGGTAGCCTCCTCGTACCGCTGGCTCCTCCACAAAACCTTCACCAAGGGTACTTGCTTTCGTCTCAAGTTGCGGACGGCTCGGTCAAGAATCTGCACTAGCCGCTCGGGGTAGGTTAGGTCGTCGCCCACCTTGATGCACTCGTGACTCAGTACATGACTGGGATCGACAACGTACTTCCTGAGGTTGGACACATGAAACACGTCGTGCACACTAGAAAGCTGAGGAGGGAGGGCAAGTCTGTAAGCAACGGGTCCAACCCGCTCCAGGACCTCAAAGGGCCCCACGAATCTCGGCACGAGCTTCCCTCTCACCCCAGACCGCTGCAGGCCCTTCATGGGCGAAACACGAAGGAAGACGTGGTCCCCAACCTCAAACTGCACCTCTCTACGTCTCCGATCAGCGTAGCTCTTCTGCCTGCTCCTAACAGTGCGGAGTCGCCTGTGGATCTGCTCGACTACCTCCTGACTTTGCCGGATCAACCTGGGGCCAACCTCCCACTTGGTCCCCACCTCAACCCAACTCAAGGGTGCCGTACACCTCCGTCCGTACAGAGCCTCGTAGGGGGCCATGCTGATGCTCGAGTGATAGCTGTTGTTGTATGCAAACTCCGCCAGGAGCAGGTGCTCCTCCCAAGACCCCCTCCAGTCCAGTACACAGGCACGCAAAAGGTCCTCAAGTGTCTGTATCGTGCGCTCCGACTGTCCGTCCGTCTGGGGGTGGTAGGCTGTACTGAATCTCAATCGCGTCCCCAGAGCCTGCTGAAACTCAGCCCAAAACTGGGCCGTAAAGCGAGTATCCCGGTCGGATACGATCTCCCGCGGAACTCCGTGTAGTCGTACCATGTCGCGGATATACCTCTCTGCCAACTGTGCTGGTCCCAAAGTGACTCGAATCGGCAAGAATCGTGTCATCTTCGTCAGTCTATCCATAATTACCCAAACTACGTCGTGTCCTCGCTGGGTAACAGGTAAGCCCACCACTAAGTCCATGGAGATGCTCTCCCACTTCCACTCTGGCACTGGAAGCGGCTGTAGCAGCCCTGCAGGCCTCTGATGCTCGGCTTTCACCTGCTGGCACACTAAGCACTGCTGCACGAATTCACCCACATCCCGCTTCATCCCCCTCCACCGAAACTCGCATCTCAAGTCGTGGTACATGTTCGTGTTTCCCGGATGTATGGTGAATCTGGAACCGTGTGCCTCAGTCAGGAGCTCTCTCAACAGCTCCTCGTCTCTGGGAACGCACAACCGTCCCCTCAGGCGCAGTACCTGGTCTGTGAAAGAGAAGTCCCCTGGGTCTCCTGACAGTACTCTGTCGCGTAGGGACTGCAAGTACGGATTAGCCATCTGTCCTGTGATGTTGCGGTCTATCAGCTCTGGCCTAGTCTGTCGTGTCACAGTCACTGCCCCACAGTGCCCCCGTAACTCTAGGGGTCACCAACTGCCCACCTCCTCCAAAAGGCTCCAACTCTGTAATTGTAAACTGGCCAAGTGTGCGGGCGCCTTCCAGCTCAAGGCGTCAGCCACCACGTTGGCCTTTCCCGGGTGGTAGGAAATGCTGCAATCATAGTCCTTCAGGAGCTCCAACCAACATCTCTATCTCATGTTGAGCTCCTTCTGATCAAAAAGGTATCTGAGGCTCTTGTGATCCATGAAAATCTCGAAGGTCTCACCATACAAGTAGTGCCTCCAGGTCTTCAGCGCGAAGACAACAGCTGCCAGCTCCAGGTCGTGGGTAGGGTAGGTATGCTCATGGGGCTTCAGTTGCCGCGAAGCGTAAGCGACAACGTGACCCCTCTGCATGAGCACACCTCCTAACCCCTGCAAGGAGGCGTATGTATACACAACGAACCCGCCACTACTGTCAGGGATGGTGAGTACGGGGGCCGAAGTCAACCTCTCCTTCAGCTCCTGAAAACACGCCTCACAGGCATCTGTCCAAGTGAAGGGCACGTTCTTCCGGGTTAACTGTGTCATAGGACGCGCAATCTGTGAAAAACCCCTGATGAACCGTCTGTAGTAGCCTGCCAGTCCCAGAAAACTGCGAATCTCAGTGACTGAACGTGGTCTCTCCCATCTGAGCATTGCCTTGACCTTGGCTAGGTCCACCGCCATGCTGTCCCCAGAGATCACATGACCTAAGAAGGTCACCTCCCTCAACCAGAACTCGCACTTGCTGTATTTGGCGTACAGCCTACGTCGTCTCAGTGTGTCCAGAACCATCCGCAAGTGCTGTACGTGCTGCGTCTGATCTCGAGAATAGATGAGTACGTCATCAATAAATACCACCACGAACTGGTCCAAGTACGGTCTAAACACTTGGTTCATCAGGTCCATGAAAGCAGCGGGGGCATTGGTTAGCCCAATCGGCATGACCAAAAACTCGTAGTGTCCGTACTGGGTGCGGAAAGCTGTCTTGGCGACGTCTGCCTTACTGATCCTCAACTGGTGGTATCCAGACCTCAAGTCGATCTTGGAGAACACCGTGGCACCTCGCAACTGGTCAAACAAGTCGTCGATCCTCGGCAGCGGATATCTGTTCTTGATGGTGACCCTATTCAGCTGTCGGTAGTCCACACACAGGCATAGGGTACCATCCTTCTTCTTCACAAACAGTACCGGGGCTCCCCAGGGAGACACACTGGGCCTCACAAAGCCCTTCTCTAAAAGATCCTGCAACTGAGACTTGAGCTCTCGTAGCTCAAGCGGTGCCATCCAGTATGGTGCGGTGGAGATGGGGCTGGTCCCTGGTACTAGTGAGATCTCAAACTCGATCTCACGCTTGGGCGGTAGTCCTGGTAACTCGTCTGGGAACACGTCAGGGTACTCTCTGACCACCGGGATGCTTTGGAAGTCTGCCACAGGGCTGGGCTCTGCCACCACACAATCTAGGAAGCCCTCACACCCCTGGCTCAAAAGTCTCGCCTCCCGAAGTGCCGAAATGCACCTGAAGCCTCCGTCCACTGGCTGTCCGTGAAACTCGAACGAAGGCAACTCCGGTATGGAGAAGACGATCTTCCTCTCAAAACAGTCCACCAGAGCGTGGTAAGCAGACAGCCAGTCCATCCCCAGAATTACGCCAAAGTCCTCCATCTATATCATAATCAGGTCAGCTGGCAGACTATGTCCCCCGACCCTGACCTCGCAACCCGTGTACACCTCCTCAGCCACAAACAGCTGACCACTCGGACCTCTGATTACGAACGGATTCTCTAACAGCGTATAGTCTTGGCCCAAACTAACTGCGAAACTGGCTGCGACAAACGAATGCGTAGCGCCGGAATCGAAAAGTGTGTAAACGAGTCTGCCGGAAATTGAAACCATACCTGCCACCACCGATCCTGAAGCTCTGGCATCCCTGTGTGTCAGGATGTTGATATGCCCTTTAGCTCTAGGTGCGGACGAAGCAGCCACACTCTACGTCGGACGGGTAGGTGCTGGCCGGTACCCTCCTCATGACTGCTGTCCCCCTCCTCGCGCCTGGAAACCGCGGCCTCCTGCGCGCCCTCCAGTGCTCTGCGCGGGAAGTATCTGCTGACCTCCTGCCTTAGACGGGCAGTCCCTCCTGATGTGGCCCGGCTGGCCACACTAGTAGCAGAGGGGAACCCGACTCCCGCCTTCTGTGGGTCCCTGCTGTCGGCTGGGCGGGGGTCCGGTGCTGGAGACTGGCCCCTGTCGAGGGCCCCCAAAGGCCACTGATGGCCCTACAAAACGTGACGGCTCTCCCGCAGATGCCACGTGCCTCCTCTCTAGCCGGCCCTGCGAAAGGTCTGGCTGGAAGGGCCTCTTCCGCCCGCCGTCAGTGTCTCACGCGGACGGGTTGGTCTCCTCGTAGGTCATAGTTGCCTCCACCACCCTCGAAAACGTAGGCAGCTTCAGGGGTTTGACATACCCCCGAATTGCAGGCCGGAGCCCCTCGGTTAACCTCCAAAGGCGCTCCTCCTCAATGGCTACCACTGTCGCTGCAAAGCGGGACTGCTCCAGAAAACGCGTGCGGTACGCGCTCACGGTCATCGTCCCCTGGGGGAGAGTGTGGAACTCCCGCCTCCTCTGGTCCTGCCATGTCTGGGGAAAGTACTACTCGCAGAAGAGGGTGACGAACCGGTCCCAGGTCGTCTCGTCCCTCTCCTGTCCCCCGACCGCTCTCCACCACCTGTGTGCCGCACTCTCCAGCTGGTACGTGGCGAAGGCCAAGCGGCACTCCACCGGGGGGCGAAGGGTGTCGAAAATCTTCTCGAGCTAGTCCTCTGCCTCGGTCGGGTCCTCATCCCCCTTGAAGGAGGGGGGCTTCAGCTTCCGGAACTGCCCGAAGAGCTCGAAGTGGCGCTGCAGTGGAGATGCTGGTGCACCTCCAGGCAAGGGTGCCTCGTGCACAGAAGTGTCGAAGGAAGGTGGTGGCGGTGGCGGCCCATCCCCTCCCCCGAGTCCAGTGCCGCGTCCGTCGTGTGGTCCCACAGAGGACTCCCCCCCGCAGCCCCAGGGTGAAGCGCTCGGGGCGGTGGGCGGAGCTCCTCTCGCACAATGTCCCATATCAGCTGGGCGAGGTCCTGGGCCTGGACACCCGGGAGCAGTGGCTGGTCCACGGAGGCGTCGACAACGGCACGCCCACCTCGCCAGCCTCGTCCTCGGCCGCGCCCGTGGCCCACCTCGCTAGTCCCTCGACGAGGCATCTCCTGCAAGGAGACGCGAAACAAAACGGAAACACGTCAATACGGAATGATATCTAACGAAAAACGTCTAAGAGGTCATGTCAAAAGATATGTTGTGGTGGCTACTCTAGTTACAGATATGTGAATTGGTTATTTTCCAGTCAGTTGATTCACTTCTCGAGACGACCTTGCTCTGATACCATCTTGTAACGACCCAATTCCCGAGTCCCTACGAGACACGAGGACCGGACCGACTCGACTAATCCCAAGACCTAGTCGTCCAACGAGGAAGTAACCAAAAGAGCAGTAAAATAAACCACATTCAGCATGAATATAACTAGCAGTAACAAAATACAGCAATAAGAAAAGGAACTACTACAGTATATACCACCACAACAGTAGAACAACAATTATAACATAATATGAAGCTACAAGTAAAAAAGCACAGAGAGTAACAAGAACTACTCACTACAGTGGAACAAAAGGGGTACAAAAAGAACTGCGGTAACTCTACTGGACCCTACTCGGCCCAGCGTCCTCTGTAGTCGCTGACCCTGGCTGCTCAACACCTGGTCCTGAAAAGTAACGAGTGTAACACATCAGCGAAACGCTGAGTAGAGTGGCAGCTAAAACTAAAGAAGCAGTAGAGTGTACAGTAGCTGTTATATTTTCTTTCTTCCTTTATTTACGTCTTTTTATTATTTCACAATTCATCTATTTCTCAGATCCTTCACTTGATCTCGAATGTTCCTCGTGGGAACGATCTTGATTGCAGTCTTTTCCGAAAAGTAGAAGTAACACGTGGTGCTCTCCTGGCCGAGTAGCGCATGGGTGGCTACCTCGCACTGGCACGCGGTCAGTCATTTCCGTTAACGGGTGCGCCCAAAGCACAGTACGGAACCAGTATAGGGCAGAGCCCTCTCAGTAACAGGGGTCCAACCCCTCCACAGTCCGCGCCCCTCGCCTGACTACCCTGGTTTGCCCAGTGGGCCTAGCAAGTCACTGTAGGAGGCAAGCAGAACCCCGGGGCCCGTGGGGTAGCTAGTGCTCTCCCTACACTAGTAGCTCTCCTCGGTACTGCGTACGCGAGGGCCAGCAAGTCAGTGTACAGTGGCCAAACCCACCCCAGTCTCAACCTGAGGTGGCAAGCCTTAGCCGCTCAGAAGAAAGAAAGAAGAAGGAGAAGCAAGAGAGAAGAAATAGAAGAAGAAGAGGAGCACTGTAGCAAACCTACAGTTAAGTCGTCTGACCACTGCATCAGACGACGGTTGAGCAGGGGCCAGAGGAGATAAAGCAAGAAAAGAAGAAGAAGATGGAAGAAGACATAGCCGCCAGATCAAAAGAAAAAGAAAGAGAAGAAGAAAGAAAGAACAGAAGAAGAGACACAGCCGTGAGCAGAGAAGAAGAAGAAGAAAAGAAGAGCAGCTGAAAGAAGGAGAAGGAAAAGGAGAAGAGAAGAAGAAGAAGCCAAGACAAGCTCCCTCTCTCTCTTTCTTTCTCTCTCTCCCTTATTTTTGTAATAGAAAACCTTTGTACTTGTCGAATTCCGGTAGCTCCCTGAGTTCGACCTCGGGAAAACTATTTCCGAGTAAAAAAATCTTTTGTAAGGATAATCGTAACTGCTTTGTATTATACTATAATGACTGCACTATAATAAAGACACAAAAACGTCCACAGCGGTTACCATCAGTAGACTTTGGGAAGGTAGGCGATGTGCTTTCCTAGGCACTTTTGAACGTCTGATCACATCACCAGACGTCCTGAGGTGCTTCCAGACGATCGGAGACCTTGTCCGACGTCTGGAACTTCTCCCAGACGGCAGAAGAGGGAGTCTGGACGTTTGAATTAGCTACAGAGAACATAAGATGAGTTTGCCATCTTTTAAGACATCTGGGAAGAGTCCCAGACGTCAGATTTTAATCAAAAACTGCATTTTCTTTTACCTGTTTAAGGCCCAAATGGAATCGAATTTTCGCAAATGAAGTATTGTTGTTTTCCACTCGAGTTCCTCTATGTTTTCGTGTTGAGTATCTACTGTTTCACCTCGTCTAATGTAATTGGTCATTGGTACAGGTTACCAGCCAGTGGCGTGTTCAGGAAAGGTGCTTCCAGATGACCGGAGACCTTGTTCGACGTCTAGAACTACTCCCAGACGGCCTCAGAGGGAGTCTGGTCGTCTGAATCAGCTACAGAGAACATAAGGTGAGTTTGTCGTCTTTTAAGACGTCTAGGAAGAGTCCAAGATGTCTGATTTTGATCAAAAGCTGCATTTTTTTTGGCTTGTTTAAGGCCCGAACGGAATCGAATCTCCGCAAACGAAGTATTGTTGTTTTCCACTCGAGTTCCTCTACGTTTTCATGTTGAGTATCTACTATTTGACCTCGTCTAATGTAATTGGTCACTGGTACAAGTTACAAGCCAGTGGTGTGTTTGGGGCCCGCGGAGACGATGAGATCTGCGGCACAGGCCCCCATTCCTCCCATTACACTCGGTAGAGTGGTTTAATTCAGTTATTAATAGTTAAATGAGAATGAACTTGGTTGAAATAACTGAATGGAACTCTAAGTTGTGGGATGAACCCTAGGGTAGAAAATGAATGAATATGTTGTACTGTATGGTTTATTTGCTTGCATGATTAAGGTAAATTGCTAGCAAATGCCTGTATTATAATTACAAGTTGCCTGTTAGAATATGAGCTGCCTGTATTTAATGAATAAGTACCTGTGAAACCACCAGCTGCATGTATTGAGAATTGAATCATGAAAACATGAGCTGCCTGTATATGGATGAGAAATGAATTATGAAAGACGAGATCTGGATATGGATAAATGAGGTAAGCATGAGCATGAACCCTACGGGGAATTAGGAGTAGAACTCCTACGGATAAATGGAATATGGAATGGTAGACGGGAAGTGTGCTGGTCCTTGTGTACGTGGTACCAAGGAGAGCAACTGTCCCCTTTTAGTGTAGAGCGAAGCTAGCCTCGCTTTTGTTGTGACCCGGGGTTAGGATTGGCCACTTTGCACCGACTCCTATCGACCCTCGCGTATACAGTACCGAAGCGAGCTACTAGTGTAGGGAGAGAACTAGCCACCCCACTGGGCTCGAGGTTAAGCTAGCCAACCTACACCGACTTTTTTTGGCCCTCTGGGCAAACCGGGGTAGTAAGACAAGGGTGCGTGGATTGTGGAGGTGCGAGACCCCTGTTCTGAGAGGGCAAGGCCCTATACCGTTCCATGCTGTACTTTGCCGTACTCGCTAGCAGAAACGACTGATCACGTGTCAGTGAGGGGTAGCTACCCGTGTGCTTATCACACGTGCTGTAGTCATCGCTACATCTCGACAGTGACCCTAGGCTGGTTGACTGGGTGTAGGATTACCACAGGGGACTCTCCTAGCCAGGAGAGCACAACGTGTGCCTTCTACTCTACGGAAAAGACTGTAATCAAGATCGTTCCCATGAGGAACATGCAAGATCAAGAAATACCTGGATACTTGAGAAATAAAAACACATAAAAGAGATACATAGAAACGAGAAATAAACCTATTGTTGCTTTTACTGTAATAGCACTTAAATAATGTAAACACCACTCTACTCAGTATTCGCTGACTTTGTCCTTTTCGTAATCCTGTTCAGGACCATGAATTGAGCAGCTCAAGTTTTCGGCTGCAGAGGGTGCTGGGCCTAGCCAAGCCTAGCCGTAGTTGTTCTTGCAGTATTTCCTATTTTCCTTACTGTTGAAGTAAGTAATGGACACTTAATTTACTGTTTCCGCTACTTCTGTTTCCTTTCTGTTTCCAGTTGTTGTTGTTGTTGTGGTGGCATGTATGGAGACAATTGTTTTACTTTCTTTACTATATTGTACCTTTCTTCTGCTTAGTTATATTACATGTGTGAATGTGTTTTATTTTCCTACTTTTGGTTATTTCTTGTTGGACGAGGAGGTCTTGGGATTAGTCGAGGCGAGCCGGTCTCAAGTCCTGTAAGGACCCGAAAATCGGGTCGTAACAAGGTGGTATCAGAGCAAGGTCGTCCCGAGAAATGAACCAATTGGCTTGATATTAACCACTCACATGCATATAACTAGGATAGCCACCACAATGTGCCATTTTGATATTTGTTTCCGAGTCTTCTCTCAATGTAATCTGGTATCGTTGACACTCTTGTTTTATCTTTCGCGTCTCCTTGCAGGAGTTGCCTCATCGGAGAGTTCCCTAGGCAGGCCGTGGACGTGGCCGTGGATGAGGTTGGAGGGGTAGACGTGTCGGGCTTGGGATTAGTGCTACCCTGTCCTCCTCCTGAGCGTCCAGTCCCAGGACCTCGTTCAGTTGATTCGAGAGGTCATTCGAGAAGAATTTCAGCTTCCGCCTTCTCCATCGCCCCCTCATCTTCCTTCTGAGGGTGTGGAGGGGGAGCCTTCCGTGGGACGGCAGAGTCACCGTAGCGCCAGGCGAGTAAGGGGAGATCAGAGGAGGCCCTACCAGCTGACATACTCTCAAGACCGTCGGGAGAGGAGGCACACAGCACTCGTAGGAGAGCCGTGTTGCTCTGTGGGGTCACCAATGGCCTTTGGGGGCCCCAGACAGGGACCAGCTGTCAACATCAGACCCCCGCCCAGTTACCAGCAGGGACAGACTGAGGGAGGAAGCCATGTCCCTATTTGCTATCAGTGTTGTCAGTTGAGCCACTTGAGGAGGGACTATCCCTTGAAGACTGAGGCATACCAGATGCTCCCAGCATCGAGTATTAGAGGCCGATCTGCCAGCCTCAGCTGCCAGCCACGAGGTGGATTCCGACTAGCTGCCGCTCGCCCAACCCCAGGCTTGGCTATTTTGTCTGCACCCAGGACTGAGAAGCATCCCAATGCCTTGACTCACGGAGACGCCAGAGCTTCAGTTTCTGTGGTGGCAGGTATGGTTACGATTTTTGTCCTTTTGGATTACGTATTTTTCTTGTTTCTGGTACAACGTACTTCTTTGTTCCACAAGTTTATCGCTAGTTTGGGGTCCGATAGCACTCTATTAGGGGATCCGTTTGTGATCAGAGGCCAGGTAGCAAGTTGTTGTAGCCAAGGGGGGTCTACACGGACTGTGAGGTCAGCATAGGGGGACACAACCTCCCTGCTGATCTGATTATGATCCAGATAATGGATTTCGACGTGATACTTGGGATGGACTGGTTGTTCGCCTATCACGTCCTGGTGGACCGTTTCGGGAGGAAGATCATTTTTTCCATGCCGGAGTTGCCTCCTTTTGAGTTTCATGGATAGCCGGTGGATGGAGGTTTTAGACGCATCTTCGCGCTTTGGGCAGCGAGGCTTTTGAGGTATGGGTGTGAGGGCTTCTTGGCCTGTGCAGTGGTAGAGCCTAGCCCTGTGGTTGACTTTCAGAGTATCCCAGTGGTCTGTGAATACCCCAACGTTTTCCCAAAGGAGCTGCCAGGACTACTGCCTGAGTGTGAGATCGAGTTTGAGATCTCACTGGTAGCAGAGACCAGCCCCCTTTCTACTGCACCATACCGGATGGCACCGCTTGAGCTGCAAGAGCTCAAGTCACAGCTACAGGACCTGTTGGAGAAGGGCTTTGTGAGGCCCAGCGCGTCCCCGTGGGGAGTGTTTATAGAAAGCAAAATCGATTTTAAAATAAATGCGTCGTAGCATAGCCAAAATCGCTTTGAAAACAAATGAAAGTTTATTACTCGAAAAATATGAATCCGAGGTCGAACACAGGGAGCAAATTGGGATTTAAAAACCAAGAACATAACTTTCAAATTTATAAAATGCAATGACTAATCAAAGTTATGAAGAAAGAAAAAATGATCTCAATGTATATATAAGCTCAAAAATATAAAGATAGATGTCTGATGTAAAAATCAGATAGTGCTTCTTCAATCTCTCTTCTTGTTTTCTGTCTTGAGCTTTCTCTGGCTCTTCTTCTTCCTTCTTCCTTCTCTGATTTTTTCTCCTGCTCTCTAGCCTTGGCTTCTTCTTTCTCCTTTGCTTTTGACTTCAGCCGAGTCTTCTCAGATTTCTACCTTCCTTCTTCTTCCTTTGGCTTTCTGCTGAGGCTTCCTTCTTTTGCTTCCTCTTCATCCTTCTTCTTCTTCTTCTCTGTGGCTTCGCCCTTAGCTCCTGTTGTGGCTTCCATCTTCCTTTTCTTCCTTGTCCCTGAGAGCAAAACCTAGCCCCTACCCTCCCGTGAACTCTCCTCTCTTTTCTCTCTTTAGGCTCGCTCTCCCAGAACCAGGCCCACTGGTGTGCATGGTGGGCGAGGAGTGCGCGAGTAGTCGGGTCGAGAACCAGGTTCGCAGAGGCGTGGGTCGCGGATGAGGCGTAGGGATGAGTGGGACCTCACCCCATGTCAGGAGGCGCTAAGCCCCTGGCACTTTTGCAACTTATATCACTTCACTTGCTCGAAGACTTCCGAGGGGGGACTAAATGTCCCACCTTCTTTTCGCGTGCACCCTCAGTAGGTCACAGGCTCAATTGCAGAGGCTGCAGGGGCTTTGGCTTCCAATTGTTGGGCGTGAGTTGTTCACAAGGGGAATCCGCGTGTTTGGGACCTGGATCCTGAAGCCTGGGGCCTTGAATGAAGCTTGCAGGCTTCTTCAAGCTCGCTCAAATGGCGGTCAAGGCCTGAACCTACCCACAAACAAAACGGTCTCATGGCCTCGTTAAATCACACAGAAAGCTTTACCGTGACACGGCGAAGGTGGCCTGGTGGTTGGCATGGAGCAGGGCGACTTAGGCATGCGTGTTTAGGTCGTACTGCGATTGTGGAGATGGGTGTGTTCAGGGGAGGTGTGTGGAGTGTGTGGCGGTCAATGGAAAGGGGGAAGATGATCAGTGGGATGCGGTGATGCTTTTGAGGTGGCTGGCGAGGTGGGTGCGTGGAATGGCTGGAGCTCCTCGTCGGTGGTCTGCCGGAGGTGGAGAAGGTGACAGTGGTATTGGAGCATCGGGGTGTGTTAATAGAAATAGATGAAGGGAAAATAAAGAGCAGAAGGAGAGGACTTATCTACGAGGGGATAGACGAAGGGGGAGCAGAGGTGGCGGACGGCTTGTATGTGCCATCACCGAAGACGAAGACCCAGAGAGAGAGACGGCGACGACGAGAGGGAGATAGGCGCGGGCGTAAGTGTGGAGTGACGCGGATGAAGGAGGCAGAGGCAACTCTGCCACTAGTATGGTGGCAAAGCGATGAAAAAGGGAGGTAGGATTCACCAGAGCTTGCTGGGCTTTTTGGTCGGTGTGGAAGAGAGGAAGATTGGGGGTATTCTCAGGCTAAAACAAGCGTGCCATGAACGAGAGGATCTGGGGTCCCTTTTATAGTCTTAGGTAGAGGGCCTTGTGCTTGGAAGGCAAGCTTCGAAGCACGACAACCTCGTCGGACTTGGAAGGTCAGGAAATACCCAAATCTCTCACGCGTTCGCATAAGAGATTGGGTGGAAATTAGAGCTCAAGATTGGGTTCACATGAACGGGAATTCCTCAGAGAATCTCCCTTTCAAATTTGAGAGGGATTTTCTGAGGAATCAAGGAGATATCTCCCTCGAATCCTCGCTGGAGTAGGATTCCTCCACTGTAATGGTGGAGGGACCTAATTGCAAAGAACAATGAGGAAGTTAGGGGGTGTTTGCAAGAGTTTTCAAAAGCTAGGGGTCTAAAAGTAATTGGGTTGGACCATTTTGCAAAGTAGGTCAAGGTGAACTCCCCTTAGGTCCAAATTTTGGTATAAACCTAATTTGGATGTAAGGAATCCAATGGTGAAGTTAGATTTTAGGTTTGACCACGTATGACTGGGGATTTTACGTAAAAACTTAATTTAGGGCAAACATTTAACTAAGACCCCTATTTAGGTCAAAATAGGTTATAAAGGCTAAATTGATGATTCTAAACCTTAGAGAGTATTTTTCCATGAATTTTAAAGGGTTTATTTGAATTTTATCCTGACCAAAATCTTATTAAATTAAGTGGGTCAGTTTTAAGGTTACTACAAGTCATTTAATTCCTAAATTTCACATGAACCCTTTTCTGTTTGAACCAACCTAACTTTTATCTTGTTAGGACCTCTTGACCTATGTTTAGCCCCTGAGAAATCCCGTTGCTGCACTGCAATGGTAAAATTGTAGTTTTACCCTTTGTTTCTTACTTTTCTCACAGACTGGTTATTCCTTGAGTTAGGCCCTTCATTTGGTTATGTAGGAGCTTTTGTTCTCTTTTCTAGGTCAAAATCATCTAGTTAGGGCTCATGATGGTTTTTCCATCAGGGAGCCCCTGTATTGTTTGTGAAGAGAAAGGATGGTGCCCTGCGACTTTGTGTCGACTACCGACAGCTGAATAGGATTACCATCAAGAACAATTATCTGCTGCTGAGGATTGACGACTTCTTCGACCAGTTGCAAGACGTCACAGTGTTCTCCAAGATAAATCTGTGGTCGGGTTACTACTAGTTGAGGATCAGGGAGACCGGCGTCTCCAAGACAGGTTCCGTACTCGGTACGGGCACTACGAGTTTGGGTCATGCTGGTTGGGCTGACCAATGCCCCCGTAGCCTTTATGGATTTGATGAACCGTGTTTCTAGGCCGTACCTAGATAAATTTGTGGTGGTGTTCATCGGAGACGTACTCTTTTACTCGCGGGATCAGGCACAGTATGGACAGCATTTACGCATGATCCTAGACACCCTGAGGTGACGCAGCTGCACGCCAAATACAGCAAGTGCGTGTTTTGGTTGGGGCAGGTGATTTTCTTGGGTCACGTGATTTCAGGAGATGGATTGGCTGTGGATCCAATCAAGGTAGAGGACGTACTCAAATGGGACAGGCCACGCACGGTGACCGAGATACGCAACTTTTGGGACTGGCAGTAGTTGTCTTCATGCTGAAGACATGGAGGCACTACCTTTACGGTGAGACTTTCGAGATCTTCATAGATCATAAGAGCCTCGAGTACTTGTTTGACCAGAAGGAGCTTAACATGAGACAGAGACGTTGGTTAGAGCTCCTGAAGGACTACGACTGCAGCATCTCCTTCCACCCAGGGAAGGCCAATGTGGTGGCTGACGCCTTGAGCTGAAAGGCGCCCGCTCACTTGGCCAGTTTACAGGCACAGAGTTGGGAACTCTTGGAGGAGTTGTTGAGAGAGCTCCTGGTTGAGGCATACGAGTCTAGGTTCACCAAACATTCTGGGAACATAAAGATGTATCATGATCTGCGATGCGACTTTTGGTAGAGAGGGGTGAAGCGGGATGTTGGTGAATTTGTGCAGCAGTGTTGGGTATGCCAGCAGGTGGAGGCTGAGCATCAGAGGTTTGCGGGACTATTACAGCCACTTCCTGTGCCAAAGTGGAAGTGGGAGAGCATCACCACAGACTTGGTGGTGGGTCTACCAATTAGCTAGCGGGGACACGATGTAGTCTGGGTGATAGTTGACAGGATGACGAAGACGGCATGTTTTCTGTCGATTTGAATCACCTTGGAACCAGTGTAGTTAGCAGAGAGATACATCTGAGATGTGGTGCGCCTGCATGGAATTCCATGTGAGACTGTATACGATCGGGATACCCATTTTACTTTCCGATTCTGGGCTGAGTTTCAGTGGGCTTTGGGGACACGTTCGAGGTTAAGTACCGCTTACAACCCCCAGACGGAAGGACATTCAGAGCGCACCATACAGACACTTGAGGACCTTTTGTGCGTTTGTGTCTTGGACTGGAGGGGCTCCTGGGAGGAGCATTTTCCCTGGCAGAGTTTTCATACAATAATAGTTTCCACTCCAGCATCGATGTGGCACCTTACGAGGCTCTGTATAGACGAAAGTGTATTGCACCCTTGAGTTGGGTCGAGGTGGGGACCAAGTGAGAGGTTGGCCCCAGGTTGATCCGGCAATGCCAGGAGGTGATACAGCAAATTCACAAATGACTCCGCACTCTCAGGAGCAGGCAGAAGAGTTACGTTGACCGGAAATGCAGAGAGGTGCAGTTCGAGGTTGGGGATCACATCTTTCTTCGTGTTTCACCCATGAAGGGCCTGTAGTGTTTTGGGGTGAACGGGAAGCTTGTGCTGAGGTTTGTGGGACCTTTTGAGGTCCTGGAGTGGGTAGGACCCGTTGCTTATCGACTTGCCCTTCCTCCCCAGCTTTTTGGAGTACACGACGTGTTCCACGTGTCTCACCTCAGGAAGTAGGTCACTGATCCTAGTCACGTTCTGAGGCACGAGAGTGTTGAGGTGAGTGACGACCTGACCTACCCCGAGAGACCAGTGCAGATACTAGACAGAGCCGTTCGGAGTCTGAGACGAAAGCGACTACCACTAGTGAAGGTCCTATGGAGAAGCCAGCGATATGAGGAGGCGACTTAGGAGCCTAAGGTGGCGATGTGAGAGTGGTACCCGGAGCTTTTTGAGGGTACGTCTTTTCGGACCTACTTCGATCCTCTTTAAGTTTGTTATGCGTTTTATGTTCCATTTTCCGCACCTTAGCCAGTTCAAGTTTCGGGGACGAAACTTCCTTTAAGTTTGTTATGATGTAATGACCCGTTACCTTTTAGCCTTTTAAGACGTCTGAAGTTTCAGTCAGACATCCGTCCAGACGTCTGGACACGTTCCCGGACATCTGAAAGTAGAAATTTTCGTACTGTGCGTTGCGCTCTGGGCACGAGCGGCGCGTAGAGGCCCTTCCTTCTTTCTCCTCGCAACCTCACCCAAACCCTAAACCCTATCCTATATATATATACCCCCCTCCTTTCTCCTCTCCACTCCTTACACAACAGCCACCACCACCTGTAGTTTCTTGTGCGGCTGCGGCGAGCCTACACGGGAGCGGCGAGAGAGGGCGAGCAAGGAAGAATGAGAGAGAGGAAGGAAGCAAGCGTGAAAGGTCGGAGGACCTTCGGGAGCTTGGCGGAGTTCGCACGGCTGGTGGTGGGTGCGTGCGTGCTAGGAGGACGTCAGCGGGGAGTTGTCCATGCTCCTGTAGCGGCTGGAGCTGCCGCCGCGGGCGGAGGCACGAGTGGAGTGAGATGTGAGCAGGTTCTGATACTGGAAGTTTTCTAGTATCAGACGTCTGGAGTGAGGAGCAGACGTTTGGCGAGGCACCTGGATGTCTGGAGCTAAGGCCGAACGTCTGAAAGCACGAGTTGCGTGAGGTATGTACGTTCCTAAGCTGATCTCTGCCATGCAGAGTATCTCAGCGCAGGAGCTGTGGGACTGATTTGGTTCCTACATCCTTTGTACGCAGGGTAGACTTTGGGAAGGCACGCGGTGCGCTTTCTCAGGCACTTTTGGACGTCTGATGACATCACTAGATGTCCTGAGGTGTCTCCAGACGACCAGAGACCTTGTCCGATGTCTTGAACTGCTCCCACATGGTCGCAGAGGGAGTTTGGACATCTGAAACAGCTACAGAGAGCATAACGTGAGTTTGTCGTCTTTTAAGCGTCTAATTTTGATCAGAAACCGCATTTTTTTGGCCTGTTTAATGGCCAAACGGAATAAGATTTTCGCAAACGAAGCATCGTTGTTTTCCACTCGAGTTTCTTTACATTTTCGTGTTGAGTATCTACTGTTTGATCTCGTTTAATGTAATTGGTCGCTGGTACAGGTTACCAGCCAGTGGCATGTTCGGGACCTGCGAAGGCGACGAGGTCTACGGCACAAGTCCCCATTCCTCCCGTTATACCCGGTAGAGTGGTTTAATTCAGTTATTAATAGTTAAATGAGAATGAACTTGGTTGAAATAGCTGAATGGAACTCTAGGATGTGGAATGAACCCTAGGGTAGAAAATGAATGAACATGTTATACTGTATGATTTATTTGCATGCATGATTAAGGTAAATTGCTAGAAAATGCCTATATTATAATTACGAGTTGCCTGTTAGAATATGAGCTGCCTGTATTTAATGAATAAGTACCTGTGAAACCACCAGCTGCATGTATTGAGAATTGAATCATGAAAACACGAGCTGCCTACATATGGATGAGAAATGAATTATGAAAGATGAGATCTGGATATGGATAAATGAGGTGAGCATGAGCATGAACCCTATGGGGAATTAGGAGTACAACTCCTACAGATAAATGGAATATGGAATGGTAGACAGGAAGTGTGCTGGTCCTTGTGTACGTGATACCAAGGAGAGCAACTGTCCCCTTTTAGTGTAGAGCGAAGCTAGCCTCCCTTAGGTTGTGACCCGGGGTTAGGATTGGCCACTCTGCACCGACTCCTGTCAGCCCTTGCGTATGCAATACCGAGGTGAACTACTAGTGTAGGGAGGGAGCTAGCCACCCCACAGAGCTCGGGGTTAGGCTAGGCAACCTACACCAACTTTTTTTGGCCCTCTGGGCAAACCGGGGTAGTAAGACGAGGGTGCACGGATTGTGGAGGGGCGAGACCCCTGGTTGGTTCTGAGGAGCGAGACCCCAGTTTTGAGAGGGCAGGGCCCTATACCGTTCCGTGCTGTACTTTTCCGTACCTGCTAGTGGAAACGACTGACCGCATGTCAGTGTGGGGTAGTTACCCGTGTGCTTATCACGCTGCCGTAGTCTTCGCTACATCTCGGTAGTGACCCTGGGGTGGTTGACTGGGTGTAGGACTACCACGGGAGAATCTCCCGGCTAGGAGAGCACCACGTGTGCCTTCTACTCTACGGAAAAAACTGCAATCAAGATCATTCCCATGAGAAACATGCAAGATCAAGAAATACCTGGATACTTGAGAAATAGAAACACATAAAAGAGATATATAGAAACGAGAAATAAACCTGTTGTTGCTTTTACTGTAATAGCACTTAAATAATGTAAACACCACTCTACTCAGCATTCATTGACTTTAGGACCAGGAGTTGAGCAGCCTGAGTTTTCGACTGCAGAGGGTGCTGGGCCTAACCGAGCCCAACCGTAGTTATTCTTTCAGTACTTCCTATTTTCCTTACTATTGTAGTAAGTAATGAACACTTAATTTACTGTTTCTGCTACTTTTGTTTCCTTTCCGTTTCCAGTTGTTGTTGTTGTGGTGGCATGTACGGAGATAGTTGTTTTACTTTCTTTACTGCTTTGTACCTTTCTTTTACTTAGTTATATTGCATGTGTGAATGTGATTTATTTTCCTACTTTTGGTTATTTCTTATTGGACGACTAGGTTATGGGATTAGTTGAGGTGATTCGATCTCGAGACCTGTAAGAATCCAGAAACTGGGTTGTAACATTATGTAATGTAATGGATCATGATTAGAGATCTCTACACAGCAAACTGTTATAAGATAATTGGAATCGGAAAGTATTATGTTAAGATACTTGTTAAATGCATTTTATACCACCACTCTACTCAGCGTTAGTTGACTCCGATTATATAACTTTGTACAGGTCAGGGATTTGAGCAACCCAAGTCATCGGCTGCTGAGGACGCTGGGCTTAGTCGAGCCCAGCTGTAGTTTCTGCTGCTAGTGAGTTTCTGTAGTTACTGATAACACCATGCAAGGGGGTAGTAATTAGGTTGAATATGACCCATCTTTAGAATAAAAGGCACAACATAAAGTAGAATAGGAGCATTGCATGCATCAAGTACCAAGATTGCTTATAAACTGCATTAATGGCCATTTTTGTAAAGCATGTGTCAAAGTAGGCCCCAGATGAGCAATCGGACCGCACGGATGGATTCAGAACGACGAACGGAGTCCAACGGACTCAAGATCGGCCAAATCCGACATCCGAAGCTCCCACAATGGGCCCAAGAAATTCTGACCATTGATCTGGAGATCAATGGCCCAGAAAGCACCACGTCGCCCCGCCCCCACTGCTCGCACGCCCTCAAGCCAGCTAAGGACGAATCTCGGCCGTTGATCTTCGATCGAATGACTGATATCCGCGCGCTCGCCTGCGGTCGCTGCGACAAAGCGCGTGCATGGCGCAACGGCTAACGCGCACGCCCGCATCGCAGCGACGCGTGTTCGAATCGTGCGGAGCAGAAATCAAGCGCGAGAGAAGGGCGCGGCAAAATTGGGCCGCCCGATCAGCAGCGGGCGGCCAGGATCGCGCCACGCGGCGCGATGACAGCTCTCGAGCGCCCACGCGCGCACGCAAGCCAGGCGGAAACGCGCACGCGCACTCGCGCCTGAGGCACGATCTCAGCCGTCCGATCTTTGATCAGATGGCTCTCGTTCAACGTCCACGGATCGCGGATGGAGAGAGAGCGGGGCGGGCAGCTGACCGGTGGCAGGAGGGTTTCACCGAGGTATCTGGAAGCGATTTTAGCGATGTTCTGGATGTCGCTAAAGCACATTCTTCTTTTAGGAAGCCCTTAACTCTATTTAAACCCCCTTCTACCACCATTCAAGGCATACTCTCCCACTTGCAACTACTCCACTCCTCTCCTAGCTAGTTTTAGGCACTCTTGTAATCTTCGGAGACGACGAGCCGCCGACGGAGCCTCCTCCACCGCCATGGCTGCCTCGTCGCTCTCCACTCTCTCTCTACCTCTCTCTCTCTTTTAAGCTTTCATTTACTTTTGTTGAAGTATGTATTTAATGTTGTAAACCATGAACTATGAATGCATGTTTAATGAAATTATTTTCCATTTAGTCGCCATTTTAATTTCTGTTTAAAGTGCATGATCAAAACCAAGAGCTTTCTAACCCTAAACTCTCTCTATCTCTGGCTTTTCTAAATCGTCTCTTTCGCAAGCAAAACGCCGCCTTTTTCGTGACAACAAGTGGTAAACAAAATCTGATTTCCACGCCTCCGAGAGACCGACACTCGAACTCACCTCTGTTTACTTCTTTTAAAATCGACGTATCAAGTGCGATTATAACGACACCTCTTGACACATACGCACGAAGGCACGTCAGTTACACTTTCCAGTACTTTTTCGCTGTATTCTCTATCATTTATGTACTAGTTTTTGGTTTGATGGCTGCATTTCTGTTCTTGAAGGCATGTAATATTTTAGTATTACTGTTCTGCTTCTCCTTTTGTTGCCAATTTGTTTCTGCTTAGTTACATTACTTGTGTGGTTGTGGATTGATGCATGTTATTTGGTTATTTCTCGTTGGAAGACTCGATCTTGGGATTAGTCGAGGAGAGCTAATCTCGGGTTTTGTAGGGATCTGGGATCGGGTCGTGACTATTTCCTTCTCTCTTTAGAAAGAAGACATCTTTCTACCTAAATTGATGACTATATGGCTAGGTCTTAAGGAACTTTGATGACTTAAGAGTTAGGAAGAAAACATACTACTTTTTAATATATGTTACTATGCCCAATAATCAAAAGAAATTTGATGAAATGATAGCTATCAAAGATTCACATGAAGTCGATATATCCATAAATGTCAAGTATTTGGAGTTTTAATCAAGACATGTGGACAATCGATTATTGATTCACAATGGAGAAGTGTGGGATACTAAACTTTAATCTTGATCGAGACCCTAGCTTAGATGCTTTCCACTAAAGAAGGTTTTCCTATACATTAGGTATTATGATTGAATAGTGAGGGCTCTTGCTTTCTAAAGTGAATATTGATATGATTTTCATAATGACACTTCCTAAATGTTGATTATTGGTTCTAGCCCACTTCAATATTTCCTTCTTCACCACTTGTACCCTCCATGGAGATTATACCTGCAAACACATTTGAGCATTGCATGCTTGTTAATGATCTTTTCTCTTCGATATCCTCCCCCCTTAGGTAGATTCTTACCATGTCCAAATATCTTGCCAAGTCATAATCCACTAAAGTTTACATACTTGAGTCTTGAAGCATTACTTGAAATGGTGGCATGAGACAAAACACAAGTTTAAAGGGACCTTGCTTATTCCTAGATATGCTTGACATGATTCTTGAAATGACCCTTTCCTAGGATTGTTTGACGTTTTCCAGAATTTTAAGGGTTTTTGTGCAATTTTAACCCCCTTGGGTTTTGTTGTGGGATTTGTGAAGGGAAGAAAAAACTTGCGACGGCATTCCTGTAATTTTTCCCATCCACACCATCCCCCTACCCTATGAATACCCCTCCACCTCCACCATACCTCCACTGCACCTCACCCCTACACACACCCTCACGCCACTCTATCCCCACGACGCCATCTCCCCTCACTCCCCTCCATGACGTACACCACTCCTCCCCCATGCTCTCCAGCATCCTTATAAACACCCGCCCCTCCTCCATTCTCCCTACACCACAGCTAAGAGAAGGAGGCGATGGAGAGCGGGTAGCAGCAGCAGGAGGATCTAAAGGGGCAGCAGGAGAGAAGAACTCTGTGAGGAGGGGCGGAGCTGCTGCAGGAGCTCTGCAGCTGAGCGAGAGGGAGGGTGGAGAGCTGAGGAGATCGAAGGACTCGTGAGGGAGTGAGGCGGTGCTACAGCTACTGCAGTTTTTGCGGCAATGAAAGGCTCGAAAATGGTTCTACAGAATCATTTTTTCGTAGAATCAGACGTCCGGAGTGACCTCCAGATGTTGGGTTGGACGTCTGAAGGTAGGATCAGACGGCTGTTAGCACATAAATTTGTTTATTTTTCCTGCCAAACGCTCTGACCATGCGTGCGTGTATGTCAGAGGTTGGGAAGTGCGCTTGTGCGAGGATCGAGGTAGTTTTAAACGTTTGGAAGTGTCTTCAGACGTCTGAAGACACCCTTAGATGTTTGCACAGAGTTCCCGATGTCCGAAAAAGGCGCTCCGCGCAAGGTGAGTCCCTAAGTTCATTTAAGACGTTTGGGATTCTTCCCAGATGTCTGATTTTGATCAGGGTTGGTGTTTTGGGCCCGTTCAGAGACAAACGGAGTCAGTTTTCCGCAAATAAAATGTCGTTGGTTTCCATTTGAGTTCTCTACGTAATGATACATTGTCGATACCATTTTGAGCTATTTTGACCTATTGATCTATGTCATAGGTCTCCAGTCTATTGAATATACGGGACATGTGGTGACGTCGGGAGCTACCGTACGAGGCCCCATTCCACCCAGTTACCCTAGTAGAGTGGTTCTCAGACTAATCTCGGAATTGATAATTAAAATTGCATGCGTAGAAGTAATTGAACCTACGTTGTACAATGAACCCTAGGACTGAAAAGAAATAAATGCATGCTACTCTAGAATATATTCGATCGAACTCTAGGATTGTGAAATGAACACTAGAGCTAGAAGAAATGATCAAGTTACCGTGAAGTTTCCTTAAAAGAAGTAAACCATGAGTTGCTTGTACTACCTGTAATGAACAACGTCATAAATGGAAATACATGCTTGTACTGAATAATAGATGGTGGAATATGAGTTGCCTGTTCTTCGTATAATGAACCATATATGGAAATAAGAAAGTTCATGTGCAAACCCTACAGGGAATTTAGAAAGAAATGAGGAATATGTAGTATGGAAAACCTGATGGTTTTGGGAACACGTCACCTACGGGCTGCTTTTCGAACTTGGTTAAGAGAAGTGAGCTGGCCCACGTGTATGTAGTACCGAGGAGAGCAACTATCCTTTTAGAGTAGAGGGGAGCTTGCCGCCCCTTGGGTTGAGACCCGGGGTGAGTTTGGCCACTCTACGTAGACTCCTGTTTGGCCTTCACGTACGTGGTACCAAGGTGAGCTACTTAGTGTAGGGGGAGCTAGCTACCCCATGGGACCCGGGGTTAGGTATAGTCACTCTACACCGACTCTTGTTAGCATGTTGGGCAAACCAGGATAGTTGGATGAGGGTATGCGGACTGTGAGGGGCAAGACCCATGTTTTTAGGGGTGAGCCCCTGTTCTGAGAGGGCAAGGTCCTGTGTTGTTTCGTGCTGTACGTTTGGGCGTACCCGTTAGTGGAAACGATTGATCGCGTACCTGTGTGGGGTAGCTATCTGTGCGCTTATCACGTGTGTCGTAGTCACCGCTACGTCACAACCATGACCTTGGGGTAGTAGACCGGGTGTAGTACTACCACGGGGACTCTCCCGACCAGGAGAGTGCCACGTGTACATCTTGCATCATGGGAAAACTGCAACCAAGATCGTTCCCTTAGGGAACAAGAAGATTGAGAAAAGTTATGGAACCTGATTAGAGTACTTGGATTAGAAAAACGATAACTGGAAACGGATGACAATAAGTAAACTGTTAAATGCATGTTTAGCTAGTTGCCTGTTTAAATTATATCGTATGTAAGTGATTTAACCACCACTCTACTCAATGTTAGTTGACCATAGATTTTACAACCTTGTTCACGTCAGGGATTCGAGCAGCCAGAGCCACCGGCTGTTGAGGGTGCTGGGTTCAGTTGAGCCCAACTGTAGTTTCCTTCTGTTTCTTTTACAGAGCTTTTTGTAGTTGTGAGTACTTGTTGCTCAGAGTTATATTTTGTTATATCTGTCCCAGTTTCTATTGTGATGGCTATGCTTGTAATCAACTTTCCACTGTATAATGTGAGCTACTAGTGGTTTGCTATTTTCTTTCCTTTATTTTCTATCATATATTTTTCTGCTTGGTTACATTACTCGTGTGGTTGTGGAATGAATATGGTATTTGGTTATTTCTCGTCGGACGACTGGGTCTTGGGGATCATCGAGGCGAGCTGTTCTCGGGTCCTGTAGAGAGTTGGGAGCGGGTCGCGACAATTTTAATCTTATCAAATATGAAAGATACATAAGCAAGGCATGGCGAGTAGGAAGTAAGGACATAATGTGATTAAAAAGGCTACGAACAAGAGTGGATAGCATAAACAATAAAGATGTAGAATAATTCCTTCCATTTAAAGTCAATCCATGAGTAGATTTGTTCATAATTGGATCAAGTCGAGCTATAGGCCAGGTTGATTGAGCCAACGATAATGAATCCTCACAAGCCCAACTTGCTATGGGCAAGGTAGGGTTGTTCTAGCCCACAAATCAATACAATTATACTTACATGCATTTTTCTTTTACAACATCTTAATGTTGTGATTTTTGAGTTCATTAAAACTTCTAGAGTAAAATTGCTAAACCTTACATGATAATAGCATATTTTATGATCCAACGTAAACATATTTTCATGGCTCACTCTACATGTACATTTATGAATGAAAATAAACATGAACTTTTGGCTAGATCATAAGTAAATTGGGTTGGTCCAACTAAATTAGGTAATGAAACCAAACCCTATCATGTTTAAGAAAATGGGTCGAGTCAGAACTGTAGCTAGCCCAAGGTTAACCTATTGGTAGGACAAGACCTAGCCCATTGTGCAAGTCTACCCTTGGCTAGTCAAGTAATCATGTGCCAATTGACAAATCACATGCCTAGCTAACTGGCCAACTGTAAAGCAAATTAAGTGGGATTCTTTTATTGAGCTCAATTATGTGGCTATCTTCCTTTTTTCACAATTTCTAGGGTTATTTACTTTCTATCCTTAGATTTGAATATTCTTTTAGCATCAAGTCCAAAGGTTAAATATTCACCTTAGGAATGATACTGGTCTTGTTATGGTGTTGTTACTTCTTAGGAATGAATAAGGATGTAAGGAGTTGGATTATACTAGGTGACTACTTTATTAAGGTTTTTCACAGGAATCTCACTCTTCCGATTATTCATCATCTCTAGAAACTACAAGATAGTTAGGATTTTATACGTAAAAGTTCACATTTTAATAGTATCATGGTTGAACCTAACTTATCATCCATAGAGATACTAAGCCAATGTATTGATGAGAGTTAATGGATGGGTTTTAGGTGAGTTGGCAGATGAATTTAGAAGAATAGCATGGGCAAAGTAAGTGTGATCCATGAGGGATGTCATTTCACATTCGTACCTATAATTTACTAACTCATCTATCATAAATGATCACCGAATATTCCACCTTCTGACAAAATAATGATAACAAAAAAATGAACTCAATATCACATATAAAAGCAACCTCTCCCCATTACTTGAAAATACCACGTTAAATCCACTATAATTTAGACTCTCACATCATCACCTTCCTAACTTAACACTTGCTAAACCCTAACCAACACTACATAGTTATCCTCACCCAAATTGAACAATGGCATATATATTAATGACCAAGTTCGTGTAAGTACGAGAAAATTAATGGCCCCCAATATCTTTAATTCTATAAGTATACATACAGAAGCACCGTCATCAAGTCAAAGAGAAGCAACAACTCACGAACACATCATACATCATAAGTGTTCACATCCGTCCATCAAAGCAGGTAAGATTCTCCACCACCCCTTTTGCAAAGCTTCACTCACTGCTTCGGTTCACTTCAGCAATTTAATGCCCAATTTTAATCCAGTAATTCACATCCAAATCTCCTTGCCTACTATCAGGGCAGAAGCCAAAATAACAAGACTAATAATACAAATTATAAATAATCAAACACGAGCCATTTAGGGCTAGTTAATTTACTGGAAGGATTAAAAAATTAATCTTAAGTAATATGAAATTAATATTAATTTATTATTTATAAATTAATTTTGACATTAGTCTGTATTTATTTAAATTATATTAATTAAATTATATTAATATGTGTGATGATTACTCGATAATAATGTCAAAAATATGAAATATGAGGTTATCAAAAGTATCGGTGGTACTTGTATTAGATAAATTTATATTAAAATAATTAAATTCGAATTAACAAATAAAAAATTTAATAATCAATTAATCGATGATTAACTTTCCTCTCCGGGGATTAAATCTGCAAATAAATTAAACCTTACATTCAATGGCGGCTATCTGAGTTGTAATGAAAGACTTGCACGTACCACCCGCCGTATTCAAATCGTCCATGCCGACTGTTTAAGGCTAACCGTTCTCTCTTGCTCTCGCTGGTGATTGAGCTGGACGTGGAGGGAAAGCACGTGTTGCCCACCACACGTACGACGTAATTCCCCCAAGAAGCAAGCAATCCACAATGATTGCCTCCCCTCTCCTTCTGGGAACGCCCTCCTTCGCCGTACCCCCCGGCCGCCATTATTTACTAATTAATTTACCGCGCCTGTTGTCTGTTTTTTTTTTTTTTACAGCGACAACTCGTACTGACGTATGCAGTAGTTACTAGATAGAGGGTGGGGTTGAAAGCGAAAGGTTTCCCTCTGCTGTGGTCACTGTTGCTATGACTGCAGCACAACAGTACTCGTGATCGTTTTCCTCTTTTGCTTTCTGGGCTTTTGCTTTATCTTTCACCACAGGCTTTCAGATCCGATCCCTCTTGTGCCCCTCTCGATGTGCTAATTAAAAGGGGGCCAACCGTCCGGTGGGTTGTGTTGGGGGTGAGGTGCAATTTGGATAGAGAAAATATTTTGTATAATTTCAAAGGATAAGGTTATGGAAATATACGTTACACCATGTGTTTTATCGTGTAATCAGAATTAATAGATTAAAAATTAAAATTAATAACGTAAAAATTAAAATCAAAATTAAATAAATCAAAATATTTTCATTGGAGATAGTTTGAATCAATTAAAAAATAAAATAAATTAATTAAAAATTAACATATATTGGTTGAAAATAAAAATATCTCGATATATTTTACCTTTCTGTGATAAATAATTATTCATTTGAATCGTAATTTTTATTTATAAAAAGTAAATTTTCACTTAAAAATTAATTTTTTATTTATGAAAAGTAAATTTTATTAATAAAAAATTAAAATACATCGATTGAAATTATTATTTTTATTTTATATATTACAAAATATATTACAATATATATTTATTTACTTTTTCACAACTTAAAATCCACGTCCAATCCCAAGACTCCCTCCCTTACCCAGCATCGGGTGGATCCTACATCCTTATTTTGTTTGCATGCCTGAATCTTACGTAGAGGAGGGTGCACTTGGAATCGAACGTGAGATTGGCCTTGTGCCAATCGCTCATCTTTATGATCCATAGTTTGACCGTATATGCGTACCAGATTGTACACCTATGATGGCAGTTAGAATTGAATACATGTTGGAGTTGTTAACATAGAAATACGTGTACACTTATTCTGAGAAAAAGGTAAGACGTCGATAATGAGATGAAATGGATCGACCGTTAGGTCAAATCTCCTACTCTTTCCACCACACTTTAATGTACATGATGTCCCTGTGCACAAAGATTACTTTTCAAAACATGATCCCAGGACTTCTAAAAGCTACGCTCCCAAGGAAATTACTAAATGCTCCCTTTGGATACCGACGTCGTGGTCCACCTGTTGTTTTCTTGATATGTGTATTTGTTGTAACAATTTAACCCTAGTTAATTTTAATACATTATTTGATATATGTTAAATGATTAACAATAATAAAATAAATATTTAAATTTAAATTATAACTTTTAATTTTTAACTTCATCACTCACTTTTATAAATTTATTATAGAGAATTATTCTTAAAAATATTACACATTTGTAGTAGACTCCCTTAAGAACTACTTGGCATTGATTCTCCCACGATATATACATTGTTTTTTTTAGATTTACAGTTGAAGTACAGGCTACGCACAACATTACTGCATGTGAAAAAGAAAAAGAAAGTAATTGGGTGCGTAATCAAATCGAAATGGTTCTTGTCATTGGGACCATTTGGGTCCTTTTGGGAGGGGGTCCTCCACTTGTGGGAAAGACCCGTCGCCGGCTTTTGTTGGGCATATCACTCGGCGACTGCTTTTCGGGATCAGGGAAAGTGAATGGGGGTGGAGGAACGTGAAAGTAGAGTGGATGATGGTGAATCCGCAAAGGTTCACATTCTCACCCCAAAAACACAACCCACAAAAATTGGAAAAAAAAAAAAAGGTAAATTAAAATTAAATTCAACCGTCTTGGTGATGACTTTTTATTGGGAGTACCATATGCCACTCAAGTTGGGTAACGAAATTGCATGACGTAGGTGTGGTGGGTTGTTTGATTTTAGCGGCGGAGGACCTTAGACCATCCATCACTACTGGAATCTACAGTGGAATAGTCCATGGATCAGGTGCCCTTGGATTTAGATTCCGATGGGTAAGAAAATTGCATGATGCGGTGGAAGAATCTATCACTGCTCAACTCTACGGTGGATTTAGTGGGTCGGGTATCCAATCGATGAAGATTTAAAATGACTTTGTTCTGGATTTATCTCGAACATCTTCGGAGCAGCCACTACCGTTTGGTCGGAGGAATAACCATTATGGGATCAAGTGCGATGATCAGGTAGTAAGATATTAAATGCATGTCGATGTTAAAATATTGAAGGTAACGCGTTTTTGAAGTGTAACTAGTTTATTACCCGTATTTTGCTGCAGAGCAAAATGAGGTCAACAAAATTGATTGAATTTACAGTGCATGAAGTTAACAGTCATCAATGGATCAGGATATTCCTTAGCTTCTGATAAAAATGTGATCAAGGCATTGCAGACCAGTTAAAAATTGAGATTCGTGTCTTTGCTACCCATATTGTTTGGAAACTGGACTTTGGTGGATGTATATCATTCATAAGCCCTTTTAGAAAAATTGATCCATAGTTTAGACCCAAAGACAACAGTCCATGCATGGCTACACTCTAGGCATAAAGCTCTATATTAGCATCGTCAATGTCTTGCACCTCCCCTTAGCTATTGGCTGAGATGAAACCCAAAGAGTAAGGAGCTTTTAATTAGTGCGAAGAATAAGAAGTGTACATATTGTTACAAGCATATTGCTACCCTACTTTTTATGTTTTAGTCAAAGCCAGTGCGATCTTGCCATGTGCTGCATCTTCCCTTAACTAAAATTATAAATGTAAAGAAGATTAATCTTCTGAGCTATCCTTCATAAACTTCAAGACTCTTGTAACATCCCAGAATACAACTTTTGAGTCATTTCACGGTGGTTCGGGCCAATTTGAACTCGAAAATCCAGTCGTGACCCGATGCGGACGTAAGCACCCCCTTAAACTGCCCAAAAACATGTATTTTGAGTCAATCTTTAGCGAAATATTGTCAAAAGGGTGCCAGATATGGTACCTTGGATTTCTCTCATCGCAAGCTTTTCGACAATGCTTGTTTCATGTAATTTTGAAGTGTACAGCTTAAGTTATGGCCAAAACAAATCAACAATGATCTATATGTAAGGTGGACACAACTCTAGGAGTATTGTGGAAATTTCACCTACTAAACCCAATCCCAACAAACCTTGGGCCTATATAAGGACCCCTTTGGGTCCTTGGGTCGTCATCTTCTCTCTAAGCTTCTTAATTAAGAGAGAAAGGAGAGAAAAGAATTTAGATTTTCATTTTGAAATCCTAATTCAAAAATCTGGGGACCTAAACGTAATTTGAAAAATGAGAGTTTCCCAACGCAAACTTCGCGAAGGCAACAGTGGCGGCGGACGGACGACACTCGATCTGGTGACGACCGTTGGATTTCCTCCATGTGTAGGCCAGCAGGAGTGCTTGATCGTGCGCATGCTACGAGTGTTGCGCGAGCATGTGCAGGGAGGCAGCCCAATCAGCGACGTATGGCTGATCGAGCGCACGTCATTGAAAGAGCGGCGATTAGTGCACATGGGTGATCCGCATGAGCGAGCGACTGGCAATCAGAATGTGACGTGTATTGCTAGCAGGCAGTGCGTGATCGGTTCACTTGAACCCATCGATCTCGTCTAGTCAACGACCTTCTCGCATTGTTTCATCCGGATCGAGGCTTTCTCAACGTCGAAATTTTTACAAATAAAATACTATTGGAATTGTATCGACGCGTACTACGCGTTGATGAGGTTTATTTTCATTTTTGAACACTGTTTAATTAGTGAAAAATCAGAAATGTGATTAGGTGTTTCGAGGTGCCAGTTTAATTGTATCGACCCTGTTTTTGGTTCGTGTGAATTAAGTATTGCCTCAGTGAGTGCATGAGTTTCGAGGTATGCATGGAGATTGCCCTCAGGTTTTGTGTGCAAGATTAGGAGTCACCGTGATCCTTCGGTGATGTTAGGTAGAGTAGCCTTTCCTTTTCTCGACTCCAACCGATTTCGTGATACCTATGGATCCGTCTGATGTGATTTTTCGTGTGTACTGCTTTGATTAGGTTATGCCCCTACTTTTTGCTGAGTTTAGAACCCGTCTGGTAGTTTCCCTGACGCATGGGAACTTTAAATAAGAAAGAACTTGCTTTTATGAGAAGTAATAAGAATTAATGATGATATATACACTTGTTATCGCATGCGTGAAACAAACTTCGATTTCCGTGAAACAAGTTTCGCTGTGTTTGTTGATCGATAAATAGTATGGCACCACTGTCATAATTTGGAAATTATTTGCAAATTGATAAATTTGAAGGTTAATGCGAATATCTAATAGTCCTGGACTGAATAATGTGGGATTATTAGGTATTTCTTGATTTGATGAAAATAAAAGATACAGTTATTTATAATTGATTAAATAATCAATATGACGTATATGTCAGGAGTTAAAAAAGTTGGATAACTGGTTTTAGCCCACTATTTGCCGGATTTTAGTTGTGCTTTGGTCTTTCAAACCGGTTTCAGGGGTTGGTTTAGAGAGTTGTTAGCCTTCCCACTATATATACACTCTTTAGCAGATTGCATAGCTCAAGATTCAGAGTGGTCCTTCTCAACTGATGGGTGTGGGTCATTGGCTGTCTGTGGTTCAGCGTGCATAGTGCTTGTACGGTTCACGTTACACAACCTAACCGCCACCCCTTTCCACAATGACCTTAGGGTGCACAATGGAGTGTGGTAACTCAATGGGTATAAGCAGTCCTCCTGACAAGGGGGGTAACTTATATCGGTCTTGCGCTACAAGAAGTTACACAAGATCATCTCGTGCCTGAGACATCGATTGACAGATTTAAAAACTATAATAATATGGGCCAATTTACGTAAATCTAACTGGATATGAAATAAATTGTAACGGACGAACTTTTGGCATGGTGCCCCTCTTCTTGTATTTTTGTTAGTGTTATTGCGTGTCTAGTTGTTCTACTATACTTAGTTTTTATTAACATGTTTTTAGGTTCTATACTCAAGTATATTGTGGCTTATATACTGTAGTAAACCTCTGGTCAGTATTAAATTATCTTCATTTAATTTATGCAATATGAATTTTTTGTTACATATGTTTATATTTTATTATTATGTGTTGGGTGACTGCGATCTTGTGGGCGAGTTATACTGGTTGTTAGCACACGGCGTCTCAAGTTTCGTCGCTTGGCAGGACTCAGGTCATCACAACTTCAATCAGAGACTCAACTGCCACAAACACCTTCTAAAATAATCAAAACAACAACAGCATAACTTCCAACTTTATAGGAAAATCTGATAATCTGTGATGACTTTCAAATATCAAAAGAAAGTAGTGAAAGTTTTCTTTTGGGGACAAATTTGGACATGTAACCTTCAAATCAACATAGCTGTCATAAATTGTTATGTTCACCTCCATTTTTGTAAGATCCAAGTACTATCCTCAAATAAAAGATGGCCAATTTGAAAATAGAAGGGAGCAGTAGCAGCAAGAGTTCTAAAATTTCTATGCCAATTAACACTAAAATCATGCTCCAAAGCACCAAAACTTCAAAGTTTGAAGTTAGCAGAACTTTTTAAGAAGACCTAAAGAGCAGCAACAACAACAAAACTCCAAAGTTCGAAGCAAAATTACCAACATCCTCCACCAATTATGAAAAAAGTCTAAGATTATCTGGTCTGAAAACTAGAAGATAGGAACAGCAACAAAATCCCAAAGCTCCAAAGCACCATAAAAAATGAAGCAAAACAACTCCCAGAATAGAAACCCATAAACCTAGAAAACCAAGATCAAGAAGTGAAAGGACTTACCTATGTGCACACTTCAAGAATCACTATGTTAGTCTCCAAAATTCCCGGCTTCAATTAGTTTACTACTCTACTTTTTATGTTTCAGTCAAAGGCATGCCATGTGAGTCTGGTTTCTCTTGCAAGTTGGAGATATGCCTGGAATGAGGGGCAATCCATCTCCACCTCTCCTCCAAGGTGCCACCTTTCCCCACCCATAGGCCCCTCCTTGTGCCGAGTACCTTGTCCCAGCATGCGAATCTCCATTGTTCATCCCTCAATCTCTGGCCGTACACATTAGCAGCCACCTCCTTAATCGACTCCACGACCTCGATGGGGCCCAGACTCCCCTTGCTCCACCTCCTCCTCCAACATCTCATTGAGGAGCCTCCCTGTTAATTCTTGCACCACCCCACACTGGCAAGTCAAGAATTAGTAATGTGAGCTTGGTTGATTGGTGGGGGTGGGAGGGACTCGAAGTAGCACTGGCAAAGTTGCAGCCGAGGCACTATTGCCACTTCTTTTGCGGGAGGGAGGAGGCGGGGAATTACATGAAAAATGGGTATGTATTTGACTAAAAATCTCTATTTCCTTGACTTCCTTAATCTTACCATCAAGTCGAATTGTGAGATGCTCAATGGCACATGCCGCACCACTAGCTTCGTTCGCTTGAAAGGATCCTTCATGTGAGATCCACCAAGGCGATCTCTCTACCCTCCACCCACGAGTCCCTCCGGTGAAACTGGAGTAGGGAGATGGTGTGGTTAGAGCAGATGTTGGCTACCATCGCAGGGAGGATCTTGAGTTGTGAAGAAGAAGAAGAGAGGGGTTTGGTCAAAAGGGGGGGTATGAATCTCTAAGGTAGAGATCGAGGGGTGGGAAATTGCGGAGGGGTGGAGGGCCATGGGGAGCCTTGAGAGATGGCAAGTGAGATGGTGAGGGAGAGAGCGATTGTGCGATCTACCAAGACAATCGCTTAGCCCTCCACGCATGAGTCCCTTCGGCAAAGCTTGAGTTGGGAGTTGGGGTGGTCGGAGAAGATGTCAGCGACCATTGTGAGGAGACTCTCGAGTTGCGAAGAAGAAGAAGAGAGGGGGTTGGTCAGAAGGAAGGGATCGATCTTTAAGGTGGAGCCTCTAGAAACAGTGAGTAAGATGGTGTGGGAGAGAGTGAGTGCACGAATCACCAAGGCAATTGATGACATCACCATTATCCTCTATAACTAAATTAATTTGGCTAAATTCTAAGGTTAAATTCGCCTAATTAATATATTAAAAGGGTATAACTCAATCAGGGCTAAAGAGAAAGGAATTAATAAAAAAAGGAGTTAATTCTGTAATTTTCATGAACAATTATAAATGGAGAATAGCTGGAGGAAAAAATTATGATTAAGCAAAGGTCAATTGAGCTTAAATTTCCTAAAAGTGGGTTGATACTGAATAATTTAGGATTTTTATTCAAATTGAGTGTTAATCCTTAACTAAAATGACTAATTTCGACCCCGCTTTAATTTAAATATTTTCGATGGAAATAAATGTAATCTAAATCTTTTAAAAATTATTTTAAAATATTTATAAGATTTGGAACTATCGATTTGACAATCGAAACTCATTTCGACTTAAAATAGAATTGTAGGTGGAATTTGGTACGTTTTGGGTTTAAACGTAAATTGACCAATCAAACATATTCAAAAGTTAAAATTAAAGTCACCATTGAATTCCTTACGCCTAAATTAGGCTACCATAAAAATTTGGACTAATTTGGACATTATCTTTGTCAACTTTGCGATTTAGCTTTCAATTCCTAATTTCTTTGCAAAGGACCCCATAACTTTAAAATTCTATTGCAAACACGTCCCCGCCAACGCTGACTCCACCTCCACAATCTTTAGCCATCAACTCTAGTGAGGTCGTTCGTGCACCTGTCGACCCTCTCCTTGCGCGTCAACAAGCTATAAACATCCCCCACCTCACGACATTTTGTGTCATCGAGTTTTGGTGAGCGTACCCATCTCCTTCCTCCTTAAGCACCGCCATTAATGCCAAGCTTGGAGCTTCTTTAATCTTCGAATTCACCGTGTCTCGCTGCCAAACGAGGTCACGGGTGCATTTCTTGCCTCCTTGCCATTCTCCCAATCACCGAATGCAGCTTCTTAGCCCCTTCCTCGACTCCAAATCTCGTCGCCGTCCTCTTCTTCCACGCATCCAGCCACCACGCTGGCATGCTCCTCCATGCACCTCGTCCTCTCCTAGATACTCCTTCCTCTCCCTCTCCTTCTATAGTGTATTTTAGCCATTTTAGATTAGGAAAATACCCTTATCTCTCCTCCCACGCCACCTTCTTCTTCGCGGGCGGCAACACCGCCGGCCACCACTCCAGCGAACTCGCCACGTCAATCTACGTCGCCTCCCTCATCTACAACCACCTTCAAAGCTCTACCTAGGCACGACAAGCAAAAGCCCCAATTTTATTGGGTCGATTACTCGTCGAGGACCCTCGCCGGACACCCACGCCCACCACCACCTTCGTTGCCTCCGACCAGCCTCGTCGGTCCATTTGCAAAAAGGGTGATATCTCAAGGACTGCATTACGATTTGCATTGGAATAAGTTTTTATTGTGTAAATATTATTGTTGATAACTATTTGGTGTTTAATTTTAATCATATTTGTTCCTTTTGATTTAATTGAGCATAAAAACTATCATTTATTTCTTGCACTTGAAGATTTACATTTAATCATTTCATTTATAAAATCAAGTGTATTTTTAAACTTGTTGATTTTTTCTAGAAATCTACCTAACACAAGTTTATCAAAATATTCGTGCATTTCTTGGTATCAGAGATGACCTCAGAAAACTTTTATTTCGAGTTATAAATTTTAAATGTTAGATTCACTTTGGTCATCTATATTACGACACATATTTTGAAAACTCGATCGAAGCGAGCCAACAACGATCTCTTAGCCTTCCATGCGCGAGTCCCATAAATGGCGAATACATTTACTGAAATGAAATTATAGACACAACCTATATTGTATATAGTATAATATTATTGAAAAATCCAAAAAAAAAAATTGAAAACAAAGTTACAGAAACAAAAATACAATAAAAGGTGAAAAATAAAAAAAACTCCAAAAATACAATAAGGAACCTACCACATTCATTATTGTTGAGGGAGAACTCTAAGAAAATTTTAGAGGAGAATTGAAAAGATTTATAAGTGTTTAATTATGATCTTATAGTTGGAAACAAAAATAGAATAAGTATTTATGGACATGCGATCTTTGCTGGTGTTACGACCCGATCCCAGACCCTTATAGGACCTGAGACCGACCCGCCTCGACTAATCCCATGACCTAGTCGTCCAACGAGAAATAACTAAAATAAGGAAATAATTCACATCTACACATACAATGTAACTAAGTAGAAAGAAAATAAGAGACAGTAAAAGAAACAGAGCGAATAATCTATCAATATTACAGGCCCACTATAACTACGACAGAGGGAAGTATAGTGGAAAAGTACTGAAAGAGTATTTCATAAAATAAAAATACTCACTACTACAACGAAAGCTAGAGAAATAGTAAGAAACACAGCTAAGGTTGGACTCGACTAGGCCCAGCTCCCTTTGCAACTGATGGTGCTGACTGCTCAACTCTCTGACCTGAGCAAGGTTATAAAAATTTTCGAGGTCAGCGAACACTGAGTAGAGTGATAATTTAGCCATTTTCATGTAATTAAGACAACCTATTAATTAATGCAATTAAGTAACTATCCATTTTCATTTAGTTCAACTAAGTACTTCTAATTTGATGTTCCTTTATTCACTTATATCATGTCTTGATCTGGCCAGTTCCTCACGGGAACGATCTTGATTGCAATCTTTTTCATGATGTAGGAGGTACACGTGGTGCACTCCTGGCCGGGAGAGTCTCCCATGGTAATCTTACACCCAGTCAACCACCTCGAGGTCACGATCACGACGTAGCGGTGACTACAACACGCATGATCAATGCACGGGTAGCTATCCCGTACTAGCACGCGGTCAGTCGTTTCTGATAGCAGGTACGCCTAAAGATGCAGCACGGAACAGTACAGGGCCTTGCCCTCTCAGAACAGAACAGTACAGGGGTCTCAGCCTTCCACAGTCTGTGTACCCTCGTCTGACTATCTTGGTTTGCCCAGTGGCTTAACAAGAGTCAGTGTAGGGCGGCTAGTCCTAACCACGGGCCCCCTGGGGCAGCTAGCTCCCTCACTACACTAAGTAGCTCACCTTGGTACCATGTACATGAGGGCCAAACAGAGTCGGTGTAGAGTGTCCAGGCCTGGCATTGGGGCACAACCTAACGGGTGGCTAATACCCCTCTACACTAAAGGGATAGTGGCTCTCCTTGGTACCACGTACACAAGAGCCAGCTTACTTCCCGTCTACAGGAGTTCTCCTCCTAATTCCCCTTAGGGTTCATGCTAGTATTCCTTTCATTTCATATTCCAGACTCTCAGATTTCTTTATTTACATTACCGGTCCCATTCTTAAAACAAGCAGCTCATAATTTTTTAGCTGACAAGGCATCACACTAAAATAACCAATACATTTGCTAGCATTTAAAGTTGTACATGCATCTCAAGTAAACAGTGTAGCTTAACCATACTCATTTGTTCTTGCCTTAGGGTTCATTCTCATCTTGGGGTTCTACATGTTTCTCAAGTATACAATATAGCTCAAACTATACTCATTTGTTCCTGCCCTAGGGTTCATTCTCATCCTAGGGTTCATTCAAGTTATGCTAAACATGCAGTTCATTTATTTAAATCATAACATTAATATAGACCATTCTACCTGCAAACACGGGAGGAATGGGGGCTCGGATTGTAGATCCCGTCGCCTCCGTAGCTCCTGTGCACTCACCTGGCTGGAGACCTATATAGTTATCCAACCGCATCAAACGAGTCCAAAATCGTATACAAGTGACACTAACTCGTAGAGAAATTTAAGCGAAAAACAACGGAAGTTCGTTTGCGGAAATCCAATTCCGTTTGGTCCCTAAACGAGCTAAAAACACTCACACTGTCCAAAATGAGACATCTGGGTCTAGTCCCAGACGTCTTAAAAGATTTCAATACTCACCTTGGGTTTCCTGCGGCTACCTCGGACATCCAGACCCTTTCGCGATCGTCTGAGGTGTGTTTTAGACGTTGGACTCTCCTTCCGGTCGTCTGGAGGTACGGTCAGACGTCTGGCGACGTGTCCAGATGTCCAAAAGCACCTCGAAGGACGCACCCCGTGCCTTTCCATCACCCTACCCCTTGCATACATATGCGCAGTTAAGAAAGGCTGAACAAAATCTCCTGCGGTAAGGCCTGCATGGCCGTAAATTGCACAGAAGCACGTACCTTAGCATTAAGCATGCTTTCTGACGTCCGGCTTTAGCTCTGGACGTCCTTTTGCTACTCTAGACGTCTAGGAGATACTCCAAACGTCTGATACTGAAAAATATCCAATACATAGAACTCTCCCGTGAGTTGTCCCCTTCGCGAGCTCACCTGCAGGAGCTGCAGCAGTGCCTCCAGCAGCTGCAGGAGGCCAAGGCTTCTACTCGCAAGCTCCTCCTGCTCGCCCGTGCCCTCGACTCCTCCCGCTCGAGCTCCTCCGAGCTCTCGTGACTCCCTCGCGAGCTCCTCCCCTCGAGCTCCTCCCACACTTTCGCTCCCCTCTCTTCCTCCTCCGTATCCCGTCTCTCTCTCTTCTTCCTCTCCACATGCCGTATTGGAAGGAGGGGAGGAAGGGGGCAGCCGGTAGGAGGGAAAGATGGAGGTGGTGGCTGGTGGATGTGGGGAGAGTGGCGTGGGTGTGGGGTTTAAATAGGAAAAGGTTAGGGTTTGGGGTGAGGAGAGAAAGAGGTGTGTGCGTGTGTGCGAGAACGGAAAAAGAATACAAGGTACGGTTCTTTTACTTTTAGACATCCGACCCTCTATCCAGACATCTGGACAGATGTCAGATGGCTAATGCAGACATCTTAAACAACCCAAAAGGCAGTGGGTCATTTCAGCTGATTTGACTTCTCGGGCCACAGAAGCTTGATTTGCTCAAGCCTAGGCTTAATACACTCAAGCATTGACAAGATAGACTAAGATCTCTCCTAACTTGGGGCATATTCTTGTACCTGAGTCACCAATATAGGATTCGCCATCTTTGTGAACATGTGAAGTGAAAGGAGAGATGCCTAAGTGGAAAACTTTGAATCTAAATATGCTCGGGTGGAGGGAGTGAAGTGCGAATTAAAACAACGAGGGAAGAAGATGAAAACGATCGTGAGATGTTGGGGAAGCTGTATGAACTCATGATTGAAAGCGAATTTGCCTCTTTGATCTGAATTGATCAGAGAGGTGCAAATTGGGGCTATCCTAAATCTACTCTAATCTAACTCTAATTTAAACATTTCAAGTAATAAACTACAATCTACACTATCTAATTGATTTAAGAAAGCAGTAAATCTAATATAGGAAAGCAATTAAACCCTAGACTAATTGGAAGAAAGGGACCTATGGGTCTCCACCTGGTGGATGGAGAGGAAGGGGAGAAGGGGTCTTTGGTGGATTGAAAGCCCACTAGAGGAGCTCAGGGACGAGGAAGAGCTGCATCGCTGCTAACGACTTCACCGAGTGAAATTGAGGATGAAAAGCAACGAAGAGGATGAGCGACCAGCTCAAGAAAGTAGGAGGCGAGCTGATACACACACTGGTCAAAATGGACGCCTTTAAATAAGCTATGGAAGGATCTGGGCACTGCGATTTGAAATAAAATGCAAAGGGGGCGAACGGTGGATGTGAGATGGGGGGAAGTGCGGGAAGATTTTCAATAAAATCCCATTGTAGGGATGCTGTGTGCTGAGGTGTGCGATCTCAAATGGATGATCAGACGTAAGATCGGTGAGGAAGGGAATCAACGACAGTTGTAGCTCGTGTTTTTCACGAGCTACAGTGCCCAAATGGCACCACACGTCTTTTGTGACAATTACGATCACACCCTTTTATTGAAACAATATGAATTTTGCAGAGTAAATCCATTAGTGATAAGAAACATTGCAATGCAATCCTTGGGGCCTTACAAATAAGCCCCTGCAGCTTTCAAAGTGAAGAAAATGTGATACATGAAAGACCTAAATGTAATCTAATGAATGTAAGGTCCTAATGATGTTCAAATGTCATGAGATTTTAAAGCTTAATTGAACTTGTTAGAACATGATTTAGCTCTTGATTTGTATTTTGGAGCTCAAATAGGTGTTCAATTAATATTTAGATCATCAATTATGTTTTCTGAATAATAATTCTCAAACGTGACCTATAAAATTATGTGTTTTTAACACAATTTGAGTGTTTTAGGTCATTTTTGTTAATTCTCACGCTTAACATATTTATTATGTTAATTAAATAGTGTTTAACATAGTTTTTAGCTTAACTTGGACATTTTAACTATGATGCACCACACCTCATCAAGTCCCTCCAGCAATGCTTGAGTGGGAGGTGGGGTGGTCGGAGCATACGTTGACGACCATCACAAGGAGGCTCTCGAGCTACGTAAAAGAAGAAGTCGTGCAAGGGATGAGCTCCATAACAATCGGAGGGGTGGGGGCATTGGAGGAAAGGGGAAACGAGGGATGGATATAATGAGAGGAGGCATGAAGGGAAAGGGGATGTTGGTGGGTTGGTGGTGCTTCTTTGCCGTTGCAGATAGTAAGGTGGATGGAGAGCGTGGTGGGTAGAGGAGGAAAGGATGTGTTGTTGATGGTGGTGGTGATACTGATTCAGTCATGGGGACTGCCATTGTGGCATCGGATGGGGGTGGTGGTCGTGATTCAATCATGGGGGGCTACCGCTGTGGCATCGGATGGCATCAACGAGGGATTGAGTAGGGGAGTTCGGATGAGGTCGAGAGAGCTGAGAGCGTCGGCAGAGGTGTTTAGGGCTCAGCTGCAGAGAGAGAGGGGGGGGGGGAGATGCGAAGGGAGAGAAAGCAAGGGATGAGCGATACACTATGTCGTGCACTGTAGCCGCGACAAAGGTTACAAAATTGGGCTCTATCCTTGTGGTAATTACATTAGACACCATCAGGAGCAGCGACTACAATAACATGAACAGTGCACATATGACTTGTTGCTCCACGTAGCTTCAATATATATATTTATAGATGGACTAGGTATAATTCAAAAAGTAAATTCAGAAGTTTTTCTTCACGTAAAAAAAGTAACACAAGTACTGTCACATAGTGAGATCTACCACCATTTAAAAAAGCTCACCACTTTAAAAAAAATGGAAATATTTTACACAAGTGTAAAGTCATTTTACATCGACGTAAAACTATCAAAATTACTTTTAAAATTATTTTACATAATTGCAAAACTATTAAAATTAATTTTAAAATTATTTTATACAGATGCAAAACTACTAAAATTAACTTTAAAATTAACATTTAATATATTAAGTAGGCACGTGACAAAAAAAACACCAATTCAAATATCAATATTGTATTTTGATTTTTATCTTGTATATTTCGTTAGAAAATTAAAATATATTAATTAAAAATCAAAATATACAGATCCTTTTAATTTATCGAGAGGTGACGTTTCTTTAATTTTCAAGAGCATTTATTGACTTTTTAATTGAAATATTTTAAACTTTTAATCAATATTTTTCGATGAAAAATTAATATTTATTAATTAAAAATTAAAATACATTGATATATTTAATCAAATTATTTTTTAAATCCTAAAATTTTTATATATCTTGACTTAATTTTATACTCTCTAACAAAGCGAGAATAAAAATTAATCTCTCTTTTAATTCTACTCAACTAATTTCACCAACCGAGCGCCATCTGGAAGAAATATTTGAAAAGGATCTATGCGAATTACTCCTCATTCTTATTGGGAGCTTTGAATTTTGATTCTTCTATAAGATCGAAGAATGAAATCTTTCCCTCGTAGACGTCGTTGTTAGAACGCTAAAGACTAGTTTCTTTTTTTCTTGGCTTCTCTTGCTTTCCATGTACATAAAGAGGCTTTTACGATGTTGTGGATGAAAAAGCGGAGAAAATGTTACCATTTGAAAAGTTATAAATTTACTGCTTTTCGGAGTATGGAAATAATCATGATTATCACAAAGCAACTTGACATTCCAACATAGATGGTCGGAAAGGGAGAGGTGTAAAGGGATAGACGGAAATATTTACTAAGTTATCATAATGAAATAAGTGTATTAGTT
Source organism: Thalassia testudinum (assembly GCA_037157565.1). NCBI lineage: Eukaryota > Viridiplantae > Streptophyta > Magnoliopsida > Alismatales > Hydrocharitaceae > Thalassia > Thalassia testudinum. The sequence continues at coordinate 63,371,616 of JAZHRO010000039.1, forward strand.
GGGATAAACCTAAGCAAAAATATAAAACACTGCTACTCACCGTTCTTTGAGAGCATTAAAGTAGATTTAAAGCTTCAATTATATATATATATATATATATATGCTTAAAACTTTTCTTTATCCTTATTCTTAATCTTAGCAGCATATTTTTCTTTTCTTTGCTTTTCTCCTGTTGTTCCTTATTTTTCTCCTTTTACCCCCTCTTTTATTAGTGATAGTTAGCCATCTTTGCTTTCTTTCATCTTCTTTGTACTCTTATTCGGTTCTTTGGTTGTTTGACTTGATCTCAATAGTCTTTAGCTTTTATGCAACTTTGCCAAAGTACAGTGGTTGTTCTTCTCTCGCTTAACCTTCTTGGATCTCTCTTTCTTGAGTGTGAACTTTGCATTGCAAGTCAGGTTATAAGTTGTATTCCCCTATCATTAAAATTACTACGTGTAGTATATGGAACTATTATAAATGATGAGCTTTAAGTTCGCTGCACACATTCCGTGCAATTTACATAATCCCAAATGATCGTGACACTCCTCCATTCAATTCAAGTGTTAAAGATAATTAAACGGGGTGGGACACTATGGGCATCAACAGATTAGGCTAAAAAATGCGGAAGATGCCAACTAATGGCGAAATCGAGCCAATGAATTAAAGAGTTTGCTTCTACCAGGAAAGTGGCGTCTAACTAACTAGTTAATTGCTGGTGAACACAACTAATCTACTAGGTGTACTCCCAGCGGCTCTCTCAACCTCTGTCACAATTTCCAAGGTTGCATCTCTCTTGTTTACCTTCAGGACTCTAAATCCCTAAATTTAGGATTTCCCTTTTTTTGTTTTTTTTTCATGCATGTAGGCCATATTTGGCGGGAGGTTAACGTAGATTCGAGTTCGAATTAGAGTTATTAAGTTAGGTAAGCTATTTATTTTGTAGATGTGCAATAATTGATATGCTCACGTGATATTAATGAATGATTTTTTAATTTTATGTTATAAGTGTGAATGGGTAATGGATGTTTTTAAATATTATGATAAAAGTACGAGTGGGTTAATATGATATTATTAATATATTTTGATGTATATATTACACTAAGTAAATATTTTCAAATATATATTTATATTGATTTGATGTAAGGGATAGTAAGGATCTATTTGTATGGAATGGGAAACAATTAACCTTTTAACTTCATCTCTAAATCCTTTGCCAAATGTAGTTTTAGGTCTCTTTTGGTAGATGTTTAAAAGGAGGATTTATCTTATATGTTAAGGGTAAAGTGAATAGTATATAAATAATAAAAAAATTTATTTCTCACTTATCATATATACCATCATTTATCACATCTATCTCGTCCCAATCGTATCTACTTTTACTAACTTACTCTTACCCATCACATCTACTTATCACATCTATCTTACTATCCTACTCCCAATACAAATAAAAATAAAAATCAATAATAACATATGAACTCAATTATCATATCTATACCCACTAACCCTCGTCTTATCCATCTACTTATCTCTTTTTAAGATTTCTCAAACTTTACTCAGTCTTAAACTTTAAGATTATGTTTGGTTGGTCGGTTAAGTGGATTTGTACCAGGTTAAATATTTAACCTGTCACTTAACCTGCCTCCACTTACGTCAGGTTATGCGTGACTTAACCAAGGGTAAAGTTATTCTTCTAACTCTCTCTCTGTGGAATAATTTTAACCCGCTAAAACATACAAACATATTAACTCACTTATTCTACTATTTATTCAACTCATTTCCTATTCCTCTACTTATTCTACAAACTTATTTCTCCCACCAAATGAGACCCAAACCTCTACCAAACAGAGGCTTTAAGATATCTATAGGATATTTGTGGCCGATCTATAAGAACCCTCGCTATTACACAAGTCTCTCATCAAATCCAAGGGATCATTTAAATCTAACTTTATTCATTTGTTCGTTGAGAAATGGGAAACCTACGTAGTCTCTCAAGCAACAATTAGACGCCCTAGTTGGGTGTGGGCCCCACTACTCTAATTTACAACAAGGACTATAAAATCTCCGAGAGATTAAAACAATTAGAATAGGACATCAAATCTCAGGAATTGAGAATAGGTTACATCTCATGGAACCTGCAAATGATTGCTGCTAGAGAGTTCGATGAAGAGGGCTCCCCACTATGTTTTCTCTGATTTCTTTCTTTCTATACATACCACGTCAAGGCAGCTAGAATCTTCTTGGATGTAAATCCTTAAACTGTTGGACGATCCAATTTGAAGAGAAAATGGAAGGCTGCATAGCGTTTGGAGAGATTTTGTTCCATACCTCATTCCAAATATTCATGGTGAAATTATAGTAGTGGAGGACATGGTCGATTGATTCAGCATCGTTACAGCAAAGTAGGCAAGTTGTATCTACGGAGATACCCCAATCTTCCATCCTTGTTAAGGTGAGGAGTCGGTCCTTGAGGCATAACCATAGCCAGCAGCTTCACTTATGGGGGGGTAGAGACCGGCCATACATATTTCCACGAGGGGATAATGTCTCCCTTTTCACGCAAGGCATTCCAGGCGGATCGTGAGCTGAGGTTTCCAATCGTAGAAAGAGGCCATAACCAATCACCGTTCCTGTGAAATATATCCATTGTCCAAGGAAACAAGAAGAGTTAACCATATTTTTGACTGGTGATTGGCTGAAATCAACGACTGCCTAAGATCACCATAACTTTACCTCATCCATTCTGCCCATTGAGAATTTGAGGTAAAGGCCTGTGCATTAATTTCACATAACCAAGTTTTTGTAGTTGTTCATAATTGCAAAGCCCAAGACCTCCCTCTTTTGTGAGCTTACAAATATCTTTCAAAGCAATAAGATAGGGCTTTCCATCCCAAATAAAATTAGTGACCCATCCTTTTATTTTTTGGAGAGTAGATTTCTTCGCAAAGGAGTTTGAAAGCAAGAAGCATAGGAGCCCTTCGATTGCCCATTTTATCCAACAAACTCATCCCATTCTTGAAAGTTTATAGTTCCGCTACCCTTGGAGTAATTCTTACACTTTATCTTCCAAAGCAACGTCCGGGTTTCCTTCTTGTCCTACAACGAGTTGGATTCCCAAGTAATGGCAAGGGAACCAACCTTCAATAATGCCCAGCAAGAGGCAAATGGGTAATTTCCTTCTACACCTTTTAGGTAGGTACACGTTGCTTTTTGCACCATTTAGCTTTAGGCTCGATAAATGGGTGAAAGCATTAAGGGAATTGTAAATAGCTCTTGCGGAATCCAAATCAGCCTTACAATAGATTAGAATATCATCTGCAAAGAAAAGATGAATAGGGAATGGGTTTCCCTTTACCGAGGGCTACTGCAATCTACCTGAATTTGCTTGCTTGTCATTGAAGATGGACAATATGTTCATGGCTTAGGTGAAGAGAAGGTGGATAAAGGGATCTCCCTGTCTTAAACCTTACCTTGGAATGAAAAAGCTTGCAGGATAGCCATTCGCATGTGGAGAATAGGAGGAAAAATATGTTAAGTTGTCGTCTACTAAAGATCGATCCAGGGAATCAGACTTGGCCAATCTCTAGTCGAATTTGGAAACCATCCACGCCAAGCTTTCCCTTGACCCAGACAATTTCCCTTTGCAGGATGAAGAACTGCGGATTAGGCATAATATTCAGAGGCTAAGGCTTGAGGAAGAGGAACATTGGAGGCAAAGGAGTTGTTGTGGTTGGCTTGGAAAAGGTGATAGAAACACCAAGTTTTTGCTAGAGCTACAAAAATTTGCTAAAACTCTAATGCTCTTACAGTCCTTTTTAATGAGAAGGGAGAAATTATAGACAAGGAAAATAAAATCAGAAATGAAATTAGAAATGAATATGCTTCCTACTTTGCAAATCTCTTCACCCAAGAGTCTCCTACTCTTCCCCCGAAGTTGATACCTTGGCATGTTCCTTGCAAACTATCTATGGAAGATAACTTGGCTCTCACAACTATCCCTATGGAGGAGGAAATCAAAGATGCTTTCTGGAGTATTGGGCTTGACAAAGCCCTAGGTCCTGATGGCTTTAATGGCTTTTTCTTTCGAAGAGCATGGCCTATTATCAAGGACGGTATTATTCTTAGGGTGCAATACTTCTTCTAGAGGGGAGGAGGGTTGGTATATGAATTAAATCATTCCTTTCTCACTCTAATTACAAAATCTCCCTCTATTTCGTCACTCAGAGAGTTTAGGTCAATAGCATGTTGTAATACCCTTTATAAAGCAATTATGAAAGTGCTTGCTCGAGGACTTTGTACTGTGAGGCCTAATTAAGCTGGTGAATCCTTGCCAAGGCGCCTTCATCAAAGGTAGGAGCATTTTTGATTGCTCACTTCATGCTCAAGAATTCTTGAGGGGGTTCCATTCGGCTGGGACCTCCTCAAGGATGTGTTTCAAGGTAGATATTTCTAAAGCCTTTGACTCCATAAGAAAAGATTTTATTCTTAAGGTGTTAGCCTCTCATGAATTCCCTAAGACTTGGATTAAGTGGATTTCTATGTGCATCTAGAAGCTCTCTTTTTTTACCTTTTGTCGTATGAATGGTGGCAGTGAGATTTGTGACTTTTGACGTTACATAGCCCGCGGAAATGCCATTGCTCTTCTTCATTCATGCAAAAGGTAGATTTGACATATGCACTTTGTCGTCCAAGTCAATATTGTACGGTACTTTGGGAGACCATTTCCGATTTAGTAGCGTGTGAAAGGCATGCTGGTGAATCAAAACACCTTGGGAAATGATCTACTGTGTAGCATGATTTGGTGTATTTCCATTTCTAATTTGTTTCCACGAGTATAAGGTAAGAAAGGGAATCTGTCATCAAAAACATAACTTAACATTCCTTTCCATCCGATTTAAAATTCTAAATTGGAAGCAATTTGGTGGCGTGGGAAGAAGATGCATTTGTAGTCATTAACAATTGACGTAAATGCTTTTTTTTTTAATTCTTTAATGGTAAGGAAGGGAGGAAACGACGGTGGGAAAAGAAGAGGAAGGGAAGAAAGGTTGGGTGGGGGCGTCGCGTCGTTATCAGGAATCCAGAGGAAGCCGACAAAGGTAGTGATGCGGAAACAGCACCCATGATGCTGTCTTCAGCGACCCTTCTCTGCGAAATTTAATTTAATCGAATGCAAATTATCCTCTTCCACGATGTGCCCTCGCAAATTGGTCACTTTAGATAAGTGTCGCTGATTATGCAAGTAGGTTGCACGTTGATCCCAAAGGTTCTAAATTTTCGCAATAGGTACGTTCACGATCCCTTGCATTGAGTTGAGTGCAAGAGAAAGAGTTCGCTCTGGCCCCCGGCAGTGTCAGACAACCTTTTCTTCTTCGTTGATAAAGTGCGATTAACTAATTCTGCATAGGAAATGATTGAACGTGATAAAAAACACCTGATGGTATGTTCTACTTTTTTTTTTTTTTTTAAGTTGACCTTGATTTTTGAGTGTTAATTAACATTTACTTTAATGTATATTTTGAGAAGTTAACATCTATTTTGTTAACATTAATTTTGAGTGTTATCAAAATAGGTGTTCACTTCGTAAGTCCTTTACATATAAATTTTACTCTCCAGAAACTAGTATTAATACTAGTTCAAGTAAATATCACAAGAGTTAACATTACAGCTTAACATCGTTTAAGTAAATAGAAATTTATGTTAAGACCACCTTGCAAATAAACAGATACTACTAGAAAATGGACTTTTGCAACGTTTTTGTAGTGACGGTTTTTGTTAAAATTGTTTTCTATATCGAATAGCACCGATTGATCGAATAGAATATATAAACGACGGTTTTAAAACTGTCTTATTGTTGATTTGAATGATATAAACGACGGTTTTATTCAAAATCATCGTGTATACTAACCCTCACTACCCCCTCTTATATTTGGAGGTTCGTGCATTGACGTACATGACAAACTCATTTGGATTGAGACACAATATCACCCAGGTTGGTCTTTTAATTTGAATCTGCCCAGGTGATATGATCACCTAGAGGTCTAAAACACTAACAATCAGTGTTCAGAAACTCAAGGCGATTATAAGAAAACTAGATGGGTCATGGCTAAGACTTATCTCAGTGTATCTGAGATTCCTTGGCCAAACCTACCTAAAATAAAGAACAAATTGAGCATATGCTCATATGAGACTAGAAATCCAATTAAAATCCCTCAGATTCATCGTAATACATCTAATTAAGCGAATAAAAACACAATTCACTCAATCAAATCTGTTTCAATTCAAATTGAATCCTAAACTCTCGATTGGGCATAAACACTCAATTCACTCTTGATTGTGGGTTGTACCTACTTTCTTCTAAATGTTTATTTGATTTTATTATGTATGTTTGAATGATTTAGCAAATTGAATTTGATTCTACTATGTACCCACTTTATGTTTGTTTGATGTTATTATTTTAATGAATTTATAGATACACACTTGCACAAATTTAGATGCATTTGAGGCCAAACAATAGGTCTTTTAACTCCTAAGTTATAGGTTTTAGGAGGGGATAATCATGTCAAAATACTTACCCGTCAACACTTATGAACATATTATATGGACAATGTAGAGTGTTTGTATACCTCATTTACATTCACGAAGCTTTGTATTTATAGCATGCTATAAGAGTCGCCGTCCTTTGTTCAAAGAAGTTATGAACAAAGGGGGGTCCTTGAGGACTTAATCACAACCTAGGGTTACTTATTACATGAAACCGATTGATGATGATACCATCATCAGCCATAACTAACTTTAATTAGTCAAAAATAAGAGACAAATGCTCCTATATAATCGCCTGAGAGCTATAATTCCACGTAAATCCATTTTGAGAAAAAAAACACTTAATCAAGGTTAATTCTGCAACTTTAACATCACATCATGAATGCAAAGTAACCATGGAATTTTCCAGGGGCTAATTGAAGGTATAATGAGCATTAAAGACCAAATAGTGGGTCCATACAGATAGAAATAAGATTTCATGTGTTTCGAGAACTGCATCAGAACCCAAAATCCTAATTTCAAACCTTCTTGCATTAAAGAGGTTTTGGCTAGGATAAATTTCATCTAAACCTCGAAAAATTCATAGAAAAATATTATGAGAGGTTCGGTACCTTTAGTTTAACCATTTGAACCTATTTTGACATTGAACAAAGCTGCAGGTAGATTCTGCCCTAATTTGGGTCTTTGTGCAAATTTCCCATTCAAACTTTGTCAAAACTCAAATCTAACTTCACCCTTAGATTCCTTGGGTCAAAATTAAGTATGTACCAAAATTTGGTCCTAACCAGAGTCTGTCTTGACCTAGTTTGTACTTCAGCCCTTTAAAATTTTATTCCTCTCAATCAAGCCCCTAACTTTCGAAATATTTACAGAAAGGTCCCTAACTTCATCATCTCCTTTGCATAAACGTCCCTGTCGCCATTGGAGGTCAAACCGACCTTTGACCGCCTCAAAACACAATCAAATTAACACCAAATCCTACCAAATTTGGTGGGATTGATGTTCACATGGTAGGGAATCACATGAAGGTGATCTTGGGCTCTAATTCGTAGCAGAGAGACTGTGCGAACCCCATGAAATTTATGGGTCCCTTGTGACCTAATCTCCAAGCAATTAGAGCACTTTCCTCATCTAGAGCTTGGCTAGGAGCTCTATAAAAGATTATGAGCATTTGGCCGTCATATTTAGCTCGAATAAGGCCTCAAATTCAACAAATTCCTTTCTCTGGCTGCCTCCACAGTAGCTCCGACTAGTCTCCTCCAACCTCCATCTTTTCCCTCTGCCACATACCATAGCCAGAGGGAATCGCTTTATCTCCTTCCGCTTCTCGCAACACCAGTAGAGGCTCTCTAACCCCTTCATCCTCGTCGATCTCCCTCACCGGAAGATTCACCTTCTCTGGCACCGGCCAATCAAAGCCAGCGCCTTTCTCTCCCTTTCGTCCGTTAGTTAGGTTCCCAAACTCTCCCTCTCTCTCCGTAGTTTACGTTTAGCTCCTTAGTCTCCTATTTCAACCGCCAAATCACCATCTCCCTCTCTGTCTTCCTCTACTCCGGCCGTGCTCCGGCGTGGTCGTACACACTCCACACTCATCCAAACTCCACGATACCACTCCCAAAACCTTTGCCTCACCACCCTGATCAAAACCCCTCTCTTTATTTTACCTTCCACACTCCCAAACCCTCCACCGAACACCGCACCTCACCGTCACCTTCTCCGACTCCGTCGGCCCTCTACACACACTCACACACCAAAATACCACCACCACCGCACTCTACGAACTCCGGCGATGCATATGAACCTTCTAACTGGGGCGTCTAGCCCATTGTTTACGGCGCGAGATCAATGTTTTAAATGCTGCGTCGTAGTATAGGTCGAAATTACTTGAAAATAAATAGAATTTATTGCTCGAATGAAAGTCCGATGTTGAACACGGGGAGCAAATAGGAATTCAATCACTAATCTCAATAATGTAAATGGGCACAAGAAAATTAGCCAAATAATGCTACGGAAAGAATATTAATTACTCAAAATTGATCATTGATGTAGAATATAAGTCTAACAAGAGTTTGACATATCAAAAAGAAATCTAGAATAAAAAGTGGTGATTTAGATCACCAATTATTTAACCTAGATAAACATATAATGGTTAAGCAGGAATGACAAATAAACCAACAATATGCAGGACCACTTAGGCAATTAAATAAATGGACAGTGCCTCGGACGTCTGATTTGATAATCAGACGACTTAAGTGCTTCCTTTTCTTCTCAGCCCTTCTTCTTCTTCAGCTATGCCTTCTCTCTTTTCTTCTTCTTTCTTCTCTTCTTGCCTATCTTCAGCCTCTTCTCCTCTTCTTCTTTCTTCACGCATAGAGGGCGGCCATCCCTTCATTGACTAAGTGTCGCACAGGGCAAAACCCCCTGCCACGCTCTCTCTTTCTTTCTCTCTTCCTCTTAGGTTCCACCCAGGGCCACAATCAGGTAGTCAGGTAAATGGCCAGACGCACACCTGAGACTAGGCTCACCGACGTAGGTGGTGAGTGAGGAGTGGGAGTGGCTTAGGCGGGTAATCGGGTGAACTAGACTCGCGGGTTAGGTGTTGTGGGTGAGGCGTGTGTATGGGTGCGAAGAACCTCATCCTCGTGTTAGGAGGCGAAGAGCCTTTTGAACAAAATCAATGTAAGAGCTGCAGTGTGGCTGTCAGTGCCCAATGTGGGACTATCTAGTCCTCCACCTTTGTGTGCAGCTGCAGTGGATGATGCCTTCAATTGAGGTCAGGGCAGCGGTCAATGCTCCCAATTAACCTACTGCCTATGTTGCTGAGAAGGTCCCGCAACACTTGGGACCAAGAACTAGCGATATTGTGGCCTTGAACACGAGGAACAAGGCTGAAGATGGCGATGGCAGTGGAGCATGACGTCGAGAACCTGAAACACTAAATAAGGCCTCACGGCCACATTAGAATAGCTCAGGAGCTTTGCCAAGGCACGATGAAGGTGTTGATCGTGATTTCGTGGAGGATGGGGCTTTGTGGTGGCCGGACAGAGTCTGGAATGACGATGGAAAGGTGGGTTGGTTGACAGCGGGTTTGGGTGGATGGGAAGGCAAATAGGGAGGGGGGTTTGGTAGAGGGTGGTGTGGCGAAGGTTATGCGGTGATCGGCGAGGCGGATGGAGTTGTGTAGCAGTGGAACAGCCTCACCGGAGTGGTGGTCGGACGTGGAGAAGATGATGGTGAGCGTGTCGACTTAGGGGTTGAAATGAGGATAGAGAAAGGGAAACTAACCTACGATGCTAACTAAACCTAACTAGCTGCTCTAATGGATGAAAGGGGGGAGATTCACGTTATTTTTGGCACACTGGCGACGTAGATGATGAACTCTCCAGTAGGGAAAGAACGGTGTTGAAGACGTAAATGGGGACGGCCGCTGGTATTGCGGCATGCGGAAGAATCTGAGGATGAATAATCCGCTACTGGTTTTGCAAGAACATACGACAAAGGAGGTCGAAGATATCGCCAGAGCTCACAGAGCTTTTTGGCCGGAGAGGAGGGAAGAAATTGGGGTAATTCCTGCCAAAAACGAGTCTGAGAAGTTTGGCCTGATCTGGAGGGAGTTTTGAGCTTGGAAGCCAAGCTTCCAAGCTTGGAATGTTGGCCGGAATAGGATACCCATCTCTTTGAATGATTCGCTTGAGAGATTGGGAAACTTTTAGGGCTCGTGGATGGATTTAATGGAAAGAGGACTCCTAAAGGAATCTCCCTTCCAATTTTGGAAGGGATTGATTGATCAGAGAAGGAGTTCTCTTCAATCAAAGGTCGCTAGAGTTGTAGGAATAGGATTCATGGTGGTAGGGACCTTTGTGTGAAGAAGACAAAGAAGTTGGGGGGCTATTTGCAAGATATTCAAAAGTTAAGGATTTGAATGAAATAAAAAGTGTCTGACTAGATCAAAATGCAAACTTTGTCAAGATGATCTCAGATTGGGTCCAAATTTTGGTATAAACCTAATTTGGACCCAAGGAATCCAATGATGAAGTTAGATTTAGGTTTTGACCAAGTTTAACTAGGTAATTTATGTAAAAACCCAAATTAGGGTAAATGTCAGTTTGAGACTCTATTTTGGGTCAAGGTGGGTTCTAATGGTCAAATTAAAGGTACCAAACCCTAGAGAATATTTTTATATGAATTTTAAAATATTTAGGTAAATTTTATCCTGACTAGAACCTAAGTTAATTAAGAGGGTCTGTTTTTAGGGTTTTAGAAGTCTTTTAATTCTCAAAACACGTAAAAACCCTTTTCTGTTTGTGTTAACCCACTTATTGGACATTTAAGGTCATTTGACCCTTAAATAAGCCCTGAGAAAATTCTTGAGTGTACTGCAATTGAGATATACTGTTAAAACTGCAGTTTTACCCCTATTTTACTGTATTTCTCCCAGAATGATTGTGCAATGAATTACGTTACTCTGGCGGTAATGTAGGAGCATTTATTCCTTGATAATGACTAAATTGAGCTAGTTATGGCTCATGATGGTGTTCCCATCATACCCCCATGCATATCTTTTACGAATCCCTTAGCAAAATCTCATGGAATTAACTTAAATTCTAGACCATGCCTTTTTATGCTCAGATTTTTGCTGCGTGCTTTCTTTTGTAGATTAGGACAGAATGCCAATAGTAGGCCTAGAGGTACTCAAGTACCAACCAAGATCCAAACTTGACCAGCTCTAGCCTCTGTCCATTGCGAAGGTTTCTATGACCCACAAGAACTAACCTAAGGTTCGTTAAACTCCGTGGTTAAAGCACCCGTGCATAAAACATGTTTTGCCCTAGTTTAGTTTACAATGTATTTTTGTAAGAGGGAGACAGAGGATTTTTTTACATTTTTGGAGAGTTTTCTCTCTTTTTCTTTTTTATTTCTAGCTTCCGATTGGCTTTACAACACGGCCTGTATCGGATTCCTAGCTCCCACCATCAATCCTCGTAGGGTTCCTAGCAATTGATGCTTTGAGATAGCACCGCTTATGGCAACCACCAGAACCATGGCTTTTGAGATTTCGGGATAATCCCATCCATGGTGATCTGTAGCTAAATCCAGACCCTAGCAATCGATATTTCGTGATAATGCCACCCATGACATCTGAATCAGCACAAGGTGCATACATGCCCCCGGTAGGATATTTAGATATCCTAGGAGACAAGCACCGAGGAGACGGTATGTTATTGTGCATCTTCAAGGGGAATTTCCCGCCTCTCTGTGCCGGGAACTCTTCTAAATCAACTTGTGTTGATCAGCAGCTCCTAATCTAGACTACTTTTTAGGAACAAAATTAACATTTTTACGTGATTTTGATAATTAAGCACACTGAACCAGACTGTGAGTGGATTAGAGTGCTTAGGTTACCGGGTCCTGCAAACCAGAGGTCAGTTAATGAGGCTAAATAATCTCTAAGCTTTAGACCTAATGCTTAAGCTTCTCATTTTCCCCAACATCTTCAGGACTATCCAGATCTTAACGAATACTTGAATTTTTAAGCCTAAACACGACCCAAAATGCCTAAGATCAGCGTTCGTACTAATTTCTTTTGTCACTTAGCACTTTTATTTGCTTTATTTCTTTCTTTTGATTTGGTCTAGAATTAAGTAGATTCCTTAGTCTTTTACTAAAGACTATCTCTTTTTGTTTCAAACTGTTCTCCTTTTTGTCATTTATATCACCTCCCCTTTCCCTCCCAAGAATTGATATGCAAATTGATCTTTCAAATTTTCCTCCCTTCTCCATCTTTTTTTCTTTTTTTCATTTTTTTGGTTTTTTGGAATATGTATTTTTTGTGAGAACCCTTCCGAACTATGATTTTTTGTATGTTTGAACTTTACCACCCCCCATGCCTATGTTTTGCAATGTCCTCATTAAAAATGAAGGGTATGAAACAGTTTTGGGTTCAGGAATTAGAATAGGATAATTGGGTGGCCGAAGGGGTCGGGAATGACTATTGCGGACGATTTCAAGCTCTGGTACGAGTACCAGAGGTGGGATCAATTATTCTAAAATCGTACTCAGAGTGCAATAGATGTGAAGTACAGAAGGATAAACAAAAGGATCTCGGGTTGTTTAGAATGATGGGCAGCCTCCCGTTAAGCGCTAAATTCAATGCCTTTAGCTAAGCTGAAATGGTCATGGAGGAGTGGTCAAATCAGATGAGTATTGTAAAACAAACACCTTGATCATTAGCCTGGTTGGTCCAACCAAGTGCCTATGCAGATCAATAGGCTGATGATGCAGCCCAAACCAATCAATCTGGTGGGTTGATAGATGTGGACCAAGAGATGCGGTGCCCACCAGATACTGTGGAGCTCAAAAGGATGTGAAAGTGTATAGCTATGGTTTGGCTGAGTCGAATCAGCCTAGTCAAAGTGGGGATCCTCAAATGAAAATGAATCAGTGGAGGATGTAGGAACCTTACGAAAATGATTAGAGAAGGATGAGTCGTGATTTATAGTCTGATCGATGTCCGAAACCCGATAAAGATATGGAGGAGAATCATGTGCAACTGAATCATTGAGAGGAGAATTAGAGTAGAAATTGAGTCCGGTTGCGGGTGGGGGTTGCGAACGGGTTTGGGAAGGTTCTGCATATGTAGAAGAGGTGCTTTCTTTCAAATCGTTGACGGGTCGTAGTTGCTGAGGTCATGGCTCAGAGTTGTTTGGAAACAACAGTTCTCCGAAATCAGAGTAATATTCAAAATTGTTAAAGAACTTGTGAGAATCATGTTCTGATCTAATTTGGGATCCAAGGTTCCACCACAGAATAAATCAAGATATGGATAATCAGCAACCTGACCTGGGTCTAACCTAGTTTCAGATTTCGAGCTCACAAGGATGTCCCTATTAGGTTTGGGCTTAAGTTCTTGGTTTGTCACACGGGTTTGACCTGTGTGATTTGAGGAGTGTACTGCGACGACCATTTTATAAACATCCTCAAAGAGCGTTAAACATTGATGTTTAGAGAAATTTCAGTAGTATATTTTTGCTCTTTTTCGGTATACTGATTGCATAGCAATCATGGGTCATAGTCAACCTAAGTAATGTCTGAACCTAGCTTAATTTGTGGATATTGCACTCATATCTTGCATATCATGCATTGCCTCAATCTATTTAGAATAAGATGAGATATCTTGCTATTTAATGATTTTTATTACTATTTGCAGGTAATAAAGTGATCTAGGATGAAGGAGATAGTGGAATAAAGTAATAAAGGAAGAAGAAAATTGATCCAAATAAGAGGAGTGAGGAGGATAGCCTTATCCCTACCCTTAGAAACCCTAGGACAGACTTCCTAAACCCAAAACCACCTCCATTAGGACACCTTAGCCTCAAAACCCAAACATGGATAGCATTATCCATGTTCTTATCCACCTTATCCCTCTCCCAAACACTTAGGAACCAAAACCCACATTAGAAAACCTAAAGCCCACTCTCCAGCACCTTTTAAGACGTCCAGACATCTAGCTGGACGTCTGATTTCTGCAGAATAACAATCTAGGAAGGCAGAACTCATATTGACACAGAATTGGACATCTAATTTAATGTCCAGACGACCAATTTTGTAATATAAGATGTCTGACCACTATTCTGGATGTCTGATACTACTCTCTGGTTTCTAATTTTGGTGTTGGAAGCCCTAGCTTGCCAATTTTGACCTAGGAACCCCACCGGACACCCTAGGAAACCTAACTAGAGACCTCCTAAGCCTAGTCCACTATCCATAACCCTAATTATCCTATCCCTAACCCAATTGAACCATCCCATACCTAATTGGGTGCATCTACAGTTGATTGGGTGCACCTGAGCCTAATTAGATCCACCCAGGATCTAATTGACTCATACCTATTAGGGTTACCGTTGCCTAATCACATGTACACATCCAATTAGACTTGACCTAGACCTAATTAGGTTCACTCCTATCCAATTAGACTTTCCTAAGTCTAGTTAGGTCCATGCCGACCTAATCTAGATTGACCCAACCTATTTAGCACCTAGTCCTACCAAAACCCACAACCTAGCCCTACGAAAAACACACACATACACACACACACACCTTCCTATTTTACCCCTACCAAACCCATGCACACTCTCTTGAAAACCCTAAAACTTTTGTCAAACCTAGATCTTAAAAAGGTGGCATTGGCTATTTTTGGAGCCACAAGAAGTGGCAAACAAATGGAGCCTTCCCATAAGGACAAAGAGAGAGCCACGAAATTGCACCCCATTTCCATTCACTCTCTTCCTCAACTTGTGACCACACCTCCTCCTCTCCCTCTCAAGGTTGTCCTCCTCCTCCAAGGCCCCCTCCATGGACGTCTAAAGAAGAAGCTCCTCTAAGGCTTCTTCAAGGGTGGCAAGAAGAAGAGGATAAGGATGCAACACCTTCTCCTTTCTTCTTGTGGGCGTGCCCTCTTCTTCCACCATAGAGGATCCACACCCCCATTTTCTTTTCCTCTTCGACGGCCATAGAGAAGACCCCCCTCAAGGCCTTCTCAAGGACGACCATTAGTAGAGAAAGGGTGCAACATCCTCCTCTCTCCACATGGGTGCACACACCCATCCTCCTCTCTTTAGTGGATGGCCAAGAAGGCTTCTCCTTAGCCTCTCTTGGTTGATCCCTTTCTTTAGTTTAGCTTTATTTCCATGTATTCGGATTTTATAGTGACTTATTTTTTGATGCATGATACCCTTGTCTAATGGTTTTATATGCGTGCTATTATCTTCACGGCTTACAACTTTGATGCATGCTTATTAGTGTACTTAGGAGCATCCCATTTAGGTTTGTCACACCATGCACGGCCACCATGGCCCCACTTAGATGCACGTAGTCGCTTAGGTTTTAGCTAACACGTCTAGATCTAGGTTTCGTTTTGTATTTCAAAATAAAAATCAAAAAACACAACAAAGACAAAAATATTAGGTTAGGTTAGAAAAGTTGATTCAAATCTTGACTTGTTTTTACGCTACCCAAAGACTAATGACCGGGACTCAAATTCTAAAAAGAAAAGAAATCTAAGCGAGTTTCGTAAACAATTAAATAGTTTGATCAAGTGTTTAACGCGACTATACTACAATTTCTGACAATTTCAAAATGCGTGAAAACACACTTGTCAAATACCAACTGATCTTATCTACATTCTTAATGCACCTTTAAATGGGAATTGTTGAGAATGTAGTTAAGGTTAGTCTTGGGAGGTATATTTGAGAAGCGCAAGGAGATGTTGCTGAAATTTCTTCAGACATTGGTTACATGTAACAAGTAACGTTGTGATCAAATCTTCAAGGATGGGCTGTTAAGGGAATACCCTAGCCAAAAGACAAACACTGTTATGAAATTATATTATAATTATTAAGTGATTTTATTTCATTTTTGTAAATTATCATGGATAAGTCTTGGATTATATTAAGGAACACATATTACTCTCAATACAAGAATGGAGTGAGAGAGTTCCTTGATTGGGTATTTCATGACGATAGCAAGTCATTCAAAAGAGGAGACAGGCTCGGCAGGATTATTTGCTCGTGTAGGAGGTACTTGAATGGATATTCACATGATAGGAACAATGTATACGAGCACACGATTTGTAACGGCTGGTAGCAGCATTATACAAAGTGAATTGCTCAAGGAGAGGATCTTACAGAGGAAGTCAGACGATTTTTGATAGATTTCGATGAGACAACTGTTGATATTGAAGCTGATGAAATGAGAGTAGGAGTTGAAGATCTGGCTAGCGGGGAAAGTTCTAATCAGTTTTATGATACTAGGTTAACCGATGAATGTATTGCTCGCGAAATTATGTCCATTTCTAAGTTGTCATTTCTTTGAAGTTATTACGGATGAAGGTTATGAATAGAGCGACCTCTAAATTGATGTCTGAGGTATTTGAATTCATTAAAGAGCTTTTAAATGATCCGAAAGGTTATCCAAAGACATGGTATAAAGCAAAAAAATAGATTCATGGACTTGGTTTAAGTTGCAAGAAAATTGACGCTTGTCCAAATGCTTGTGTATTATACAGAAATGAATATGCAGAGTTGATTAGTTTCCATAATATGGTGCTACATTACTTCTCATTGATTCCTGGGCTTCAACGCCTTTTTATTTCAAGTAGAACTGCAAATTTAATGACATGGCATAAGGATAACTTGTCACGGAATGGTCGAATTCATCATCCTGTAGATTCAAAAGAGGGGAAAATGTTTGACAACATTCATTTAACATTTGCAGAGGATGCAAGAAATGTCAAATTAGGTCTTGTAAGGGATGGGTTTAATCCTTTCAACAACATGTATCCATCTTATTCAATTTGGCCAGTTGTGATGTTAACTTATAACTTTCATACGTGGCTTTGTATGCGATCGACGTTTATGATGTTGACCCTCCTCATCCTAGGTCCAAAGCAGCCATGAAATGCAATTAATGTTATCTTCAACTATTGATAGATGAATTGAAACTGTTGTTGTATATCGGCATTCGTACATACATATGATGCACATAGAAAAGAATTCTTTAATAAGCATGCTGCATTATTGTGGACCATTAATGGCTTCCTTATATATGCAAATTTGTCAAGATGACAGTCTACTTGACGAGTATGTATGGATGACAGTCATCATCTTCAACTTCCTGAAAGCAACAAGTTTTGTTATTTGGGACACTGTAGATTCCTACCGGTTGAGCATAGATGGCGAACAACCATGTTTATGGACAAGTTCGATAGTGAAACTTGTTGGTATTCTTCCCGAAATAAACTAAGTACAAATTCTGAGGATTAAGCTAAGTACAAATTCAATAAGATTGTCAAGTTTTCAAATAATGGAGAAATTACAACAACTTTTAACATACGATTAGGTCGTCTGTTCAAGTAAGATCACATAGCTTTGAAACATACGAATTTCATAAAGAAGAGTGTTTTCTTCATGGAACTCCCATATTGGAAAGATCTAACTATCCGACATAATCTTAATGTGATGCACATTGAGAAAAATGATATGGACAACATTTTGGATGTGTTCAACTTAACTGAGAGTCTAAAAGATACAATGAAAATGAGAAAAGATATGATAACTTTAGGCATTCGTCTAGAGTTACATGTTATTGAAAAAGAAGACGGCAGTTATGACTTTCTGGAAGTCATTTACAACTTAAATAATGTTCAACGAGAGAAAATGTTCACCTTCTTGAAAGAAATACGGGTGCCAGTTGACTATTCTTCACAACTTTCTCAACGTGTAAACGAGGCTTAAAAGAAAATTAGTAGGTTAAAGAGTCACGACAGTCACGTTCTCACTAGCTATTCATGGAGTGTTACCTGATCCAGTTCTGATTTCATTACAGAGATGATCCGATATTTTGAAGCTATTTGCTCAAAAACTGTAGATTTTGATTTATTGGAGTACTGAGATAAGTAAATAGTCGTCACATTATATAAAATGGAGTAGATATTTCCTCCGACTTTCTTTGATGTCGTGGTTCATTCAACTCTACATCTTGTAAATGAAGCGAAAATTGTTGCGCTTGTGCAATACTGATAGTTGTATCCATTTGAACAGTTTCTGAAGAAACTTAAAGATTATGTGTTAAATAAGGCTAAGCCTGAAGGATCTATTGTTGAAGGATATCCCGTAGAAGAGTCCATTAACTTCTGTAACATGTATATGGATGAGATAGACAATCGATTTAATTGAATATAAAGAAATTATGATGGAGGGTACAATTGATGATAATGTTATTATCAGCCATAACTAGCTTTAATTAGTCAGAATCAAAAGACAAATTCTCCTACATAACAGCCGGAAAGTCGTAATTCATTGCATATCCTTTCTAAGAAGAATGCATTAAATCAAGGGTAAATCTACAGTTTTAACAATATAACCTAAATGCAAGGCAATCACAGGGTTTTCCAGTAGTTAAATAAAGGTTAAATGGTCATAAATGTGTAACAAGAGGGTCTGTATAGACAGAAATGAGTTTTCACGCATTTCAAGAATTAATGGACATCCAAAATCCTAATTTCAGACCAGCTTAATTAACAGAGGTTATGGTTAGGATAAAATTTACCTAAAACTTCTAAAAATCAAATAAAAATATTTTATAAGGTTTGGTATCCTTGATTTGACCATCTGAACCCATTTTGACCTAAAACATAGTCTTAGATAGGAAGTTGCCCTAATTTGGGTTTCTGCATAAATTACCCAGTCAAACTTGGTCAAAACGAAAATGCAACTTCAGTATCTGATTTCTTGGATCCAAATTAGGTTTTCACCAAAATTTGGGCTCAATTAGAGATTATCTTGACCTAGTTTTATTCTAGTCCAGTATAACCCTTTTCCATACACACACACCCATAGCTTTTTGAATTATTTGCAAATAGGTCCCTAAGTTTGTCGTCTTCTTAACAAATTATCCTTCTGCCATTATCGCAGAGGAAGTCCTACTCCGATGACCTTCAATTAGAGATTTCTCAAAGATTTCTTGACGAATCCCTTCCAAAATTGGAAGGGAGATTCTTGAGAAAATTCCCTTCAATCTAAGACGCATCTTGGGCTCGGAAATCCTACTCAAAACCTCATGTGAACCTTTCAATGGTTCGGGTTTCCTTCTTCGTCGAGTTGCTATGGTTTCAAGCTTCTATACCAAGCTTGTAAAGACCATCTAGCACCTGTAAAAGCACACCCATGGCATTCCTCACCTCCATATCTTGGTTTGGAGGCCGAATACCCCCTTCTTCCCTTCTCCCCAGACTCCATCTCCACCAACTCTGGCGAGCTTCTCCGTCCACCTTCCTCGTCCAGCGTTACAGATAATAGTAAGTGGATTCTTCTTCCTTACATTCCTCCGCCGCTCGCAATACCAGCGAGGGTCCCTTTCCCTGTCTCCCATTCCTGCACCATCGGAGATTTCGTCTTCTCTATCACTGGCCTGACAAAATCAGCGTGGATACACCCCTTTCGTCCGTTTAGAGTAAGCTAATTAGGTTCCTCTCATTTCCTACTTCCAATTTATCTCTTTCATCCTTAGGTTTAGCCCCCAACACCGCCGTTCACCTCCATCTTCCTCCGCTTCGGTCGCACCTCCAGCGAGGTCTTCCCATCGCTCCGTAGCACCGCACACCTCGCCAACACCCTCACAAGCTCCGCCTCATCCACCCAAACCAAACCGCTCTACCTATTTACTGTTGCACCCATCCAAACACTCCATCAAACACATCACCTTCACACAGTTTGCTCCGCCTTCGCCAGCAACCTACGATCACCCCTGCAGCACGCCACTGCCACCAACACCCTCGTCGCATCCTTGTGATCCTTTTGAGCATATTCGACTTGGCCGCGAGGCCATCGTTTGCTTTTCAGGTACCTCACCGGAGATCCGACGTTGCCGCCATCTTCTCCGATTTGTTCAATGAGCCGTGGCCGTGTTCTTCATCTAATCCACTCCAAGTAGTGTAGATTCGTCCTAGGTGCTTGCTCAAGGCCTCCAATTGAAGATCCAAAGCAGTAGCTGATGCAATTGAAGAAGTCCTCCAGCTGCTGTTTTCGCGAGAAGAGGCTGTGGGGTTTAGTCCCACATCGGTGGGAGAAGAGCGCTTGAGAGTGCTTAAGTTGTTTTTGTGAATAGGCCTCTTCGCCTCAAACACCGAGGCTGAGGTCCCCTTCACCCACATACCCTCATGTGTGCCCACATGCACATGGACTTGGACCCATGATTTGTTTACCTACCTAAGCCCTCACTCCTCGACTACTACCCACACCGGTAGCCCTGGACTCGATACTACTTAATTTAATTACCCGATTGGCTACCCGATTATCTGAGAGAGAAGAGGAGGAGGAATTTGTGAGCGGGGGAGGGGGGGTTTTTCTCTCTGAGGCATGACGCTGTGCGACACTTAGTCGCTGAGAAGAAAGGAGGCATTGGCTGAAAGAAGAAGGAAGGGGAAAAGAAGAAGAAGAAAAGAGGAGAGCTCTTTTAGAGCCTTGAGCAGTGAAGGTTAAGTCATCTAATTTGCATAGGCAACATCTGATTTGGGTTTGATGCTGGTATTGTTGGAACGTTTAAGTACCTAAGTTACACGGTTGAAAATACTGTAGCATTATTTGAGTAATTGATATATATGTATGTAAACTAATAATTGGTGATTCAAATCATGATTATTTTATCTTAGATATCTTTTTGCCTTGTCGAACTCTTGATATACTCTTGCTTCTTTTTGAATATCAATTTAAGTAGATATTATTCATTGAATATCATTATTGGTTTGATTTCTTATGATCATTTATATATTCATTTCGATTAGTACATGAATTGCAATACTTGCTTTCTTTGTTTGACCTCGAACTTCATTTCTTGATTTTGATTTATAACTTTTATCTGTTGATTGAGCTATTTAGGAGAGTTTGCTACAAGGAAAAGACTTTAAACCTCCTATCTGGCCCTGTCAAGAAATGAGAACGATGAGGATTGTCTTTTACATATTTGATATTCTAGGAAGGTCTATCCTACACACAGAGTATAAATCAATCTCTAAAATCGATCGATGTCAAGCTCACTTGTACGTTCTTAAGCAGATTCTAGAAGTTGATGCATTTTATAATAAATTTAAGGAGTGTTCACATCCAGAAACACGCGAGGTCAACTTTCTCGAGTGGTATAAATAATGTGTTATTCAAATGAAAGAAGAGAATGACCCACGATGGTTGGAGGAATTTGGCATAATATTCAATCAACCATTAAGTTATGGACATTACCATTCATGTTACATTATAAATGGATTCAGATTAAGGACAAAATCCATAGATATGAAGGCCACGCAGCATGCTGGTGTTGTTGTCTATTGCGATTTGAACACTAGTTGTGATGGATACTTGAACATATCGAAGAAATCATTGAGATGAGCTTCAGATACGATCGTAGAGTTGTCCTCATCAAGTGTAATTGGTTCGACATGTTTAAAAAAGGCATTGTCTTCAAACTTGACAGGAAGCATGGTTTTTCAAGTTTGAATAAGAGTCATTGAACTCTTCATTCTTCAGAACTGTTTACATTAGCATGTCAAGTATCTCAAATCTTCTACATCCCTGACAGCAGCAGAAATGGATGGATTATACCCATACGAACAATTCCATGTGAATATTTTAACGTGCAAAAAGATGTCGAACATGAAGTAGAAGTAGATGCTTGCCAAGAACACTTACAAGAAGTTGGTGTAGGTGCAATGGATATGGATCTTTTGCCTACCTTGCTTTATTACTTCAGCTTGCAATGGATTCTCACATGTCTTCTTTCCATCTACCTTGCTTTATTACTTCAGCAGCATGATACCACAGTTAGAAATAATGAAATGCTTTAGAGGAGCTGAAATCACCAACAACAATTAACATTGTAGGCTATTCTACAACATGCTGTATGCTTTATCGGAATGCTCTCTTCACATCGATGCTACCTGAAGGTCCGACAACATTCTCCATATAAAGCCTTTTTCACGCATATCAAGCACATGTGTCGCAAGATTTTCCTCATCATTATGCCAACTGGGTAGGTAGCCAACAAGGCCAAGTAGCTAGCCAAGATATCTATACAAATTAGACTGAATTGGCGTAAGGCCATTCTTGTTAGAATGGTCATTTAATGTGTATACGTTATCCCTGAAAGAAGGTGGCTAGAAATTCTAAAAAATATGATTAAGCATCCATTTAACTCGGGATTTGTAAAATATGGTTAGGCATCCATTCTACTAAAATACTCAAGAAAGGTTATAATTCCAAAAAATGAAACGAAGCAACTTTGATAATTCTATTAACAAGTCTAGTGAGGAGCTCTATAATGGAGAGTTTGACAAGAATAATAGGCTTGGCGAAAGGCTCTAAGCAATCAAGTGAAACAACCAAAGCTTTTACTAGGCTATTCAAAGAGTTGTGGCTGAATAAAACCAATATAAGAAGCACCATGTGATGATGGATGAAGTATAGTGACAATTTTGTACATGTGGGCTAAAATGGGCTAGTAAATGAGGAAATGCATGGCAATAATGCACGATATATGCCATTCTTGTTAGAATGGTCATTTAATGTGTATAAGAAGGTGGCTAGAAATTCTAAAAAATATGATTAAGCACCCATTTAACTCAGGATTTGTAATTCTCAAGAAACTCTAAAAAAGATGTATGGTGCTTTTCTTATATCACACATTTGCAAGTTCAAACTTGAAGCTTTCTTATTTTCTTTTTTTTTTATTTTTATTTGGTGTGTGGTGATCAACATTTCGTAACAAGTTGCGGCAACTGAATTGGAAGTATTTTTTCATCTTACATCTCTAACGTAGTAACCATTTATGTTTTACTGTAGAATGTGTGATTTTCTACCATGTAGAATGTGCGATTTTCTTTATACGGGATTTTGGAAAATATTTGTAATATAAGGGAAACTCTCCCGAATTTTTTCAGATTTTTTTATTTTTATTTATTTATTTATTTATTTATTTATATTTATACAAATGCTATTTTTTTAATGTATATGCAAATGAAATTCAAGAAATTTGCTAATAGGGGTAAAGATGACTAGGGTACTTAAGCGGGTAGGGATGAGACGCACCCTCCTTCCACCCAGCCACCCCACACCCAGCCCACTCAACCACCCCGTACCCAATCACCCCATACCCAGCCCACCCAAAACCCCCACACCCAACCCCCTACACCCAAACTCCCCCATCCGTCCCTGAGTACATCCCTCTACGTACTCCCCACGCACACCCAGTTGTCATGGTACCTAATCTCGCATTTATGAGGCATCGTGAATATGTCCGGCGTGGTGGTCTTGCCCGACGTACCAAAATAAGGGCAAAAGGGTGGTTACCAATGTAATGCGAGAGCCAGAGCTAGAGCCAAAGGTTGCCACCCACTACCCTTACGACGATAAGGATGAGGAGGAGGACAACAGCGACAGCGAGGATGAGGACGAGGGGGAGGGTGAGGACGATACTGAGGTATAGAGGCCACCTTAGCAAGACCCTTAGGCTGAGGCAGGAACCAGTTCTAATGGTAAGAATTGTCGATAATATCTTATTAAAATTTACTTGTAATGTTTTAATTTTTAATTATATTTTTCTTCTCAGGTAATAAAAAAAGGAAGGGGTCCAACAAGAAATGCACATCAGATGCACTTCCAGAGGGGACGAGAATCAAAGTACATATCAACTAAGTTGGAGAAGATCCAGAACATCCTCTTTTCACTGGTAGACTGTTTAGGATAGTAAAGGAGCTCGTCCCCTTTATTGTTTTAACTGGAGGAGGGTCTCCAAGGAGGTCAAGAAGCAGCCTATTCATAATATGAAGATAAATAATTATATATTAATGTATATATATAAATTTACTTTAATAATATTTAATTCATTTATACGATTTTGTATTATTACAGGTCAATTTTTATTGGGGTGACGATATAAATGTCACTAAGTACATCCTCAATCATGCCACGAGACGACATCGTGATTAGAGGATGACAACGAAGAGAAAGGTAAAATTTGCAACATTTTTCATTTGTTATTATTTACTTAATTAATTTCTTTTAACAATTTATTTATATAATTTAGTTTTATAATACAATGTCGTCTAAGCATTGAGGAACATGCCTCCTATAATAGCAACAGATGTGTTGAAGGAATGCTGTAAGCATTGGAATAAGGCTAAGGTGGAGGTAATTATAAATACTTTTAAGGGCATTTGGAAATAAATGATTTAATTATTTCCCATTACAATATGTTATATGTACAAGATCAAGCGAAGAGAAATAAGACCAATTGGACCAAAGCTCCACCATAGACCCAATGTTTGGGTCAAACTAGTATAGATAGAGTTAAGGCAAAATATGTAAGTAATTCCTTATAATTATGTCACTTCTATGTTTTTAATTAAGTTTTAATTATAACTATTACCTGCAATTTGAAATATATTTACAGGCACAGTCACATGATGGTGCCACGCTCGATCAGGTTGATGTGTATAAGGTTACTCATTAAGAGGCTGCCACCGACGACGAGCGAACATGGATACATGAAGACATACCAGACAAAGCATGTAAGTAACATTTATTTATCAACTACTTTAAATTTTATACTTACTTTAATATGACATTAAACTATTGTAATTTGTTGGGAGAAATGAACTTAATCTGTCCTCATCCAGACACCGCTTTTGGCACTCCGCAGCACCCTCCTATGGCACCTAAGAAGGCTTTTAGGAGCATCATGCCTTCGGAGCACGGAGGCTTTGTTCGTAGTGCGGGGAGGAGTGAGATGATCTCCAGCTGGTATGGGCGGAAGGGGTTAGAGTCAGCTACCATCGTCCAACAGATGAAGACATAGCTCCATGATGTCACCTCATAGTTCCAACAACAAACTCAGGCCTGGCAAGATGCTAAGAAATTCATGTAGGAGCAGAGGAAGGAGATGGAGCAGCAGAGAGCAGAGATGAGAGAGATGATGGCATTATTACTGGGTAACGGTCAGGATCACACTTTCTATCACTACTCACCTTGCAGAGATGACAACGACCTCAGTGGTGGAGCAAGACAAGGGTAGGAGCTGAGGTATAGGTTTAGATTACTTATCTTTTCGTTAGTTAGGTTTTGTATTTTGCTTAGTTATATGTATATTTTGACATTATGACATACACTTTTCATTAGGTTTATATATATATATTTGTTGTATGTTGTATGTTGTGTATGTTGTATGTTTTGTATGTTGTATATATATGTTTAAGGTGTTATAAGATTCGATAATACCTACATTATATATATTGAAAAAAAATACACATATATACACGACAATTATATAAAACCACTGTGTACTAATATACATGACGGTTTAACAACCGTCATTTATGGTTCGTGTGTACATCTCACCTCCAAAATAACGTCATACACGACGGTTAGCAAAACTATCATGTACTAGTAATAAACGATGATTTGTATCATAACCATCATTTATAACGATACATGACAATTAGAGAAATCGTCATGTATTCTTCGCACGGCATATAAACCAACAAATGAAGACCCATCAGTATTTATCAAAAAACAATGGTTCCAATAAAAATCGTTGCGTATACACTAATGCAACACACACTTTCACGACAATAGAATACAATGGTTTTCCCTGCTTAGGAATGGTTTTGAACTGTCGCAAAAAGCATTCATTCCTGTAGTAAGAAATGGACGTTAACATCAGTTTTGTATTTTTTAACACCACTTTCTTAACCCATGAAGTTGAGAGTAGGAGAATATCCTGTGGATCGCAACTAAATACTAGAGGGGAGGGGTGAATAGTATTGCTTTAAAAGTATATGCACAGATCAAAAAATAAGGCACCAGAGATTTATGCACAGAGTACACCTGATTTACAGTAGAAACCCAATCCCGGTGAAAACCACTACCTAGGATTTTTCCGACTAGTCTAAGCTAATCAATCCACTAGACGTACCACTTGAACGAGGGTGGCACAACATCTTACAACCACTTCCCTTTTTATCCTGAAGAGAAGCAAAAACAACAACCATGGATCTTCCCAACAAACTTGGGATCCGTAAATCAAAACAACAAAATAGAATAACAGGAATAACTTCTATGGAACCTCAATAAAAGATCAAATCGATTTTTCGCAGAGCTTCGAGGTGTCGTGCTTTTGAACAACGTGAAGAATAGGGCGCGAAAGCCTTTGGAATAAGCACGAGAAGCTCTATTTTTTAATGGTATTTCTATTTTAAAGTTATGAAAAGATGGGCTGCATATAACCTCTAATTATTTAAAAGTTTTGCTTGAATAGGAAATTAAATTGGTCGATCAATTAAAGTTAATTGGTCGATTAAAAGGCAATATGATTGATCAATTAAGATGGTTGGTCGATCACTAATTGATTGATCAATTAACTTTGTTGGTCGGTCAAAAGGATATTTCTCAACTTCCTAAAATGGGCTAATTTGATCCGTTAATGAAGTTGGTTGGTCGATCATTGTGATTTGGTCAATCAATTAACTAATTTGGTCGATCAGTAACCCTAAAAGCTTGGTTTTGAAAAGATACATGAAAAATCCGTATTTGAGTTTTATTTGAGCTTCCTTACAATATTGTCCTATACTCAAATAAAGATGAAAAGGCACACATTAGCAATTATCTGCACTTGACTTGAAAGACACTTTAATGCTTTAATCTGAGATAGTCCTAAAATGTTAGTCTAGCAATAAGCATAATTTTGCTGCATCAAAAGAGAGGTGCTTACTGAAGTAAACTAGCCCTTAGGGTCGTTTTGAAGTAGGTTCCATGGAGTTTATTTTCATATGAGGTGTTTGTTGGGATTTTTCCTCATCACTTAAACACAAACTCATAAATAATTACTTTCAATTAATTTAATAAAATTACAATAACCATTACTCCCACTTTACTATTAAACAACTGCCCACTACATCCTCTACTCTCATTTTAAATATTAAACAAATATTCACTGCATCCTTCTGGTGATTCAATTCTCAACACAGTTAGCTAAGGTTATTAGTCTTAACTAATTGCATAAAGAATGAACTTAGGTTAACTTGAATCATTAAATCATTGTCGTTGATTATAGTATATGGTCAAGCTAACCTAACATTTTAGATTTTATTCTTTTTAACTGATTGAGTCCAGGTCGTTTACTAGGAGGCATAAATGTAGTTTAATTTACCATTTTTATTCTAATGTATAATTAACTAATAAATTAATTAGTTAAATCTATAATTAAGTAATATGTTAAGCGCATGAACAATTGCACATAAATTTCAACAATTAAAATTTGCAACTATTCCATTAATAAAAGAAAAGTACATGAATGATTTTATAATGAATAGTATTAAAAGAAACATTGTTTACAAATTATAACGCTTAAAACAAATAACAATACAAGTAGATGCCTTTGTTACAATATAAAGCTTATCGATACTTCAATTCAATGTTAAAATCAGACTTCTAATTATAACATCGGATGTCTCTTCTCCCTCTTTCATTTAATCTCTACTCTCTCTCTTTAATCGTTAACTCCTCTCAAGCCTTCTTGCATTTCCTTTTAATTCTCAACACTTAAACTCTCAGCCAACTCTTCTTAATCTGTAGTTCTCACACATTTAACATTCTCTCTCTATTCTTATTCTTCTTCATTCTCTCTTCTTTCTTACACTTTAATTTCTACTGTGCATTCATATTCACACTTAGACATTTTGAGCTCTTAACCCACATGTTTCTCACTTAACCAAAAATTTGGTTAATTGGTGGTCTACACCTCTTTCGGGGATACACGACGCCCACTAGGGGAAGGACCAGACCCCACTTGAGGCCCAAACCTAGTTGAATTAAGTGTACATTTTAGCCATTTTAGCTTTGTAAAATATCAGGCCCATTCAAGCCCACATCACATGCTTACGCCCACCCGAGCCCACGCATACACAAGTGCACACACACACACGCACGTGCACACAGAACCGATGCTCAAGAGATGCACCCAACGCTGACGACCAGCAAGGCTCAGCGCATTCTTACTTTTATACCCATGCAGTCGTTCCTACCCTTCTGAGGTGGGACTATCTCCAACAGTTCTCCTTCAGTAATGCGTTCGCTAGCCAAATCTTCAAACGTTGATTTTGAGCGATTCAAAACTCCAATTCAAGAGAACTAAAGCTCAATAGAAAGCTAATGATCTCAATTACATGATTTTAACACCAATTTGGTACTTGGATCATATCTAATCTATGGACTTACAAGGAGAACTTGGCACTGTTGCCAGGCCTTCAAACCTACTCAGAAGAGAGAATTTAGGTCTTTTTGACCTGCAGATGATGATAGCCCTCAATTGAGGATTCTAAAAAGCTTCAGAGAAGCATTCCGCTAAGATTAATAGAGAGTTCAATCTAAGAAAGAGCTTTAAAAGCTCTAGAAACTTAAGAGCTTTGAGTTCACTGCACAGAATAATGACTTCAGAGTTGAATTCACCTGATAGATAGATCAAACCCTCATCTAACTTCCCAAATTGATTAAAAATATCAAATGGAACAAATCAAGGCAGAGATTGAGCTTGAATCTCAATAGAAACACCAAGAATAGAGTTGGCTTCCTGTTCCCAAACTGAACAGAATCTCAATTCTCCCTTTAAACTCAATAAAATCCAATTGAACCAGATCTAAATGATTCTAAATCAAATCAGGAACTCAAATGACCCCTTAAATTTTAGTTCTGAAACCTGAAACCAAACTAACAACTCTAAGTTGACTAGTTGAGCTCAAGAGTTGACTTTGTACTAGGAAGCAATTCAGATCAATTTAAAGGTCTAGACAGGTCTATTTCAACTTAGGGAATTGGTTCAACATCTCAAAACTGAGTTTTGATCACTTCCTACGTGTATTCAGTCTCGTCTCCTGAGCTCAAACAGTGGGTTGATCGACAAAAGAAACCATAGGTTCTCAGTGCTAATTAAAGCCTAGATTAGGTTCTATGAGGTTCAATCATCCTTCAAAACTATTCCCAATCCGTCAAACTTAATGAATCACTTTTCTTGTCTCAACCAGACTTGAGGATGACGGTGACTAACATAGAGCAATCGACAGTAAAACATAGGTTCAATTAGTGGGAACTGATCCTCTACTCAAAATAACCCTATCTAGAGCTTCTCAGGCATTTTCATAAGTAATTTCTCAACTTGAGCTCGTTGGAACTCCGGTGATCTCCGATTTTGGTCGACGAAGATAAAATCTCCATGAAACATTAAAACAAAAATATCATTGTGTTCCTGAGGTCATGAGGAATCTCAAGAACACCTCAATTGCTCCAATTAACGATCAGATGCATGGATTAATTAATAATTTCAGTAAAGGCAAATCTTGAGTTCGCATGAACTCAAGATTAGCTCTCCCTCGCAATTGAATGAGGGGAAACAGTCAAGGAGGTGAGGCAATGATAATAGGATGATTAATTAGGTGAATCAACTCCTCTTGAACCGCCATTGATAGCAAGCTCAAGAGGTTGAGTGGAATTGGGTATTTTAGATGTAGTGAATTATAAATCTAATTAAAGAGTGGAACGGGGCCCTGAGGTGATGTAAAGGTGATGAAATGCCCCTAGTGGATGTGAAATAGGTCGGAGACCTCTGCCATAGACAGCAGAGGTGCTTCGGTGAAGGTGATATGGATTAGGCGAGTGATGTTCAAATTAAAATAAAAGAAGTGAACTGTGATCATGGAAGAATAAGGAAGGTGATAAAGTGATCTAATCAGTGAAAGAAGGCTCAGTGAGATGGAATTGGCTCGCCGGAGTTGTGTAAGATGAACTTAAAACTAAGCTAAACTCTACTCTGATCACTTAACTAACTACATTCTATTAATCTACAATAAAAGCTACAACTAATCTATTGGTACCTGGACGAAATTTCGGTTAGAAGACTCCGTCGATGTTCATAACGGAGGAAGAAGTAGTCGGTTGAGGAAAAGCTCCGGCGGCGAAGGAGTGTGACTTGAAGATGAGGTGGATGGCGGTGCAACTCTGTCTGTAGATGCGGCGGGAGTGTGGTAGAGAGATATGGAGGGTGTCGGTCCTCGGATAAGACCAGAGGTGGAAGGTCAAAGTCGCCGGAGTTTGGGAAGAAAAGCCTAGGAATGATCGCACTTGGGGGAAAAGGGTAGGGGATCACTAACCTCGATCGAAGGTCAAAGGAGCTATTTATAAGCGTTAGTGATGGCTAAGGGGCTTATATTTGGACGAGAAGGTGTTTAGGTGCATGGAAACAACCAGCATCGTCTCCGACGTCGGTAAGGTTATCTGCCTAGTCTAAATAGGATTTAATGGGTATCTTGGCCATCGGATGTGAAGACGGTGGTGAGCGCAAGCTAGGCGGCAATGGCGAGGGTCTTCCAATATGGGATGGTCGATGATCAAGGGGTACAGTCACCGGCTACCCTCAGTCGTTTGCGACTGAAGAAGAGTTGAAGAATAAGAAGGTGAGTATGTTCAGAGGGGCATATTTGCAATAAAAGAAATACCTGACTGATATAAAAGGATTCAATTAAAATAGAAGTTAAGGGCTGAAACGTAAACGGTAACTTGTTAGGCATATTTTAATTTATTCTTTTTCAACTTTTTATATATTATTATGAATTAAGTAAATATTATATTTATGCCTTGAAATTAATTTTTTCCCTTTTTAGCCATATTTATTTAAATGATATAATTAATTAGGTTAATTACATACTTAGGTCATAATATTAATTAGGTTAGTTTAAATACTAAATAGCTGTCAAATGATTATTAATTGAGTCCAAATTATTAATTAAATTATTATTAAAATTAATTGATATTTAATTTTATATTTTTAACTTATTTTGCATGTCCTTGGTGTTTAATCACTTATAGTATAATTAAACCTGTAATTAATGTATTCTTAGTTAATTAAATAGAGAAACTAGTTAATTCATGATAGTTAGGAGTCATGATGAGTCTCTCATCACCTTCACTTCTACTTTTAATATTAAACAAATATCCACTAAGATCACATCAATATAAAAATTATTTTATTTCACCACTTAACCCCTTACTAATTCCATCACTTAAACAAACACTCATCTCCACTTATTCAATATTAACTTATTCCTGCAGTATTTTATCCTTCATCCAAATGGGCCCCTAGAAAGATGTCAATGAGATTTCTTCTCTCCAAGATAAGATTAAAGCTTTAAAATGGGCAAGGCCGAAAATAATCATGGGTGTACATGCACACCCTTAATTTGCTATACACATCATGACGTCGGAAAGCGCATTAGGTTAAGTAATCGATGAACTGTAACAATCGTTAAAGAATCACAATAACACATTATTGTCAGGTTTTTGTCCCCGGCAACGGTGCAAAAATCAATCGATGAATTGCGACAAACGTCAAACAATCACAATAATATGGTGTTGTCAGGTTTTTGTCCCAGGCAACGGCACCAAAATTATGATCGTCGATGACCGATTTGCAATAAAAACGTTGTTTAATGTCGTTTTTGTAGTATAGATGCCACAAAATGCAAACTGATATCGTGTCAATTTTATTTATTTACAATTTTTACTGGTTTGTTTACAGGTCGTTCCCTGGGAGGCAATTATTGATACACATTACTCTCTAAGTCCAAAAATATTCTTTTTTTCCAAAAATTTTAATTTTATTTGCAAAATGAATGAATCAATCAAATAATGGATGAATGGGTTAGTTATTTACATAAGAATCAACTAATATGCATCACAATGCCTGAAAACATATATACAATAAACATGCAACAAAAACTAGCTACTACAATAGTATGTTAGTTATATACAATTATAATAGGTAATACCTAAGTATAGGCACAAAAATAGTTTTAAATATCTATTATACTAAATGATATTAACATACTAATATCTATAGTAACATATATTATATATATAGTAACATATATAAACGTCGCTATAGACTTAATAAAATATTTATACTACATAAGGTAAAATAGTTTTCTATACTGACATATATAGGTATGTATAGTGACATATATATACATTACTAAAACTTTAGTAACATAGTTATATAACCTAAGGTAAAAATTGTTACACTAATGTATATACATATATACAGTAACATATATATTTGTCACTAGAGCTCTTAAAATTTATTTATATATATATATGAGGCTCAATCAGGCATATACTTCTCTAATTATATATATATTATCTATGTATACGTATACATTATATACATATATTTTATTTATTATATATTTACATGTATTACACATATAATATACATATATATTATACTTACTATATAAATATACATAGCATACTTAGGCTCACCACATAGCACATACTCTCACACTAACACTTAGCTGCATTTTCAACGTTCTCTCTTCACAAACACACACAGCTACAGTACGCTAACCCAAAAATTGGGTTATAAGTGGGTGGGCCAATCATTTCGAGGGATACACAGCACCCCTACAAGGGTGGGACTAGACCCCTACTTTGGCCAGCCCTAGTTTTTATCTAGGTGTATTTTAGTGCATTATTTTGGCCCAGACCCGACTCAGTAGAACCAAGCCCAAGCACTGTATAAATACGGACTCCCAGCCTACATAGATTCTCAAATATGCTCATGTATGTATGCTCATAAGGGGTTGGTATGGGTATATGTGCACCCGATGCTTGTGACAACTGGCAATGCCTTGGTACAGATTCAAAATTGACCGTTGTGCGTGGTTTATTGCCACCGATGTGGGACTTTCTCTATGCACGCAATTGCATTATGAAAGGTTGATTGTGGCTCTCGATTTGAGAGCCATAATTTATTTTAAATTAAAAATAAATTCTATGGTTATAAAGCCCTACATAGGGCTACTTAATTGTATAATTAGTTTACACAAATAATTTATTTAATTATATAATAAAATTAGCTAAATTTGATTGTTTATACACATTAAATTAGAGTTTAATTTGTTAATTAACGTATAAGTTAGTGACTTAATTACAAAATTGACTTTATAAAGAATTATTATACATAATAAATTATTTATTACTCATTTTTATTATATTTCAGGAACTTTATTTTAATTTATGCACAATTAAATATTGGTTTAAGTTAGTTTTACATATATAAATACTATAATATAGTATAAATATAATATAAATAGGTTGAAAATACTTAATATAATATAATAAAAGTGTACATTATAACTTACTTCAGTATTACATTAAATTGTTAATTTATTTTATTTTAAGTTAATAATGTACTTAAATTAATAAATTAATTAATTATTATAAATGCTTAATTAAATTAAATTGCAGGTATTATATAATTTATATTATATATTTAAGTACATATGTACAGTATCTGGTACAATTATGTACATATAGATAGGTTTATATAATTACTTAGTTTATTATACATTTAACTTAATATAAATTAATAGAATACATATATAGGTTATTTTAATGATATATATAGAATAAATCATTCTAAATACTTAATTTAATATATATAATACATATATAAGTTATTTTTACATATTTTATACATGTTATAAATTATATACATATGGCTTAGGTTTAATTTACATATTCAAATATATACATAATATACAAGATATTTTTAGGCATTTTTAGGGTATTTTTGATTTTTATGGTTTTTATAGGTTTAGGGGAGATAGGGGATGAGAGAGGAAGTGTGAGTTGAGAGAGAGAGAATTATTTTTGGTGTTTTTCAAGTTTGTTTCTTTTATTAAATTCCAAGGTATACTGAACCGTTGGCTGGTATATTCTACCAAACCGAGGGTTCAGATTACCTTGAAACTTTGTACACACATAGAAAACTATTTAATCCTACTCAAGACACCTTTATTTTATTTTTTTGAGAATATTTTATGATTTTTATTTATATACAAAATAACCCATTTATAGGCCTAAATGGATATGAAGCTAAGCAGCCTAAGGCCTTAAAATCAGTTTGAATGGCTGGAACTGTGCTTTAACACATCAGACATGTTTAGTACATACTAAGAAAGATGTTGAGTCTTTTAAGCTTGATTTCCATCTTGATTTACATTAAATTCACATGTTGGACAATTAGTTCAATTCAATAAGGTGACAATAGATTTAAACATAAAGATTACAAGTAATTCTAGTTGAATTTCAACTCAATTTCAGTACATAAATGCTTGTACATGAGACTCAAACATTCTAACACATGTCAACTCTATACATCCTTGAATAGACCCAAAACTCAACTAATCAACGGCTAAACAATGCAAAATAGTAGCATTTTCAAGTGCTGCCAAATATCAATAGCTGCTACTTCAGCTACTGTTTCAACTCTGATCAGATGTTGCATTAATTTATCAGATGACCTAAATAATGCTGTAGCTATTTTAGCAGCCAACAGCTGCTTTTGCTGTAATACCAGTAGCTAATGTTGCTGTGCTGAATAGGAGTAGCATCAGGCAATTAAAGCCTCATCAGAGGATCCATGGTGCCATTTTGGATCTGGAATGTCAGATCAGAATGCTACTCATCTCAGAAAAACCAACTAATCCACAAAACCCTTGAAATTAGAGGTTCAATCCACAGAGAAAAGCTCAAGAGTAGACCAATCAGAACAATAATTGCTGCTACTGAATTGGTCTAGATCAAATCATCCAATCCAATGAAATTCAATCTTAATCCAGGAAAACACTCTTAGAAGGTCTGAAAACATCTCAAATCAACTTTAGATCTTCATTTAAATTAAGCTCATTAAACCTTTGATGAGCATCATTTTCTAAATTGAATATTATTTAGATCAAAAACCCATGTTGCCTTGATTTCGGCTTTTAATGTGATTTGATATCTAAATAAATCATCTGATCTTCTTAAACACCATTGAATGGTGTTCAAGATGATCTAGTGATTAACTCAAAATCGTTTGGGTCCTTATTTGACCTCAAATCAGTATCACTAATTATCCTCGGTAAAACTATCCAAAACAAGGCTTAAATTAAGTGCATGCACATCCACAACAGAAAACCAAATCAAAAACCTTGGATTCATTGCATTCAACCTAATTTAGTGATTAAAACCTTGAATCGCTTGATTAAACTCGATTAAACTCGAATTGACTCCAAATCGCGAGATTGGGTGTGAAACACAAATTTGAAAGAATCGAGTGAATCGATCCAATTAAAACCAGATTGGCTGGGTCTCTGTGGTTTACTAAATGAATGGGAGACCCCTAATATGGATTTTTGGTGCAAATTCTGATCTAGAAGCCATGGTTTCAGATATGAATTTGACCTTAATGGAGGAGTGAACAACGAATAAAATGTGAGGGAAAGTCAGAAAAAAATTCCGATGCGTTGGGAAAGTTGTATGAGTCGAAATGGAGGTCGAAAAACACCTCTCTAATATGAATTGATCAGAGAGGGCAAAATCGAGTCTATTCTACCCTACTCCTAACCAATACTAAGCTATCATTGAATTTGATTTCTGATCTATGCCTAGCTAACCTAATTACACTAATTACTAATCTAAGCTATTCTAAAAAGCTGGAAATCCTATCTAATAGCAGGAATGAGGTTGCCTGGATCCAAAGCTGGCGGCTACGGAGGAAGAAAGGGGAGATCTCCAATGAGTAAAGAGCCCATGAGAGGAGCTTCTGGGTCGTCCTCAATCATATGTCATCCCTAGCGGCGAGGAGGAATTGGAGGTGAAGAACCATGTCCCTATTAGAAGTGTGGCGAGCGAAGGGGTTAGAGGTGCTGGAGAGGGAGGAAGGGATCACCTCAAGAAAGTAGGAGGGGAGGTTGATGGCATGCGTGCGAGCTGGGGAGGTGCTTAAGTAGGTGTTTGAGTGATTGTACTCACCGTAGTGGTGAGATTAAGCTCCTAGGTCATCGACGGTGAGATGGATAGGAAAGAGGCATGCAAAGTTCATATCCAAATTAGGGTCATTGGATTGGATATGAGGGGAATGGTGATTACATGTGCGACTTCACGCGAAGGTTCGATTAGGATTTCCCGTTGATGAAGGGATGCATGAGATGAATGGCCGAGATGGGTTGAGTTCTTGAGCCGCTACAGTGCAAGCGCACCTGCAGGTATATTGGGAAAATTGTAGGGAAGGCCTTATGGGTGAAATTGTTGGAAGTTTAGGAAGAAACCCATAAGTGATGAAATATGCAGCAGCGCAATCCTCGTGTCCAACAAGTGGGTCCCTAGCAACTTTCAAATGAGTCCCTGGAGGTTTCAAATGTGAAGAAAATGTTATGACCTGAGGACCCAGATGTAAAACTCTAAATGCAAGTTCCTAATGATGTCCAAATGCAACCAAATTTTTATTAAAGCTTAATTGAACATTTAGGAATTTAATTTCACTTTCAATTTCATCTTTTGAACTCAAATATGTGTTTAATTTGCAATTAGATCATCAATTTGTATTACTTAATAGAATATCTTATTTTATGACCTAATTTTACATTTTTAACACAAATTTAATGTTTTAGGTCATTTCAGATAATTCCCACACTTAACCCATTTCTTTTGTTAATTATGTAGTGTTTAACCTAGTTTCTAACTTAACTTGGGCATTTTAACTATGATGAGCCACACGTTATCATTAAGTTGTTCGTTGTAGTACGCGCTTAAGACATCAATTTTAAAAGAATATAGAGAAATACGAGTGTGAGTGTCGATCTCAGGGAGGCATAACATCGAGGTTTATAGTCACTCAGTTTATTATCGCATGATGGTTTGCTTGCATATAGAAACGTGGGAAAACAAAAGAAAGAGAGAGAGAAAGGAGTGAGTGAGAGATCCGTGATAATGATAGTTCTGGCTTAAATGGAACATAATTATGAGAAACAATGATAATAATGAAAGATAATCTATTGCAATGGCAAAATCATTTTACGACTATAATGCTAGAGGAATGCTTAAAACAACATGAACATCAACTAATGAACACTAGAAAAATGGGGAGGCGAGGTAGCCACGGCGGTTGAGGGGCCTTCGTCGATGGCTCGACAGCTCCGGGACCTTGCTTTGAAGCTCTGTGGAGGTAGGGGACGTGCTTGGTAGAAGATAGGATGAGATGTCCTTACAATGGAGGTCCATAGGTCTCTTTATAACGGAACAAAGAGAGCAAAAATAGGCATTGCATCAATAGCGATAGCAAGGCATTGCTGCAAGTGTTGCTGTAGCCAGCTCACGCGCATGCTGTCGTCGTGCATGCATAGTTGGTGCTCATGTGGAGAATCGCAGACCATTGGATCAACATCGCTGACCACCATCGGATAGTTAAGAATGCATCCAGACAACTTATCCATTGGGCCCACCGTGCTGATCGCACGGGAATAAATCACAACTGTCGATTACGACCATAGGCTAAGATTGCGTGCGAGATCGCGCTTTGAATCACACCTTGGGCGCACGTACGATTTGGCGTCGGAGTGGGCATCAAACTATGTGGATGAATCATGTCCTTCCAGAGGTGCCACGTTGCTGCTATTAGGGCCTCTTGATGGCGATCGAGCAGCTCAATTTTCATCATGCATTATCCTCTGCGATTGTGCACCTCGCGAGGTTTCAAACATGTGCCCACCGCACGTTGGTTGAGGCACAGACGCTGTGTTACAAATGCGAAGATGTTGCGTTTTTGCATTTCCCCCTAATGCACTTGCCACCGTTCGGTAGTGATTGTGAGGTCGAGATCACGAGCGACGTGGCCACTCAGTGACCGTTAGATTCTCATCCAATGGCCTCGATCTCGTGAGGTCGTGATGAGAGGAAGCTACGAGTGCTACTGGCACACAAAAGATGCTAGAACGGGTGCCTCTTGGCGCGACGGGGTTCGTTGATCATCTGATCAACGGTCAGAACTTCTTGGACTTATTGTGGGAGCTATGAAGGGCAAATTGAGCTACGTGAAATTGCACTAAAGGGTGGGTGAATAGTGAAATTATAAAATATTGTAATACAAAAAATTCAATCACAAAAGGTGGCACCAGATTTTTAGGTGGAAACCTAAGATGGGTGAAAACCACCACCTAAGCCAATCTCTTGACTTAGGATTTTCGATCATAAGGTGATCAATCCACTAACCACACTACTTAAACGAGGGTAGTGTACCTCAATTACAAATCCCACATTTTTTTGGTTTCTCCCTTCAAAGTGAAGAAACGGGGACCCGACAGGTCGGATACCCAAAGTACAAAAATAAGAATTGAAATAATACCTATAGAGCACCCCAATACTTCAATTACTTTCTTATCTACTAAGTGTGAAAAGAACTCCCTGAGGATTTGCAGAACGGAGTGACGCGGGAGTATGGATTTGCCCTTTGATCAGAGTTTGGCACAGCACAAGGGCAAGATGAAGCTTAGAGTAGTGAGCAAGTGATTTTCCTAGGGGAATTGTATCTCAAGAGGTGTCTTTTGCCTAAGAGGATTTGTATTCTATTTATAGGCAAGTTTGGAACCTTCAAGAATACTTGGGAGAGCTGTTCTAGCCGTTGGAGACAAATCCCAAGAGATTAGGACGAAATCCACCACAAATCAGGGTAATGATGAGTCTGACAGCAATATCAGACATCTAATTTTAGAATCAGATGTCTTATAGGACGTCTAATTATAATTTTGGTCGTCTAATACTATAGGCCATCCTAAACTGACTCCATTGGATAAAAAAAAGGACGTCTGATATTTTCACATAAGACGTCTGATTATGTTATTGGATGTCTAATAAAGGGTGAATTCGTTCCTGTTTTCATCAGATCTAAACAGGGTTCTAGATTTAAAGGATCGGATGTTGTTATGGACGTCTAAGGAAATCACCAGACATCTGAAAACCAAAAAAACACTTCGCTACTTCTTCTGACAAAAGATTTTATGGCCATAATGAGTTATGCATAGAAAATCATGGGCAACGGTCCAAAGGTAGATGTCTGGAAGTGTGTCCAGACTTCTGGAAATATATTTTTGCCTTGTGCTTAGTCAACGGTTAGTCTGAGGACGTCTAGGTAAAGAATCAGACGTCTGTTTTAGGTTATCGACGTCTGATAGAGAAGTTCTTCGACTGATGTTTATGAGGAGACAAACTAAAGGCAGAACTCTTGGAAATTAGACGTCTGAGACACTTGTCAGACGTCTGACCATTGTTCTAGACGTCTGATAAGAGTATAAGTGTTAGGTTTTTGTTTCTAATTTATCCTAAGTGTAGAGAGCTTAAGTTAGCTATTTATAGGTTATGTTTAGGGGTTTTTTGCAACATTTCTAGACTCAAATAAAATGAAAATTACAACCTTTGAAAGTTTACATGAAAAAGCCTAGGACCTAATACTTATGCTACTTGTCGTCACGCTTTTAATCTCCCATCTTGGAAATCTTTATGAAATCCTGCAAATATGTTATTACAGAGAAACAATATGCTACGCTTTATTTTTTATTTCATTTTCTTCATTTTGTAAAATCATCAAAATATTATATATGAGTGGTTGAACTAATAATCTCCCCTTTTTTGATGATTTTCAAAATATAGCTGTAGGTTCCTATTTTCTCCCCCTAAAGTTTGTACTTAGTAGTCTATATCGATTTGAGAAGTTTGTTTTTATATTATTCCCAAGGTTCTTACCTACATTCTTCTCCCCCTTTTTGAACATCATCATGAAGGGTAGTTAAAGGGAGTTGAAACCCAAACTACAAGAGTGATATCTACAAAGTGGAGTGCATGAATAAAATTGCATGTTTAAAAGATGACAAGGCATTAAAGAAAATTGATTAGGACTAGAAATATTTAAGCACGGACTAGCTATTTGTTCCCAAAAATATTAAGTACGGGGTCAAGGCCCCTTAATACAAACTTGGAATAAAAGAGAAAAGAAAAAAGAAAGAAAATTAGAAGCACTAAACTATTCTTCTTGATCTTGGCGGCGGTGGCGACGAGCGGGTCCGTGTCCCATCTACAAATTTTGAACGTCTGATCTAAGTTCGTCGATGTCGCGGCGCATGCTTCCCATGTAGGTGTACATCTCGCCGGTTCGACGCAGCAGGAGGGAGATGCTGGAGGAGAGGGAATCTATGGCTGGATCCCATGCTTCATCAAAGCTCGAGCGGGGAGCTTCTATTTGAAGGGGCCGTGGTTCATGGAAGTCTGGAAAGGATGGAAGGGGCTCTTCTTCAATGGGCTCGTCGACGGGCTCAAGATGCTCCCTAGGTATATGCATCTTGGCAGCTGTGGCCCGGTTGTAAGGCTAAATCTTCTTGTCAACAGCTTGGCCAGTTATGGAAATCCGATGGGTTGAAAATTTTTTGGATAGAATAGACCCAAACAGAAGTGATGCCCCATGGTCTTCATTCATGACACGAACAATGAGGTCACAATAATTGAAAGGAATATGACGGACAGTCGCAAAAAGGAGCACCTTGTGTTGGTGCGAGATGTAATCAAAACCTCCTGATTTGTTTAGGAGGTCCCACCCAAAAATGCGAGAGAGTAGACGTGGAAGGGGTTTGAGATTTTTGCACAGAAGGGTGCCAAGATTTTCAACATAATTTTTAGGGAGGACTAACTCTTGATTGATGACTTCTGGGTCGTATTGCCTCAGAATGTCATTGAAATCATTTCCCTCATTGGGGATGGCTAGAAGGTCAGAAATAGTTTCGGATGTGATGTGGATTTCGCGACCAAATAAGCGGGTATGGAGTTCAAGTTCATCATTGCTGTAGTCCTCAACGATGTTGGCATAAAAGAGATGGCAAAGATCAGGGAACACACCAAGAGTTCCAATGCCAGAGTGGAACTGACGGTCAAAATATTGGAAGAGATGGAGAGTTTGGAAGTGTTCCCGAAGGTTTAAATGGGCAAAATCATTCCAAACAATAAAACGAGGGCATTTAACTTTGGCATTCGCAAAGCGATGAAATCGTTGCCTAGCGATGTCGCCCCGCAGCTGATCTGCCAAATAGGTGGAAGAGGAGGTGGAAGAGCCCTCAGCTTGCTTCCTACGGGGAGGCATATTTGGTGGAATGGGTGGTTAGGTTTTGGAAGAGAAGGGAGGTGTTTTGATGATAGAATACCTGCAAAAAAACATCCATGCAAAATCATTCAACCAACCAAACAATATTCAACCAAAAACTTCAACAACACAGATTCAAACAATAGAGATGCAATCATCATTGGAAAAGAAAACGTGTGGCAGTATGCCCTGAGGCAATACAACCTGCCATGTAGTTGTGGCACTATACCTTTGGATTCAAGCCACTAAAATGTCAACTTGAATCTCGTGAGGTAATACCCATGCCATAGAAGATGCAGCTAGGGCTAACAAGGTTGGCTTGACCGAGGGTTTGGGTTCTAGGGCTGACAATGTCATGAAATATGCAAGTAGGCCGAGTGAATCAAGAAGGAGAAGAAGATGCAGCTAGGGCTAACAAAGTCGTGGGTAAAAGAACGTGGAGATGCCCTAAGAGTTGAGAGGGTATACCCACAGGAGGAGGGAGGCCTCTAAATGCACGGTCGAGAGGCAGGGAGGATGCAGAGGAGCAGCAGCTCCGCCAGTCGTCGAGGAGGCGCGACGGTCGTCTGGCGGTGAGAGGAGCTTCGACAACTGCAGCTATGGGCCGTCGGTTGTGAGGGAGAGGTAGGGATTTGAGTGAGGAGAGTGGGACCTTGCGAAGGGAACGTTATATCCCAAGGTCACGGAGCAAGTCTCCCCCTGAAGTTGGGGAGATTTGCATTTCAAACCATCTAGAGAACAGACGCGACTCGCAGATTTTTCCCCAATCGTATGTCTGGAGATGACGTCAATCGTCGGGATTGGACTTTTGGGATTTTAGCCCTTTTGATGGTGATGTCTGTTCTACACATCAGACGTAACATCAGACAACTAATTTAAAAATTAGATGTCTGATTTCTGCAGGCATCCCTCCCTGGAAAATGATTTATTCCCCAGGTTGTCGTCTGATTTCTATATCAGACGACATACAAGACGTCTAAATCTAGGATTAGACATCTGATTTTTGCAGACAAACCTTCCTGGATTTTACCCTAAAGTTACAGGGTCGTCCGATTTTAATGTCAGACGACCTATACGACGTCTAACCACAGAATCAGACGTCCGATAGACGTCTGTCAACACATTTGAACGACGACCCAGACGTCTGTGAAGGATGACGGACGTCTGAAATAGCTCTTTTGTCAGCTCTTTCGATAAATGAAATCGTCATCTGTCCCAGATCTTCAGACGATGAATTTTTATGTATAAGACTTCTGATAGTTTAATCAGACGTCTGATTTTGCACAGAATGTGCATTTTGATGTTTGGATTGAGAATGAAGGATTTTAACTTAGTATTGTCAAGGCTCCATTTATGCTCATGACAAAGGAAGTTTCATTAAGTCACTAAATTTTTCAAATATCACTTAGCTTACATATGCTTAGTTTCCTATGTATATAATTAAAGCGATCATAATTCAAAGGTTTAGTGAAAATATCAGCCAATTGCAATTCAGTACAAATAAATTCGACCTCGATTTCTCCCTTAAGTACATTATCTCTCAAAAAGTGATGTCGAACATCAATATGTTCTGTGCGAGAGTGATGTACGAGATTTTTCGAGAGGTTGATAGCACTAGTATTGTCACATAATATTTTTATCTTATTAAATATCAAGTTAAAATCCTTTAAAGTGTTTTTCATCCAAAGCACTTGGGAACATGCTAGTGCAGCGTTTATGTATTCAGCTTCCGTAGTTGATAGGGCTACAATAGATTGTTTCTTTGAGAACCAAAAGACTAGTGATTCACCCAAGAATTGGCACGTCCCACTAGTACTCTTCCTATCGGTGCGGCTACCTGCGTAGTCCGCATCGCTATATGTAACTAAGTTGAATTGTGGACTCCTAGGGTAGAATAGCCATAATCAGATGTGTCAACTAGATATCTAAATATTCGTTTTACAGCATTTAGGTGTGGTTGTTTAGGGTTTGATTGAAACCTAGCGCATAGCAGGTACTAAACAAAATATCAGGTCTACTGGAAGTTAAATACAATAAAGATCCAATCATGCTACGATAGAGCTTTTGATCTATGGGCGTACCTGATTCGTCCAAGTCTAGGGAAGTTGTGACACTCATAGGAGTGTTCTTCCCTTTACTTTTGGTCATTTCAAATTTCTTCAGCATCTCCTTTGTGTATTTTGATTTACATACAAAGGTTCCAATTTCGAGCTGAGTGATTTGTAAGCCGAAGAAAAACTTGAGTTCACCCATCAAACTCATTTTGAATTCTTCCTGCATAATTTCTGAAAACTTTCTACACATAGATTCATTAGTAGCACCAAATATAATATCATCTACATATATTTGAACTAATAAAATGTATTTTCCTTTTCTTTTAATGAATAATGTGGAATCAGGTTTCCCTATAGAGAATTTTGCATTTAACAAGTAGTCTTTGAGCCTTTCATACAAGGCTCTAGGAGCTTGCTTTAGACCATATAATGCGTTGTTTAATTTATAGACAAAATGAGGCTTATCATGAGACTCAAAATCAGGAGGTTGTTTTACAAAAACTTCCTCAATGAATCCGTTAAGAAATGCGCTCTTAAGGTCCATTTGAAAGAGTTTAAAGCCAAGAAAGGCGGCATAAGCAAGAAGCATGCGAATTGATTCGAGTCGAGCTACAGGAGCATAGGTCTCATCAAAATCAATTCCTTCTTCTTGGTTGTACCCTTGTGCTACCAGCCAGGCCTTGTTCCGAATGACCGTACTTGATTCATTCAA
This sequence comes from Thalassia testudinum, assembly GCA_037157565.1. Lineage (NCBI taxonomy): Eukaryota > Viridiplantae > Streptophyta > Magnoliopsida > Alismatales > Hydrocharitaceae > Thalassia > Thalassia testudinum. The sequence goes on from JAZHRO010000039.1 coordinate 63,415,491, forward strand.
CTTATTCCGGAATACCCATTTGGTACCTATTACCATTTGCCCTTCAGGCTTAGGTACTAGATCCCAGACTTCATTCCTTTGGAATTGGTTGAGTTCCTCCTGCATGGCCATCATCCAAGGTTCTTCGGAGCACGCTTCCTCGACACTCTTGGGTTCAACTTGAGATACAAAGGCAGAGAGACCAAAGGAGCAACTAAAACGAGATCGGGTTTTAATGCCATCAGAAACACTTCCAATGACTTGACTTTCGGGATGATCCCTTTGATATATCCAATCTTTTGGAAGATTATGGATATTGGAGTTTGGAATGTTAGACGCATCAATAGTAGAATCATCTTCATCATCCATTTTGACTCGGTCAATGGAGGAGGAGTGAGGAGATTCAACGAAGGAAATATGGAGGGTTTCCTCCACTATTAATGTGGTCTTGTTAAAAACCCGATATGCCTTACTACGTGAGGAATAACCAATAAAGATGGCTTCTTCACCTTTGACATCAAGTTTATCTAAATTAGAGAGGGTATTCAAAATAAAACATCGACATCCAAAAACTTTAAAATAACTAATTTTGGGTATTTTCCCATAGTATAGTTCAAAACAAGTTTTTCGCAACCCGGATCGAATTAAGGTGCGATTTAACACGTAACAAGCCATGTTAACCGCCTCAGCCCAAAAGTACTTCGGTAACCCCGAGTCTATGAGCAATGTTCAACCACACTCTTGAAGAGTATGGTTCTTTCTCTCAACCACCCCATTTTGTTGAGGTGTTTGGGGAAAAGAAAACTTATGAGCAATACCATGCTCTTGACAAAAATCATCAAACAAGGAATTTTCAAACTCGCCCCCATGATCACTACGGATACGAGTGATTTGGTAGCCTTTTTCAGTTTGAATTTTCCTACAAAAAATAGAAAAGATGGAAAACACTCCTTTGGATCTCAAGAAGGACCCATGAAAACCTTGAAAAATCATCTACAATTACAAGGCAATATTTGCATCCACTGAGGCTCTCATATTTTGTAGGTCCAAACAGATCTAGGTGAAGTAGTTCTAAAGGTCTTGATGTGGATATAACTTCTTTGCTTTTAAAACTAGATTTCATAATCTTACCTAATTTACATGAATCATAGATAGGCTCATTTAAAAATTTTCCTTTAGGAAGACCTCGAACTAGTTCATGTTTAGCTAGTTTTTGAACCAGCTTCATATGAACATGTCCTAATCTTCTATGCCATATACTTAACTCATCATTTGCTATAAGACATTTATAAGTGCCATTTTTATCAAATTCTACGACATAAATGTCTTTAAATCTAGTTCCCTTAAGAAGGGTTTCATTAGTTAATGCATGCATAATTTCAAACATTTTAGAAGTAAACACTACTTTAAAGCCCTTATCACATATTTGACCGACACTTAAAAGATTATGTTTTAGTCCTTTAACTAGAGAAACATTTGAGATGGGAGAGAGAGGGTTACCTATTTTACCAAGGCTGATAATATGGCCCTTGTGATTGTTGCCAAATGTAACCGTTCCTCCATCCGTAGGTTGGAGGTCCAGAAATATGCACTTGTCTCCCGTCATATGTTTAGAGCATCCGAAGTCCATCACCCATCGGCCTCCTTGGTGGCGGTGGTCTCCTTGTCTTCTTCCTTGTAGACCTTCTTCCTCCTACAAAAGATCTTCGATGGTGACTTGGTGTTTCTATAGGTCTTTCTAATTTGAGCCGTCCAACCTTCATTTTGTATATCCAATTTTTGACATTATGATGTCCTTTCATCCCTACAAAATAAAGTGAGAGTTGTCTTTTCGGTATCCATTGTAATGTGGATCCGTATTTGTTAGTGGTCTCCTTTAGAGGAGGGTCCTTTGTCAACTCACTTTGACTAGGTTCATAAAAACCTAATCCAAATTTACTTGAGGAAGGTTTTTGATGACCAATGAGTTTGTCCAAGTTATCTTTCCCCTTTATAAATTTGGCTAGGTCCTCAAGAAGTTGATTTGACTTTTCTTTGAGGTGATTTATCTCTATTTTCATTATGTCTAGTTTATCTTCTAATGCCTTAATCTCTACTCTAAGTAAGCTATTTTCATCCTTTTTAAAGGAGTTTGATTTTTGAAGCACATGGATTTTGTCAAGTAATTCTTCTCTATCTAGAAATTTTTGTTCACTCATTGCCGTATACAAATCATTTGTTAGTGACTCTTTCTCAATCATTAGATTTCTTATTTGCATATTTAAAGCAGTAGTTTTTTTTGTAAGAATTAGATTCTTTTCTTCAAGATCATTGATTAATTTCTTATTTTCTAAGTTTTCTTCTTTTAAAGCCTTGCTTTGGGTTTTCGTTTTCTTAAGATCTTTTAAGAAAGGCATCTTGTAATTCATCTAAAGAGTAGGAGTTTACCTTAGGTTCCTCAGACTCAGACTCAAAACCATCATTTGTTGCCATTAATCCCAAGCATGCCGTTTCTTCATTTGTTTCCTCCTCTTCTTCTTCGAAGGTGGAGTCATCCCACGTTGCTTGAAACGCCTTCTTCTTGAATCCCTTCGCTTGGAGATCTTCTTGTAGTCGGAAGGCTTCTTGGATTTCTTCTCATCATCCCTTTTGAGTAAGGGATAATCTTTCCTTATGTGACCTCTCTTTTTGCAATTATAGCAAACTAGAGGTTCTTCCTCTCTTTTCCTTCCCTTAATCTCTTTTCTATTTCTGAGAAACTTTTTAAACTTTTTAGCTAATAAAATGAATTCTTCATCATCGGTACTTACCTCATCATCCGAAGTAGCTTTGAAGGCTAAGGTCTTCTTCTCTGGCTCCGATGAGATTGATTTCTCCTTTTGCTCCATTTTTGATTCATAAGCCATGAGATTCCCAAGTAGATTTTCCATGTCTAGATCCTCTACTTGGTTGGCTTCTTCTATTGCCGTTACCTTTTTCTCCCACTCGGGTCCAAGGGAGAGAAGGAGCTTCCCTTGAAGCTCCCCCTTTATAAATGTCTTTCCTAGAGACTTGAGGCTATTTAGGATTAACGTGAATCGGATGTACATGTCCCCAAGTCTTTCATTCTCCTTTATAGAGAAAGCTTCGAATTCCTGCGATAACAAGTTTATCTTTGAGGATTTAACTTTAGACATACCTTCGTGAGTTACCTCCAAGGTTCTCCAGATCTCGTGGGCGATTTTGCATTGGTTGATGCGGTTGAATTCCTCCGAGCTGAGTGCGCAGTAGAGTGAGTTCATTGCCTTGGCATTCAGTCCAAGGTGATGAATTTGCTCCACTGTGTATTCTGTTTCTAGTTTCTTGGGAATGATGTATGCGGATTCACATTTCTCCCAAATGGAGAAATCGTTGGCTTGAAGCCACATCTTCATTTTCAGCTTCTAGTAAGTGTAGTTTGTTCCTTCAAAGAGTGGTGGTCGAGTGGTGGATTGCCCCTCCAATCTGCCTGTGGAAATGACCTTCCCCTCCATGTGATCTTTCCGCGGATGTTACTCCTGTAGGCAGAAAACCTGCTTTGATACCAAATGAAATTGCACTAGAGGGTGGGTGAATAGTGAAATTATAAAATATTGTAATACAAAAAATTCAATCACAAAAGGTGCCACCAGATTTTTAGGTGGAAACCCAAGATGGGTGAAAACCATCACCTAAGCCAATCTCTTGACTTAGGATTTTTTATCACAAGGTGATCAATCCACTAACCACACTACTTAAACGAGAGTAGTTTATCTAAATTACAAATCCCATCTCCGATCCCTAAACAGAGGTTTCTCCCTTCAAAGTGAAGAGATGGGGACCCAATAGGCTGGATACCCAAAGTACAAAAATAAGAATTGAAACAATACCTATAGAGCACCCCAATACTTTAATTACTTTCTTATCTACTAAGCATGAAAAGAACTCCCTGAGGATTTGCAGAACGGAGTGAGGCGGGAGTATGGATTTGGCCTTTGATTAGAGTGTTGACACAGCACAAGGGCAAGATGAAGCTTAGAGTAGTGAGCAATTGATTTTTCTAAGGGAATTGTATCTTAAGAGGTGTCTTTTGCCTAAGAGGAGTTGTAGTCTATTTATAGGCAAGTTTGGAACCTTCAAGAACACTTGGGAGAGCTCTTCTAGCCGTTGGAGACAAATCCCAAGAGATTAGGATGAAATCCACCACAAATCAAGGTAATGATGAGTCTGACAGCAATATCAGACGTCTAATTTTAGGATCAGACGTCTTATAGGACATCTGATTATAATTTTGGTCGTCTAATACTGTAGGCCATCCTAAACTGACTCCATTGGATCGAAAGAAGGACGTTTGATATTTTCACATAAGACGTTTGATTATGTTATTAGACGTCTAATAAAGCGTGGATTCGTTCATGTTTTCATCAGATCCAAACAGGGTTCTAGATTTAAAGGATCAAACGTCGTTATGGACGTCTGAGGAAATCACCCTTTGCAAAGGTAGACGTCTGGAAGTGTGTCCAGAAAATCACGGGCAATGGTCCAAAGGTAGACATCTGGAAGTGTGTCCAGATGTCTGGAAATATATTTTTGCCATGTGCTTAGTCTAACGGTTAGTCTAAGGACGTCTATGTAAAGATTCAGATGTCTGTGTAAGGTTACCGACGTCTGATAGAGAAGTGCTTCGACTGATGTTTATGAGGAGACAAACTAAAGGCAGAACTCTTGGAAATTAGATGTCTGAGACGCTTGTTAGATGTCTTAAAGTGGAAAATCAGCCGTCTGACCATTGTTCTAGACGTCTGATAAGAGTATAAGTGTTAGGTTTTTATTTCTAATTTATCCTAGGTGTAGAGAGCCTAAGTTAGCTATTTATAGGTTATGTTTGGGGACTCTTTACAACATTTCTAGACTCAAATAAAATGAAAATTACAACCTTTGAAAGTTTACATGAAAAAGCCCAGGACCTAATACTTATGATACTTGTCTTCACACTTTTAATCTCCCGTTTTGGAAATCTTTATGAAATCCTGCAAATATGTTATTACGGAGAGAAACAATATGCTACGCTTTATTTTTTATTTCATTTTCTTCATTTTGTAAAATCATCAAAATATTATATATGAGTGGTTGAACTAACATTACGTTCGTCAATCTGGATCCATCCATATGGTCCGATTACACATCTGAGACTTATTTCAATATGCACTTGTACATAAGGTCAATAAACATTGATTTAAAGCAATCTTAATGTAGATCATACACAATGTGCATGCATTTCTCCCAAACTATAATGACCCGTTCTGTTCTGAGCCTTTTAAGATATCTGGACTGTCGATCAGACGTCTGGACCTCTTCCCGGACGTCTGGAAATTGAAAACTTGGTACATAACTTTGCGTCTGCGCGCAGATAGTACCGCTCTTTTCTCTTTCCCTCCTCTCTTCCACCCGAACCCTAGCACACCCTTATAAAACCCCTCTTCCCCTTCCTCTCTTCCCCACTTCACCCCAGCCACCTTCCTTCCTTCCTCTCCACTGCAGCGAGAGGGGCGAGCGTGAGAGAGGGCGCGAGAGAGAGCGACGAGGAGGAGAGGCAATGTGAGGAGAGGAGAAAGAGCTTGAGCTCGTGAGCTCATGGGAGCTCGCTGAAGGACACACGGCCGGAGCGGCGCGTGCAGGAGGAGCGCGTCAGGGGAGACGTGCCCGACACTTGCTGCAGCCGGAGCTGCAGACGAAGAGGAGAGGCCATGGCTGCGTGCGGTGAGGAGGAGCAGAAGGTAGTTCTGATTCTGGGATTTTTCAAGAATCAGACGTCTGCCCTGCTGTCCAGACGACGAGTTGGACATCTGGTGACGACACCGGACGTCTGAAAGCAGTGTTTCACGAAGGTATGTTCCTCTTGCGGATGCAGCCATGCAGGCTACACCGCAGCTTCGATCTGCATGGCTAAATATAGGTGATATGGTCTGTCGCGTGCAGGGATAGTTTCGAAAAGGCGCGGAGCACGCCCTCCCATGCATCCCAAACGTCTGGACAGCTTACCAGATGACTGGAAGCACTTCCAGACAATTAGAGGAATTGTCGGTCATCTGGAGCTGGGTCCAGATGGTTGAGAAGGGGTTCTGGACGTCTAAAGTAGATGCAAGAACCTAAGGTGAGACTCTGGATACTTTTAAGACGTTTGGACCTTGTGCCAGACGTCTAATTTAGGTCTGCAGTCTTATTTTTGGCCCGTTTAGGGTTCGTTTGGGGTCTGTTTTACGCAAATAAGATATTTCTGGTTTCCTTGTGAGTTCTTCTACATGTTAGAAGTCCTTTTATACTATTCTAAACATTCCGTTGTGGTATGTCCCTTGGTATAGGACTTCGATCTGTTGCGTGTTCAAGGCCTGCAGAGGCACGTGAGCTTGCCGTTCGAGCCCCCAGTACTCTCGGATTGTCTGGTAGAGTGGTTTTCCTTATTTTAATTATAAATCATAACTGCATATGCGAAATTGGATATCTAGAAACCTAGGATGTGGCATGAATCATAGGACAAGAATTACTTGCACTGTTTGTATGCGTGTTGAGATTGCAGTCTGAAATGAATGAATAGAAATGTAGACAACTGCCTGTTAATAAATAAGAGCTTCCTGTGAAATATGAAATGCCTATGCTAGTTAAACAGATACCTGTGACATGACTTGTTGTATATGCAAATTGTGGAAATACGAGCTGCATGTGTAGAATTTGAGAATGGAATCATGAATGACGAAACCTAGTATGGAATAACATGGGGAAAACAATCATGAACTCTACGAGGAATTAGGAGTAGAGCTCCTGTGGACAAATGGAATGGATCTGGAAATGTGAGTGGGAAGTGTGTTGGCCCTTGAGTACGTGGTACCAAGGAGAGCTGCTGTCCCCTGTTTAGTGTAGAGCGGAGCTAGCCGCCTTTGGGTTGGGACCCGGGGTTAGGATTGGCCACTCTACACCGATTTCTTTAGCCCTCGCATACACTGTACTAGGGAGAGCTACTAGTGTAGGGAGAGGGCTAGCCACCCCACGGGACCCAGGGTTCAGCTAGCCACCCTACATCGACTTGTTAGGCCCACTGGGCAAACCAGGGTAGTCAGATGAGGGTGTGCGGACTGTGAAGGGGCGACCCCTGTTTAGTTATAAGGGGCTAGCCCCTGTTACTGAGAGGGTTAGGCCATATACTATTCCGTGCTGTACTTTGGGCGTACCCACTAGCAGAAATGACTAACCACGTGCCAGTGTGGGGTAGCTACCCTTGCGCTTATCGCATGTGCTGTAGTCACCGCTACGTCTGTCCGTGACCTCGGGGTGGTTGACTGGGTATAGGATCACCACGAGGGACTCTCCCAGTTAGGAGAGCACCACGTGTGCCTTTTACTCTTCAGAAAAGACTGCAATCAAGATCATTCCTACGAGGAACATGCGAGATCAAGAAAGAGATTTGAAAATTAAACCAATGGGTAAAAAGGATTGACTTGTAAAATAAAATAATTGGAAAAGATAAATTACTTGTTAGCTTTTACTGCTTTAGTTAGTTTGATTACCACTCTACTCAGCGTTTGCTGACTCCATTTTTCCCATACCCCTTTATAGGTCCAGGAGTTGAGCAGCCTGAGCCTCCAGCTGCAGAGGGTGCCGGGCCCAATCGAGCCTAGCAGTAGTTTCCTGTTGTTTTACTTCCTTTTTGTTAGTGAGTTCAGACTCTTGTTACTGTTTATGTTCTGTACTTTGTTTCCACTTTACTGTTGTGGTGGTGATATGTACTGTTAATAGCTTTTACTTCCTTTACTGCTGTACTCTTATACTGTTAGTTACTTAGCATAGTGAATGTGGTTTACTTTCCTACTTTTTGGTTATTTCTTGTTGGATGAATGGGTCTTGGGATCAGTCGAGTTGAGCTGGTCTTGTGTCCTGTAGGGATTCGGGAACTAAGTCGTAACACAAACCCACTATAATATGACACTATTGCACATGTGTCCTCAAAATTTACTCTAATTGATGAAATTATCATCATTATATGTAGAGTTGTCACATCCCTTAGACACTCTTCACTCATTTGTCAGCACTAAATCTAAGCTCGACGATCAAATAGTGTTCCTATTAGATATATTTCATACCGTAAACAAATGTAACTGATGATGTGGTGTTATTGGTTGATGTGGCATCCTCTATTTTGTACGCTATGTTGGCTGCAAGCACCTCATCAACCACTCACTAAAGCATGCCAACGCCACCAAGGCTCCAAGGGTGTATAGGAGGTGTGTGGGAAGCTATTTCCAGGTTGGGTCTCCTTCCCAATTTCCCCTTGTGTTTCCTCTTTTTCTTAAGATTTGGTGACTGATGGGTGCTTCCCAACCATCTCCCTGTTCGTAGGAAATGCTTGGGTCAACTCGATTCAAGTCATACCCAAGAAAGTTGGCCTGATCGTTGTAACCAATGAAAAAGGTAAAAAAGTACCAACTAGAGTAGCTTTGTTTGTATTGATTCTATAAAGTTGAATAATGCAACTAAGAAAAATCGCTTTCCTTTACATTTTATAAACCTAATCTTTAAAAGGTTAATGGGAAAGGAATTCTACTCCTTCCTTGATGGTTATTCAGGATATCTCCAAGTAGCCATTTACTTAGATGATCAAGAAAAGACTACCTTCACATGTCCATATGGAACATTTGCTTTATGTAGAATGCCAATTGGATTATGCAATGCACCAGCCACATTCCAGAGATGTATGATGGCCATATTCTTGGACATAGTTGGTGATTACCTTGAAATCTTCATAAATGACTTCTCTATTTTCGAAGATTCCTTTGCTTCTTAGTTAGATAACATAGAAAAAATTCTCAAAAATGCATAGAAATCAACTTACTTTTAATTAGGTTGAGAGAAAAGTCACTTCATAGTCTAAGAAGGTATTATTTTAAGACACATAGTTTCAAAATGAGGAATGGAAGTTGATAAAGTAAAAGTAGACTTGATTAGTAATCTTCCACTACCAACTTCTGTTCATGAAGTTTGTTCTTTCCTATGACATGTAGGATTTTATAGGTGGTTTCTTAAAGACTTCTCTAAGATAGCTCAACTTTTGAGCCCTTTGCTAGCTAAAGAAGTAATTTTTGAGTTTAATGATCCCTTTTTGAAAGCCTACTGCACTCTTATGAAATCCTAAACCAAGGATCCTATCTTACAGCCTCTAGAATGGTCACTCCCTTTTGAAATCATATGCGATGCTTTCGATTTTGTTGCAGGAGTTGTTTTTAAGTTAAAGAATTGATAAGAAACCTATTCTAATTTACCACTCATGGAGAACCTTATATGAGGCTCAAAAGAATTGAACTACTTTCAGTAATATTTGCCCTTGAAAATTTTACGTCGTACTTATTAAGATCTCATGCAGTGATCTATAGAGATCACTTAGCCTATAGACATCTTTTGTCTAAAAAGGATGCTAAACCAAGATTGATTTGATAGATTTTTCTATTGTAAGAATTTGATTTAGAAATTTAAAAAAAAGCCAAATAAAAAAATGTTGCGGCTGATCATTTGTTTAGAATCCTTGTTGGTAATGACCTATCTCCACCAATAAGTGACTCATTTCCTAATAAGCAGTTATTGGAATTAAGACCTCATGGTTTGTAGACATTGTCAATTATTTAGTAGTTCGATGGATCCCTCTTGATTGAAGAAGGCAGAAAAGCGACAAGTTCTTTGCTGAGATCAAAAATCACTTTTAGGTGGATCTTGAACTTTTTAGATTGTATAGTGATAAAATTATCAGAAGGTGGATTCTTGAAAGCGAATTTCGTATCATATTATCTTTTTGTCACAATAGTGTCTATGGAGGACAGTTCTCAAAAAAGAAAACTACTACAGAGTTCCTTCAAAGAGGTTTTTATTGGCCCACCTTTTTCAAAGATGCTTACATGTTTAAGACATCTTGTATTTGTTGTCAATCCCTAGGGAGTATGTGAAAAAGAGACATGATGCCCTTGAATTTGATCTTAATAGTCAAGGTTTTTGATGTATGGGGCATTGACTTTATGGTTCTTCACTTCATCATTTGGATACTTATATATCATGGTCACGGTCGACTATGTATCCAAATGAATTGAAGCAATTCCAACAAAAAATAACTCTCATAGCATAGTGGCATCTTTTATTCAAAAGAATATGTTTAGTAGATTTAGGATGTCAAGAGCCATTATCAATGATAGAGGTTCATATTTCAATAATACATAATTCAAAAACCTTTTCAAAAAGTATGGCATTAATCATAGAATAGCAACACCCTACCATTCACAAACGAACAGACAAGTAATTCAATATGGGCTAGCCGTATTGCTTACACAACCCCTATTGGAATGTCTTCCTACCAACCGTCTGGTGTATGCTTGTCATTTGCCTATAGAGCTTAAACATATATCTTACAAGAAAATTAAAGTGTAATATGAATTTTGAACATGCTAGTGATCAAAAGAGATTACAAATTAGTGAATTGGAAGAAATTACTAATGAGGCATTTGAAAATTCAAATATTTACAGAGAATGAATAAAAGCTTTCCAAGATTGTCATATTTTTTGGAAGACTTTTGAACCAAATCAACATGTTTGGACTAGCCTTTTTGCCAGACTCTAGCTCTTCCTAGGAAAGCTTCGCTTGGATTGGACCTTACACGATAGTTCACACTTTGCCCAACGGAGCTATAGAAATAGCGGTCTCCTTAATAAGACACACTTTCATGGTCAATGGGCAAAGAATTAAGCCCTCCTTAGAGAGCAAAGAAGTTATTATGCTAATTGATAAGTTTTCCCTTTTAGACCTCGACACTCAAATGTGAGACCTTTTTCCTGCCTAAAGGCGTAAAACTTGGTGTGCATTGGAGGCAATCCAACAACTCTCTCATCATAGTTCTTGTTTTTTAGAGTTTGCACTCGGCTAAAGGCATAAAACCTAGCACACATTGAAGGCAATCAAATACCTTCTCATCCCCATCCTTTCCATCTTGAGTACTTGAGCACCATTACAACCTTGACATGCAATGACATTTTGCGATGCTTGCAGTTTTGACTGTTCACTTTGCTTTGGAATCAATCTTCCTGTTCATGTACAACTTTTGATTTTGCTAAAGATCAAGGAAGTGCACCATGAGGAGATTCATGAGAGTTAGAACTCTCCTTCCTGTAGGAGCAGCAATATGGCCAAGAGGCACCATGCTCAATGTATGGGACTTTGTGTCAAGTGTGGTGTCTACAACGACACTAATGATGATATCTGCAAATGGTACAAAAAATTGCATCAAAATTTGTACGTTGAACACTTGAGGTGTATACCAAGTTGTATCTATCTAATTCCCCCTTGCTTTCATGTTCTTTCCATCATTGAGGACAATGCATTTTAAGTTGGGGGTGGGAAATTGCATTTTAAATTTGAATCCAAATATTTCTTGATTTGCGTGTGCAGGCTTGCTTTTTTTTTTCAAAATTTGCATTTTAGAAAAAAAATAGAGAGAAAAGAGAGAGATATTGAAAAGAAATAAAAGTTTAAACCACTCTTTCACACCATACATCATGAGAGGTAAATATAAGAAAACAAAAGAATACCTAGGAAGAACTTGATTCTGACCTCAATCCAATACTCAATGCCCTTAAATAAACTTAATACGTGTCTTGTGATACGTAAGCCTACGTGACTCGAGCCAACAAGTCCTTTGAAGTGTTTCATCACTCGTCACCCTAAAGTCCACTAGCCTGGGAGTTGGAGATTTATGGCTCACTATATGGGTCATGTAGAAAGTCCAATGAATCTAGGATATGTTGGAAGGTGATGAGTAGTTACCAGCAATGTTCTAGAAAAGAATCCAAAGTGATAGTGAAGAATAATTGGACTAATAAATTTCAGGCTCTAGGGAGCTAAGATTTCTTGCATTTAGACCTGTAAGGTTATTTATCTCACGAGCACAAATACTTGGCTCCTTTTGGCTCTATCTAAACTTTAGTTGATTTCTAGTCACTACAAGAATGTTCACTATTGCCCACTGTTAAAAACGGTCGGCAATGTGAAAAAAGCGGTCGAGAAAAAGGGCCGAGGAATGTACTGTCGATATTGTGTTTTCTTGACCGTTCTAAAATGTTAGCGACGAGGAAAAGGCAGACCTCATTTGACGTGTGGTTGTTTCTGTTGTCTGTTTTCAACAGTCGAGAAACATTTTTCCTATCCGTTCTAAATGCACTGCTGACATAAACATCTACGTCGATCGCTATTCATATGGTTGAGTAAGGTAGTATTCTTGACTGTTAGAAACAAACGATCAATAATATGACTATGCTCGACCATTTTACAACAGTCAATAATAGTGATCTTCTCGACCATTTGTTTATAACGGTCGAGAATACTAATATTCTCATCTGTTTTTAAATAGTCTACAATGCGATGCAATTTCAATTGCAGACTATTCCCGTCCGATGTAAAATGTACGGCCGAAAATAGCAGCAACTTTTTTTTGTGACTAAATGAGAATAAAAATTTCATATATGTAATAATGTATACAAGTACATGTACAAATGGTAGTGTATATAAAAATACAACAATCAGGCTGCAGCACCACCACATAAATCATCGCTGTCACAATGAACTCGATACTAATGAAAGGATGGGTGATCGATACCTTCCTTCAGAAGTACCTTCAGGAGCTCTTGATGGTCTGACTCAACTGCTACAACTGCTTTGTCAACTCCCTAAAGTGCATCACGATGTCCCTGATCTGCCTGGTCAGCTCATCAATCCGCTGCTCCTCATCTCAGCAGCGTAATGATGCAATCTCCTTCCTCATCTCCTGTACCTCAGCTAAAGAGGACGATGCCCCCTTTCTCCCATACCAGGTGGAGACGGTCTCACTCCTCCCTATGCTACGGGCATACCTTTATGTTACCCTTACCTTTTAATGTGATTGCCCATATAATGATTTTATTAATTATCTGACAACTTTTATATTATGCATGTGTGAGTTTATTGAATTCATTTCTCCCTGTGGATACGACATGACTCTTCATAGTTAGTTTTACTGATAAATATTTTTTATTTGTGATTTTTCCACCAAAGCAACTTTACCACGACGACATATTTTTCTACACATCATCTTCCAAGCGAAAATCTCCCGTTCACCACTTCTATTAGCTTTCTTGTTGACTAGAACCTGCGCAAAAACAAAACAAATAATCAGATATTTTAAAAAAATTTCAGCAGCATTTCCTCTATATATTATGATTTTTCAAAAATCCTGTATGAAACAAATATAGAAATAAATGAAAATAAAGAATTGTAGACAAAAAACACCTTCCCCATACATTTCCTCTTCGTTTTCCTTCCCATTCCTTTCCCCCATTTCCCATCCCCTTTCCCTTCCTCTTCTTTTTCCTTCTCTTTTCCCCCCTCCATTTCCCTTTCCCCTTCCCCTTCCCCTCCTCCTCCCCCTTCTCCACATTCCCCTTCACCCATCCTCTCTCCTTTCCTTCCCTCTTCTTCACACTCCCCTCCCCTTCAATTCCCTTCCTTCCCTTGCATTTCCCCCTCCATTTCCCTTCCCGTTTTGCTTTATCATCTTCACATTACTATTCCACTCTCTATTCCCTTCATGACTAATCCCCTTTACCTTCCTCATCTTTTTCATTCTCACTCCCTTCCCCAACTTCCCTTCCTCTTCGTTTTTCTTCTCTTTTCCCCCCTCCATTTCCCTTTCCCCTTCCCCTCCCTCTTCTCTGCAATCCCCTTTGTGATGACCCGAGTCTCACCAAGTGACGGAACTTGGGTCACTGTGTGCTACCAATTAGCATGCACACCCACAAGATTGCAGTCACCCAACACAGCCAAAAACGTTAATAGCCAACATTCATTTATGATATATTAAATGAAAGAAAACTAAAGTGCTGGCAATATAATTAAAATTCATCATAAATCAGAAAGTAAGGAGAGTCTCCTACAATCACCAAAAGATAAGAAAATAAAATCTAGTAGCGGAAAGAAAACTACTACTAAGAGAAATCGGCTCAGTACGAATTGACTCCTCAGGTAAGACCTGGCTCCGCAGAAGTCTGAGTCGACATAGCTAGACTGGACTGAGTGTACCCCGAAGCTAAAGTCGGTGTCTGCTGTTGAGGAGCCTGAGGCACAGGGGGTGCTTGATGCAAAAATACGTGTGATTTGTAATTAGGGTTTCAAATCATTGTAACACGTGAAATCGCAAATGCTTTTAAATTTTTAAACCTAGATAGGGAGAGTATCTAGGGTCATCCAAGGAGGCAATATGTTGCAAAATCGAATCTCTTGCTCGGAAATGGAAATCAACTTTCTTTTTGTTGTTTTCAAATGTGTAATTTTTATAGTTTGAAATAACTAAAGCAATGTGGATTTGATGGCGGGAAGATGACTAACACCTAAAATTATTAAACTAAAACCTAAGTGACAAGTAATTCCTCTCTCTAAGCTCACCCTAGGTAGGTGGAAACCTAGAGTAATTAGAGAGGGGGTGATTACACTAAGGTAAAAGTAAAATTGTGAGAAAAACAATTAAGAAAAGGCAACTTTACTAGAGGAGCAAAATGTTTTACAAAACCCTATTAGAGGAATGCTTCTACTACTAGAAATCAAAAATACAAAAAGTAAAAACACTAGCCCTCCTCATGATGATGATGGTGAAGAAGAGATGGAAGCTTCTTGCTCCAAGCCTAGTAGCTCCCGGGCTTGAAAAGAAGTCCTCCAATTCCTTCCTTGTAAAGCTCCTTCAAGGTGAAGTCCTCCAAGACAAGCCCACAAAGGGGGATGCCCTATGCTCTCCAAGGGTGGACGTGCACCACCCTTATCTCCTCCAATGCCTGGCCGTCCTCCTTAATAAGAATTTGCTCCTCCTCTTGGCATGGCGCAAGGAGAAGAATGGAGAGGAAGAAGACACCAAGGGGACAAGGGATAGCCTACTTAATCTCCTTCCTTCTTCTTCTTGGCCATGAGCTATTGGTGGATGTAGGGTAGACTTTACACTAATGGAGGATGGGGAAAATGGTGGTGGTTAAGGGTCTTTTTATAGAGTAGGATGGGAGGTATAGGTGGCTCTTAGAATGGATGGCTAGGATGGAATTTAAGGGTAGTTGTAGATCTAAGGGTTAGGAATAGTTGGCGCCAATTTGAGGGGTCACATGGGGGTAGTTATGGTGGTGGTGTCCCTTGAAGTTGGTGCCAAAATGGGCTTCTAGAAGGGTGATTAGGTGGTGCCAAGGTAGGGTTCTAGAAGGGGGTATGTGTAGGGTGGATGAGGCTTGGAAAGGGTAGGTGTAGGGTGTAGATGGGAGGTCATTTTTGCGACAAAAGGAGGGGGTTCTAGAAGGGTTAGTTGGTGCCAAAATAGGTGTCTCTCGGCGGAGGTTGAGGGTGAAAGGGTGGCTAGGTGGTGGCACCAACTTGGAATAGGGTGGAGCTAGCTAAGGTGGGCTTAGGTAAGGTTTAGTTGGTGGAGTTAGTTAGGTAGGGTTTTAGGGTATTGGATTGCCAAGGGAACTGGAGCTTAGCTAAGCTAAGCTAGCTTAGCTAGTAGTAGAGTAGAGGAGGAGGCAATTGGAGCTAGGGTTTGAGGGGACGAGCTGGATAGAAGAAGTTTGGAGTTGAACTGGAGCTAGCAGCTGCTGAAGAGGGTGGCATGGAGCTACTTTAGCTGGCTTAGCTTGCTAGTTCTTTGCTAGCTGCTAAGCCAAGCTAAAGCAAGCTGGCTTCTACTGAAAGGAGCTGAGGTGAGCTAGGTCTAATGCTCTCGGGGAGGACCAAGCTAGTTGGAGTAGCTAAGGTAGCTTAGCTCAACTAAGTTGAGCTAAGCTAAGTCCCCGGCAGCTGGACTTGAGCTTCCTGAGCTAAGATGAAGTCATCTTCAGCTAGCTAGAGTTGAGTGGAGCTAGATGTAGCTGGTCCTGAGTTGAGGTGAACTCCAGTCAACTGAGCTAAGCTAGCTAGAGCTCCCAGCGAATTGATGGGAGCTGAGATTAGCTAGACTCAGCTAAGTTGAGCTGGATTTGAGCTGACTTGAGCAAAGGTGAGCTAAGATGAGCTCTCTTGAGCTACCATTCAGCTAAAATGAGCTAACCCTAGCTCAAGTGAGCTGGATTCCAACTATGATGAGCTGGATCAAGCTGAGTTCCAGCTGGTTTGAGCTTCTCCACCAATTGCCTTCCTGAGTGCTAGGGTTCTAGGGATCTGATAATCTGTTTATCCCTAACACTCACAACAATATATCAAAAAGACAATAAAAAGTAAAATGCACGCCTAACCTAATTTATGCCTAAATGCAACCCAAAAATCCCTTTGTGGAGTAAAATCCTAGGAGATAGGTTTGTTTTAATGCATAAGAATGATGA
The DNA here is from genome assembly GCA_037157565.1 of Thalassia testudinum. Taxonomy (NCBI): domain Eukaryota; kingdom Viridiplantae; phylum Streptophyta; class Magnoliopsida; order Alismatales; family Hydrocharitaceae; genus Thalassia; species Thalassia testudinum. The sequence goes on from JAZHRO010000039.1 coordinate 63,431,853, forward strand.
TAAACTAGTGTTTATCACACTCCCATGCTTATCTTTTGCTACTCTCTTAACAAAACTTTAATTTTTACAAAACGAAATTATGGGGAAACTAATTTTTTCAACTTTTGAGGAGAAAGATATTATAGGACATAGGTTGATCCAAACACAGGAGGTATGGAATTTGTTAAGGATAAACATCAGGGTTTATTTTCAGATCCAATAATTAGACAAAAATGAGATCAATATGTTCTCAAAAAAAAATCACAGATTAACCCCTTATTAATTCAGATGACTTGAAATTTTTGTTTTTAAGATTTTTTTGGCTCTTGAATCTGATTTGCAACTTGAAATAACATTTAAAACCTTATGTCTGTGCTAGTGAAAAGCCAACGTTTATAAGGGCGTGTTTTTGGTTTGAAACTTTTTTTTTCTCTCCCCCATGCTTATTTTTAGCTTAGTCTTACAACAGATGTGTCGGGATCATCATTCCCGTTATCAATCCTCGAGGGTGTTCTGGTGCCAGTGCTTCGAGATAGCACTGTCCATGACACAACCCAGGAGCTCACAACCCCCAAACACAATGCGGTAAAAAGGGGTGCTCCAAGCAAACTCAAGCTCTTGCTCCGACAGTATAAGTAGAGCATCGTCCAAGACACTTGAGCTACAAAAATGTGCTTTAATGCTCCATCTAAAGATATGTAATATAGATATAAAGCAGCGTCGAGGTGGTAACATGTTGACATCGCATCCTCAAAGGAGGCATTTTCCTTCTTTTCGATGGTGGGAACTCAAACCAACGATCTGCTTCAGACTTTTGCTAAGGCCAAACAAGGGGATTTTTCTAATTTTTAGTTATTTTTAGGTGTTGGCTTGTGTGTGAAATTTGACATTGGAAGTTTCGCACAAAATGCAAGTTTTTGAATCAGAAACTAAACTAGATACTTTCCATATTACAAAGGAGGATCAACTCAACTGAACTATCATGAGTTCAGGTGGAATTTTTGAGAAGGATATTTGATCTAGTCTAAAGGAAGACCCTGGAATTCTAATGATCAAATCCGTATCCTCATTCCTAGTTTGTTAAAGAAAAAATCCCATTGTACCAAAAGTGAGTTTTCAACCTTAGTCCCGATTTCAAATTTTTCATCAAAAAGTTTTTAATATTTTATTTTTTTGGGTATGCAAGTAGAAAACAAGAAAATGACAAAAGAAAAGTGCATATTTTTAGGTTTTGAAAATCCTAAATCGATCATCAACATTTTAAAAACACACCCCTATGCTTAAGATATGCAATGTCATCATGCATTACTGATGTGCATACATTTGATTAACCTAAAATGTCTATTAATGCATGTTCTTAGTGTCGCATTAGCATCATACATTGTAAATAGTGCATAGCATGCACAATCACGCATTTAGATCAAGTTGTATAAATTATAAAATAATTATCTACTTTTTATGGTCAGGGACAGGGCAACCTTTTATCGGGGCCTCGGATAGAAGATCCAACCATATGGATCTAATCAGAGCAACGATTGGAGTTTAATGACTCCAAAATTGCCCTAATTGGACATCTGTAGCACCAGATAGGGACCGAGGAACCCTAAAGATCAAGGGCCAAGATGGTGTTAATCTACACCTCAGATGACAAATCCAACTACACTGATGGATTCGGATCGACGATCGCAGCCTAATGGCGCGAAAATCGATCCAATCCCACATTCGTGGCACCATCTACAATACTCAGAAGATGGACGGCCAAGATGGCACCACGTGGTGCCATCTCAACCACCCAACCAACCTTAAGAACCTACCTCTGCCTTTCCTCTTCATCCGATCGATGATTCTCCACCGTTGGATGCTCATCCGACGGCTACAAACCCGCGTGCACAAAACAACCGCGCGACACAAAGCCGCCTGCAGTGTGTTGGTCGGGCGCCTTCGCGAGAAGAGCAGGCGTGCATTCGAGCCCACTGTGCCTCAAATTGAAGAGCAGGCATGGGGGTGCGCGAGTGAGCGAGGCCATGAGATGAGGATCGGACGGCGCTGAGCAAGCTATAGAGCCCACGTGCGATCAGACGCACGGTGCTGACGCGTGATCGCACGTGGGCGTGCGGCACAAGCGTAGGTGATCTTAAGCCGTTCGATCTCTTGGTCGGACGGCTGTGAGCGTGCGGACATGCGCGTGCGTTGAAGGACGCAGAGGTGAGGAGGCACACGAGCGGCGGGCACGAAAGCCACGTTCAGGCCTTTAGTGATGAATTTATCCGTCACTAAAGGTCTTGAATTAATGTTTTTCAAATTGAAATGACCAAAATGCCCCCACTCTTCTGATTCTGACTTGAATGTTTTTCAAATTGAATTAATACTGGCAGGTCTTACGTTTCATCTTTTTATTCTAATTCTGACTTGCACCTATGAATTCTTTATTTCTCTTCTTTGTATAGTATGCCTAGCCGGAGGCACTAAATTCAGCACTTATACAGTTTTTGTTTATCTCTGAGTGGACCCGTTATTTATGCAATTCAGGTGCTTTCTACTCTACTCCACTCTGTTTCATGTCTTTTTAATACAATGAGGACATTGCATTAGATAGGCATGGGGGGTGGATATTCATTTCTGAATTACTTCGTTAGCTCCGTAGAATCATTTTAGTTTCTTTGATTTATATATATATATAAAAAATTGAATTAGGAAGGAATACTTGGACATTAGGACCTTTCAATCTTAGGAAATATTACAATAGGGTCTAAACACTAAGACCCTTCAGGCCCTTGAGCTTAATCAGCGCGGGTATCCACAAAAATGTGGATTTATTTTTTGAGTCCTCGCCATCCTGAATTTTATTTTAATTTGATTAAATAAGTTTGGGTGATAAGTACACGACTTATCAACCCGCCCTCTGATTTGAGGGAATTTTAAGTCTAAGCATCTACACACTATCTTGTCACTGACTCGTTGTTCGGTGATTTTAACAAAAATTGGGTAGCTAATGAACCTTCTAGGGTGATATTGGTGGCAAGTTATTGTGGGCAATAGCCCTTAGGTAGGTTGTCTAGAGCCTAGTCACTGGACCACTCTCTTCTTGCTACCTTTAAGTAAATCTTAGACCAGGGAAGCCACCTACTTAAAAAGAAAGTCAAAAAGAAAAGAAAAAGAAAAAGAAACAAAAAGAAATAAGCCACACTTCGCCGCAAGAGTATGGCTGGCAAGTTGTCGGTGGTAACAGCTCATCGACCGATTGTCCAGAACCCAACTCAAGAAATGCACTAAAAATTACCAAAACACTTAGGAAGATGCAGAGAAGTAGAATAAGTAGGGGAGATATACACTGGACCCACCCTTGTGTTGACCCCATAAAAAAATAAAAGTAGGGAGAAAGCTATCGGTCGTTAAGATACACCTTTAGGCAGAACTCTCTTTTTAAGGTTACCAAGAGGCGTAGAAACCCAAAGTCCATTCTAATTGCCGATCAACGAATCTATCACATTCATAATAAGATACTTAGAACTTAGGGTTCTCATCAAATCTTGGGTGGGTTGAGTGGCTGTAGAAAGCCACTCTTTAACCCTAAACTCAAAAATCCAAAAAAAAAATTAGAAAAGAAGAAAAAGAGAGAAAGAGATTTTTCTTTCAATAAGGCGAGGGCTTGAGGTGGTCTGCATTTTGGCAGATATCTGGGTGCTGTTGTATCTTTGAAAGTTTAGATCCTGAAAAAAAATTTCTTAATGTTGAAAATAACTTATGCCCAAGTAATCCAACCTAATTCTTTTATAAATAGTATGTAGTTTTTGCTAGGGACTAGCAAAAGATAAGCATGGGGGTGTGATGTGCATACATCTGATTATCCTAAAATGTCTATTAATGCATGTTCTTAGTGTCACATTAGCATCATACATTGTAAATAATGCATAATCATGCATTTAGATCAAGTTGTATAAATTGTATAATAATTGTCTCATTTTTATGGTCATGGATAGGGCGAATTTTTATCAGGGCCTCGGATCGAAGATCCAGCCGTATGGATCTTATCAAGGTGACGATTGGAGTTCAACGACTCCAAGATCGCCCTACTCAGACATCTGTAGCACCAGATAGAGACTGACGAACCCTAAAGATCAAGGGCCAAGATGGTGTTAATCCGCCCCTCAGATGACAAATCTGACCCACGGATGGATTCAGATCAACGATCCCAGCCAAACGACGTGAAAATCGATCCAATCCAACACCCATGGCACCCTCTACAATACTAAGAAGATGGGCAGCTAAGATGGTGCCTTGTGGCACCATCTCAGCCGCCCAACCGACCCCAAGAACCCGCCTCATCCTATCCCCTTCATTCGATCGATGATTCTCCACCATTGGATGCTCATGTAACGGCTGCATTCCCGCATGCGCAAAACAACCGCATGACACAAAGCCGCTCGCAGTGCGTTGGTCGAGCACCTTCGCGAGAAGAGCAGGCGCACGTTCGAGCCCGCTGCGCCTCAAATTGAAGAGCGGGCGAGGGGGCACGCAAGCAAGAGAGGCTGTGCGATGAGGATCGGACGACGCTGAGCAAGCGATAGTGCCCACGTGCAATCAGGCGTGTTTCGCTGACGCATGATCACATGCGAGCACGCGGCGCAAGCGTAGGCGATCTTAAGCTGTCCGATCTCTTGATCGGACGGCTGTGAGCGCGCGGATGTGTGTGTGCGTTGAAGGACGCGGAGGCGAGGAGGCGCGTGAGCGGCGGGCACGAAGTCCACGTTTAAGCCTTTAGTGATGGATTTATCCGTCACTAGAGGTCCTGAATTAATGCTTTTCAAATTGAAATGACCAAAATGCCCCCACTCCTTGCAACTATAAAAGGAGACCCCCTTCATACGAATTTCCCATCCCTTTCTTCTCTTCTCTCCCTCTCCAAAGCTCAAGTGAAGCTTGTCCCACACCCGGGATGCTCCTCAAGAGCTAAAATCAACTATTTCGCCCCCATTCTGGAAGCGGATCTCGCGATGACGACGACGTGTTGCCTCATTCCCATTTCTCCTACATCGACCTCCTTCCTGCTCTGTTCCTCGTCTTCCAGACGTTGTCTCGTCCGGCTCGTGCTCCAAGCGATCGTCGAGGAGGATAACTTCTCTCTCCTATTCCTTTTTCCTTCTTTCTAGAGTAGAATTTTCCTGCTTTCTAGTTGTAATAGTTTTCCTCCTTTCTAGTGTAATTTTTCTCTTTCTTAGTTGTACAAACATTTTGTAACATCAAGTGAATGTTTTCTCTCCCTCTCTTATTGTTTATATTGATTCCATTTCATTGTAATTACTCCGCTTTTTAAGCAAAAACACAAAAAGAATATAATTGCGAATTTTGATCGACGTAGCCTCCCTTAGTTCGACCCAGAATTTCTTTTCCGATATAAATTTTACTTGTTGAACCCGAGTTCTTTGCTATCGAACTACAATGATAGCTTTCAAAACCAACTTCGATAGCGTAGTCCTCCAACGTTCAACGATTAGGAGTGAGAAGGGATCACCATAGTGAAAGGCTGTCAGGTTTAGGATGGTCAAAACCTGGAAAAAGAAAGGGAAAAAGAAAGCAGGAAAAATGATGGCTTACCTCCCATCTAGTGCTATCTTTTACGCCTATTCAGCCGGGTGTGAAGGTATGCACAGAAGACGAACAATCGTGTAAATAGTTGGACACTTGGATGCCCGCATAAAAAGGGTCTTCTTCTAGATCCTTGGAAAGTGGAGTGGGATAAAGATAGGCATCAAAATTAGATGGAAAATGGTAGGTGTAACTCGAGTCTGGCCATGTCTTTAATTCAGGATGAATGCCAAACTCGAGCGGGCCTCGTGGTAGGTCCAGGTGAGAGGGGGTGGGAGAGGAATGATGAGAGGTTGGTGGGGTTAGTTTGCAAGGGTGGGTTAAGAGAATGATCAGGGGGGTCATCAGGAATAGATTGTGGAAGACAAGTCTCCAAATCAAGGATTTTATTGACCATTGATTATGAGTCAGATTCCTCAAAAAATTTATGGTCGGGAAGGGTATCTACCAACATAGTCTCCACTAAATTTGAAATTTCTATATCCAAGTCCTCGAAAAAATTATCATGGAATGCCTTGGAGGATTTAAAAATATCAAGAGTGATAGTTTGGCCCACGCAAGTGGTATCAATTTTGCCTATGCAGCTATTGATATTTGCCTTTGCAGTTGCTAAAAAGGGTCGTCCAAAAATTATTGGCGCATTCAATAAAGATTCGGGTACCTTAATGTCAAGGACCAGAAAGTTTGCGGGGAAGATACAATTCTGGACCTTGACCAAAACATCCTTGACAAGCCCACAAGGTTTGATTGTAGATCGGTCGACTAATTGAAGGTTAACCTCAATAGGTTTTAGTTCACCGATCTGAACCTACACTAGAAAGTGAGAAAAGAGAAGGAGATGAGAAATTATCCTAATCGACGGCTACATAGACGACGAGCTGCATTGATGAGGCGCCCAGACGAGGGTGGTGTGATGCTGGATGAAAGAGAACAACGTCAGAGGATGGAGGACAAAACAGGGCAACGTCGTAGCGGGATCTGCTCCCTGACTAGTGACGAGAGGCCAATTGCGGGGATGCTCCACAAAGGGGGTGAGAAGATGGAAAAATTATTTTTATAACTCTAATGGAGCGTTCCGGGTATGGGACCAACTCTTAGAGCTTTGTAAGGGGCGAGAGAAGAGAGGAAGGGATGGAGAATAAGGAGGGGATGTACGGCCTTTATATAGTTGCATACATGGGGGCAAAAAGGTCTTTTAAAGGTTTGAAATTGATGGCAGGGTGGTGCACGCTAGAATAGGCTTATTTAATATGGTGATATTATCGTTGAAATTAGCATAGTGAGTTAACCTAAATCAAGTCTACACCAGTTTCACAAAAAGAAATTTAACCTGGCCTACTTGATTTTACCTTAGTCACTTTTAGGCCCAGAGTCGATCTTAGGGAGGCAGGAATTAGGAGATTAAGAAGTTTCTACACCTTTCCTAGAACGTATCTCTTCCTTGCGTTTATCATGTTTTTGATTTTTTCTACTTTTAAGATTTTTGTGATAATGTTGTCCTTCAGAAACACCCTAAAAAATGAAACCCTTGGCCTTGAGCCAAATGGTCGTTGGCTTCAAGCCAATTTCGGGTTACAAAATTGATCTTGTCACTCACAAGATCGGGTACCTGCAAGACAAGAATTATCTTTTCTCTTTTATTTTTATTTTTTTGGTATTTTTAATATCAAGAATAAAAGACAAATGAAAGCAAAATAAAATGCAAGGAAAGAAATGAAAAGAGATACTTAGCTTAGTATATGTATATATATAGTAGATATGTAAGTGGATATAGAATAGATATAGATATATAGATACTATACAAAAAAGGGTGGAGATGGAAATGGGGATGGGATGTAACACGGTGTCAAGTTGGTCCATGTCTAGCAAGACGCAACCAACAAGACTAAGTGCTGCGTGGAGTGTGGAGCGGATGTGTGTGAGTGTGGGGTGGAAAGCTTGCTTCGCACGAATATCGGGAAATATTCGCAGCTGGTGCGAATATTCCTACAATATAATGCGTGGTGAAGGGTAGGTGCACGGTAGTGTGAGTAGGAGATGTGGGGTGAGTGTGTGTATGAGGGAATGTTTATATATGCGTAGATATGAGTATATAAATATATATAACCATATATGCATATATATGTATCTATATATATATATATATATAGATGGGGCTGTGAATATGTGAATATATATATATATATATGCGTGTAGGTGTGTGTATATAAGGGTGTGTGTTACAACCCGCTTCCCAAATCCCTACAGGACGTGAGACCGGCTCGACTCGACTGATCCCAAGACCCAGTCGTCCAATAAGAAATAATCAAAAAGCAAAAAAGTAAACCACATTCACTATGCTATGTAACTAACAGTAAAAAGAGTACAAGCAATAAGGAAAGAAAAGCTGCTAACAGTACATATCACCACCACAACAGTAAAATGGAAATAAGGTACAGAAACGTAAAGGTAACAAGAGTCTGAAACTCACTACAACAGAAAGTACTATAACAAGAAAGCTACTGCTACTGGGCTCTACTAGGCCCAGCACCCTCTGCAGCCGGAGACTCAGGCTGCTCAACACCTGGACCTGAAAAGGGTTACGAGTAACAAAGTCAGAGAACACTGAGTAGGGTGGCAACCAACTAACTAAAGCAGTAAAAGCTAACAGGTAATTTATCTTTTCCAATTACTTTATTTCACTAGTTATTCTTTTCCACCCATTGGTTTATATTTTAGATCTCTTTCTTGATCTCGAATGTTCCTCGTGAGAACGATCTTGATTGCAGTCTTTTCCGAAGAGTAGAAGGCACACGTGGTGCTCTCCTGGCCGGGAGAGTCCCCGGTGGTGATCCTACACCCAGTCAACCACCCCAAGGTCACGGACAGACGTAGTAGTGACTACGGAACGTGCGATAAGCGCACGGGTAGCTACCCCACACTGGCACACGGTTAGTCGTTTCCGCTAACGGGTACGCCTAAAGTACAACACAGAACAGTATAGGGCCGAGCCCTCTCAGTAACAGGGTCCTAGCCCCTCAAAACCAAACAGGGGTCTCGTCCCTCCACAGTCCGCGCACCCTCGTCTGACTACCCTGGTTTACCCAGTGGGCCTAACAAGTCGGTGTAGGGTGGCTAACTGAACCTCGGGCCCCGTGGGGCGGCTAGCTCTCTCCCTACACTATTTGCTCTCCCAAGCACAGTGTATGCGAGGGCCAAGAAGTCGGTGCAGAGTGGCCAATCCTAACCCTGGGTCCCAACCCAAGGGCGGCTAGCTCCACTCTACACTAAACAGGTGACAGTCGCACTCCTTGGTACCACATACTTAAGGGCTAGCACATATCCCCACTCACATTTCTTGATCCATTTCGTTTATTTCCAGGAGCTCTACTCCTAATTCCCCGTAGGGTTCATGCTCATATTTCTCATGCCATTCCATACCAGGTTTCAACCTTCACATTTTCATTCTCAGGTTATACACGTGCAGCTCTGATGTAAACACATTTACACTACTTAAAATGTCTATTTATGCATGTTCTTAAGCATAGGATTGCATTTCATGGTATAAATATTGCATAACATGCATCATCTTGCATTTAGAGTAGTTTGAATAAAATGGAGGTTAATTGTCTCCTTTTATGTGCTTGGACAGGGAAAACATTTTATCAGGGCCTCAGATCAAAGATCCAACCGTATGGATGTGATCAGGGCGACGATTGGAGTTCAACGACTCCAAGATCGCCCTAATCAGGCATCCGTAGCATCAGATAGTGATCGGAGAATCCTAGAAGATCAAGGTCCAGGATGGTGTAAATCCACACTTCAGATGACAAATCCAACCACACGGATGAATTCAGATCGACGATCGCAGTCCAACGACACAAAAATTGAGTCAATCCGACATCCGTGGCACCATCTACAACTTCTAGAAGATGGACGGCCAAGATTGCACCATGTGGCGCCATCTCGGTCGCCCAAATGGCCGCTTACATTCTATGAAGCCCTGCACCCGCTCGCTCTCCGCCAATGGATCTTAATCCAACGACTGTGGTCAGTCGCGCCTAAAAGCATCCGCTCGACCTTCCGCACCCCGTAGCGCAGCGATCGAGTGCGCTTACGCAAGCAGCGGGTGCGGGTTCGAGCCGCGGCGAAGGACTGGAAGGCACAGGCGATTGAGCGTGGGCGGGCGTTGGATCGTGATCGGACGGCTGCGCGCGCCCGGTAGCGTTTACGCGCGATTGAACGCGTGGCATGGACGCGCGATCGCACGCGCCAGGCGGGCGCACAACGAGCGGGCAGAGATGCGTCTTAAGCCATCCGATCTCGCGATCGGGTGGCTGAGAACTGATGGACGTGCGTATACGTTGCAGAAGCGGGCAGCCGTGGTGGCGCGCGTGGGCGCGGGAGCTACGCCCACGTTGGGAGCTTTTGTGACGGATTTATCCGTCACTAAAGACCCCTCATTTATTATTTTGAAGTTGTAATGACTATTTTGCCCCCACTCCTTGCAACTATAAAAGGAGACCCCCTCCATGCGAAATTCTCATCCCTTCCTTCTCTTCTCTACCTCTCCAAAGCTCAAGAGAAGCTTGTCCTACACCCGGGATGCTTCTCGCGAGATAAAGTCCAAATTTTCGTCCCCCTTCGGAAGTGGATCCCGCAACGATGACGGCGTGCTGCTCCGTTCCCGTTCTTCTGCTTCGTCCTCCAAACGACCGTCGAGGAGGATTTCTCTCTCCCTATTCTTTTTACTGCTTTCTAGTATAGATTTATTGCTTTTTAGAGTAGTTTTGCTCGTCCTCCAAGCGACCGTCGAGGAAGACATTTCTCCCTCCATTCTTTTAATGCTTTCTAGAGTAAATTTATCGCTTTCTAGTGCAATTGTTTTATGCTTTCTAGTTGTAATGAAAAATCTTCTTAAAGATAAAGTCTTTGTTTATTCTACATCTCATTTTGATTCTATGTGTAATATTCTCTCTCTCTTACCCTCTCTCTCTCTTCTATTTATTGTAAATAATTAGATAGTTTTAAATTGAATTACTTCGTGACAAATAAAAAGAACGCGTAGTTTTAAATCAAATGTCCGCCTCCATGTGTTCGACCCGGAATTTTAATTTCGGTATAAATTTTATTTATTAAACACTAGTTCTTCGCTTTCAAGCTACAACAACAGGTTTTCCAAAACCAAACACGTTAGCGTAGCGATTTGTGCGTTCAACATTTTGGTGCCGTTGCCGAGGAGGCAATGCTCTTTAATTTCTCTTCACGCTTTGTAACTTACAAATCATTTACCTCACTTTTCTCCTTTCTTATTGTAATTGCAGGTGCTCTTTTGAGATGAGCAAAAGCGGTAGATTAGAGTAAAGTGCTGTGGAAGGTTTTGTAAGTTATCCCCCATTCTTTCCCCCTCCATAGATTTCATTCGCCACATTAAATCCAAATTCCAGTTAACCTAGGTGTTTGTATAAATCATAGGAATAGTTTGGTTGTTTGGATTCTCACTCACATTCATTCCACCTTCATTTATGTAAAAAAAATAAAAAGATAATTTTTTGGGGCAATTTTCAACAAACACACAACGTACACCCACATTCAAAGGCACTTAACCGAATTGATTTGTTTCTGCTCAACCGGGTTCTGATCTGTGGAACCGGTACACATAAAGCAACACATAAAAGAGTAGAAATCATTCTAGGTTAACCATCTTTGTGTGCCTAACATACTGGTGCATTTGTAGCCAATTGTTTGAGTTGATTGGGCTGCACCACTTCAAATAAAATAAACTCATCAAGTAGCTGCCAATTAGGTTCAACTCTTAGGGATTTACCAGGCACTCCACATTCTTTTTAAGCTTTAAAGGAAAACATCTTCACCTGTGCTTGCAAAACTTGGCGTGCCAATGAAACTTGTTTGAAAACACCTAAAGTTGAATCCTAAAAGCTACTAAGCAAGATTTGAACGTTAAAATTCACCACCTCAAAAATAATCTTGCTTGAAAACCACTGGTTGTGCACGCACACACAAATCAATCAATCATTAAGGACACAACCCATTTAAAGGGCCCATCACATTCCAAAGCACATTCAAACCTAGCCCTAAATAAAACAGAGTAGACGTTGGCCTTAAGCATTGAACTCGCTCTTCAGAACTCAGAACGAGATTATTTTCGATTAGTCTGTTTGTACTGTTCAATCTTATATCTAGCTAGGGGAGCAAAGTCAAACGATCGCTGCTGGGGTGTACACTAGGAACCGGAGGCGCAAGCCGAAGGAAGAACCTTCTCCCCAGTCCCTCCTTCTAACTGGTTGGATTGAACAGACGGAAGTAGATCAAATCGTTCCTTTATCTCAAGATGGGTTTTGAGAGTCTGCAGGTCTTTAGGCTAACCCATTTAAGGACAGGTTTGATTGTTTGTATTGCAGGGCACCTTTCTTCCTCCTGTGTCGCATGAATCCTTCCACATATTTCACGCATTACTGCTCTTTCCCTCCTGTTGTGAATTATCCTCAACATGATGATTATCCCGACTCGTATTGTAATCGACCATCAGTTAGTTGGGATAATTCGGATTGGGGATACAATTTCGGACCCCTATGTTTAGGGTCTAACCCTGAACACTTTGATTCTGATTTCTATCCTTCTCAGAGCTACATCGATTATAGATCGTCTTCCTTTCATGAACAACCTAATACGATCTACAATCAAGAAGGATACACCGATCCTTACCCATCCTCTAATTTCACTGCCTTTAGGTCATCACCATCTTTTGAACAAACTGAAATGACCTATTTTCAGGAAGGGTATAACGAATCTCAATTCGTTAATTCCCCTGCATTGAGCCCAAACCCGCCCAACCCTGAACCAAATCATTTGGTTCAGGTTAACCAGGTTCAAGATAAGGTTCTGGGGCTAACTTGAGGAATATCATTCAATCTTTAGAAGTTCAACCAATACCTTGCATTGAGAGATTGGAGCCCCTGATTGAAATGATTAATGATTTGAATAAGTCTTTGTTGGATTGGCTCCAGGACGTTAAGGATAAGAACCCGGGTGAGTTTCTACTTGGGAAATTAGCGAAATTGACGATGAGATTCGTGGTTGCTTTGATTCAATCTTGGGATGATTCCCAGGATGAACCCTCTTCAGGAAAGCCAATGACAGAACCTGCTCAGGCACTTGTTGAGGGGGACATGTGTTATGACCAGATTGAATTAAAGTGACCAATTAAGGAAGATCTGATTTCTTCACCTGAGATCCCTGAGCCGGGTTACGAGGAAACGTATATCTCCTTGGAACAGAAAGTGACAAATGATTTTGGGATATACATTGATACGGATTCTGATTTCTTTGATGGTGAAGATTCAAGTTGCGAAGTCTCACATGAGTTTTCTGAACACAATTTCTGTGAGATGATTGGCCTGAGGAATCTGATAGATCATTTGATAGCCCAATAATTGAGGAAACTGATCTTAGGGCACATATTATGGATCCAGAGTTACATTTTCTGGAGGATTCAATTCAATGCCCTGATTGTCAGTTACACCCCGTTGAGCTTATTGATGATTCCAATTCTGAGATAATTAGACCTAAGTCAATTTTGATTCTACCACATCATTTAGACTTGGAGATTTCAAATGGGGTGATTAATATACAAGAGGTCCTGGAATTTGATATGCTGAATGAGGAGGATAGGAGCTGGGAAGTTCTGATTTGGGAAGTTAATTTTGGAGGAAATGGAAGATTGAGTCAAAGGGTTCCTTTTAAGCTGAAACCATCAAATCAGAACCCTTATGACATTTGTTTCAAGGATGTCAAACTCAAGCACACATTCAACGATTATCCTTTTGAGCTTCAAATCTCTGTAACCCGACCTTTTGGTCTTGGGTTGCATCCTCATAAATCGCAGGCCAGACCCCGCTTGCATTCTGATTTTAGGTTTTGGATAATTTTTATCTTGAACCTAAGATATTCTCGATTATGGGGAATGGGTCTGCACCACAATCTGGTCCACATCTGTGGACCACTGTTATTAAGTCAGAAGATTCTTCTGTTTATTCTAATTCTGACCTGCACTTGTGAATTCTTCATTTCTTTTCTTTGTATAGTGTGCCTAGCTAAAGGCACTAAACTCAGCACATATACAGTTTTTCTTAGTTTTCATCTCAGAGCGGACCTGACATTCATGCAATTCAGGTGCTTTCACGCTTGTCCACTCTGTTTTATGTCTTTTTAATACAATGAGGACATTGCATTAGATAGGGATGGGAGGGTGGATATTTATCTCTGAATTCATTCGTCAGCTCTGTAGATTTGTTTTATTTTCTTTTATAAAAAAAAATTTGGAATTAGGAAAGACAATTTGGGTTTAAGAAAATTTTCAATCTTAGGAAATACTACATTATGATTTGAACACAAAGACCATTCAGGTCTTTGGACTTAATTAGCCCGTGTATCCACTAAAATGTGGATTTGTCTTTGTGTCCTCGCCATCTTAATTCTATCATAATTGGAATAAATAAGTTTGGGTGATAAGTACACGACTTATCAACCCGCCCTCTGATTTGAGGGAATTTTGAGTCTTAAGCATCTACACACTATCTTTGCACTGACTCGTTGTTTGACGATTTTAATGGAAATTGGGTATCTAATGAACCTTCTAGGGTGATATGACTGGCAAGTTATCGTGGGTAACAGCCCATAGGTAGGTTGTCCAGAGCCCAGTCACTGGACCTTTCTCTTTTTGCTGCCTTTAGGTAAATCTTAGATCAGGGAAGTCACCTACTTAAAAAAAAAAATCAAAAAAAAAGGGAGAAAAGAACAAAAAGAAATAAGCCACACTTCTCCGCACGAGTATGGCTGGCAAGTTGTCGGTGGTAACAGCTCATCGCCCGGTTGTCCAGAACCCAGCTCAGTAAATGCACTAAAAATTTCTAAAACACTTAGGAAGAAGCGGAGAAGTAGAATAAACCAGGGAGATATACACTAGATTCACCCTTGTGTTGACCCCGTAAAAAAGTAAAACTAGGGAGAAAGCTACCGGTTGTAAAGATACACCTTTAGGCAGAATTCTTTTTGAGGTCACCTAGAGGCGTAGAAATCTGAAGTCTGTTTTAATTACCGATAAATGAGTCTATCACAATCACAATAAGATGCTTAAAGCTTAGGGTTCTCATGAAATCTTGGGTGAGTTGAATGGCCGTAGAAAGCCACTCTTAAACCCTAAAATTTGAAAATTCAAAAAAATTAGAAAAGAGTAAAAAGAGAAAAAGAATTTTTCCTTGAATAAGGCGAGGCTTGAGGTGGTTTGCATTTTGGCTGATACTTGGACACTATTGTGTCTTTGAAAGTTCAGTTCCTAATTAGACAATTTCTTAATGATTGAAAATAACTCAGGTCCAAATAATCCAACCTAATTCTTTTATAAATAGCATATAGTTTTTGCGAGGGACTAGCAAAAGATAGGCATGGGGGTATGATGTAAACACATTTACACTACTTAAAATGTCTATTTATGCATGTTCTTAAGCATTGGATTGCATTTCATGATATAAACATTGCATAACATGCATCATCTTGCATTTAGAGTAGTTTGAATAAAATGGAAGTTAACTGTCTCCTTTTATGTGCTTGGACAGGGAAAACATTTTATCGAGGCCTCGGATCAAATATCCAACCGTATGGATGTGATCAGGGCGACGATTGGAGTTCAACGACTCCAAGATCGCCCTAATCAGGCATCCGTAGCATCAGATAGTGACCAGGGAACCCTAGAAGATCAAGGGCCAGGATGGTGTAAATCTACACATCAAATGAAAAATCCAACCGCACGGATGAATTCGGATCGACGATCGCATCCCAACGACACAAAAATCGAGTCAATCCGACATCCTTGGCACCATCGACAACTTCCAGAAGATGGACGGCCAAGATTGCGCCACGTGGTGCCATCTCGGTCGCCTAAACGGCCGCTTACATTCTATGAAGCCCCACACCTGCTCGCTCTCCGTCGTTGGATCTTAATCCAATGGCTATGGTCAGCCGCGCCTAAAAGCGTTCGCTCGACCATCCGCGTCCCGTAGCGTAGCGGTCGAGCGAGCTTACGTAAGCGGCAGGCGTAGGTTCGAGCTGCGGCGAAGGGCTGGAAGGCACGGGCGATTGAGCGTGGGCGGGCGTTGGATCGCGATCAGATGGCCGCGCGCACCCTATAGCGTTTACGCGCGATTGAACGCGCGGCATGGACGCGCGATCGCACGCGCCAGGCGAGCGCACAACGAGCGGGCGGAGATGCGTCTTAATGGACTTGCGTATGCATTGTAGAAGCAGGCAGCTGTGGTGGCACGCGTGGGCACGGGAGCTACGCCCACGTTGGGGGCTTTAGTGACGGATTTATCCGTCACTAAAGACCCCTCATTTATTATTTTGAAGTTGTAATGACTATTTTGCCCCCACTCCTTGCAACTATAAAAGGAGACCCCCTCCATACGAAATTCTCTTCCCTTCCTTCTCTTCTCTACCTCTCCAAAGCTCAAGAGAAGCTTGTCCTACACCCGGGATGCTTCTCGCGAGATAAAGTCCAAATTTTCGTCCCCCTTCGGAAGTGGATCCCACGACGACGACGGCATGCTGCTCCGTTCCCGTTCTTCTGCTTCGTCCTCCTTCGTCCAGGCGTTGTCCCGTCCGGTTCGTCCTCCAAGCGACCGTCGAGGAGGATTTCTCTCTCCCTATTCTTTTTACTGCTTTCTAGTATAGATTTACTGCTTTCTAGAGTAGTTTTGCTCGTCCTCCAAGCGACCGTCGAGGAGGACATTTCTCCCTCCATTCTTTTAATGCTTTCTAGAGTAAATTTATCGCTTTCTAGTGCAATTGTTTTATGCTTTCTAGTTGTAATGAACAATCTTCTTAAAGATAAAGTCTTTGTTTATTCTACATCTCATTTTGATTTCTATGTGTAATATTCTCTCTCTTTTACCCTCTCTCTCTCTTCTATTTATTGTAAATAATTAGATAGTTTTAAATTGAATTACTTCGTGACAAATAAAAAGAAACGCGTAGTTTTTAAATCAAACGTCCCCCTCCCTGTGTTCGACCTGGAATTTTAATTTCAGTATAAATTTTATTTGTTGAACACGAGTTCTTCGCTTTCAAGCTACAATGACAGGTTTTCCAAAACCAAACACGTTCGCGTAGCGATTCGTGCGTTCAATATTTCGTGCATGCTCATATTTCCCATGCCATTCCATACCAGGTTTCATCATTCACATTTCCATTCTCAGGTTATACACGTGCAGCTCGTCTTTCTATCATTCACATTTCCATTTTCACGTTATACACATGCTGCTCATATTTCTATCATTTAACGTATACAACAGGTAATGTAACATGTAACTGTTCAACTAGCACAGGTAATTCATATTTCACAGGTAGCTCTTTTTCATTAACAGGCAGTTGTTATCATTTCTATTTATTCATTCAAGATGGCAAATAAAACATGCATACGGACATTTCAGGTAACTTCTCGTCCAAGGATTCATGCCATATCCTAGTTTCTAGATATTCAATCCACATATGCATTCAGGTTTATAATTAGATTAGGGAAAGCCACTCTACCAGATAACCTAGGGTTATTGGGGGCTCGGACGACCGGCTCACGTGCCTCGGCAAGCCTCAAACCTGCAACGGAACGAAGTCCTATAACAAGAAACAATCACAATTGAACATTCAAAACAATATAAAAGGCCTTCTAACAAGTAGAGGAACCCTCAAGGAAAACACCGCTAACTTGTTTGCATAAAATGGACCTCAAACGGACCCTAAACGGGTCAAAAATAGAGCTACAGACCCAAATCAAACGTCTGGCACAAGGTCCAAATGTCTTAAAAGTAAACAGGAACTCACCTCAGGTTTTGCGTCATCCTCAAACGTCCAGATCCTCTTCCCGACTGTCTGGACCCAGCTCCAGACGTCCGACCTCTCTCTCAGACGTCTGGGAGTGCTTCCAGTCGTCTGGTAAGCTATCCAAACATCTGAAACGCGTGGGAGGGTGTGTCCCATGCCTTCCAGAAGCAATTCCTGCACGCAACAACAAATCTCCCGCAATTAGTACGCAAAATGTAGCTGCGGAGCGGCCTGCATGGCCGTATCCACAAAAGGAAATGTACCTTCACAAAGATCTGCTTTCAGACGTCCGGTGTAGTCACTAGATGTCCACCCCAACGTCTGGACGTCACGCCAGACGTCTGATTTTGGGAAAATCCCAGAACCAGAACCTCTTCCCACTCTCCCTTGCCGCGCGCAGCCGCGGCCTCGCCTCCTCGCTTGCAACTCCGGGTACAGCAGTGTCGGGGATGACTCCCCCAACGCACTCCTCCTCCCGCACGCACCGCTCCGGCTGATCACCCTCCGATGAGTTCCCTCGAGCTCGCGAAATCAAGCTCTCCCTTCTCTCCTCACTTCGCCTCTCCTTGTCGCCGCTCTTGCGCTCTCTCCCTCGTGCTAGCTCCTCTCGCTGGGGTAGAGAGGAAGAGAAGAAGGTGGCTGGCTGGGTGAAGTGAGGAAGAAAGAAGAGGGGGAGGGGGGTTTTATAGAGGCGCATTGGGGTTCAGTGGAGGAGGGAAGAGGGAAAGAGAGAGAGAGAGAGGGTACTATCTACGCACAGCTCGCATGCAGACGCGAAGCTCGTACCAAAAATTTCGATTTCCAAACGTCTGGGAAGGGGTCAAGATGTCTGACCGACAGTCCAAATGTCTTAAAAGGCTCAGGACAAAATGGGTCTTTACATCATAACAAACTTAAAGGAAGTTTCATCCCCGAAACTTGAGCTAGCTAGGGTGTGGAAAAAGAACTATATACGCATAACAAACTTAAAGAGGACCGAAGTTGGTCCGAAAGGACGTACCCTCAAAAAGCTCCAGGTATCGCTCTCGCATCGCCACCTCAGGCTCTCAGGTAGCCTCCTCGTACCTCTGGCTCCTCCATAAGACCTTCACCAGGGGTACCTGCTTCCGCCTCAGGCTCTGTCTAGTATCTGCACTGGTCTCTCAGGGTAGGTCAGGTCGTCACCCACCTCGATGCTCTCGTGGCTCAGAACGTACTTCCAGAGGTTGGACACGTGGAACACGTCGTACACACCAGAAAGCTGGGGAGGAAGGGCAAGCCTGTAAGCAACGGGTCCCACTCGCTCCAGGACCTCAAAGGGCCCCACAAATCTCAATGCAAGCTTCCCTTTCACCTTAAACCGCTGCAGGCCCTTCATGGGCGAAAGGTGAAGAAAGATGTGCTCCCCAACTTCGAACTGTACCTCTTTGCGCTTCCGATCGGCATAACTCTTCTGTCTGCTCCTGGCAGTGCGAAGTCATCTGTGAAGCTGCTCTATCACCTCCTGACTCTGCCGGATCAGTCTGGGGCCAGCCTCCCACTTGGTCCCCACCTCAACCCAACGCAAGGGCGCAGTACACCTCCGTTCGTACAGAGCTTCGTAGGGTGCCATGCCGATACTTGAGTGATAATTGTTATTATATGCAAACTTTGCCAGGGGCAAGTGCTCCTCCAAAGAGCCCCTCCAATCCAGTACACAAGCGCATAAAAGATAATCAAGTGTCTGTATCGTGTGCTCTGACTGTCCATCCATGTGGGGGTGGTAAGCAGTACTGAACCTCAACCGTGTCCTTAAGGCCTGCTGAAACTCAGCCCAAAACTAGGAAGTAAAACGAGTATCCCGGTCGGATACAATCTCATGTGGAACTCCATGCAGACCTACCACGTCACGAATGTACCTCTTTGCTAACTGCACGGGTCCCAAGGTGACTCGGATCAGCAAGAAACATGTCGTCTTCATCAATCTGTCTACAATCACCCAGACTACGTCGTGTCCTTGCTGGGTAACAGGCAAGCCCACCATCAAGTCCATGGTGATGCTCTCCCACTTCCACTCTGGCACCGGAAGTGGCTACAGCAGCCCTGCAGGCCTCTGATGCTCGGTCTTCACCTGCTGGCACACCAGACACTATTGCACGAACTCACCTACGTCCCGCTTCATCCCTCTCCACCAAAAGTCACGTCCTAAATCATGGTACATCTTCATATTCCCGAGATGTATGGTGAACCTGGACCTGTGTGCCTCAGTCAGGAGCTCTCTCAACAACTCCTCGTCCCTGAGAACGCACAAATGTCCCCTCATGTGCAGTACCTCGTCTGAAAAGAGAAGTCTCCTGGGTCTGTCTCTCAACAACTGTAGATACGGATCTGTCATCTGTCCTGTGACGATGCGGTCTATCAGCTCTGGTCTCGTCTGTCGTGTCACTGTCACTGCCCCACAATGCTCACTGTCGCCAACTGCCCAGCTCCTCCATAAGTCTCCAACTCTGTGCCTGTAAGCTGGCCAAGTGAGCGAGCGTCTTCCGGCTCATGGCGTCAGCCACCACGTTGGCCTTCCTCGGATGGTAGGAGATGCTGCAGTCATAGTCCTTCAGAAGCTCTAACCAACATCTCTGTCTCATGTTAAGTTCCTTCTGATCAAATAAATACCTGAGGCTCTTATAATCCGTGAATATCTCAAATGTCTCACTGTAAAGGTAGTGCCTCCATGTCTTCAACGCGAAGACGACAGCTGCCAACTCTAAGTCATGGGTAGGGTAGCTATGCTCATGGGGCTTCAGTTGCCGCGAAGCGTAAGCGACAACGTGACCCCGCTGCATGAGCACACCCCCTAACCCCTGCAACGAAGCGTCCGTGTAGACAACGAAACCGCCGCTGCTATCTGGGATGGTGAGCACAGGAGCCGAAGTCAGCCTTTCCTTCAACTCCTGAAAACACGTCTCATAAGCGTCTGTCCAAACAATTGGCACGTCCTTCCAGGTCAACTGAGTCATAGGACATGCAATCTGCAAAAAGCCCTGATAAACCGCCGATAGTAACCTACCAGTCACAAGAAACTGCGGATTTTGTCATTGTACGTGGCCTCTCCCACCTGAGTACTACCTCTACCTTGGCTGGATCCATAGCCAAGCCATCCCCTGAAATCACATGACCTAAGAAGGTCACCTGCCTCAACCAAAACTCACACTTGCTGGATTTGGCTTACAGCCTATGTCGTCTCAACATGTCCAGAACCATCCGCAAGTGCTGTCCATGCTGTGTCTAATCACGTGAGTAAATGAGCACATCATCAATAAATACCACCACAAACTGATCCAGATATGGTCTGAACACCTGGTTCATCAAATCCATGAAGGCAGCAGGGGCATTGGTCAGCCCAAACGGCATGACCAAAAACTCGTAGTGTCCGTACCAGGTGCGGAAAGCTGTCTTGGAGACATCCGTCTCCCTGATCCTCAATAGGTGGTAGCCTGACCTCAGATCTATCTTGGAGAATATCGTGGCACTCGCAACTGGTCAAACAGATCATCGATCCACGGCAGTGGATACCTATTCTTGATGGCGACCATATTCAACTGTCTATAGTTAACACAAAGGCGTAGGGTACTATCCTTCTTCACAAATAACACCGGGGCTCCCCACGGGGACGCACTGGGCCTCACAAAGCCCTTCTCCAACAGGTCCTGCAACTGGGACTTGAGCTCTCACAGCTTAAGTGGTGCCATCCTGTACGGTGCTATAGAAATGGGGCTGGTCCCCGGTACCAGTGAGATCTCAAACTCGATCTCACACTCAGGCGGTAGTCCTGGCAGCTCCTCGGGAAACACGTCAGGGTACTCTCTGACCACCGGGATGCTCTGAAAGTCTGCCACGAGGCTGGGTGTTGACGCGCTTGATCGTGTTTTAACAGTTAGTTGCGTCATAGTATAGGTGACCAAGCGTTGTTAACAAATAAAAATTTATTACTCGAAAAACTAAGTATCCGAGGTAGAACACAGGGAGCAATTGAAATTTATTACTAATCTCAAGAATGTAATTGAACACTTAGAGTTACTTAAAACTTAATTCAAAATATATACGCATGTGTTTAAAAGTTAATTGTGGCAAAGATAAAGAATTTGGATGTCTGATCATGGGATCAGACGTCTTAAAAAGATGTTTTCTCCTATCTTATTCTTGTTCTTCTTCTTCTGACTTCTGATTTTCTTCCTTTCTTCTTTGAGCTTCTTCTTCTTTGTTTCTTCTTTGCAGTTCTCTTGCCTTGCTTCTTTCTTCTTATTTTCCTTTGTCTTCTGCCTTACCTCTCTTCTGCAGTTTCTTTCTCCTTCTTTTCTATGCGGGTCTTCTTCTTCTTCTTCTTCTTCTGCTTGTCTTTACCTTTCTTTATTTCTTCTTTCTTTTTCAGTTCCTCTTCGCTTTGGCTTCGCCTCTTCCCTCTGCCTTGCCATTTCTCATTTTCCTCTGCGAAGGCTTTTCCTTCTTCTTCTTTTCCTTTGCTTGCAGCGGCTAAGTCCTTGCTTCCTTCTTCAGTTCCTTCCCTGCACAAACCAAAGAGAGCAAAACCTAACCCTCTACCCACACCCGCATCTCTCTCTCTCTCTGTATATCACTCTTCAGCACGCTCTCCCAGAGCCGGGTAACCGGGTCGGGTCGCGTGCCCGGGTCCAGGCGCACCAGCGTGGGTGTGGTGCGCGAGGAGTGCTCAAGAGGGTATCGGGTCGGGTCACCAGGTCCGTGTGATGAGCTCACGGGTGAGGTGCTGTGTTTAGGTGAGGGACCTCACCCCATGTGCTCTTGGAGGCAACCAGCTGATAGCATAAAATCAATTTAAGCTACTCCAGCACTTTATGACTTACCGAGGTGGGACTATTGTCAGCCCGCTCTTTCTCGCGCGCCCGCAAGAGTGTTCTCCAATTGCAGCAGCAGCAGGTCTTGCGAGGCCACTCTCTGGAACATATGACTTCGTGAGGCCTCCCCGAGTCTGCTGGACCTTGAATCCTGGAGCAATGCAGCTTGGAATGAGCTTGCAACCTCCTCGAGTCACCGTTAATGGAGGCTGGAGCTCGAACCCTGCCTGACACAAAAAGGGCCTTACGGCTCAATCAGACCACAGGGGAACCTTCACCGTGTCACGACGAAGGTGAGGCTGTAGGTGGCAGGCCGCGGGGCAGCCTAGGCATGCGTGCCTAGGTCTCCCTGTGGCCGAACTGATGGGTTTGGTTGGGGGGCAGTTGTGGCGGTGTAGAGGGTCTGTGGATGAGTGGGGGATGTTCAGTAGCGTGTGGCGGAGGTTATGCGGTGGTTGGCGAGATGTGTGGGGCTACGGAGTGATGGGAGCATCTTGTCGGAGGGTGGCCGGAGATGAGGAAGATGGTGGTGGACAGCGGCCGTCGAGGAGCATTTGGTGAAAAAGAATGAGGGGAATTGGGGAGGGGATCAGGACGAGTAGTTCTAACCTAGCGAAATGGATGAAGGGGGCGAGAGGGCAGCTGGTAGTACCTGCTGTCGCCGGAGAAGAAAGCGTCCAGTGGAAGAAGATGGCGGCGACGACGGGGCTAGGGCTGCTCGTGCGGGTGTTGCGCGACGCGGAGGAGGATGAGGAGGACAGCTCTACCATTGGTTTTGTGGCAGAGCGACGAGGAAGAGGAGGGGGGCTCGCCGGAGCTCGCTGGACCCCTTGGCCCGAGGAGAAGAAGAGGAAATTGAGGTGGAATTCCGGCCAAGTCGAGCTGAGGAGGTGCGACCGGAGTTGGGGGTTAATTTATAAGCACAGGCAGGGACTCCTGTGCTTGGAAGCCAAGCTCCCAAGTGTGGGAATCCTCGCCGGACATGGAAATAGTTAAGCGACCCAAATCTCTCGTGCGTTCGCACGATAGATTGGGTGCAAATCAGGGATCAGGATTGAGTTCAGATGGAAGAGAATTCCTCAGAGAATCTCCCTTCCAAATCTGGAAGATCTCTGAGGAATCAGAGAGTATTCCCTCTCTATTCCTCGCCGGAGCAGGATTTCTCCCCAATAATGGCAGAGGGACCTATTTTTAAGAGTGGTGAGGAAGTTAGGGGGGTGTATGCAATGGCTTTCAAAAGATAGGGACCAAAATGTAATTGGGTGTACTAATTTGCAAAGTAGGTCAAGATGACCTCCCCTTAGGTCCAAATTTTGGTACAAACCTAATTTGGACCTAAGGAATCCAATGGTGAAGTTGGATTTTAGGTTTGACCACGTTTGACCAGACATTTTGCGTAAAAACCCAAATTAGCTCAATTAATGAGCTAGGACCCTAATCTAGGTCAACCTAGGTTCCAAAGGCCAAATTGAATATTATAAACCCTAGGGGATATTCTTCCATGAATTTTAGAGGGTTTACTTGATTTTTATCCTGATCGGAACCTTGTTGAATTAAGCGGGCTTGTTTTAGGGTTACCAGATGTCATTTAATTCCTGGATTGCACATGAACCCATTTTTTATTGAATCAACCCACTTTTTATCTTATTTAGTCCATTTGACCTATGTTTTGTCTTTGAGAAATCCCGTTTATGCACTGCAATGGTAAATTTACAGTTTTAACCTTTATTTCATGTTTTCTTCTCAGAACACTTATTGCTTCAATTAAGCCCTCTTCTAAGTTATGTAGGAGCTTGTATTCTCTTTATTAGGTCAAAATGAGCTAGTTATGGCTCATGATAAGGCTCTCATCACTGGGCTCTGCCACCACACAAGCCAGGAAGCCCTTACACCCCTGGCCCGAAAGTCTCGCTGCCCAAAGTGTAGAAATGCACCTGAAACCTCCGTCCACCAGCTGTCCGTGAAACTCAAAGGAAGGCATCTCTGGTATGGAGAAGACGATCTTCCTCTCAAAATAGTCTACCAAAGCGTGGTACGCAGATAGCCAATCCCTTCCCAGAATCACGCCAAAGTCCTCCATGGGTATCACGATTAGGTCAGCAGGGAGGCTGTGTCCGCTAATACTGTCCTCACAGTCTATGTAGACCTCCTCAGCTACAAACAACTGACCACCCGGACCTCTGATCACAAAAGAATCCTCTAACAATACACAGTCCTGTCCCAAACTGACAGTAAAACTCGCAGCAACAAACGAGTGCGTGGCACCGGAATCAAAAAGTACGTAAGCTAATCTGTCGGAAACTGTAACCATACCTGCCACCACTAAACCTGATGCTCTGGCGTCTCTATGTGTCAGGGCATTGATATGCCCCTTAGCTGTCGACGTAGAAGAAGCAACCACACTCTACGTCAGATGGGTAGCCGCTGGCCGGTACCCTCCCCACGACTGCTATCCTCCCCCACGTGCTTGGAAACCACGACAACCTGCTCGGCCTCCAACGCTTGGTGCGGGGAGCATCTACTGCGCTCCGGCCTTAGACGGGCAGTCCCTCCTGATGTGGCCCAGCTGGCCACGCTGGTAGCAGAAGGGGACTCAACTCCCTCCCTTGGTAGGCCCCTGCTGACGGCTGGGTGAGGGTCCCGTGCTGGCAGTTGGCCCCTGTCGGGGGCCTCCAAAGGCCACTGACGGCCCCACAAAATGTGACGGCTCTCCCACGGGCGTTGCGTGCCTCCTCTCTCGCCGACCTTGTGAGTACACTGGATGGTAGGGCCTCTTCCGTCCACTGTCAGTGTCTCGTGCGATCGGGTTGGTCTCCTCATACGTCATAGCTGCCTCCACCACTCTCGAGAACGTGGACAGCTTTAGGGGTTTGACATACCCCTGAATGGCCGACCGGAGCCCCTCAGTGAACCTCCACAGGCGCTCCTCCTCAGTAGCCACAACTGTCGTAGCAAAACGTGATAGCTCCAGGAAGCGCGTGCGGTACGCGCTAACAGTCATCGTCCCCTGGCGGAGAGTGTGGAACTCCTGCATCCTCTGGTCCTCCCACGTCTGCGGGAAGTACTGCTCGCAGAAGAGGGTCATAAACTAGTCCCACGTCGGCTCTGCCCTCTCCTGGCCTTTGACTGCCCTCCACCACCTGTGTGCTGCACTCTCCAGCTGGTATGTGGCAAAGGCCACACAGCACTCCGTAGAGGGGCGGAGGGTGTCAAACACCTTCTTGATCTACTCCAACCAGTCCTCCGCCTCAGACGGGTCCTCATCCCCCTTGAAGGAGGGGGGCTTTAGCTTTTGAAACTGTCTGAAAAGCTCGTAGTGCAGCTGTAGTGGGGGAACGGGCACACCTCCAGGCAGAGAGGGCTCATTCTCGGAAGTGTCAGAGTGCGGTGGGGGCTGTGGAGGACCACCCCCTCCCCTACGTCCACCACTGCGTCGGTCTCGTGGTCCTACAGAGGACTCCCCCTCCAGTCCCAATGGAGAGTCGCCCGTGGAGGCAGGTGGAGCTCCTCTCATATTATATCTCGTATCAACTGCATGAGGTCTTAGGCCAAACGCCTGGGAGGAGTGGCTGGTTCACTGACACCTCGAGCCCAGCACATCTGCCCCTCCGACCTCA
The DNA here is from genome assembly GCA_037157565.1 of Thalassia testudinum. NCBI lineage: Eukaryota > Viridiplantae > Streptophyta > Magnoliopsida > Alismatales > Hydrocharitaceae > Thalassia > Thalassia testudinum. Next base: position 63,457,735 of record JAZHRO010000039.1, read on the forward strand.
TCCACGGTTGCATCCGTGGCCTGCCTCAAGGACTCCACGTCAAGGCATCTCCTGCAAGGAGACACAGAAATAGAACAAAAAGAAGTCAACTCTAACGGACTTCAGCAAGGAAACTCAGAACATATGTCAAGTGGTATGTTGTGGTGGTTCTCTAGTTACATGCACGTGAATTGGTTATTCTCAATCTAGTTGATTCATTTCTCGGGACGACCTTGCTCTGATTCCATCTTGTTACGACCTGGTTCCCGAATCCCTACAGGACACGTGACCGGCTCGACTCGACTGATCCCAAGACCCAATCGTCCAACAAGAAATAACCAAAAAGCAGGAAAGTAAACGACATTCACTATGCTATGTAACTAACAGTAAGAAGAGTACAAGCAGTAAGGAAAGAAAAGCTGCTAACAGTACATATCACCACTACAACAGTAAAATAGAAATAAGGTACAGTAATGCAAAGGTAACAAGAGTCTGAAACTCACTACAATAGAAAGTACTACAACAAGAAAGCTACTGCTACTAGGCTCTACTGGGCCCAGCACCCTCTGCAGCTGGAGACTTTGGCTGCTCAACACTTGGACCAGAAAAGGGTTATGAGTAACAAAGTCAGCGAACACTGAGTAGAGTGGCAACCAACTAACTAAAGCAGTGAAAGCTAATAGGTAATTTATCTTTTCCAATTACTTTATTTCACAAGTTATTCCTTTTCACCCATTGGTTTATATTTCAGATCTCTTTCTTGATCTTGAATGTTCCTCATGGGAATGATCTTGGTTGTAGTCTTTTCCAAAGAGTAGAAGGCACACGTGGTGCTCTCCTGGCCAGGAGAGTCCCCCGTGGTGATTCTACACCCAGTCAACCACCCTAAGGTCATGGACAGACGTAGCGATGACTACAGCACACGCGATAAGTGCACAGGTAGCTACCTCGCACTGGCACGTGGTCAGTTGTTTCCGCTAACGGGTACGCCCAAAGTATAGCACGGAATAGTATAGGGCTTAGCCCTCTCAGTAACAGGGGTCTAGGCCCTCAGAACCAAACAAGGGTCTCGCCCCTCCACAGTCCGCGCACCCTTGTCTGACTACCTTGGTTTGCCCAGAGGGCCTAACAAGTCGGTGTAGGGTGGCTAGCTTTACTCCGGGCCCCGTGGGGTAGCTAGCTTTCTCCCTACACTAGTACCTCTCCCCGGTACAGTGTATGTGAGGGCCAAGAAGTCAGTGCAGAGTGACCAATCCTAACCCTGGGTCCCAACCAAAGGGCGGCTAGCTCCGCTCTACACTAAACAGGGGACAGTCGCTCTCCTTGGTACCACGTACTCAAGGGCCAGCACACTTCCCCACTTACATTTCCAGATCCATTCCATTTATTTCCAAGAGCTCTACTCCTAATTCCCCGTAGGGTTCATGCTCATATTTCTTATGCCATTCAATACCAGGTTTCATCATTCACATTTCCATTCTTAGGTTATACACGTGCAGCTCGTCTTTCTATCATTCACATTTCCATTTTTAGGTTATACACATGCAGCTCATATTTCTATCATTTAACATATACAATAGGTAATGTAACATGTAACTGTTTAACTAGCACAGATAATTCATATTTCACAGGCAGCTCTTGTTCATTAACAGGCAGTTGTTATCATTTCTATTTATTCATTCAAGACGGCAAATCAAACACGCATACAGACATTTCAAGTAACTTCTCATCCTAGGATTCATGCCATATCCTAGGTTCTAGTTATTCAATCCACATATGCATTTAGGTTTACAATTAGATTAGGAAAAGCCACTCTACCAGACAACCCAGGAGTATTGGGGGCTCAAATGGCAGGCTCACGTGCCTTAGCAAGCCCCAAACCCGCAACGGAACGAAGTCCTATAGCAAGGAACAATCATAATGGAACATTCAGAATAGTATAAAAGGCCTTTTAACAAGTAGAGGAACTCTCAAGGAAAACGTCGATAACTTGTTTGCGTAAAACGGACCTCAAACGGACCCTAAATGGGTCAAAAATAGAGCTATAGACCCAAATCAGACGTCTGGCACAAGGTCCAGACGTCTTAAAAGTAAATAGGAACTCACCTCAGGTTCTGCTTCATTCTCAGACATCCAGAACCTCTTCCCGACCATCTGGACCCAGCTCCAGACATCCGACCTCTCTCTCAGACGTCTGGGAGTGCTTCCGATCGTCTGGTAAGCTGTTCAGATGTCCGAAACGCATGGGAGGGTGTGTCCCGCACCTTCCCGAAGCAATCCCTGCACGCGACAGCAAATCTCCTGCAATTAGCTATGCAAAATGTAGCTGCGGAGTGGCCTGCATGGCCATATCCATAAAAGGAAACGTACCTTCGCGAAGATCTACTTTCAAACGTCCGTTGTAGTCACCAAATGTCCGCCCTGACATCTGGACGTCACGCCAAACGTCTGATTCTAGGAAAATCCTAGAACCAGAACCTCTTCCCGCTCTCCCTCGCCGCGCGCAGCCACAGCCTCGCCTCCTCGCATGCAGCTCGGGTTGCAGCAATGTTGGGGACGACTCCCTCGACGAACTCCTCCTCCCGTACGCACCACTCTAGCCGTGCGCCCTTCGGCGAGTTCCCTCGAGCTCATGAGCTCAAGCTCTCCCTTCTCTCCTCACTCCGCCTCTCCTCGTCGCTGCTCTTGCTCTCTCTCGCGCGCTAGCTCCTCTCGCTGGGGTGGAGAGGAAGAGAAGAAGGTGGCTGGCTAGGTGAAGTCAGGAAGAAAGAAGAGCGGGAGGGGTGTTTTATAGAGGTGCATTGGGGTTCGGTGGAGGAGGGAAGAGGGAAAGAGAGAAAGAGAGGGTACTGTCCGTGGGTAACCCGCGCACAGACGTGAAGCTCGTACCAAAAATTTTGATTTCTAGACGTCTGGGAAGGGGTCCAGACGTCTGACCAGACGTTTGACCGACAGTCCAGACATCTTAAAAGGCTCAGGACAGAATGGGTCTTTATAGTGTGTGTGTATAAATGTGGGAATATTTATATGTGTATGTGTGTATAGGTGAGCGTCTGTGTATGGGTGAGAGAGTGCGTGAGTGTGTCTGTCTGTGTGAGAGAGCGTGCGTCTAAGTCGTCTGGAGGGTGAGAGCGTTGTCTGAGTGAGAGAGGGAATGTGTGAAGGGCGCATGCAGAGAGTGAAGGTGGGAGATGACCGGGTGTCGTAGGTGGCGTGAAGAGGAAGAGAGAGCCTGAGTGACCAGCTAAGTGAGAAACTCACCGGTCGGCTACAGTGTCACGCAGAGAGCGCATGAATAGTGCATGCGGGCATGTGTGACAGGGTGGGACGGTTCAAAGCTGCAGCGACGTTACGGGAAGAAGAAAAGGTGACCAAGTGCAGCGAGAGCACACGAAGGCATGCGAAGGGCCACAGGTAGGTGGTAGGGCAGCGCAAGGTGTGCGGGAAGGAGCTTCAGAGCTCTGAAGCTCTGCTGTGCAGTAATGGCAATGGAATACAAGAAAAAAGAACACAGAAAACAAAGAAAATCAAGATAACAAAGAAAAAAAATCAAAGCAGAGAATCCACCACTCCCACCTGCTCACGAAGGAGTTGGGCGGTGGTGGAGCTCACTATGGTGTTTGAGACCACGAGGAGCTTCTCCAGCACACAGTGTGCCTCTTCTCAATTGGTGAGGAGAGGGGCTACGTATGGAGAGGGAGAAAGGAGAGCACAAGCCAGCTGGAGTGAGTGAGAGGTAGTACTACGTCTGATGGTGTGGAAGGGATGGCTGGAGGTGAAAATGAGGGTGATGCTGGCACCTTTGAAAAGTTTGAGGTGGGGGTCCTTTTTTAGATAATGGGTGGTAGGGTGGTGGGTGTAGGTGAAGGTCCTTAGGATATATTTTAAGTGGGGAATATTTCAAGTAGATACTTAGGTTGTTGAGAAATGAGTGTAGGCTTTTATTAGGTAGACTAAGTGGTAGAATTTAAATGGGAATGAGCTGTCCATGGAAGGGATGAAATGCTCAATCTCTCTCTCTATCTTCCTCTCCATATAATGCACCAATGCGAATATTTACATAATGCATGCATAACTACCTAATCTAAATGCGTAATGTTAGGAAATAGCATAAGATGGCCTAATTAGAGACGTGAATTGCTGTGCAATTACTCCTCCATGCCGATCTTTTGCTTGTCCCTAGCAAAATACTTATTCAATAAGGTATTAGTATTTAAAAATGATCTTAAGCTGAAGATTTTTCTGAAGTAACATTAATGTGTTTAACAGTTGGACATTGTGAGAGCCAATTACAAAGAAGACTACCAGAACTCAAGTCTTGCATAGCATAGACCATCTCTCAACCAACAAGGACTCTTGATATTTAAACCTTAAGTGCGATTTCCAGGACTCAAAGGGTTTTGCACAGCTCGAAATCTAAGAGGTTATGGTTTGTGCTTAGTGATTTATTAAGACCCACCAGATGAACGTTAAGACTCAATCCCAAGGTTTCACGTCTTTTTAAGTCTAGGTTAAACCCAGCTTCAGCTCATGTCTTCGGATTAACCCTAAAAAAAATGATGGAAAAACTCAACCCCACTTTTATTGCTTTTGTGCCTCAAAGAATATATGGTAGAAACAGGGTATTTGTAATGCACCCTGAAAATCTTTTTTGGCGAAGAATTTACAGACTTTTGGAAGATATACTGACTTATTCGCAAGATTTTCTTTTTTTTTAAAACAAGTGTCAATATATCTCCTACAACTTTATTTGGAAGAGTACACTTATTTGGTGGGTGAGTACTTTTTGGTGGAAAGAGTTTCTCCTAAACACAAGACTAAAGACTGGGATAAAAAGTCTACCTGAGCGCACAGGTAAGAACTCCACCTTCCCTAATGAACACTAGGGTTGAATCTTACGTTCACCTAGTCTTTCTCAATAAGTGTAGTGTGAACCAAGATTACTTAGTCTCTCAAGTAGAAGCAAACCAATGAATCTTGTACTGGTGACTCAGGTACAAGAATACATCCTAAGTTAGGAGAGATTCTGATCTATCTTATCAATGCTCGAGTGAATTAAGCCAAAGCCTGAGCGAATCAAGCTTCTGTGACCCAGAAAGTCTTCAAAGCAAAGGTTGAATATCCATAAACACTTATTGAATTTTTGTTTCAACTTTCAGATCATAACTAAACACTTTACATTTTTCTAGCTTTTTGGGTTTTGTATTTATTTATTTATTTTTTGAAACAAATAGGCTATGTACATTTTTATAGATGGATATGTATAATGGATGCAGAAGCTACATGATACCCATATAATACCCAGATCCTATGGATGCCTATCCACCCCCCCATGCCAAATGATGCTATGTCCTCATATGCATGTAGGGTTAAGCAAGGTCCAAGGGTCTTGGTACGAGAGCTGAGGTGCAAGGTATACAACAGGGTGGTAGGGCAGGTGGATGGTGGGTGGTGAAGTGAAAAGTGAAGAAGTTCAAAGGAAAGTGAAGTGAAATGGAATGTGAAGGCGAAAGTGGAAGAGGAGTGTTGCTAGGGTGTCTCCCAACGAGCACTGAATTTAATGTCCTCAGCTTGACTCAGAGTGAGGCACGAAGTGAATTACCCTCTAGTAGGGCAACAGTTTCACCAACGAGGGTAGGTTCGTGAGTAAGATAGGGTTTTAACCACTGCCCATTGGCTGTAAATTTATTCCCAAATATGGGATCCTCAATTTCGACAGCCCCGTTGGGAAATGTTCTCGAGACCAAGTAGCGACCAGTCCATTTAGACTTTAGTTTACCTAGAAAGAATTTGAGTTGGGCATTGTAAAGCCAAACTTGCTGTGATGGCTCAAATTCCTTCCGCCGAATGCGGCTGTCATAAAAGGCCTTAGTGCGTTGTTTGAAAGTTAAGGTAGAATCATAGGCCTCATGACAAAGCTCTTCCATCTCCTGGAGTTGGAGTTTCCTTTCTATCACACAGGTCTGGGTTGACGTTACATTAGTGAACAGCCTAATATGTGCGATGCTCCAGTTCCACAGGCAAATGACAAGGCTTCCCGTAAACAATTCTATAAGGAGACACCGGAGCCTTGAAGGTGGTCCAATATGCCCAAAGTGCGTCAGTCAGCTTGTTGGACCAATCCTTACGGTCAAAACAAACTTTTTTCTGGAGAATTTACTTGATTTGCCAATTCGACACCTCAGCCTGCCCATTCGTCTAAGGATGATACGGAGATGCAATACGGTGGCGGACTCTGCATTTCCTCAGAAGTGCCCGAAAAGATGCATGGGTAAAATGACTTCCTCCATTAGAGATAATGGCTCGAGGGATCCCAAAGCACCCAAAAATGTGGTCTTTGACAAATCGAGTAGATATGACATGGTCAACATGGTGCGTGGGAATATCCTCGATCCATTTCGAAACATAATCAAATAGTAACGAGGATGTACTCTAAGCCATTGGAACGAGGAAAGAGACCCATGAAATCGATTTCCCAAATATCAAAGATTTCAATAGCTAGGATGGGCTGCAAGGGCATCATGTCACTACGTGACATTACCCTAGCAACTGGCACCTAGTGCACCGATTAGCATAATTGTGTGCATCCTAGTGAAGAGAGGGCCAAAAGAAACCACACTGCAACAACTTGGCTGCAATTTTCCTCCCAGAGAAATGGCCTCCGCAAGCCTGATCGTGACGGAAGGATAGCACATTGGGGAACTCGCTATTAGGAATACAGCGACGAATGATTTGATCAGCACCTACTTGAAAGAGTAGTGGATTATCTCAGAAATAATACTTTGCTTCTGCGATGAGACACTCGCACTGGTTTTTAGGCCAACCACATGGATGGGAGCCAAAAGCAAGGTAATTGGCAATGTCAGCATACCAAGGTCCACTTGCCACATTAATCACCAGTAGGTGCTCATCGGGAAAAACCTCATTAATCGGCAGGGTATGTCCAATGTGGTCAGGGTCCAGTCTCGAGAGATGATCAGTAACAACATTCTGAGCTCCAACCTTATCGCGTATCTCAAGGTCAAATTCTTGGAGTAGAAGGATCCAACGAATCAATCTAGACTTGGCATCCTTCTTGTGCATGAGATGAGGAATGGCCACGTGGTTAGTGAATACAGTAACATTTGAGCCCAGAAGGTAAGAGCGGAATTTTGCCAGCCCGAAGACGATCGCCAGTAGTTCTTTCTCAGTAGTCGTATAATTACACTAGGCCTCATCTAGCATCTTACTGGCGTAGTACACCACGAAAGAGTGTCTATCTCGTCTTTGTCCCAGGATGGCTCCAACTGCAAGGTTGGAAGCATCACACATGAGTTCAAAGTCGAGGGACCAATCAGGTGGCAGGAGAACAGGGGCCTTGCTGACAGCTGGTGACGCTCTTTTACCATTGTCGTTATTATATGCGTTGTAGTATATTACAAGAATGGTTACCAGTCTAATATGATTTATTACTCGAAATAGAAAGATTCTAAAGGTCGAACTCAGGGAGCAAACTATAATTCTAGAAACGTATGAATTCACAATATAATGTTTTATGAAAAAGTAAGTCAAAGGTGAGAAAGAGAGAGAGTTTGGCTTTTTCTTCTTCTCTGCTTGTCTTCTTTCCCTTCTTCTTTCTTTCTTCTCTGCGTCTTCTTCTTCTCTTTTCTTTCTTTTCTTCTCTTCGACTGCAGAGGCTTCTACTTTCTCTTTCTTTTCTGCTAAGTCCTTCTCTCTTCTTCTCTGCTACTGCAGTTTCTCTTTCTCTTTTCTTCTTCTCTGTTTCTTCTTTCTTCTTCTTCAACCTGCCTTCTTGTTCTTTCTTTTCTTCTTCTCTTGCTGCTGACTCTCCTCTTTCGCCGACGTCTGATTCAGCGCTCAGACGACTTAACCGCTCGATCGCTACAGTGCAGCTCCTCCTCTTTGACTTTAGCTTCTTTCCTTCCTTTCTTCTGCTTCTTCTTCTTCAGCCTTTCTCTCTTCCGTGTGGCTAAGTCTCAGCCGCTGCCCCTTCTCCTTTCTTCCTTCCTACGCGCACACACACACATTAGAGCAAAGCCTACCCTACCCCTTCCCCGCGTCTCTCTCTCTGGATCTCTCTTTAGGAAGCTCTCCTAGAGGCGGGTAATCAGGTCAGGTCGCGTTCCCGGGTCCAGGCGCACCGGCGTGGGTGGTGCGCGAGGAGTGCACAGGAGGGTGTCGGGTCGGGTCACCAGGTCCGCGTGGGCAGTGCCACAGACGAGGCAGGTGAATAGGTGAGGGACCTCACCTCATGTGCTTTCGGAGGCGATAAGCCTAAAGCACAAAAGTAATTTAAGTGTGGGCCAGAGGCTGCACACTTACGAGGTGGGACTAAAGTCCCACCTCCGATTTCGGGCGCCCGCGGGCGAAGGCTTCACGCAATTGGGGCCGCTGCAGGCCTCGCAACGCCAACTGAGAACCTGGGCGTGAGCGTGACTCCTTTCCACGTCACCTGGAATCCACACCTGGAGTTGAGGAGACCTGGGGCAGTCTGAAGAGAAGCTCCTGCTACTTCGTTAATGGCGGCGAGGAGGGTGACACCTGAAACACGCAAACGGCCTTGCAGCCATGTCAAAAAGTTCTAGGGAGGTTCGCTAGAGTACGACAGGTGTGGTGCGGGGGTCGGCGAGGCGCGGGAGTGCCTGTGGTCGTGCGCCTAAGGCAAGCTGTGTGTGCGGAAGTGGGTGTGTTCGAGGGGTGTACGTAGTGCGCAGGGTGAATTAGTTAATTTTTATCCTACCTCGAACCTCGTGAATTAAGGGGATTTGTTTTAGGGTTATAGGATGTCATTTAATTCCTAGAAATTGCTATAACTCTTTTCAGATCAAATCATCCCACTTCCTTCCTTATTAAGCTTATTTGACCTGTGTTTAGTCCCTTAAATACCCTGTTTGTGTACTGCATTAGCAAAATTACAGTTTTACCCCTTATGATTTATTTTATTCTTTACTTCAAAATCCTCTGAGTTAGGCTTCTCTTTAGGTTTTGTAGGAGCTTTTTCACACTTATTCAGATCAAATTATGCTAGTTAGGGTTCATGATGTGGTTCTCATCATACCCCCATGCCTAACTTTTGCTAGTTCCTTAGCAAAATTTTAAGGCTTTAACCCTTGTTCTAGACCATGAATTTTCTTATTGGGTTTGGATAAGTGCTTTTTCTTTTGTAACTTTGATTAGTTCAGAATGTGAACCATAGCCTAAAAGGTACTCTAGTACTGGTAGGTCGACTTTTCGCTTAGTGTTATAGCATTTACGTGGTGGAAAAATCGACGAATAAAAAATAATGAAAATAACCACTCGCAGAAGAGCGGGTCGTGTCCACAGGGAGACAATGATGCAATCAATACTTAATTATTTTATGTTATTTCGGATAGTGCGAAATTCCTTTTCAAATTGGACTTAAAATGTGAAGGAAAGTAGGCTTGCAATAACCTAAAAAGTTAAGGGTGTAAGTGCAGTTTTCCCTCACAGAAATTCTCAATAAATTTAGGATGAATTAGTGTAATTTTTCATTTGATGCTTACTATAGACAATTATTACTTAAATCAAGTCCAAAATCAATCTTTAAACTAGCCAATATTAATACCATGTAATTAGAAAGAACTGTGAGTGCGTGAATGCAATTCTGCCAGAATATAATATTAATAAAAAAAAGAAATTGCTGGCAATGGCATTGAATGTAATTTCTAATTCAAACAAAAACATCGCTTTTCCTCTCTCTCTTCCTCGCGAGAGAGAGAGAGATCCGCGGGGGTCGATGCAGGGCTTCAGAAGATGGCGAGGTCGAGAGCTTCCTGACGGTGGCAGCGGCTACGGCGGAGGTGGCCGGAGGCGGTGGCCGGAGCTCCGGCCTGTGGAGCAAGTAAGCGGCTGTTCGAGCAGCTGTGGCATGCAGGCTTGCGTGCGCGTGCCTGTGCGCTAGAGGAGATGCAGCACCTACTGTGGCGCTTGGAGGCGCGCTGGAGGCGAGGCAGGGCCTGCTGTGGCGCTTGGAGGCACGCTGGGTGGAGATGCAGCGCCTGTTGTGGCGGTGGGGCGCACTGGAGGAGAGGCAGCACCTGCTGTGGCGCTTGGAGGCGGTGGGGCAGGAAAACACGCACACTGGTGAAGTCTGGCGCAGGTGAGACGGTCTGCAGATTTGAAGGTGGAGGCGTGCGCGGGCGAGGGGGTGCTGGGGCGCGCGGTTTGCATGCGGGCAAGTAGAGGGAGCACTTGTAGGTGGCATTCAGGTGAGCGAGCAGTGCCTTCAGTAGCGAACGGGCGGCAAAGACGCGCCTTCAGTAGCGCTGGTGCGAGCGGGCCGCGCCTGCTGATGGGCGTGCAGCTGCAGGGACGCAGCAAGGAGAGGGTATTGTTGCTGGCGCACGGTTGGCTGTAGCACGCGAGGAGAATGCACCGGCGGCGGTGCGCGGGCGGAGAGAATTTTTCCCCGCAAGGGGAAAGAGGACGCAGTGCGGCACGGTCCACGCTTTTCTTCTTTTTTTTTTTTGATGCCTTCTTCTCTCCCCGCCTCTTCTTTTTAAGTTGTCCCCTCATCGCATGAGTTCAGGGATTTTCCAAAATCCCCGGTCATGGCTGTTGAGAATGGCGGCGCCAGAAGTTTTGCCCAATGTCCGGCGGGGGAGGGGGGAAAGAGAGTTGTGGTTGTTTTGGGAATTTTATCCCCCCACCCTTGCTCTTTGTGCATTTTAGTACCTGCACATAGAAACCATGGAATTATTAAGTTATAGAATGTTGTAACTTAAATTATGAGGTGTACAAATCTTCTATAACTTAATTATCATTATTAACACACCTAAATTGTATAATTAAAGATACTTAGGCTTAATAATTGTCCAATTTAATGGACTCATCAAATACCCCCATGCCTAAGATTTGCTAGTCCCTAGCAAAAATGAATAATAGAAATAATCAGAAGACTTCTTCTTTTCCTATTTCAAAATTTTAGAAAACCAGACAAATATGAAGTGCTGATAGCCTAGGTCACAGATCCAAGTGAAATAGCCGAATCGCATTAGGAGTTCGTACATCACCCTTGGCAAAAATTTCTGATGAGATAGGCAACTACTTCCCTCGGGGATAAAACAGACAATAATCTGTAATTTGACCCCAGAGTTTGGCTTAGATAGGAGATAATAAGTTGAAAGGATTTGTATTTGGTGGCACACACTCTACTGGTGCTACATATAGTCTAGTACTGCAGACTCTAGCTCTCTAGACTATTAGACAAGTCAACCCTGAGAGAGGCTACATAACTGTGCTCTCCTGATGTTCCTGGGCACTCTCTTTTTTTTTTTTTTTTGCTGAGATCACGAATCTCGCCAGATTTAGAAATTGAACTCACTGTTTGGTGGCCTCTCATGGCATCCACACTTCAATTAAAGTCTTAATAACTCGATAACTAAGTTAGAGTCCTCAACCAGTATTCAGGCGATCAGAAATACTAGAAGGTAGGTATGTGTCATATTTGGTGGAACGCAATAGGTGTTCTACTGCCTCAGAAACATTAGAAACTTAGACTTTTTTTTTTTTGTAATATAACTATTTTTTTCTTTTCCTTCTTTCTGTTTCTTCTTTTCCTTCTTCTTTTCTCTCTCTCTCTTTCTTTTTTTTTTTCTAATTTCTTCTTGTTTTTGTTTCTTTTTTAATCAGCACAACACGATGCAGACTTTTATTTACGAGGCATTATTAGGGATGATGACGGTCAAGAGGAAGTTGTGTGGCTTATTTGGTGGAAGTGCCTATTCTCAGCACCGGGAAAGAATGGATAGGATAGGCGCATTTCTGACCTTTGACACTATTACCCTCCTTCAGCTGAGGACTCTATGAAGGACGGTCATAACCATCCACCATAGTTATAGCTTTATTAAGACTCAATCTCTGTGTATCTGCCTTATTTGGTGACTCTCAGGAATTCACTCAAAGTACGCACCCAGGAACAGAGAGTGAAAACTAGGCCTAACTCTGAAGTATCATCATCTAATTATCCAGAACTTAATAGTCCTTGCACTAGACTTAGCGCACCAGTAATCTCTCTACTCCTCACAAATATGAGGTGGATTTACTAGAAGATAGTATGCCTGACTCTCTATGAACTGTCCAAGCGTTCAGTAGACTATAAATGCTTATTGGTTTTCCCAAAGGATCCATTACCAAGTCTACGTGCTTGTGAAATAAATGTACTGGATTCTAAACTTAAGAAATAATACCGGAAGAAAAACCCCAAATAAAGGTATTATGCTAGGGACTAACCCAATCAGCTCAAGAAAAGAGAATCTTTTTTTTTTTATATGCATGCAAATATTTATAAATGCTATAAACACTATAAACACTCTCAGGTTATACCCCCCATGCCTACGACTGACAATGTCCTCATTGGAAAAATATAGATATAGAAGAATATCACCTGAGGAGGAGAGTGGAAGGAGCTAAGGCTCCTCAAGTCGTAGTGCGTCCAAAACCTGGCCATCTGAAAGAGTAATATACGGTTTAAGTCGCTGGCCATTTACTTTAAAGTTCGCACCTGAAATAGGGTGCCTGATCTCTACAGCTCCATGAGGGAAGGTATTAATCACAATGTAAGGCCCATCCCAACGGGACTTGAGCTTTCCAGGAAATAATTTAAGTCTAGAATTGAAAAGCCAGACCCACTGGTTGGGCTCAAAAGTCTTTCTAATGATGTGCTTGTCATGGAAGACTTTTGTACGTTGCTTGTAAGCTTGAGAAGTTTCATAAGCTTCATTACGAAGCTCCTCAAGCTCACTTAATTCTAACATACGTGCTCTTCCTGCTTTATCCAGATTTAAGTTAACGTTTTTAATGGCTCAATAAGCTTTATGTTGGATTTCAACGGGAAGGTGGCACGCTTTTCCATTGACAAGACGGAAAGGAGACATACCCAAGGGAGTCTTATATGCAGTTCTGTAGGCCCAAAGAGCGTCATTTAGTTTTTTAGACCAATCCTTTCGATCAGGCCTGACAGTTTTTTCTAAAATTCTCTTAATCTCCCTATTAGACACTTCCACTTGCCCACTCGTTTGGGGCTGATAAGGTGTGGCTATCATGTGATTTACTTCCAAATTTTGGAGTAGTCTAGTGAAGTGTACATTCTTAAAGTGAGGTCCTCCATCACTTATGATCGTCCTTGGGCACCCATACCGAGAAATGATATTAGCCTTAATAAAGCCCAAGACCACAGAATGGTCATTGGTTCACGTGGGGATGGCTTCTATCCATTTTGATACATAATCAACAGCCACAAGGATGTATTCATATCCGAAGGACACAGGAAAGGGACCCATGAAGTCAATGCCCCAAATATCAAAGATTTCAATAGGGAGGATAGGTTGTTGGGGCATCTCATCCCTTTTTCCAATGGTTCCCATCTGCTGGCAACGTAGACATGCGCCCACATACGTATGTGCATCTCGGAATAATGTGGGCCACCAAAAACCAGACTAAAGAACCTTATGAGCAGTCTTCTTCCCACTAAAATGTCCCCCACAGTGGAGGTCATGGCTGAAACTCAGAACACTTCTTTGTTCCTAATCAGGGACGCAGTGGCAAAACAGCTGGTCAGGGCCTATTCTAAAAAGCTCGGGTTCCTCCCAGTGATAAAATTTAGCATTAGCGATAAACCTGTCTCGCTTTTGCTTGTCCCAAGTACTAGGGGTGATGCCCGTGATCAGATAGTTCACTATGTCAGCGAACCAAGGAGTTTTAGTTTCCACGGTCATTAGAGACTCATCAGGGAAAGTCTCTTGAATACCGCCAGCTGGGTTTGATGCCTCAATAGGGATCCTAGACAAGTGGTCAGCTACCACATTCTCAACTCCTTTCTTGTCTTTAATTTCCAGGTCAAATTCTTGGAGTAGCAAAATCCAACGAATTAGGCGAGGTTTGGTGTCCTTTTTAGATAGAAGATGCTTAAGGGCCGAATGATCAGTGAACACCACGACCTTGGATCCTAAAAGATAAGACCGAAACTTGTCCAAAGAAAATACTACAGTAAGTAATTCCTTTTCCGTGACCGTGTAGTTTTGCTGAGGATCCGTAAGGGTCTTGCTGGCATAATGCAGCACATGAGGTTTGCCATCAACCCTTTGACCTAAGATCACTCCCACTGCAAAATCAGAAGCATTGCACATAAGCTCAAATGGGAGGGTCCAATCTGGCGCTTGGAGAATCGGCGCGGTAATGAGGGCTTTCTTCAAAGTTTGGAAAGCCTCGCCACATCTATCATCAAAATCGAAGGAAACATCCTTCGCTAACAGGTCGCAGAGTGGCTTAGAGATTTTACTGAAGTCTCTAATGAAGCACCTATAAAATCCAGCATGGCCAAGGAAAGATCTAACCTGACGAACATTGGCGGGCAATGGAAGCTTAGAGATGGAATCGATTTTTGCGGTATCCACCTCTAATCCTTTCTCGGAAACTACATGCCCTAACACAATGCCCTGCTGGAGCATAAAGTGGCTTTTCTCCCAACTAAGCACCAGTTTTGCCTCTTCGCAACGGGTTAAGACTTTATCAAGGTGCGAAAGGCATAAGTCAAACGACGAGCCATAAATGGAGAAGTCATCCATGAAAATTTCAACGAACTCGTTGATCATATCAGAGAAGATAGCCATCATACAATGTTGAAAGGTGGCAGGAGCATTACATAACCCGAATGGCATTCGGCGGATTGCAAAAGTGCCATAAGGACTCGTGAAGGTGGTACACTCCTGATCATCAGGAAAAACGGCTATCTGATTGTACCCAGAGTACCAATCAAGAAAACAAAAGTACCTGTTCCCCGCCAATCGTTCCAAAATTTGATCGATAAATGGTAAGGGGAAATGGTCTTTCTGGGTAGCCGTGTTTAAATGGCGGTAATCAATGCAGACCTTCCAACCAGTTGAGGGTCTAGTGGTCACCAGTTCTCCTTGGTCATTCTCCTCCACAGTGATTCCTGCCTTTTTCGGAACTACATGAATTGGACTGACCCATTTACTATCTGAAATGGGATAGATAATCCCTGCATCTAGCCATTTCAGAATCTCCTTTTTAACAACCTCCCGCATATTTTGATTGAGCCTTCTCTGCATGTCTCGGAAAGGCTTCACGGACTCGTCTGTGTAAATATGATGCATGCAAAGAGAGGGATCAACACCCTTAATATCAGCAATTGTCCAGGCAATTGCTTCCTTGTGCCTTTGTAAACACTCAAGCAGAGCTCCCTCCTGCAATTTAGATAATGCAGATGAGATAATAATGGGGAGCGTGTTATTAGGGCCAAGGAAAGCATATTTCAATGTGCTCGGGAGGGGTTTCAACTCCAATTCAGGAGCCTTTTGGATTGAGAGTTTTAGTTGAGATGTCCCCGCTTCAGGCAACGGATCTACCTTCACAGTCCAGGGTGGGGACAAAGACTTAGTGTGTATCTCCAGCAACTCTTCTAGTTCGAGCATTTTCTTTTCAGTTTCTTTGATAATCGAGGGATGGTCCTGAGTTATGACCTTCTGAAGGGGATCTCTACATAAGAGTGCTGGAGTAGTCTCTTCAATTATTTCATCAACGACCTCAATCTGAGAACAATCTTCAAATCCGGGTTGTTTGTAAGTATCAAAAACATTCAACCGGATCTTCTTGTTCCCAAAGCCCATTTTAAGTGCCCCAGATCTACAATTTATAGAGGCATTGGCTGTGGCCAAAAAGGGGCATCCCAAGATAATGGATGGCTTTGTGGGCTTATTAGACGGGTCAGTATCAAGAACTAGAAAGTCAACGGGGAAGAAGAAATCCTCCACTCTCACAAGGACATCTTCCAACAATCCCCGCGGTGTCTTAAGCGATCTGTCTGCAACCTGGAGGATTACTGGACTAGGCTTCAGCTTTCCTCCTCCCAATAGGTCGTAGACAGAGCTCGGTAGAATGTTTACCCCCGCATCCAGATCGAGCAGAGCCTCGTCAATGTGTCGGTTACCTATAACCACTGAAATATACGGGGCCCCTGGGTCTTTCATTTTGGGGGGGGTTCCAAGCTGAAGAACCGAGCTAACGTGGTCAGGCAGGATGACCTTGGTTTGGACCTGTTTCCTAGATCGGCGCTTCTGGGTGCACAGTCCTTCAGAAACTTGGCATAGGACGGAATCTGTTTAATCACTTCCAACAGAGGCAAGTTAATCTGGACTTGCCTAAAAGTATCCATAATCTCTTCTGTCCTATCCTTGGCTCCAGATGAGCCAACAGAAGATTCCCCAGGAGCAGATAGGCGCCCTAGATAAGGCACCCTCGGCTTCTGAGTAGAGGGGTCGTCATGGCGGGAAAGGGGTGGTGGTAGGACGACATCCTCATTGTGGATGATTTTTTTTGAGGGAGAGTGTTGTGGCTCTTCCTCGGGTGAGATGGAGGTAGGGTCAGGTGTGGAAGGGGAATTCTGAGATGTAACGGTAGGAGTGTTATCCGGCTTGTCAATCTTTTTTCCACTCCTCAACACAGTCACTGCTTGGGCGTGCTCCTTGAATACAACCCCCTTGCCCTTAGGATTCTCCTCAGAAAAGCTAGGCAGCTTCCCTAGATCATGTTGCCTAACTGCCTCCGTAAGATGACCAATTTGGGATTGCATATCAGTAATCATCTTATTCTGAGATTGGATAACCATATTCTGATGCTCTTGCATCGCTTTCATCATGGCCTTCAGTTCATCCATCTCAGAGGGCTTATTCGAAAGAGGGATTTCATAATAAGGTTGGTAATTGGGCTGGGGAGGTAAGGGTCTTGTATTCCTTGAGTTAGAAGCATCAGCTTGCTTCCAAGAGAAGTTTGGATGGTTCCGCCACCCTGGATTATAAGTGTTGGAGTAAGGGTTTTTGCGAGTGGGGCGGAAACCTTGGGCCGCATTCAAGTCGGCCTGAATCAACTCAGGGAATTGGGTTACCAGATGGCACTCCGCAGTGGCATGCGTTGTGCTTTGGCAGATGGAGCATTCTCTTGAAGCCTGAAAAATAGAGGCTGCTTGTGGGTTCATGTCGGGGTTTGCTAAAAGCCTATCAAAATTTTTATTCAGTAGTTGAATCTGATAAGCTAAATCCGGGGAAGCCCTAGCTTCATGGGCCTCTATCTTCTTCTGCAAAATTGATGGTTTTCTTTCTTGATACGCAGAGGACAGATGTATGGAGTTTTCGCTTGAAGTTTCAAATAATGCCCAGGCTTCATCCTTTGTTCTGGTCATGAAGGTTCCTGCACAGGCTGCATCAATGGTTTGCCTATGCCTTTCAGATAATCCGTTATAGAACCTTTCGACCAACTGCCATCTTGGCACTTGATGGTGGGGGCATAACCTAAGAAGGTCATTAAAGCGCTCCCAAGTCTCATGAAATTGCTCCCCTTCTTGCTGAGTAAAACCCATAAGCTCTCTTCTGTAATGGTTGGTTTTACTTATAGGAAAATACTTTTTTAAAAATTCTCCCTTAAGGGTAGCCCAATCATTTACCCTTGCATCGAGGGTATGATACTAGTGCTTGGCCTTATCCTTTAGGGAGAAAGGAAATAGAGTCCTCATCAGGGCTTCATCAGTAAAGCCCTGGAGCTTCACCGTGGAACAGACCTCGGTGAATTCCTCCAAATGCCGGTAGGGGTCCTCCCTAGTAGTACCATAAAAAGAGGGCAATAAAGATATGGTATTGCTCTTGATCTCATATGGATTATCCCCTGCCCGTCGTCTTAGTGCTTGTGCAGGTTGGTTGGTAGGAATAAAATAGTCCCTTAGGGTCCTTTGTTGATTTGCACCTTGCTCAGCCATTTCTTCTCTTTCTTCTCCTAGATGAGCTCTCCTAAGAATTCTCTCGGGCTCAGGATCAAACACTAGACTACCCTCAAGAGAGCGTCCACCAAGCATACAAAGCACAATTCAACAAAATTTTATTTTATTATTGAGTAAGTCAAACCTCCACTCTCAACATAAGTCAAAAGATCAAGACTTATCCCTCTGTTCCCATGTAAGTGGAATAAGAGGGGTGTGGACTTGAAATTTTAACCTTCTTTATTAGTTAAAATAAATGGCCAAACAAGTTTTCCACTACAATTATGTGCCTTAATTCAACCTTCGAGTGCCCTAGGACCTATACTTTGCTTAGCTGATACTCCCAGGTGATCAAGGGAGAAGTTACTCCAAGGACGAACAAAGGGATGCAAGTAGGGCGAACCCTTCCTTTGAGGCGATGCGTATGCGGTGCCCCTTAACTACCCTCTTGTTCCTTTAAGGGGTGCCCCCCTCCGTGGAGTATCAAAACACTTGATCAAAAGATAGTATCACCACTACCACAAAGCACAATAGGAGGGTCTGCACTGATAAAGAGATCGGTGCCTATAGCCTTAAGGGATCGAGCCTTAGTGCGGTGCCTAATGTGCGTGCTCAGTGTGAAAAGTGTGCAACACATCGTAAATCTTTGTAATTTCTTTTTGAAATCGCAGACAAGTCCCTTAGAATCTGATCAAAAGTGTATTGCTTTTAGGGTTGAATCTGATTATTAGTTCCGCTTTTAGTTATGTGACCACTTAATTAGTAAATTCAAATAATTTGGTAGTCTTGAATTTAAATCAGAATGCAAATGCATGAACAGAAGCTGGATGCAAAAGTTAGAAAGATATACCTGTCTCCAGCAATCTTCATGCTAAGATGCTTGCAATGCAATAATAAGATCTAATATGCTGCTCAATCACCCCTAAATGCGCGCACCTAAGGGCATGCAACTTCTAAATAGGAAGCTGGATATTTTTTTATTGGTTTTTAAAAGCAAGCAAACAGAAAATATAATCACGCATGTACCAGAAATACTGTAAGCCCTAGTAGCTAAAGAATGCGGGGACAAACCCCCAAAAATTTAAGCCCAAATTACAAGGGTGAAAAGACAGAATTAAATTGTGACAACAGAGAATCCTCTGCGAAACAGGATCTTGGTCTCTTTCGTCTTTTCCTCGTGTGGCTTAACTCGTGGTTGCTGTCGCTCCTCTATTGCGCCTCGTCGCTTCGGCGGATTCCTTGCACAATAATCAAAATGATTAGATAATTTTGCAACTCAAAAGATTCAAAAATAATAAAGTAATTCTATTGCATTTGTTGCCTCCCCGACAACGGCGCCAATTTGGTAGGTCGACTTTTCGCTTAGTGTTATAGTATTTACGTAGTGGAAAAATCGACGAATCAAAAATAATGAAAATAACCACTCGCAGAAGAGTGGGTCGTATCCACAGGGAGACAATGATACAATCAATACTTAATTATTTTATGTTATTTCGGATAGTGCGAAATTCCTTTTCAAATTGGACTTAAAATGTGAAGGAAAGTAGGTTTGCAATAACCTAAAAAGTTAAGGGTGTAAGTGCAGTTTTCCCTCACAGAAATTCTCAATAAATTTAGGATGAATTAGTGCAATTTTTCATGTGATGTGTACTATAGACAATTATTACTTAAATCAAGTCCAAAATCAATCCTTGAACTAGCCAATATTAATACCATGTAATTAGAAAGAACTGTGAGTGCGTGAATGCAATTCTGCCAGAATATAATATTAATAAAAAAAAATGAAATTGCTGGCAATGGCATTGAATGCAATTTCTAATTCAAACAAAAACAGAGCTTTTCCTCTCTCTCTTCCTCGCGAGAGAGAGAGAGATCCGCGGGGGTCGATGCAGGGCTTCAGAGGACGGCGAGGTCGAGAGCTTTCTGACGGTGGCAGCAGCTGCAGCGGCGGTGGTCGGAGCTCCGGCCTGTGGAGCAAGTAAGCGGCTGCTGCTGCGGCTGTTCGAGCGGCTGTGGCATGCAGGCTTGCACACGCGTGCCTGTGCGCTGGAGGAGATGTAGCGCCTGCTGTGGTGCTTGGAGGCGCACTGGAGGCGAGGCAGTGCCTGCTGTGGCGCTTGGAGGCGCGCAGGGTGGAGATGCAGCGCTTGTTGTAGCGATGGGGCGTGCTGGAGGAGAGGGAGCGCCTGCTGTGGCGCTTGGAGGCGGTGGGGTAGGAAAGCGCGCACACTGGTGAAGTCTGGCGCGGGTGAGACGGTTTGCAGATTTGAAGGTGGAGGCGTGCGCGAGCGAGAGGGTGCTGGGGCACGCGGTTTGCGTGCGGGTAGGTAGAGGGAGCGCCTGTATGTGGCGTGCAGGCGCGCGAGCGGTGCCTTCAGTAGCGAGCGGGCGGCAAGGACGCGCCTTCAGTAGCGCTGGTGCGAGCGGGCCGCGCCTGCTGATGGGCGTGCAGGTGCAGGGACGCAGCAAGGAGAGGGTGTTGTGGCTGGCGCACGGTTGGCTGCAGCGCGCAAGGAGAATGCGCTGGCGGCGGTGTGCGGGCGGAGAGACTTTTTCCCCGCAAGGGGAAAGAGGACGCAGTGTGGCACAGTGCACGCTTTTCTTCTTTTTTTTTTTGATGCCTTCTTCTCTCCCCGCCTCTTCTTTTTAAGTTCTCCCCTCACCGCGTGAGTTCAGGGATTTTCCAAAATCCCCGGTCATGGCTGTTGAGAAAGGCGGCGCCAGAAGTTTTGCCCAATGTCCGGTGGGGGAGGGGGGAAAGAGAGTTGCAGTTGTTTTGGGAATTTTATCCCCCCACCCTTGCTCTTTGTGTATTTTAGTACCTGCACATAGAAACCATAGAATTATGAAGTTATAGAATGTTATAACTTAAATTATGAGGTGTATAAATCTTCTATAACTTAATTATCATTATTAACACACCTAAATTGTATAATTAAAGATACTTAGGCTTAATAATAGTCCAATTTAATGGACTCATCAAGTACCAACCAAGATCCAGATCTGTCTAGCTTTTAGCCTCAGTCCTTAGCAAAGGTTTTTAAGGCTTACAGGAACTATCCTAGGGCTTATGGGACTTTATGGTTAAAGCACCCGTGCTTGAGATAATTTTAGCCTTGGTTCAGCTCGCATTGCGTTTTGTAAGAGAGAGAGGTAGAAGATTTGTTTGGAGAGTTTTCTCTCTCTTTTTCTTTTTAATTCTAGATTAGAATTGGCTTCACAATACGATCTGTATCAGATTCCTTGTCCCCATCATCAATCCTCAAAGGTTCCTGGCAGTCGATGCTTCGAAATAGCACCGTCCATGGTAACCACAGAACCCTAGCTTTCAAGATTTCGAGATAATCCCATCCATGGTGTTCTGTGGCCGTATCCAGACCCTGGTAATTGACATTTCGTGATAATGCCATCCATGGAATCTGAACTAGAAGAGTGCTTACATGCCCCCAGTAGGATATCTAAATATCCTAAGAGACAAGCACCGAGGAGATGATATGTTGTTACGCATCTTCGAGGGGAATTTCCCACCTCTCTGCACTGGGAACTCGTCCAAATCAACTTGTGTTGATCGGCCGCTCCTACTCTAGGTGACATTTTCAGAAATTTTTGCAACGCTTCTGCGTGATTTTGATTTTTATGCTTACTGAACCAGGCTGTGTGTGAAATTTGGGTGCTTAGGTTACTGAGTCTCGTAAACCAAAAGTTAGTTAATGAGGCCAAATACTCCCTAAGCCTTGGACCTAATACTTAAGCTTTTCATTCTCCTCAACCTCTTGAGGAATATCTAGATCTTAATGGGTACTAAGAGTCTATCGAAGAATGCCTAAGGTTTGTGTTCTTACTAATCTTACTGTGCACTTTCCTTTTCTTTTCTTGAATGTGGTCTAGAACTTAGGTTAATTCCTTAATTTCTTACTAATGACTATCTATTTTCTTTCATTTTGTGCTCCTTTTGATCATTTTGTTCCTTTTCTCCTCCTCCTTCGTAAAGTCCACAGAAATTTCTTTCCTCCTTTCATTTTATTATTCTTTTTCAAAAAAATTTTTAATTTTTATGGTGTTTTTGGTATATGTGAATTTTTTGTTTAAAACCTTTTCTTACGAGTTTTCACTTTTATATCCCCCCCATGCCTAAGATTTGCAATGCCCTCATTGTAACTTAGGAGGGTTTTTATTTAGCTTAGTTCATGCATTAGGACAGATATTTTAGTGAGTGAATGGGTCGGGGTGGCTATTGCGGACGATTTCTAATCTCAGACGCAAGCATCTAAGGTGGAGTCGGCTGTCCTAAAGGATGAACCTTAAGTGCGAAGAGGTGTCAGAAAAGGTTTCGAGTTTTCCAAAAAGAATGGCGAGCTGCCTCCCGTTGAGTGCTAAATTTGATGCCTTTAGCCAAGCGGGAAATGTGATGGAGAGGGAATGGTCAAATCAGCAGTGTTTAGTATAACAAGCACCTTGATCAGGAGCCTGGTTGGTTCAACCAGGTGCTTGTTCAAATCAGCAGGTTGATAATGCAGCCCAAACCCAATCAATCTGGTGGATTGATAGATGTAGATCAAGAGGTGTGGAACCCACCATATACTATGAAACCCAGATGGATGTGGAAATGTGAATGCGGGGTTTAGCTGAGTCAAATCAGCCTGGTCAGAATAGGGACCCGTAAAATAATCAGTGAATGACGCGGAAACCCTACAGGGGTGATCAGAGAATGATGGAGCATGGTCTTTAGTCTGATTAGTGTCCGAAACTCGATATAGATGTGGAATTTCATCGGCTCGGTGAGAGGTGAATCTGAATAGAAATTGAGTCCGGTTGCGAGTCGGGGTTGAGAAGAGGTTTTGATCAGTTCTGTGTGTGTGGAAGAGGTAGCTTTAATGAGAACTGTGTATGAGGGCTCTTCTAGAAATGAATGGCAGGTGGTCTCCTGTAGAGAGTCCTCTGGGTAACTATCAAATGCCTAGAGAGTGTCTATAGGATGAAGGAAATCTGAATTAAGAAAAGATTTGAATTCTGGGTTGCAATCACTCTTGGCATTTTCTATTTTTGGTTCCTGTGGATCGGAAAGAAATGATTCTATGTTATTTGAATCAGTGATCTCGGGAACCGGGACCTCAGAGTCGGAGTCAGAGATGAGTCATGTGAGCTGAGGTCGTAGACTGGCTTGGTGTGTTCAGGAAGGAGAGTCTCTCCGAAATTATAGTCAGGTCCGAAGTTGTTGGAGAGTTTGCGAAAATCGAGTTCTAAATGAGATTCACGATCATGAATTCCACTGCAGCATAAATCACCTAAAGTGGAATCAGCTGCTTGACTGGGGTCTAGCTATATGTCAATTCTGGGTTTAAAAAGGTGTTCTGTCTAGTCTCAAGTTCCAAGCTGGTAAGATAGACCCAATTGAAACCCCACTCATCCAACTCAGTTTCTGTATCGTAAATTGGCATGTCTTCCGGAAAGTTGGAAGTTGGAGAGGGATATTCATCAAATAGAGGCCCGGAATCATATTCTTTATTAAAAATTTGATTTTTATCATATTGGGCCTCATAATCTTCCCAATAAGTTTCAGATCTAGATTCTAGGTTTAGGATGTGGGTAGAATTACTAGAATCTAAGTTCGAATAACCTTTGAGGGTCACCTTATCAAAATAAGGGGCGGAATTTATACCCTCAAGAGGTTCAGTTCTGATCTCATTTTTGCAGGAGTCTTGGAATTCTAAACTTGGCGATTCATGGTTTAGGGTTGGCTCAACATTATGTTTTCCTGCAATTTCCCAACCTAATTCAATATTTGGCATGTTGTTTTCTATCTGGGTTGGGAATCTACAACCACTCTATGCCTCAATCTCGAGATCTAGGAAATCGGATTGATCCTTAATACTGTTCCAAGATGGTTCATCCTCTGTTTGTGGTATATACGGGTATTTCTAGTCGATAGTTTGTTCTAGTAATCTCATCATCTCCACCCGTTTTTCAAGAGCATCTTGGTGTTGTTCCCATAGTACAAGATTTGTCAAGCATTGAAGGTATTCAGATTTGTGTAATTTTTCTATCCCAATGTATCCTGTTAGGAGCATATCTCGGGTTGATCCTTTTATGGCTTCTGTCAACAGAATTTGAGCATAGTTTATGATGAAGGATGTGGTTGTTGGGACATCAACCTGAATGTTTTCTATTGAGGGTTTATATTTAATCTCATAGAACTCAAGGGCATCCTCAATCATCCTATCTCTCATGGATCTTTATGATTCAGGTTTCTTGAAGGGTAATGCTAAGTAATTAGGCTGCATATTTGGATTAGTCGATGAAATCAAGATGAAGAATCAGAATTTTGATGTAGACTCAAGTTGTGCCATGATGGAAGAAGGGGAACTTGGTTCAAAATCAGAGGAAAAGGGCTATGCGGAAGGTTGCTTGCACGAACAAGGGAACCGAGGCTTAGCCTCGGGAAGAGTGAATTTCTAAATGAGGTTTCAAAGACCTTCTACCAAACATACACTGATGGAGTGGACTAGTTTAGCGGGTGCTGGACCCAATCAAGACACCCAAAATGTTGGGTGACTATAGAGGTTCGGGGCGGATGGACCCCTTGATCAAAAGGTTGTCCACCTGAGAATTACCTGGGCAGACAGAGAGGGTGAGTCCCGCGAAGACCCCTACACGGTAGAGTGCCCCCACGGTTTATAGGGTTTCCCCCACCCGACCTCTCTTGTCACTGA
Source organism: Thalassia testudinum (assembly GCA_037157565.1). Classification (NCBI taxonomy): domain Eukaryota; kingdom Viridiplantae; phylum Streptophyta; class Magnoliopsida; order Alismatales; family Hydrocharitaceae; genus Thalassia; species Thalassia testudinum. The sequence goes on from JAZHRO010000039.1 coordinate 63,482,209, forward strand.
GATTCCAGGTAGACCAGAATGGGGACCTTGACCTCTTAAGTCTACCACTTTTAATTAGGATCAAGGTGCTTAGGGTTTTCACTTGAACTTTAACCTTTTGAGTGCAAAGAGTGACCTAAGTTGAAGGTTGGTTGACCCAGGAGATCAACTTCACCTATTAGTTCCTTTGAGAGCTTATTAGGTCTTGTCTTTTAGGGTTCAAGTGTTTTTAAGAGCCAAATTACCTAGGGTTTCTCTTGATAGATGTTTTCAAGTAATGGCTTAGGCACACTTCTTTTGGAAATTTTTCATTCTTGCTTAGAAAAGTGTCTCTAAAACCCTAGCTTTGAAGCTTATATTGGCTTTAATTGGTCCAGTTAGCTGCCTCTAGATTAGGTAATTAGGGCTCAAGCAAGAAGGTTTTATCCCTAAATACCCTTAATGGATACACAGATATATTGTGTTGAAATTGAAAATAGGCAACTTTGGTGATTTACTAAGTATGGAAGACAGGTTATTCCTAGATTGCTTTTTCTTTCTTTTTCTTCCTCTTTAGAATTTAGGGGTTTAAATGAGAGGATAGAAAATTACCTATCCTTGGTGTGGTTGTTGTGCGGCTGCTTGTTGTCCTCTTGATTTCCTGTGCTTGCATAACAAAAGAGAAGAGATTAGTCAATAGAAACTCAAAAATTGTGAATTAATAGCTTCTAGAATAGCCGTTGCTCCCCAGCAACGGCGCCAAAAACTGGTGACGCGCTTTTATCGTTGTTGTTGTTATTATATGTGTTGTAGTACATTACAAGAACGGTTACCAGTCTAATATGATTTATTACTCGGAATAGAAAGATTCCCAAGGTCGAACTCAGGGAGCAAACTATAATTCTAGAAACGTATGAATTCACAATATAATGTTTTACAAAAAAGTAAGTCAAAGGAGAGAAAGAGAGAGTTTGGCTTTTTCTTCTTCCCTGCTTGTCTTCTTTCCCTTCTTCTTCTTTCTTTCTTCTCTGCGTCTTCTTCTTCTCTTTTCTTTCTTTTCTTCTCTGAGGCTGCAGAGGCTTCTGCTTTCTCTTTCTTTTCTGCTAAGTCCTTCTCTCTTCTTCTTCTTCTTCTCTGCTTCTGTGGTTCCTTTTCCTCTTTTCTTTTTCTCTGTTTCTTCTTTCTTCTTCTTCAGCCCGCCTTCTTCTTCTTTCTTTTCTTCTTCTCTTGCTGCTGACTCTCCTTTCGCCAACGTCTGATTCAGCGCTCAGACGACTTAACCGCTCGGTCACTACAATGCAGCTCCTCCTCTTTGTCTTCAGCTTCTTTCCTTCCTTTCTTCTTCTTCTTCTTCAGCCTTTCTCTCTTCCGTGCGGCTAAGTCTCAGCTGCTGCCTCTTCTCCTTTCTTCCTTCCTACGCGCACACACACACATTAGAGCAAAACCTACCCTACCCCTTCCCCGTGTCTCTCTCTTTGGATCTTTCTTTAGGAAGCTCTCCCAGAGTTGAGTAATCGAGTCGGGTCGCATGCTCGGGTCCAGGCGCACCGGCGTGGGTGGTGCGCGAGGAGTGCACAGGAGGGTGTCGGGTCGGGTCACCAGGTCCGCGTGGGTAGTGCTGCGGACGAGGCGGGTGAATAGGTGAGGGACCTCACCCTGTGTGCTTTCGGAGGTGATAAGCCTAAAGCACAAAAGTAATTTAAGTGTGGGAGAGAGGCCGCACACTTACGAGGTGGGACTAAAGTCCCACCTCCGATTTTGGGAGCCTGCGGGCGAAGGCTTCGCGCAATTGGGGCCACTGCAGGCCTCGCAACGCCAACTGAGAACCTGGGCGTGAGCGTGACTACTTTCCACGTCACCTGGAATCCACGCCTGTAGTTGAGGAGACCTAGGGTTGTTTGAAGAGAAGCTCCTACTGCTTCGTTAATGGCAGCGAGGAGGGCGACACTTGAAACACGCAAATGGCCTCGCGGCCACGTCAAAAAGTTCCAAGGAGGTTCACCAGAGTGCAGCGGGTGTGGTGCGAGGGTCGGCAAGGCGCAAGAGTGCCTGTGGCCATGCGCCTAGGGCAAACTGTGTGTGCGGAAGTGGGTGTGTTTGAGGGGTGTACAGAGTGTGCAGGGTGATGGATGGAGTAGGGGGATCGCTGGAGTGGAGTGAGGGGAAGCTTCTGAGCTTGTCGGCGAGGGGTGGAAAGGTCTGTGGAGGTGGGGCGATCTCGTCGGAGATGGTGGCTGGAGATGGACAAGATGGCGATGGACAATGACGGTCCGTGGGTTGAAAGAGTAAATTAGGAAGGAAGAAATAATAGGGAGAGTAAGGAGAAAATTTCTACCTACTTAGTCGATGAAGGGGGAGAGGGAGACTTCCCGGTGCGTGCATGCCAGAGCTGAGGACGAAGGTGCCCAGGGAAGGAGTGACGGCGACGAGGAAGGGATCTGAGGATGCCAGCTGGTGCGGCCTGGCGCGGGACGACGAGGTAGGGTGGGCTCTACTGCAGGTATGGCAGCAGAGCGATGAGGAGGAGGAGAGTTCGCCAGAAGCTAGGGCAATCTGACCGGAGAGAGGAGACGAAAGAGGGGGGGTTTCTCGGCCAGAAGTAGCTTGAAGGAGACGGCAGACCCACCTCTCCTTGTAAAGGCTTTGGTGAGGAGAGCGGCTCGAGGGAACGACGTGCAGAGAATGCCGGAGATGGCTGGAGAAGGAGACCCATGCCTTTTGTGCGTTCACACGATCGGCATGGACGGTTGCAGGGCAAGGGAGGGGGTTCCTGTGAGAGAGGACGACGTAGGGAACCCCCCGTTCATTCCTGAGAACGGGCGCCATGCCCTGCGCGGCGCCATCCTCCGCGCAAGGTCGCCGAAGGTGTGGCACTACTCAGAATGGCAGGGAGCACCTTTCTGCAAAGAACGACGAGAAAGATAGGGGGCAATGTGTAAGGGTTTCAAAAGATAAGGGTCAAAAAGTAATTCAAGAGGACCAATTTGTAAAGTCGGTCACGATGGTCTTTTCTTGGGCTCAAATTTTTATACCAGCCTAATTGGAACCTAAGGATTTTAATGGTGAAATTTGATTTTAGGTTTGACCACGTTTGACCGATCAATTTGCGCAAAAACTCAAATTAAGTGATAAATTGGGCATGATTCTCAATTTAGGTCAAAATAGGTTGCAAAGGCCAAATTGAAGGTTCTAGACCCTTGGGAATATTTTTCTATGAATTTTAGAGGATTTATTTGATTTTTATCCTGCCTCGAACCTCGTGAATTAAAGGGATTTATTTTAGGGTTACAGGATGTTATTTAATTCCTAGAAATTGCTATAACCCTTTTTAGATCAGATCATCTCACTTCCTTCCTTATTAAGCTTATTTGACCTATGTTTAGACCCTTAGATACCTGTTTGTGTACTGCATTGGTAAAATTACAGTTTTACCCCTTATGATTTATTTTATTCTTTACTTCAAAATCCTCTGAGTTAGGCTTCTCTTTAGGTTTTGTAGGAGCTTTTTCACACTTATTCAGATCAAATTGTGTTAGATAGGGTTCATGATGAGGTTCTCATCAACTGCCTCATGTAGCTACAAGAATGCTCGTATACAGCTGGGGCCCATATCAAAGGGTACGTCGGTTGATAGGAGATGAGCCAAAGGTCTAGAAATCTTGGAGAAGTCCTTGATGAATCTCCTATAGAAATCGACGTGTCCTAAAACGAAGTAGATTTACCAAAAAGAACTACGAACGGGTAAATCAGCAATCACATCAAGCTTAACTCTATCAACCTCAATACCCCTTTCGGAGATAATATGTCCGAGAACAATACCTTCGTGCACCATAAAATCACTTTTCTCCCAGGAAAGCACGAGGTTAACATCAACACATCTCTGAAGGATACGAGTTAGGTTGGTTAGGCAGTCGTCAAATGAGGATCCGAAGATCGAAAAGTCATCCATGAAGACCTCAAGAAAATCACCCGCGATATCATGAAATATTGCTAGCATATATCTCTGAAAAGTTGCTGGCACATTACAGAGTCCAAATGGCATCCTTCTGAAAGCGAAGGTACCAAGGGGATAGGTGAAGGCGATTTTCTCTTGGTCTCGAGGGTCAATAGCCACCTGGTTATAACCTGAGAATCTATCCAGGAAACAAAAGAACTGATTTCCCGCTAACCGCTCCAGGATTTGGTCGATAAAAGGTAGCAGGAAATGGTCTTTCTTGGTAGCAGTATTGAGTTTCCTATAATCTACACACGCTCTCTAAGACGTAGGAGTGCTTGTAGGGATGGATTCGCCCCTATCATGGACACGGATGGTGAGACCCGCCTTTTTAGTCACAACATGTATCGAGCTCACCCACGGGCTGTTGCTGATCGGGTAGATGATGCCTGCATCAAGCCACTTGATTATTTCATTTTTTACAACCTCTCGTATATTCGAATTGAGACGTCGCTGCATCTCACAGAAAGGTCAAGCCTCCTCCTCCGTATATATATGGTGAGTGCAGTAGGAGCGGCTAATGCTAGTGAGATCCGACAAAGACCATCCAATGGCTTCCTTATGTTCAATTAGGACCTTCATTAGTTTGCACTCTTGCTCCCTGTACAATTCTGAGCTGTTGATTGCAGGAAGCATTTCATTTGGTCCTAAAAAATCATATTTTAGCATGTCAGGCAGCGCTTTAAGCTCGAGCGTGGATGGGGAAAGATCTGGCAATTCTTGGGACGAGATTGGCTCGAAAGGAACAGAAAATAGGACAAGGGGAGAAGGAAATTGGCCCTCAGGTTGGCCAAGGAGAGGGGCATCTTGGAATGATGGATCCAAGAAAGGAGTGCCCCAGAGATCAGTGTTTGGGAACAAGGTCTCAGTGTGGAATGTCGTTTCCACCTGATTTGGTAGGAAAGAAAGGGCACTCTGATCTTCAATGGGGTAGACCGGATGTGAGTAGCCTGGATATGACTCAAACCACGAGGCATAAGAGGCAGAGTGGACCTCATCATGGGCCTGGTAAGGAAGAGATAAGGGTAAGGGAAGGGATGGGGAAATGTCATAATACAAGTCAGTCAGGTCTTGATTTTCTAAGGGTATGCCGTAGCAAGTTGAATAGGTCCCAACCAATCCGATACATGCACTGACAGCCACGTCATCATCAGACATGTCATCCTCGATAAAATCACGATCAAAATTCTTTATAGCCTTAAAGATGTTTAGTTTAAGCTTTTCAAAGCCCACGACAATCTCAATACATCTTGATTCACAATCGATATGGGTGCGGCTGTGGCCGAGAAATGTCTACCGAGGAATATCGGATAATCAGAAAGTGACTCAGGAACTTCAATATCTAATGAAAGAAAGTCAACAGGAAAATAGAGACTGTTGACCCTAACCACCACGTCTTCCACCACACCCCATGGAATTTTGACAGAGCGATTTGCCAATTGCAGTGTAATAGGGGTGGGTTTCAGATTTCCTAATGGAAATTTTTTTAACATGATGGTCGGTACGAGGTTAATGGAAGATCCTAAATCCAACAAGGCACGATCAAAATTATAGCCTTTGATGCTGCATGAAATGAGAGGGGTGCCTAGATCGTTCTTCTTCGGTGGTAATTTTGACAGTATAGCACAACTCGCATGAGGCGAGAGAACCACCAGATTCTTGGTTTTCTTTTGCTGTAGCCTAGGTGTAGTGTAGTCTTTAAAGAAATGGGCGACAGTAGGGATGTTGTCGATAGCCTCTAACAAGGGAACCTTGATTTCAACATCCTTGAATAAATCACGTAGATTATCAAAGGTCTGTGTGTTCTTTTTCTTGCCTTTTGGCTCCCTTGGTAGAGCCTCAGGGAATGGGATTGACTCTGGCACCAGTTTAGGCATATCGTCCTCATGAGAATGCAGTGCGCATCTCGAATGAGAGGGCGATGAAGAAGATGGGCTAGGATCAGGTCAAGGCGGATCGACAGTTTGTTTACCACTCATTGTAATCACACTGGACGTCGCAGGTCTAGTGGGATCGTAAAGGGGAGGAGGGTTAGCAATAAAGACATACGAGTGATGTGCTGCTGCGGGATTAGCTTGAAATCCCGGTGGAGTACTCAGAGCTTGTAGAATCTGATGAACCAACCCCTGAGAAGGTCGTACCTTTTGTTGCAGGCCACGAGGTACAAAATTTCTCTGGTTAGGAAGAGGTTGGGCTGGAAGAGTGCCCTAAGATCGAGTCGCCATGCGTAGTTGATTGATCTCAGCATTCCATTGCGCCAATTGGTGCTGAAGAGAGGTCATGTTTTCTTCATGGCGCTTCGACATTTCCGTCATCATACGCATCAATTTATCAATAGGGCTTGATGTGTGATCATTCTGGGGTGTGCTAGGGCCTGGCGACGAATTTGCCACAGGGTTATACTGGGCTCTTGGGATGACGGGTGCGAACGGTCGCATTGGTCCGCCAGTGGGGTTTTGGCACTGCGAGTTACTGGACCATGTGAAGTTAGTATGATTTTGCCACCCTGGGTTATAGGTGGTAGAGAACGGGTTGTTCCCTAAGGCATTAGCGTCTTCTAATCCAGAAGTCGAGTCTGCATGTGTATATGCATCCTAACACATGGAGGCTTGGTCCTCCATGTCATAATACTATCTAGCAGAAGCTAGATCCACATTACTTATTGAGTTGCTTGGTGCGATACTCACGAAGGATGGTCTCACAGGATTCTTAGGAACAAGCCTGCCATTAGAAGGATTAGGGTTGTGACGGAGTGATGGTGTGGAGATGTTTGCCATAGAGCGGGCAGGGTTGGCCAGAAGCTCGTCCAGCTTCTTGTGCATGACGGAGGCTTCATCCAATTTTGTGCAATTAATTTAAGATCTGTGGATGAATGGGAGGGTTCCATGTCAACTTCGAGAACATTGCCAGGCATGCTGGTATGATTAAAGGCGACAATGGAGGCATTGTTTCATTGAGTTTTCACTCATGCTCTCAAACAATTCAAATGGTCCATTCTCATCTTTATTCATAAAATTCCCTCTGTAGGAAGCATCGGCGATCTGTCGCAAAGTCCCATTTAACCCATAATAGAAGATTTGGGCTATATGCCACTTTGGAAGCCCATGGTGTGGGCAGTTCCTTAGGAGGTCATTATAACTCTCCCAAGCCTCATGAAATTTCTCACCGTTTTGTTGCAAGAATGAAGTTATGGCTCGGCGAAGTGCATTGGTGTGCCCGATTGGGAAGAATTTCTTGAGAAATGCTGTACGCATCTCTTCCTAAGAATGGATGGGTCTTCCAAGGGTGTGCAACCATTGCGCCTCTTTGTCCCGCCACGAAAATGGGAACATTTTCATGAGGAGTATCGATAACCCAATGTTTCTTGGTTTAACAGTTTCTGCCAACCAGGTTAAGTCTTCCAAATGAAGAAAGGGATCTTCACTTGCAAGACCATGAAAGTGGAAATTAATTAGGCCAATGACATTAGGTTTCAAATCAAAATCGTCCCCGCCCATGGGGACCTGAATTTGCCCAATGGTCTCTGTAGCAGCGGGATTTTGATAGGAACTAAGAGACCTGGGCTCTTCCCTTTCAGGGGGAGGGTGATTCATTTCCTCCAATGTTTTCCTCATGACCTCGATTTGTTCATTATATAGGGCCATTTGGGCTTGGAGGCAGGTTATGGGGTCTACGGCTCCACCAGCAATTGGTGGGTTTGGAGGGTGTCCACCCTCGGAATTTGGGAGTGAGCGAGTAGCCATGTTTACAGAGGAGGAGGAGGATGATTCACCAGCTTCTACCCCTCTAGAATTATCAGATAATTCAAACAATTCTGGGTTTTGTGATCTCGTCCCAAACATGCACTACCGCAGGAAGAATTGGGGAGATGAGAAGGGAATGGAGATGAGACAAACAATGCCTCAAGGATATACTTGATGACAAATCAAAGCAATCAATGTCCTAACCTCTAAAATGTACCCCTAGACCTACAGATCTGGGTTACCAACTATCACAACCTATGGAATCAAATGAGAGCATCGCAGAACCAACGGCCAGATTGAAAAGCCGTTTACCCTAGTCTAAGACACCCAATAGCACGCGGGAACCCACACCAACACGTAGGCGCTACACGTAGGTAGTTAGACCTCCAATCCTTACAATGGGTCAAGTTACTCCCACTGTTAATTTAGAGGCTTCGGATCAAGTACTCAAGGAATGTGAAGGGAATTGTATATGGGTAATGCCCAAGTGCGTTGATTTTAAGAGTGTCAAGCAAGCATGCAACGGGGATCTCTCCTCGACTTGAAGTTTTTGGAGTGGTGAATGGCTTTTTGCATTTCGCTCTTTAGAATTTGTGGATTTTAATGTTTCACTTGTATACCACTTCAACCAATCTCCGGGTTTGAGAAAAATACAAGTTTCTTTGTTGCACTCAACCAACCCTTCTTCAATGTGGATTAGTTAATGCTTGCTAAAAATGCAATGGGCTTCCCTAGATGGAAATTTCTATGTGAATGGGAGCCAATTAATGCACTCAAGTGCTCCCAAACACCAAAAGATATCCACACACAAGGGCTCAACCACCAAATGATGTAAAGAAAATGAAAATGTTGGGGTTGAAATATTCAGGATCGAATCTAAGGCAAATGTAAAGTTGTGGTGGGGTTGGAATCAACTCAATTCCAATCCTCCCCACCAAAAAATGTGAACCCAAAATACTAATAAATGAGGCAAGGAAGGATGGCAATCAATCAATTTTTATCTTGCCTCTAAGAAGACTTTACACAATGAAATTGCCAAGAATCAAGATTCTTAGATTTTCACTATGTGAATTTTGCGAGAAATCAAGGGGCAGTGGAGATGATAGCAAACAATCAACAAGTGGGTTTTAGTCCACTCGCCCCAAGAAATTCCCAAGAAGTACTTTTAGGGTTTTTGGAATTTTTAGATTTTTTTTCTTTTCTGTATTTTGAATTAAGGATGATAACATGATCTAGTTTACTAAAGAGGAGAACACTAACCTTTTCTGCAACCGTTGCGAAGACCCAAGCGGCGACGGCGGTGACTTCACGCTCCCTCCTTGGCCTTGCTCCCGTCTCCCTCCTTCTCTTTGTGCCTCCTCCCAGCAACTAGCTCACCTGCACAACACAAACAAACGCACTCGTGAAGACAAGGGTGGGAAAAGAAACAAAGGAAAAGGATAGAAACACTTACTCTGAATGGCACCTCCCTAGCAACGGTGCCAAAAAAATGTGGTGCACACTTGAATAGGCTTATTTAATATGATGATATCATCATCAAAATTAGTATAGTGAGTTAACCTAAATCGAGTCTACACCAGTTTTACAAAAAAAAATTTAACCTGACCTACTTGATTTTATCTTGGTCACTTTTAGGCCCAGAGTCGATCTCAGGGAGGTGGGAATTAGGAGATTAAGAAGTTTCTACGCCTTTCCTAGAACATATCTCTTCCTTGCGTTTATTATGTTTTTGATTTTTTCTACTTTTAAGATTTTTGTGCTAATGTTGTCCTTGAGGAACACCCTAAAAAATGAAGTCCTTGGCTTGAAGCCAATTTCAGGTTCCAAAATTGATCTTGTCACTCACAAGATCGGGTACCTGCAAGACAAGAATGATCTTTTCTCTTTTATACTTTTTTTTCGATCTTTTTAATAGCAAGAATAAAATACAAATGAAAGCAAAATAAAATGTAAGGAAAGAAATGAAAAGAGATACTTAGCTTAGTATATGTGTATATATATATATAGTAGATACGTAAGTGGATATAGAATAGATATAGATATATAGATACTGTATAAATAGGGGTGGAGATGGAAATGGGGATGGGATGTAGCACGGTGTCAAGTTGGTCCACGTCTAGCAAGACGCAACCAACAAGACTAAGTGCCACGTGGAGTGTGGAGCGGATGTGTGTGACTATGGGGTGGAAAGCTTCTTTGCGTAGATATTAGGAAATATTCGCAACTGGTGCGAATATTCCAGCAATATAATGCGCGGTGAAGGGTAGGCACACGGTAGTGTGAGTAGGAGATGTGGGGTGAGTGTGTGTATGAGGGAATGTGGATATATGTGTAGGCATGAGTATATAAATATATATAACTATATATGCATATATATGTGTATATATATATATATAGATCGGGGTATGAATATGTGAATATGTATATGAGTGTAGGTGTGTGTATATAAGGGTGTGTAAGTGTGTATAAATGTGTGAATATTTATATGTGTATGTGTGTGTAGGTGAGCGTTTGCATATGGGTGAGAGAGTGCGTGAGTGTGTCTATCCGTGTGTGAGAGAGCATGAGTCTAAGTCGTCTGGAGGGTGAGAGCGTCGTCTGCGTGAGAGAGGGAATGTGTGAAGGGCACGCGTAGAGAGTGAAGGCGGGAGATGACCGGGTGCAGCAGGTGGCATGTAGAGAGAGAGAACCCGAGTCATCGGCTAAGTGAGAAACTCGTGCGGTCAACTACAGTGTCGTGCAGAAAGTGCGTGAGCAGTGATGGCAAGCGTGTGTGACCGACTGGGATGGTTCAGAGCTGCAGGGGCACTGCGGGAAGAAGAAAAGGTGACCGAGTGCAGCAAGAGCACACAAAGGCATGCAGAGAGCCACGGCGAGGTGGTAGGGTTGCACAAGTCTCACGGGAAGGAGCTTCTGAGCTCTGAAGCTCTGCTGTGTAGTAATGTCAATGGCGAACAAAAAAAAAGAAAACAGAAAACAAAGAAAATCAAGATAACAAAGCAAAATAAATCAAAGCAGAGAATCCACTACGCCTACTTGCTCGCAAAGGAGCTGGGCGATGGTGGAGCTCACTGTGGTGTTTGAGACCACGGGGAGCTTCTCCTGCACATAGTGTGCCTCTTCTCAACTGGTGAGAAGAGGGGCTACGTATGGAGAGGGAGAAAGGGAGAGGAGAGCACAGGCTGGTTGGAGTGAGTGAGAGGTAGTACTGTGTCTGATGGTGTGGAAGGGATGGCTGGAGGTAGAAGTGAGGGTGATGCTGACACCTTTGCAAAGGTTGTGGTGGGGGTCCTTTTATAGATAATGGGTGGTAGGGTGGTGGGTGCACATGTAGGTCATTAGGATATATATTACGGGAGGAATATTGGATGTAGGTACTCAGGTTGTTGAGAAATGAGTGTAGGCTTTTATTAGGTGGATTAAGTGGTAGAATTTAAATAGGAATGAGGTGGCCATGGAAGGGATGAAATGCTCAATCTCTCTCTATCTTCCTCCATAAAATGCACCAATGCAAATATTTATATAATCCATGCATAACTACCTAATTTAAATGCGTAATGTTAGGAAATAGCATAAGATGGCCTAATTAGAGACGTGAATTGCTGCGCCATCACAGGGTCATTAGTGACATTTACGCATGTTGCTAAAGCGTGCATCCAAGGAGGGCCATGCGATCACGATCCAACGCACCACATGGAGCTACGTCGTGTGCCATCCAACTTCAGTCGTTGCCTCTTCATCGCGCTCAGGAGCTATCAGTCATCTGATCGCTCGATCGGACGGTCAAAAGTGTGTGAAGCCGCTTCCTCTTCTACTATTACCACACATGCATACGATCGCATGTCATCGCGCGCATGCGGTGCACTCCTCCATCTGGCACACAATAGGACACCACGTCGGACCCTCTGTAGCCACTCGATGTCGATCGGACGCTCCAATTTCGATTGGGTGCACTCCACTCGCTCAAGAGAGGCGAATCGCGTTTCAAACGTGCACCTACTCTTTGTGATAGAGCGCGCAACCTCTGCACTATGCCACTTGTCGCACTTTTGATTTATTCCTCTAGCTCTCTCCACCGTTGGATGATGATCCAACGGTAGCGATTAATCTGATCTTTGTGGAGAAGGAGCACTACGGTAATGCGGGGGGATGAGATGGCACCACATGGTGCCATCTAAGTCATCCATCTCCTTTCACTTGTAGGTGGTGCCACGATGTTGGATTGGACTGATTTTTGCTCTGTTAGACTACAATCGTCGATCCGAACTTATCTGTGTGGTTGAATTTGTCATCTGATGTGTAGATTTTACACCACCTTTCCCCTTGACCTCTAATCTTTCTCGGACTACACCTGATGCTACGGAGGTCCAATCGAGGCGATCTTGGAGACGTTAGACTCTGATTGTCGCCCTGATTAGATCCGTTCGGTTGGATTTTCAATCCAAGGACCCAATAAATATTACCCTATCCCTTGACCAGAAAAAAGGAAAATTAACCTATAATTTATACAATCTTACGTAAATGCATGATGATGCATGTTATGCAATATTTATAATGCATAATGCTTCTATAAACCTAGGAACATGCAAAAAAAGGCATTTTAGGCCAATTAGATGTGTGCACATCAAGGGCTACTTCTGATTCCCCCTCCCCCTGTTGGGTTCGTAGGGCACGTATTTGATCAAAAATGCATCATAGTACAGTTGAGAAATACGATCAACAAAAATAAATTCTAAGATAACGAGACTTGAGTCCCAGTCGTTCGTCTCTGGGAGACATTTTGGAAATGCAAATTCAAATTCGATCTCGCTCGCTCTACCCGTTCAAAATCGCATGTCGATTTATACTAAATATGTATTGATACATGACATGCTGTTGCCAGAATATTAGAAATTGAAAGCATACAACTTTAATCACACCAAAAGATGATAATCAGGCACATGGTGATTTTCAACATATAAATATTTTCATTGAGGCATGATGGTGGTTACAGCACAGGTAGTGGAATGCTTGTACAGGGAAATTTAAATCTAGCTAGTAGAAAACGACTGCATACATGAATCTTTGGGGGGGATTATGCATGCATCATTGGGGGAGAATATGGAGCTACACTACTAAGCAGTAAATAAAACATTAAATCTATGAAAAACTATAATCTAGTCTAGCAGAACTAAGGGCATTCAGAGGTGGGCTCCGATGACCTTTGAATGGGTGAGAAGAGACAGAGGGGCGGCCAATGGTGCTTAGGCTGGCCCTTGGAGAGAGGTTGGAGAAGTTGATCCTGCTCTAGGCTTGTCATGGAGGTGGTGGCATCATGGTGGAGCTCGCGAACATGGAGGTGGAGGTGGTGATGGCTTATGGAAGGTGGAGCTATGCTAAATGACCAAGATGGACCAAATGGCCACCCCTTAGGTCTTTTTATAGACCCAAGGGAAGCTCTCTAGAGAATTATGGAATTCTCTAGAGAGGCCTATGGTGGGAGCTCTTGGGAGAGTGAGAGAGAGGATGGATGGTGGTTTTTAGATCCACCAAATGTGGATCTAAAAATTGAATGGCTCTTGGTTGCTAATTTTAGCAACCAAGGCAACAACACATGGTAGAAAGTTCTAGAGAACTCTAGGCTAAGTATTTTCGTGTGGATGGTGTGTGTTGGTGTGTGTGGGTGTGTGTGGGTCGAAACTTAGGTGGCTCGGTTGATTAGGTTAGGTTCTAGTAGGTTTAGGTCAAGGTAGGTCTCAAATTAGGGTTGTAAACCCTAATTCACTTAGGTAAAGTGCAATTAAACTTAATACAAGTTTAATTGGGTGTGTGAAAGCCTAATTGAGAGTAAAATAGCTCAATTAAGTCAGGTCTAGGTCAATTGGACTCTCACTGAGTCCAATTGGACAGTGTGTGCTGAGATCAGGGCTCAGTTGGACTCAGTGAGTCCAATTGAATAGACTGAAGAGATTGACCATGATCCAAGTCAATTAGGTTTAGTGAGGACCTAATTAGGTCCTTAGGGAGGTCTAGAGGTGATGTACTAGGGTTAGGGCACCTTAATTTAGGTTCCTAGGGGGTTAGAATAGGGTTTAGGGAGCTAGAGATCCAAGATCAAGGCTTGAATCTCAAAATAGGGTCTAGAGGGCAGTTCTGGACGTCCAATAAAGTTATCAATCGTCTTATAATGAAAAATCAGAAGTCCAAACTTATTGTCTAGATGTCCAATCAAAGTCAGGAGGGATTCTAGGTTCTGTCTTTTGGGTATTTTGTAGAAATTGGATGTCTGACCAAGTATTTGGACGTCCAATAACACTGCAGAAGTGGGTTTACGGTGTGCGGGAGTTGGCTAAGGGTTCTGAACATCCTATAACTCATCTAGACATCCAGATAGAGGCTAGAATTAGGGTTTTAAGGTTTCCTAAGGTGCAGTGACCTAATCTAAGGGTGGCTAAGGCTCAGGGAAGCTTCTAGGCTGTCCTAGGGCTACAATGGATCTAAGTTATTCACAATTTATTTCTTTATTCCTACTTAATAGAATAGCATACCTCAACTCCCTTACATTATTATCTACTGCATCTAATCTAGGTCTTCCGCTCCAGCTCTGCTGCAACACTGGCTATTCTTTATTCTTCAGATCCAGCTTTAGATCCAACTTTAGATGCAGCTTCTAATCACCTTATTACCTGCAATTGACATAATGCACCTAATTAGTACATTATAGCATTATTTTATGCATAGCTAAAAGAAAGCAGTAAAGGTGCTAGTAATGCTTATGCATGCATGAATTACCCTAACTTATGCTAAGTCCTAGCCTAATTTTAGTCAATTAAGAACTATGATTGCTACGCAATCACCCCCTCCTCCTGCCTGAGATGCGGATGATAGCCTTTGGTCCAACATCCTGAAGAAAGTCTCCGTAAAGGCCTGAAACTGGGCAACCAGATCCGGAGCCTGCTGAGGGGGATCCACTTGTCTGTCTCCACCAGTCTAGCTAATAGCACTAGCCTACCTGGACCTACATGGAGCCATCTCTCTCTACATGGTGAAAATCAACTGTCAACAACTGCAAGTTCGCTACAAAACCAAAATGTGCAATCTTATGCGAATCGGGTTTCCTATCAATCAACAAATGGGTACCCATTATTTAATGCATTACGAATGTCTAGCATGAACACTCACATTATCACAGTCACCCAACACAACTAACAACGTCAATAGCCAACATTCATTTATGATGCATTAAATGAAAGAAAACTAAAGTGTTGACAATAAAATTAAAATTCACCATAAAGTAGAAAGTAAGGAGAGTCTCCTACAATCACCAAAAGATAGGAAATAAAATCTAGCAGTAGAAAGAAAACTACTACTAAGAGCTACTGGCTTAGTACGGACCGTCTCCTCAAGTAGGACCTGGTTTCGCAGAAGCTTGACCAACGGCAGCCGCTGACTCGACTGCTCAGCAACACCTAAGTATGGAGCCTGAAACTATACGTCAGTGAAAATTGACTAGAGTAGACAACAAAGCAAGTGGTAACATTAACAAGAGTACAGAAAAAGAAAGGGTACCATATCAGGAGTTCATCTGTTTATAGTTTATTTCTTAGCTAATTATGGTCATGTACCTTGCTCATATTCTTATAGTTCACAATCCATAAATTGACGTCTCGGGGCATGAGACAATCTCACGTAACTTCCTATGGTGCAAGATCGGTATAAGCCATCCTTCTGGCTGGGAAGACCGCTTATACCCTAATGTGGAACCCTAATTGGCTTTATTTCAAGTCTAATTTAATCTCAAAATATAACACCTTGAACTTCAAATAAGAAAGTGAGTAGTCCAAGATGTTTACAATTTAAGCACAAATCCCTGGTAGGTACAGGAAATCAGGGTTAGGAATTCAAATCATCTCATCTTCAATCAGATATCGAATCGAGTTCACAAATTAGGAAACTTGCATTTAAATGATAATTACTAAGAAAATAAGACAAGTGAATCCTAATTGAATTGTTTCCTTTTCTCTTTCCTAAGATTAAGAGGTTGATTAGGGAAGAAGAGAGAGTTTATCTGCCCTTGGAGTGGTTGATTGCGCAGAACTCTTCGTGATGTACCTCAAAAAATCATAAGAAAAGCAAATAGGGCAAGTTAGTGCTCAAATCAATCAGGAAAGATATGACTAATGGTGAATTGCAAATTACTCCGCAGCAACAGCGCCAAAATGTTATAGGGCAGATTAGGAGAGATTTAATATGTGGTCGTCGTAGTATACTCCTAAATCACACAACAAACACTTAAATTTATAAACTCAGAATCTAATTGGTGTCCGAAGTCCTTCACAGGGAGCAAATGTAAAATTCACGCATTAATCTCAATTCAGAATAAATGAGCACAGTAAATTGAGCATCAGAAAGAAGTTATTCAATGGATAAACTGGTCAGAATAGCATTCAAACATAGATCAAATTATCTCATGAAGGGCAAAAAGAATGGAAGAAATCTAAAAGTGGTGATTTAGATCATCATTTTTATCCTTCTAATTAAGCATATACCCAAGTATTCAAATCATTCAACAATATCCTCAATCAATTAATCAACCTTAACTTAGCTACTTAAATAATGTCACAATAACCAAAATCAAAGGCTCAATCAGACGTCGCCTATCAAAGCCAGATGACTTAACCATCACAGCACAGCCCCACGGAAGGCACAAGGGTAACGAGGCTTCTCAAGGCCTTCCATTCTTCTTCAAGCCTTTCTAAAGAACATCACAGGGCCATCTCTCTCAGAGGCTAAGTATAAGCCTCCTCTTCAGCACACACCCAAGGCTAAGGGTTGCACAGCAAAACCCTCCCCCCTCCTCTCACAAATCTCTCCTCTTCTCTTCTCCCTCAAACCCGGGGGTAATCAGGCATATAGGCAGGTAAACGGATCCGGGTAGGGGACCAGACCCACATGGCAGTGGCCACGAGCAAGGTGTGCATGAGTGAGTGAGGGACCCGACCCCTCGGTGTTCCAGGCGATAAGGACAGAATAGGAATTCCACTTAAGTGCCTGCGTGAGCCCTTCAGCTTACGAGGTGAGACTATGTTCCCCACCTACCTTCACGTGTGCCAGCAGGAAGCAACTCCTTCCAAATCACAGCAGCAGTGTGGCTTCACATCTCAATTGGAGCCCTAGGAAGGCTCCTAGAACTGGGCCTTAGCAAGAGGACGTGATAGTAAAGCCAGAGCAGGTATGAGCAAGGCGGACAACACCAGAGATGATGGCGGCGATGGCGAGCGACGACGAACACTTGAAATGATGAACACTGGCTCAAAAGCTTCAATTAAAGAGCTCAGGAGGATCGTCGAAGGACGACGAAGGTGGTGGTGGTGTCCGCATGGTGTATGGGGGTGTGTGGTGACCTGGCGAAGTCGGGGAAGAGGTGCAATGGAGGGTGAGTTCGACGTAGGTTTTGAGTGGGTAATCCCCTCAATTTCTTAAGGGCTTTTGGTGGGTGTGAGTAGGCAGAGTTTGTAGAGGTGATAGTGGGTCATTTGGAGGTCTGCGGAGGGCAGAAGGCCTCACCGGCATTCTACCGGAGCGGAAGTCGGGGAAGAGGTGCAGCGGAGGGTGAGTTCGACGTAGGTTTTTAGTGGATAATCCCCTCAATTTCTTAAGGGCTTTTGGCAGGTGTGAGTAGGCAGAGTTTGTGGAGGTGATAGCGGGTCGTTTGGAGGTCTGCGGAGGGCGAAAGGCCTCACCAGAGTTCGGCCGGAGAGGAAGAAGACAATGGGGGAGGTAGTGGATGGTCGGTCTATATAAGAGAAAGAGATAGGGAGATTCAAGAGAAGAAGAGGAAGTGACTAAGACCTAAATTAATGGACGAAAGGGCAAGGGAGGTGCCGGCTTTGATTGGCCTGCACCGAAGAGGGTGAAGCCTCCAGTAGTGGAGCGACAACGACGAAAGGGGTCTGGGGACTCTTATTGTAGCTAGTGAGGAGTGGAGGAAGGCAAGGAAGATGGTCCCGTTGCCTATAGTATGTGGCAGTGGGCGAGGAAGTCAGAGAGAGACGAGTCGCTAGAGCTATAGTGGAGGTGGCCGGGGAAGGAGAATTTGTGAAGAAGTGTTGCCAAACCAAGCTCAAGACTACGACTTTGCAAAGGGGATGCTTTTATAGAGCTCAGGGCAAGCTCTGGACAAGGAAACAAGCATAATATTGGCTTGTGCTTGAAGCACACGATACCCATGAATCTCATGGGTTCGCTAGAACATACCCTTGTGATTTGGGAACCAAGACCGATCTCAATCAATTCCTCATAATGTGAACACCAATACCACCAAATTTGGTGGGATTTGGTGGTGATTTGAATAGATTTAGGTGTGGTCAAAGTCGTCCTGGAGGTCAGTTGACCTCTAATGGCGGCAAGGGTCATTATGCAAAGAATATGACAAAGTTAGGGACTGATATGCAAGGATTTTCGAAAGTTGGGGGCTTCTCTGATAGAAACAGAGTTTAAATGGACTGAAATGTAAACTTGGTCAGGATGGATTCTGATTGGGCCCAAATTTTGGTGCAAACCTAATTTGGACCCAAGGAATCTAGTGAAGTCAAATTTGAGTTTTGACTACATTTGACTGGGTAATTCGTGTGGAAACCTAAATTAGGATAGAAATCTGTCTGTGACTCTATTTAAGGTCTAAATACGTTCAGATGGTCAAATAAAGGATACCAAACCTCAAGAAATATTTTTATATGAATTTTATGAGATTTATGTGAATTTTATATTGACTGAAACCTCTGTAATTTAAGCAGATCTAAAATTATGGTTTTAGGTGCTGATTTGATTCTCGAAACACATAAAACCCTGTTTCTGTCTGTGTGGACCCACCTATTAGACTTTAATGCTTATTAGACCTTAGATTAACCCTTGGAAAACCCCGTGGTTACTCTTCTTTCATGATATGATGTTAAAACTGCAGAATTAACCCTGATTTAATGTTCTTCTCTTAAAATGGATCTGAGTGTAATTATGACTCTCAGGCGACTATGTAGGAGCATTTGTCACTTAATTATAACTAAATAAAGATATTTATGGCTCATGATGGTGTTACCATTAGAGTGGCATATGTGAATTAAACTAGTACATGCAAGAAATTACACCTGATGGGTCCATAGGCACTCGAACCAAACAGGATCAGAGGAAGGGTAGACTACTTTACCTAATGTCACAGAAGGGTCACGGTGACTCTGAACTGTGTGCACAGGGCCTAGGAAAAGTGGCCACACCTGGCTCAGAATCCGCACACATACCGAGGATACGACCTGGTTCACACAGGCCAAAAATAGGGTCGAGCACTCCTAGTCACATTTCTGATTTTTCACTAAATGAATGGTACCCAAAAGTGAAAATAAACCACACCAATGGGTACAATGCGTTGATACAATTCCAACATTATCCTATTTTTTGAAATCTAAGGTCGAGAAGGCCTCGAATCGGAGGAAATAGTGTGAGGGCATCCTGAACAGAACCCATTCACTCAGTACGGTCGCTACCCCACGCGAGCCGCTCGCGCAACACGTGTCGCAGCGCTATTCACCTACACTCCCCTTACGGATCACACCACACTCGTGCCACTGTGTGAAGTATGACTTTTACGGTGGAAAGCTTGCATTTTGTGGATTGACAAATGGGTCCCCGAGGAAAGCTTTTAAAATTTTAGAAAAGGAAAGTCTTAAGGCTTTCCCTCTCTTTTCCTCTTTTAATTAAGAGGTTTAGAGAATGATGACCCAAGGACCCAAATGAGTCCTTAGATAGGCTGATAGGTTGTTGCAAATAGGTTTAGGAGGGTGAAATGTCTAAATTACCCTTAAGGTTGGATCCACCTTACATTTAAGTCCTTGTTGACTTCGTTTGGCCATAACTAGAGCTATACACCTTGGATTTGCACGAAACAAGCATCGTCGAAAATTTTATGATGAGAGGAATCCAACAGTATCATATTTGGCACCCTTTTAAAAACATTTGGCTATGGGTTGACACAAAATATGCATTTTTTAGCAATTCAAGGAAGTGCTGACACCAGCACCGAACAACAACCGTGTTTCCGGGTTCGCATTAACCCAGATCACCTTGAAATTGCTCGAAACTTGGATTTTGTGATGTTACACCCTTCACCCATCCATTATCCTTTCCCTCCCTCTTCTTCACATTCCCCATCCCTTCATTTCCCTTCCTTCCCATGCATTCCCCCCTCCATTTCCCTCCCCCTTTCCCTTTCTCTTCACATTCCCTTGCTTCCTCTATTTCCCTTTCCCCTTCCTCTTCTCCACATTCAACACAAAACATTCAATATACATATCAAATGTAAGTGGGCACACCCCAAATGATTACAAAGGAAAAAAGTAAATGCTTCATCCATAAATAAAATAAATAAGTGGGCACACCCCACACTTAACATTAAAAGAGCATTTTAAAAAAGAAAGTGGTAGAAGAACCTCACCATATATAGTGACGAAATGGTCCAGAAACGGTGCAGAAACAGTATAAAAATGCGAAGAACCTATATGAAAAGGCAATAAAATAAATTTTAGTTTTGAAAAATAAATGAACATAAACTTTGAAAAAAGATGAAAAAATTTAAGAAAATTTAAACAAAACAGACAACTAAATCTGTGGGTTACTGATAAACGTCAGTTTATTATCATTCTTATGCCCTAAAATAAACCTAGCTCTTAAGATTTTAACTCCGCAAATGGGTTTTTGGGCTGCATTTACGTATCAATTAGGTTAGGCATGCATTGCATATTTTATTGTTCTTTTGACATGTTTATTTGAGTGTTAGAGATGAACAGATAATCAGATCCCTAAAACCCTAGCACTTAAGAAGGCAACTGGTGAAGAGGAAGCTCATTCCAGCTGGGACTCAGCCAAATCCAGCTCATCATAGCTGAATACCAGCTCACTTGAGTTAGGGTTAGCTCCATTAAGCTTCATTCAGCTCATCTTAACTGGATAGTAGCTCAGGGCAACTCATCTTAGCTCACCGTAGCTCAAGTTAGCTCAGACCCTACATAACTTAGTTGAGTCTAGCTCACCTTAGCTCCAATCAGTTCACTGGAAGCTCTAACTAGCTCAACTAAGTTGACAAGAGTTTACCTCAACTCAGGTTCAGTTACTTCCAGCAACACTCAACTCAAGTTAGCTGAAGATGACTTCATATAGCTTAGGCCAGCACAAGTCCAGCTCCTGTGGACTCCACTTAGCTCAACCTAGTTGAGCTAAGCTATCTTAGCTACTCCAGGTAGCTAGGTCCTCCCCTGGAAAATCAGACCAAGCTCACCTCAGCACATTTTAGCAGAAGCCAGCTTACTTTATCTTGGCTTAGCAGCTAGCAAGGAACTAGCAAACTAAGCCAGCTAAAGTAGCTCCCTATAACTCCCTTCTGCAACTACCAGCTCCAGTCAACTCCAGACATTCCTTCCTTAACTCCTCTTCCCTAAACCCTAGCTCCATCCCACCTCCTCCTCTACTCAACTACTAGCTAATCTAGCTTAGCTAGCTTAGCTCAGCTAAGCCCTCCACTCCATGGCCGTCCATCAACCACCTAAAACCCTAACTTAACTCCACCTCAACTTGGCTACTAGCTCCACCTAAAAACACCTCCACATCCTTCCTTTTTTGGTGCCAACCACCAACCTCCACACTTCTTCACACCACCACCTCCAAAGGCCACCAAGAAGTTGGCGCCAAAATCTTCCCTTCAAAACCCCCCCTTATCTCCACCTTATACCTAAGCTACCTAGCCATCCTAACCCTACACCTACCCCCCTTATGGAACCTTAAACTTGGCGCCAAAACCACCACCAACACCCCATTGTTGTACTCTCGAATTGCTATGCTAACATATTTGGTTTTGGAAAACCTGTCGTTGTAGCTTGAAAGCGAAGAATTCGTGTTCAACAAATAAAATTTATACCGAAAAGAATTCCGGGTCAAACACAGGGAGGCTACGTTGATCTATATTCACAATTATATTTTTTAGAATTTTTGAAAAGCGAAGCGATATAATTACAATGGAGTTATCAGACTAAAAGAAAGAGAGAGAGAGAGAGAAAGAGAACATGCATTCAATATTTCAAACTATTTATACAATCAAACCAAATAAAAATTACACTAGAAAGCGGGAAATCAGCTACACTAGAAAGCAGGAAAATTCTACTCTAGAAAAGCTGTAAAGAAGAATGGGAGAGAGAAGTTATCCTCCTCGACGATTGCTTGGAGGACGAGCCAGACGAGATGACGCCTAGACGAAGGAGAACGGAGCAGGACGAAGGAGGACGAATCAGAAGAATGGGAACGGAGCAGCACGCCGTCGTTGTTGCGGGATCCACTTCCGAAGGGGGACGAAAATTTAGACTTTATCTCACGAGAAGCATCCTGGGTGTGGGACAAGCTTCTCTTGAGCTTTGGAGAGGTAGAGAAGAGAAGGAAGGGATGAGAATTTCGTGTGGAGGGGGTCTCCTTTTATAGTTGCAAGGAGTGGGGGCAAATTGGTCATTACATCTTTAAAACAATAATGAGGGTCTTTGTGACGGATAAAACCGTCACTTAAGCCCTCCTCAGCCGCACTCTTTCTCAACGCCCGCCCACGTTCTTTCATCCACAGCCATCTGATCGCAAGATTGGACTGCTTAAGATGCGTCTTCGCCCGTTGCTGAGCACCCGCCCAGCGCATATGATGGCGCATCCTCGCTACGCGTGCAATAGCACGTGAACTCTATCGGTGGATCTGAGCCACCCAATGACAATCCAACGCCAGCCAGTGCTCGCTCGCCCGCACCTTTCTCCCCTTCGCTACGGCCCGAACCCGCAGCTGTAGCTCGAGATAGTGCCCTCGACCGCTGCGCTACGAGGCGCGGATGGTTGAGCGGACGCTTTTAAGTGCAGCTAGAGGGGGTGGGTGCGGGGACTTCAGAGATTGCATGCGGCCGTTTGGGCGGTCGAGATGGTGCCACGTGGTGCCATCTTGGCCGTCCATCTTCTGGATGTTGTAGATGGTGCCACAGGTGTCGAATTGACTCGATTTTTGTGTCGTTGGGCTGCGATCGTCGATCTGAATTCATTTATGCAGTCGGATTTGTCAATTGAAGTGCGAATTTACACCATCCTGGCCCCTGGTCTTCTAGGGTTCCCCGATCACTATCTGATGCTACGGATGCCTGATTAGGGCGATCTTGGAGTCGTTGAACTCCAATCGTCGCCCTAATCACATCCAGACGGTTGGATCTTCGATCTGAGGCCCCGATAAAATGTTTGCCTTATTCAAGCACATAAAAGGAGACAATTAACCTCCATTTTATTCAAGCTACTCTAAATTCAAGATGATGCATGTTATGCAATATTTATATCATGAAATGCAATCAATGCTTAAGAACATGCATAAATTGACATCTTAAGTAGTGTAAATGTGTTTACATCACCCATCATTTGGCGCCACTTAACACCTACCCTTGATCCCAAAACCATCACCACATGGAAGCATCCTAGCCCTTCACAAATCCCACGCCAGTTAACCCTTCTAAACCCACATTAGGTTGGCCCCAAAATCCTAACTAACCTACATCTACTTGGCGCCAACTAACATCAACATATCCACCCTCCATCCACTTCAAAACCACATCCTAACCTTCCATTCTCCAAACCAACAACCAACACCTTAACCCTCCTATGGTTGGCGCCACTAATGGTGCCTCTCCACCAACATAACTACCACCCACACACCTCGTCCCTTGGCGCCAAATAACCCTAGCCCTGGGATGATTTGACCACCCTCATAAGCCCATCCTAACCCTACACATCACCTACACCTACATCCCCATCACCACTCCTATATATACCCCCTACCTACTGACAAGCATAGAAATCACTAGTTTTCAGAAAACAACGTCGTAGTATAGTCGCGAAATCCCCTTGACAAAAACATTTGTAATATCGAAACTCGATGGATTTATTCCTTTGAAAACTTGAGTCGCAGTCGTTCATCTCTGGGAGGCATGAAAACAAGTCAAGACTTGAATCGACTTAATCTAACCTAATATTTTTGTCTTTTTGTGTTGTTTATCTTTATTTTGAAACACGAAATGAAAGCATGCATCAAAGTTGTAAGCCATGTAGATAATAGTATGCATATAAAACCATTAGACAAGAGTATCATGCATCAAAAATTAAGTCGCTATAAAATCTGGATACATGGAAATAAAGCTAAACTAAAGAAAGGGATCAACCAAGAGAGGCTAAGGAGAAGCCTTCTTGGCCATCCACTAAAGAGAAGAGGATGGGTGTGTGCACCCAAGTGGAGAGAGGAGGGTGTTGCACCCTTTCTCTATTAATGGTCGTCCTTGAGAAGACATTAAGGGGGGCCTTCTTTATGGTTATCTAAGAGGAAAAGAAAATGGGGGTGTGGATCCTCTATGGTGGAAGAAGAGGGCACACCCACAAGAAGAAACGAGAAGGTGTTGCATCCTTATGCTCTTCTTCTTCTTGCCACCCTTGAAGAAGCTTGGAGGAGAGCTTCTTCCTAACCGTCCATGGAGGGAGCCTTAGAGGAGGAGGACGGCCATGAGAGGGAGAGGAGGAGATGTGGTCGCAAGTTGAGAAAGGAAGAGAGTGAATGGAGATGGTAGTCAATTTCGTGGCTCTCTTTGTCCTTATGGGAAGGCTACATTTGGTTGCCACTTTTGGTGGCTCCAAAAATAGAATTTCCATCAATGTAGGATCTAGAGTTGATGCATGGTGTTTTGGGGTTTCCAAGAGTGGGTGTGCGTGGGTTTGTAGGGGTACAATAGGAAGGTAGGATTTAGGAAGGAGTGTGTGTATGATTTGAATTTCGTAGAGTGATGTTGTGTGGGTTTTGGTAAATCTAGGTTAGGTTGACCTACATGAAGTGAGTGTGGACCTAATTAGGCTTAGGAAAGTCTAATTGAATAGGAGTGAACCTAATTAGGTCAAGGTCAAGTCTAATTGGATGTGTGCATGTGATTAGGCTAGGGTAACCCTAATAGATATGAGTTAGTTAGATCCTAGGTGGATCTAATTGGGCTCGGGTGCACCCAATCAACTGTAGATGCACCCAATTAGGTATGGGATGATTCAACTAGGTTAGGGATAGGATATAAAGGGCTATGGATAGTGGACTAGGCTTAGGAGTTCTCTAATTAGGTTTCCTAGGGTGTCTGGTGGAGTTCCTAGGTCAAAATAGGCAAGCTAGGGCTTCCAGCACCAAAATCAAGAACTAGACAGCAGTATCAGATGTCCAAGATAGTGGCCAGACGTCTTATACTATAAAATTGGACGTCCAATTCTGTATCAGTATGAGTTTTGGCTTCCTGGATTGTTATTCTGCATAAATCAGACATCCAGCCAGATGTCTGGACGTCCTAAAAGGTGCTGGAGAGTGGGTTTTAGGTTTTCTAAGGTGGGTTTTGGTTCCTAAGTGTTTGGGAGAGGGATAGGGTGGATAAGAACATGGATAGTGCTATCCATGTTTGGGTTTTGAGGCTAAGGTACCCTAATGGAGGTCATTTTGGGTTTGGGAAGGCTGTCCTAGGGTTTCTAAGGGTGGGGATAAGGCTATCCTCCTCACTCCTCTTATTTAGATTAGTCTTCTTCTTCCTTTATTGCTTTATTCCACTATCTCCTTCATCCTGAATCATTTTATTACCTGCAAATAGTATTGAAAACCATTAAATGGCAGGATATCTCATCTTATTCTAAATATATTGATGCAATGCATGATATGCAAGATATGAGTGCAATATCCACAATTTAAGCTAGGTTCAGACATTATTTAGGTTGATTAGGACCCATGATCGCTGTGCAATCATACCCTCATGCCTAAACTTTGCTAGTCCCTAGCAAATGCAAGGCTAAATGCATGACTAAGTTATTTACAAATTTAATCCCTAAAGGACTACTTATTCTTTTTATCAAAAAGCTTGACTAAAGATTTTTCTCCTTTTGTTTCATCCAGAAATCTACAAATCCAGATACATGAAAGTGTAGCTATATAGCTTTTGCAATGGAATTGAGTGAAAGGCCTGATTCACCTCTGGAGTCTGTACTTAACCCCTTGTAAAATTCTAGTGGGATAGGCGGACTTCTTCCCTCGGGGTATCTAAGATTTTCTTTGTTTTTTTGAGTTGCACCCCTACTTTAAGCTTAGGTAGAGAATGCCAGAGGGAAATTGATGTGTTTATTTGATGGCTCACTCTCACTTAGTGCTATATAGAAATTAGTACTATAGAATCTAGATTCCCAAATTATTAAGTAACTCAACTCAGAGAAAGACGAGGAAAACTATGCTCTCTTTTGGTTCCTTTGTATTCATTCTCTCTTTTTCTTTTTTTTTCTTTTTCTTTTCTTTTCTTTCTTTTCCTTAGAGCTCACAATCTCACCAAATTTACACATATGACATGTATTTGTGGTCTCACTTAGCATTAACACTTTAATTGAGTTCCATAACCCTAACACTAAGTCGGAATTCCTCAGCCAGTATTTAGGTGGTCAGAAACACAGAAAAATAGGTTAAGGCCTTACTTGGTGGATCTCAAATTTATTTGGTGGTATTACCTCAATGCAACTGAAATAAACACTAAATATTCACACACTCTTTTTCTTGCTTTTTCTTCTTTTTCTATTTTTTTTCCTTCATTTTTCTTCTTCCCTTTTTTTCTATGTATAATTTTTTTTTTTCAACATAACATAAGCTAACATACATTGACGAACTTTATTGAGGAAGCATTATTAGGGATTGGTGATACTCAAGAGACATTGGGTGGCTTATTTGGTGGAAGTGCCTACTCACAACACTGGGAGAGACAGATAGGACAGTGTATTTTTGATCTTGACATCAATACCCTCCTTCAGCCGAGGATTCCATAAAGAATGGTTGTAACCATTCACCTTAGCCTTAATTTTATGAAAACTCGCTCTCTACGTATTTTCCTTATTTGATGGCTCTCAAAATTTCATGTAAAATGTATACGCAGGATCCGAGAGCGAAAACTATGCCTTATCTCTGAGTATCGTCACCTAATTATCTAGGATTCCAGATTCCTTGCACTAATCTTAGAGCACTAGTACATTCTACTCTCATCTCACACTATTTGGTGAATTTTTGGAAGAAAATCTACCTGACTCCCAAAACACTATCCAGGGGTTCAGGAAAAGAAGCACTGCTTCCTCTTGATAGACTAACGACGTTTATCAGCCTTCACCGTGAATCCATTGCAAATTCTACGTGTGAGTGAAAATTATACTGGATTCCAGATTATAGGAATCAACTAGAGGATGAAATCCTTAATAAATTCTCTCGATAAAAATCTTTATTCATGAATGCAATATATATATACATGCTATGTATAACCTTTCAAGAATTGCACTTTGAAAATTTCCCTAATTCGAGTTATATTCAGCTTGACCCTAAATTTAGAACAAAAAGGTGAATGGATGAGTTGAAAGTGGCTATTGCGAACGATTTTTAGCTCCAGTGTGAACATTGGAGGTGGAGTCAATTGTTCTCAATTTAAGGACCCTAAAGTGCAATTAGCATGATGTACGAAAGGTTTTCCTAGGTGTTGGTAGAAAAATTTTTAGTTTACAATTACTACCCCCCTATGCCTATTTTCTTGCATGTCCTCATGTATGAATACAACGAAAAATAAATTAAGACAGGGAGTAAAAGGGTAGAATTCACCTGGCATGGCTCCTGAATTTTGACGTTCCACTTATTCCAACACCTGATATCGAATATGCAGGAAAATATGCCAAATAAAATATGCTATATATAACTGCTGAGATTTACGCCTCCAGCTGGGCGTACACTCAAAAAGGATATGTCAATACACTATTTAGAATGGCGAGTAAAATGATGAGAATTTTAATCTCGTTCGCCAACAGTGGGCCGCAAATGTGGACCAGCTGTCCATGAATTCCAAGTCCAAATAATCGAAAGAATATGTAGATGGGGCTTGGGATTATCTGCAGCCAGATGCTACAAAAGAAAGACGAATAATTACAGGTGCTTGGAAGAAATGAAGGTGAAGGCATCCCTAAGAGGTGATGAAGAATGTGGGTGGTAGGGGTATGGGTGGAGTCGTGTGGGGTAAAGTCATATGGATCTTGATAATGGTGATGAATGGAAGGCATGACCCAAATAGTGTGGTTAGATCTGGAAATCAAGGTCCAATGATCAGTCTCTGTACCAAAGATGTTTGGGTATCATCTTCTTCTTTCATCTCTTCCAAAATTTCCAATGCCAATTCCCAATTATCACATAATTCCCTAAAACTTTTCTCTTCCTCCGATAACTCATCATATGAAATCCCTAATAATCTTTCAATCTCTTGAATATCCTTTTCATAAAGGGATATTTCCTTCTCACTTAGATGAAATTGGTCATTAAACTTGGTAGTGAGTCCCCCCGTGAAAGTGGAATGGGCTGAATCATTGATTGAGGAGATGTTACAGTCTTTTTGATTTTGTTGCTCTGTGTGTGTGATCATTTGAATTAATTCATCAATGTTTCCATGGGTATTCTCAAATACAACAAAATTGTATTCAGGTCCCTTAATGCTTGGTTCCTCAAAATGAAATGATTGGTATTCAGGCCCTAAATCAAGATCAAGATTCTCGCATAAATCTCCATTCTCAACTTCAATAGGATCATCAATATCATCCACCTCGGGTGTTTGATCAACAGAATCCTGCATGACCACCACCGAATCACAAATCGGTTGTGGCACACCTGACCCAAATTCAAATGTTTCTGATTTTTGTTGCTCGTCCCGGATTCTATGAAGCTCTTTTCTTATATCATCATATTCTTTAACATTGGATTCTTTTATTTCATGAACCATTTTGATCAATTGGGTAATCTGGGATTCATTGCAAGGAGCAGGGGTTTGAATTGGGCTAGGTCAATCAAGATAGTCAACCATACTATCAATGATTTGATATGGACTGAGGGTGACTTATGTGATCTAGTGGATTGTTGATTCGAGCCATGTGGTTCTACCCAGGTGTCAATTGCCATAGTTTCTTCAGAATTACCCTCTGACTCACTTTCTGTATCATCCAGAAAATACCCTAACTTTGTTTTCTTAGCGGCTGCATAAATATCAAAGTGAATCTTCTCATTGCCGCTACTTATCTCCATACATCCTAAGTAATAGTCAATCCATGCATTGGTCGTAGCCAAGAAAGGTCAACCCAGAATGATGGGTGAATTACTTAGCTTTTCTGGTATATCCATGTCTAGAACAATAAAATCAACTGGAAAACTAAGACCTTGCACTTTGATGATCACATCCTGAACTACCCCTTAGGTGTTTTGAAGGAGCCATCTATGATTCTAATGGTGACAGGTGTGTGGTGTAGATCTTTAAGTCCGGTGCGGTCAAAAAGGGTGGTAGGAATCAAGCTAATGGAAGACCCTAGATCCACAAGGGCTCTATTAAAGGTGAATCCCTTGATGGCACAAGATATGAAAGGTTTGTCGGGATCGGTCTTTTTGGGTGGTAGAGTGCCAGAAACAAATGCACTTATGTTAGCTGATAAAACTGCCTCTTTAGGTGTGCATGTCTTTTTCTTCTTTTGTGACTCTTTCTTTAAGGCCTCAAGAGAGGGTCCATAGGTCAAATCAACTTCAGAAGAATGTTTCTTCTTTTTGTCCCTAGAGTCTGAGCCAGAGCAAGATGCGGGTTTGGTCTTATGATTTTTGGTTGAGCCTGAATCAGATCGTTTGGGTGGGCTCTTAGCTTTTCTCTTCCTTTTACAGGCCACAGATTTGGCCCCGCACAGTGGCATGTATGATAGATTGGAGGAGGGGTTGGAAGAATAGGTGGAGAATAGGAGTGAAAAGGCATTTGCATCCAGGGATAAAGTGATTCTTGAAGTCTCTTGATTTGATCCCCTTGAGATTTCACTTGATTTCCAACTTAGTCAGCCATTTTTCATTTTTCTTGTCAAAGTCCAACAAAATGTTCATTATATCTTCAAGGGTGGTTGTGGGTTGGGCTGAACTAGATGGTTGCCCTAAAGTAGATTGAGTTGAGTATTGGGCTGGCCTAGATTGATGTTCAGTCTGAGTCGGTCTCTATGGTGGCCATGAAAGATCAAGATTGTTTCTCCACTCAGGGTTATATGAATCTGGATATAAATCAATAGGTGTATCACCCTGAGTGGGGCTGACTATAAAGGGAGTTGATTGAGAACCTGTTATGTGGTCCTATACTTGTGATCCATTATTCCAATTCCTTAGTGATATATCATTAGGTACAGGTGTATCAAAAATGGTGCATTCCTCAAATGATCTACCCAAATCATAGATTGGGTCCAAAGGTGCCTTTTGGGTTGGCTAAATCCAGGATGCCTCCACATGGTAGCAAGAATCAGTAGAGTAGCTAGTGGATCCAAAATATGGGTCACTTGACCCACTAGGCTAGTTGTTCCAAGTCTCTTGTTCCTTGGAGGAGTGATAAGATTGAGATTGTGCCTGAGATCATCTAATTTGGTCCAGAAGCTTGGCACATTGATCTGTATAGTCCTTATTATATTCCCTGAATTCAGCAACTATGGCTTTCAATTGGTTCCGATCTAGATAAGGGTCAGATCCATGAGGTTCAGATTCTAAATAAGCTGGGGATAAGGATGATCATATCCCAGCTGGTTAGGATGAGTCTCCCAACCAGGAGGAGTCGAAATCATGGTTGGGTTGGGAGATGGAGGACCCTGAGGGTCAAAAGAATGATATGGGTTCGTGGACATTTGAGAAAAGACGTGGATAGAGATAAGAGATAGTCTTCCTTAGGAGGACACAACCAGCTACAAGGGGCTGGTGGAATTAAGGCAAAGGCCTAGGAAGAAAGATGAGAGAGCCCCAAATCAAGCAAACAAGCTAGCCTTAAATTGTATACACTAA
Source organism: Thalassia testudinum (assembly GCA_037157565.1). Taxonomy (NCBI): domain Eukaryota; kingdom Viridiplantae; phylum Streptophyta; class Magnoliopsida; order Alismatales; family Hydrocharitaceae; genus Thalassia; species Thalassia testudinum. Next base: position 63,512,846 of record JAZHRO010000039.1, read on the forward strand.
TTGGATCTAAACCTGGTACCCTGAATTTGACTTGGGTTAAACCAACCCTTAAATTACTTGGCTGGCTAGAATGGTGGGACCTCCTAGGACACCCCACACGGTAGGACACCACTAGAGGTTAATGCAGTTACCACACTGACCGTTCTTGTCACCAATTGGTCAAAATAGACAAGGCCTTGATTTTTACCCAATTAAATTTTGGCTACCAAGTAAATTTGTCCTGCCTAGGGCACGTCTACTTAGTTTTAGGCTTGGGCTTAGAGTTCTCTTGGAATGTGATTGGACGTTTTGGGGGTGTTGCCCTTAAAATTTGATTTAAAGTGTGAAGTACACAGACAAAGGGTTTGCAATACAAGCTTTAATTGGTGTAGTGGTTTTTTTTCTTTTAGGGTTTCCTTGTTTAAGTCAATTCAAACAAGGTTGTGGTGGAGCATGCAACAGTTTTTGCAAGTCCCAATTGTTATATGAATTTCCATTTAGTATGGCATGCAAATGTGCTCTACCTTAGTGTGGAAACCCTAATATCAGATAGGTCTATATGATGCTTTTATGTCCAATAAGGTAGAAGTGGTGCGACCCAATCAAGGAAAACAATGGTCCTAATGCACCACTACTAAGTGAAATAGACCTAATTGGTTGCCTAAGTTAAAATGTAAATCAGTTTAGTTTAGGTAAGTGAGGGGGTCAATCAAGAAATCAACCTCACCTTCTAGGCAATTAAATTGAATCAAGTCAGTTTAGGTCTCTAGAAAAATTTAAACCTTAAAGTTGTATGTCCTAGGGTTTATGCTTCTCTAAGAATCTGCAGTTAGACCTTATTCTGATTTGAAATCACTCCCCAGATTAGTACACAAAGTAAAAGAGGATGAAACTTGGTAGAGATCTTTCTTTTTCAATAAGTTTTTTAGAGAATATTTTTTTTAAGATTTTTACTATTTCATACAATTTTTCATGAATTTTTATCTTATAGGGGGTCAAACAGACTAGATGGACCCCCTGCGAGAAGTGTAGTTTGAAACATATCAAAAGAAATCCAAAAATTCTTCAAAATTTATAGAAACAATTAGCTTTCAGTGGCTTTCCAACTCCACAAATTTAAAAGAGATATGATTTATGTAGAAGCCAGAACTAACGTTTAAAGTTATATAAAATCAGAGTGCAGACTGTTCTGACCCCCTTCCACTGTCCGAAATTTTAAAATTCGTACAGTGCAATTTTTTCTAAATAATAGTGGCACTGGAAAGCTGGTTTGAAAACCTAATACCATACTAGATCCCAAGATTTTTGGATGCTTAATTTGACAGCAATAATTTTTTTAAAATCGTCAACAATTTCTAGCTGGATTTCCAAATCTGACGTTGGTGTGTTTAAATAGTTTCCAAGTTAAAGCACACACTAAAGAAAAAAAAATTATTTTTTTAATTCAAATCAGAAAATTTGAATTTGAATTTTTTATATATATATAATTTTTTATTTTTTTTCTAACCTAAGAAAGCAACAAAATTGAGGATGAAGGAAATACCTATGGTCTTCACCACGTGTCGATGCGTGAGCGGATCCTCGTCATGACACCCCTACAATCAAAATAATAGAAAGTTAAACAAATCCAAATCTAAACTTGCGCATTGCCTCCCCGGCAACGGTGCCATTTGATAAGTGTAGAAATCATGAGTTTTTTGAAAACAACGTCGTAGTATAGTCGCGAAATTCCCTTGACAAAAACATTTATAATATCGAAACTCGATGGATTTTATTCCTTTGAAAACTTGAGTCCCAGTCATTCGTCTCTGGGAGGTGTGAAAACAAGTTGAGATTTGGATCAGCTTAATCTAACATAAATATAATCTAACCTAATATTTTTGTCCTTTTGTGTTGTTGATCTCTATTTTGAAACACGAAATGAAAGCATGCATCAAAGTTGTATGCCGTGAAGATAATAGTATGCATGTAAAACCATTAGACAAGAGTATCATGCATCAAAAATTAAGTCACTATAAGATCCAAATACATGGAAATAAAGCTAAACTAAAGAAAGGGATCAACCAAGAGAGGCCAAGGGGAAGCCTTCTTGGCCATCCACTAAAGAGAGGAGGATGGGTGTGTGTACCAAAGTGGAGAGAGGAGGGTGTTTCACCCTTTCTCTACCAATGGCCGTCCTTGAGAAGACCTTGAGGGGGGTCTTCTCTATGGCCTTCTAAGAGGAAAAGAAAATGGGGGCATGGATCCTCTATGGTGGAAGAAGAGGGCACGCCCACAAGAAGAAAGGAGAAGGTGTTGCATCCTTATGCTCTTCTTCTTCTTGCCACCCTTGAAGAAGCTTGGAGGAGATCTTCTTCCTAGCCGTCCATGGAGGGAGCCTTGGAGGAGGAGGATGGCCTTGAGAGGGAGAGGAGGAGGTGTGGTCGCAAGTTGAGAGAGGAAGAGAGTGAATGGAGATGGTAGTCAATTTCATGGCTCTCTTTGTCCTTATGGGAAGGCTCCATTTGGTTGCCACTTTTGGTGGCTCCAAAAATAGAATTTCCATCAATGTAGGATCTACAGTTGACGCATGGTGTTTTAAGGTTTCCAAGAGTGGGTGTGCGTGGGTTGGTAGGGGTAGAATAGGAAGGTAGGATTTAGGAAGGTGTGTGTGTATGATTTGAATTTCGTAGAGTGATGTTGTGTGGGTTTTGGTAAATCTAGGTTAGGTTGACCTACATGAAGTGGGTGTGGACCTAATTAGGCTTAGGAAAGTCTAATTGGATAGGAGTGAACCTAATTAGGTCAAGGTCAAGTCTAATTGGATGTGTGCATGTGATTAGGCTAGGGTAACCCTAATAGGTATGAGTTAATTAGATCCTGGGTGGATCTAATTGGGCTCGGGTGCACCCAATCAACTGTAGATGCACCCAATTAGGTATGGGATGGTTCAGCTGGGTTAAGGATAGGATAAATAGGGCTATGGATAGTGGACTAGGCTTAGGAGGTCTCTAATTAGGTTTACTAGGGTGTTTGGTGGGATTCCTAGGTCAAGAAAGGCAAGCTAGGGCTTCCAGCACCAAAATCAGGAACCAGACAAAAGTATCAGACGTCCAGGAGAGTGGTCAGAGGTCTTATACTACAAAATTGGATGTCCAATTCTGTATCAGTATGAGTTTTGGCTTCCTGGATTGTTATTCTACATAAATCAGACGTCCAGCCAGATGTCTGGACGTCCTAAAAGGTGCTGGAGAGTGGGTTTTAGGTTTTCTAAGGTGGGTTTTGGTTCCTAAGTGTTTGGGAGAGGGATAGGGTGGATAAGAACATGGATAGTGCTATCCATGTTTGGGTTTTGAGGCTAAGGTGCCTTAATGGAGGTCATTTTGGATTTGGGAAGGCTGTCCTAGGGTTTCTAAGGGTAGGGATAAGGCTATCCTCCTCACTCCTCTTATTTGGATCAGTCTTCTTCTTACTTTATTGCTTTATTCCACTATCTCCTTCATCCTGAATCACTTGATTACTTGCAAATAGTATTGAAAACCATTAAATAGTAGGATACTTATTCTAAATAGGTTGATGCAATGCATGATATGCAAGATATGAGTGCAATATCCATAATTTAAGCTAGGTTCAGACATTATTTAGGTTGATTAGGACCCATGATTACTGTGCAATCACCTACCACCATTAATTATCATCCTTTGGCTTCATATTTTCCACCTTCATCCCACCATATCCACGGCCAAGAGAAGAACGAGAAGAAGATTAAGGGGACACTCTGTCCCCTTGGTGCCTTCCCCTCTTCCCTTCTCTCTTGTGCCCCCCCCCCCCCCCCCCCCCCCCCCCCCCCCCCAGCCAGAGGTGCAGCCAGGCAAGGAAGACCTTAGGAGGAGGTCATAGGAGTGGTGCACACCACCCTAGGAGAAGTCTTGTGGGTGGAGATCATCCACCCTTGGAGGAGCAAGGGCACGTCCCCTAGGGCTTGCCAAGGAAGACACCAATTTAGAGGAGCTTTTCAAGGAAGGAGAAGGAGAACTTCTTTTCAAGCCCAGGAGTAACAGAGCTTGGAGCAAGAGCAAGAAGCCTTTCTCTCTTCTTCACCAACATCATCATAGGAGGATTTTTGTTTTCCTTTATTTTCATTTGTTAGAGTAGAAGCATTCCTCTGCTTGTCCTTTTGTAAAACAATTTTCTCCTTAAGTAAAGTTGCCTTCTTTTAAATTCTTGTTGCATCTTTTTGCGTATTATTGTTTTTACCATAGTGCACTCACACTCTCTCTCTAATTACCCTTGGCCTTCACGTACCTAGGGTGAGTTTAGAGAGTAGAATTGCATGTCACTTAGGTTTTAATTTCAGCAAGTTAGGTGTAGTCTCCTTCCAGCTTACAATTGTGTAATCACCCATTATTTAAAAGCCGAAAAAGATCTTATATTCAAAAAGCTAAAAAGAAAGTTGACTTCCTGTTTGTCAAGCAAGATTTTAAAAAGTGCAATTCTACCTCCTTGGACAACCCTAGATATCACGACCGTCTAGGTTTATAAATTTTAAAAGTGATTACGAATTAGCGTGTTACAACGACTCAAAACTCGCTTTTTACAAATCACGCTTTTCTTTGCATCAATTACAAATTAATACTTTTGGCAAATTATCTTATATATCAATATCAGATGCACAAGGGCCAACTTCTTCACTTTGTGGGTTTTGCTAATATTGTTCAGATTCAACATCTAGGTCAAGATCTTTTCCTACATTGTATTGTTCACGCAGTAGGACTTTAATAGATATTATCCATCCACTTCTGCTATTATTAGGCACGTAGAATACTTGTGCTACTTAGCAAGCTATTGTGAATGGTTCTGATGACTAAAGAATGCGATAGATCTTACTTAAGCACAAGAAACCATGTTTTTTATCGACTTTGAATCCAACGCCTTCTTTGAAAACATCAAACCAATCACACTTGAATCGAACCACCCTATAGTCAAACCTGAAACTCATTTCCATAATCTCTTCAATTTAACTGTAATACCCATCACAACGAGTGCTTAGGTCTCAACTAACGACGACTCCCAGCTATTGTGTGACCTTCGCATCATCAATAGACTGTACTCTGAATCTAAACTGTTAATTATTTTACCCGATTGATAACGTCCGTATATCAACAATTACATCAAAATCCTATACCCACCGTGGATCCCCTTATTCTTTCCATTTGTTTATACGATCCTTAAACCAATCAAGGAACTGCAAGTCATGTGTAGATGGCATAGAGGATTCTTTGAATTCATTACAAAATTCATCCACTTCTAGAATTTCCTTCAGAATGTACAAGTGTGTCAATCGTCAGTCCATTTACGAGATGGGCTTGAACTCTGTCCGAAGGATCGACCTTCCTTCGATGTCAAATATAGACAGGCAATCTTCATCATTATCATTAAATCCTCCATCATAATTTCATTCAAGATGATTAAATCGATTGTCTGCCTCATTCAAGTACATAGCATAGAAGTTAATACATCCACGATTGGCCCTTCTAGCTTTGCCTTATTCAATACATAATCCTTCGGCTTCCTCAAATATCGTTTAATTGGATACATCCACCTGTACTGCATGGGTCCGGCAATTCTCGCTTCATTCTCAAGATGACGTGTGACATGAACCATCATGTCGAAGAATGCAAGCGAGAAAATTTATTCCATTTTACAAAGTATGATAAAAATTTGTTTATCCCAGTTCTCCAGTAATTCGGGATCTAATATCTTCAAACATATGACTTTAAAATATTTGCACGTCTCCATAAAAGAATCGACTACCGGATCAGACATCACTCCATGTATCGTTAGTGGGAATAAGATTTACATATACGCATGAGAATCATGACTTTTTAACCTAGTAATCTTCTTCTGCGCTTCATTTACGCAACGTGAAAGCTGCAATGAATACCCATCTTGAACCCGAATATCTTTAAAGAATGAGAAAATCCTTTGCCTCTGCTCTCCGGTAAAACTGTGTATAGCTTCTATAAAGTGACACTCTCCTTCTTCAACGTGCAACTCAAAACGAATATTCAAAATTTTCATATCATTCCTTATTTTAACAGTATCCTTTAGATTGTTTGTTAGGTTTAATACGTCAAGAATGTTGTCCATTACATGTGCTTGTAGAATCGTATGGGCTTGCCCCTGATTTGGTTGGAACCCTTGAGATTTGTGACCTCTGTTCAATACATTCCTAGGGTTCGGTTTTGGCTAAGATGGAAGGGACCCCTGTTGTTTGTTATCCAACAGCTGTCTCAATTGTCCCTTCACTAAAGCCATCTCTTCCTGATGTTTCTGATTCATATCAGCCATCATTTTGATCAGAGTGACCATTTGGTTTTATTGTGTAGGGGCTGCCCTATTCTGGTTATAGATGGTCTAGCAGGTGGACCTTACTGATAGGAGGGGGGGTTTGGCTTGGGTTGGTTCTAGAATTGGTTTGGTTTATGGTTTGACCAGGAAAAATTAGGGTGGTTGCACCATTCAGGGTTGTAACTATTGGAGAAAGGGTCAGGCCTAGAATATCCTTGGATGGCATGGGCATCTTCAAAGGTAGAAGGAGCCCAAGGGGAGGGGAAAGAATAATCACGGTTTCAACGAGCAAAGGTCCCTTCCTAGAACATGGTCAAGGGTTGTTCCAGGTGTACTTGGTTCATAGACTGAACCAGTTCGATATTGTGTGCTCCCTTCACTAGGGAGAAGTTCTACAATGAGGTTCGAGATTGGTTCAATAGATTGTCAATTTTCTTATCCACCAACTCAACCTGATCCAATTTCTTTGTTATAATGTCTATGTCAACCATCCTAGAATTAGTTTGCACCTCATAAATCCCACCACTGGGTTGACTGGACCGATTAAATTGGTTCATGGAGGCATTATTAAGCGAGTTCTCACTCATTGACTCAAAGAGCTTGAATGCGCTTTCCTCATCCTTATTCAAAAAATTGCCTCCACATGAGGCATCAACGAAATTCCTAAGGTTGTTGTCCAGACCATGGTTGAAAATCTAAACCAATTGCCACCTCGAAACCTCGTGGTGTGGGCATTTCCTCAAAAATTTATTAAATCGTTCCCATGCATCATGGAATTGCTCTCTACTTTGTGGGGTGAATGTAGTGATGGCTCTTCTAAGGGCATTAGTCTTTCCTATGGGGAAAAACTTCTTAAGAAATGCATACTTCAATTCTTCCCAAGTGGAGATGGGTCTCCTTAAGAGCCTAAGCCAATGAGACGCTTTGTCTCTTAAGGAGAATGGGAACATCTTAATTAAAACTCTGTCCAAACAGATGTCCCTAGGTTTCACAGTCCGAGCAATCTGATTCAGGTCCTCCAACTGTTGGAAGGGATCTTAATTTGAGCTCCCATGGAAATGACTTTGAATCAAGCTAAGGGCATTGGGTTTTAGCTCAAAATCATCTCCCCCTTTAGGGACCCTATGGTATGATTTAACACAGATGGCAGATGGATCATAGAAATCATGATGAGGCCTTGGTTGGCCCTCAAGGGGTGGTGGTGGGTTAGGTGGGTTCAGTGGGAGTTGCCCTTGAGGGTTCTGCAGTCGGTGTATGGCTTGCATGATGGTATGGATCTATTGTTGCTGAAGTTGGTGCTTGGTTGTAATCTGAGCTTGAATCATGGCCATGGCATCAGGTTGAGGTTGGTCCTCAACGCTTGGGTCGGCCATTTCCTCTATCTAAAGCAACCAATTCAAGATGAAGTGATCACCTTCCAAGCATACACTATAGAAGAACAAGGAGGGATGCGAAGGAAAACAAATTCGAGAATGGTTTGTGCACAACCAAGCAAACAAATCTAGGCCCTATAGTGTAGACCTAGGTGACCTACGCTTCAGAAGTAAATTCTGACCACACGATGAATTTAGTGTTGTCCATACTCCCGAAGGTGGTAAAGTTGGGAAGGCAAAGCAGGGGGAGTGTGTCCCAAAGGTCGCTAGTCGTTTGACAACCGGGCCTCCCAACTTAACACCTTTTAGAGCAAGTAGACGTCACTAATTCGTAATGCATTCAAGAAAATACTCTGAAACGAACTCAATGAATCCTATGGCCAACGCCTATTGATGAGGTGTGGCTCATCATAGCTAAAATGCCCAAGTTAAACTAGAAATTGGGTTAAACACTATCAAAATAACACAAAGAAAGGGTTAAATGTGAGAATTAATAGAAAAGACCTAAAACACCAAATCTATGTTAAAAATGCATAATTAGGTCATATATTGAGATATTCTATTAATAAACACACAATAATGATCCAATTGTAAATTAAACATACAATTGAGCTCAATACTTCAAATTAAGAGTGAAATTAACTTTTAATATATTCAATTAAGCTTCAATAAAAGCTTGGTTGCATTTGGACATCATTAAGACCTTGCATTTAGAGATTCACATTTAGGTCCTTCATATACAACCTTTCATTCATTAGAAAACTTGCCAGGGACTCATTTGATAGCAAAAGGGATGTGATTTTAAGATTCCAGGGATGGCTTTGCAATGCTTTTATACCACTTATGAGTCTCTATGCAAAAATCCTATCGTTTCAATTGAGGACCATTGCTACAATTTGCCTAATAGAACTTGAGAGAACGATGCACCTCTTGGTGCACTATTCACACGAATAACTCAGATTATCCTCGTCATCGACTCTTGATTCCAGCTGATCTTGTGGCTCTGATTCATTCGAAGCTTTGCGCAAATTTACGCATAGCCTCACCACCTTGCCCAGATCTAATGGCCCTCCTTTGGATTGGCTCTTCCCACATCCTCTCCTCTCATCGTGACTGTCCTTGACGTAAATGCCTAATCCCACCTCACAATTACCTAATCCACTGATCACTCTACTTAAGCAGCTTCTTGAGCTCGCGTGCAAAGGATCGCTCCCTCCTCCTTGAGTGATCCCTTCGTCTATCCCTCCAGCAGCTCCCTCCTTCTTCCATGGTCTATGATAGGGAGTACCTTCTCCCTCATTTCGTTGCCTTTAGTCGCTGGCTGCTTTCCATGAGAGTCACCTTCATCTGCTGGAGGTCTCCTTCCCTTTCATCCTCCTTAGCCGCCGGCTTTGGATCCAGGAGAGTACCCTTCCTCTGATTAGTTAGGTTTTCAATGCTTTCTTAGTATAGTCTCCTGCTATCTAGATAAAATGACTGTTAGATTAGCTTAGGAGTAGGGTAATTTAGATCCGATCTGCTTCTCTCTGGTCAATTCAGATTAGAGAGGCTTTCATGTTCATCATCATCATTAATCTCCCCTTATATTCCATTTGATCGCTTTCTAATTCCCTCGATTTTAATTTCACTGATCACCCATACATTATGGTCTAATTTCAGACCTAAGAACCTTGGTTCTCAGATCTGAAATTAGTGCCAAAAAATCATTTAGGGGGTCTCCCATCCATTTTACAATTCCATAAAGACCTCCCGATCTTGTTCATCAACTCAAATGGCTTGATTTGCTTAAAATGGGTTTTACCGTTCAAATCAGTGATTTGAAATTCATTTGAGCTTTTTATTGATTTAATTGAGCCTTTTGAGATTGAATGAGCTTGATTTTGATGTCAGCAAGGATTCCCATGTTTTTGAGCTTTGTTTTGATTTGTGGATGAGCATATATCTAATCTATGCCCTTTATTGGAGAGTTCTATCAAGGAAAATCAGTTCACTCTAGTTTAAGATGGAATAAGGACCCAACGGGTCTTGATCAATCCACAAAATCACCTTGAACACCCATCAATGGTGTTTAAGGAGATTCAGTGAGGAGATCAATGAAAGACCCAAAACAAAAGCCCAATTGGGGTGACATTTTACCCTCCATATATCCACTTGCATGATTCTTTAGTCGAGGTGTAATTAGATTTTTAAAGGATTCTTGGAAGAAGATTTGAAAGGATTTGCAAAGGGAATTGAAATCTATCTTATACATGTGATTTTTAGATCTTCTTTTCTGACTTAAAGGGGATTTTAAGATGAGAATTACAGTCTGATCCTTGGTGTTTATGCATTAAACTTCACATTAGAAGTGTTGAAATTAACCTCTGAACAGCTGAAGTTGATGATCATAGATGCATAGCAGCCTTTGAAATTGTTTTAAGACATCTAGAGTATGTCTTTAGCAGCTCATTCAGCTGCTGATCAAACCAGCAGCTATTGTTTGAGCTGCTATTCATGCTGTAGCTGCTACTGCAACTGATGCAACTATTGTTCTGTTGGTCAGATATGGTTTGGGAAGCAGCTATGATTTGTTTATTTCAAATGGCTGACATGTTTGTAATGTGGTTTAAATTTTGTAACAAGCTTTCATGTTAGAGTCTATAATTTCTTTTGGATTGGCTTGTAATCTTACTGGAAACTCTTTTGTCAGCTAAACTCTATATAATCTACCCAAACTTAGGAAATGAGATGTTATTATGTTGAAAACCATGCTTATATGATTGAACACCCTATTTTTGACTTGCTAAACATAACTGGGAGGTCTTACTGCCAATTCAGTACACATCTCTATTCTAGGCCTTAGGTTCTTGTTTAAAATCCTTCCTTAAGGCCTTAAAGTACTAGCTTTTTAAATAAATAAAAAATTATAAAAAATTCCAAAAAATAAAATAAATGTGTAGTGAGTAAGATTAGATATATTTTTAGGTGTATGCAAAGTTTTGTGGTCATCTGAACATCTGGCTTGGTAGAACAAACCAGCTGACGATTCAGTATACCTTAAAACTTAATAAAAGAATTCAACTTGAAAAAAATCCAAAACCACTCTATTCATCTCATCTCTCCTTTCTCTCTCATCCTCTATCTCTATTATATATATATAACTCATAAAAATCAGAAAAATTGAAAAATACCTAAAAATACTATGTGTGTGTATATATATATATATGTATGTATGTATATATAAGCTATATATTAAGCTATATATGTATATAATGTAAAATATGTATCTACTTTGTACATATAACTTATATAAGTATTCTATAGTATAAATTAAGTATTTAGGATAACTTAATATATATATATAACTTTATTAAATAAGTAGATATTAATTTAATTAACTTATATGTACTATAAGCTATATAAATTTATAAACCCCAATAAATAAACTTATTTATCAGTAATATTGTACATACATATGTACATTATAATTCCTGCAAACTAATTTAATTATATTTATGCAGAAAATAATTAATTTAATAAGTTATTAGGTAGTTTACTAACTTAAAATAAAATAAAATAAATTAGTAAATTAAGTTATTAATGCAATAATTTATATTATATAATTAAATTATAATATTTTAAATAAATTAAAGTAATTTAACTATATTTATACTGTATTATACTATTTATACCTAATTTATTTGTATAACACCCTGAAACATATATCTAAATGTATATAAATTAAAATAAAACTTGTAAAATTCAATAAAAATATGTATTAAATAATTTAACATGTATACTAATGTTGTATTAAGTCAATTTTTCCGTTAATTATGTAATTTATACTTTATTTAAGAAATAAAATAAAAAATCAATGTGTATAACTTGTAAAATTTACCTAATTTATTTATATAGTAAAACTAATTAATTTTGTAAATAAATTACATAATTATATAACCCTATATAAGGGCTTCATAACCATATAATTTAATTTAAATTCGAAACTAATTTGGGCCCTCAAATTGAGGGCCAAATTCAAGCAAATCGAACGTTGCTTGCGCTGAAAACACAACGGCTGTGGCTGGCGCTTTAGCGCCACATCGATGGCTTGCGAGTGGGTTGCGAGACATATTAAGAATTTCTGTATTTCTCTTCCCAGTCGTCACATGCACCGGGGGTATTACATATCATCTCACCTCTATTCCTCTGAACATGAATGAGCATTTGATTTAGTTTAGCATGAGAATAATGTGTTGTGCATGGGCCTGTGTGGGCCCAATAACAAGTCGTAGACTGGTTAAAATGCACCTAATTAAGGTTTAGGGCATCCGTAGTAGAGGTCTAATCCCACCCTTGGGTGCTGTGTATCCCTCGACAAGGCTGCCCGTCAATTAATAACTAATTTTTTATTAAGATGAATAGTAATCACTGATTAAGGTAAAGAGGAGAGAAAGGCTGAAATGACTAAGTGTTGGAACTAAAGGAAGAAGAGGCTTGAATGGAAATGCGACTAAGTGTTAAGAAGAAAATAGAAGAGGAAAAGAAGAAGAAACATGGCTCGAAATTTGCTAAGTGTTGAAGAGCCTCCTTGTGCCACAGTGTGTTGTGTGTTAGTGTCTACCTAAGTGTGTTGAGTGCATGTGTGTGTGTGTGTGCGTCTGTATATATATATATAGTATAGATATATAGTGTACATATATAGTATATATGTAAATAATACATATAATAATATACTTAGAGTATAGTAGTATTGTTTGAGCTATCATGTATATATACAAAAGATAGCTTTAGTGACAGATATAGATGTCACTGTAGATAGTAAAAAACGTTACTATAGACAATAGTTTTTACCTTAGCTTATGTACGTAGTTTTCCTAAGGTTATAGTGATAATTTCATACGTCACTGTAGATATATTATATGTTACTGTAGATATTAGTAAGCTAAGTTAAGTTAGTATGGTACATATTATTACTCATTATTGTATATATAGCTAAGTATTATTATTATAAGTTGTAAATAGATAATATAGAGTATTTATTTATGATTTTTGATGCTTGTTTGTAGATAAAAGTTTTCAAGCATTGTAATTCATTCTTGTATTTAAAATTGATTCATTCTTTCATTATTTGATTGATTCATTCATTATTGTAGATAAAATCAATCTTTTTGGAATTAAAGAATGTTTTTGGACTTAAAGAGTGATGTATATCAATAACTGCCTCCCAGTGAACGACCTAAAATAAATCAGTAAAAATTAAGTATATAAATAAAATTAACGTAACAGTGGTTTGTATTTGTGACATATACTACTACAACATTTTAAAACCCTTTTTAGTACGAACCGGTAGTCGAGGATCATATTTTTGGCACCGTTGTCGAGGATAAAAACCTGATAATATTAATTTCTTATGATTGTTGACGAGTCAGCGATCACCTACTCAATTTTAATTTAAGGCTAGGTCAGTGCTTGTGATCAGGGATTAAGTGAAGGGCATTAGGGAGGGTTGATGCCCTTAAAAATTCCAATTAAGTTGTGTGCACAATCGGGTGCAATGACCCAATGCCAAAACAAGTGTTTTTTTTATCAAGCAAAATTGTAATGAATGGCTTTTAGAATTTGAACCTTGCTTTATTGGATTTTAGGATTCCACTTGTTTACAGATTCAATCAAGGCACAAAGATGTAGTCATACAGTTGGTAAAGATTGATTTTCATTAAGGCCTTTTGTGTGATTATGAAGTTAAAAGTACCCAAGTGTGGAAGATCCTAGGGCATGCAACTTCTAATGAATCTTTTTTAGACTTCATCAAGAAGGGTCCAATTAAAGAAAACAATGACTTTATCCTAACCAAAATCGAATGAGCTTTTCAAAAAAATTAATTTCATAATTTTTAGAGGATGATAGACCACCCAAATTCACATTTTTCCAAGAGAGGGTCAATCTGTACAAAACCTCTAGATCAGTGCTCAAGTTTAGGAATTGAATTAGAACAAGCACTAATCTTATTCAAATGTAGAAATAGTCCCCACAAGAAATGTAGAGAACTTCAAGATCTTTCTAAAAATATAAAACTCTCACAAAACCAAGCTGCGTGGACTTCGCAGCAAAAGAAACAACTTGCAGGTCTCCAGAAATCAGGACAACCTTGCATACTTCCAGTAGAGAATTTTTTCATGGCCAAACCGCAAAGAGTTTGACTATGAAATTTTAGGTGTTCTCCCACTGGAAGAAGCACCTCTGAGATTTTTTAAGAATTTTTAGAGGTGTTAAGGGTCCTATAATCGTGTGCTCAACCCGAGTCCAGAAAATAGTGTTACAAAATTAACGGGTTGAGAACTTAGTGGTAGTGTTTCCTTCGACAAACACAAGAGAGGGTTTTTTTATAGCACCACCACTTAAATCCCTTCCTCGGTCCAGAGATGAAGGGTTACCTTTGGATCGCGGGAAGACAAGATATCAAACCTTCAGGTTGATGGTGGTCTTCTCTTGTGCTTCCTTTGATCCATTCCGATCCACTCTCCTTCCGTTGCCAATGCACAAGATTTCCTCCAGTGGCAAGTTAGATAACACAAGTATGAATAATGCCCAAGGAAATAAAAGCGAATAAAAGATCCGTTGCCTCCCCGACAACAGGGCCAAAAACTGATGTAGAGAAACATGTTTATGTAATTTGTTCATTGTATTACAACATCAATTTTAGTTAGAATAATCGAATGTGAGTTCGAGTGTCGAACACGGGGAGGCGAAAAATCAGCTCAAATATTCGCTTCAATGTCACGAAATATGTCGATTTTTTCGCTTACAAAATAGAGAGAAGGATAGAGATAGGGAGAGATAGAGAGAAAGAAAAAGAGAGAGATAGGGTTAGAGATTTATGATGATGATGCGATAATGGCTAGATATGAAGCGAAGCAAAGTAATTCATTGTAAAAGATAGAACCGTTTTACAATTATAACTTTAGAGGAAAGCTTAAAAATAACAATAAGTATTAAACTAAAGAAACAAGATAAATGGAGAGGTGAAGCAGCCACGGTGGTGAAGGGGCTTCTATCGACAGCTCGGCGTCTCCGGGACCTTGCTTGGATGCTCTATGGAGTGGGGGAGTTGCATGGTAGAAGATGCCCCAAAAGTGGAGGATGATGGGTCCTTTTATAATGGAGGAAAAGGGCCAAAAATCACCTTCGGGTCAACAGCGACATTCAATTCGTCATTGAAGCTCCGCCATAGGCATTACTAAATCCCCAGCTCACACACCCACTATCACCCACTCCCACGTGAATAGTGGCCTCGCTCGCAATTTGTGCGCTCGCTCTCACAGCCGTTCGCTCGAGAATCGGTAGCACAGATCGCATGTGGCCACACCCGTCAGATCGCGCGTAGTGCATGTATCACCAGGCGTTGGATTGAGCATTGGATGGCACGTGCATGCATCGCGTGCATCCGACGCGTGAGATCATGCCACTTTGCCTCTATCAGAGCTGCTCGCTTGCGATCGAACGACTCTAATCGATTGAAGCACGCCCTTACGAGGATTTGGAAGCGTGGTAGGTTTCAAACGCTCGTCGCTCGCTTGAGAGCACGACTCTCGCCCGCTGTGCTATCCTCATGGATTGTCGCGAAGATGCGCGAGACATCGACCATTAGATGCAATCGCATGGTCGAGGCTGAGGCGAGGCGTGGCACAACCCTCGCCGTTGGATCTTCATCTGACAGTGGAGAGGCATCGCTGGAAGGCCTTCATCGGATGTGAGGCGCGGATCAGTACCACGTGGCACAATGAGGATCGTTGATGATCAGATCAACGGTCAGGACTTCTTGGACTTATTATGAGAGCTACGGAGGTCAGATTGGGGTGATTTTGAGTCCGTTGATTCGAATCCATCCGTATGGTCTGATTGCTCATCTGAGACCTATTTTAATGCGCACTTGTGCACATGGTCATTAAACATTAATTATAATCAATCTTAATGTAGGAATAACATAATATGCATACAATGCTCCCAAGCTCACTATAATATGACATTAATGCACATGTGCTCTCAAAATTGGCTCTAATTGATAAAATTATTGTCATTATATGTAGAGTCATCAATGGGCAAAATCCTGGAGTGCCTTAGGTAACAAAACTTCTTGCTTTCAAGTAATCTCAAGTGATGAGTATCATCCATGCTGATTGAATAGGCGAACTCCCCCTTCGTACTCTATCCTAACAAATTAGCATATGCTGAAAAGTCATTGATTATCCACAATAATGCTGTGTGCAACTGGAAGAATTATTTCTTCTGTGCATCATATGTTTGAACACCACTATACCACAGGACTTTCCGTTCATCAATCAATGGTTGGAGATAAACATCTATCACATTTCCTGGATGCTTGGGTCCTAAGATAAAGAGGGTCAACATCATAAATGAGGATTGCATGCATAGCTAAGTCCATATGGAATATGACGGATACATGTTCTTGAATGGGTTGCATCCATCGCTTGCAAGCCTCAGACTCACATTCCGTGCCTCCTCTGCGAATAATGCGTAATTCTCATTAAATCTATTGTACTCATTAGAATCTATTGGATGACGGATGCATCCATCTTTGGATTTATTCTCTAGATGCCACGCCATCAGTTTTGATGTTTTTTTGGAAATGAATAGGCATTGTAACCTAGGGATCGGTAAAAAATAACGAAGAACAATCTCCGGTTGTTTCTTCCCACCTGTGTTGGTTGACTTACCCACCTTATACCTCTCCTCACCACATTGAAGACAATTAGTCAACCCTAAGTACTCATTTCTGTACAAGACACGGTCATTACGATAGGCATCAATCTTCTCGTATTTCAATCTGAGCCCACGCATCTGCTTCTTCGCATCATACCATGACCCAGGGTATCCAACAGGGCTATTTAGCAGCTCCCCAATGAATTCAAGGACCTTAAACATTAATTTTACTGTGGCTCTTTTCATCACTTTCATTTGAAATAATTTCAGAAGGAATGACACCTTCAACATTGGCGTTATTCCAGGAGGAATAAGATCTCCTGCTGCCTTGACTGCATCATAAACTCATTACAATCTCGCAATGTCTCATCGCCCTCTACATCCTCAAGGTCTGCTGCTCTCATATCATGTGACATTTCCACAACCTATTACCTAGGGGTTAGAATTCCTATTGTTTGTAATGAAATGCTTCTAAATTTGTGCAAATGGGTGTATTTATAAAGTTGTAATCAAAATGTCATAATAAAACATAAATATCCAATATTTCAATTATAAATTACTTCTCCAACTATAACTCCCTCTACCCCAACCCTCTCCTCCTCCTCACCCTCTCAACCCCTAATCTGTTTTATATTCCTCTTACTCCGTCTTGTTAGTCGCTCTGAATCGGGTTTTAAAATCATCGTGTTGTAGTACAGTTCGAATCAGTGCGAAAAATAGAAAAAATTTATAACTCGAATATCATAAATGACGTCTGAAGTCATCCGCTGGGAGTAAATAGGAATTCACATGCTAATCTTAATTAACAAGTAAATGAGCACAAGAAATAAGCCAATAAATTACTCAGAAATGATAATCAATGTAAAGCATGAGTTTAACAATAAGTATGCATGATAAAAAGAAATCTAAAAGCAAAAACAATGGTGATTTAGATCACCAATTATTCAATTTAAGCATATATGTATTGAATTCAAATAATGCAACAGTGCCATCAACCTTTCAAACTTAGGTACTTAAATATATCAACAGTATCAACCAGGGCACTATGCTTCTTCTTTAGCCTCTTCTTTTCTTTCCTTCTGCTTCTATTCTTCTTCTCTTCTTCTCTCTTCTTCACCTCAGGTCTTCTCCTCTCTTTTTCTTCTCAAGTCCTTCTGTCAAGGCCTTCTCCTTCAATTCTCCTTTCTTTCTCTTCTGTCAAGCCTTCTTCCTTCTCCTCTTCTTTCTTCTTCACGCACAGAGGGAAGAAATCCTTCCTGCGGCTAAGTGTCACAGAGGGCAAAACCCCCCTTACCCCACACTCTCTTTCCTTTCTCTCTGAGATCCTCTTCCTCACCTTCCGAAGGCCACAGTCCGAGTTATCGGGCAAACGGGTAAGCACACCCGGGAGCAGGCTCACCGACAGTGGGTGGTGAGCGAGGAGTGCTTAGCTTAGGTGAGTAATCTGGTGAGCACCAGACCAGCGTGTAGGTGTCACGGGCGAAGCATGTGAGGGGTGCGGGGACCTTACCCCCTATGTGTTAGTTGAGGCGATAAGCGTAGAGTAGAGAATCAACTTATGTGGCTATGCCTGGTTGCCCACTTCCGAGGTGGGACTAAAGTCCCCCTCCTTCCTTCGCGTGCATCTGCTGCAGGTGCTCCTTCCTCAATTGGACCATGAGTGTACCCTGGCAGCTTCAATTGGATGCCTGGAAGGCTTCCTGAGGCTAAATCGCATCCCCCGAGGCGTATCCCTGGAGTTGGGACCTCACGGGCACTGCTGGAACTCGCTCGAAGCGGCTCCATTCATGGCGAGAAGGGTCGTGAGCCTGAAACCAAAAGCACAGTCTTTCGACCTCGTTAAAGTCGTTCAAAAGCATCGCCGGTTGATGACGAATTCGATGGTGGTTGTGGTATGTTGTGAGAAGGCATGTAGTGGCCAGTTGGAGTAGGGGACAGCGTGTGAAGGTGGGTTTGGTCGTCGGGGTGTTTGGATGGGCAATAAGGTGGAATAGGATAAGGGTTTTGTAGGGCGTGAGCTGGCAGAGCTTGTGGACTAGTTAGCGAGGGGGATGGTTGTGTGTGGCGGGCAGGAACCCACGCCGAAGTGGTTGCCGGATATGGAGGAGATGAAGGCGTTCGGTGTCGTCAGTGGTCGGATTTGGAGAATAAATAGTAGGAGATAGAGTAGAAGGAGAGAGAAGGGTGTTACCCTAACTAAAGGACGACGAGGATGAGGAATTGGCGTCGGCTTTGATTGGTCGATGCCAGAGATGAGAAGCTCTCCGATAAGGGAGACAGCGAGGAAGAAAAGGGAGTGGGCGCCTCTAATGTGGTCGTCAAGAGGCGAAGGAAGTCAGGGAGCAAGGAGACGCTCCCAATTTGGCCGTTGGGAGGTCGTAGGACGATGGGGGAGGATGCTCACCGAAGCTAGGTCGAAGATGGCCGGAGGTAGTGTTAGGAAGAAGGTTTTTGGGCCAAAACCTAGCTAAAGAGCATGGCAATGCTTTGGACGTTCTTAAATAGGGCTTAGGAGGGGGTTTCAAGCTTGGAAACAAGCTTGGGAACCTTGGAGCTTACGTAAAAATAGGATACCCATTCCTTTAAAATGTTCGCATGAGCTTTTGGGAAAGAGTTGGGATCTAAGGTTGGTCCCATTGGAAAGAGGATTTCCTAAAGAGTTTCCGGTTCGATTTTAGGAAAATTTCATCAATCAATCAAGGAGATCTCTCCAAATGAAGCTCATCGGAGTAGGATTCTTAAGCAATAATGGCGGAGGGACTCATTTGTGAAGAAGACAACAAAGTTGGGGGGCTATTTGTAGGAAATTCAAAAGTTAAGGGCATGAGTGTGAGATAAAAGAGTTAGATAGAACCAAATTGTAAACTAGGCCAAGATGATCTCAAATTGAACCCAAATTTTGGTGCAAACCTAATTTTGAGCTAAGGAATCCAATGGTGAAGTTGGATTTTGGTTTTTACCTAGTTTGACTAGGTAATTTATGCAAAAACCCAAATTAGGATAAAAGTTTGCCTGTGGCTCTATTTTAGGTCAAGACGGGTTCTGATGGTGAAATCATGCATATCAAACCCTAGAGAATATTTTTCTATGAATTTTAGAGGGTTTATTCGAATTTTATCCTAACCATAACTGAAATGACCCTTTTCCTTGGGTCGTTTGCAGTTTCCGAAATTCATAGGGGTTTTTGTGTTGTTTTAAACCCCTTAGGTTTTTGTTTTGGTGTTTGTGAGGGAAAGAGGAAAATTGCAGGTGCATCCCCATAATTTCCCCACCACCTTACCCCCCATACCCCATACACCTCCACCATACCCCCCATACCCCATGCACCCCCACCATACTCCTCCACCTTACTCCACACCATCCTCTCCCCATGCCTCCTACACCCATAAAAACCCCCCTCCTCCATTTGCTTGCCACCACCGCAGTCGAGAGGAGAAGGAAAGGGAGAGGGAGAGCGGGGAGCAACAGGGCTCGAGAGGAGGAGGCTGGAGGGCAGGACGCTGTGAGGAGAGACGAGGAGGTGCTGCAGTGTCTACGGCGAGGAGGAGCTCATAAACAATTATGCAGAATCATTTTTCCGCAGAATCAGACGTCTGTAGGGACCACCATTTGTCTAGTCGGACATCCGAAGGTAATTCCAGACGTCTGATAGCACATAAATTTTGATTATGTTTCCCTGTCGAGTTTCGACCCTGCGTACGTATGTCAGAGGTTGGGGAAGCGTGCCGGTGAGAGGACCGAGGTGGTTTCAGACATCCGAGAGTGTCGCCAGACGTCTAAAGTCACCCTCAGACGTCTGCACGGAGTTCCAGATGTCTGAAAGAGTCACCTCGAGCAAGGTGAGTGTTTGCTTCGCGTACGTTTTATCAGGTTTTTAAAGATTATCATGTTGTAGTATAGCCGAAAAATCGTTCAAAACAAATAAAGAGTTTATTACTCGAAAATCGGAGTATCCAAGGTTGAATACAGGGAGCAATCTAAGTACTCTTAAAGACTTGAGAAAACAATTGATTCAATGAGAGAATTATAAAAATGAATTGCTAAAAAGAACAGAATTGGACGTCTGATTTCTGTATCAGACGTCTTAAAATGAAAGTCTTCTTCTTTGGCTGTTCTTTCTCTTCTTCTTTTGCTGTTGCGTGCCTCTGATCTTCTTCTTCTTTACTATTCTTCTTCTTCTTCTTCTTCCTTGCCTCTTTCTATTTCCTCTGCAGTATCTTCTTCTTCTTTCTTTCTTCTGTTCTTCCTTTTCTTTCTTTCTCTTGCTCTTCTTCTGAGTCCTTCTGCTAGTCCTTCTTCTTCTTCTTTGGCGAGCCTTCTTCTTCTGAGTTCTCTTTTCCCTTCCTTCGCTTTTCTTCTGCACGGCCTCTCTTCTTCTGCTTCTTCTCTGCCTTGCCTTTTCCTCTGCTCAGCCTCTCTTCAGAGCTTCTGCCTTCTCCTTCCCGCGGCTAAGTACTTAGCCTTTCTCCTTCGCGCTCTATTCCTGCACACAAGGCACAGCAAAACCTAACCCTTCCCCTCTACCAGCACGTATCTCTCTCTCTCTACAAACCACTCACAGGAAGCTCTCCCAGAGCCAGGTTAACGGGTCGGGTTGCGTACCCGAGACCAGGCGCACCGGTGTGACATGGTGCGCGAGGTGTGCTCGGTGGTGTCAGGTCAGATCCCGCCAGGTCCGCGAGGTGAATCCGCGAATGAGGCGGGTGTGATGGGCGAGGGACCTCACCCCAATGGATTCGGAGGCAATTAGCTGTATGCACAAAATCAATTTAAACCAGTGCGGCGCTTTGTGAACTTACGATGTGGGACTAACTGGTTACTTCTCCTCGCGCGCGCCCGCAGGAAGACCTCCTCGCAATCTCCTCAGCTGCAACCTCGATTCCCTTTGCTTGCTAGCTGACTGCCTTCACACAACTCGCCCGCCTTTGCAGCAACTGAAATCCTGGAGCCCCTGAGCACGGAAGAAGCTGCTTCAATCGTCGACAATGGCAGCTGGGCCTCAAAACCTGTCTTGCACGAATATGGCCTCTCGGCCTAATCAAACTACCGGGTGACCTTCGCCGTGGCACGGCGAAGGTGGTGCGATGTGCAGCAGGCCGCGGGACGGCCTAGGCGTGCATGCCTAGGTCATCCTGTGGCCGGAAAGATGGGTGTGATCGAGGGTGAGTTGTGGAGGTGTAGAGTGGCAGTGGATGGGCGGAGGATGTTCCGTGTGATGAGGTGGAGCTTTTGCGACTGTCGGCGAGTCGTATGGAATTGCGGAATGACGGGGGCGACTCGTCGGAGGTTGGTCGGAGGCAAGGAAGGTGATGGTGGATAGGCGTGGTCGTGGAGCAATCAAGTGAAATAGAGTGGGGAAAAGAAAGAGGGGAAGATGGGGAGTAATTATAACCTACTTGCAGGGACGAAGGGGGCCGGAGAGGCGGGAAGTTGTATCGACTGTCGCCGGAGAAGAAATACCCAAAGGGAGAGAGCGACGACGAGGAAGTGGGCAGGGAGGTGTGCGCTTGGTGCGGCGCGACGCAGGAAGACGACACGAAGCTGGCTCTGCTGCTGGTATGGCAGCAGAGCGATGAGAAGGAGGAGGAGTGGTCACCGGAGCTTGTGGGTTTCCTGCCGGAGAGGGAAGAGAGGAATTTTTTAGGGTTTCTCCGCCAAGACAAGTCTGCTTCAAGCGACTGGTCCTGGGGTTTCTTTTAAAGGCACAAGCAGAGGGTCAGATGCTCGGAGGGTGAGCAAAGCTCTCACCGGAGGTCGCCGCAGGTACAACACCCATACCTCTCGAGCATTCACACGAGAGGTATGGTGCGAATCAGAGCATGGGGGGCTGCTCAGGCGGTAGGGGACTTCTCAGAGAACCACCCTTTCACATCTGAGAGTAGCTCTCTGGGGAAGCGAGGAGAAATCCTCCTCGAAACTTCACCGTAGTATGGGTCTTCTGCTGCATTGGCAGAGGGACCGGAATGCAGAAAGTGACAACTAAATTTGGGGGGGTTTTCGTAAGGGTTTTCAAAAGTTAGGGGCCATAATGTAATTGGGTGGACTATTTTGCAAAGTAGGTCAAGATGACCTTCCCTTAGGTCCAAATTTTGGTACAAACCTAATTTGGACCTAAGGAATCCAATGGTGAAGTTGGATTTTATTTTTGACCACGTTTGACTGGACATTTTGCGTAAAAACCTAATTTAGGTCAATTGATGAGCTAGGACCCTAATTTAGGTCAAACTAGGTTCCAGAGGCCAAATTGAATGTTCTAAACCCTAAGGGATATTTTCCCATGATTTTTAGAGGGTTTATTTGATTTTTATCCCAATTGAAACCTTGTTGAATTAAGCGGGTCTATTTTAGGGTCACCAAATGTCATTTAATTCCTAGATTGCACATGAACCCATTTCTGATTGATTCAACCCACTTTTTATATTATTTAGACCATTTGAACTATTCTATTTCTCTGAGAAATTCTGTTTATGTACTGTAATGGTAAAATTACAGTTTTAACCTTTATTTCATATTTTCTTCTCAGAACACTTATTCCTCCAATTAAGCCCTCTTCTAAGTCATGTAGGAGCTTTTATTATTTTTATTAGGTCAAAATGAGCTAGTTATGGCTCATGATGAGGCTCTCATCAGTGAGTTCTTGAGTTTGTTTAATATGTCTAGGACTCTTCCTAGATGTCTGATTTTGATCAAGATTGTGTTTTTAGGCTCGTTCAGGGCCCAAACAAAGTCGATTTTCTGCAAACGAGATATCGTTGGTTTCCGTTCGAGTTTCCCTATGTAATGGTATCATGTCTATACAGTTTTGAGCTCATTTTGACATATGGGTCAATGTGATAGGTCGTTCGTTCGTGGTGTGCACGAGACCTGCAGGGATTGCAAGCTCCATCGACTGTGCCCCCACATCTCTCGGTTATCCTGGTAGAGTGGCTCTCTCATTAATCCTGGATTTAATAATTAAATTACATGCTTTAGAATTAGTCGAACCCTAGGTTGTGAATTGAACTCTAGGGATGAAAGAGATAATTGTATGCTACTTTAAAAATATTCGATTGAACCTTAGGATGTGGAAAGAACCCTAGGACTGAAGTAAATGAATGCACATTTAATGAATGATTAAATTGTTATTTTCTAAAAGTAATAAATCATGAGTTGCCTGTAATAAACCATGACATGAATAGAAACACATGCTATGTATTAAATAATTGGACATGATTGTGAAATCGTGAGTTTCCTGTTATGCATTTATTGAATCAGATGGGATAATAAGAAAGTCTATGTACGAACCCTAAAGGGAATTTAGAAGAAAATCAAGAATACAGTAATAGGGAAAATCTGACGGGTCATGGAACAAGTTTCCTACAGGCTGCTGTTTGGACCTAGTAATGGGAAGTGAGCTGGCCCTTGTGTACGTTGTACCGAGGATAGCAACTATCCATTTAGTGGAGAGAGGAGCTAGCCACTCCGTTGGGCTGAGACCCAGGGTTAGGACTAGTTACTCTACATCGACTCTTGTTTGGCCCTCGCGTACTTGGTACCGGGTCAAGCTACTTAGTGCAGGGAGGGAGCTAGCTGCCCCATGGGGCCTATGGTTAGGACTAGCCACCCTACACAGACTCTTTGTTAGGCCCATTGGGTGAACCGCGATAGTCGGACGAGGGTACGTGGACTGTGGAGGGGCGAAACCCCTATTCTGTTCTGAGGGGTGAGACCCCTATTCTGAGAGGGCAAGGCCCTGTGTTGTTCTGTGCTGTATGTTTGGGCATACCCGCTATGTTCAGTAACCATACCTTTCCGCTATATTATGTAATATCCTTGTGATTTCCTGTTCTATTTCTTTTACTGTCTGATGGGAATACCATCATGAGTTATAACTAGCACATTTTGACTCTATTAAGTCAGTAAATGCTCTTACATAACCGCCAGAGAGTCATAAGTCATTGCATAATCATTCTGAAGGGAAAACAAGAAACTAGGGTCAAAACTATAATTTTACCAGCTCATCATGAATGTTGTACAACCAAGGATTTTCTCAGGGGTTTAATGAAGGTCAATTGGTCTTAAAAGGATAGCAAGTGGGATAGAACAATCAAAAAAGGGTTTGCACGTGTTATGGGAATTAAATGACTTTTAAAACCCTAAAAATTGACCCATTTAATAAACTGAGGTTCTGACCAGAATAAAATTCACCTAAACCCTCTAAAAATCATATAAAAATATTCTCTAGGGTTTAGAACCTTCAATTTAACCATCAGAACCCGTTTTGACTCAAAACAGAACCTCAGACAGACATTTGCCCTAATTTGAGTTATTGCATAAATTACCCAATCAAACATGGTCAAAAACAAAATCTAACTTCACCATTGGATTTCTTAGGTAAAAATTAGGTTTGTATCAAAATTTAGACCCAAGATCAATTTGCCTTGACCTAGTTTGCAAATTGGTCTTGTCTAATTTCATTTCTGCCCTTAACTTTCAAAGCTCTTTCAAACAAGCCCCTAATTTTGTCGTCGTTCTCACAAATATGTCCCTCCACCATTATCATGGAGGAGTCCTTCTCCGACGACCTTTTCTTGAAGAGAACTCCTTCTCTGTTCAATCAATCCCTTACAAAATTGGAAGGGAGATTCTTTGAAGAGTCCTCTTCCTTCTGAATCTGCCCACGAGCTTCATATCCTTCCCAATCTCTCATATGAATGCATGAGAGATTTGGATATCTTTCAAAATCCTACTCCGGCGAGCATTCCCAATCTCTCAAAACTCTCTCTAAAGCCCTATATAAGGACCCTCAGATCTCGCCAAGTTCCCGAGACTCCTTTTTGGATGGAGTTACCCCATGCTCTTCCCTCCTCTCCAACCGAAAAAACTCTACGAGCTCCGACGATATCTTTGACCTCCTTCCTCGTCCGTTCTCGCAAAACTAGCAATGAATTCCTCATCCTTAGATTCTTTCGTGTGCCACAATACTAGCGGTCGTCCCCTTTCCACATCTTCATCGCTGCTCCTTCCTACCGGAGAAAACAACTTCCCCAATGCCGGCCCTACCAACCGGTGTCGTCCTCCCCCTTTCCGTCCACTTAGAATAGGTAGTTAGTTCTCTTTAAGTTCCTAAGTTAATTTCCTACCCAAAATACCAAAAACAACCCCTCGCTACCGCCGTTCACCCTCATCTTCTCCGTCTCCGACCGAACCTCCAATGAGGAAGCTCCACTACTACATAACTCCATCCACCTGGCCAAAACTTCCACACCATTGCCACTACACCACACACCTGGTCGAAACCCCTCACATATTCAACCCTATTCACCTCCCAAGCCACCCACCGAACAACCCATCATTCTTCGACCGACTCTAACTCCGCCATCCACCTACAAGCATCCTTCCGTTACGCCATGACCATCACCACGTTCATTGTCACACGACGAAGCTACTGAATGTATTTCACACGGCCGAAAGGCCTTATTTCTTTGTTTCAAGTGTTAGGTCGAAGCTCCGCTGCTGTCTCCATCTCCGGCCTTGTTCTTCGAGCTTCAGGACATGCAAGCACCAGGCATCGCCTCCAGGTGGTGTGGAACTAATAGCGCTACACTCCCAAGTCTTTTATTGGGAGTGAGAACCCCAGCAGCTACGGTAATCGGACACATCTTCTTTAGTGAGTTGTAGCAGTCGTGCGCAAGGAAAAGGATGTGGGTTTAGTCCCACATCATAAAGAGCCAAGTGTTTGGCCACACATATATTAATTTTCCACTTTTGGCTTGTTGCCTCAAGACACAGGGGGGTGAGGTCCCCACACACCCCACGCACGCCTCGTCCGTGATCTCTGCCAGTGGACCTAGCCTGACCCGTTAACTCGCCTAGCCAAGCACTCCTCGGTTGCGACCACGCCCGTAGCCCTGGACCCGGGTGCGCGTGAAACCGATAACCCAATATCCTAAGAAAGGCCTTGGGAGGGTGAAGCCTAAGAGAGGAAGGGATGGAGAGATTGCGCGGGGTAGGGGGAGGGTTTTGCTGCAGAGGAAATTGACGAACACTTAGCCAATTTGAGAAATCGC
The DNA here is from genome assembly GCA_037157565.1 of Thalassia testudinum. Taxonomy (NCBI): domain Eukaryota; kingdom Viridiplantae; phylum Streptophyta; class Magnoliopsida; order Alismatales; family Hydrocharitaceae; genus Thalassia; species Thalassia testudinum. Next base: position 63,539,277 of record JAZHRO010000039.1, read on the forward strand.
CCTCCCTATGTGAAGAGGCTGAACAGAGGAAGAAGAAGAAGAACAAGACCCGTAGAAGAAGAGGAAGAAGACCTGGACAGAAGAAAGAAAGAAGAAGAGGAGGAGAATCGTGGAAGAAGAGAAGAGGAGGAAGAAAAAGAAGCTGAAGGAAAAGCACTTTAAGTTGTCTGATTATAAAATCAGCCATCTGATTATCTATTCCTTCATTTGATTATATTCAGTAAATACTATATATGTGTTAGGCTAATAATTGGTGACCCAAATTACCATTATTTTGTCTAGAATTCTTTTTATCTCTTCATATACTCATGTTATACATTGCATATTAGTTCTTGAGTAATTTATTGTGCTCATTTATATTATCTATTGAGACTAGTGCGTGAATTCCTTTTTGCTCCCTGTGTTCTACCTCGGAACCTTTTTTGAGTAATAAAATTTATTTTTTTAAGCGCTATTTTGGCTATATTACAACACGACAATCTTAAACACCGAATTAGCGCGAACAACATTTTGGCGCCATTGCGGGGAGCAATGCGCAATTCACCACTATTCTCTGCATTATTTGATTATATTTTGAGCACTAACTTGCCCTGTTTGCTTTCTTGTAATTTTGCGAGGTACTTCACGAGGAGATCTTTCGCGCAAAACAACCACACCAGGGTAGGTAACTTCCCCATTCTTCCCTAATCAACCTCCTAATCTTGGGATGACAAAAGAAAAAAGGAAATAATTAATTAGGAACCACCTGCCTTATTTCACAGTGAGCATCATTAAAAGGGCAAAATTCCTGATTTGAGAAATTCTTTTCAAATCTCATTGAGTTGAAGCAATTCTGTTTATAAATCCTACCCCAAATTCCTGTGCCTACTAGGGACTACATTTAATTTCTAATCACTTTTGGGCTAACACACTTCTTACTTGAAGCCCAGGGTGAACATATCAAGATCAATTGGACTTGGAAATAGAGCCAATTAGGGTTTCTGCATTAGGGTTTTGAAGTGCTAGTACACATGTTTGCCTGAATTAAAGGAAAGTTACCCTCCCACATTTGTGTGCTACCCAAGCCATTGGTTGAAAAGATCTAATTAAGAAAAAACCCTAAAATCATGCTCTAAATTCACTAGAACTCTAAAATCCTTGGACCTAAAAACCTGGAAGTCAAATCAAGGTGATTTCTAGGTCTTGACCTAGATCTCATTCTACCATATTTAGGACAAGTCAAGTGAAGTTGATCTACATTGTAGGCCAGCCAACCTCCAAATTAGGTCACAAGTTGGATTAATTTCTAATCAAGTGAAACTCAAGGCACAAATTAGGACATAAAAGTGGTAGAATTAAGGACTTAAGTTTAAACATTCCGGTCTACTTGGACCCTCAGTGACAAGGAAGGTTGAGTGGGGGAAACCCTGTAACCTATGGGGATGCTCTACCGTGTAAGGGTCTTTGCGGGGCTCTCCCTTCCTGGTTGCTCAGGTACTTCTCGAGTGTGTGAATTTCTGATTCAAAGGTATCATCCGCCTCAAAATTGCCTTAGTCATCCAAAAATCTTTTGGTGCCTTGATTGGGTAAATCTCACATCCAATCCCTCATCCCTTCTATTTAGAGCACACACATAGATTTCCTTGGGAAGCTCTTCTTAGATCTAATCAATTTCGATCTAATCCTGAATTTTGATTCTACATCTTGATTCCACCATCTGATTCAAAAATGCAGCCTGCCTATTTAGGAAAACTATTGAAGAAACCTGAATCTCAAATATCCATGAAAGATATAATGGTTGAGGATGCCCTTAAATTTTATGAGATTGATGACCAAACCTCATAAAATGAGATTGATGACCAATTGAAGACATTCAGGTTAATATATCGATAACAACCACCTTCCTCGTAAACTGTGCCCAAGTAATTATAACACAAGTAACAATGGATCCACCCAGGAAGTTCTCATGACCGGATACATTAAGTTAGAGAAATTACATAACTTTGAATATCTCCAATGCATGACAAATCCTGTACTTTGGGAAAGACACCAAGATGATCTTGGAAAACGGAAAGAGATGATAAACTTATTAAAGCAGATAATCGACCAAAAATACCCATACATTCCTCAAACATTTAGCGAAACATCTTGGAACAATACTGAGGATCTATCTGATTTTCCAAACCTCGAGTTCAAAAATCAAGGTTGTTGTGAACTGATGTAAACATGTTTACACTACTTAAGATGCCTATTTATGCATGTTCTTAAGCATAGAATTGCATTGCATACTATAAATATTGCATAACATGCATCATCTTGCATTTAGATTAGTTTGAATAAAATGGAGATTAATTATCTCCTTTTATGTTCATGGATAGGGAAAACTTTTATCGGGACCTCAGATCAAAGATCCAACCGTACAGATGTGATCAGGGCGACGATTGGAGTTCAACGACTCCAAGATCGCCCTAATCAGACATCCATAGCATCAAATAGAGACTGGGGAACCATAGAAGATCAAGGGCCAAGATGGTGTGAATATGCACTTCAAACGACAAATCTGACCGCACGGATGGATTCGGATCGACGATCGTAGCCTAACAGTGCGAAAATCGACTCAATCCGACAACCGTGGCACCATCTACATCATCCAGAAGATGGACAGCCAAGATGGCACCACGTGGTGCCATCTCGGCAGCCCAACCAACCACCCTCAACTTCTGAAGATGCTATCACCCGCGACTCTCCACCGTTGGATCAAGATCCAACGGCTGAGATTGAGCCCAACCGGCGCGCCCATCCTCTGAAGCCGCACCTAAAGGAGCCGCCTTGACAATTGGATCTCAATCCAACGGTCCTGATCGCGTGCGCATGAATTCGTCTCTGCGACACAAGAGCCACTGTACCGCAGCGGGTGAATGCACTCGCGGGAAGGCGAGGCGCACGTTCGAATCGCGGATAGCGGGCGACCGGGTGCGGTGAGCGGGCGCGATTGACCGCTTGATCATGATCGAGCAGTCGCGCGCGCGCAATTGCGCTCGCGTCGTATCGCACGCCCGCGCGTGACACGCCATCACATGCGTAAGCGCGTGCTGAGGAGCGGGCAGAGAGGCAAGTTAAGCCATCCGATCTCACAATCAGATGGCTAAGATTCGCAGAATGTGAACGCACGTTTCACGTGCGACAGACGAGCAGGCGTGCGCGCTGCCCCACTACGCCAACGATGGGGCTTTAGCGACGATTTTATCCGTCACTAAAGACCCCTGATTTAATGTTTTTCAAATTAAAATGACTAAATTACCCTCATTCCTTGCAACTATAAAAGGAGACCCCCTCCACACGAAATTCTCTTCCCTTCCTTCTCTTCTCTACCTCTCCAAAGCTCAAGAGAAGCTTGTCCCACACCTGGGTTGCTCTTCGCGAGATAAAGTCAAATTTTTGCTCTCATTTCAGAAGCGGACCCCGCGATGATGACAACGTGCTGCCCTGTTCTCGTTCCTCCTACCTCAACCTCCTTCCCACTCCGTCCTCCTTCATCCAAGCGGCGTCTCGTCCGGCTCGTCTTCCAAGCGATCGTCGAGGAGGATAACTTCTCTCTCCCATTCCTCTTTACAGCTTTCTAGAGTAGAATTTTCCTGCTTTCTAGTGTAGCTGATTTCCGGCTTTCTAGTGTAATTCTTCTTTGGTTTTATTGTATAAACATTTTGAATTATTGAATACATGTTTTCTCTCTCTCTCTTTCTTTCTCTCTCTCTCTCTCGTTTATTCTAATTGTTATTATGGCTTCATTGTAATTACATCGCTTCAGTTTTCAACAAAAATTCTAAAAAAAATATAATTGCGAATATAGATCGACGTAGCCTCCCTGAGTTCGACCTGGGATTTCTATTCCGGTATAAATTTTATTTGTTGAACATGAGTTCTTCGCTTTCAAACTACAACGATAGGTTTTCAAAACCAAATACGTTAGTGTAGCAACTCGTAGCGTTCAACATGAACCTTCAATGGAATATGATCAACCTAATAGACAGATTGATATGCCTGACTGTGCGACAGGTCGAGAGAATCCAATTGCAGGAGGATACGATTTTGAACCAGCTCTAGAAAACCAAAACCTTGGTTCGCCAAGCATAGAATTCCTAGACTTCTGTGATAACGAGATTGAGTCAGAACCTCTCGAGGGTGTAAATTCCGCTCCTTACTCTGATAAGGTGACCCTCGAGGGCAATTCTGACATCCCTGTAGAGCCCAACTTAGATTCTAGTGAATCAAACCACACCTTTAGCCTAGAATCTGGATCTGAACCTTCTTTGGATAATTAAAAGGTCCCATGTGACGAAAATAAGAGTTTGAATTTGGATTATGATTATGGGCCTTTATTTGATGAATGTACCTCTCCAACATCCACAGAAATACAGCTTGATTTTTCCAAAGTCACACCGATCTACGATACAGAAATCAAGGAGTTGGAGAAATCGAGTTTTGATTGGATCTTCCCTACAAGCCAAAAACCCGAGCCCAGACCCAATAAGGACACCTTTTTAAGCTCGGAATCTGAGAATAGGCTAGACCCAAGTGGTGACAGCTCGTCGCTAGTGTTTTAAATTCTAGACGTTGTAGTATATCACAAGATGTTGTTACCAGTTTACAATTTATTACTCAGAAAAAAAAAGTTTCCTGAGGTCGAACTCAGGGAAAAAAAAAAGTTTTTAAGGCCTAAAGGAACTAGCCTAAGGTTTATTGGACTTCGTGGTTAAAGCACCCGTGCTTGAGATAATTTTAGCCTTGGTTCAGTTCGCAATGTGTTTTGTAAGAGAGAGAGGTAGAAGATTAATTTCTTGGAGAGTTTTCTCTCTTTTTCCTTTTAATTCTAGCTTAGGATTGGCTTCTCAACACGGTCCGTATTGGATTCCTTGTCCCCATCATCAATCCTCAAGGATTCCTGGCAGTCGATGCTTCGAGATAGCATCGCCCATGGTAACCCCCAGAACCCTGGCTTTCGAGATTTCGAGATAATCCCATCCATGGTGTGATAATTATGCTGAATATGGCCCATCTTATGAATAAAAGGCACAACATAAGTAGAATGGGAGCATTGCATGCATCATGTACCAAGATTGCTTATAAAACTGTATTAATGGCCATTTGTGTAAGCACTTGTCAAAGCAGGCCTCAGATGAGCAATCGAACCACACAGATGGATTCAGAACGACAAACGGAGTCCAACAGACTCAAGATCGGCCAAATCCGACATCCGAAGCTCCTACAATGGGCCCAAGAAGTTCTTCCCTCATTGCTCCACGTCACCCCCGCTCCACAGCACGCCACCTCTTCATCCAGCCGAGATCATATCTCGGCCATCGATCTTCGATCGAACGGCCAAGACTCGCGTGCCTGCCCACAGTCGCCGCGACAAAGCGTGGGCGTGGCGCAACGGTTAGCGTACACGCCCGCACGCACGTGACGCGGGTTCGAGCTACGCGGAGCGTAAAATCGAAGACGAGGGTTGTGCGCGGTGAAATTGGGCCGCCCGATCAGCAGCGGGCGGCCGAGATTTCGCCACGCGGCGCGCCCACAGCTCGTGAACGCCTGATAAATGCCAGTTTATCATCATTCTTATGCATTAAAACAAACCTAGCTCTTAGGATTTTACTCCGCAAACGGGTTTTTGGGCTATATTTAGGCATAAAATAGGTTAGGCATGCATTGCATTTTTTATTATCTTTTTAATATGTTTTTGTGAGTGTTAGGGATGTACAGATATATAGATCCCTAAAACCCTATCACTCAAGAAGGCAAATGGTGAAGGAGAAGCCTAGACTAGCTGGAACTCAGCCTGATCCAGCTCACCTCAGCTTGATCCAGCTCACCGCATCTAGAACCTAGCTCACTTGAACTAGGGTTAGCTCATCCCAGCTCCATTCAGCTAATCTCAACCGAATGGCAGCTCAAGAGAGTTCATCTTAGCTCACCCTAGCTCAAGTCAGCTCAGATCTAACTCAACTTAGCTGAGTCTAGCTCATCTCAGTTCCCACTAGTCCACAGGGAGCTCTAGCTAGCTCAGCTAAGTTGACAGGAGTTCACCCCAACTCAGATCCAGCTACATCCAGCTCCACTCAACTCCAGCCAGTTGAAGAAGAACTCATCCCAGCTCAGCAAGCTCAAGTCCAGTTCCCGAGGACTCAGCTTAGCTCAACTTAGTTGAGCTAAGCTACCTTAGTGCCTCAACCAGCTTGACCCTCCCCGGGAGCACCAGACCCAGCTCACCTTAGCTCATTGTGGTAGAAGCCAGCTCACTTTAGCTTGGCTTAGCAGCTAGCAAAGAACTAGCAAGCTAAGCTAGCTAGAGTAGCTCCATGCCAGCCTCTTCAGCAGCAGCCAGCTCTAGTTTCAGCTCCAGACTTCTCCTCCTCAGCTCCCCCCTTCAAACCCTAGCTCCAATACCTTCTCCTCTACTCCACCTTTAGCTAAGCTAGCTTAGCTTAACTTAGCTAGCAACCTGCTCCTTGGCCATCCACCACCTTCAAAGACAACCCTAGCTAGCTCCACCAACTTAAGCCTACCTAAGCTAGCTACCCTACTCAAGTTGGCGCCACCTCCTAGTCATCCCTTCACCCCATTATCACCACCAAAAGACACCTTAGGTTGGCGCCAAAAACTACCCCTAACCACCTCTATATTGGTGCCAACTTTCAGCCCTTAATCCACCCTACACCTACCCACATAAGCCATCCTAGCCATCCACCTACCCCTCCTTCTAGAATCCTTCTTGGAGCCAACTTAGACCACCTTCTAGAACCCTTTTTGGCGCCAACTTCAAGGGGTGTCAACACCCGTAACCACCCCCTTGGTGTCCCTTAAGGTAGCGCCAACTCACCTCGGTAATGGGATCTTTAGCCACCTCCATCTTTTCATCTTGGCCCTCCATTTCAAGGGTCACCTTATCCCCCTTCCTATTCTATAAAAACCCACCACCTACCACCATTTTGGGGCATCCTCCATTAGTGTATTTTACTACCTAAACCACCTATACCTACTGCCAAGAAGAAGGAGTAGAGAAGGAGATTAAAGGGGCGCATCACCAGCCCTTTTGGTGCCTTCTTCTCCCCACTCTCTTCAACTTGGGCCATGCCAAGGAGGAGGACTCTTCCACTTCAAGGAGGACAGCCAGGCAAGGGAGAAGGACCTAGGGTGGACGTCCACCCTTGGAGAGAATCTTAGGGCACGCCTCCTTAGGGCTTGCCTTGGAGGAGATCACCTTGGCAGAGCACTGCAAGGAAGGAGTTGAAGGATTCTTTTCAAGCTTGGGAGCCACCAACCTTGGAGCAAGAAGCCCTCTTCTTCACCATCTATCTAGAGGATTTGTGTTTGCTTTTCTTTATTTTAATTTTTCTAGTAGTAGAAGCATTCCTCTACTAGTCTTTTTTGTAAAACACTTTTCATCAATCTAAGTTGCCTTCTTTGCAATTTTCTATTTTGCATTTCTACTTGCTTTATTTTTTTTAGCATTTTCCACTCCCTCTCCCTAATTATTCTAGGCCTCCACTTACCTAGAGTGAGCTTAGGGAGAGGATCTACTTGCCACTTAGAAGTAGTAGTTAAATTGAAGTGTAAATTACCTTCCCGCCACCATTTCGCATGTTGTCTTAATTGAAAAACAAAAAAAATGATATATTGAAAAATACCAAAAAGAAAGTTGAGATTTATTCCAAGCAAGAGAATCACTATTGCAAACATTTGGCCTTCTTGGACGACCCTAGATACTCCCCTATCTAGGAATATAAATTTAAGAGTTGATCGATTTTGCACGTTACAACGACGTAATTAACAAACCGCGTGAAATGGCTATCAACGCCCACGCACGTGTGCACGTCGGGTGATGACGCCCGTGCACACGTGTGCCCGAGGCGCGATCCAAGCGCAGCCGAGGAGAGATCTCAGCCGTCCGATCTTCAATCGGACGGCTCTCATGTAGCAGCTGCGGATCGAGCGTGAAGAAGAAACAGCGCGCACGATTGACCGGCGAGCTGGAGGGCTTCACCGACGCTTTTGGAGTGGTTTTAGCGATGTTCTGGACATTGCTAAAGCCACTTCTTCTTTTAGAAAGCCCTTAACCCTATTTAAACCTCGTCCAACCACTCATTCAAGGCATTCACTTCCCTTGCAACTACTCCACCCCTCTCTTAGCTAGCTTTAGGTCCTCTTGTAATCGCCGGAGACGACGAGCCGCCAATGGAGCCTCCTCCACCGCCGTGGCTGCCTCGTCGTTCTCCATTCTCTCTCTCTCTTTTAAGCTTTCCATTACTTTTGTTTGAAGCATGTATTTCATGTTGTAATCTATGAACTAAAAGTGCATGATTAATGAAGTTATTTTCTGTTCAGTTGTCACTTTATTTTCCGTTGAAGTTGCATGATCAAACAAGGAACATTCTAACCCTAATCTCTCTCTCTCTATCTCTCTCTCGCTTCTCAAAACCACACCTTTCGCAAGCAAAACTCCGCAGTTTCTGTGACAAGTGATAAGAAAAATCCAATTTTCACGCCTCCCTGAGACCGACACTCGGACTCACCTCCGTTTACTTATTTTAAAATCGACGTTGCAAGTGCGACTATAACGACACTTCTTAACACACACGCACAACCGCACGTCAGTTTTTGGCGCTGTTGCCGGGGAGGCAACGGATTTGTTTTGTCACCTCCATTCCAAATTCATTCTCACATCGTCTAATGCCCTATTTTCTTTTTTTACTTGATGGTTGCAGGAATTCGGTGAGAGGACGGCGAAGCGACTCATCCCACGACGGTAGCAAGGAAGTAGGCGCTACGATGGCCGATAGTGAGTAATTCTTCTCTCATGATTGCTTGCGTGAAAAAAAAAAACTAAAAAAATTGTAAAAATTGAAAAAAATTGGCATGGTGTATGATTGCTTGACCCACATCCTTAACACATCACCCCACAAAAAATGTACACTCTAACATTCTGAATAAATTCTTGGAGTGTTCTTTTCTTTTTCTTGAGTGGTGTTTGCGAAGCCACCGTGAGCTGACCTGGGCCGCACCACTCAACCCTAAAACCGCTCATCTAATAGAAGCTGCATGATCATTAGGATGAGTACATTAGGGTTTTAGAGCCTCTACAGAATAAAAGGAAAACTACTTTCACCAAATTGTGCACAGAACTTGACGTGCCCACTGAAACTTGTTTGAAAACATTAAGACATGTCAAGCCTAAAAAAATACTAAAGTAAGGATGAAACACTAAAAGATATCACATCTTAAAAAACCCTTGCTTGAAAACCATGTTTTGCTAGAAGCACACACCTTGAAAGTGGAAAATTAAGAGGCACCACCCCAATCAATGCCTCATCACATAGCCCTAAGTACAAGCACCATCCTAGCCCTGTAAAACTAAGTAGACATGCCCTAGGCAGGACTGAGTTAAGTCTCGAAAGGCGAGGTTTTGTTCACTGGGCACTTGGCTTTCGTTCCCTTCGTAGAATCTGGTGACTAGGCTGCGGGGCAGTGTCAAATCACCGCGGTTGTGGGGTCTACGGAACCGGAGGCGCAAGGCAAGGGAAGAACCTTCCCTGCAATCCCCTCGTAATCAACCTGGCCAGATTAGCCTTGGGAAGGGGAGTCCAGTGCTTATGGACTTAATCACCCTTTGTGAGATTTCTAGGTCTCCTAAGGAATACACCATAAGGACTAGGCTTGTGTGCTTGATTGAAACACATTTCTCGCATCTGTCGCCCTCCGCATCCCCTCCTGTTCTTCTCTAGTGTATGCACGGGAGATGCTCACTGCATCCCGAGTTGTGTGTTTTGGGGCAAGAATCTACGCGACGTAATTCTGTTGAAAACATGGCTGAACCTAGGGTAGATGAGGCTGAAGATCAACCCCCACCAGACGCTATGGCCATCATCCAAGCCCAAATCAATGCTAACCACCGGCTTCAGCAACAACAAATCCACACCATCATGCAAGCCATACAACGGTTACAGAACCCACAAGAACAACCACCACCACCTTTCCAAGACATACCAGGGTAACCACCACTTGGTATACCACCATTTCAGGATCAGCCGAGGCCCCTCCGTGATTTCTATAATCCCTCTGCTATTAGAGTCGAGCCACACCTTAGTATCCCCGAGGGGGGAGATGATTTTGAGTTGAAACCGAATGTCTTAAGTCTGATCCAGAGCCACTTTCATGGAAGCTCAAATGAGGACCCCTTTCAGCACCTAGAGGATCTCGACCGCATAGCGCGAACTGTGAAACCTAGGAACATTAGCCTTGACATTGTTCTAATCAAGATGTTTCCCTTCTCATTAAGAGACAAGGCTTCTCATTGGCTTAGAACCCTAGGTAGACCCATCACCACCTGGGAAGAACTGAGGCATGCATTTTTAAAGAAATTCTTCCCCATAGGAAAGACCAATGCCCTCAGAAGAGCTATCACTATCTTTACACTCCAGGGTGGGGAACAATTTCATGAGGCGTGGGAAAGATTTAATGAACTTTTGAGGAAATGCCTACACCACGAAGTACCAAGGTGACAATTGGCCAAGATTTTCTATCATGGTCTGGACAGCAACCTGCGGAACTTCGTTGATGCCTCATGCAGGGGGAACTTCCTGAACAAAGACGAGGAGAGTGCGTTTGAGCTCTTTGAGTCTATGAGCGAGAATTCGCTCAACAATGCCTCTATGTCCCAGGTCAACAGGTCCAGTCAACCCCATGGTGGGATTTATGAGGTACAAACAAATTCTGGAATGGTTGACATGGACATCATTGCCAAGAAATTAGATCGAGTGGAATTGGTGGACAAAAAGATTGATGAGTTACTGAACCAGACCAGGAACCCCTTACAGACTTTCTCCCTAGCAAAGGGAGCGCATAATATTGACCGGGTCCAGCCCTTTGCCCAACTGAACCTGGAACAACCCTTAACCACGTTCCAGGGAGGGACCTTTGCTCCCTCAACCCTTGATTACTCCCTTCCCTCTTCATCAACATTGGCTAACCTAGAAGATGTGCAAGTTGTCCAAGGTTATGCGAAACCAAACCCTTTCTCCAACACTTACAACACTGGCTGGCGTAACCACCCCAACTTTGGTTGGACAAACCAGAAACCACCGCAATTCCAAAACCATCCCAGGCCAAACCAACAGCCACACTTGCCCCCCATCAGCAAGGACCACCAATTAGACCCCAATATAATCAGAATAGGGTGGCCCCTCCCCCACAAAACCAAATGGATACCCTAATAAAGATGATGGCTGACATGAACCAGAAACATCAGGAGGAAATGGCCTTGGTAAAGGGACAGTTAAGCCAACTCTTGGACTGTAAACAATAAGGATCCCTACCTTCCCAACCACAACCGAACCCGCGAAACATAATTAACAGAGGCCCCAATTCGCAAGGGTTCCAAAGCAACCCCGGGCAGGCTCACATGGTCCAACCAGCCCCGCAAACACCTCCTGGGTTTGGTGCTTCTTCGTCCTCGTCTTCTCAAGGATCAACCCATGGCCCCAATGCCACTGCGAATGCGGTGACCTTGAGAAGCGGCACCAAAACCCACGATCCCAAATGGCCGACTCTCCCTGAGACTTCACCCACTGAAATACCCGACTCAGAAGAGGCACCAACCAAGGACCCAGAAATAGAACCAATCCACATTTAGACACCCTACCCTGAGGCCTTGGAAACAATCAAGAAAAAGAAGAATGTTGTGGAAATTGAGGAGCTGTTGGAAATCTTTAAGCAAGTACAGATTAATATTCCGCTCCTTGAAGCCGTCAAACACATCCCTGCTTACGCCAAGTTTTTAAAGGATGCCTGTACACCCAAGTGTAAGCCGAGACCTCAAGCACCTAGGAAGGTTGTGCTCTCTGAACAAGCAAGCTCCGTAATATCAAGCAACCTTCTACTCAAGCGAACTGACCCAGGAGTGCCCCTGATTTCCTGCAATATTGGGGACATGACGTTTGATAGAGCGCTCCTAGACTTAGGTGCTTCTATTAATCTGATTCCAACAACCCTGTACCACCAATTTAGTTTTGGAGAGCTGACACCAACCCCTGTCACCATCCAGTTGGCTGATAGATCACTGAAAACCCCGAAGGGGGTTGTCGAGGACGTGATTGTACGAGTCAAGGACTTCTATTTCCCAATCGACTTTTTGGTGCTCGACATGGAAGTCCCTGAAAAATTACAGAACGCACCCATAATCTTAGGCAGACCTTTCTTAGCTACGGCTAAAGCAAACATTGATTGCGACACGGGATGTATGGAAATCACCTTCAGGGACAGGAAAATGCAATTGGATATCTTCCTAGCAACAAAGTCTTTTGATTACGATTGCAATGAGGAGCATGATCCCATGGAAACTCTAATTGAGGAATGCCTCACCCTCAATTCTGTATCAGACCACCAAACCCGTAGTGACTGTTCTAACCCATCACCATCATTACCCGTGGACCTCTGTAAGGCTGAGTACCATCACACGACACCATTTGAAGAGATCGATGTTGATCAACTCCCGCCCTTTCCCTTCCCATCGACTGTGGTTCCACCCGCACCTGAACCTAAACCATTGCCCGAGAATCTAAAGTATGTCTTCCTGGGACCTGACCAAACCTTCCCAGTGATTATTAATTCTCATCTAACCAAGGATCAGGAACTCAAGTTGACTGCGACCCTTTCAGAACATCGGGCCACCATTGGTTGGACCATTTCGGACTTAAGAGGAATTAGCCCCACCTATTGCACCCATAAGATTTACCTGGAAGACGGGGCCCGACCTTCCCGCTAGATGCAGAGACGTTTAAACCCAAACATGCAGGAGGTCGTTAAAAAAGAAATTATCAAGAGGCTTGACGCCAACATCATCTACCCTATCTTCGATAGCCCCTGGGTGAGCCCCACTCAAGTGGTTCCCAAGAAAGTTGGGCTCACCGTTGTCACCAATGATCATGGCGAATCCATCCCCACCAGCACCACCACCGCGTGGCGGGTGTGTATTGATTATAGGAAGCTCAATGAAGCCACTAAGAAGGATCATTTCCCCTTGCTATTCATTGACCAAATCCTTGAAAGATTGGCAGGGCAGAAGTATTTTTGCTTCCTTGATGGATATTCAGGAAATAACCAAGTCGCAATTGCTCCAGAAGATCAGGAAAAGACCACATTCACTTGCCCGTATGACACGTTTGCATTCCGTCGAATGCCGTTCGGGTTATGCAACACACCTGCGACCTTCCAGTGTTGCATGCTAGCCATTTTTTCAGAAATGGTGGGTGAATACTTAAAGGTCTTTATGGATGATTTCTTTGTATTCGGGAATTCATTCGACCATTGTCTGAGCAACTTGGAGAAAATCCTGAAACGATGTATCGAGGTTAACCTGGTGTTAAGTTGGGAAAAGAGCCATTTTATGGTTCAAGAAGGAATTGTCCTCGGTCACATCATATTGCATAGGGGCATCGAGGTAGATTGGGCTAAGGTTGATTTAATTTCTAAACTTCCTCCACCTAGCTCGATCCAACAGATTCGCTCCTTCCTAGGACATGTTGGCTTCTACCGAAGGTTCATTAAAGACTTTTCCAAGCTTTCCAAACCCTTGACCGACCTTCTAGCCAACGACGCCATCTTCCATATGTCTTCTGATTACATTCAGGCTTATCACATCCTTTGGGACCTAGTCTCCACCGCACCTGTACTTCAACCCCCAGACTGGTCCCAAGACTTTGAGATTATGTGTGATGCATCAGATTTTTCCATAGGTGCTGTCCTGGGACAAAGGCAAGACAAGAAGTCCGTGGTGATCAACTACGCGAGAAAAACGTTAGATGAGGCCCAACGTAATTATACGATCGTGGAGAAAGAGTTGCTCGCTGTAATCTTTGGACTTGAAAAGTTCCGATCGTACTTGCTGGGATCCTACGTGACTGTTTACACTGACCATTCAGCCATCCGACACCTGTTGGCCAAGAAGGATGCAAAGCCCAGGCTCATCAGATGGATCCTACTTTTACGGGAATTTGACCTGGAAATCCGAGACAAGGCCGAATCAAATAACGTGGTGGCTGACCACTTGTCTAGACTTCATCCAGACCACATTGGACCCTCCCTACCTCTATCTGAGGCCTTCCCTGATGAACACATCCTGGCTGTGCAAGACAAGAAAATGTCATGGTATGCGGACTACGTTAACTACCTGGTTGCAGGACAAACCCTGCACAGCTGGTCCAGACAGCAACGGGATAGGTTCTTGGCTGAGGCCAAGCAGTATTTCTAGGATGATCCCATGTTGTTTCGCCTCTGTGCTAACCAGATCATCAGGAGGTGTATCCCCGAAGATGAAGTTCAGAGTGTGCTTTCCTTTTGTCATGACCAGGCTTGTGGGGACCACTTCTCTAGAAAGAAACAGCTGCAAAAGTTTTGCAGTCTGGATTTTACTGGCCGTCCCTATTTAAGGATGCACACAACTTTGACAAGACTTGCTCACGCTACCAAACGCTGGGGACCATGACCAAGAAAGATATGATGCCCCTTCAGCCCATTTTGATTGTCGAAATCTTTGACATTTGGGGTATCGATTTTATGGGCTCCTTTCCACCATCCAACGGCTTCGAGTACATCCTGGTCTCGGTAGACTATGTTTCCAAATGGATTGAAGCCATCTCCACCCACCGATGAGATCACAGAACTGTCATGGACTTTGTTGAGGAGAACATCCTTTCCCGGTTTGGAATACCCAAGGCCATGATCAGTGATGGTGGAAGCCATTTTATTCATTCCCAATTCTGTGCCCTACTTAGAAAATACGGGGTGAACCACCGCATTGCTACCCCGTATCATCTGCAAACAAATGAGCAGACCGAGGTCTCAAATAGACAAATCAAGAACATTTTACAGAAGACTGTGAGACCTGACAGGAAAGACTGATCCACACGACTTGATGATGCCCTGTGGGCATACAGGACCGCTTTCAAGACCCCGATAGGCATGTCGCCTTATCGTCTGGTCTTTGGCAAAGCCTGCCATCTTCCTGTCAAATTGGAACACCGGGCTTACTGGGCTGTCAAGCAATGTAACATGGATCCCCAGTTA
Source organism: Thalassia testudinum (assembly GCA_037157565.1). Taxonomy (NCBI): domain Eukaryota; kingdom Viridiplantae; phylum Streptophyta; class Magnoliopsida; order Alismatales; family Hydrocharitaceae; genus Thalassia; species Thalassia testudinum. Next base: position 63,554,373 of record JAZHRO010000039.1, read on the forward strand.
GCCGGTGCGTAGAGGATGCTCCAATTGTCTGAGCTCGAAGAAATTCGTCGGGACGCTTTTGACAATAGTCGACCGTATAAGGAGAAAATGAAAGCCGTCCACAACCGACTCATTCATAGAAAAACCTTTGAGCCTAACCAGCAAGTCTGGCTGTTTGACGCCCGCCTAAAACTCTTCCCGGGGAAACTCAGGTCCAAATGGACTGGACCATTTCAGGTGGTTAAGCCCTACTCTAATGGGGCAGTTGAAATCGCTGATCCTAACACTGGGCACACTTTTACAGTTAATTGTCAACGATTAAAGCATTTCTTGGCTCAGGTTCCCCCAAAGGAGAGTGCCACCCTCGTTGAGGGCTGACACGGAGCACCGCCCAGCTGGAGGCGTTAAACTCAGCGCTTCCTGGGAGGCAACCCAGGGGATTCAGACTGATCCAGTATTTCACGTCACTCAGGTACTATCTTTTTGAACCCTTACACATCCATGTACTTGCCAATGAGGACATTGTCCAACTTAAGCATGGGAGGGTGGTAAATTGCATAATCCTGAGCTCATTTAATCAGTCTGAATAAATAAATAAAAAAAATTTTGAATTTAGGAAGAAAACTTAGGCATTAGAAACTTGTCAATAGTGGGAAATAATACAAAAAGAACTTAAACACTTAGACTTTTCAAGCCTTCAAGCTTAATCAGCCCTGGTGTCCGTTAAAATATGGATTTAGCTTCGAATCCTTGCAACCTTAAGCTATTCTAATCCACCTACTAAATAAGGTGATAAGCATACGACTTATCAACTCACCCTCTAACTCAGAAAAACTTTAAGTCTAAGCATCTGCACACATTTTTGCACAGACTCACTTCTCGGAGATTTTGACAGAAATTGGGTAGCTAATGAACTCTCTAGGGTGGTATGGCTGGCAAGTTGTCGTGGGTAACAGCCCATTGGCAGGTTGTCCAGAACCCAGCCACAGATTATTTCTTCTTCATTGCCTCTAGGTATATTTGAGATCAAGGAAGCCACCTACGAAAAAAAAAAGGAGAAGAAAAGAAAATAAACCACACTTCACCGCACAAGTATGGCTGGCAAGTGATCGTGAGTAACAGCCCATTGGTCGGTTGTCCAGAGCCCAGCTCAATGACTGCACAAAAAGACCAAAACACTTAAGGAAGAAGCGGGGAAGTAGTACAAGCCGGGGAGATATACACTGGAAAAATCCTTGTGTTGACCCCAATTAAAACAAACGTAGGGAGAAAGCTACCAATCGAACAAATACACCTTCAGGAAAATCTATTTCCTTTTCCGGTCACCTAGAGGCGTAGAAACCCGAAGTCTATCTCAATTACCGTTAAGTGAGTCTATCACAACATTCACACCAAGATGCTTAGCACGTAGGGTTTTGACTGAGTTTTGGGTGGGTTGGGTAGCCGTAAAAAGTTACCAACCCACACTGAATTCCGAAAAAAAATTTTTTAAAAAAAATATATATATACATATACATATGCATAGTTATATACATTAAAGCAAGGATTCGGGCGATTCGTATTTTGGCAGACACCCGAGCGCTGCTTAGTCTTTGTAGATTAAGATTTTCGTATATTTCCTCCTATTGACAAGTGACGAAGTGTCTAAGCAATTACTTCTTAAATTCTGAAAGGAAATAAAGGCTAGAATAAACCTTGCTAGGGACTAGCACGGAGTAAGCATGAGGGTATGATAACACTGCATAAGGGGGTGATAATTATGTTGAATATGGCCCATCTTAAGAATAAAAGGCACAACATAAGTAGAATGGGAGCATTGCATGCATCATGTACCAAGATTGCTTATAAAACTGTATTAATGGCCATTTGCGCAAGCACTTGTCAAAGCAGGCCTCAGATGAGCAATCGGACCACACGGATGGATTCAGAACAACAAATGGAGTCCAACGGACTCAAGATAGGCAAAATCCGACATCCGGAGCTCCTACAATGGGCCCAAGAAGTTCAGACCGTTGATTTGGAGATAATGGCCCTCATTGCGCCACGTCACCCCCGCTCCACCGCACGCCACCTCTTCATCCAGCCGAGATCATATCTCGGCCGTCAATCTTCGATCAAACGGCCGAGACTCACGCCCGCCCGCAGTCGCCGCGACGACACGCGGGCGTAACGCAATGGTTAGCGCGCACTCCCGCACTCACTCGACGCGGGTTCGAGCTGTGCGGAGCGTGAAATCGAAGACGAAGGTTGCGCGCGGTGAAATTGGGCCACCCGATCAGCAGCAGGCGGCCGATATTTCGCCACACGGCGTACCCACAGCTCGCGAGCACCCACGCGCGTGCGCACGCCGGGCGATGATGCCCGCGCACACACGCACCCGAGGTGCGATCCAAGCGCAGCCGAGGAGAGATCTCAGCCGTCCGATCTTCGATCGGACGACTCTCACGCAGCGGCCACAGATCGAGCGTGGAGAAGAAACAGCGCGCGCGGTTGACCAGCGGGCTGGAGGGCTTCACTGACGCTTTTGGAGTGGTTTTAGCGACGTTCTAGACGTCGCTAAAGGCCCTTCTTCTTTTAGAAAGCCCTTATCCCTATTTAAACCCCCTCCAACCACTCATTCAAGGCATTCACTTCCCTTGCAACTACTCCACCCCTCTCTTAGCTAGCTTTAGGCCCTCTTGTAATTGCCGGAGACGACGAGCCACCGACGGAGCCTCCTCCACCGCCGTGGCTGCCTCGTCACTCTCCATTCTCTCTCTCTCTCTTTTAAGCTTTTCATTACTTTTGTTTGAAGCATGTATTTAATGTTGTAAGCTATGAACTAAAAGTGCATGATTAATGAAGTTATTTTCTGTTCAGTTGTCACTTTAATTTCCGTTTAAGTTGCATGATCAAACAAGGAACATCTAACCCTAATCGCTCTCTCTCTATCCCTCTCTCACTTCTCAAAATCGCACCTTTTGCAGGCAAAACTTTGCACTTTCCGTGACAACAAGTGATAAGCAAAATTCGATTTTCACGCCTCCCTGAGACCAACACTCGGACTCACCTCCGTTTACTTATTTTAAAATCGACATTGCAAGTGCGACTATAACGACACTTCTTAACACACATGCACAACCGCACGTCATGGTGTTCCGTGGCCGAATCCAGACCCTGGCAGTTGACACTTCGTGATAATGCCATCCATGGAATCTGAACCAGCAGAGTGCTTACATGCCCCCAGTAGGATATGTAAATATCCTCAGAGACAAGCACCGAGGAGATGATATTTTGTTACGCATCTTCGAGGGGAATTTCCCACCTCTCAACGCTGGGAACTCGTCCAAATCAACTTGTGTTGATTAGCCGCTCCTAGTCTAGGTGATATTTTCAGAATTTTTGAAATGCTTCTGCGTGATTTTGATTCTTATGCTTACCGAACCAGACTGTGTGTGAAATTTGGGTGCTTAAGTTACTGAGTCTCTCAAACCAAAAGTTAGTTAGCGAGGCCAAATACTCCCTAAGCATTGGACCTAATACTTAAGCTTTTCATTTTCCTCAACCTCTTGAGGAATATCTAGATCTTAATGGGTACTAAGAGTCTATCCAAGAATGCCTAATGTTTGCGTTCTTACTAATCTTACTGTGCACTTTCTTTTTCTTTTCCTGAATGTGGTCTAGAACTTAGGTTAATCCCTTAATTTCTTACTAATGACTATCTCTTTTCTTTCATTTTGTGCTCCTTTTTATCATTTTGTTCTTTTTCTCCTCCTCCGTTGTAAAGTCCACAAAACTTTCTTTCCTCCTCTCATTTTATTATTCTTTTTCAAATTTGTTTTTAAATTTTTATGGTGTTTTTGGTATATGTGATTTTTTTTTGTTTAAAACATTTTCTTACGAGTTTTGCACTTTCATACCCCCCCATGCCTAAGATTTACAATGTCCTCATTGTAACTTAGGAGGGTTTTTATTTAGCTTAGTTCATACATTAGGACAGGTGTTTTGGTGAGTGAATGGGTCGGGGTGACTGTTGGGGATGATTTCTAATCTCAGATGCAGGCACCTGAGGTGGAGTCGGCTGTCCTAAAGGATGAACCTTAAGTGCGAAGAGGAAAAGGTTTCAGATTTTTCCAAGAGAATGGCAGGCTGCCTCCCGTTGAGCGTTGAGTTTTACGCCATCGGCTGGGCACAATGTGCTCAGGGAGAATGGAGGATAAATGATGACTCAGCCAAATCTGTAGAGGTTACATCGATGAACGGTTTGAGTCTCTGACCGTTCACGATGAAAGGTTCGGAATCGTGGCTGAGCGGACTGATTTCAACTGCTCCATTTCCAAAAACCTGTTGGACAAGATATGGTCCGACCTACCTGGATCGCAGTTTCCCAGGGAAGAGTTTGAGTCGGGCATCGAAGAGTAGGACCTTCTAACCAGGATGAAAGATCTTTCTGGATATGTGCTTGTCATGGAAAGCTTTAACCCGCTCTTTGTAGATTCGTGAGCTTTCGTACGCATCAAGGCATAATTCATCGATCTCGCTTATCTGAAGCTTTCTGTGGGTTCCAGCCTTAGAAAGATCTAAATTACAGCTCCGTACTGCCCAATAGGCTTTGTGCTCCAGTTCGATGGGAAGGTGACACGCCTTCTTGTACAGCAGTCTAAAAGGAGACATGCCTAATTGGGTCATGTGAGAGGTCCTATAAGCCCACAAAGCTTCCGAAAGTCAGGACGACCAGTCCTTCTTGTCAGGTCGAACAGTGACCTGCAGGATTTTCTTGATTTCCTGATTTGATAGCTCAGCTAGACCATTAGTCTGGGGGTGGTACGGAGTAGAGATTCGGTGAAACACCCCGTATTTGGTCATCAGTGACCTAAACTGAGCATTCGTGAAATGGGTCCCTCCGTCAGAGATGATTGCACGAGGAATCCCGAACCGTGAGAAGATATTCTGATGAAAGAATTTGATAACGATTTTGTGATCACAGGTTCGGGTCAGAATGGCTTCGATCCATTAGGACATGTAGTCTACAGCAAGAAAAATGTATTCGAAGCCATCCGAAACAGGGAAGGGGCCCATAACATCCATCCCCCAAATGTCAAAGATTTTGCATACGAGAATCGACTGCAAAGGCATCATGTCGCGATGGCTCATGTTGCCTAAAGTTTGGCAACGACTGCATGCCTTGCAGTGATTGTATGCATCTTTGAAGATGGTGGGCCAGTAAAAGCCACACTGGAGGATTTTAGATGTGGTTTTGTGCCCAGAAAAGTGGCCACCGCATGCCTAGTCATGGCAGAAGGAGAGAATATCATTGATTTCACCCTCCGGGACACATCTTCTGATAATTTGGTCAGCACTTATGCGAAAAAGGTACGGGTCTTCCCAAATGTAGTACTTGGCATCAGAGCGCAACTTGTCTTTTTTGGTCTTCGGCCAACCAGACAGAATCTGATGAGATGCCAAGTAGTTTACTATATCAGCAAACCATGGAAGCTTAGTACCAATAGTCAATAAGTGCTCATCCGGAAAATGCTCCGTGATGGGCTCAGAGGGGTTGATGATCTTAGAAGGAAGGTGAGACAAATGGTCAGCTACCACGTTCTGTCTTCCCGCCTTGTCGCGAATCTCAAGGTCGAATTCTTGCAACAACAAGATCCATCGGATTAATCGAGGCTTCGCGTCCTTCTTGGCAAGGAGATGCCTCACAGCTGTGTGATCTGATTAGATGATGACGTGGGAACCCAGGAGATAGGATCGGAATTTTTCGAGGGCAAATACTACGGCTAGCAGCTCTTTCTCTGTAACTATATAGTTACGTTGAGCCTCATCAAGTGTCTTGCTAGCGTAGTAGATGACCACGAGTTTCCTGTCAACTTTCTGCCCCAGAATTGCTCCTACAGCGAAATCAGAAGCATCGCACATGATCTCAAAGGGTTGAGACCAATCAGGGGACTGTAGGATCGTGGCCTAGGTGACTCGATCACGAAAGTTCTCAAAGGCTTGAGTGCATTCCTTGGAGATTTCAAAGGGTACATCCTTGGAGAGAAGAGTAGTGAGGGGACGTGCGATCTTCGAGAAATCAGGGATGATGCGATGGTAAAAACCAACGTGCCCCAGAAAAGAATGGATGTCCCTGATTGAGCTAGGTATAGGAAGTCAAGAAATCATATCAACCTTGGCTCAATCCACTTGGATGCCTTTCTCAGAAATTAGATGACCTAGGATGATCTCCCCAGGCACCATAAAGTGGCTCTTTTCCTAGGAAAGAACCAAATTTACATCGATGCAACGCCTGAGTATATGAACCAAGTGTTGTAGGCAATCATCAAATGATGCCCCGAAAACTGAGAAATCATCCATGAAGACTTCCAGATAATCACCTACCATATCTGAGAATATGGAAAGCATGCACCACTGAAAAGTCGCAGGTGCATTGCAGAGACCGAAAGGCATCCTTCATAACGCATATGTCCCGAAGGGGTAGGTGAACGTGGTCTTCTCTTGGTCCTCAAGATGAATAGCTACTTGGTTATAACCGGAGTACCCGTCAAGAAAGCAGAAGAATCGATTTCCTGCTAATTTCCCGAGAATATGATCAATGAAAGGTAGTGGGAAATGATCCTTCTTCATGGAGGAGTTGAGTCTTCGGTAATCTATGCAGACTCTCCATGAGTTGGCTATTCGGGTCGGTATGACCTCTCCGGTTTCAGTCGTAATGGTGGTGAGTCCTACCTTTTTAGGCACAACCTGGATTGGGCTCACCCAACGACTGTCGAAGATCGGGTAGATGTTCCCTACATCTAACCATTTAATGATCTCCTTTTTCACGACCTCCTGCAGATTGGGATTCAAGCGTCTCTGCATCTCACGGGAAGGTCGTGCGCCCTCTTCAGAATAGATACGGTGGGTGCAATAAGAGGGACTTATTCCAGTCAAGTCATTGAGAGTCCAACCAATGGCTCTGCAATGTTGCTGGAGAACAGTAATTAAACGGGATTCCTGATCAAGAGTGAGCTTGGAATTTATAATCACAGGAAATGTCTGATTAGAACCCAAAAAGATGTACTTTAAATGATCGGGAAGGGGTTTAAGTTCAAGAATGGGGTTATCAACAGCAGCAGGTGGTTCAGGGTGAGCGTGAGGTTCAAGGATGGGTTTGTCTGAATCAGGGTCTGACTCTTCTAATTGCGGTTCAAGATCTTCTTGTGGTTGATGAGATATAATCAGGTTATTCTCAAATTGTTATTCATCAACCAAAGCTCTAATATCACAGATTTGTTCAATGACACCGCAATTGATTCCTTGTTGGGCCTTAAAGATATCAATTTTGAGAGTCTGATTCCCAAATTTTAGTTCTATTTGGGTCTCCTCACAGCTAATGTTGGCCCTAGCAGTGGCCAAAAAAGGTCTCCCTAGAATGATCGGTGTATCCCTAGGGTTTTAAGGTGCGTCCATGTCTAAGACTATGAAGTCTACATAGAAATAGAAATCTCGCACCCTTACAATAACATTCTCAAGAATCCCTTTTGGTGACTTTATGGATCGATCTGCTAACTGTATGTCACCTCAGTCGGTTTTAGCTAAGATTCTTCTAGGTGGTTGAGTAGGGATGTGGGTATCAAGTTTATGGAAGACCCAGGTCTAGCAATGCTCTGTCGAACTGGGTTTCACCTATCTTACATGAAATCAGGGGAGTGCCTGGGTCTTTTGCCTTGGGTGGGAGTCTACTCAGGATTACAGAGCTGGCTTGCTCTAACAGTATAATTGGACTCCCACTCTTGGTTCGTGGCTTACGCTGAGGAGTACACACATTCTTCAAGAATCATGCGTAAGTCGGTACGTGGCGGATTGCATCCATCAAGGGGCTGTTTATTTGGACCTGCTCAAAGAGCATGACCAGGTCTTCCTCAGGAGCCACGGATTTTGTTGTCCTCTTTCCCTTGGTAAAGGCCTCGGGAAATGGAACCTTGGTTGGTTCCTCTAGGATGGGTCCAAGTTTTTGATCTGGGACAGGGATAGGAACGTCCTGCATTATTGTCCTAGGGTTTGGGTCACTACCAGGCTTGGAGTGGTCTGGATAAGGTGGATCCTAGGTCTCCTTACCACTACGGGTGGTTACAGAATTCAACCATTCATGGTTCTGGTTAGGGTTTGGTAGGATGGGTTGCTGTTGTTGGTAACCTGCATAGGAAGTTGAGGCCTCCATCCCATCAGGTGGAGGAACAGAGGGGGCCTGATAAACCATGTGTGCTTGGCCCGAGTTTGGGTTCATAACGCGCCGCTGGGTCGGCACGTTATTAGGGTTAGAAAAAGGCTGAGAGGGAAGTGTGCCTGGTTGGCGAGAATTTGCCAACTAGGCCAGTTGGTTTCGAACCTCTGTTATTTCATCCTTGTGTTGCTTTTGAATAGCTGCATTCGTTCTCTGAATATCAGCCAAAGTCTGAAGGATGAGGGACATTTGGTCTTGGTTTGGCCCAGATGGATAAGTAGGGTTGGGCCGTCGCTGAGGCGGCTGGTAAGGACAAGGTTCTTGTGGACGGGGCTAAAAGGGTGGTCTTTGAGTTTGGGAATTCCCCGCCTACTGGAAGTTGGGATGGTTTCGCCATCCAAGATTGTAGGTATTGGAAAATGGGTCATTTTGGATGGCGTCGAGGTCCTCGCAGGTCTGAGGAACCTCAGAAAAGTCAGAGAATGGGGGAGTAGGGTCCCCCTGACAGGAATAGAAAGGATCGGAGGTTCCTCCGGTCCTAGAGTCAGATGGGGATGGATACGAGTCCACCCCAAGCGATGGTTGGTGGAAAATGTTTTGCACAATCTCCCATGAGGAAGGAGGCTGTGCGAAGGAGTTCTGCGCAGAGGTGGCTGGCTGCAAATGCTGAGTCAGCTCATCCACCTTCTTCTCAATGATAGAGACCTTGTCCAATCGACTGGCCATTAATTCCATATCGACTGATGCAGACAGGTCCTGCGTCTCTTGTGCTCCCCTAATGTTCGTCGTTGCGCGGGTATTCGTCCTGTCGAATAGTCCCATGGAGTCATTATTGATGGATTTCTCGCACATGTTCTCGAGAATCTCCCACACGGTGTCCTCATGTTGACTCATGATATTTCCTCCGCAGGTTTGCATTGACCAAAAGTCTAATATCCTCACGGAGTCCCTGGTAAAAAGACTGGACTTGTTCTCATTTAGGAACTCCGTGATGGGGGCACTTTCTCATGAGATCCTGAAAATGATCCCATGCCTCATGAAGAGGTTCTCCCATCTGTTGTGTGAAGTGGGTAATCTGATGGTGCAAGGCATTGGTCCGACCAATGGGAAAGAACTTCTTCAAGAACTTGGATTGAAGTTCTCCCAATTGTTGATCGGCTGGGTTTGTGTTTGATACCAATGGGCGACCTTGTCCATAAGGGAGAAAGAGAACATCTTCGTAAGGAGAATATCACGATTTTGCGCATCTGACCCGAAAGTCTGGGCCAGATGCTTTAGCTGTTTAATGTGCTGGAAGGGGTCTTCAGAATTAAGCCCATGGAATTTAGGTATGGTGATGAAAACCTCGTCATAAACCCTAAACTAGCACCATCTAACATAGATTTGCAAGAAAAAGCTCCTACATAACTTATAGAAAGGCTTGACTCAGAGAATTCTGAGTTTGTGAAGAAAATAGGAAATAAGGGGTAAAAATCCAATTTCACCAACACAATCAGTAAACAGGGTAACTCAGGGTCCAAACTTAGGTCAAACTAACCTAATAAGAAGGAAAGTGGGATGATTTGATCCAACAAGGGCTACAGCAACTCCAAGGAATTAAATGACATCTTGTAACCCTAAAACAAACCCACTTCAATTCACGAGGTTCGAGGAAAAGAAAAAATCAACTAAACCCTCTAAAATTCATAGAAAAATAATCTCTAGGGTTTAGAACCTTCAATTTGGCATTGGGAACCCACTTTGACCTACATTGAGAACCATGCCCAATTACTGATTTAATTTGCATTGTTATTTAAATTAACCGATCAAACAAGGTCTGATCTGGAAATAAATTTCACCATTAGAATCCTTAGGTCCCATTTAGTCATGCATAAAAACTTGAGCCTAAGAAGAGACCTTCTTGACCGACTTTGCATTTTGGTCCTTATCTATTACTTTTTGACCCTCAACTTTTGAAACCCTCGCATTTTGGCCCCTAAGTCTTCATCGTTCTTTGCATTTGAGTCCTCCCTGCAAAACCCTGAGCAGCGCCATGCTCTGGCGACTTTGCGCGGAGCATGGCGCCGCACAGGGTGAGGGAGGCCCTCTGCCCTTTCAACGAGGTGTTCCCTGCGACGTCTACTGTCGCAGGGACACCTCCATGATCACTGCTGCAGCCCATACCTTCCATGCAAACGCGCGGAAGGTATGGGTCCCTACTCCGGCCGTCCTCCGGCAAGGGAGGCACGTCGCCTCCCTCCGCCCACTTCTCCGCTTTTGCCTCTATAAAAGCCGCCTCCGCCTGCAGAAGAGGGGAGCTCGGTCCTGACGGAGAAACACCCCCATCTTTCCTCTCTTCCCACTCCGGCAGAAGCCCTCCAGCTCCGGTGGTTCTTCCTCCCCCTCCTCGTCGCTCTACTGCAATACCAGCAGCAGAGCCGCCTTCGCCCGCTCTTCCCGCGTCGCGCCGTACCCAGCGCTTGCCCTCCCGCTCTCTCCTCGCTGCCGCCCTCTCTCTCTGGGCATCTTCTTCTCCGGCGACAGTCGATATGACTGCCGCCCTACTCCGGCCCCCTTCGTCTCTACAACTAGGTCAGAACTTCTCCCCACCTCCCCCTCTTTCTTTTCCTCACTATTTTACATTCAATTAAGCCCTCGACCACTCCTAACCACCGTCACCCCCTTCGTCTCCAGCTATCCTCCGACGAGACGCCCCCATCGCTCCACAGCCCCACATGCCTCGCCGACCCTCACAGAACCTCCGCCTCACCACACTGAGCAAGTTCCGCCCACCCATTACCGCTTCACACCCCCACCACACTCCACCGAACAGACCCATTTTTCCGGTCGCTGTCCGACCTAGCCCCGCCGCCAGACGCCATCCCATGACCTGCCACACCCCGCACCACCTTCGCCGTGCCACGGCGAAGGTCCCCCGCTTGTTTGATTATTCCGAAGGGCCGTGTTTCTGTCTAACAGGTTCGCTGCTCCAGCCGCCATTAACGACGACTGAAGTAGCTTCGAGGCAAGCTCCAGGCCCTGCAGCCCCAGATTCCCAGGTGCTGCAGGTTGGGGCGAAGTCCACAAAGACTCCTGCCTCGTCAGTTGGCACCGACACCAGCTGCAGCTGATCAGAGGGCGTGGTGGAGTCGTCCTGCGGGCACGCGCGAAGACAGCACAGAAGATAGTCCCACATCGTGGGATTTCGAAGCCGCGCCTATGCATAAATTGTAAAAGTGACTAAGGCTTATCGCCTCAATCACACGGGGTGAGGTCCCTCTCACCCGCTTACCCGGCCTCGTCCGCGACCACCCCTCGCGGACCTTGCCCGACCCGTATACCCGACTTGCACTCCTCACCCACCACCGCATGCAGGTGGGCCTGGTCCCGGGCGCGAATCCGTACCCGAATACCCGGCTCTGGGAGAGCGATCCTACGAGCGAAATCTGAGAGAGAGAGACGCGGGAGAGGGTAGGGTTAGGTTTTTGCTCTGACCAGGCTATGTAAGTGTGCAGGCAGAAGAGGAAGGAGAAGAAGAAAGAAGACCGCGGAGAAGAGAAGAAGAAGAAGAAGGACAGAAAAGAAGAAGAAGAAAGAAGCAGAAGAGGAAGCACTGTAGCAGATGCTATTTAAGTCGTCTGACTGAGGAATCAGACGACGCTTTGAAGAAAAAGAAAAGAAGAAGGAAAGAAGAATAGGCGCCGCAGCTGGAAGCAAAGAAGAAAAGAAAGAAGAAAAGAAGAAGAACAGAAGAAGAACAGAAGAAAAAGAAAGAAGACAAAAAGCTGAAGAAGATCAAAGAGAGAAAGAGAAAGAAGGAAGATAAAGTAGAAGAAAGAACAGAAGAGCTGAAGACGATGAAGCAAAGAGAAGAGAGGAAGAAGAAGACAAAGACAAGAGAGAAAGAAGAGAAGAAGAAAAATCCAAGAGACCAATCTCTCTCTCTCTCTTATTTTTGTAACAGAAACATTGTACTTCTAGAATTATAGTTTGCTCCCTGAGTTCGGCCTCGGGAAACCTTTTATTTCCGAGTAAAATTGTAATAGTGGCAATGACTAACTGTACTACAATGCCATTTCTATAACAAACAACAAAACCTAGTCATATCGCCATTATATGGCATGAATCATGTTGGGCTTCAGTTCAGAATCAGGTCCTCCAGTCGAGATTCTGACTCGCGGCTCAATAGCCATTGCAGCAGGATTATAGTGATCCCGCATCATGGGACGCTGCGGTGGGTGCATGAAGTTCTGGAAGAGGTCATTGAGTCGTTGGAGCTGGTGCTCCAGATTGTTCTCTTCCTCGACTGGTTGAGCCATTGTGGAAGAAGAAGGTGAGTTGGGTTCAGAATTAGAGGAAAGGTCTATGTGAAGGGTTGGTTGCGCATGCAAAGGTACCGAGGCTTGGCCTCGGGGAGAGTGAATTTCTAAAGGAGCTTTCAAGGACCTCCTACCAAACATACACTGATGGAGAGGATGAGTTTAGCAGGTGCTGGACCCAATCAAGACACCCAAAATGTTGGGTGACTATAGAGGTTCGGGGCGGATGGACCCCTTGATCAGAAGGTCGTCCACCTGAGAATTACCTAGGCAGCCAAAGAGGGTGAGTCCTGCGAAGACCTTTGCACGATAGAGCGCCCCCACAGGTTACAGGTCTTGGTGCTAGAGCACCACAACCATTTGTTTTGATGATAACAAAACGCGTGTTATTTAACATTTGCACTTGGAGTCTTAGATTTCAGGTCAATTGCAAATGTAGACGTGATTAGACGGAATTCGAGCTCGCATCCAAGATGGATTGAAGGAGCGATAGATTGAAGAAAGGAGATGAAGAATAGGATAGATTTCCTTCTCTTGTACTCCTTGTATTTTTCGTTTCTTCTGTTGCTCTTTATTTTTGTTACTTAGATTTATGTTAAAGAGCCTCAAAGTACCCTAACAGTAGTCCTAGGAACACCGGCACAACCCTAGGATACTTAGGTTTTCTGTAGAGAACTTAGAAAACCAATATAGGGTTCAAACAGCATTTCCAGACGTCTGATAAAGTGTTTTAAGACGTCTGACTGTTGATTCCGACGTCTGATAACATTTAGGCTGGACATAGTTAGTTCTGTCTGATGAAATCAGACGTCCAGACCTTAGACCAGACGTCTTAGGAGACGTCTGATGTCTTTGCCAGACGTCCAATTAGTGGACCGTTGGCTCTCTTAGAATACACTCAAGGATATGACCGTTAGAGCCTTATCAGACGTCCTTAAGCCCTTCCAGACATCTGATAATTGACCGTTTTGCCTCGGCTAACCGAAAATCTCTTCTAGGAGATTTTTTAGCCGTTGCAACGTTTGGAAATCCATTCCCACAGAAAAAGTAGGTTTCCAGATGTCATATATGTCGTCTGATGGACTTGCACAAGAACCCTGTTTAGATCTGATTCAAGTCAAGAAGGAACCCGCCCAAAATCAGACGTCTGACCTTGAAATCGGACATCTTAAAGTGGTCTTCCAGACGTTTGATGCCAGAATTAGACGTCTGATAAGTCTGTCAGTGCAATGATTGTTCCTGATTTCAGCCTAATTCACTTGGGCTTTGCACCCAATGGCTATGGAAGCTTTTCTAAGCCTTCCTAAGGCCTCTATAAATAGAGGGGAACCTTTGCAACACAAAATACACCCAAGACACAACAAAACACACCTAAGGAACATACTTTCTACCATTTTGTGTCTCTCTTGCTCTCAAAGCTCTAATTCTTCATCTTGAGAGCATCAAGCTATTGCGCACCCGCTCTCCCGCCGTTGTTCACGAGAGCGACATTGCGCCGTCGTGTGGCTCACGCATCCGCGTCGTCGACGCACTCCTTTCAAAGGGAAGCATCCTATTTCCTATAGAAGCTTAGGTTAAATATTACTTTGTTGGCTCTACAGGATTACTTGTTTTATCTTTGTTATTTGGTTGGGTATTCACTTTGCGAATTCCCGTCTCCTTCGCGAGACAAAATCCTTCTCGTGAAAAGAAGGGGTTGAGGTACGCTACCCTCGTCTAAGTAGCGTGGTTGTAATTGAGGCTGAATCACCCTCGTTTTAAAGTGATTTGGTTTAGTGGATTTTGATCAACTTGGTTGATCGGAAAATCCTAACTCGAGAGGGTTAGGTGGTGGTTTTCACCCGATTTGGGTTTCCACCTAAAAATACTTTGTGTACTTTTTGTGATTGCATCTTGTGAGATTGTTTATATTTCAATTCCGCATTTTTTACGTTACGCTGATCTCACCCCCTCCTAGTAGGAAACTTCAACAGGGTTTCCCCCACCCAACCTCTCTTGTCACTGAGATTCCAGGTAGACCTAAATGGGGACCTTGACCTCTTAAGTCTACCACTTTTAGTTAGGATCAAGGTGTTTAGGGTTTTCACTTGAACTTTAACCTTTTGAGTGCAAAGAGTGACCTAAGTTAAAGGTTGGTTGACCCAAGGGATCAACTTCACCTATTAGTTCCTTTGAGAGCTTATTAGGTCTTGTCTTTTAGGGTTCAAGTGACTTAAGAGCCAAATTTCTTAGGGTTTCTCTGGATAGATATTTTCAAGCAATGGCTTGGGCACACTTCTTTTGGGAATTTTTCATTCTTAATTAGAAAAGTGTGTCTCTAAAATCTTAGCTTTGAACCTTATGTTAGCTCTAATTGGTCCAATTAGTTGCCTCTAGATTGGGTAATTAGGGTCAAGCAAGAAGGTTTTAGCCCTAACTACCTTTAATGGATGTACAGATAAAGTATGTTGAAAACAGGCAACTTTGGTGTTTTACTACATATGAAAGACAGGTTATTCCTAAATTGCTTTTTGTCTTTTTCTTCCTTTTTAGAATTTAGGGGTTTAAATGAGAGGATAGAAAATTAACTATCCTTGGTGTGGTTGTTGTGTGGCTGCTTGTTTTCCTTTTGATTTCCTGTGCCTGCACAACAAAAGAGAAGAGATTAGTCAATCAAAAATTGTGAATCAATAGCTTCTAGAATGGCCATTACTCCCCGGCAACGGCGCCAAAAATTGGTGACAGCTCATCGCTAGTGTTTTAAATTCTAGACGTTGTAGTATATCACGAGAAGTTGTTACTAGTTTACAATTTTATTACTCGGAAAAAAAAAGTTTCCCGAGGTCGAACTCAGGGAGCAAATCATGATTCCAGAAGCATATGAATTCTCAATATTGTTTTACAAAAATTAAGACAAAAGGGAAGAGAGAAAGAGAGCGAAAATTCTCTTCTTGGCTTTTTCTTCTTCTCTCTTCTTCTCTTCAGCCAGCCTATCTTCTTCTTTCTTCTTCTCTTCTTTGCTGCGGAGGCATCCTCTTCTTTCTTTCTTTTCTTTTCTGCTGCTACTGCTTCTCCTTCACTTTTCTCTTCTGCTCTGCTCCTTTTCTCTCCGACGTCTGATTCAGAAATCAGACACCTTAACTGCTCGGTTGCTACAGTGCTGCTCTTCCTCTTTTTCTTTAGCTTCTTTCCTTCCTTCCTTCTTTCTTCTTTTCTTTCCTGCTGCGGCTAAGTCCCGGCCGTTGTTCTTCTTCCTCACCTGTTCCTGCGCACACTCACAAACTTCAGCGCAAAACCTACCCTACCCCTTCCCTGCATCTCTCTCTCTCTAAATCTGTCTTCGGTAAGCTCTCCCAGAGCCGGGTAATCGGGTCGGGTTGCGTGCCCAGGTCCAGGCGCACCGGCGTGGGTGGTGCGCGAGGAGTGCACAGGAGTGGGAAGTCGGGTCGGGTCAGATCCATGTGGGCGTGTTGCGGATGAGACCCGATGAATAGGTGAGGGACCTCACACCAGTGTTATCAGAGGCAACCAGCCGATAACACTTTTCCAATTTATGTGTGGGCGTACGCCCACACACTTCCGAGGTGGGACTAAAGTCCCACCTCCGATTTCGGACGCCTACGGGAGAAAGCTTCAAGCAATCAGGGCAGCAGCCGAGGCTTGCAACCCCAATTGCTATCCTGGGTGTGTACGCGAATTCCTTCCATGTCGCCTGGAGCTGAAGAGGCCTGGAGTTGCTCGCTAAGCAGCTCATGCAATTCGGCAATGGCGGCGAGGGGGCCGAGACCTGAAATCACAAAGACGGCCTCACAGCCACGTCAGACAATGCAGGGAGCTTCGCCAGAGGACGGCGAAGGTGCTGCGGGGGTCGTCGTGGCGGGAAAGTGGCTGTGGCTATGTGCAGAGATGCAGGTGGGTGTATTCGGGGGGTGCTCAGAGTGTGTAGGGCAGTGAATGGAGTGGGGGAAATGCTTGTATGGAGTGAGGGGGAGCTTCTGGGCTTGTCGGCGAGGGGTGGAAAGGCCTGGGGAGGTGGAGCAATCTCACCGGAGATGGTGGCCGGAGGTGGAGCAGATGGAGGTGGTCGTGGCAGTCGAGGGGTCTAAAGTGCCAATTTAAGAGGGGAAAAGTGAGAGGAGAGTAAGAGGAAGGTTCCTATTTACTTAATCGACGAAGAGGGAGAGGAAGAAGCCTGGCTCGTGCCTTCCGAAGCTGGGGACGAAGGTGCCCAGAAGAGGAGTAACGGCGACGAGGAGGAGATCTAGAGACGCCAGCTGGTGTGGCCTGGCGTGGGAAGATGAGGTAGAGTGAGCTCTACTGCAGGTATGGTAGCAGAGCGACGATGAGGAGGAGGAAAGTTCGCCGGAAGCTTGGGCTGTCTGACCGGAGAGAGAGGAGACGAAGGAGGGGGATTTTCTCGGCCAAAACTAGCTTGAAGGGGACGGCTGCCCCTGCTACTCCTTATAAAGGTGTTGGCGAGGAGAGGGTATCGAGGGAATGACGTGGGGTGCTCGCCGGAGATGGCCGAAGATGGTGACCCATGCCTGTAGTGCGTTCGCACGAGAGGCATGGGCGGCCGCAGATCACAGGGGAGGGTCCTTGCGACAGAGGACGACGCAAGGAACCCCCCGTTCGTTCCTGAGAGCGGTTGCCTTACCCTGCACGACGCCATCCTCCGTGCAAGGTCGCCGGAGGTATGGTGCCTGCGCAGAGTGGTAGGGAGGACCGTTCTGCAAAGAACGAAGGGGAAGATAGGGGGCTAGATGCAAGGTTTTGAAAAGATAAGGGTCAAAAAGTAATTCAAGAGGACCAATTAGTAAAGTCAGTCAAGATGGTCTTCACTTAGGCCCAAATTTTTATACCAACCTAATTTGAACCTAAGGAATTTAATGGTGTAATTTGATTTTCGGTTTGATCGATCAATTTGTGCAAAAACCTAAATTAGGTCATAAATTGGGCATGGTTCTCAATTTAGGTCAAAATAGGTTGCAAAGGCCAAATTGAAGGTTCTAAACCCTAGGGAGTATTTTGCCATGAATTTTAGAGGATTTAGTTGATTTTTATCCTGCCTCGAACCTCATGAATTAAAGCGGATTTGTTTTAGGGTTATAGAATATCATTTAATTCCTGGAAGTTGCTATAACCCTTTTCAGATCAGATCATCCCACTTCCTTCCTTATTAAGCTTATTTGACTTGTGCTTAGACCCTTAGATACCCTTTGTGTGTACTGCATTGGTAAAATTGTAGTTTTACCCCTTATGACTTATTTTATTCTTCAATTCAGAATTCTATGAGTTAAGCTTTTCTTTAGGTTTTGCAGGAGCTTTTTCACACTTATTTAGATCAAATTGTGCTAGTTAGGGTTTATGATGAGGTTCTCATCACCAAGTCAGGTTGCTGAGTCTACATCTTGTGATTTATTCTGTGGTGGAACCTCTGATCTCGAATCAAATTCAGAACTTGATTCTCGCAAATTCTTCGATGATTTCGAATCTTACTATGATTTTGGAGAACCATTGTTTCTTGACGACTATGAGCCAATCTACAACCTCAGCATACATGATCCATTCTTCGACTCTGACTCTAAGGTACCTAAGCTCGAGATCACTAATTCAAAATTAGGTTCCATTGAGATGGAATCATTTCTTTTTGATCCTCAGGAATCAGAAACAGAGATTACCGAGAGTGTCTGCAACCCAGAGTTCGAACCTTTTCGTAACTCAGACTTTCTTCATCCTATAAACACTCTACATGCATTTACCTTTGAGTATGATGGCTACTATGAGGACTCTCTAAATGAACTTACCTTTGAATCCTTACTAGAAGAACCCTCATATACAATTCTTATTGATGCCACCTCTTCTACACATGCAGAACATTCCCAAACCCGTTTGCATCCCTGACCTGCAACCGGACTCAATTTCTACTTTGATTCTCCTCTCGATCTGGTTGCAGATGATTCTCCTCCACATTCAAATCGGGTTTCAAACTCCGATCAGACTACAAATCATGGCCCATCCTTCTCCGATCACTCTCATAGGGATCTCGCATCTTCCAGTGATTCCTTTGAGGATCCCTACTATGACCAGGCTGATCTGACTCAACCAAACCCTGGATTCACACTTTCGCATCTTTCCAAGCTCCACAGCATATGGTAGGATCCACGTTTCTTGATCTACATCTATCAACCTGTTAGATTAATTGGGTTTGGGCTGCATCATCAATCTATTAATCTGAACAGGCACCTGGTTGGACCAACCAAGTTATTAATCAAGGTGCTTATTCTGCAAAACTCATCTAATTTCACCACTCTTTCTCCATACCATTTTCCGCTCGGTTGAAGGCATTGAATTTAGCGCTTAACGGGAGGCAACCCGCTATTCCAAAAACCCGAGACCCTTCTGATTATCCTTCTGTACTTCATGCCTATTGCACCCTGAGTTCACTTTTAGAATAGCCGATCCCACCTCTAGTACGCGTACCAGGGCTTGAAATCGTCCGCAACAGTCATTCCCAACCCGTTCTCCCACCTAATAATCCTATTCTAATTCTTGAACCTAAAAATGTACAACACCCTCCATTTACAATGAGGACATTGGAAAACTTAGGCATGGGGGGTGATAAAGTGCAAACATACAAAAAAATTCACAGTCTGGAAGGATTCTCACAAAAAAAAGCACATATTCCAAAAACCAAAAAAATTAAAAATTTGAATAAAGAACAAAAATGGGAGAAGGGAGGAAATTTTAAATTGATTGCATATCAGATTGTAAGGAGAAAAAGGAGAAAAAAAGGTCAAAAAGGAGCACAACTTGAAAAAAAAAGAAAAGGTGGTAGTTATTAGTAAAAGATTAAGGAATTGAATTAGTTCTAGACCATATCAAAAGAAAGAAAATGAAAGGCAAAGAGTGCTAAAAGACAAAAGAGATTAATAAGAATGTTGATCTTACGCCTCTTGGGCTACGATCCTAGGCTAAAAATTCAAGTATCCTCTAAGATCTGGATAGTCCTCAAGAGGTTGGGGAAAATGTGAAGCTTAAGTATTAGCTCTAAGGCTTAGGGATTATTCGGCCTCACAAACTGACCTCTGGTTTGCGGGACTCGGTAACCTAAGCACCCCAATTTACACACAAGTCTGGTTCAGTGCACCTAATTATCAAAATCACGCAAATGCATTTAACTTGTTTTGAAAAAGTCACCTAGATTAGAAGCGGCTGATCAACGCAAGTTGATTTGGATGAGTTCCCGGCGTGGAGAGGCGGGAAATTCCCCTTAAAGATGCACAATAACATATCGTCTCCTCGGTGCTTGTCTCCTAGGATATCTACATATCCTACCAGGGGCATGTAAGCACCCTGTGCTGGTTCAGATGCCATGGGTGCCATTATCCCAAAATGTCGATTGCAGGGTCTAGATTTAGCTACAGAACGCCATGGGTGGGATTATCTCGAAATCTCGAAAGCCAGGGTTCTAAGGGTTGCCATGGACCGTGCTATCTCAAAGCATCGATTACCAGGGACCCTGCGAGGTTTGATGGTGGGGACTAGGAATTTGATATAGACCGTGTTGTAAAGCCAATCCGAAGCTAGAAATAAAAAGAAAAGAGAGAGAAAACTCTCCAAAAGCAAAGAAAAATTCCTCTGTCTCTCTCTGACAAAAATGCACTACAAACTGAACCTAGGCTAAAACATGTTACAAGCACGAGTTCTTTAACCGCGGAGTTCAACGAACCTTAAGTTAGTTCTTGTGGGACTTAGAAACCTTCGCGGCAGACTGAGGCTAGAGCTGATCAGGTCCGGATCTTGGTTGGTACTTGAGTACCTCTAGGCCAACTATCAGCATTCTAACCTAATCTACAAAAGGAAGCACACAGCAAAGTTTTTAAGCATCAAAATATTTTATGGTCTAAAATCAAAGTTAATGCCTTAAAATTTTGCTAAGAGACTAGCAAAAGCTAGACATGGGGGTATGATGGGAACACCAATATGAGCCATAACTAGCTCATTTTGACCCAATTAAGTCAGTAAATGCTCCTATATAACCACCAGAAAGTCACAAGTCATTGCATAATCATTCTGAAGGAAAAAAAGAAACTAGGGTTAAAATTGCAGTTTTACCAATTCATCATGAATGCAGTACAACCAAAGGTTTTCTCAGGGGTTGAATGAAGGACAATTGGTCTTAAAAAGAAAACAAATGAGATAGAACAATCAGAAAAGGGTTTGCACGTGTTCTGAGCATTAAATGACTTTTAAAACCTTAAAAACAGACCCGCTTAATAAACTGAGGTTCTGATTAGGATAAAATTCACCTAAACCCTCTAAAAATCATATAAAAATATTCTCTAGGGCTTAGAACCATCAATTTGACCATCAGAACCCGTCTTGACCCAAAACAGAACCACAGACAAACATTTGCCTAATTTAGGTTTTTCCATAAATTACCTAGTCAAACATGGTCAAAATCAAAATCCAACTTCACCATTGAATTTCTTAGGTCCAAATTAGGTTTGTATCAAAATTTGGACCCAAGATGAATTTGTCTTGACCTAGTTTGCAAATTGGTCTTATCTAATTTCATTTCTACCCTTAACTTTCAAAAATATTTCAAAAAAGCCCCTAACTTTGTTGTCGTTCTCACAAATAGGTCCCTCCACCATTATCATGGAGGAATCCTTCTCCGATGACCTTTGATTGAAGAGAACTCCTTCTCGGTTCAATCAATCCCTTACAAAATTGGAAGGGAGATTCTTTGAAGAGTCCTCTTCCTTCTGAATCCACCCATGAGCTCCATATCCTTCCCAATCTCTCATACGAATGCATGAGAGATTTGGATATCTTTCAAAATCCTACTTCGGCAAGCATTCCTAGCTTGGAAGCTTGGTTTCCAAGCTCAAAACTCTCTCTAAAGCCCTATATAAGGACCCTCAGACCTCGCCAAGTTCCCGAGACTCGTTTTTTGATGGAGTTACCCCATGCTCTTCCCTCCTCTCCGACTGAAAAAACTCTGCGAGCTCCGGTGATATCTTTGACCTCCTTCGTCGTCCGTTCTCGCAAAACCAGCAACGAATTCCTCATCCTCAAATTCTTCTGCGTGCCACAATACCAGCAGCCATCCCCTTTCCACGTCTTCATTGCTGCTCCTTCCTACCGGAGAAAACAACTTCCCCGACGTCGACCCTACCAGCCGGTGTCATCCTCCCCCTTTTTGTCCACTTAGAATAGGTAGTTAGGTCTCTTTAGGTTCCGAGGTTAATTTCCTACCCAAAATACCAAAAACAACCCCTCGCTACCGCCGTTCACCCTCATCTTCTCTATCTCCGATCGAACCTCCAGCGAGGCGGCTCCACTGCTACACAACTCCATCCACCTAGCCGAAACTTCCACAACCTTCGCCACAACACCTTACACAAAACCCCTCACCTATTCAACCCTATTCACCTCCCAAACCACCCACTGAACAACCCATCATTCTCCAACCGACTCTGACTCCGCCAGCCACCTACAAGAATCCTCGCGTTACGCCATGACCATCACCACATTCGGTATCACACAGCGAAGCTACTGAACGTATTTGACATGGTCGAAAGGCCTTATTGTTTGTTTCAGGTGTTAGGTCGAAGCTCCGCTGCCATCGCCATCTCCGGCCTTGTTCTTCGAGCTTTAGGACACGCAAGCACCAGGAATCACCTCCAGGTGGTGTGGAACCAATAGCGCCAAACTCCCAGGCCTTTGATTGGGAGTAAGAACCCCAGCAGTTATGCTAATCGGACACATCTTCTTCAGCGAGCTGTAGCAGTCGTGCGCAAGGAAAAGGATGTGGGTTTAGTCCCACATCATAAAGAGCCAAGTGTTTGGCCACGCATATATTCATTTTCTACTTTTGGCTTGTTGCCTCAAGACACAGGGGGGTGAGGTCCCCCGCACGCCTCGTCCGTGATCTCTGCCTGCGGACCTGGAATGACCCGTTAACTCGCCTAGCGAAGCACTCCTCGGTTGCGACCACGCCCGTAGCCCTGGACCTGAGTGCGTGTGTACCCGATAACCTGATATCCTGAGAAAGGCCCTGGGAGGGCGGAGCCTAAGAGAGAAAGGGATGGAGAGATTGCGCGAGGTAGGTGGAGGGTTTTGCTGCAGAGGAAATTGGCGGACACTTAGCCAATTTGAGAAATCCCCCTCCCTATGTTAAGAGGCTGAACAGAGGAAGAAGAAGAACAGGACCCGTAGAAGAAGAAGAAGAAGGCCTAGACAGAAGAAAGAAAGAAGAGGAGGAGGAGAATCGTGGAAGAAGAGAAGAGGAGGAAGAAAAAGAAGCTGAAGAAAAAGCACTTTAAGTCGTCTGATTGCAAAATCAGCCGTCTGATTATCTATTCCTTCATTTGATTATATTCAGTAAATACTATATATGTGTTAGGCTAATAATTGGTGATCCAAATCACCATTATTTTGTCTAGAATTCTTTTTATCTCTTCATATACTCATGTTATACATTGCATACTAGTTCTTGAGTAATTTACTATGCTCATTTATATTATCTATTGAGATTAGTGCGTGAATTCATATTTTCTCCTTGTGTTCGACCTCGGAACCTTTTTCGAGTAATAAAATTTATTTGTTTAAGCACTATTTTAGCTATACTACAACACGGCAATCTTAAACACCGATTTAGCTCGAACAACATTGTCTGTTATATATTTTTCTGCTTAGTTACATTACTCGTGTGGTTGTGGAATGAGTATGCATTTGGTTGTTTCTCATTGGATGATTGGGTCTTGGGGTTCGTCGAGGCGAGCTGTTCTCAGGTTCTGTAGGGAGCCAGGAATAGGTTGTGACAAGAACCTCCATTAGTTAAGCAGGTCTATTTTTAGGGTTTCAGAAGTCATTTAATTCTTGAAAAGCACGAAAACCCATTTCTGTCTTGTTCTAACCAGCTTGTTAGACTCTTAAGATCATTTAACCCTTAATTAACCCCTGATAAAACCCATGATTGTACTGCAATTGAGATATACTGTTAAAACTGTAGTTTTGCCCCTGTTTACTCTATTTCCTTCAAAATGGATTTGCAGTGAATTACGTCTCTCTGGCGGTTATGTAGGAGCATTTAATGACTTAATCAGATCAAATTGAGCTAGTTATGGCTCATGATGGTGTTCCCATCACCTCTCCATTCTCTTCCTTCCCTCCTTTCTAAAACCCTAAACATTAATCTTGTTAACCAAATCCCTAAACTCATAACCCTAACCTCAAATCTTAAACCCCAAACCCTAAATGTAAAGCTTAAATCGAAACCTGAGACCTTAAACATTCAGTTCATAACCTTAAACTCAAGGCCATAAATCTTAAGCCCTAAACTCTAAGCCATGAAAAACCCATCGCATAACCCATGACCTTAAACACAAAAAACCTATAAAATGAAAACCTAAACCCTATAAACACTAAAACCTAAGCCCTAAAAACACTAAACCCTAAACCCAAAAAATACTTAAAGCTAAACTCTAAGAACATTAAACCCTGAACTCACCGTATAACCTAAACCCCTAACAGTAAACCCTAAACCCTATAACCTAACACTAAATCCTAAACCCTATAACCTAAATCCATAACTCAAAACCTAATAATGAACCAAACATTCATGCCTAACATTGAACAATAACTTAACTAAATATTCATGTTAATTTAAACATTGAACCAAACATTAAACATTTTAAACTAAATTTAAAAAAACACTGATAATTTAACTAAACATTGAAGCATACAGTTTAATTGCATTCATAATTAAATTTCTAACCTAAGTAGTACATTAAAAAGATTAAATTAACCTAAAATTAAATTTCTAAACCTAAGGGGGGAAATTGGGGTGGTGGTGCCTGAGGTGGTCATGATGGCGGTAGGAGGTGGTGGTTGTGGCCTGAGGCGGTGGTGGTGGCGGCGGGAGATCGTCGTGTTGGTGGCGGTAGGAGGTGTTGGTGGAGGTCTAGCAAGGGAAGGAAAGGGAAGAGGGGCCAGCCGGTTGGTGATGGTGAGGTGCTGGTGGTGGTGGTCAGTCGGTTGTGGTGGTAGTGGAGGGAGGAAGCTAGGGCCAACCGAAGAGAGGACGGGATGGTGGTGGTGGCGAGGGTGTTGGTCTGCCAGTTGTGGTTGCAGTGGTTGTAGTCGAGGACGGGATGGGGAGAGGGGCTTGGATGGTGGAGGAGGTAGAGTCTCGTCGATAAGGGGAGGCAAGCACGAGGTCAGAGCTGGCAAAGGGAGGCAAGGGGAGGGCAGTCTCGCGAGAGGAGGTCCTACCTAAGAAGAACGTGAATTGCGACGAAGAGGAGCCGCACAAGGACTGGACCGCGTCAACGTCGGTGCCGGCGAGGAGGCGATCAGAGGTGGCATTGAGAGGAGGTCAGTCACGCAAAGTTATGGAAGAGGATATGTTTTGAGAGGAAGGGGGAGGGAGTCAGGGACATAGGGATGATTTAGGCCAACCTTTCTCGACCGTTCTAGAGACAATAGTCAACGATTGCATTTGAAAATTAACTTTTTAAGTTGGTGGTTTACGAAAAGCTTATTATCGACTATTGTCACATGAACAGTCAAAAAAGCTCCTATTCTCGACAGTTATAAATGGTCGAGAATGACCTCAACCAAAACCTCTCCCTGGTAGGTGGGAAACCTAATGATGGAATTGTTCCTTTCTTGACCGTTCTAGAGAAAATGATCGACGATTGCATTTGAAAATAAACTTTTCAAGTGAAAAGCTTATCGTCGACCGTTTATTCATGAATGGGTGAAAAAGCTCTTATGGAAACCTAATGATGGAATTGTTCCTTTCTTGATCGTTCCAGAGAAAATGGACGACAATTGTGTTTGAAAATTAACTTTTCAAGTGAAAAGCTTATCGTCGACTATTTACTCATGAATGGGTGAAAAAGCTCCTATTATCGATCGTTTTAAATGGTCAAGAATGACCTCAACCAAAACCTCTGCTCGGTAGGTGCGAAACTTAATGATGGATTTTTTGGTATAACGGTCAAGAATATTATTATTAGCAACCATTGTATAATGGTCGAAAATTCATCGTCAAGAACAACATCTTTTCTACTAGTGAGTCGTATAAAAACCCACTTGTGACACCCAAAGCCAAGAGTAGTGAGAGTCCTCTACCTTGATTTATCACCTTGGTTTGAGCCATTAGTTAAACTTAATGTTATGCAAACTCAATTAGTTGTAAGGATTGAATTATTTGGGTCCTGTCTTCAATTTTTTCCTTTCTTTTACTTTTTGCTTTTGTTTTTGATCTTGAAGTTTTAGTAGGGACTAGCAAAACAAGTTTGGGCATGTAATGAAGCTATATTTATATACATTATCTGCATTACTTCTGTGCAATTTCATAACTTAGTGCATATTAAATTGCATATAAATATAGTTAAGATGCATGTTACCTCATTCACAGTTGAAGGGTCAAATTAAGGTTAATATTTGTGCTTTTATAATCAATTATTGCATTTTTTGATTTTACTAAAAATTGCAAGGAAATTAGATTGAGCTAAAACCCTAATTGAAGATAGAGATTGAGAGACATAGAGAAATCCTCATATGAAAAGCCCTAATCTTCTTCTCTAAACCCTAATTAGATCTATGCCAAACCCAATTAGGCCAATTTCACTAAACCTAGGCTAATCCTTCGATCAAGCTCACATAGAGCAAATTGGCTTACAATTAGACTAGTTATTATGACTAGACCTGGACCTACACGGAAATCGAGCTAAACCATGTCCTATTATCCAACATTTAGTCATCCATCAAGCAATAAACTTAAAATGTAACAACATTCCACACATGCATCATCAAAGAAGGAACATAACAAAAGGAAAGAAGGTAACATAACTACTAACAATGCATGAAAAAATAGTTCACAATATGCCATCACATCAACCCAACAAGGTATGAGATAGAAAGGAAACTAGCTCAATTCTAAGATAAAGACATACTACAAAAAAGGACAGTAACCAGTACTACAGTGGTGCGTCGCTAGACCCTGCACCGTCACCCTTGACAGCTGGTGAAGCTGGCTGCTCTCTCCCTTGACCTAAGCACGCAACCAGGGTAGACGTCAGCTAAGATGGGTAGAGTGGTAAAAGGAAAGAATGTGTATCAACAACAATAACAAAAGGGCAAGGGGTGGTTTGTTCAAGCCTTAATCATTTTAGAAAAGCAACTTGTCAAATTCGTTCAGTGGCTCATTTATTTTGTTCTTACCCCTTTTTCAAATCAAACTAAGTATAATCACCCTCTTGTAAGTTCACATGTTACCTACTGAGACGATCTCATTATAGTTTTCCCAGATTGCAGAGCAACAATGGGACGCTCTTTTGGCCAGGAGCATGCTCCACTCCTACCCTACCACCTAATCTATCACCTTGGGGTTGTGGCCGCAATGTATTGGTGACTACGACACGTGCAATAAACACACGAGGTGCCACCCCATGCTAGCATGCGGTCGGTCATACACTAATGGGCATGCACAGAAAACAATATAGGAAATCGCTCCACTTCCACAACACTGCGTACCCTCATCCAGCTATTTCGGTTGGCCCCTCGTAGGCCCAACAGGAATCTGTGTAGAAAGGTTGTTCCTCCTCTAGGTCTCTTCTTGGGGATATTAGCTCTCTCTTTGCACAATGGGATGGTTAGCTCTTCTCAGTACTCGTGTACTCAAGGGTCAGCTCACCCCCACAACCAAACCTCAACACAATTATTCATCCCTGTCACCCGAGAAACCTTATTCCCACATCATTTATAGTTTTCTACCTTAGAGTTCAAGTATAATCCTAATTTGTTACTAACATGCACATTCAAGGTAATTTTAGGCCTTCATGAACCAAAGTGGCTAATGTACTCATATCCCAGGTAATTTCAAACATTCATGATCATGTGTTATTCATTAATCTGTGACTACCTTATCTAATCTAATTCACTAATGGCTCATAGTCGCAAGCCTATTCTTAGGGCACATGATATAACATCATCATGAGCCATAATTAGCTTTAATTAGTAAAAATCAAATGACAAATGCTCCTACATAATCATCGGAGAGTCGTAATTCATTGCATATCCTTTCTGAGAGGAGTACACTAAAATAGGGTTAATTCTGAAGTTTTAATAGCATATCATGAATGCAAAGTAATCACGGGGTTTCCTAGGGGTGTTTGGGGCATAGATCACGTAAAAGATAAATGTCCCATAGTATAGTGCGAAATACGTCTCGACAAATAAATTAACAGAACTGGTGAGTCCCGGTCAATCACAGGGAGGTAGAAAGTGCTTTTATTTCATGCTCTTGTTCTAAATCTAATTACTAAATAGCATAAACAAAGAATCGCAATATATATATATCAATCAAAGAGTGTGAACATGAATTGCATACATGCAACTATAAATAAATTCTAAGCATAAACATAAACTATCTATGTAGCAGAACAAGGGAACCACAGGTGGTTCATGGTGGCCTTCTCTAGAGGTTGAGGATAGCAACAACGATCCATCAAGGTGGCTCAACGGACGCTTCGGACGAGATGCAGAGACAGAGGCTGAGAAGATGGGACGAGGTAGAGGAGTTGTAAAAGGAGGAAGAAGAAGAAAAATAATGGAATTCCTTCAAAGGGGACACTTAGACCTCTTTTTATAACTTTTGTGAAGGGTATTTAGGGCATTAGAGCCCTTAATTCTGTGCAAAGACCTTAGGTTGATTAGATTCATTGATCGGGAGATCAACGGTCCTAATTAAGTCTTCCAAATCCTTCTCTATTCACGATTTTAATCTGGTGCTAACACGTAGCGCAACATGCACCCTTAGATCTTCATTTGATGGTCTTCGCTCATCCGCACTCGCCGCTGCCTTCGCACGCCTGCCGCATGTCCTTAAATCAAGACTCAACTCCTAAGCCATCTCAGTCGCCCGATCTCTCAATCAGACGGCTTAAAGAGCATGCACCGCGCCCTCTCGATTCCTAAGTGCGCGTCATCACGCGTGTCTTCATCTGACACCCCTACGCCCACCACGCATCCATGCCTCCACCACCCGATGAAGATCTTGTGGTTGAATTTCATCCGCACATGGCCAACTCCCACATCGCGAGTCGAACCCGCATCACGCATTGGTTGTTAAGCGCGCACTCGCTATGCTATGCGCGTGGGTTGTTGTGGTTGCCATCTCATGTGTAGCCGCCCTCGACAGTTGGATGGAAATCCAACGGTCGAGATCTCGTCCTCGCTCAATGAAGTGGATGAAGGCGGGAGACATGGTGCATTCATGGGCATTGGATGGAGATCCAATGGCCCACAACTCGCGAAGGGTGATCTTCAGAGGCTAGGGCATGGTGAGGGGTGGCTGCGATGGCGCCACATGGTGCCATCGTGGCTGTCCATCTTCTTCTCCTTGTATCTGATGATGTAGGCCTCCAATTGAGTTGATTTTTTCACCGTTGGACTGCGAACATCAATCTGGATCCATCCGTGTAGATGAATCTGTCATCTAGGGTTCGGATATTCTTCAATTTGCCCCTTGGCTCTTGCTTCTTCTGCAGACTCCCTATAGTGCTGCGGAAGTCTGATTGATGTGATCTTGGAAGCGTTGGACTCCTGTCGTCGTTCTAAACAGATCCATAAGGTTGGATCGGTCATTTGCAGCCCTGAATTACCTGCAATTATTAATACCTCTAAAATAGCACATTATTATGTATAAATCATCTAGGATGTAATGTACGATGTGTATGCTTGTAGAATGCCCATGTTAAGCTAGGTTCTACCTTAATTCAGGTGAATTAGGGCTTATGATTGCTATGCAATCATACCCCCATGCCTAAATCTTGCTAGTCCCTAGCAAGCGCAAGACTAAATGCATTTTATCAAGAGTTTAATTAAAGGTTTCATACAAAAAAAATTCAGAATCCAGATAACCATGAATATGTAATGTTGTAATGTTGTAGCTTCTGCAACGGATCCAAGCGAAAAGTCGATATACATTTAAAGCTTGTACTTAACCCCTAGTAAAATTCTATTGGGATAGGTAAACCTCTTCTCTCGAGGATATAAACTATTCTCTGATTTTAGCCCCTAATTTTGGCTTAGGTAGAAGACATCTGAGTTAACTGGATTTGTATTTGGTGGCTCACTCTCTTCTAGTGATACATAGAGACTAGTATTTCAGAATCTAGATTTCTAGATTATCGAATAAATTAACTTAGAGAGAAGCTGAAACACTGTGTCCTCTTTAATCTTTTGTACTTTTTCTTTTCTCTCTTTCTCTCTCTCTCTCTTTTCTTTTCTTTTTCTTTTTCTTTCTGAGCTCACATCTCACTAGATTTGCAACTGTATTTGGTGGCCTTACATGACATCACACTTTAATTAGGTTCTAATAACCCTACGACTAAGTTAGACCCCTCAACTCCTATTCAGGCGATCAGAAATACAAAAAAAAAAAGGTTAAGGCTATATTTGGTGGTTCGTGGGGGTGGTAGGTGTTTTTGCCTCAAAACACTTGACTCAAACTTCTTAACATAACACCTTTTTTTTTCTTCATAGCTACTAGCACAATGCCATTACCAACATAACATAACGCACAAATGCAACACGACATACGTACTTTTATTCATGAGGCATTATTTGGGATTTTTGGGGATGACCAAGAGGATCTCAGGTGGCTTATTTAGTGGAAGTGCCTACTCTCGGCACCGGGTAGGGAACGGATAGGACGACGTATTTCTAACCTTAACATCAATACCCTCCTTCAGTTGAGGATTCCGTAGAGGACAGTCGTGACCATCTACCTCAGTCCTAGTTTTATCAGAACCTACTCTTTGTGTTTTTGCCTTATTTGGTGGCTCTCGTACGGAATTTCTTACAGAATTAGTACGCAAGAACTGAGAATGAAAACTATGCCCAACTCCGAGTATTATTCAATTATCCAGAATTAAAGAGTCCTTACACTAGCCTTAGAGCACTGGTAGATTCTCTACTCTCATCTCACATATGTTTTGGTGGATCTACTAGAGGATGGTTTACCTGACTCCCTGATTGCTGTCCAAGGGTTCAGAAGAAGAAGCAATGCTTCTTCTCAACAAACTAGAGATGTCTACCAGTTTTCACAGTGGATCCATTGCAAATTCTACATGCAGGTGTGAGGTTATACTGGATTCTAAGCTTAGGAATCTACTAAAGAATAAATCTTTAATAAAATCTCTTGATAAAACGATCTAATCCCCCACTTGTTGGTAGAAAATTTTCAATTTTTATGGACTACCCCCCCATGCCTAAGTGTTTACATGTCCTCATGCATGAATAAAAGAAATTGAAATAAGGTAGGATGTATGTGGATAGAAATCACCTAGAACTGTTTCTGAGTTGTCGTTCAACTCATGTCATCATTGCAATGCCATACAGAATATGCAAAACAATATGAAAATGAAATATGCTATGTATATATGGTATATATATATGTATACGTGCTAAGTTTAACACTTCCAGCTAGACAACTCGTCAGTCACATGTCCTCGAGAAGATGTATCGTTTCATCAGCAGGAGGAGGTTCCTGGGCAAAAAATGGTTTGAGGCACTGGCCATTAACTGTAAAAATATGCCCAGATTTCGGGTCTCTAATTTGGACCGCCCTGTTAGGATACGTGTGGACCACCAGAAATGGCCTAGTCCACTTGGACATGAGCATTCCCATAAAGAATTTCAGTCGAGAGTCAAACAACCAGACCTGCTGGTTAGGTGCGAACTCCTTCCTCCGAATGTGTCAATCATGGAAAGCCTTTGTCTTGTCTTTGTATATTTTTGCATTCTCGTAAGCTTCCTGCCTAATCTCCTCTAACTCACTGAGCTGGAGCTTCCTTTCATAACCTCCGGCCTCGAGGTTAAAATTACACTTCTGCACTACCCAAAAGGCACGGTGCTCCAGCTCCACAGGAAGGTGACAGGCCTTTCCATACACCATGTGGTATGGTGACATTCCGAGTGGGGCCTTGTATGCGGTCCGATATGCCCATAGTGCATCAATCAATCGGTCGGACCAATCCTTCCTATCAGGTCTAACCGTCTTTCAAAGGATAGGCTTGATTTGACGGTTCGATACTTCAGCCTGCCCATTGGTATGTGGGTGATACAGGGTAGCAATGCGGTGCTGCACCCTGTATTTCTTCAATAATGATCTAAAATGGGCATGGATGAAGTGACTACCCCCATCGCTTATCAGGACGTAGGGAACTCCGAATCTCACAAAAATGAATTCCCAGACGAAGGATATAACAGTCTTATGATCAGCTCATCTTGTTGGGATAGCTTGTACCCACTTTGAGACATAGTCTACTGCGAGGAGTATCTACTCAAAGCCATGCAAGTTCGGGAAGGGGCCATAAAGTTGATGCCCCAGATGTCGAACACTTCTACGATGAGAATAGATTGGAGAGGCATCATGTCTCTCCGAGTCATAGAACCGACCGACTAGCATCACTTATAGCACTTGGCAAATTCGTGTGTATCTCCGAAAATGGTTGGCCAGAAAAATCCCGACTGTAAAATCTTTGTAGCAATCTTTCGACCCGAGAAATGACCCCCACAAGCACCGCTGTGGCAGAAAGATAGCACACTAGAGATTTCCGAATCAGGGACTCATCTTCAGATGATCTGATCAACCCTAATGAGAAAGAGAAGTGGGTCATCCCAAAAATAGAATTTAGCCTCTGATATAGATTTGAGTTTTTGATCCTTGGATAATCTTGTGGGTGGCCTTCCCGCGACGAGATAGTTCACTATATCAGCATACCAAGGAAACTCAACAGAGTTAATGGACAGCAAAGACTCATCTGGAAATCGATCTGATATCGGCAGGGAGTACGGAATATATTCTGGGTCTAGCCGAGATAAGTGATCTGCCACAACATTATGGGCTCCGGCTTTGTCACAGATTTTGACATCAAACTCTTGCAAAAGAAGGATCCATCTGATAAGGTAGGGTTTAGCGTCCTTCTTTGCCAACAAATGCCGGAGGGCGGAATGGTCAATGTAGATAATAGCTTTGGACCCAAGTATGACCTGAATTTCTCCAACCCGAATACCACAGCTAGCAATTCTTTCTCAGTGACTGTATAGTTACGCTGAGCCTCGTTCAGTGTTTTGCTAGCGTAGTATATTACGAATGGATGGCGCTCCCGACATTGGCCAAGAATGGCTCCGACAGCAAAGTCGAAGGCATCACACATCATCTCGAAGTCGAGAGACCAATCGGAAGGCTGGAGAATAGGTGCACTTGAACCAGCGCCTCGCAAGGTCTCGAAAGCGTTGAGACACGAGGAGTCGAAATCAAAGGGAGTGTCGGTTACCGAAAGATTCGTTAATAGACGAGCAATTTTCAAGAAATCTCCAATGAATCTTCGATAAAATCCGACATGCCCTAAGAACAATTTGATTTGCTTGGCCGAGTTAAGCAGAGGTAATCGCAAAATGATTTCGGACTTAGCTCAGTCAACCTCGAGTCCATTAGAGGAGATCCTGTGACCTAGTACAATGCCATCCCTCACCATAAAATGGCTTTTTTCCCATGAAAGTACTAGGTTAACTTCCATACATCTCCTTAGGATCTTTGTGAGGTTATCAAGATAAGAAGAAAAATCGTCTCCAAACACAGAGAAGTCATCCATGAACACTTCTACGCAATCCCCGATCATGTCTAAAAAGATGGCCATCATGCACGCTGAAAAGTAGCTGGTGCGTTGTAGAGGCTGAAGGGCATCCGCTTAAAAGCAAATGTTTCGAAGGGATACGTAAAAGTCATCTTGTCTTGATCTTCTGGGTTGATTGCTACTTGATTATACCCAAAGTATCCATCCAGAGAGCAGAAGAAACTACGCCCGGCCAGCCATTCTAAAATCTGATCAATAATGGGAAAAGGAAAATGATCCTTTTTAGTAGCCGAGTTTAGCTTCCTGTAATCAATGCAGACCCGCCATGAAGTCGTGGTGTGGGTCAGGATGGATTCGCACAATTCATTTTTTATCACGGTGAGTCCCGCCTTTTTGGGCACAATCTGAATGGGACTCACCCACTGGTTGTCGAAAATTGGATAGATAATGCCCGCGTCCAGCCATTTAATGATCTCCTTCTTGACAGCCTCCAACATATTTGGATTTAGGTGTCTCTAAGGTTGTCTCGATTGTCTCACCCCTTTATCAGTGTAGATATGGTGAGTGCAATATGAGGGGTGAATCCCGCGGAGATCAGCAATGCCCCACTCAATAGCAGCCCTATGTGCTTGCAGAACAGAAATCAACTGGTGTTCCTAGTCAGGAGTCAAGGGAGCATTGATAATCACAGGATACGTCTCACTTTCTCCCAAAAACACGTATTATAACAAATCAGGTAAGGGTTGTAACTCTAGTAGCGGAGGGTGGGGAGAGGGTTTATGTTGGGGAGGAGAGGAAACAACAGCAGAAATCTACTGATCCTGACTAATGGAGAATCCGTCTGTAGTGGTTATGTAATCCTGTTGATGAGAACCTCATCATAAACCCTA
The DNA here is from genome assembly GCA_037157565.1 of Thalassia testudinum. Classification (NCBI taxonomy): domain Eukaryota; kingdom Viridiplantae; phylum Streptophyta; class Magnoliopsida; order Alismatales; family Hydrocharitaceae; genus Thalassia; species Thalassia testudinum. Next base: position 63,588,376 of record JAZHRO010000039.1, read on the forward strand.
ACTATCACAATCTAACCTAGATATGCGAGAAAAAGCTCCTACATAACTCATAGAAAGGCTTGACTCAGAGAATTCTGAGTTTGTAAAGAAAACAGGTCATAAGGGGTAAAAATGCAATTTCATCAACACAATCAGTAAAAAGGGTAACTCAGGGTCCAAACATAGGTCAAACTAACCTAATAAGAAGGAAAGTGGGATGATTTGATCCAATAAGGGCTACAGCAACTCCACGGAATTAAATGACATTCTGTAACCCTAAAACAAACCCACTTCAATTCACGAGGTTCGAGACAAAGTAAAAATCGGCTAAACCCTCTAAAATTCATACAAAAATAATCTATAGGGTTTAAAACCTTCAATTTAGCCTTCGGAACCCATTTTGACCTACATTGAGAACCATGCCCAATTAATGATTTAATTTAGGTTTTTACGTAAATTGGCCGATCAAACAAGGTCTGACATAGAAATAAAATTTACCATTAGAATCCTTAGGTCCCATTTAGTCATGCATAAAAACTTGAGCCTAAGAGGAGACCTTCCTGACCGACTTTACATTTTGGTCCTCATCTATTACTTTTTGACCCTCAACTTTCGAAACCCTCTCATTTTGGCCCCCATGTTCTTCATCGTTCTTTGCACTTAGGTCCCCCTGCAAATCTCTGAGCAACGCCATGCTCCGGCGACTTCGTGCGGAGCATGGCGCCGCGTAAGGTGAGGGAGGCTCTCTGCCAGTTGAACCGGGTGTTCCCTGCGACGTCTGCTGTCGCAGGGACACCACCATGACCTCTGCCATCGCCAACACCTTCAGTGCGAATGTGCAGAAGGTATGGGTTGCAACTCTGACCATTCTCCGACGAGGGAGGCACGTCGCCTCCCTGCGCCTACCCCTCCGCCTTAGCCTTTATAAGGACCACCGTCGCCAGCCGACGGGGGCAGCTCGGTCCTGACAGAGAAAAACCCCCACCTTTCCTCTCTTCCCACTCCGACAGAAACCCACCAGCTCCGGCGGCTCTTCCTCCCCCGTCTCGTCGCTCTGCTGCAATACCAGCAGCAGAGCCACCTTCGCCCGCTCTTCCCACGTAGCGCCGTACCCAGCGCGCGCCCTCCCACTCTCTTCCTCGCCGCCGCCCTCTAGGTATCTTCTTCTCCGGCAACAGTTGATACGACCGCCGCCCTGCTCCAGTCCTTTCGTCCCTGTAACTAGGTCAGAACTACTCCCCATCTCCCCCTCTTTCTATTCCTCATTGTCTTTCAATCGATTAAACCCTCGACCGCTCCTGCCCACCATCACCTTCTTCGTCTCCGGCCACCCTCCGGCGAGACGCTCCCATCACTCCGCCGCCCCACACGCCTCGCCGACCTTCACATAACCTCCGCCTCATCACGCTGAACAACCTCCGCCCACCCACTGCCGCTCTACACCCACTCATCGCTCCCCCGAACACACCCACACCTCTGGTCACAGGGCGACCTATGCACGCACGCCTAGTCCGCCCCACGACCTGCTGCACCTCACACCACCTTCGCCGTGCCAAGGCGAAGGTCCCCCACTGATCTGATTAGGCCAAGAGGCCCTTTTCGTGTCTGGTAGTTTCGACACGCGGCCGCCATTGACGCTGCATTGAAGCAGCTCCACGCACGCTCCAGGCTTCAGAACTCCAGGGCTCCAGGTGCTGCGAGGTCGGGAGGGTAGTGCGAAGGCAGCTAACCCAGCAATCAACGCGAATAGAGCCTGCAGCTGAGGAAGCAAAGCTGCGGTCTGCTGCGGTCTGCTGCGAGAAGAGCGCTGAAGATAGTCCCACACCCACTCACCCGTGGTATAAATTGATTTTGTGCTTTCTACTGGTCGCCTCCGAAAGCACTGGGGTGAGGTCCCGCACCCACTCACCCGTCCGGTCCGCGAACTCATCATGCAGATCCGGTGGACCCAACCCGACACTACTTGCGCACTCCTCGCATGCCAAACATGCCGGTACGCCTGGTCACGGACACAAAACCCGACCCGATTACCCGCGGCTCTGGGAGAGCATCCTGTGAGTGGTTTACAGAGAGAGAGAGACGTGTGGGTAGAGGGACAGGGTAGGTTTTGCTCTTTGTGCAGGGACAGGGTGAGAGAGAAGAAGACCAAGGAAGAAGGAAGAAGGAGAAGGCCAAGGAAGAAAGAAAAGAAGAAGACCGCAGGGAGAAGAAGAAGAAGGAGAAGCAAAAAGGAAGCACTGTAGCAGACACCACTTAAGCCTTCTGACTGAGAAATCAAACGACAGATGTAGCTCTGCAGACAAAGCAAAGAAGAAGGAAAAGAAAAGAAAAGGTGCCGCAGCTGAAAGAAAAGAGAAGAAGGAAGAAAGAAGAAGAAAGAAAGAAGACAAAGAAGAGAAGAAGAAGAACTGAAGAAGATCAAGAACTGTGAAGTAGAGAAGAAAAAGAAGACAAGCAAAGAGAGAGAGAAGAGAAGAAAAAGCCAAGAAACAAAATCTACTTCTCCCTCTCTCTCTCTCTCTCTTATTTTTGTAATAAAGAAGCATTGTACTTCTAGAATTCTAGTAGCTCCCTGAATTCGACCTCGGAAGAAAAACATTTCTGAGTAAAATTGTAATAGTGGCAATGACGACAAACCGTAGCTAATTTATCTGTACCACACCGACATTACTATAATAAGAACAAACAAAAGACTAGCTAAGCTTCGGTGTCATCATTAGACACTATTTTTGGTGCCGTTGTCGGGGTGCAACGGCTATTCTAGAAGCTTTGAATTTCTTTTAAGAGATTGCTAATCTTTTTCTCTCTCTTGTGTGCAGGTACAGAAAAAATTAGGATGCAGCCGCACCACAGCCACTCTAAGGACAGGTAACTTCTATCCTCTCACTATTAAACCCTAAATCTTAAAGAGGAAGAAAAAGAAAGGAAAAAAAAAATATATATATATATAGGTCTAACCTGTCTTTCATACTTAGTAACAGCTGCATATTCTCAAAACTACTATTCCTGCACACAGTACTAAGGGTAATTAAGGGCTAACACCTTCTTGCCTGAGAGCCCTAATTACCAAATAAGGAGTTAACTAGACCAAGTAGAGCCAACATAAGATTCAACATTAGGGTTTTTAGAGACACTTCTTAAGAAAGAATTGGGAAATCCCAAAAAGAGTGTGCCCAAGCCATTGGTTGAAAATATACCTATTCAGAAAAACCCTAAACAATTGGCTCTCTAAAAACACTTGAACCCTTAAAGACAAGACCTAATAAATTCTCAAAGGAATCAATAGGTAAAGTTGACCCCTTAGGGTCAACCAATCTTCAACTTAGGTCACTCTTTGCACTCAAAAGGCTAAAGTTCAAGTGAAAACCTAAGCACTTTGATCTTAACTAAAAATTGGTAGACTTAAGAGGTCAAGATCCCCATTCTGGTCTACCTGGAATCTCAGTGACAAGAGAGGTCGGGTGGGGGAAACCCTGTAACCCGTGGGGATGCTCTACCGTGTAGGGGTCTTCTCGGGACTCACCCTCTCTGGCTGCCCAGGTAATTCTCAGGTGGACGATCTTTCTGATCATGGGGTCCATCTGCCCCGCACCTCTGTAGTCACCCAACAAGTTTTTGGGTGTCTTGATTGGGTCCAGCACCTGCTAAACTCATCTTCTCCCTCAATGTATGTTTGGTAGGAGGTCCTTGAAACCTTCTTTAGAAATTCACTCTCCCCGAGGCCGAGCCTTGGTGCCCTTGTTTGTGCAACCAAACACAGCCGTTTTCCTCTGATTCTGAACAAAGTCCCCTTCTTCCATCTTGATTCAAACTTCGATTCTATATCTTGATTCTACCACCTGATTCAAAGATGCAGCCACACCATTTAAGATTACCATTCAAAAAACCTGAATATCAGAGATCCATAAAAGATAAGATGATTGAGGATGCCCTTGAATTCTATGAAATCAAATGTAAACCCTCAACACCAATAGAAAACATTCAGGTTGATGTCTCAACAACCACAGCTTTCATCATAAACTGTGCCCAAATTTTGTTGACAGAAATTACAAAAGGATCAACCCGAGACATGCTCATGACAGGATACATTGAGATAGAAAAATTACACAAATCTGAATACCTTCAATGCTTGACAAATCCTGTACTTTGGGAACAACACCAAGATGCCCTTATAAAATGGGTAGAAATGATGAGATTACTAGAACAAATTATCAACCAGAAATACTCGTATATACCAGAAACAGAGGATGAACCATCTTGGAATAGTATTAAGGGTCAATCCAGTTTCCCAGATCTTGGGACTGAGGCACAGGGTGGTTGTGGATTCCCAACCCAAATAGAAGACAACATTGAATTAGATTGGGATATTGCAGGAGAACACAATGATGAACCGATCCTAGACCATGAATTGCCAAGCTTAGAATTCCAAAACTCCTGCAATAATGAGATCAGAACTAAACCTTTTGAGGGTATAAATTCCGCCCCTTATTTTGATAAGGTGACCTTCGAAGGTTATTCGGACTTTGATTCTAGTAATCCTACCCACATCCTAAACCTAGAATCTAGATCCAAAAATTATTGGGAAGATTATGAGGCCCCATATGAGAAAAATCAAATTTTTAAAGAATACAATTCTGGGCCTCTATTTGATGAATATCCCTCTCCAACATCCTTAGGAAATCTGATCGATTTTTCAGAAGACATGCCAATTTATGATACAGAAACTGAGGAGTTGGATGAGTGGGGTTTCAATTGGGTCTATCCTACCAATTTGGAGCTTGCACCTAAACAGAACACCTTTTTAAGTCCAGAATTGACATATAGGCTAAACCCCAGTCAGGCTGCTGGTTCCACATCTGATGATTTATGCTGCGGTGGAATTCATGATCATGAATCTCATTTTCGTAAACTCTCCGACAACTTCGGATCTGACTATAATTGCAGAGAGACTCTCCTTCCTGAACACACCAAGCCCATCTACTACCTCAGTTCACATGACTCATTCTCTGACTCCAACTCTGAGGTCCTGGTTCCCGAGATCACTGATAACACTGAATCATTCATTTTCGATCCTCAGGAACCAAAAACAAAAAATGCCAAGAGTGATTACAACCTAGAATTCAAATCTTTTCTCGAGTCAGATTTCTTTCATCCTACAGACACTCTTCAGGCATTTGATAGTTACCCAGAGGACTCTCTACAGAAAACCACCTGTCATTTGTTTCTAGAAGAGCCCTCATACATAGTTGCCACCTCATCCGCACACACAGAACTGATCAAAACCTCTTCCCAACCCCGACCCGCAACCGGACTCAACTTCTATTCAGATTCACCTCTCACCGAGCCGATTGCATTTCCACATCGGGTTTGGAACACTGATCAAACTACATACCATGCTCCATCATTCTCTGATCACCCCTGTAGGGTTCCCGCTTCAATCACTCATTATTCTACGGGTCCCTATTCTGACCAGGTTGATTCAACTCAACCAAACCCTGTATTCACACTTCCACATCCATCTGAGCCACATTGCATATGGTGGGTCCCACACCTTTTGATCTACATCTATCAACCCACTAGATTGATTGGGTTTGGGCTGCATCATCAGCCTGTTGATCTTAACAAGCACCTGGTTGGACCAACCAGGGTCTTAATCAAGGTGCTTGTTATATTAAACTCTGCTGATTTGACCATCCCCTCTCCATCTCATTTCCCGCTTGGCTGAAGGCGTTAAATTTAGCACTCAACGAGAGGCAGCCCGTCATTCTCCTTGAAAACCTGAAACCTTTTTTGACACCTTTGTGCACTTAAGGTTCGCCCTTATAGACAGCCGACTCCACCTCAAATGCTTGCATCTGAGATTAGAAATCGTTCGCAACAACCACCCCATCCCATTCACTCATCAAAACATCTGTCTTAAGGAATGAACTAAGTTGAATAAAAACCCCCTAAGTCACAATGAGGACATTGCAAACCTTAGGCATGGACGGGTATAAAAGTGCAAAACTTGTAAGAAAAGGTTTCAAACAAAAAAATTCACATATGCCAAAAACACCATAAAAATTAAAAAAAAAATTGAAAAAGAATAAGAGAGTAAGAGGAGAAAGGAAATTTTGTGGGAGAAGGAAAAGAAACAAAATGAAAAAGGGGCACAAAAATGAAAGAAAAGAGTGATAGTCATTAGTAAGAAACTAAGGGATTGACCTAAGTTCTAGACCTCATTCAAGAAAAGAAATGAAAAGTGCATGGTGAGATTAGTAAGAACGCAAACTTTAGGCATTCTTGGACAGACTCTTAGTACCTATTAAGATCTAGACATTCCTCAAGAGGTTGAGGAAAATGAAAAGCTTAAGTATTAGGTCCAAGGCTTAGGGAGTATTTGACCTCATTAACTAACTTTTGGTTTACGGGACTCAGTAACCTAAGCACCCTAACCTCACACACAGCCTGGTTCAGTAAGCGTAAACATCAAAATCACGCAGAAGCGTCGCAAAATTCTGAAAAATACACCTAGAGTAGGAGCGGCCAATCAACACAAGTTGATTTGGACGAGTTCCCAGCGCGGAGAGGTGGGAAATTCCCCTCGAAGATGCGTAACAAAATATCATCTCCTCGGTGCTTGTCTCTTAGGATATTTACATATCCTACTGGGGGCATGTGAGCACTCTGCTGGTTCAGATTCCATGGATGGCATTATCACGAAGTGTCAATCGCCAGGGTCTGGATTCGGCCACGGAACACCATGGATGGGATTATCTCAAAATCTCAATAGCCAGGGTTCTGGGGGTTGCCATGGGCGGTGCTATCTCGAAGCATCTATTACCAGGAACCCTTGAGGATTGATGATGGGAGCAAAGAATCTGATACAGACCGTGTTGAAAAGCCAATCCTAAGCTAGAATTAAAAAGAAAAAGAGAGAGAAAACTCTCCAAACAGAAAAATCTTCTATCTCTCTCTCATACAAAATGCACTACGAACTGAGCCAGGGCTAAAATCATTTCAAGCACGGGTGCTTTAACAACAAAGTCCAATAGACCTTAGGTTAATTCTTGTGGGCCTTAAAAACCTGTGCTAAGGACTGAGGCTGAGGCTAGACAGATCTGGATCTTGGTTGGTACTAGAGTACCTTTTAGGCCTATGGTCAGCATTCTAACCTAATCTAAGAGCACTTATCTGAAGTTATTAAAAACATCATGGTCTAGAACAAAGGTTAAACCTTAAGTTTTTGCTAAGGGACTAGCAAAAGCTAGGCAAGGGGGTATGATGAGAACCTCATCATGAACCCTAACTAGCACAGTCTAACCTAGATATGCGAGAAAAAGCTCCTACATAACTCATAGAAAGGCTTGACTCAGAGAATTCTGAGTTTGTAAAGAAAATAGGTCATAAGGGGTAAAAATGCAATTTCACCAACACAATCAGTAAACAGGGTAACTCAGGGTCCAAACATAGGTCAAACTAACCTAATAAGAAGTAAAGTAGGATGATTTGATCCAACAAGGGTTACAGCAACTCCACGGAATTAAATGACATTCTGTAACCCTAAAATAAACCCACTTCAATTCACGAGGTCCGAGGCAAAGTAAAAATCGAATAAACCCTCTAAAATTCATATAAAAATAATCTCTAGGGTTTAAAACCTTTAATTTGGCCTTCGGAACCCATTTTGACCTACATTGAGAACCATGCCCAATTAATGATTTAATTTGGGTTTTTACGTAAATTGGCCGGTCAAACAAGGTCTGACATAGAAATAAAATTCACCATTATAATCCTTAGGCCCCATTTAGTCATGCATAAAAACTTGAGCCTAAGAAGAGACCTTCCTAACCGACTTTGCATTTTGGTCCTCATCTATTACTTTTTGACCCTCAACTTTCGAAGCCCTCGCATTTTGGCCCCTAGGTTCTTCGTCGTTCTTTGCACTTAGGTCCCCCTGCAAATCTCTGAGCAGCGCCTTGCTCCGGCGACTTCCCGCGGAGCATGGCGCCGCATAGGGTTAGGGAGGCTCTCTGCCAGTTGAACCGGGTGTTCCCTGCGACGTCTGCTGTCGCAGGGACACCAAAATGACCTCTGCCATTGCCCACACCTTCCGTGCGAACGCGCGGAAGGTATGGGTTGCAACTCCGACCATTCTCCGGTGAGGGAGGCACGTCGCCTCCCTGCGCCCACCCATCCGCCTTAGCCTTTATAAGGACCGTCGTCGCCAGCCGACGGGGGCAGCTCGGTCCTGACGGAGAAAAACCCCCACCTTTCCTCTCTTCCCACTCCGGCAGAAACCCACCAGCTCTGGGGGCTCTTCCTCGCCCTTCTCGTCGCTCTGCTACAATACCAGCAGCAGAGCCACCTTCGCCCGCTCTTCCCGCGTCGCGCCGTACCCAGCGCGCGCCCTCCCGCTCTCTTCCTCGCCGCCGCCCTCTCCCTCTGGGTATCTTCTTCTCCGGCAATAGTCGATACGACTGCCGCCCTGCTCCGGTCCTTTCTTCCCTGTAACTAGGTCAGAACTACTCCCCATCTCCCCCTCTTTCTTTTCCTCACTGTCTTTCATTCGATTAAACCCTCGACCGCTCCTGCCCACCGTCACCTTCTTTGTCTCCGGCCACCCTCCGGTGAGACGCTCCCATCGCTCCGCCGCCCCACACGCCTCGCCGACCCTCGCATAACCTCTGCCTCATCACGCTGAACAACCTCCGCCCACCCACTACCGCTCTACACCCACTCATCGCTCCCCCGAACACACCCACACCTCCGATCACAGGGCGACCTATGCACGCATGCCTAGGCTGCCCCACGACCTGCTGCACTTCGCACCACCTTCGCCGTGCCAAGGCGAAGGTCCCCCGCTGATCTGATTAGGCCAAGAGGCCCTTTTCGTGTCTGGCAGTTTCGACGCCCGGCCGCCATTGACGCTGCATTGAAGTAGCTCCACTCACGCTCCAGGCTTCAAAATTCCAGGGCTCCAGGTGCTGCGAGGTCGGGAGGGTAGTGCGAAGGCAGCTAACCCAGTAATCGACGCGAATAGAGCCTGCAGCTGAGGAAGCGAAGCTGCGGTCTGCTGCGGGCGTAAGCGAGAAGAGCGCTGAAGATAGTCCCACATCGTAAGTTTACTAAACCCCGCAGTAGTATAAATTGATTTTGTGCTTTCTACTGGTTGCCTCCGAAAGCACTGGGGTGAGGTCCCGCACCCACTCACCCGTCCAGTCTGCGAACTCATCATGCAGATCCGGCGGACCCAACCAGACTCTACTTGCACACTCCTCGCGTACCAAACACGCCGGTACGCCTGGTCATGGGCACAAAACCTGACCTGATTACCCGCGGCTCTGGGAGAGCATCCTGTGAGTGGTTTACAGAGAGAGAGACGTGCGGGTAGAGGGATAGGGTGCGAGAGAAGAAGACCAAGGAAGGAGGAAGAAGGAGAAGGCCAAGGAAGAAAGAAAAGAAGAAGACCGCAGGGAGAAGAAGAAGAAGGAGAAGCACAAAGGAAGCACTGTAGTAGACACCACTTAAGCCGTCTGACTGAGAAATCAGACGACGGATGTAGCTCTGCAGACAAAGCAAAGAAGAAGGAAAAGAAAAGAAAAGGTGCCGCAGCTGAAAGAAAAGAGAAGAAGGAAGAAAGAAGAAGAAAGAAAGAAGACAAAGAAGAGAAGAAGAAGAACTGAAGAAGATCAAGAACTGTGAAGTAAAGAAAAAGAAGACAAGCAAAGAGAGAGGGAAGAGAAGAAAAAGCCAAGAAGAAAAATGTACTTCTCCCTCTCTCTCTCTCTTATTTTTGTAATAAAGAAGCATTGTACTTCTAGAATTCTAGTAGCTTCCTGAGTTCGACCTCGGAAGAAAAACATTTCTGAGTAAAATTGTAATAGTGACAATGACGACAAACTGTAGCTAATTTATCTGTACCACAACGACATTACTATAATAAGAACAAACAAAAGACTGGCTTCGGTGTCATCATTAGACACTACCTGTCTTAAGATATCAGTGCTAGATAGGACAGGATAGTCAGGATAAGGGGTGTTAGGAGCAGATGAACACCCATGACAACCAATCCATGGGATGAAATGTGTATGTCATTAGTCTCAGTCCCAGGTGGATCACGATCTAAGACCCCTGATAGTGAAGATGAATGTGCCATTGGGCTGCTACAGAGGAGCCCAATGATTCCATAGAAAACTGAATCTTCATCTTCACCATCCTCCTCGATTACATCACAATCGAAGTTCTTTGATGCCCTGAAAATGTCCAATCAAAGCTTTTCGTTCCCTAGGGCAATCTCCATCCACCCCAATGCACAGTCGATGTTCGCGCAGGCAGTTGCCAAGAACGGGCAACCTAGAATAATCGGTGCATCACGGAGATTAGGACGAACCTCCATATCAAAAACAAAAAAGTTCGTTCGAAAGCAAAATCCTTGGACTTTTATGATCACATTTTCAACCACCCCCCTCGGCGTTTTCACTGATCGGTCAGCCAACTGTATGGTAATCGAGGTGGGCTTTAACTTCCCGAATCAAAATCGATCAATTGCTGTTGTGGAAGTTAGGTTGATGGACAACCCCAAATCAAGAAGGGCCCTATCAAAAGGGGAAACCTGCAAAAAGCAAGAAATTAGTGGTGTGCCCAGGTCCTTTTTGGGTGGTAAGTCAGCTAAGATAACAGTGCTAGCTTCGTCAGATAATACCGCTTATCATCTGATTCTCTGCTGTCGCTTCGAAGTACAATAGTCCTTGAGGAACCTAGCAACAGCAAGGATGTGATCTATTGCTTCGAGGAGAGGGACCTGAATGTGAACTTCCTTGAACATAGATTTCAGGTCCTCAAAATTCCGTGTATCCTTTTTCCGTGCTGAATCTCACGTTAGAGCTGCGGGAAAAGGGACTGGAATCTCAGGGTCTAAGGGCTTCTTTTCTTTATCTAATGAAGATGGCTTATGAGAGGAAGAGGGTTGTGAGCCATCTTGCGGTAGAGCGCAAAAAAAATCATTACCTGCTTGCCTAGGTAGCAGGTCCTATGTAGTCTTTCCGCTCCTTAAAGTGATAGCTTTGGCATCGACGTGCTGTCCATGAAGGGGCAGAGGAGCAGGTTGGTCTGAATACACAGGGTTTGGCAACAGAGGTGGCTGACCAAGCCCATAACCAAGTGGTGCGGGAGGAGCTTGCAGAACAGCATGTGCCTGCCCCTGTGGTGCTTGGAATCTAGGCAGGGCACCCTGATTCTATACATATCTCAGGTTTGGGATAGGTTGGGAGGGTAAAGCTCCCTCTGACCTATGCTCCTGCATCATCTGGTTTTGCATGTTTTGTATGCTCTGAATTTGGTCAACCATTGCCTTCATTATTTGCAGGTTGTCATGAGTAGATTTCCGAATTGATGCCTGCAATTCCTCCTTTAGAGACTCCAAAGGGTCGACCCGCTTTGGAGGATGGTTGGCAGCTTGGTGCAATGGCTGATAGATAGAGTGTGTCTGTTGCTGCAACAGGAATGGCTGCTGCCTCGGGTATGTGTTCTGCGCATTCCCATATTCCCTGGTCTGGTAGTGTGGAGCTTGACTCAGTCTCTGTGGGTTACCAAACCAGGAGAAATTGGGATGCTGGCACCAACCAGGGTTATATGCTTTAGAATATGGGTTCTTACGCCCGTAACCAAGAATAGCATTGACATCTTCATAGGTCGAAGACGTCTCAGATGTAAATTCATCAAAAGAATATGCACCTGCATCGTCATGTGGCCCGTAACCCTGATTGTACGATGCCAGATCCACATTTTTCACGGGTTCCTGGTATGCAAAGATCAAACGAAGATGGAGGGAAAACTTCCCGAGTGAGAGGATATGTATGAGCAGAGGGGGCTCGGGCTCCTTGAGAGAAGTAAGATGGAGCAGTGCTGCCAGAAGATCCATATCTCTCTCGCATTAATTCATCGAGCTTCTTATTGAGCAGATCCACCTTATCCAGCTTTTTGGTGATAATGTCCATGCCAGCTCAGGCAAACTTGACGTGAGCTTCGTGGACACTAACTCGTTGCTATCCAGGTCACTGGAACTAGTTCATTAAGGCGGCATTCATCAAGTTCTCTGCTAAGGACTCTAACAGTTCAAATGCGTTGTTCTCGTCCTTCGCAAGGAAATTCCCACCTCTAGATGCATCGGCCAGGTACCAATGTGTGTCATCCATCCCATGGTAAAAGACTTGAGCGAGGTGCCATTTGGGTACACCATGGTGTGGGCACTTCCTGAGAAGATCGTGCAATCTATCCCAGGCGTCATGCAGCTTCTCTCCAGGGCCTTGGGCAAAGGTCATGATCGCGTGCCTCCTAGCATTTGTTCAACCAATCGGGAAGAACTTTGGAGGAATTCATGACGTAATTCCTCCCAAGCTCCAATTAGCCTCCCGATAGTGTTGAACCAATAAGCAACTTTATCCTTGAGAGAAAAAGGAAAAAGCTTCATGAGAACAATTCCGATATCTACATTCTTGGGTCAAACAGACTCTGCAATCCAACTCAGATCTTCGATTGTTGGAAGAGATCCCCATTCGAGTTTTCATGGAAATGAGTCTGAATCAGACTTATGATATTTTACTTCAACTCAAATGCATCTCCACCTGCTGGAATCCGGATCGGAGGTGCTATAATTGTAGCCGCCGGATCGTAGAAGTCATGCAGTTGTTCTCTGCGTGGTGGATGCTGCATCCTGTCAAGTGTTGTGAAAATTCTGTCGATGCCCTACTCATATTTCTGTTCATTTTCCTCGACCCTGGCTTCCAGATGAGCCATTGGGTCCTGATTCTTAGGGTCCTGACCAACTCAAGGACCGAGATTAGTCATCTCAGCTAATCAAGTGGAAGAAGGTTGAGAAGAGGGGTCAGGTGAGAATTGCCTTTGCCGCCTTGGGTTCGGCTCCCAAGGTCCCACAAGTTTAGGTCTTAACGACCTTCTTCCTTACATGCCCCAACTCAAAGGGTTGGTGTAGTCAAGTAGAACAAGGCTAAGGCCTTGTTAATCAAAGTGGTCCTTTAGATCAAATGATCGGATTTTCGTTTAAGTTTGTGTTATTAAAAAAATTCGATAAGAGACCAATTGTAAGGAATTTCCGCCTCTCAGGCTAACCTAGCCAGGCTGGTTACAAGGGGACTACGAGGAAGGTTTTTCCTTCGGCTTTCACTTCCGGTTCCGTTACCCCATAGCCACGGTCATTTGCCACTACCATACAGACTTAGACACTAGGTTTCGCAGGAGAGGTTGGAACTACCTAGTAGTTTCAAGCCAAATGCAGGTTATTTGATATATTTTCGTGAATTTGAACCTATTTCTTCAATTTAGTAGATGGTGGGCAGTCCACAAGGAGACTCGCCTCACCGACTAACTCTTGGGCTCGTCAGAATCCAAGTTAGTCTATGTGGTCCTATTGGCTCATGCACTTCTAAGTATTTTTTCATATTGAAGGCCACAATTCAAACGTATGCTATCAAGAAAGATGAAATCCAAATGATTTGAAACTTGGCAAGAAGATTCCTTTTTTCAATAAGCTTTTCAGAGAGTATTTCTTCAAAATTTTTATTATTTTCAACAAGTTATGAATTATTACCAAACCAGGGGTCAAATTTGGGATTTAGACCTTAGGTTTGGTTTTTCTATTCGAAACAATATCAAATATGCTCCAAAATTTTTTTAAAAATATGATAATGAAAGCTAATTTGATTATCTTTCAAACCCCACCAATCGTGAGTAAATCCGATTTGTATGTTGGTTAGAATTGATTTCTAAAGTTCATAAAAGTTTTGCTTTCACGTAATCTGACCCATATGTACTCTATGAATTTTTAAAAATTCCACAGATGAAATTTACCTTTTGGAAAGGTGGCGTTGGAAAGATATTTTAAAAATCTAGTTCTAGTCCAAATTTCAGAATTTTTAGAGCATCAGAAACACGGATATTGAATTTTAAAGATGACACTTAATTTCTGGCAGAGTTTCTAACAAGAATGTGTGCACCTAATTTTTGCAGCACCCGCTTTGCCTCGTTCGCCACTTCATGTCGTACCTGCACACAAAAATACTATGTTAGAAATGAAATCAAAAGTCGTCGTGCCTCCCCGGCAACAGTGCTAATTTGTTTGGGACGTAGATCGCGTAAAAGATAAATACGTTGTAGTGTAGTACGAAATACATCTTGACAAATAAATTAACGGAACTAGTGAGTCCCAGTAGATCACAGGGAGGCAGAAAGTGCTTTTGATTTCATGCTCTTGTTCTAAATCTAATTACTAAATAGCATAGATAAGGAATCGCAATATATATATATATCAATGAGAGAGTTTGAACATGAATTGCATACATGCAATTATAACTAAACAAATTCTAAGCATAAACATAAACTATCTATATAGCAAAACAAAGGCACCACGGGTGGTTCATGGTGGCCTTTTGGAGAGGTTGAGGATAGCAACAACGATCCATCAAGGTGGCACAACGGATGCTTCAGACAAGATGCAGATACGGAGGTCGAGAAGACGGGAAGATAGTAGAGGAGTTGTAGAAGGAGGAAGAAGAAAAATAATGGATTGCCTTCAAAGGGGACCCTTAGGCCTCTTTTTATAGCTTTTGTGAAGGGTATTTAGGGCATTAGAGCCCTTAATTCCATGCAAAGACCTTAGGTTGATCAGATCCATTGATCAAGAGATCAACGATCCTGATTAAGCCTTCCAAATCCTTCTCTATTCACGATTTTAATCTCGTGCTGACATGTGGCGCAACATGCACCCTTGGATCTTCATCTGACAGTCTTCGCTCGCCCACACTTGCCGCTGCCTTCGCACGTCCTTAAATCGCGCCTCAACTCCTAAGCCATCTCAACCGTCCGATCTCTCGATCGGACGACTTAAAGAGCGTGCGCCACGCCCTCTCGATTTCTAAGCACGTGTCATCATGTGCGGCTTCATCTGATGCCCCCATGCCCACCACGCATCCATGCCTCCACCGCCCATTGAAGATCCTACGATTGAATTTCATTCGCTCATGGCCAACTCCCACATCGCAACTTGAACTCGCGTCATGCGTTGGTTGTTAAGCGCGCTCTCCATTGTACTATGCACGAGGGTTGTTGCAGTTGCCATCTCGTGTGCAGCCGCCCTCGGCCGTTAGATGGAAATCCAACAGTCGAGATCCCATCCTCGCTCGATGAAGCAGCTGAAGGCGGGTGACGTGGCACATTCGAGGGGCGTTGGATGGAGATCGAATGGCCCACAATGCGCGAAGGGTGATCTTTAAAGGTTGGGATGCGGTAAGGGGCAACTGCGATGGTGCCATGTGGCGCCATCGTGGCCATCCATCTTATTCTCCTTGTATCTAATGATGTAGGCCTCCGGTTGAGTTGATTTTTGCGCTGTTGGATTGCGAACATCGATCCAAATCCATCCGTGCAGTTGGATTTGTCATCTAAGGTTCGGATATTCTTCAATTTGCCCTTCGGCTCTTGCTTCTTCTGCGGACTCCCTATGGTGTTACGAAAGTCTGATTGATGCGATCTTGGAAGCGTTGGACTTCCGTCGTCGTTCTAAATAGATCCATAAGCTTGGATCGGTCATCTGCAACCCTGAATTACCTGCAATTATTAATACCTCTCAAATAGCACATTATTATGTATAAATCATCTATGAAGCAAAGTACGATGTGTATGCATGTGGAATGCCTATGTTAAACTAGGTTCTACCTTAATTCAAGCGAATTAGGGCCTATGATTGCTATCAAATCAAGGGGTTAATCTAAGGTCTAATGAGCATTAAAGTCTAATAAGAGGGTCCACACAGACAAAAATGGGATTTCATGAACTTCGAGAACTGATTCATAACATAAAACCCTAATTTCAAACCTCCTTAAATAACAAAGGTTCTGGTTAAGATAAAATCTATCTAAACCTTCTAAAATTCATAGAAAAATATTCCATAAGGTTTGGTAACCTTGCTTTGACCTTTTGAACCTATTTTGACCTAGAACAGAGTCTCAGACAAAAAGTTATCCTAATTTGGGTTTCTACTAAAATTGCCCAATCAAACTTGGTCAAAACTCAAATCCAACTTCACCATCAGATTCCTTGAGTCCAAATTAGATTTATACCAAAATTTGGTCCCAATTAAAGATCATCTTGACCTAGTTTGTATTTTAGTCCAGTGAGACTTTCTCTCTCAATTAGCCACTCAGCTTTTGAATTGCTTGCAATCATGTCCCAAGGTTTCTCATCTTTATTTGCAGACAAGTCCCTACTGCCATTAGTGTGAACACACCAAGCTCTGTCGAGATTCGAGCGAGGATTTCTCGCTCGATTCTCAATCAAACTATCACAAAATTGAACCGGAGATTCCTTGAGGAATTTCCTTCAAATGGATCCGGCCTTGGACCCTAAGTCTTTCCCAATCTCCCATGAGAATGCATGAAAGATTTCAAGTATCCTTTGTGAGAAAAGATCTCAAGGCCTGAAAGCTTCTTTCCAAGCTTAGAAACACGCCCTAAGGCCTACAAAAAGACCCAGGACGTAATTCCATTCTCCTTAGCTAGGTTTAAGGCTAGAACAACATCTTCCTCCTCTCCCATGACCTGCTCCGACCTACGCTCTGATGGCCCTCTCGATCTCCCTCATCCATACCTCCAACGGCCAAATTGGAACCGCAGTAATCTTCCTCATCTTCCTTTGACGGTGGCCAACCAAAGCCCCAGCGTCTCCAACCCTTTCTTCATATCGTTCATCCACCGAAGCATTCTCCTTCTCTGGCGCTGGCCAATCAAAGCTGGCGCCAACTTCTTCCTCATCGTCCTTTAGATTAGGTTTACTCTCTCTCCCTCTTTCTCTCTAGATTCTATCTATCTCCTTTTCCCTTGAATTCGACCAACAACCACGCCTTTCCCCCTTCATCTTCTTCCACTTGGACCGAGCTCCGGCGAGGTTGTGAGCTCGCTATACTACACTGTTCACCATGCCACGACTTCCATAAGCATCGCCATACTCCCCACTTCAAAAGCCCTCTACCAATTTCATCTTTCATCCACCGAAACACTCCAACCACCAACCCATCTTAACACCTCCATCTCCGACTTCACCCGCAATTGGAGGCACTTCCTCTGCAGCTGTTGCGCGAAGAGCAGTGGGACGTATTGTTCCACATCAGCGGATGAAAGACACACAACCACACAAATTATTTTTGTGATATGCCTTTATCACGCAAGCACATGGGGTCGGGTCCCCATACACCATCTCACCGCTTACCCAACCTATTAGCACTCCTGGCTTACAATGAGGATATTGCAAAACTTAGGCATGGGGGGGTATTAAATTGCAAAATGCTATGAAATCAATGCATGGAAGGGTTTCATCTGAAAAAAAAATGAGGAAAGGAGAGGTCATTTTGAGCTGAATGAAAGAAAAACAAAGAGTCCTTTGAAACTGAATATGGAACCTACCTAACTTCTAGGTTGGATAGGATGATGAATTAAGACCTGGAAGGCTAAAACTTAAGGAATTAGTGGTGGATTCCAATCTTAGGCCTCTTGGATCTTTTCTACGGTTTAAACACTCAAGTATTTGTTAAAATCCGAATTAATCCTCAAGAGGTTGAGGAAACTGCGAGGCTGATGTAGTAGGTCTAAGGCTAAGGGATTATTCAACCCCATTGCCTGTCCTTTGGTTTGCAGGTTTTGGTAAACTAAGCACCCAAAATCACACACTTAGTCTTGTTCAGTGCGCTTAATAAAGGAAAATCATGGCAAAAGTGTTTTGTTTTGAAAAGCCACCTCAAAGATCTATCTTAGGAGCGGCTCGACAACATAAGTTGATTGGATGAGTTCCCGATGCGAAGAGGTAGGAAATTCCCCTCGAAGATGTATAATAACATATCATCTCATCGATGCTTGTCCCCTAGGATATCTAAATATCCTACCAGGGGCATGTAAGCACCTTGTGGTGGTTCAGGTGCCATGGGTAGGATTATCCAGAAATGTCGATTGTCAAGGTCAGAATTTAACTACAGAACGTCATGGGTGGCATTATCTCAAAGTGTCGAAAACCAGGAGTTCTAGGGGTTGCCATGGGTAGTGCTATCCCGAAGCATCGATTGCTAGGGACCCTTTGAGGATTAATGGTGGGGACGAGGAATCCGATACAAACCGTGTTTAAGGCCAATTCGAGGCTGGATTTAGGGAAATCTAAAAAGAAAAAAGAGAAAACTCTCCAAATCAAATCCTTCTACCTCTCTTTTATAAAAAAATGCACTGGCAAATTGAACCTAGATATGTTACGTCTATGCACGGGTGCTTTAACCGTTGAGGTCAATGAACCTCTAGGTAGTTTTTGTGGGCCTTAGAAACCTTCGCGGCAGACTCAAGGCCTATTGTTGGTTGATCTTGGCTGATACTTGAGTACCTCTAGGCCTATTGTTGGTATTCTAATCTGATTTCTAAAGCTGCAGCTTAGTAAGGTACCCTGACGGTTACATCCGACCTAGAGACCTGGTTTGATCCATAGGATAGTTGCTAAGGAATTAGCAAAAGCTAGGCATGGGGGTATGATGGGGACACCATCATAGGCCCTAAATAGCCCATTTTAGTCTAGAATAAAAGATAAAAGCTCCTACATATTCATCTGAGGGTTATCTCTCTACCATATTATGTTTTGAGAAGAAAACAAGAAACCAAGGTTAATTATGCAATTTTAACAATATATCAGGAATACAGAATAACCAAGGGATTTTCTAGGGGTGAGTTAAATGAAAAAAGATCATTAAAGTCAAATAAGTGGGTTCATGCAGACAAAAACAGGTTTTCACGCTTTTCGAGAATTAATAATAACCCAAAACCCTAATTTCAGACCCGCTTAAATAACAAATGTTCTGGCCAAGATAAATTCTATATAAACCTTCTAAAATTCATACAAAAATATTCCATAAGGTTTGGTACCCTTGATTTGACCATTGGAACCTATTTTGACTTAGAATAGAGTCATAAACACAATTCCACCCTAACTTGGGTTTTTGCACAAAATTACCCAGTCAAACTTGGTCAAAACTATAATCTGAGTTCACTATCAGATTCCTTGGGTCCAAATTAGATTTATACCAAAATTTAGGCCCAATCAGAGTCCATCTTGACTTAGTATTTTGGTTCAATCTAACTCTTTCTCTCTCATCCATGCCCCTAACTTCTCTTTGTTTTCTTCAAATGGGTCCCTGCCGCCATGGCAAGCGTGAACCCATGAACCCGAGCTTCCAATCACAAATTCCTCCATGATTGCTTGACCAATCCCTTCTGAAATTAGAAGGGAAGATCCTGAGGATGTCCTAATTCATCTAAACCTAATTCTAGACTCCAAATCCCCTCAACAAAACCGTGCAAATCCTTAATTTTTAAGGATCTTCTTCCTGAAAATCCGAGCCTCTCAAGCTTGTTTCCCAGCTTGGAAGCTTGCTTGAAGCTCTATAAAAGCCTCTACATCGCATAATCGTGCTCCTTAGCAAGTCTTGGCCAGAGAAAATCCACTTTCTTCCCTCTACAGCCACCTTCTCACCTTGTTCCGGTGACCCTCTCTGTCCTCCTCATTAGGTTGTCCAACAATCAAATTAGATGGCCCTTTACCTTCCTTGTCATCGCACCAACTCACCAGACTCCCTCATCTTCTTTGGCTCCGGCTCGCCAATGCCGGTGTTCTTCGTCCACATCTTTCCCTCCTAAGTCACTCTATCTCTTCCTCTCTCCCTCTATTCTCTTTCCCCACACTCACAACACACACACGACCACCGTACCGCCTGCTACACCATCATCTTCCCCACTTCCAGCAACACTCCGGTGTAGCCTCCATCCCGCTACACTTCACCAAACACCTCGCCGCCACCTCCACGAGCTTCGTCATGCCCCTTTTACAAAAGCCCTCTCCTAATTTGGGCTTTCATCCACCAAATCACCTCACCGACCACCGTCACTTGCACACATCTTCCTCGAGGTTGTCAAGTCTCCTCACTCACTCGTACGCCACACTACAACCCTCAGCATACTTGTCGTTCCACGGCGATCCTCCTGAACGAGTTTGATGGGGCCTCAGGCCGTGTGCTTGCTTTTTAGGTACCCACCGGAGCTCCATCGCTGCCTCGACTCCGTCGACCTCGTAGGAACTCATCCGGCCACAACTCCTTCAAACAACACGCCCAAGTGAAGTGGCTGACCTCCAGGTTCTCCTGCAGGCATTCAAGTGGGTCCAATAGCCTCATCTTCTGTCTCAATTGGACCCTCTGCCATCTACTGCTCGCACGCGAAGATCGTGGGACATTTAGTTCCGTATTCTAGAGTCTACAGCTGAGTGAGTGGGATAAGAGGAATTCTTGATACCTATTATTCACCTACGAACACAGGGGTCAAGTCCCTCACTCACTTCTGCACACTCCTAACTCACCTCCACGCCGGTAGGTCTAGTCCTGTTCACGCCCGGTTACCCACCCGATTACCCGGCTAAACCTAGGCTTCTGCGAGAAAGAAGAGAAGGAAAAAATGAGAGAGAGGGGGGTTTTTCCCTTCTGCTCTCTCCAGACTTAGCTAATCCTGAGGCCTTTGCCTCTGTGCTGTGGTACTGTGGTTGCCTCTTCTCTGAGACGCGAAGGAAGAAGAGAGAGTAGGCCTTTGCCTCTTCTATTGAAGAGCTCTGAGCACATAAGGCATCTGATGCCTTGTGCCTTTGTCTGATATCTACTGGTGCCTTAGTTCTGTTGGGCTATTACATCTGGTTAACGTGGAATATTTGATTAGAATTACTGTTCATACATTTGAAATACTTGAACTTAATTTCAAAGGGTTAATTGGTGATTCAAATCATCATTTTAACCCATTCATTTTACTCTTTGCTACTGGATCTCATCATTATATCATTTTGAGTAATTCTAAATAAAGTTTTGATTATAATTACTTATATTTCTTGTGATTGGTGAGATTAAATTGCTATTATTTGCTCCCTGTATTCGACCTTGGACTCTTCTTCGATTCTGAGCTATAAATTTAAATGATTTGAGCGACTTTGTTCCATACTACGATGCATTTTCTTAACAAATGACGAATTTGCTTAAACACCGGCCCACGTAAACCAGCTCAAACTGCCCTCCACCATGTGGCACGTGCAGACTCACGCACGTGCCTAGCCGAGAATCACGTGCCATGGTGCGCTCCTCGTCACTGGATGCTCCTCCCTGCCTGGGCCGTTGGATGCAAGCCCCCCTTCCTCACGTGTGCATCCAAGACATCTTCCTTCCTCTTTAAGGCAAAGCGTGTGCATGAGAAATGGAATGAGAGCAAAACCCGCTCTCTCTCTTCCTCCTGTCACCCTTCCCCTCTCTCTTTCTCTCTTCCGCTGTTGAGGCTGCGGGTACATTGCTTGAGGGTGATGGGAGTGAGGGTGGGCACCAGTTTTGAGCAGGGGGATGGGGTATTTGTAGGGATGTTATTTTAGGGTTAGGTTTATGTGGGGGGTTATGGAGGATTTATGAATTTTTGCCTAAAGCTTTAGGTTCTCTAATCTTCTCAAAAAAAAAAAAAAAAAGATTTAGGTTCTCTAAGGGGGACCAAAATCTTGGAAATTAAGGACGTAAAATTTGTACTCGGCTACCCAACATAGAGGATAATTGTAAACAGGTCCCTAGGCACACTCTCTATGGATAGAATTTACGGAAAAACCTCTGAAAGTTAGAATTTCACACAAAGGTCTCAACATGGGTTACTTAGTGTGTAGAAATTTATGAAAAGACCCTCAGGGTTTAAGGAAACTTCCCAGGATCTTAAGGCACACTAATAAGCATGCATTTACGATAAAACCCCTAGGGTTTGAAAAATTGCAAACAATCCCTAGGTGTGCAATTAGGTGTGCATAATTTACGAAAGCCACCTCAATGTCTGATGTAAACATGTTTACATTACTTAAGATGTCTATTTATGCATGTTCTTAATAATAGGATTGCATTGCATACTATAAATATTGCATAACATGCATCATCTTGCATTTAGATTAGTTTGAATAAAATGGAGGTTAATTGTCTCCTTTTATGTTCATGGATAGGGCAAACTTTTTATCGAGGCCTCGGATCGAAGATCCAACCATATAGATATGATCAGGGCAACGATTGGAGTTCAACGACTCTAAGATCTCCCTAATCAGACATCTGTAGCATCAGATAGTGTAACGACCCGATTCCCGAGTCCCTACGAGACACGAGAACCGGACCGACTCGACTAATCCCAAGACCTAGTCGACCAACGAGGAAGTAACCAAAAGGGCAGTAAAATAAACCACATTCAACATGAAATATAACTAGCAGTAACAAAATACAGCAATAAGAAAAAGAACTACTACAGCATGTACCACCACAACAGTAGAATAACATTTATAACATAACATGAGCTACAAGTAAAGAAAAGTGCGGGGGTAACAAGAACTACTCACTATAGTGGAACAAAAGGGGTACAAAAGAACTGTGGTAAGTCTACTGGACCCAACTCAGCCCAACGTCCTCTGCAGCCGCTGACCCTAGCTGCTCAACACCTGGTCCTGAAAAGTAACGAGTGTAACACATCAGCGACACGCTGAGTAGAGTGGCAGCTACAACTAAGGAAGCAGTAAAGTGTACAGTAGCTATTTTATTTTCTTTCTTCCTTTATTTACGTCTTTCTATTATTTCACAATTTATCCATTTCTCAGATCCTTCACTTGATCTCGAATGTTCCTCGTGGGAACGATCTTGATTGTAGTCTTTTCCGAAAAGTAGAAGTAACGCGTGGTGCTCTCTTAGTCGGGAGAGTCCCCCGTGGTGATCCTACTCTCAGTCAACCACCCCAAGGTCACTGACAGACATAACGGTGACTACGGCACGCGCGGTAAACGCACGGGTAGCTACCCCGCACTGGCACGCGGTCAGTCGTTTCCGTTAACGGGTGCACCTCAAATCACAGCACGGAACCAGTATAGGGCAGAGCCCTCTCAGTAACAGGGGTCCAACCCCTCCACAGTAACCAAACAGGGGCCTTGCCCCTCCACAGTCCGCGCACCCTCGCCTGACTACCCTGGTTTGCCCAGTGGGCCTAACAAGTCGGTGTAGGTGAGCTACCAGAACCCTGGGGCCCGTGGGGTAGCTAGTACTCGCCCTACACTAGTAGCTCTCCTCGGTACTGTGTACACGAGGGCCAACAAGTCGGTACAAAGTGGCCAGACCTAACCCCGGGTCCCTGGGGCGGCTGGCTCCGCTCTGCACTAAGCAGGTAACAGGTGCTTCCCTTGGTACTACGTACCCAAGAGACAACACACTTCCACGTCTTTCTTTCTCAGTTCCAATTCATTCTCTTTCCAGGAGTTCTACTCCTAATTCCCCGTAGGGTTCCAGCTCTTTTAACTCAGCACATTCAGGTTTCCCCCTTTCAGTTTCATGTTCATACAACTCATATTCTCAATCATGTTCATTTATTCATAACAGGCAGCTGTTAAAATCAATTTACATGCAGCTATTATTTCCTTTCCACAGTTTCCAAGACTGCAATATCTATATTCATTCACTAGTTTTCCAGTCCAAGGATTCATGCCGTACCCTAGGATCTATCATTCAATCTAGTTTTCCAGCCCTAGGATTCATACGATACCCTAGGATCTATCATTCAATCTGGTTTCTCATTCCTAGGATTCATGCAATGCCCTAGGCTCTATTAATTGTTCCATAATTGTAACAAATTATGTTAATAATTTCTAAAGCGACTCTACCTGCTACAACGGAAGTACTGGCGGCGTGGTCGGAAATCCCGCATGCCTCCGCAACCCCCGAGACTGCAACGGAACGGGGTCCTAACATAAGGATCAAACACAAGGACTTTCTCAGAACAGTATATAATTACTGTAGACAGGTAGGGGATTTTATTCCGAAAAGAACGCAACTCGAAATGCGGAAAACGGACTCCGAACGTGCCCTAAACGGGTCGAAAACGACGAAACAGTCCAAAATCAGACGTCTGGAACCTCTTCCAGACGTCTTAAAAGGTGGTTCAGAGGATACCTTCGCTCTGTGTAATCCCTCAAACGTCCAGAAGCCTGCAGGGGCATCTGGCTTAGTTCCCAAACGTCCGATGGTCGACCCGGACGTCTGGAACTCCTCTCCGTCGTCTGGCACTACAGCCAGACGTCCGATTCGCGTTGGATGGCGAATCTCAGGACCTGCACGTACCCACTCCTCGTGCTCAGTACGAACGGTCGCAGAAAAGGAAGAAGGACGAAAATAACTTACTTGCCAGGCGTCTGGACAGTCCTCCAGACGTCTTCACCGTCGTCTGGTTGGAAGCCCAGGCGTCTGATTCTGGAAAAATTTCCAGAATCAGAACTCGACTCGCCCTCCGCCCACGACGCACGGCCACGCCGCGCCTCGTCCGCCTGCTGCTCGAGCTGCAGTAGCCCTCCAGCGACGCTCCACCTCTACGGCTCCCCTGCCGACCGGCTCTAGCTGCCCCGGTGAGCTTGAGCCCTCACGGTCGGGCGTCTCCTCCCTCGCGCAACACCTCCCGCAACTCGCCGCGGCTGCCGCTGCCGCCGCTCGCACTCTTGCACCGACTGGAAGGAGAAGAAGGAAGCGGAGGAGATGAGAGTGAGGGAGAGGGCGAGGGCCTTATAAGGCTACGCGGGGAGAGAGAGAGAGAGGGAGAGTGCAGTCTACGCCTGCAGGAGGAGAGAGGGAAAAAGAGGCGTTCGTAGGTCTACGCGCGCAGGCGCGCAGACACAATCCTACGTGCCGCAGAAAAATAAATCCTAGACGTCTGAAAGGGGTTCCAGACGTCTGGTCAGACATCTGGGCCACCTCCCAGACGTCTTAAAAAGATGTCTTGAAATCGCATTCGTAACAATATAGTAAACTCAAAGGAAGTTCCGTCCCCGAAAGTTGTGCTAACTAGGGTGCAGGAAAAACGTCATATAAAAACATAACAAACTCAAAGAGGACCGAAGCCAGTCCGAAAGACGTACCCGCAAAGAGCTCCGGGTACCGCTCCCGCATTGCCGCCTCAGGCTCCCAGGTAGCCTCCTCGTACCGCTGGCTCCTCCACAGAATCTTCACCAAGGGTACTTGCTTTCGTCTCAAACTGCGGACGGCTCGGTCAAGAATCTACACTGGCCACTCGGGGTAGGTCAGGTCGTCGCCCACCTCGACGCTCTCGTGACTCAGTACATGACTGGGATCGGCTACGTACTTCCTAAGGTTGGACACGTGGAACACGTCGTGCACACCAGAAAGCTGAGGGGGGAGGGCAAGTCTGTAAGCAACGGGTCCAACCCGCTCCAGGACCTCAAAGGGCCCCACGAACCTCGGCGCGAGCTTCCCTCTCACCCCAAACCGCTGCAGGCCCTTCATGGGCGAAACACGAAGAAAGACGTGGTCCCCAACCTCGAACTACACCTCTCTGTGTTTTCGATCCGCGTAGCTCTTCTGTCTGCTCCTGACAGTGCGGAGTCGCCTGTGGATCTGCTCGACTACCTCCTGACTCTGCCGGATCAACCTGGGGCCAACCTCCCACTTGGTCCCCACCTCAACCCAACTCAAGGGTGTCGTACACCTCCGTCAGTACAGAGCCTCGTAGGGAGCCATGCCGATGCTCGAGTGATAGCTGTTGTTGTATGCAAACTCCGCCATGGGCAGGTGCTCCTCCCAAGAGCCCCTCCAGTCCAGTACACAGGCACGCAAAAGGTCCTCAAGTGTCTGTATCGTGCGCTCAGACTATCCGTCCGTCTGGGGGTGGTAAGCTGTACTAAACCTCAACCGCGTCCCCAGGGCCTGCTGAAACTCAGCCCAAAACTGGGACGTAAAGCGGGTATCCCGGTCGGATACGATCTCCTGCGGAACTCCGTGTAGCCGTACCACATCGCGGATATACCTCTCTGCCAACTGTGCTGGTCCCAAAGTGACTCGGATCGGCAAGAATCGTGTTGTCTTCGTCAGTCTATCCACAATTACCCAGACTACGTCATGTCCTCACTGGGTAACAGGTAAGCCCACCACCAAGTCCATGGTGATGCTCTCCCACTTCCACTCTGGCACTGGAAGCGGCTGTAGCGGCCCTGCAGGCCTCTGATGCTCGGCTTTCACCTGCTGACACACTAGGCACGGCTGCACGAATTCACCCACATCCCGCTTCATCCCCCTCCACCAAAACTCGTGTCTCAAGTCGTGATACATCTTCGTGTTTCCGGGATGTATAGTGAATCTGGAACCGTGTGCCTCAGTCAGGAGCTCTCTCAACAGCTCCTCGTCCCTGGGAACGCACAACCGTCCCCTCAAGCGTAGCACCTGGTCTGTGAAAGAGAAGTCCCCTGGGTCTCCTGACAGTACTCTATCGCACAAGGACTGCAGGTACGGATCAGCCATCTGTCCTGTGATGATGCAGTCTATCAGCTCTGGCCTAGTCTGTTGTGTCACAATCACTGCCCCACAGTGCCCCCGTAATTCCAGGGGTCGCCAACTGCCCACCTCCTCCAAGAGGCTCCAACTCTGTAACTGTAAACTGGCCAAGTGTGAGGGTGCCTTCCGGCTCAAGGTGTCAGCCACCACATTGGCCCTGCCCGGGTGATAGGAAATGCTGCAGTCGTAGTCCTTCAGGAGCTCCAACCAACGTCTCTGTCTCATGTTGAGCTCCTTCTGATCAAAAAAGTATCTGAGGCTCTTGTGATCTGTGAAAATCTTGAAGGTATCACCGTACAAGTAGTGCCTCTAGGTCTTCAGCGCGAAGACGACAGCTGCCAACTCCAGGTCATGGGTATGGTAGGTATGCTCATGGGGCTTCAATTGCCGCGAAGCATAAGTGACAACGTGACCCCTCTGCATGAGCACACCTCCTAACCGCTGCAAGGAGGCGTCCGTGTACACAGTGAACCCACCACTACTGTCAGGGATGGTGAGCACGGGAGCCGAAGTCAACCTCTCCTTCAGCTCCTGAAAACACGCCTCACAGGCATCTGTCCAAGTGAAGGGCACGTCCTTCCAGGTCAACTGTGTCATAGGACGCGCAATCTGTGAAAAGCATCTGATGAATCATCTGTAGTAGCCTGCCAGTCCCAGGAAGCTACGTATCTTAGTGACTGAACACAGTCTCTCCCACCTGAGCACTGCCTCGACCTTGGCTGGGTCCACCGCCAAGCCGTCTCCAGAGATCACATGACCTAAGAAGGTCACCTCCCTCAACCAGAACTCGCACTTGCTGTATTTGGCGTACAGCCTATGCCGTCTCAGCGCGTCCAGAACCATCCGCAAGTGCTATCCGTGCTGCGTCCGATCTCGAGAATAGATGAGTGCATCATCAATGTATACCACCACGAACTGGTCCAAGTACGGTCTAAACACCCGGTTCATCAGGTCCATGAAAGTAGCAGGGGCATTGGTCAACCCAAACGGCATGACCAAAAACTCGTAGTGTCCGTACCGGGTGCGGAAAGCTATCTTGGAGACGTCTGCCTCCCTGATCCTCAACTGGTGATATCCAGACCTCAAGTCGATCTTGGAGAACACCGTGGCACCCCGCAACTGGTCAAACAAGTCGTCGATCCTCTGCAGCAGATATCTGTTCTTGATGGTGACCCTATTCAGCTGTCGGTAGTCCACACAAAGGCGTAGGGTACCATCCTTCTTCTTCACAAACAGTACTGGGGCTCCCTAGGGAGACGCACTGGGCCTCACAAAACCCTTCTCGAAAAGATCTTGCAACTGAGACTTGAGCTCTCGTAGCTCAAGCGGTGCCATCCTGTATGGCGCGGTGGAGATGGGGCTAGTCCCTAGTACTAGTGAGATCTCAAACTCGATCTCACGCTTAGGCGGTAGTCCTGGTAACTCGTCTGGGAACACGTCAGGGTACTCTCTGACCACCGAGATGCTCTGGAAGTCTGCCACAGGGCTGGGCTCTGCCACCACACAAGCTAGGAAGCCCTCACACCCCTGGCTCAAAAGTCTCGCCGCCCGAAGTGCCGAAATGCACCTGAAGCCTCCATCCACTGGCTGTCCATGAAACTCGAAAGAAGGCAACTCCGGCATGGAGAAGACAATCTTCCTCTCAAAACAGTCTACCAAGGCGTGGTAAGCGGACAGCCAGTCCATCCCCAGAATTACGCCAAAGTCCTCCATCTGTATCATAATCAGGTCAGCTGGCAGGCTATGTCCCCCGACGCTGACCTTGCAATCCGTGTACACCTCCTCAGCTACAAACAGCTGACCACTCGGACCTCTGATTACGAATGGATTCTTTAACAGCGTATAGTCCTGGCCCAAACTAACTGCGAAACTGGCGGCAACAAACGAGTGCGTAGCACCGGAATCGAAAAGTGTGTAAACGAGTCTGCCGGAAACTGAAACCATACCTGCCACCACCGAGCCCAAAGCTCTGGCATCCCTGTGTGTCAGGGCGTTGACACGCCACTCAGCTCTAGGTGCGGACGAAGCAGCCACACTCTGCGTTGGACAGGCAGGTGCTGGCCGGTACCCTCCTCGTGACTGCTGTCCTCCTCCTCGCGCCTGGGAACCGCGGCCTCCTTCGCGCCCTCCAGTGCTCTGCGCGGGAAGTATCTGCTGACCTCCTGCCCTCGACAGGCAGTCCCTCCTGATGTGGCCCGGCTGGCCACACTAGTAACAGAGGGGAACCCGACTCCCGCCCTCAGTGGGTCCCTGCTGTCAGCTGGGCAGGGGTCCGGTGCTGGCGACTGGCCTCTATCGAGGGCCCCCAAAGGCCACTGATGGCCCTGCAAAATGTGACGGCTCTCCCGCGGACTCCACATGCCTCCTCTCTCGCCGGCCCTGTGAAAAGTCTGGCTGAAAGGGCCTCTTCCGCCCGCCGTCACTGTCTCTCGCGGACGGGTTGGTCTCCTCGTAAGTCATGGCTGCCTCCACCACCCTCGAAAACGTAGGCAGCTTCAGGGGTTTGACATACCCCCGAATCACAGGCCGGAGCCCCTCGGTGAACCTCCAAAGGCGCTCCTCCTCAGTAGCTATCGCTGTCGCTGCAAAGTGGGAAAGCTCCGGGAAACGCGTGCGGTATGCGCTCACGGTCATCGTCCCTTGGCGGAGAGTGTGGAACTCCCGCCTCCTCTGGTCCTGCCACGTTTGGGGAAAGTACTGCTCGCAGAAGAGGGCGACAAACCGGTCCCAGGTCGGCTCGTCCCTCTCCTGTCCCCGGACAGCCCTCCACCACTTGTGTGCCGCACTCTCCAGCTGGTACGTGGCAAAGGCCACGCGGCACTCCACCGGGGGGCGAAGGGTGTCGAAAATCTTCTCCAGTTGCTCGAGCCAGTCCTCTGCCTCGGTCGGGTCCCCATCTCCCTTGAAGGAGGGGGGCTTCAGCTTCCGAAACTACCCGAAGAGCTCGGAGTGGCGCTGCAGTGGGGATGCTGGTGCACCCCCAGGCAAAGGTGCCTCGTGCACAGAAGTGTCGGAGGAAGGTGGGGGCGGTGGCGGCCCATCCCCTCCCTCGTGTCCAGCGCCGTGTCCGTCGTGTGGTCCCACAGAGGACTCCCCCTCCACAGCCCCAGGGGGAGGAGCTCGGGGCGGTGGGTGGAGCTCCTCTCACACAATGTCCCGTATCAGCTGGGCGAGGTCCTGGGCCTGGACGCCCGGGAGTAGCGGCTGGCCCATTGAGGCGTTGGCAACGGCACGCCCACCTCACCGACCTCGTCCTCGGTCGCGCCCGCAGCCCGCCTCACCAGTCCCGCGTCGGGGCATCTCCTGCAGGGAGACGCGAAACAAAACGAAACACATCAATATGGAACGATACCTAACGGAAACGTCTAAGAACTCATGTCAAAAGATATGTTGTGGTGGCTACTCTAGTTATAGACATGTGAATTGTTTATTTTCCAGTCAGTTGATTCACTTCTTGGGACGACCTTACTCTGATACCATCTTGTAACGACCCGATTCCCGAGTCCCTACGAGACACGAGAACTGGACCGACTCGACTAATCCCAAGACCTAGTCGTCCAACGAGGAAGTAACCAAAATAGTAGTAAAATAAACCACATTCAACATGAAATATAACTAGCAGTAACAAAATACAGCAGTAAGAAAAAGAACTACTACAGCATGTACCACCACAACAATAGAACAACATTTATAACATAACATGAACTACAAGTAAAGAAAAGTACGGGGGTAACAAGAACTACTCACTACAGTGGAACAAAAGGGGTACAAAAGAACTGTGGTAAGTCTACTGGACCCTACTCGGCCTAGCGTCCTCTGCAGCCGCTGACCCTGGCTGCTCAACACCTGGTCCTGAAAAGTAACGAGTGTAACACGTCAACGACACGCTGAGTAGAGTGGCAGCTAAAACTAAAGAAGCAGTAAAGTGTACAGTAGTTGTTTTATTTTCTTTCTTCCTTTATTTACGTCTTTCTATTATTTCACAATTTATCTATTTCTCAGATCCTTCACTTGATCTCGAATGTTCCTCGTGGGAACGATCTTGATTGCAGTCTTTTCCGAAAAGTAGAAGTAACACGTGGTGCTCTCCTGGCTGGGAGAGTCCCCCGTGGTGATCCTACTCTCAGTCAACCACCCCAAGGTCACTGACAGACGTAACGGTGACTACGGCACGTGCGGTAAATGCACGGGAAGCTACCCCGCACTGGCACGCGGTCAGTCGTTTCCGTTAACGGGTGCGCCTCAAAGCACAGCACAGAACCAGTATAGGGCAGAGCCCTCTCAGTAACAGGGGTCCAACCCCTCCACAGTAACCAAACAGGGGCCTTGCCCCTCCACAGTCTGCGCACCCTCGCCTGACTACCCTGGTTTGCCCAGTGGGCCTAACAAGTCGATGTAGGTGAGCTAGCAGAACCCCGGGGCCCATGGGGTAGCTAGTACTCGCCCTACACTAGTAGCTCTCCTCGGTACTATGTACACGAGGGCCAACAAGTCGGTACAAAGTGGCCAGACCTAACCCCGGGTCCCTGGGGCGGTTGGCTCCGCTCTGCACTAAGCAGGTAACAGGTGCTTCCCTTGGTACTACGTACCCAAGAGACAACACACTTCCACGTCTTTCTTTCTCAGTTCGAATTCATTCTCTTTCCAGGAGTTCTACTCCTAATTCCCCGTAGGGTTCCAGCTCTTTTAACTCAGCACATTCAGGTTTCCCCCTTTCAGTTTCACGTTCATATAACTCATATTCTCAATCATGTTCATTTATTCATAACAGGCAGCTGTTAAAATCAATTTACATGCAGCTATTATATCCTTTCCATAGTTTCCAAGACTACAATATCTATATTCATTCACTAGTTTTCCAGCCCTAGGATTCATGCCGTACCCTAGGATCTATCATTCAATATAGTTTTCCAGCCCTAGGATTCATACAATACCTTAGGATCTATCATTCAATCTGGTTTCTCATTCCTAGGATTCATGCAATGCCCTAGGTTCTATTAATTATTCCATAATTGTAACAAATTATGTTAATAATTTCTAAAGCCACTCTACCAGCTACAACGGAAGTACTGGGGGCGTGGTCGGAAATCCCGCGCGCCTCCTCAACCCCCGAGACTGCAATGGAACGGGGTCCTAACACAAGGATCAAACACAAGGAGTTTCTCAGAACAGTATATAATTACTGTAGACGGGTAGGGGATTTTATTCCGAAAAGAACGCAACTCGAAACGCGGAAAACGGACTCCGAACGGGCCCTAAACGGGTCGAAAACGACGAAACAGTCCAAAATCAGACATCTGGAACCTCTTCCAGACGTCATAAAAGGTGGTACAAAGGATACCTTCACTCTGTGTAATCCCTCAGATGTCCAGAAGCCTGCGGGGGCGTCTGGCTTAGTTCCCAGACGTCCGATGGTCGACCCGGACGTCTGGAACTCCTCTCCGTCGTCTGGCACTGCGGCCAGACGTCTGATTCACGTTGGATGGCGAATCTCAGAACCTGCACGTACCCACTCCTCGTGCTCAGTACGAACGGTCGCAGAAAAGGAAGAGGGGCAAAAATAACTTACTCGCCAGATGTCTGGACAGTCCTCCAGACGTCTTCACCGTCGTCTGGTTGGAAGCCCAGACGTCTGATTCTGGAAAATTTTCTAGAATCAGAACTCAACTCGCCCTCCACCCGCGACGCACGGCCACGCCGCGCCTCGTCCGCCTGTTGCTCGAGCTACAGCAGCCCTCTAGCGACGCTCCACGCCCGCAACTCCCCCGTCGATCGGCTCTAGCTGCCCCGGCTAGCTCGAGCCCTCACGGTCGGGCGTCTCCTCCCTCGCGCAACACCTCCTCCCGCAACTCGCCGCAGCTGCCGCTGCCGCCACTCGCACTCTCTCACCGGCTGGAAGGAGAAGAAGGAAGCGGAGGAGATGAGAGTGAGGGAGAGGGCAAGGGCCTTATAAGGCCGCGTGGGGAGAGAGAGAGAGGGAGAGTGCAGTCTGCGCCTGCAGGAGGAGAGAGGGAAAAAGAGGCGTTCGCAGGTCTGCGCGCGCAGGCGCGCAGACGCAATCCTGCGTGCCGCAGAAAAATAAATCCTAGACGTCTGGAAGGGGTTCCAGACGTCTGGTCAGACGTCTGGGCTACCTCCCAGACGTCTTAAAAAGATGTCTTGAAACCGCGTTCGTAACAGATAGAGATCGGGGAACCCTAGAAGATCAAGGGCTAAGATGGTGTGAATCCGCACTTCAAGCGACAAATCTTCCTGCACGGATGGATTCAGATCAACGATCGCAGCCTAACGGTGTGAAAATCGACTCAATCCGACAACCGTGGCACCATCTACATCAACCAGAAGATGGACGGCCAAGATGGCGCCACGTGGTGCCATCTCGGCCACCCAAATTGGCCTAGCTAATCTTGAAGACCACCGCGCGTTAGATCTGGACCGCACAATCGCAATCCAATGGCTGTGGGAAGCCGCACCTCAAAACATCCGCGCGACCATTTCTCCTCCACAGCGCAGCAGGTGAACGCGCTTATGCGAGGGAGTGACGCGCATTCGAATCGCAGCGAGGAGCTGCTGGGGTGCGGTGAGCGGGCTCGATTGACCGCTCAATCGCGATCGGGCTGTCGCGCACGCAATTACGCTCACGCCATATCGCACGCCGCGCCTCACGTGAGATCAGACGCGGGCAGGTGCGTAGAGGAGGCTGGCGGAGGCGCGAGATAAGCCATCCAATCTCACGATCAAACGACTGAGATCAACTGAACGTGAACACGCGTTACACGCGTGAGCAGGCGAGCAAGCGTGCGCGCTCCGCCACACGTCGCCCACGATGGGACTTTAGCGACGATTTTATCCATCACTAAAGACCCCTTATTTAATGTTTTGAGATTTAAAAGACCAATTTGCCCTCATTCCTTGCAACTATAAAAGGAGACCTCCACACGAAATTTTCATCCCTTCCTTCTCTTCTCTCCCTCTCCAAAGCTCAAGAGAAGCTTGTCCCACATCAAGGATGCTTCTCGCGAGATAAAGTCAAATTTTCATCCCCCTTTCGGAAGCGGATCCCGCGACGACGACGACGTGCTACCCCGTTCCCGTTCTTCCTGCTTCATCCTCCTTTGTCCTGCTCCGTTCCCCTTCGTCCAGGTGTCGTCCCGTCCGACTCGTCCTCCAAGCGACCGTCGAGGAGGATATCTCTCTCCCTATTCTTTTTACTGTTTTCTAGAGTAGATTTACTGCTTTCTAGTGTAATCATTTTCGCACTTTTTAGTCATAATGTTTAGTGTAACAAACAATCTTTTTAATGATGAATTCCATGTTCATTCTACACCTCATTTTTTGTTTTTGTTTGTAATATTCACTCTCTCTCTTACTCTTTCTCTCTTCTATTTATTGTAAATAGTTAGATAGTTCTAATCAATTAATTTACTTCGTGACAAATAAAACAAGCGCGTATTTTTAAATCAAACATCCGCCTCCCAGTGTTCGACCCAGGATTTCTATTCCAGTACAAATTTTATTTGTTGAACATGAGTTATTCGCTTTCATACTACGATGACAAGTTCTCAAAACCAAACACGTTAGCGTAACAACTCGTAGCATTCAACAATGTCCCAAAAATTTCCCAATGACCCCTTGGGGTCAAACCAAAGGTCCAAAATGGATCAATTCGCTTGTTGAACCTATTAGTAGCTCAATTTGATTCCTAATTAGATTTAACCTAATTAACTCTTATATATCTATGCCTAATTGGATGTCACATGGCATCATCCTATGAGGTTTGGTGTTATAAAAATTTAATATCTGAAATAAAACCTAATTTAAACCAATTTATGTATTATATTTAGAAATTTACTCTCTGTTCCTCTCATTTTTCCTCCTCACCATCTACTTTCTCCTACCTTTTCCCTTCCTTGTGCCACCTAGCCTCCTCCTAAAATTACTACATGAAAGAACTCTTCCTCCTATTGATTACACCAAACCTACATCGTAATTCAAAAAATCCCACCTCATTATTTTCTTCCTAAAAAAATCCTACTTAAACCTATTAACTAGCCATTACTTCACATTCCAAGACACACAAAAACCCACCCAAACACAACAAAAACCATCCCTCTATCTCCACTTTGATTCGAGGTGAACCTCCTTCCTCTCCACCTTCGTCTTCCCCCCTATGGCCATCCACCCTCTCAACCCTCCACCACCACCCTAGTTGTTCCCTCCCTACCTCCATTTATAGTTGCCCACCACAACCACCATAACCTCCTCTCCATCTATATACCCTCTTTCTCCTTCTCTCTTCCATGCCACTTCTCTCTCTCTCTCTTGTCTCTACCCTCTCTACTTGCTCAAGTTCTCTATCTCTCTTTAAGGACCATCACGGAGACCCTAATGGTGACAGTTTTCCCAACCGTGGCTAGTCTTAGTTTGTTTTAATGCTTATTACAGAAGTGTCGTTGTGGTATATAATGAGACAGCTACGGTTGTCGTTACCATTATAATTTTACTCAGAAATAGTTTCCCGAGGTCGAACTCAGGGAGCTACTGGAATTCTAGAAGTACAATGTTTCTATATTACAAAAATAAGAGAGAGGGAGAGGGAGAAATAGATTTGTGTCTTGTGGCTTTTTCTTCTTCTCTTCTTTCTCTCTTTGCTTATCTTCTTCTTCTCTTCTTTCTTTTCTTTCACTTCAGCTGCAGAACCTTTTCTTTTCTTTTTCCTCTTCTCTGCTTTGTCTCCCCTGAAGCTTCATCCGTCGTCTGATATCTCAGTCAGACGACTTAAATGGCGGTCTGCTACAGTGCTTCCCCTCTCTTTTCTTCCTTTGCTGCTTCTCCTTCTCTTCTTCTTCTTCTTCCCGCTTCTTCTTCTTTGGCCTTCTGCCTTGATCAGCTGCAAGGCTTCTTCTTCTTCTCCCGCTCCTCTTCTTCTTCTTCCTGCGGCCAAGTGTGAACCTTCTTCCCTCGCACCCTGTCCCTGCACAAACCACAGCAAAACCTAACCCTTCCCTCTACCCGTATGTCTCTCTCTCTCTCTCTGTAAACCGCTCATAGGAAGCTCTCCGAGAGCCGGGTTATCGGGTCGGGTATGCGTAACCGGGACCAGGCATACCGGCGTGTATGGTACGCGAGGAGTGCGCAGGTGGTGTCGGGTCGGGTCCGCCGGATCCGCGTGGTGAACTCGCGGACCGGGCGGGTGAGTGGGGTGCGGGACCTCACCCCAAGTGTCTCGGAGGCAACCAACAGAAAACACAAAATCAATTTAAACCAGTGCGGGGTTTCGAGAACTTACGATGTGGGACTATTTTGCTCACCCTTCTCGCGCATGCCCGCAGGAAGACCTCCTCGCTCTCTGCTCAACTTCAGCCACTATTGGTGCCAACTGCTAAAGTAGAAGTCCTAGCAGACTTCGCCCTAACCTGCAGCACCTGGAATCCTGAAGCCCCAACGCCTGGAACTCACCTGGAAGATGCTTCAGTTGTCGTCAATGGCGGCTGGGGCTCCGACCCTGTCAGACAGAAACACGGCCTCTCGGCCTAATCAAACTACATGCAGACCTTCGCCGTGGCATGGCGAAGGTGGTGGAATGTGCAGCAGGTCGCAGGACAGCCTAGGCGTGCGTGCCTAGGTCGACCTGTGACCGGAGAACTGGGTGTGTTCGGCGGTGCTTTGTGTGGGTGTGGAGTGGCAGTGAAGGGGTGGAAGTGGTTCAGCGTGATGAGGCGGAGGTTTTGGGTCGGTCGGCGAGTCGTGTGGAGTGGCAGAATGATGGGAGTGACTCGCCGGAGGTTGGCCGGAGGGGTGGAAGACGAAGGTGGTCAGGCGTTGTCGAGGGGTGGTCTAAATAAAAAGATGTGAGGAAAAGAGAGAGGGGAGTACAGGGAGTATCTAGAACTTAGCTATAGGGACGAAGGGGGCCGGAGCAGGGCGGCAGTCGTACCGACTGTCGCCAGAGAAGAAACACCCAGAGGGGGAGAGCGGCAGCGAGGAAGAGAGCAGGAGGGTGCGCGCTGGGTACGGTGCGACGTGGGAAGATCAGGCGAAGGTGGCTCTACTGCTGGTATTGCAGCAGAGCGACGAGATGGAGGAGGAGGGGCCGCCGGAGCTGGTGGGTTTCTGTTGGAGTGGGAAGAGAGGAAGGGCTAGGGTTTTCTCCGTCAGGACCGAGCTGGGAGAATCGGTAGGCGACGCTGGTCCTTATAAAGGCTATGGCGGAGGGGTCGGCACAGGGAGGCGACGTGCCTCCCTCGCCGAAGAATGGCCGGTGGTGCAACCCATACCTTCCGCGCGTTCGCACAGAAGGTGTGGGCGTCGATAGATGGCATGGCGGTGTCCCTGCGACAGCAGACGTCGCAGGGAACACCGGGTTCAATCGCAAAGTCGCCGGAGCATGGCGATGCGTAGAGACTTGCAGGAGGGACCTGAACGTAAAGAACGACGAAGAAACTAGAGGCCAAAATGCAAGGGTTTCGAAAGTTGAGGGTCAAAAAATAATAGGTGAGGACCAAATTGCAAAGTCGGTCAAGAAGGTTTCTTCTTAGGCTCAAGTTTTTATGCATGACTAAATTGGACCTAAGGATTTTAATGGTGAATTTTATTTCTAGGTTTGACCTTGTTTGACCATCCAATTTACGTAAAAATCTAAATTAAATCATTAATTGGGCAAGGTTCTCAATGTAGGTCAAAATGGGTTTCCAAGGCCAAATTGAAGGTTCTAAACCCTAGATATTATTTTTCTATGAATTTTAGAGGGTTTATTCGATTTTTACCCTGCCTCGAACCTCGTGAATTAAAGTGGATTTGTTTTAGGGTTACAGAATGACATTTAATTCCTTGGAGTTGCTGTAGCCCTTGTTGGATCAGATCATCCCACTTTCCTTCTTATTAGGTTAGTTTGACCTATGTTTGGACCCTGAGTTACCCTGTTTGCAAATTGTGTTGGTGAAATTACATTTTACCTCTTATGACTTGTTTTCTTCTTAAACTCAGAATTTTCTGAGTCAAGCCTTTCTTTGAGTTATGTAGGAGCTTTTTCTCGCATATCTAGGTTAGATTGTGCAAGTTAGGGTTCATGATGCGGTTCTCATCATACCCCCATGCCTAGCTTTTACTAATCCCTTAGCAATAACTTAAGGTTTAACCTTTGTTCTAAACCATGATATTTTTAATAATTTCATATAAGTACTTGTTCATTTGAACTTAGATTAGGTTAGAATGCTGACCATAGGCCTAAAAGGTACTCTAGTACCAACCAAGATCCAGATCTATCTAGCCTCAGCCTCAGTCCTTAGCAAAAGTTTTTAAGGCCCATAAGAACTAACCTAAGATCTATTGGACTTTGTGGTTAAAGCACCCATGCTTGAAATGATTTTAGCCCTGGCTCAGTTCGCAGTGCGTTTTGTAAGAGAGAGAGATAGAAAAAATTTTTTCTGTTTGGAGAGTTTTTTCTCTCTTTTTTCTTTTTAATTCTAGCTTAGGATTGGCTTTTCAACACAATCTGTATCAGATTCCTTGCTCCCATCATCAATCCTCAAGGGTTCCTGGCAATCGATGCTTCAAGATAGCACCGCCCATGGAAACCCCCGGAACCCTGGCTATTGAGATTTCGAGATAATCCCATCCATGGTGTTCCGTAGCCGAATCCAGACCCTGGCAATTGACACTTCGTGATAATGCCATCCATGGAATCTGAACCAGCAGAGTGATTACATGCCCCCAGTAGGATATGTAAATATCCTAAGAGACAAGCACCGAGGAGATGATATTTTGTTACACATCTTCGAGGGGGATTTCCCACCTCTCCACGCTAGGAACTCGTCCAAATCAACTTGTGTTGATCAGCCGCTCCTACTCTAGGTGTATTTTTCAGAATTTTGCGATGCTTCTGCGTGATTTTGATTTTTACATTTACTGAACCAGGCTGTGTGTGAGGTTAGGGTGCTTAGGTTACTAAGTCCTGTAAATCAAAAGTTAGTTAATGAGGCCAAATACTCCCTAAGCCTTGGACCTAATACTTAAGCTTTTCATTTTCCTCAACCTCTTGAGGAATGTCTAGATCTTAATGGGTACTAAGATTCTGTCCAAGAATGCCTAAGGTTTGCATTCTTACTAATCTCACCATGCACTTTTCATTTCTTTTCTTGAATGAGGTCTAAAACTTAGGTTAATTTCTTAGTTTCTTACTAACGACTATCACTCTTTTCTTTCATTTTTGCGCTCCTTTTTCATTTTGTTTCTTTTCCTTCTCCCACAAAATTTCCTTTCTCCTCTTATTCTTTTATTCTTTTTTGAAATTTTTTTTTATGGTGTTTTTGGCATATGTGAATCTTTTGTTTAAAACCTTTTCTTACAAGTTTTGCACTTTTATACCCCCCATGCCTAAGGTTTGCAATGTCCTCATTGTGACTTAAGGGATTTTTATTTACTTAGTTCATTCCTTAGACAGATGTTTTGATGAGTGAATGGGTCGGGATGATTGTTGCGGACGATTTCTAATCCCAAATGCAAGCATTTGAGGTGGAGTCGGCTGTCTATAAGGGCGAACCTTAAGTGTACAAAGGTGTCAAAAAGGTTTTAGGTTTTCAAGAAAAATGACGGGCTGCCTCCCGTTAAGCGCTGAGTTTTACGCCATCGGCTGGGTGCAATAAGCTCAAGGGGAATGGAGGATATAAGATGATTCAGCCAAATCAGTAGAAGTTACATCAATGAACGGCTTGAGTCTCTGACCGTTCACGATGAAAGGTTAGGAGTCAAGGCTGAGCGGACTGATTTCGATGGCTCCATTTCCAAAAATCTGTCGGACCAAGTATGGTCCGACCCACTTGGATCACAACTTTCCAGGGAAAAGTTTGAGTCGGGCATCAAAGAGTAGGACTTTCTAACCAGGATGAAAGATCTTTCTTGAGATATGCTTGTCATGGAAGGCTTTAACCTGCTCCTTGTAGATTCGCGAGTTCTCATACGCGTCTAAGCGTAATTCATCGATCTCGCTAATTTGAAGTTTTCTGTGGGTTCCAGCCTTCGAAAGATCTAGATTACAGTTCTGTACTGCCGAATAGGCTTTATGCTCCAGTTCGACTCGAAGGTGACACGCCTTCCCGTACACCAGTCTAAAGGGAGACATGCCTAATTGGGTTTTGTGGGCGGTCCTATAGGCCCACAAGACTGGTGTACGGGACGACCAGTCCTTCCTATCAAGCCGAACAGTGACCTGCAGGATTTTCTTGATCTCCCGATTTGACAGCTCAGCGAGACCATTAGTTTGGGGGTGGTAAGGAGTAGAGATTCTATGAGACACCCCGTATTTGGTCATCAGTGACCTAAACTGAGCGTTTGTGAAATGGGTCCCCCCATCAGAGATTATAGCACGAGGAATCCCAAACCTTGAGAAAATGTTTTGATGAATGAATTTGAGAATGATTTTGCGATCACAGGTTCGGGTCGGTATGGATTCGATCCATTTGGACACATAGTCCACAGCCAGCAGAATGTACTCGAAACCATCCGAAGCAGGAAAGGGGCCCATAAAATCAATTCCCCAAACATCAAAGATTTCGCATACAAGAATTGACTGCAAAGGCATCATGTCGCGATAGCTCATGTTGCCCAAAGTCTGGCAACGACTGCATGCCTTGCAGTGTCTGTATGCGTCTTTGAACAGTGTGGGCCAGTAAAAGCCGCACTGGAGGACTTTTGATGCGATTTTATGCCCAGAGAAATGGCCACCGCATGGCTGGTCATGGCAGAAAGAAAGAATATTGTTGATTTCTTCTTCCGAGACACATCTCCGGATGATTTGATCAGCACCTATGCGGAAAAGGTACGGGTCTTCCCAGATGTAATACTTGGCATCAGAGCGCAATTTGTCTTTCTTGGCCTTCGGCCAATCAGACGGGATCTGATGAGATGCCAAGTAGTTTACTATATCAGCAAACCATGAAAGTCTAGTACCAATAGTCAGCAGGTGTTCATCAGGAAAATGCTCCGTGATGGGTCCGGAAGGGTTGATAATCTCAGAAGGAAGACGGGACAAATGGTCGGCTACCACATTCTACCTTCCCGCCTTGTCGTGAATCTCGAGATCGCATTCTTGCAACAACAAGATCCATCAGATTAGTCGGGGCTTCGCATCCTTCTTGGCAAGGAGATGCCTTACAGCCGTGTGATCCGAGTAGATGATGACGTGGGAACCCAGGAGATACGATCGGAATTTTTCAAGGGCAAATACTACGGCTAGCAGCTCTTTCTCCGTAACCGTGTAGTTACGCTGAGCCTCGTCAAGTGTCTTGCTAGCGTAGTAGATGACCACGGGTTTCCCGTCAGCTTTCTGCCCCAGGATCGCTCCTACAGCGAAATCAAACGCATTGCACATGATCTCAGAGGGTTGAGACCAGTCAGGGGATTGTAGGATAGGTGCCTGGGTGACTCGGTCACGAAGGTTTTCAAAGGCTAGCGTGCATTCCTTGGAGATTTCAAAGGGTACATCCTTAGAGAGAAGGGAAGTCAAGGGGCGTGCGATTTTTGAGAAATCAGGAATGAAACGACGGTAAAAATCGACATGCCCCAGAAAAGAATGGATATCCCTGATCGAGCTAGGCATAGGAAGGCAAGAGATCAGATCAACCTTAGCTCGATCCATTTGGATGCCCTTCTCCAAAATTAAATGTCCCAGGACAATTCCCTCAGACACCATGAAATGGCTCTTTTCCCAGGAAAGAACCAAATTCACATCGATGCATCGCCTAAGTATCTAGACCAAGTGTTGGAGGCAATCGTCAAATGATGCTCCAAAAACTGAAAAGTCATCCATGAAGACTTCCAGATAGTCACCTACCATATCTGAGAATATGGCAAGCATGCACCGCTGAAAAGTAGCGGGTGCATTGCAAAGACCGAAAGGCATCCTTCGGAATGCGTACGTTCCGAAGGGGCAGGTGAACGTGGTCTTCTCTTGGTCCTCAGGATGGATTGCCACCTGGTTGTAACCGGAGTACCCGTCATGAAGGCAGAAGAACCTATTTCCCGCTAGTTTCTCGAGAATCTAATCAATGAGGGGTAGTGGGAAATGGTCCTTCTTCGTGGAGGAATTGAGTCGGTGCTGATCTATACAGACTCTCCACGAGTTGGCTAATCGAGTAGGAATGACTTCTCCGGTTTCAGTCGTTATAGTGGTGAGTCCTGCCTTTTTAGGCACGACCTAAATTGGGCTCAACCAACGACTATCAGAGATCGGGTAGATGATCCCGGCATCTAACCACTTGATGATCTCCTTTTTCACGACCTCCTACAGATTGGGGTTCAAAAGTCTCTACATTTCACGAGAAGGTTGTGCGCCCTCTTCGGAATAGATATGATGAGTGCAATAAGAGGGACTTATTCCAGTCAGATCATCGAGAGTCCACCCGATGGCTCTGCGATGTTACTGAAGGACAGCAACCAGACGGGATTCCTGTTCGGGATTGAGGTTGGAATTAATAATAACAAGAAGGGTCTGATTAGAACCCAGAAAGATGTTTTCAAGTGAGCAGGAAGGGGCTTTAGTTCGAGGATGGGGTTATCAGCAGCGGCGGGTGGTTCATAATAGACGTGAGGTTCAAGGGTAGGAGCTATTAGGTTGTCTAACTCTGGATTCGACTCCTCTGTTTGCGGGTCAAGATCTTTCTGCGGTTGATGAGATATAATCAGGTTATTCTGAAAGTGTGTTTCATCAACCAACGCCCTAATGTCACAAATCTGTTCGATGACACCGCAATTGATTCCTTGTTGGGCCTTAAATATATCAATTTTCAGGGTTTGATTCCCAAATTTGAGCTCTATTTGGCCCTCCTCACAGCTAATGTTGGCTTTAGCAGTAGCCAAGAAAGGTCTCCCTAGAATGATTGGTGTATCCCTAGGGTTCTCAGGTGCATCCATGTCTAAGACTATAAAGTCTACAGGAAAGTAGAAATCCTGCACTCTCACAATAACATCCTCGAGAATCCCTTTTGATGACTTTATAAATCGATCTGCTAATTGTAATGTCACCTCAGTTGGTTTTAGCTCAGATTCTTCTAGATGGTTAAGTAAGGATGTGGGTATCAGATTTATGGAAGCACCCAAGTCTAGCAAAGCTCTATCAAATTGGGTATCACCTATCTTGCAGGAAATCAGGGGAGTACCAGGATCTTTAGCCGTGGGTGGGAGTCTGCTTAGGATTACAGAGCTGGCTTGCTCTGACAGAACAATTGGACTCCCACTCTTGGTTCGCGGCTTACGCTGGGGTGTACACACATTCTTTAAGAATCGTGCGTAAGCTGGTACGTGACGGATTGCATCCATCAAGGGGATGTTTATGTGGACCTGTTTAAAGAACTTGACCAGGTCCTCCTCAGGTGCCACGGGCTTGGTAGTCTTCTTTCCCTTGGTCAAGGCCTCGGGAAACGGCACCTTGGTTGGTTCTTCTAGGATAGGTCCAGGTCTTTGATCTGGGATAGGAACGTCCTGGATTACTGTCCTAGGCAGGCTTGGAGTTGTTTGGATAAGGTGGATCTTGGGTTTCCTTACCACTATGGGTTACGAAATTAAGTCCTGCCTGGTTTTGATTGGGATTGGGTAAGATGGGTTGCTACTGATAGCCTGCAAAAGAAGTGGAAGCCTCCATCCCGTCGGGTGAAGGAATAGAGGGGGCCTGATAAATCATATGGGCTTGGCCCGGGTTTGGGTTCATAACGCGCCGCTGTGTTGGCACGTTATTCGGGTTAGGAAGAGGTTGGGAAGGAAGAGTGCCTGGCTGGCGAGAATTTGCCAACTGGGCCAGTTGATTTCGGACCTCTGTAAGCTCATCCTTGTGTTGTTTTGGATAGCCGCATTCGTTCTTTGAATGTCAGCCAGGGTCTGAAGGATAAGGGACATTTGATCCTGATTTGGCCCTAATGGATAAGTAGGGTTAGGCTGAGGCTGAGGCGGCTGGTAAGGACGAGGGGGTTGTGGGCTGGGCTGAAAGGGTGTTCTTTGGGTTTGGGAATTTCCCGCCCACTGAAAGTTGGGATGGTTTCGTCATTCAGGGTTATAGGTGTTGGAGAATGGGTCATTCTGGATGGCGTTGAGGTCCTCGCAGGTCTGAGGAACCTCCAGAGAGTCAGAGAAAGGGGGAATGGAATTCCCCAGGTTGGTATAGAAGAGATCGGATGACCCTCTAATCCGAGAATTAGATGATGGATATGGATCCATCCCAGGAGAAGATCAATGGAGAATGTTTTGCACAGTCTCCCGCGTGGAAGGAGGCTGTGCAAAAGAGCTATGCGTAGAGGTGGCTCGCTGCAGGTGCTGAGTCAGCTCATCCACCTTCTTTTCAATGATTGAGACCTTGTCCAATCGACTGCCCATTAATTCCAGGTCGACTGATGGGGACAAGCCCTGCTTCTCATGTGCTCCCCTAAGATTCGTCGATGCGCGGGTATTCGTCCTGTCGAATAATCCCATGGAGTCATTGTTGATGGAGTTCTCGCACATGTTTTCGAGAATCTCCCACACGGTGTCCTCATGTTAACCCATGATATTCCCTCCGCAGGTTGCATTGACGAAAAGACGGATGTCTTCACGGAGTCCCTGGTAAAAAGATTGGACTTGTTCCCATTTAGGAACTCCGTGATGGGGTGATGGGGGCACTTTCTCATGAGATCCTGAAAGCGATCCCATGCTTCATGGAGAGGCTCCCCTATTTGCTGAGTGAAGTGAGTAATCTGATGGCACAAGGCATTGGTCTGACCAACGGGAAAGAACTTTTTCAAAAATTCGGACTGAAGTTCTTCCCAAGTGTTGATCGGCCGGGTCTGAGTTTGATACCAATGAGCGGCCTTGTCCATAACAGAGAAGGAGAACATTTTCATGAGAAGAATATCCCGATTTTGTGCATCTAACCCAAAAGTTTGGGCCAGATGCTTCAACTGCTTGATGTGCTGGAAGGGATCTTCGGAATTAAGCCCATGGAATTTAGGTATAGTATGAATCATATTGGGCTTCAATTCGAAATCAAGTCCTCCAGTCGGGATTCTGACTCGGGGCTCAATGGCCACTACAGCAGGATTATAATGGTCCCACATCATAGGACGCTGCGGTGGGTGCACAAAGTTTTGGAAGAGGTCATTGAGTCGTTGGAGCTGGTGCTCCAGATTGTTTTCTTCCTCAACTGGTTGAGCCATGATGGGGGAAGAAGAAGAGCTTGGTTCAGAATCAGATGAGAGAATAATGGGGTGGGGTTGCTACGCAAACACGGGCGTCGAGGCTTGGCCTTGACGAGAGTGAATTCCTAAAAGAGGTCTTAAGGGTGGTCTTAAAGACCTCCTACCGTACATGCATTGTTGGAATAGATGAGTT
Source organism: Thalassia testudinum (assembly GCA_037157565.1). NCBI lineage: Eukaryota > Viridiplantae > Streptophyta > Magnoliopsida > Alismatales > Hydrocharitaceae > Thalassia > Thalassia testudinum. The sequence continues at coordinate 63,633,146 of JAZHRO010000039.1, forward strand.
TAGAAGGTGTTGGACCCAATCGAGATACCCAAAAATTGTTGGGTGACTATAGAGGTGGGGGGCAGATGGACCCCTTGATCAAAAAGACTGTCCACCTGAAAATTACCTGGGCAGCCAGAGAGGGTGAGTCCCGCGAAGACCCCTACACGGTAGAGCGTCCCCACGGGTTGCAGGGTTTCCCCCACCCGACCTCTCTTGTCACTGCGGTTCCAGGTAGACCAGAATGGGGATCTTGACCTCTTAAGTCTACCTCTTTTACTTTAAGATCAAGGTGCTTAAGGCTCCACTTGAACTCTTAGGTATTTTGAGTGAAAAAGTGACCTAATTTTAAGGTTGGTTGACCCAAGGGATCAACTTCACCGCTTGTTTCCTTTGAAAACTTATTAGGTCTTGTCTTTTGGGGTTCAAGTGTTTAGAGAACCAATTGTTTAGGGTTTCTCTTGTATGGCTCCTTTTCAAACAAGGTTTAGGCACACCTCTTTTTGGGAAGATCTTTTCTTTGTTAATAGAAGGTGTGTCTCTAGAAACCCTAGATTTTCAATCCTTGGATTGGCTCTAGTTGGTCCATTTTAGTTGCCTCAAAATTTAGTATCTAGGGCTCAATCAAGAAGGTTTTAGCCCTAGTTACCTTAGTTGGATGAACAGTTAAGCATGTGTTGAAATAGGCAACTTTGATGAATTACTATGTATAACACAGGTAGCCCTAAGTTGATTCTTCTTTTGTTCCTTTTTCAGATTTTAAGGGAGTTAAGAAAGGGCTAATGAAGATTACCTGTTTGTTGGAGTGTTTGTTGTGCGGCTGCTCTTCTTTCCTGTTCCTGTGCCTGCACAAGAGAGAAAAAGATTAGCAATTGTTTAAAAGAATTTCAAAGCTTCTAGAATAACCGTTGCTCCCCAGCAACGGCGCCAAGATAATGGTGACAGTTTTCCCAACCGTGGCTAGTCTTAGTTTGTTTTAATGCTTATTACAGAAGTGTCGTTGTGGTATATAATGAGACAACTACGGTTGTCGTTACCATTACAATTTTACTCGGAAATAGTTTCCCGAGGTCGAACTCAGGGAGCAACTGAAATTATAGAAGTACAATGTTTCTATATTACAAAAATAAGAGAGAGGGAGAGGGAGAAATAGATTTGTGTCTTGTGGCCTTTTATTCTTCTCTTCTTTCTCTCTTTATTTATCTTCTTCTTCTCTTCTTTTCTTTCACTTCAGCTGCGGAACATTTTCTTTTCTTTTTCTTCTTCTCTGCTTTGTCTCCCCTGAAACTTCATCCGTTGTCTGATATCTCAGTCAGACGACTTAAATGGCGGTCTGCTACAGTGCTTCCCCTCTCTTTTCTTCCTTTGCTGCTTCTCCTTCTTCTCTTCTTCTTCTTCTCGCTTCTTCTTCTTTGGCCTTCTGCCTTGCTCAACTGCAAGGCTTCTTCTTCTTCTCCCGCTCCTCTTCTTCTTCTTCCTGCGGCCAAGTGTGAACCTTCTTCCCTCGCACCCTGTCCCTGCACAAACCACAGCAAAACCTAACCCTTCCCTCTACCCGCACGTCTCTCTCTCTCTGTAAACCGCTCATGGGAAGCTCTCCAAGAGCCGAGTTATCGGGTCGGGTATGCGTAACCAGGACCAGGCGTACCGGCGTGTATGGTACGCGAGGAGTGCGCAAGTGGTGTCGGGTCGGGTCCGCCGGATCCGCGTGGTGAACTCGCGGACCGGGCAGGTGAGTGGGGTGAGGGACCTCACCCCAGGTGTCTCGGAGGCAACCAACAGAAAACACGAAATCAATTTAAACCAGTGCGTGGTTTCGAGAACTTACGATGTGGGACTATTCTGCTCGCCCTTCTCGTGCGCGCCTGCAGGAAGACCTCCTCGCTCTCTGCTCAACTTCAGCCACTATTGGTGCCAACTGTTGAAGCAGAAGTCCTCGCAGACTTCGCCCCAACCTACAGCACCTGGAATCCTGAAGCCCCGATGCCTGGAACTCGCCTAGAAGCTGCTTCAGTTGTCGTCAATGGCGGCTGGGGCTCCGACCCTGTCAGACAAAAACACGGCCTCTCGACCTAATCAAACTACATGCATACCTTCGCCGTGGCACGGCAAAGGTGGTGGAATGTGCAGGAGGTCGTAGGATGGCCTAGGCGTGCGTGCCTAGGTCGACCTGTGACCGGAGAAGTGGGTGTGTTCGGCGGTGCTTTGTGTGGGTGTGGATTGGTAGTGAAGGGGCGGAAGTGGTTCAGCGTGATGAGGCGGAGGTTTTGGGTCGGTCGGCGAGTCGTGTGGAGTGGCGGAATGATGGGAGCGACTCGCCGGAGGTTGGCTGGAGGCGTGGAAGACGAAGGTGGTCAGGCGTTGTCGAGGGGTGGTCTGAATAAAAAAAATGTGAGGAAAAGAGAGAGGGGAGTACAGGGAGTATCTAGAACTTAGTTGTAGGGACGAAGGGGGCCGGAGTAGGGCGGCAGTCATACCGACTGTCACCGGAGAAGAAACACCCAGAGGGGGAGAGCGACGGCGAGGAAGAGAGCAGGAGGGCGCGCGCTGGGTACGACGCGACGCGAGAAGATCAGGCGAAGGTGGCTCTACTGCTGGTATTGCAGCAGAGCGACGAGACGGAGGAGGAGGGGCTGCCGGAGCTGGTGGGTTTCTGTCAGAGTGGGAAGAGAGGAAGGGTTAGGGTTTTCTTTGTCAGGACCGAGCTGGGAGAATCAGCAGGCGACGCTGGTCCTTATAAAGGCTGTGGCGGAGGGGTGAGCGCAGGGAGGCGACATGCCTCCCTCGCCGGAGAATGGCCGGTGGTGCGACCCATACCTTCCGCCCGTTCGCACGGAAGGTGTGGGCATCGACAGATGGCATGGTGGTGTCCCTGCGACAGCAGACGTCGCAGGGAACACCGGGTTCAATCTGCAGGACACCTCCCTCACCCTACGCGGCGCCATGCTCCGCGCAAAGTCGCCGGAGCATGGCGCTGCGCAGGGACTTGCAGGAGGGACCTGAATGCAAAGAATGACGAACAAACTAGGGGCCAAAATGCAAGGGTTTCGAAAGTTGAGGGTCAAAAAGTAATAGATGAGGACCAAATTGCAAAGTCGGTCAAGAAGGTTTCTTCTTAGGGTCAAGTTTTTATGCATGACTAAATTGGACCTAAGGATTTTAATGGTGAATTTTATTTCTAGGTCTGACCTTGTTTGATCAGCCAATTTACGTAAAAGCCCAAATTAAATCATTAATTAGGCAAGGTTCTCAATGTAGGTCAAAATGGGTTTCCAAGGCCAAATTGAAGGTTCTAAACCCTAGAGATTATTTTTCTATGAATTTTAGAGGATTTATTCGATTTTTACCCTGCCTCGAACCTCGTGAATTAAAGTGGATTTGTTTTAGGGTTACAGAATGTCATTTAATTCCTTGGAGTTGCTGTAGCCCTTGCTGGATCAGATCATCGCACTTTCCTTCTTATTAGGTTAGTGTGACCTATGTTTGGACCCTGAGTTACCCTGTTTGCAGATTGTGTTGGTGAAATTACATTTTTACCCCTTATGACTTGTTTTCTTCTTAAACTCAGAATTTTCTAAGTCAAGACTTTCTTTGAGTTATGTAGGAGCTTTTTCTCGCATATCTATGTTAGATTGTGCTAGTTAGGATTCATGATATGGTTCTCATCACCTGGCTACTTCAACCTTCTCTAGCATCACTTCATCTTAGCAGACACAACTTGGATCTTTGGCTGATTCAAGCACAGTCGGACTCCTTCGATGTGGACAAGGGCAAGTTTCACTCTGACAATATCATGATTGACTCCGACAACTTTGACAACCCCAATCCCAAAGCTCTCTCCTTTCTCCTCAGAATTTTCATTAGCACAATTGTAAATTTTTTCTTATACTAAGAAGAGTATGACCATGTTTTCTTATTTTTATTTGTAAGTTTTTAAGTTTCATGTAATGCCTATGTTATGTTTCAAATTTTCGAAGTTTGATAATTGTTTGGTTAGTTTCATGTAATGTGGATTTGGACTAGTTGTCTAGTATCTTTTTAAAATTTGATACCTTGTAATTAGACCTCCTAAAATAATGAAATAATTTTCTATAATTTGCTAGTTTCATTAGCTTTCATTTTGCACCTTTTATGTAAGTTTTGGATCTAGATTCTGTACTATAAAATTCTTGCTTTAATTATCTATCTTCATTTTGGCCAATACTATTATCATGTGTTTTCTTTATTTATATCTTGTACTTAACAAAACCTAAAAAATCCAAACATATTACTTGTGCTAACTTTTTTGTGTAGAATCTACATATCGAATTTACAGAAAGAAGTTGTGTACTTTACTCACGAAAATTCTCTAAAATCGATGTTGTGTTCTTTAATACAGTTTAGCTAGGTAGGAAAGTTTTAGTTTTATTTTACAAATTAAGAATCCAATTTCCATGAACTTTACGTGGTTTATTTCTTCTTTGAATGTAGTCTAATATATATTTTTTAATTACAATTTTTTACTATAGAAAATAATATTTAGGATTTTTAATTTAGGAAGTATCAATTCTGCTCGAATTAAGTTTAGATAAATTAGAGAATTTTGTTAGTATTTTATATTTAATATTTTTTGTCTCATTAATTAATCATGTTTAATTATTGTGGGATTTTTATACTTGTAAAAATATTTTTCCTTGAATTTCTCTTTAGTTAGCACGATCAAAATATTCTATTTGAAATCTATTTTAATGTCCCAAACACAAACCCTACAATTTAACTAACTTAGATTAGAATTAGTTTAATATAGTTGAAATAAAATAGGTTATCCTAATTAGAAATGCAAATAAGGCCTCCTAGTGAAATGACTTGGACTCACCTAATACATAGTCTGACAATTGAAAATTTTAAACTAACACATGTTTTATGCTACGTTGACATTATTAATAAATCACAAAATGGGTGTTTCAATCCTCCTACGCTCTTCATTTGCAATGTCCTTCCGCTCTCTATTCTCCTATTCATCATGGATGTCAACTAGCTAGGTGGACCCTTCTCTCCTACTAATGCACACACTATGGTCCACCCTTCCATCAAACAACTCCCACAGATCAAAGTGCAACTCCACAATTCCTTAAGGGCCTAGATTGAGGAGGGTCCCAATTGCACAAACAATGAGTAACTGATGAATTATACTAGCAAATGCAAATGAACAAACAAATTGGAAACATGGTTCTGCCAATCAAGATGTATGGTGAAGATGGTATCTGATCCTCAAATTTCCATGATGAAACTATAAACAAAGAGTATTGTAATGGCACTCTTAGTCTCTTCTAGGTATAATAGCTTGAGATGGGATGGATTGAAATGATCCACCTCCTTCCTTTCCATACTATTTTACAGACTCCTCCCCTAACAAATTACGATCCTGATTTGAAGAAAATCAAGCACTACAATTTGAAGAAGATCATGTTCTAAGATTTGGGGAAGATTACGATCTCAAGAACCTTCCTTCAACGGTCATTGCCCTCAATTCTTTCTATAAAGTCATTGCAAGGATCACAACTAAACTTGTTACATGGATAAAAATCGAAAGGAAAACAACAACTAAAACCAAGGGAATTTACAACAACATATGGGGCAATAAATCCCTTAATGCTTGGTCGGATACATAAATGATTTGGTAGTAAAGAGGATATACTATGGCTTAATAGATTTGTTCATTGTATGCATGGTACCTCATGTAACTACACACTCTTATATACTAGGATTTCCAACTATATTTTCGAATGTTATGGTCTAACCTCTGCTACTATGTGCAATGGACATATCCCAAGAGCTCAATAGTGCCTATAAGAAAAAACACTTTTCTTGATATTTGTTTTCCTAATTGTCCAAATAATTATGGTATTATCTAGATGTTTAAATACATAAATACCAAGTTAGATCTATCATGACCTACCCCTTCGAGACATTTATTTGGTTAAACGTCAAGATATTACTATAGTTATTTGAACATTTAGGAGACAGATGTCAAGAAAGGTTTTTTTTCTTGCAATGAGTTTAAACTATTTCAGATTGATTTCTAATCTTATTATGCAGTTCAGCATATCTTCCTTAGAAGGAAAATAACTTTAAAGAGCCCAAGGCAGGCCATCAATGAGATGACGTGTCAGTCAGAGAAAACAAATAATCTTATTCTCAAAAGAAATCCTACATCTTTTTATATAAAGAGATATGTTAGGAAAATTACATCATAGAACCAACTAGAAATAAGAAATGAATAAACAATCCATAAACACTAACAAAATATAATATAAAGTGCCTCATAACACTCTCCCTCAAGTTAGAGCATAAATGTCAATCATGCTCAGCTTGTCACAATACATCACAAGAGGATTTAGCAAGAGGCTTGGTAAACATACCTGAAATGACCCGCTGCCCTTTTGGGTTGTTTAAGACATCTAGATTAGTCGTCAGACATCTATCCAAATGTCTGGATAGAGGGTCGAACGTTTGAAAGTAAAAGAACCGTACCTTGTATTCTTTTTCTGCACGCGCATACACGTACACACCTCTCTCTCTCCTCACCTCAAACCCTAACCTTTTCCTATTTAAACCCCACACCCACGCCACTCTCCCCATCTCCACCAGCCACCACCTCCATCTTTCCCTCCTACCGACCGCCACCTTCCTCCCTTCCTCCCAGTGCAGCGAGTGGAGAGGAAGAAGAGAGAGAGACGGGATGCGGAGGAGGAGAGGGGAGCGAGAGCGTGGGAGGAGCTTGAGGGGAAGAGTTCACGAGGGAGCCGCAGGAGCTTGGAGGAGCTTGTGTGAGAGGAGTCGAGGACATGAGCGAGGACAAGGAGCTTGTGGGCAGAAGCCGCAGCTCCTGCGGGTAAGCTTGCGAAGGTGACAGCTCGCGGGAGAGTTCTGCGTACTGGATATTTTTCAGTATCAGACGTCTGGAGCATCTCCCAGATGTCTAGAGTAGCAGGGGGACATCCGGAGCTGAAGGCAGACGTCTAAAAGCACACGTAGTGCCAAGGTACGTGCTTCTATACGATTTCCGGCCATGCAGGCCGTATCGCAGGAGAGTTGTTTAGCCATTTTTAGCTCTACAAGTGTGTACGTAGGAGCAGAGCGTTGGAAATCATGGGGTGTGCCCTTTGAGGTATTTTTGGACGTTTGGACACGTCGCCAGATATCTGACCATACTTCCAGACGACCGAAGGAGAGTCTGACATCTGAAACTCACCTCAGATGATCATGGAAGGATCTGGACATCCGAGGAAGCCACAAGAAACTGAAGGTGAGTACTGACGTCATTTCAGACATCTAGGACTTGTCCCAGATGTCTGATTTTGGACAATGTGCGTGTTTTTGGCCCGTTTAGGGCCCAAACGGAATCGGATTTTCGCAAACGAACTACCGTTATTTTTCTCTTGAGTTCCTCTACGAGTTAGTGTCACTTGTATATGGTTTTGGACTCGTTTGATGTGGTGGTCAATTGTATAAGTCTCCATCTAGTTGAGTACATAGGTGCCGCGAAGGCGACGGGATCTGCGATTCGAGCCCCCATTCCTCCCATGTTTTCCGGTAGAATGGTTTACATTAATATTATGATTTAAACAAATGAACTACATGTTTAGAATAACTTGAATGAACCCTAGGACAAGAACAAATGAGTACGATTTGAGCTACACTATTTTTTGATATACAAGTAGAACCCTAGGATGAGAATGAACCCTAGGGCAGGAACAAATGAGTATGGTTGAGCTCACTGCTTCCTTGAGATGCATGTAAAACTTTAAATGCTAGCAAATGTATTGATTATTTTAATGTGATGCCTTGTCAGTCAGAAAATCATGAGCTACCTGTTTTAAGAATGGAACTGGTAATGTAAATAGAGAAATCTGAAAGTTTGAAATATGAAATGAAAGGAATACCAGCATGAACCCTATGGGGAATTAGGAGGAGAACTCCTATAGACAAGAAGTGAGTTGGCCCTTGTGAACGTGGTACCAAGAAGAGCAACTGTCCCTTTAGTGTAGAGGGGTACTAGCCGCCCGTTGGGTTGAGTCCCAGGATCAGGCCTAGTCACTCTACACCAACTCTGCTTGGCCTCGTGTACGTGGTACCGAGGTGAGCTATTTAGTGTAGGGAGGGAGCTAGCCGCCCCAGGGGACCCGGGGTTAGGACTAGCCGCCCTACACCGACTCTTGTTAGGCCCACTAGGCAAACTGGGATGGTCGGACGATGGTACGCGGGCTGTGGAGGGGCGAGACCCCTGTTCTGAGAGTGCAAGGCTCTGTACTGTTCCATGTTGTACCTTTAGGCATACCCGCTAACGGAAACGACTGACCGCGTGCCAGTGTGAGATAGCTACTGGCTCACTTATCACGCATGTCGTAGTCACCACTATATCGCAACCGTGACCTCGAGGTAGTGACTAGGTGTAGGACTACCACAGGGGACTCTCCTAGCCAGGAGAGCACCATGTGTACCTCCTACATCATGGAAAAGACTGTAATCAAGATCGTTCCCATGAGGAACAGGCCAGATCAAGAAATGATTTAAGTGAATAAAGGAACAACAAATTAGAAGTACTTGGCTGAACTAAATGAAAATGGATAGTTACTTAATTGTATTAATTAATTACTTATCTTAATTACATGTAAATGACTAAATTACCACTCTACTCAGCATTCACTGATTCTGAAAATTTTATAACCTTGTTCAGGTCAGAGAGTTGAGCAGCCAGCACCATGCTGCAAAGGGAGGTGGGCCCAGTCGAGCCCAACCTTAGCTACATTTTCTTACTATTCCCTAGCTTCTATTGTAGTAATGAGTATTTTTATCTTATGTAATACTATTTCAGTTACTTTTCCGTTATACTTTTCTCTGTCGTAGTTGTGATGGCCTATAATATTGATATGCTATTCACTCTGTTTCTTTTACTGTCTCTTGATTTCTTTATGCTTAGTTACATTGCATGTGTGGTTGTGAATTATTTTCTGCTTTTCGTTATATCTCGTTGGACGACTAGATCTTGAAATTAGTCAAGGCGGGCCGGTCTCGAATCCTGTAGGGATCTGGGATTGGGTCGTAACAATATCTACTGTCGAGTTCTCTAAAGTGATAGGTGTGGTGTACGTAGAGAGGCCCTCTCTGGATCAGATCTCTAGTATAATGGCAATAAATCTCCACATGCTTCGTGCGCTCATGAATCATAAAATTTTTGCTTATATACGTAGTCGCACGATATTATCACATCTCATCTCTCCATAGGATCCTCAATCTCAACATTCAAATAAAAAAAAAGAGATCTCACCCAAATTAGCTCAGCTACTGTCTGTGCCCTAACTCTATATTATGACTCAACACTAGATCGAGATACAACACTTTACTTCTTTTCTTTCTTTTTTTTTTAACCAAAAATGACTATAATGATATTCATCCCCCATTCCCTGGGAGTTATAAAGGCAAGGGGACTAGGCCAAGACCTACCAAATACAACAAAAAGGAAAAAAGGAGAAAAGCCATGACTCGTGGCCTAATACAACACTCTACTTCTTACTTCTCCATGTAACCAAGTTACTAGTTATATATATAAGTGCAAAAGCTTGTAGTAGACTACCTATCTAAAATACATCCAGCATAATCTAGATCAAAGTATTCCACAATAGTCATGGACTTGCCTCTCCTGAATAGCAATCCCCATCCTAGTGCTCACTTCAAGTACCTAAGCACTTGCATTGCAGTATGCTAATGTTACCTAGTCATGGCTGAGCTTTCCTACGACAAAAGAAATATTTGGACATGTAATAATTAGATAAAGAAGTTTTTCAACCAATTGTCTATATCCCCTGCTCTCTATGGCCTTTGACTTTGCATCATATAAGTGTATCTTAGGATCCATGAAGACGTTGACTAGCATTGCTCCTAATATCCCAGTCTCCTGGAACAAATCAATAGCATATGTCCTCTAACTAAATACAATGCCTTCTTTACCTATTTCCTCCTCTATACCTGGAAAATATCTCAGATGACCAAGATCCTTAATGACAAATCTCTTAGCCAGACTTTACTTGACCTCAACTGCTAAGACATTACACTTTCCTTTAACCTTAAGGAAGTCGCAACATTTTCTGGTGTTGTGTCCTTTCTCTTACATATGTCAAAGTACTCGAACTTTGGTCAATTAGGATCTTTAAAAGATCATGAGAGATTGAACTCCGAGATTTGGTTCAATTTTCAAATCATTGAACATATATTCAGATCTGAATCATCCAAGTTTTCTTCATCATAATTTCTCTAACCGATTCATTTCCTTTCAATGGAATCTTGATCTCTTTAATACTATGAGTTATCCAATTCTTGCATTTCACATTATTTTCACAAAAACTCTCGAATCACGGGTTGTTATTGACGATGTCACTTAATAAAAATTAATATAGTTTTACCCCTCATCAAGCTCCTGACCTATTTGCGCTATGATCTGTTACTAATAGACATATGCACAGATACATGCATATCCACCCTTATTGAGATCGAGCCTTTTATGAGCTGAGCCTGCCTAAGCTCGAGCTCAACTTATTAAGCTATTGACTGAACTTAATTTTTTGTTCAAGCTCAATTCCTTAATCCCCTAACAAGCTTAGCCCGCAAGCTCGTATCAAGTCGAGTAAGAATCATGTCCGTCAAACCCAACCTTTTCTTGACAATCCTAATCATAAGCAAGGGAATTAGCCTTCTAACCTATGTTCACTAAAGGGGAACACGACATATCCCCTCCCTTAACCTCTACTATACCAGGTAAATACAGCACCGGATGACTCCTGTTGTACACATGCAGTCTAAGATTTGCTAACCCTCCGTGTAAGTTTAATCCAAAATTAGGTCAAGCCTTGATTGCCACCAAGAAAGAATCCTCTCCATTCATCAGAAGGATCCAATGGTGATACACCCGTGGGTTCCACTGGAGTTCCCCAGCCCCAATCGAGTGGGTTAAGCCCCGATGATGGGCCCAAAAATCCCTTTTTAAAACAGAAGCTCCGAAATGCCATCCCCACTTTACACTGAACCCTATATCAAAAACATACGTACCCACGAAACATGTGATTAAAAATAACAAACTGTAGGAGTGCACGTTCGCTACTCGTCCATCACATACCCCACAAAATATCTCCTACAGTAGTAAATGTAACCCCGCTTCTTATTCGGTGCATGTCTGACGAAGGAGGGGGAGGGATATGGCCGTGGCAACGACGTTGACCCGCCGACTCTTCTGGTCAACAAAAACAAGAGCTTACTTGTTAATTTGAATCTGATAGATCACTTGAAGATTAGGTGGGGAAGAGGAGGAGGAGGAGGGTATGGGAAAGTGGGGATTTCACGGCGCAGAGGAAGAGGGGTTAGTGATTTGCAAGTGGTACATTTCTTTATTGCCAGGAGAAGATCCGTGGTGTCGGAGGGGGGGGGGGGGGGGGGGGGGGGCGTTGTGTTGACAAGGGTTGGAGAGATCTGGAAGTTGATGTAATGATGGATTCTGTTTCTTTTATCAACTATTAATTGCTACAGTCATTTAACTAAAATAATTCGAAAGCAGTTATGTATAATTAAGTCCTATCACAAAGCAGCCAATTCAACCTTGCACTCGTCATGAATGGTTGGCTCGTATTTATGGAAACCTTAACTGCAAGGTAGATAGCAACAAAGTTTTACAGGAAATATACATGTAAAATTAAGGAGGACGGCATTTGAGAGGGGCAAAAAAGAAGAAGAAGAAGAAGAAGAAGAAGAAGAAGAAGAAGTGGGACAAGGTGGGGTTGACTGGCATGTCAGAATTGTCTATACTATATATTAGATATTGTTTTTTTCTCACGAGGGTTTTTTTTTTTTTTTTTTTCTTGATTTTTGTTTCATGGTTGGTTGGAGGGAGTAATAAAATCTCTTCCCCCTATCTCTCTCCGGGTAGATGGACAGGAAGAGGGGGAATTTAAGAAATATTTGTAGCCATCCATGCATCAATTTCTGTGGTGTCAAATATATATTTTCCGCCCTCCTATCTTTTCTGTTGTAGCTGTGATGATATAAATAATACGGGGGGGTGGGTGCTGTGATGAGCTGTCTGTCATCAGCAATTAGATGCTTTATCTGACGCTCCTCACCTGCAGTGTCTGGTGCTCCTCCCCCTCCTCCTCGTCTCCCCTTCCTGCCCACTTCATATTACCTGTGGAGGTTGGGAGAGGTCTATCCTACTCCCAATTGATCCTGAAAGCCTGCAGTTTCAATTACCCACCTCACCAATTTCCGAGCACCACCTCCCTCTTGTGCGAAACTACCAAATTCCGAAAGAATCTTTGATGCATAACTTGATGAGCGAGGGAGGGGTGTGTTTGCAATGAAACTATGGATGTGAAAGTGTGGAGGGGGAGGGGGTGGAGGGAGACTAGTCGCTAGTGTTAAGGCAAAGCTGAGTCCTGTGCTTATCATTCCCTCGAGGCCCCACGAGTGGGCTCCTGCTGCTCCCATCAGTAGGAGCTGAGAGAGAGAGAGTGTGTGTGTGTGTGTGTGTGTTTTAAGAGAGAGGAGAGAGAGACTGTGTGTGTGTGTGAGAGTGAGTGAGTGGGTGAGGGGGGTTTTAGGGTTTTTAGCGTCTGAGGTTCTCTCCATTTCCACAGCCCTATCGTCTTCTGTCCTTTTGCCCCTCGCAACTTGGGCCCTTCTCCACACCCTCCCCTCTCCCATCTGCTTAGCTGCTTCTCTGCCGGTATCTTCCTTCCCCTTCCTCTCGCCCAAACCCTATTCCAGAAAATTGGACATAGGCAAGCAAAGCAGCACCCCCAATCCATCCATCACTCTCCCCTTCCTCCTCTAGATCTTCCCATCAGACAAAGTACAGTGCTCCGCTCCCTCCCACTGCCCTGCACGTGTTCCCAAGCTCATGAACCACAAACCCAATTCCAACCCTCTCAGAGAGAGAGAGAGAGAGAGGTGGGGAGAAGCATGACGGTTAGGTAGCTTAGAAGTACTGAGAAGACTCTCCAACGCCAACCCAAATTCCAGCCTTCCTCAACGAAGAGAAGCACATGGAGACCACTGGAGGAAGAGGAGGGGGGATGCCTTCGAACAGCAGCAGCAGCAACAGCAGCAGGAGCAGCTCAGACCACCATCACCAGCAGCAGCACCACCACCACTACTACCAACAGCAGCAGAAGAAGGGATCTGACGGTGGGCTCCAACTGGTCAACTTTGAGGCGACGAGAAGAGCGGGGGGAGGGCCCGTGGCCGCGGCCGCCGGGCCCTCCAACGCTACCCCATTCATGGGCTCCATCCTCCACCACCACCACCCACACGTCGACGCCTCCCTCGCCATCTCCACCTCCCGCCCCGACCCCACCCCCAAGAAGCCGCTCGCCGCCACCACCACCATGGCCACGACCGCGACCACCACCACAACCGCGACCGCGAAGCGCTCCTCCAAGGACCGCCACACGAAGGTGGACGGGCGGGGGCGGCGCATCCGCATGCCGGCCATCTGCGCGGCGAGGGTCTTCCAGCTCACTCGTGAATTGGGCCACAAGTCCGACGGAGAGACCATCGAGTGGCTCCTCCAGCAGGCGGAGCCCGCCATCATCGCCGCCACCGGCACCGGCACCATCCCCGCCAACTTCTCCACCCTCAACGTCTCCATCCGCAGCAGTGGCTCCACCCTCTCCGCCCCTCCTCCTTCCAAGTCCACCCCGCACTCCTTCCACAGCGCCCTCGCCCTCCACGGCTACGACAACAACACCGCCGCCATGCTCGGCTTCCAGCACCACCACCCACACCTCTCCGACGCCGCCATCCCCTCCGCCGCAGACTCCGCCGAGACCTACCTCCGCAAGCGCTTCCGGGAGGACCTCTTCAAGGACGACAGCCCACAGCAGCAAGAAGGCGGCGGTGCGCCGTCGTCCCCGCCGTCGTCGAGCAAGTCCCCTCGGGCGGCGGGCCCCAGCCAGCGCCAGGAGACCACCCCCTCCTCCGACGCGGCGGCCGTGCGGCCGTCCAACGTCGCCCCCGCCACCGCAATGTGGGCGGTGGCGGCCACACCTTCGCAGGCCCCCGCCGCGGCCGCAGGGCCCTTCTGGATGCTCCCGGTCACCACGGGGCCGAACGTCCCGACCGTCGCGGCCACTGGCCCCTCTGAGTCGTCCTTCTGGACGTTCCCGTCGGCTGGGCAGTACCGGTCGCCGGTCCCCGCCGCTGGCGGGAGCACCATCCAGGCCCCCCTCCACTTTATGTCGCGGATCAACCTCCCCGGCGGGATCGACTTCCAGGGCGGCCGCCCCGCCGCCGTGCCGCTGAGCTCAATGCTGGTGCAACAGCCGTCGGCGCAGCACCTCGGCCTCGGCGTCTCAGAGACCAACCTCGGCATGCTCGCCGCCCTCAACGCCTACAACAGAGGTGGGCTGACCATGAGCAACGACCAGCAGCAACAACAGCAGCAAAGGCGGCAGCAGCAGCAGCAGCAAGGAGGAGATAGAGAGGAAGAACACCAATCCAATTCTCAGTAGCACAAAAGCTAAGCTCGATCTCAATCTTTGCTGCCGCTTCCACGCTCCCGTGATGTGATCCCCATCAACCTCTGATGGGTACCTCTCAGAATTCGATCTTGCATTCGAGATTGTTTGCTTTCGTCTCCTTCTAATCTCACATCTTCCCATATATATTTTTTTTTTTTTCTTATCCCGCCAGTCCTCCTCCGGCCTTTGAGAAGCAGAGATGAAGAAGAAGAAAAAGAACAAAAAACAAAATTCAGGGAGTGAGAAGAATTAATTTGTGCTTTCCATCGACTTCCTTGTTTCTTTTTTTTTTTTCCAATTTCCCCTCTGGATTTCCTCCCTATTTTTCTCTTTCTATATCATTTTTTTTCCCCACCTGTGTTCCAGTGTTTGATGATGGTCTGAATGAGGTTTGTTCTGTGCTGTGGGTCCAGTCACAATTAAAGTGGGTGAGGGGGTACGCTCTGACAATTTACATGGTATAGTTTATTTTTCCCAACGCCCCAAAGATTCGTAGTGTTAGTTGTCATCCTTCGTGGACAGAGAAGTCCTTAACGCAGCTGTGTGCGAGAGATGGAGCCAAAGACCATATCATTTTCCTCATCTCCACTTCTTAAAGTGAGGGGGCTGACGAGGGGGAGCAGGGAAAGAAAATCCACTTCTTTTTCATCTGAAAGCGAAATTTGTGGGTTGTTTTTTGAGAATTGGGAGGAAAAGATCAGAACTTTAGATTATTCCAAAGGGGGGACGAGAAAGAAAAGGGTTATAGCTAGTGGGGTTGGCATTTCCAATAAGACGAACCCATCACCATCCCTGGTGCTTACATCCTCCACCTCCTCCCCTCCTCCTCCTCTCCATCACCACAGATCTCAGGCACCAAGTTTAATTACCCAATTCCCTAGAAGCAGAAAAAGAAAGCATCTCCCATGCCACTCTGGTGATACTCCCCTTGTCCCCCCTCCCCACCCCCGCCCGGTCCGGTTTGATTTTCCAAACCCAAGCAGGTATCCCAACTCCTGCCTTAAACGAGGGGGCTGTGTCATTTACCCCAACCAGGGATCCCTCGCTGTCCCTGGGAATTTGCCCATCTTTGTTTGGCCATCAAGACTTGTCAGACAGCCCCCCCCCAATCTGTAGGGAACAATCACCCCAAGTCGTGGCCTCCCTGTCCTCTCTGTGAATCTTTTTCAAAGGGGCTTGGGCCTTCCCACAAGACTTTTCGGGGGAGGATTTCTTAAATCGTTGTTGGTCCGGTTGTTTGCGGGGCTTTGGATTGTCGGGTTTATAACAATGAACGTGGATATAAAAATGTAAAAGTTAACGTATTTTAAAATATAAGAAGGTGTAAATATTTTGTACGAATTAATCACATCTGTGTGTTGAAAAATATGTCACATAATATATTTTTATATATTTCTTCTAATAAACTTATTAAGTGAAAAAAAAAAAAAGAAGGGTGGAGGGAACTGTGGTTGGATTAGCACGTCGGTAAATTGGGCTGGGACCCAATTTCGTAGGAGACACTCATGGTTTCATATGGCCTCCCTTTTCCAGTACAGGGATGTTGATCTGTAGCTAATTATGCAAATTTGAGGGCGATGCCTTTGTGTTCCCACTTGCTTTTCTCGGTGAGAGGATCAAGGTGGAGCTGAATTGGCAAAATAAATTATGTGCAACTTGTTACTTGACGGTGACATCTTAGGATAGGTACTCAGGATTGTGTTTATCGTTAGATGATTCTCGAAAATAGTGAATGCCATGAAGCAGTGCGAATATTTTACGGTAAATCCTGCCACTTTTTGTTTTAATTAGTGTCCCAGTTGCTATTTGAGTTCTCAATCTTTTTAACATGGGAGTGAGTCCTTTACGCCCACCTTTTTTAATTTTTGGGGATAGATCCTATCATTTCGTTATGCCATACGTATGTACCAGCAAATTGCACACGTGCCCAAGAAGGGTTAATCTAGAAACACCGTCATCGTTTGAAACTTTGAAGGGTATCGAGAGAGGGAAAGAAGTAGATCCATGTCGGGGATTTGAATTTCCCGCTGATGTGGTTTCTCAGCATGCCATGCAGGAATATTTATTTATAAAAAAAAAGCTCTATTTGATAGAAGTTAAGGCCCTATGTGGTAGGGTTTCAATCAAAGGTTTTGTTTAATGTGATAGCCCATAACTGCTACAATATCTAAATAGTACAAAAACTTATATATATCCCACCCATCACATCTATCATAATCCACCACATTTATCTCTCACCAATCATATATACCCATGCTACTTCACTCACACCCATTACGTTTACTTCCCATCAATATATCCACTCATAATATAAATAAAAATAAAAATCAATAACATCATATCAACTCAACCATCACATCTACGTCCATTAACCCTCATCTCACCCATCCGCTTATCTCCCCTTAAGACTTCTTAAACTTTACCCAATCTTAAACTTTAAGGTCTCGACCATCGAGACCTTAAAGTTTAAGATTGGGTAAAGTTTAGGAAGTATTAAGGGGAGATAAGCGAATGGGTAAGAGAATGATTAGTGGGTGTAAATGTAATAGTTAAGTTGATTTGTTATTATTGACTTTAATTTTTATTTGTATTGGAAGTGGATTAGTAGCATAGATTTGATAGGTGGATATGATGGGTAAGAGTGAGTCAATAAGGGTAGATATGATTAGTGAGAGGTAGATGTGATATATGATGCAAAATGTGATAGATGGAGAATAAAATTTTTTCACTATTCATACACTTTTCACTTTACCCTTAACACATGGGATAAAACATCCCTTTAAGGGCTAGTTTATTTGAAGGATTAGGAAAGTAATGTTAAGAAATGTGAAGCTAGTATTAACTAGTAATTGTGTTTACTTATAGAGTAGTGTTAACATCAATTTTTGTTTACTTGAATTGGTGTTAAATTATGATTTTAACTCTTGTGGCTTTTACTTAGTAGTGGTATTAAGTGTATAAAATATGAGGTGTGTCAGAGATATGAGTGGTGTATAATTTTAACACAGGTTTGGTTAACACCAGTTAAAACTAATATTAGACAAATTCATGTTAAAGTTGTTAAACCTGGATTAGCAAATGGAGAATTAAATAGTCAAGTAAATAGAAATTAATCCCTCGAGTAAACTAAGCCTAAACCTCTATCAAATGGGACCTAGGGCTTTGTTTGCCTCGTGGAATAACTAATATCTCGTGAAAAATCTTGGTGGGATAAATTATACAAGGTGTTAGGTGATAAAAGTAATTAGAATGGATATAATTAGTATATTGATGTAATATTGATAGATACTATTTTAATATTAGGGGTTTGCATAAAGATGCCATTGAAAAAAAAAAGTTATCACTGGATTGTAAATATTATTATTAATGTTATTGTAAAATTACGTCGTTAATGTAAATGTCACTCTGTTATCTCTATTAGTCTACTAATCAGGATTAGATAAATGTTAACTCGAATTAAGTTAAGTATTAATCTTGAAGAGAAATAAACGGTGGTGATTTAATCCATCTTTAAAAATGGATCATATGAATGGGATTTCTTAAGGATGCAAGTCTAATCCTCCTTCCTCTTGACCTCTCCATCACTTCCGGTGATGTCCACATTTGCGAGCTACTTGTTTGTCCTCTTCCTCTGACATCCTCCTCTGATTTGGTCAACCTCCTCCCTCCTCCTTCAATCTACCATGGCCCCACTCCCTACCCTCCCCTCCTCCTTTAGCTGCTCCTCAGTTGCTCCTTAATCTTTTTCTCCATGGACGCGATCATGTTGGAGTCGATCGATCCCGACTCATTCACCTATGCAGCACATGCAAACCCCAAGCACCTACAAATGTGGGTGAATCCATACGAGAGCTAACGGCAAAGATTAGGAACGTGGAAGGTAAGGCAAGGGGAGCAATTTGGGACATTTGTTGCGTGGCAATAAGCGTGGAGAGGAGACGTCACGTGAAGACGAGGGGTAGGGGCGAGAGGTGGAGGAGAGACGAGGGAGGCAAAGGCATGTGTTGACCTCATCATCGCCACTATCACACACGGTGGAGGGAGTGTGTAAGATGGTGCCACTATTGTTACCGTTGTTGGTGTTGTTGTTGTTATTGTTGTTGTTGATATTGTTACTTTGACTATGGTGATGGTCATGTATCGAGAGAAGGGAGAGGAATGAGTGAAAGAGGGAATTAACTTTCATCATAAGTTAGACAAATGTTAACCAAAGAGACATTTTGTAAAAATATTATACTTTTCAATGACATTAATAATATTTTTTATAACCTTAAAAGAAATAAAAAATTAATTTTCAATGACATTGCCATTTATATAAAAATTCCTTGATTTTATGATCTAGGAATAGAATAAGTTGATGTGATATAGTGAGAATGTTAGTTGATAAATTATGTTAAAATGATATATTTTAATATATGTTAATGTTAATACCTTACGGTGGAATAAGTTGAGAATGAGTATATGTTATTTTACTTTAATATTAATATAATATAATGATATAAAAAAAAAGTAAATATATATTGATATTATCGTGATATATTACAGATTGTCGGTGAGTCTACCAAAAAGGCAGACAGACACCTAGTCCCCAATAGAAAGAGTCGCAGGAGGAGTTGCATGAGGCGAGAAGGGTATCATGCGGGTAAGCGGAGATCGGACCAATGGAGTGCAAGCATCCTTCTACGCCCCATGCCTGTTAGCTCATGCTCTTATTAATATTGGACGGTATTCCAAGGTCATCCTCCCATAGCGTCCCACATAGTTAGCATTAATTCAATTTTCCTCTTTTCATTTTTTCTGTTCCAAGTAATAATCAATCATTTCCTTGATTAATTAACAATTGGTTTGTCAAGTAAGGTCTCAACTTGCTTGATTTGAAATTAAAACATAAAGTAGTTACAAGCTAATTACTCAAACATCTTCGTGATCCGGAGCAAGATGAATCGAGAACAAAAAAAAAAAAAAAATGAAAGAAGTTGGAAAAAACGATGTCCTGATATCTTTGCTGGACCGATACGTCTGCCCACGTCAATGGGTGGATAGTGGACTTCTCCGGAAACAAAGTAAAAGAATCAATTACATCGGATGCGTCTGCCCATGTGAATGGGTGGATGGTGGACTTCTCCGGAAACAAGGTAAAAGAATCAATTGCATCAGATCGCCCGAAACATCAATTTTTCATGTAAGTAGCCCTGAGAAAAATGAAAGAAGCGCTCCATAGAGATGCAAACGGATTAGATTTAGATAATTCTGTGTCTATATTTCTTTACAAAATTTATATTTATATCTTATCTATTTATTCATCAAATAAGAAAATATAAACTTATCCCCATTTATCCATCAGATATCTATTTATCCATGAGGTAGTTGATTGCGGCGAATTCGCATGTGGAAAAGTTTGGAATTTAAAAAATCTATTGTCGTAGTTCGATTCGCGAGAAAATCCGTCAATCGGATAAAATTTATAACCAAAATTCGAAAAATGAGTCTCGGGTAAAACACGAGGAGGCGAACGTTTGGTTTTGAAAAATCCGCATTTCACTTTTATTTGTTTTTGTCATTTTTATCTTTTCTAATTTTTTTGGTATTTTTAGCAAAAAAGAGATTAGGTCAATGAATTATTATCTAACTAACCTACTTATAAAATATAAGAGAGAGAGAAACAATCACATATATTTCTGAAACAAATGTTTTCTACAACTAAGAAATTATGAAAGATTACACTACAAAAGCAAAAAGAGAGATATAGGTGAGAGAATCCCCCTCGATAGTTACTCGAAGGATGACTCGCTCTGACATCACCTAGAGGAAAGTAATAAGGAGCGAGACGAACGAGGACGGAGCCGAAGGACAAACGGTGGGGCAGGACGGCGTCGTGCCGAGGATCTACTTCCCAAAGTAGGTGAGAAGACAGCCACAGGATACTTCACGAATGAGGATGAGGAGAGGAAAAACTATTTGATTTTCTACTCTAAAAGAGAATCCCGAACTTGGGACAAGCTCTCTCTAAAGACATGGAGGTGGTGAGAGAAAGAAATGAAGAGATGAAGAAAAATGGGAGGGATAGTGGTCCTTTTATAGTCAAGGAAAAAATCAAATTCATATATAGGACATTTAGTGACGGTCATAAACGTCTCTGCAGATCTACCACAAATGTCGCTAAAGACAGCCCACGCGCCCACCCACCGCTACGTTGGCGCGTGCATCACGCACCTCTACTGCCTCACCGCTGGCGCGTGCTCCATGAGCCCTTGTCGCACGCGCACGTGCGCTACGTGCCTATGCACCTCACGCCCGCGCGCACTACTGCTGCTATCGCCGCAACCACTGCCTTATGCGTTGCACTACTGCACCTGCGTGCATGCGCACACCCACGCTGCTGTGCCCATGCGGTGGTGCGTGTGTGCGCATGGGCAACCTAGGTGGCGCCACGTGGCACAACGTGGGCCATCCATCTTCTTTCTGTTGTAGGGCCTGCTACAGAAGTCGGATTGAGTCGATTTTCGCACCGTTGGGCTGCAATCATCGACCCGAATCCATCCACACGGTCGGATTTGTCGTTTAAAGCTCCGAATTACATCACCTAATCCCTTGGCCGTTGATTTTCTTCGGACTGCATATGGTGCTACGGGACTCCAATCAAGGTAATTTTGGAGGTGTTGGACTCCGATTGTCGTCCTAATCAGATCCATAGGGTCAGATCATCAATTCAAGGTTCTAAAATAAATCTCTTTCTCTCATAACCACAAAAGAAACGTAATTAACCTAAAATATATACAACTACTTTAATTACAGAATGATGCATGCTATGAAATATTTATAATATAGAATGTAAATCAAACCTAGGAACATACACAAATAAACATTTTAACCTAAATAAATATATTTACAACAGTAGCCATTCGTAAGTGGATCCTACGATGAAATCACATCCACAATAAATTAAATAATAAAAAAAAATCAATAAAATGATTCATTACAACTTATAACGAAATTCAAATGATGTATTATCATACTATTAATAATATACATATAATATATAATTTTTTTTCATTAAATAATAGATTTAATGTATATGATCTTGTAATTTTTGAATATTACATATATATACCTCTATAATTTTTGTTATTTCAAAAATATCCCAGACATCTTTACTTCGTTAACATAAATGCCTCTAATTTAAAAGTTGTTAGTTTAAATCATAATAATTGTTCACTGAGGAACATTTATATTAACAAAAAAAAAAGATGTGAGGGATATTTTTGTAATAATCAAGAATCTCTTTAACTGCATAAGAAGGGATTTCTCTACCAACGTTCACTTTTTTTTACTGTTAGAAGGGATCACATTCTCTATCTAAAAGGTTATTCTTCCATTCAATTTATACATTTCACTCTTTAAAAATTCTTTCCATTACATTAATTTCACTTCAAGCCAACTATACAGTTCAAGTCACTTACATATTTTATTCAGGTGAAATAAAATAAATGTAATGCATAGGATTTTTAAATGATGAAATTTATAGGTTAAATGAAAGAATAATCCTTTAAATAAAAGATGTGACCCTTCCAACAATAAAAAAGTGAACATTGCCAGAGACATTCGTTCTTATACAATTTGTGAGATTTTTTGTTATTACATAAATATCCTTCGTATATTCTCTCCGTTAACGTAAATGTTGCTTAGTTAATTGCTGTTATGATTTAAATTAATAGTTGTTAACTCAAGGATATTTATTTTAATGAAGAAAAGGTGCGAAGGATATATATGTTAATGGAAAAAAAATGTAGTGAAGGATATTTTTGTAATAATAAACTATATAAGAGTATATGTAATATTCAAATATCATAAAGACATATATATAAAAAATCTAAAAAATTAATAGTATACCAGATATAACATAAAATATTGATAATATAGATATAATATAAATTAGATGCATGGATGGAGTTGTTGGTGTTGCCGAATCCACTCGGATATTTTTTTGATAAAATCAAAATCCGGATCCAATTCAAATAAGTTGGAGTTTATCTCTTCTTTTGAATTAAATTGAACTGAGTTCGGATCCACTATTAACCAACGCTTGCCAATGAGATTAGAATAGGAATAAATATTATTTAGTGGTTTGGGAGAAGAATAAGGGTCAAGGTGCATAAGTTATAAAAAAATTTTTTTTTCATATATATTCTCTTTTTTCATCAATCAAAATCTACTATTACTCTTTTTTTTCCACATATAACTTACAAAATAATATCTAATAATTACAATTCATCACATCAAAATCTAATAACTCTCTCTTTTTCCTTATAAAATCAATATATCAATTATTAATAACCTCCTCGATCATTGTAATCACACCAATCGTTAAGATTCTACCAACTGAATACATTTTATACCTACTCTATTTATATTTTATCTCAATGTAATACTATCGTTCTATCAAATACAACCTCGGTGCATCGCTCGAGCTGCCCGTACGTCAAGACACGTGAATTTCAAGCACCAGACAATATGTACCTGTACCATGAGATTTTGAGCTTACAAGTTTCGACACAGCTCAAGCCATCACCTTGGAGTCTTCGACAAGTTGACCCATATGATCATGCATGGCATTTACTCACCCTGTTGTGGTTATGATTAGGAAAGGGAGACAACAACATTTCGTGGATCTCGAAGCAAGAACGCAATGATTAGCTGGCCAACTAAGAGGGAAAATGGTCCGTCTCAACTAACTACCTTCGTACTGGGCCTAAAATTAAAATAAATATGGGCCGTTTGGTTCGTACAGGATGCCCTTCCCTGACATCAGTCCTGTTCCAATTTCAAGTTTTTGTTTAAAAGACAATATATTACATTCTGAAACGGAAATAATGCAGCCCCAAAACTAAGGAAGAAAGATATCTTTGAGAGAGGAGGAAATATAACTCTCCCTCCAGAGGGAAATACAACAATTAAACACATCGAAGAAAAATTAAAAAAAAAAAAAAGTAGAAAAGACGTGCCTAATAATATCAAATTTGATGTAGGAAAATTATTCACTATGCATCAAGTTAGTTTTGATTTATCGTAAGTTCCTTCCTCTTTCTCATTATAAATTAAAAAAAAAAACCTTATTCATAAGCATCCCAAATAAGTTTCTACATATTTATATGACGATGTTTTGGACATATCCTCCAACCTTTGAATCGTCATGTGCTTAGCGGATGATAACCAATGTAGGTCAACTCGAGAACAGTGAGGTATTCACTCAAGATGAGGGAGATAGCAAAGCATTCCACACCATCCCATGTAATGAGGTGGGAGAGACACTACTTGGTTTTTGTTTTATTTCAGGAAAAGATAATGTATGAAAGTGCGGAAAACAAATAACATCACCTTAATTGTTACCTATGCTTGGTCTCTAATTAACCCCTTCAATGTAACCCTATTCATTTATGAAAGTCATGTCTAAAGCAACCAAACTAAGGCATCACTGGTTGCATCTGACATTAAAACACACCTAATAAAACCAACTGCAGGTGAGATTATTGATACTCACTGTTACGACTACGTTCCCGAATCCCTACAAGATACGAGAATCGGACCGACTAGACTGATCCCAAGATCCAGTTGTCAAATGAGAAAGTAACCAAAAAGCAGTAAAATAAACCGCATTCACCATGCAAGTAACTAACAGTAACAAAAGTATAGCAATAAAGAAAAGAACTACTACAATACATACCACCACAACAATAGAGAATTAAAACAGGTACAGAAATATGATACTTACAATAAAAGAGTACAAGTGTAACAGAATATACTCACTACAATAGAAAAACGATACAAGAAAATTACAACTATTGGCTCTACTAGGCCCAGCACCCTCCGCAGCTGCAGGCTCTAGCTGCTCAACACCTGGTCCTGAAAAGATGACAAAGGTGACACGTCAGTGAAACGCTAAGTAGAGTGGCAACCAACTTGCTAAGAAAACAGTAAAAGTGGACAAGTAGCTATTATTTTTTTTTATTTTGTTTCTTTATTTCTCTATTTACTCTTTCTTGAATTATTTCTTAGATCCTTCTCTTGATCTCAAATGTTCCTCGTGGGAACGATCTTGATTGCAGTCTTTTCCAAAAAGTAGAAGTAGCACGTGGTGCTCTCCTGGTCGGGAGAGTTCCCCGTGGTGGTCCTACCCTCAGTCAACCACCCCAATGTCACTGACAGACGTAACGGTGACTACGGCACACACGATAGACGCACGGGTAGCTACCCCGCACTGGCACGCGATCAGTCGTTTCAGTTAACGGGTGCGCCCAAAACACAGTACAGAACCAGTATAGGGTAGAGCCCTCTCAGTAACAGGGGTCCAGCCCCTCCACAGTAACCAAACAGGGGTCTTACCCCTCCATAGTTCGCGCACCCTCGCCTAACTACCCTGGTTTTCCCAGTGGGCCTAACAAGTCGGTGTAGGACGGCTAGCTAAACCCCGTGGCCCGTGGGGTGACTAGCTCTTGCTCTATACTAGTAGCTCTCCTCGGTACTGTGTACGCGAGGGCCAGAAGTCTGTACAAAGTGGCCAAACCTAACCCCGGGTCCCTGGAACAGCTAGCTCCGCTCTGCACTAAACAGGGGGACAGTCGCTCTCCTTGGTACTCCGTACTCAAGGGCCAGCTCACTTCCCCATCCACTTTCCTAGTTCCATTCTATTTATTTTCCAGGAGCTCTACTCCTAATTCCCTGTAGGGTCCATACACATATTTCTCAGGCCAAGCCATACTAGGTTTCATCATTTCAGTTTCATTTGCATATAGCCCGTGTTTCCAACATTTAATTTCAGTTTATATACAAGCAACTCAAATTTACTTCCAACAACAGGAATTACGCGTAGCAGTTACTAGCAATAGTACTCTACGTTTCACAGGCAGCTGTTATCCAATTACAGGAAATTATCATTATTCTATCTACTTATCCAAGACTACAATTCAGGTATTCAAGACATTCGTTTTAGTGTTTCTATTCCTAGGATTCATGCCACACCCTAGGATCTATCATTCAATCTAGTTTTCAAGTCCTAGGATTCATGCCATACCCTAGGAGCTATCATTCATCTCAGAGATGCATTAATTTTGGTAAATAACTAAGGGGAGCTACTCTACCCGCAAAACCGAGAGTAATGGGGGCGTGATCGACAGGTCCGCATGCCTTCGCAACCCCCCAGAGCTGCAACGGAATGAGGTCCTAACACAAGGATCAATCACAAGGAACCACTTAGAACAGAATACAAGTATTTTAAACAAGTAGAGGAACTAATTCTGAGAAGAACGAAATTTTAAACGCGAAAATCGGACCTCGAACGGACCCTAAACGGGTCCAAAACAACAACTCTGACTCAAATCAAACGTCTGGAACACCTTCCAGACGTCTTAGAAGGTGGTCCAGGTCATACCTTACTCTGAGCTATTCCTTATACGTCCAGGATCCCGTTGAACCGTCTGAACCTAGTTCCAGACGTCCGACTATCACTCCGGACGTCTGGAGACACTCTCTGCCGTCTGGTGCTTCGCCTAGACGTCTGAATCGTGTGGGAGGGCGTGCCCTGCGCCTTCCCAAAGCGAAACCTACACGCGTATGCAAACACACTCTCAACACGGCATGAGACAGAACTTTCAGCGGAACGGCCTGCATGGCCATATCCGTAAAAGGAAGAAGATGAGAAATATCGTACCTTTCAGACGTCTGGATCTCCCTCCAGACGTCGCCCGCGTTGTCTAGACATAGGTCCAGACGTCTGATTGTAGGAAAATTTCCCAAAATCAGAACCTCCTTGCCTTCTTCCTGCTGCGCACAGCCGCGCCGCTCTCGCCCGCTGCTGCCTGAGCTGCAGTAGCACCGAGGTAACCCTCCCTCAGCACCACACTCCCGCTGTGTGCCCATCGGCCGGCTCCGAGCTGCTCCAACGAGCTCGCTCTCTCTTCCTCACACGCTCTCCCTCTTTTCCCTTCTCGCTACACCTCTTCCTCTCTCACTCACCTGGCAGCAGCTGCTGCCCACGCTCTCTCTCTCTCTCTCGTGCTCAAGCTGGAA
Source organism: Thalassia testudinum (assembly GCA_037157565.1). Taxonomy (NCBI): domain Eukaryota; kingdom Viridiplantae; phylum Streptophyta; class Magnoliopsida; order Alismatales; family Hydrocharitaceae; genus Thalassia; species Thalassia testudinum. Next base: position 63,659,734 of record JAZHRO010000039.1, read on the forward strand.
GAAGGAGGGGACGGTGGGGTGGTGGGTGAGGGAGAGGGAAGGGGTATTTGAAGGTGTAGGGAGGGAGAAAAAGAGCCTGCAGGTCGGCGAGCTCAGTCTGTGCACGCACGCGCGCAGACTTGCAATCGTACGCCGCAAAAATTTATTTCCAGACGTCTGGGAAGGCATCCCGACGTCTGACTAGACGTCTGGACTAACTCCCAGACGTCTTAAAAGGCGTTTGATGTCTTGGGTCTTAACAACATAACAAACTCAAAAGAAGTTTCGTCCATGAAACTTGCGCTAACTAGGGTGCGGAAAAAGAACAATATACGCATAACAAACTCAAAGAGGACCGAAGCCGGTTCAAAAAGACGTACCCTCAAAGTGCTCCGGGTACCGCTCCCGCATCTCCGTCTCAGGCTCCCAGGAAGCCTCCTCGTGCCGTGGCTCCTCCACAAAACCTTCACATGGGGTACTTGCTTCCGTCTCATATTCCGGATGGCTCTGTTGAGAATCTGCACTAGCTGCTCGGGGTAGGTTAGGTCGTCACCCACCTCGACGCTCTCATGGCTCAGGACGTGACTGGGATCGGCGACGTACTTCCTGAGGTTGGACACGTGGAACACGTCGTGCACACCATAAAGCTGAGGAGGAAGGGCAAGCCTGTAAGCAACAGGTCCAACCCGCTCTAGGACCTCAAAGGGTCCCACGAACCTCGACGCGAGCTACCCTCTCACCCCAAACTGCTGCAGGCCCTTTATGGGCGAAACACGAAGGAAGACGTGGTCCCCAACCTCAAACTGCACCTCTCTGCGTTTCCGATCTGCATAGCTCTTCTGTCTGCTCCTGACAGTGCAGAGTCTCCTATGAATCTGCTCAATCACCTCCTGACTCTGCCAGATCAGCCTGGGGCCAACCTCCCACTTGGTCCCCACCTCAACCCAACTCAAGGGTGCCGTACACCTCCGTCCGTATAGAGCCTCGTAGGGTGCCATGCCGCTGCTCGAGTGATAACTGTTATTATATGCAAACTCCGCCAGGGGCAAGTGCTCCTCCCAAGAGCCCTTCCGGTCCAGTACACAAGAACGCAAAAGGTCCTCAAGTGTCTGTATCGTGCACTCAGACTGTCCATCCGTCCGGGGGTGGTATGCTGTACTGAACCTCAACCGTGTCCCCAAGGCTTGCTGAAACTCGGCCCAAAACTGGGACGTAAAACGGGTATCCCGATCGGATACGATCTCCCGCAGAACTCCGTGTAGACGTACCACGTCACTGATGTACCTCTCTGCCAACTTACTAGTCCCAAGGTTACTCGGATCGACAAGAAACGTGCCGTCTTCTTCAATCTGTCAACGATCACCCAGACTGCGTCATGTCCTCGCTGGGTAATAGGCAAGCCCACCACTAAGTCCATGGTGATGCTCTCCCACTTCCACTCGGGCACTGGAAGTGGCTGCAACAGTCCTATAGGCCTCTGATGCTTGGCCTTCACCTGCTGGCACACTAAACACTGATGTACGAATTCACCCACATCCCGCTTCATCCCCCTCCACCAAAAGTCACGTCTCAAATCATGGTACATCTTGGTGTTTCCAGGATGTATGGTGAACTTGGAACCGTGTGCCTCAGTCAGGAGCTCTCTCAACAGCTCCTTGTCCCTGGGAACGCACAAACGTCCCCTCACGCGCAGTACCTGGTCTGTAAAAGAGAAGTCCCCAGGGTCTCCTGACAGCACTCTGTCATGCAATGACTGTAAGTACGGGTCGGCCATCTGTCCAGTGATGATGCGGTCTATCAGCTCTGGCCTCATCTGTCGTGTCACCGTCATTGCCCCACAGTGCCCCAGTAACTCTAGGGGCCACCAACTGCCCATCTCCTCCATGAGGCTCCAACTCTGCACCTGTAAACTGGCCATGTGGGTAGGCGCCTTCCGGCTCAAGGCATCAGCCACCACGTTGGCCTTTCCCGGGTGGTAGGAAATGCTGCAGTCCTAGTCCTTCAGGAGCTCCAACCAACGTCTTTGTCTCATGTTGAGCTCCTTTTTATCAAACAAGTATCTGAGGCTCTTATGATCTGTGAAAATCTCAAAAGTCTCACCGCACAAGTAGTGCCTCCAAGTCTTCAACGCGAAGACGATAGTTGCAAGCTCCAGGTCGTGGGTAGGGTAGCTATGCTCATGGGACTTCAGTTGCCGTGAAGCGTAAGCGACAACGTGACCCCTCTGCATGAGCACTCTCCCTAACCCCTGCAAAAAGGCATCCGTGTACACAACGAACCCGCCACTACTGTTTGGAATGGTGAGCACGGGAGCCAAAGTCAGCCTCTCATTTCGCTCCTGAAAACACGCCTCACAAGCGTCTATCCAAGTAAAGGGCACGTCCTTCCGGGTCAGCTGTGTCATAGGACGTGCAATCTGTGAGAAGCCCCTGATAAACCACCTGTAGTAGCCTGCCAGTCCCAAGAAACTGCAGATCTCAGTAACCATACGCGGTCTCTCCCACCTGAGCACTGCCTCAACCTTGGCTGGCTCCACAGCCAAGCCATCCCTGGAGATCACATGACCCAAGAAGGTCACCTCCCTAACCAGAACTCGCACTTGCTGTATTTGGCGTACAGCCTACGTCGTCTCAGTGTGTCCAAAACCATCCGCAAGTGCTGTCCATGCTGCGTTTGATCTCAAGAATAGATGAGCACATCATCAATAAATACCACCACGAACTGGTCCAAGTATGGCCTAAACACCCAGTTCATCAAATCCATGAATGCAGTAGGGGCATTGGTCAGCCCAAACGGCATGACCAGAAACTCATAGTGTCCGTACCGGGTGTGGAAAGCTGTCTTGAAGACGTCTGCCTCCTTGATCCTCAACTGGTGGTACCCAGACCTCAAGTCGATCTTGGAGAATACCGTGGCACCTCGCAGCTGGTCAAACAAGTCATCAATCCTCGGCAGCGGATACCTGTTCTTGATGGTGACCTTATTCAGTTGTCTGTAGTCCACACAAAGGCATAAGATACCATCCTTCTTCTTTACGAACAATACCGGGGCTCCCCATGGAGATGCATTGGGCCTCACAAAGCCCTTCTCCAGAAGGTCCTGCAACTGAGACTTGAGCTCTCGTAGCTCAAGTGGTGCCATCCTATACGGTGCTGTGGAGATGGGCCTGGTCCCCGGTACCAATGAGATCTCAAACTCGATCTCACGCTCGGGCGGTAGTCCTGGCAACTCGTTTGGGAACACGTCGGGGTACTCTCTGACCACCGGGATACTCTGGAAGTCTGCCACAGGGCTGGGCTCCACCACCACACAAGCAAGGAAGCCCACACACCCCTGGCTCAAAAGTCTCACCGCCCGAAGTGCAGAAATGCACTTGAAGCCTCCGTCCACTGGCTGCCCATGGAACTCGAAAGAAGACAATCTTCCTCTCAAAGCAGTCCACCAAGGCATGGTAAGTGGACAGCCAGTCCATCCCCAGAATTACGCCAAAGTCTTCCATCTGTATCATAGTTAGGTCAGCGGGAAGACTGTGTGCCCCAACACTGACCTCACAACCCATGTACACCTCCTCAGCTACAAATAGCTGACCACTCGGACCTCTAATCACGAATGGATCCTCTAACAACATACATTCCTGCCCCAAGCTAACCGCAAAACTGGCAGCGACAAACGAGTGCGTAGCACCTGAATCGAAAAGTGTGTAAACAAGTCTGCCGGAAACTGAAACCATACATGCCACCACTGATCCCGAAGCTCTAGCATCCCTGTGTGTCAGGGTGTTGATACACCCCTCAGCCCTAGGTGCGGACGAAGCAGCCACACTCTGCATCGGACGGGTAGTCGCTGGCCGGTACCCTCCCCACGACTGCTGTCCTCCTCCTCACGCTTGGAAACCATGACCTCCTGCTCGCCCTCCAGTGCTCAGCGTGGGAAGCATCTGCTGACCTCCAACCCTAGACGGGCAGTCCCTCCTGATGTGGCCCGGCTGGCCACACTGGTAGCAAAGGGGGACTCGACCCCCGCCCTCAGTGGGTCCCTGCTGACGGCTGGGCGGGAGTCTAGTGCTAGCAGCTGGCCCCTGTCGGGGGCCCCCAAAAGCCACTGATGGCCCCGCAAAGCGGGACAACTCTCCTGCGGGCGCCACGTGCCTCCTCTCTCATCGGCCCTATGAGAAGTCTGGCTGGTAGGGCAGCTTCCGCCCGCTGTTAGTGTCACGTGCAGACAGGTTGGTCTCTTCATACGTCATAGCTGCCTCCACCACTTTAGAGAACGTAGGCAGCTTCAGGGGTTTGACATACCCCCGAATTGCAGGCTGGAGCCTCTCGGTGAACCTCCAAAGGCGCTCCTCCTCAGTAGCCACGGCTTTCTCTGCGAAATGAGACAGCTCTAGGAAACGCGTACAGTACGCGCTCACGGTCATCGTCCCCTGGCGGAGAGTGTGGAACTCCCGCCTCCTCTGGTCCTGCCACGTATGGGGGAAGTACTGCTCGCAGAAAAGGGCAACGAACCGGTCCCAAGTCGGCTCATCCCTCTCCTGACCCCTGACTGCTGATGAGTCCATTTTAATGGATTAATATTACGCCTAAGTAACTTTAATTATGTCTTTTAGGTTTGTTAATGACTATATTAAGTTATAGAAGGTTTGCATCCATCATAATTTAGGTTTACATTTATTCTATAACTTAATAGGTTCTTTTTATGTGTAGGAAAAATAATTGGCAAAAGGAGGGCAAAAGGATAAATTATCCTTTTTCAAATCACCGACGGCTATTCTTTTCCCCATTCTCCGGGGAACCCTCAACAGCCGCCGGCTAGAGATAGTTAAGGGATTGGAAAATCCCTTAACTCTCGGAGGCGCAACGGAGAAGTTAAAAGGAAGAGGAGGGGAGCAAAGGAGAATCTTCTTCATTGATGGGTCCTTCTTCCTCCCCCTGGGGGGATATCCTTCCTCTCCACTATGGAGAGAGTACGCACTATGGAGAGAGTATGCACTCTGGAGAAGGCGCACCACCTCCTCCTACCCTAGCCAAACCACCGCGCCATCACCCTCCTAAGAGCCCGCAGGCGCAACACCAAGCCCTCCAGCGCCCCCTGCTGCAGGCAGTTCTCCAGCCCACGCGCGCACACGTGCCCCTGCCGCCACACGCAGCGCGCAACCACGCGCCTTCCAGCACACCAAGCCCTCCAGCACCCCTCATCACCTTCCACCCACGCCACAGCAGGCACCCGCACCCAACCGCACGCCTCTCCCTTGCTGCAGGCGCTCACCAACTGCCCACACCAGTGCCCCCTGCAAATCAGCATGCCTCTCCCTCCAGCCACTACAGGCACTCTCTGCCCGCACACCATCTCCAGCCACTGCAAGCGCTCTCAACCGTGTGCCATCTACCTCCAGCCACTGCAAACCGCATCCTGCAAGCGCCTGCCCGTGCACCAGCGCGCGCGCGCACACACTCGCACAGCCGCAGGCACTGCAGCAGCACCTTTGCCTTCTTGCTCCATAGGCCGGAGCTCTGGCCACCTCCGTCGGCCGCCTCCGGCCACCTCCGTCGCCGCCACTGCCACCATCGGAGAGCTCTTGACCTCGCCGTCCTCTTAAGCCTCGCATCAACCCCTGTGGTTCTCTCTCTCTCTCACGAGGAGGAGAGAGGAAGAAAGCCATGTTTTCCTCTCAATTAAAATTTACATTCAATGCCATTGCCACCAATTTGATTTTATTATTATTATTATATTGTGAAAGAATTGCATTGAAACACTCATAGTTCTTTATAATTGCATGGTATTGATATTAACTAGTTTAAATATTGATTTTAGGCTTAACTTAAGTACTAATTGTCTTTACTACACATCACGTGAAAACTGCATGAGTTCATCCTAAATTTACTAAGGATTTTTGTGAGGGAAAACTGCACTTATACCTTTATCTTTTCAAGTTATTGCAAATCTACTTTACTTCACATTTTAAGTCAGATTTGAATAGGGATTTTGCACTACTTGAAATAACATTAAATAATTAAGTATTGATTGCATCATTGCCTCCCTGTGGACACGACCCGCTCTTCTGCGAGTGATTATTTTCATTATTTTTTATTAATCGATTTTTCCACCACTTAAATACTATAACGCTAAGCGAAAAGTCGTCTATCAAAATTGGTGCCGTTGCCGAAGAGGCAACAGATGCAATAGATTTACTTTATTATTTTTAAATCTTTTGAGTTGCGAAATTATCTAATCATTTTTATTATTTTGCGAGGAATCTGACACGGCGACGAGGCGCAGCAAAGCGACGACTTTAAACGTGAACAACGCGCACGGCGGAGACGATCTTTTTGGTGGACCTTGACGCCACCTGGAGGACGACAACAGGAACATGTGGGCCTTGATTCCACGCATTTAGGCTTACGAAGAAGCCTATTTCTGATTTAGGCAGTAGGTCTTAGTTAGATTTAGTTAGATTGACATTAGAATTTAAATTACTGTCTTTTGGGCCTTTGTTGGGCATTTTTGGGAACGTGTTCCCATTTATTTAGATTATTTAAACTATTTTGAACTGCATTTCAGTTAGTTAGTTAGAATAGGTCTATTTGTTATTATTATTAAAAAAAAAAATATTCGAACTGCCTGCTAGAAGCTGCATATCTATAGGACGATCATCTAGAACTGAATGAGCAGCATCTAGCTTATTTTTTATTGCATTCATACACTACACGAAGAAAGCTGGAGTAAGGTACGCCTTTTCTTGAGCATTAATTACTTGTCATGCATATGCATTGAACCTAAATCTAAGACCACAAAAGTACTTGAATCAAATTAATTCAGTGGTCACTTTAAACAAATTAGGACTGTTAAGAGGTTGGACTTTAAAATCTGTGACTGAAAATTGTGTGCAAAAGGATCCTGTTTGCGGAATTTAAAAAAATCAAAACACGATCGTATGCTTGCACACTTGTGACACTATGCACCTCACACATAAGGTCACTAGATAAATTTCTACCTCTCCTCTTTTGCACCACAAGGGAAGTTAGTCGGAAATCAACAAGCCTATCCACCAAGTTACTTCGGTTCCTCGTGTGTGGGCTCGATTCGAGACTTCCATCCCTTGCCAGTAGGTTATAGGCACCAGCGAACGTTGGCCTAGGAAGCGTAATTTTTGCAAAACTTGTTTGGCCACCAACTAAACATATAACTCTAAGACCTGCAATCTACTAAAAATAGATCCCATTGAATTTGCGTTTGCTGTAACAATAGGACTCTTTAGAAAGTTTTTTACTGAATCCTAAGAAAATTTTTTTGCTTAAAGAAATGGATTACTCTTACTCCTATCATTTAGATTATCAGAGTCAATACTTCCTATCTTTTAGTCAGGATCCCATGCTCCGAGCATATCCATCCTTTGATGGGTACATTGATAATTCATGGGATCATTCTCATTCTTACCCTGGGAGTACTGGCTTGATAACTCCCACTTTTGAGCAGAGCCTAAGAGCGGGATTTTCCAATCCTGAAATCCCTACTTCCATGCAAACACCCAACCCTCCCACACTTCATGATTTTCCGTATCGAGGTTGGACCAATACCCCTAGGCAACTAGAGCCTGAAATTGACTATCCTCCCCAACCTGATAATAGTAGCCTCTCCTCTTTTATGATAGAAATGCAAAAGCAACAAAAGGAAATAATGGAATCCATGGGAGAGATGTTGAGGAATAGTCAGCACTTAAATGAAGAAATAAGACAACTTAGCTACACGCTTCCCAATAATCCTGATCCCTACCCAATAAACCATGATTATGAAAATAATTCTGAGGAACCTAATGACAATAGGGATCCAATTTTAGGTAGCCATCACTTAGACTCTTCCAATGAGACACGGCCACTAGAGGATAATGATCGTAGTGATTATCCACCTGAATTATATTACAGTCAAAAGCAAGGAAAGATGGTATCTCTTGAGGACCTTGACCCCAATAACGGTATTCTCCTTACCCCTACTGTTCTCACGTTTTTGTGAGGGTTTAAAGTGTATCACGTTGTAGTATAATCGACAAAACGTTTAAACAAATATAAAGAATTTTATTACTCGAAAAACTAGAGTATCAGACGTCGAACACGGGGAGCAATCTCAGTACTTTTTAAAACCACAGAATACAACTGTTAAGTGAAAATGAGTGATTCAAAGAGAGAACTTTAAAAAGGATTTGTAAAAGAAAATAGAATTGGACGTCTGATTTCTGTATCAGACGTCTTAAATGTAATCCCCTCTCTCTTCTTCTCCTTTCTGCTTCTTTCTCTTTCTGCCTTTGCTTCTTGTTTCTTATTTCTTCTCCAGCCTTGCCTTCCTTCTTTCTTCTTCTTCTGATCTTTGCAGAGTCTTCACTTGGCCTCTCTTTGTTCTTCTCTTTCTTTTTCCTTGCCTTCCTTCTTTCTCTTTTCTGCCAAGGCTTCTTCTTCCTTGGTCTCTTCTCTTCTTCCTTTTCTGCAGCTGCTAGGTGTTCGCTTCATCCTTTACTTCTTCTTTCCTACTCACACCACAGCCAAGGCAAAACCTACCCCCGTCCCTCTACCCAAACGTCTCTCTCTTTCTCTGCAATTCGCTCAAGGACGCTCTCCCCAGAGCTACACGGGTAATCAGGGTGGCTTTGCACCTGGGACCAGGCACACCGGCAGGTGGTGATGCGCGAGGAGTGCTCAAGGATTGGGTCGGGTCGGATCCCGCCAGATCCGCGAGGTCAAGCCGCGGATGAGGCAGGTGTAAGGGCAGGTGAGGGACCTCACCCTATGCTTACGGAGGCAGTGAGCTTAGAACACAAAAATAATTTATATTATACCTGTGTTTCGCGATTCCACGATGTGGGACTATCTGATCAGTCCCGATTTCACGCACGTCCGCAGAGCTCCTGTCGTGCAATTGCCCCAGCTGCTGGCCTCGCAGTGCGACTTGCTGGCCTCACTCACTTCGCGACACTTGCGTGAGTCTGCTGCACCTGCAGCCTGGGCGCCCTGGTGCCTGAAGCTGCTACAAGCTCTTCGCTGCTTCGACCTTCAATGGCGGCAAGAGCTGCGACCTGCCATACACAAGAACGGCCTATTGGCCCAATCAGATTAGTTAAAAACCTTCGCCATAGCACGGCGAAGATGATGCGCAATGCTGCAAGCCGTAAGTTGGCCTAGGCGTGCGTGCCTAGGTCAACCTGTGATCGGAGATGTGGGGTTGATCGGGGGGTGCTTGTGGAGGTCTGGAGTGGCAGTGGAGGGGTGGACTAAGTTCCTGGTGGTGAGGCGGAGCTCATGAGAGGGTTGGCGGGCCGTGTGGAGGGGCGAAGTGGTGTGGACGGCTCGCCAGAGGGCGGTTGGAGGCGAGGACGATGGAGGTGGTCAGGCACTGTCGGGGGGTAATTGGATAAAATAGCAGGGGGAAAAAGAGAGAGGAGAGGATGGAGAGGGTATCTGGGGTGATCTGGAAGGAATGGAGGCAGCGGAGTGGACGGCGCGTAACTTCCGTCGTCGGGGAAGAAGGACCCTGAGGGAGGAAGCAGCGACGAGGATGAGGGCAGGGCACATGCGCTTGGTACGGCGCGACGCGGGAGGAAGCGGCGGAGTTGACTCTTCTGCTGGTATGGCAGCAAAGCGACGAGAAGGAGGGGAGAAGGTCGCCAAAGCTTGCGGGTCTTTTGTCCAGAGTGGGAGAGAGGAAATTTGAGGGATCTCTGTCAAATTCAAGCTTAAGATCTGCGGCAGGGTCTGGGGAGTCTTTTATAGGTGCTGGTCGCTCCTTCTAGCGCGTGGAAACCGCGCAATCAACTCTGCCGGCTCGCCGGAGATGGAAAGAGGGTGGATACCCAAATCTCTCATGCATTCGCACGAGAGATTGGGTTCACACCAGAGATCGTGATCTGCTTTAGATGGAAGGGAATTCCTCAGAGAATCCCCCTTCCATTTCTGGGAGGGAATCTCTGAGGGATTAGAGAGTAATCCCTCTCTAAACCTCGCCGAAGCTCGATTCTGCCCTAACAATGGCGGCAGGATCGGATTGCAAAGGGGGCGAAGAACTTAGGGGGCTCTCTGCAAAGATATTCAAAAGATAGGGACCAATTTGTGATTTGGGTGTACTAAATTGCAAAGTAGGTCAAGATGACCTCCCCTTAGGTCTAAATTTTGGTATAAACCTAATTTGGACCTAGGGAATCCAATGGTGAAGTTGGATTTTACGTTTGACCACGTTTGACTGGATATTTTGCATAAAAACCCAAATTAGGTTAATTGAAGAGCTAGGACCCTAATCTAGGTCAAACTGGGTTCCAAAGGCCAAATTAAATGTTCTAAACCCTAGAGAATGTTTTTCCATGATTTTTAGAGGGTTTACTTGATTTTTATTCTAACCGGAACCTTGTTAATTTAAGCGGGTCTGTTTTTATGGTTACCAAGTATCATTTAATTCTTAGATTGCACATAAACCCATTTCTAATTGACTCAACCCACTTTCTATCCCATTTAGACCATTTGACCTATGTTTTGCCTCTGAGAAATCTCATTTATGTACTGCAATGGTAAATTTGCAGTTTTAACCTTTATTTCGTATTTTCTTCTCAGAGCACTTGTTCCTTTAGTTAAGCCTTCTTCTAGGCTATGTAGGAGCTTTTATCTTCTTTATTGGGTCAAAATGAGCTAGTTATGGCTCATGATGAGGCTCTCATCACCTACCAACCCGGGTCAAGGTTCTATTATTCCTATCACTTCCTCTCTTGATTATTTGGTGGAATCCCATTCTACTCTTAGTGAGCCTACTCCTGACCCTCCATTTAGGAAATCAACACCTACCATTCAATATTCTAAGGATTCAAATGCACCTAATGAAGGTGACCCTAAGGGAATAGAGGATGATCAATTCTGATCTCAGGGATATGACGAGTCTAATTCTGAAGATGAGGATACCCTAATAGAGGAACCTGGACTGAAAATCTGGAGTGATTCACAGGAGAATTATTTATCATTTAAGGATTTACCTCTAGAGGGTAGAAATAATATGATTAAATCCAGATTCTTCCTTTCTTTTAAGAGTCATCCTCCATCAAAACAGGAGTTGATATTAGAGGAGGACGAACAAAATAAAGAGAAGTCTATGGGAGACTCTCGGAGACAAAACACATCAATTAAGGATTTATACCCCGAGAAGAATGAAGAATTCAATGATATAGACTTCCTCCAAAATATTAAGACTGATCCTCCTTTAGAAATAATTGAGAATACTGATCCAACTCCTAATGAATCACATATACACCCTGACAAACATTTCAGTGAACTAAACGAATCTGGATATGAGCTGAATGATAATGATTCTTACATTTTGACCCTGCCATCAAAAAGTTGTAATTTGGAGTCTACCCTTGATTCAAATATGACTCCGATCATTAATGCTAGGCAGGATAACTTGAAGTTGTCTACTACTGTTAGGGAGTGTACACAATCTAATTCATTGTTGGAATTGGACCTAACACCAACTAAGCCCTCATTGGACTTAACCATTACCTTCCAGCACTACAAACAACCCTTATACTCCCTAACCGATCCTTGGCTCAAATCTCTGCCCATGTACATTCTTTCTGGAGAGTATATCAGGCCAGTACATCCTAGGATAGAATGGCGAGTATGGATTGATGCTTGTACTTTTACTCTCGCCATTCAAGGGTTTGAACTAATTATGTGTATATCTTTTAAAACCCATCCTGCTTTAGAGGATCCTTGTTATCCTCCATTTATTCCATTTCGGGAGGCCTCTTTTCATATTTCGTTTCTTATTCCTAGACCTCCCCAGGTAGCCAACGATATTTTCTATTTTCATTTCTTCTGGCGAGCATTTGGAATTACATTGCATCATCAGCTCACCAACATCCGTGGTTATCTGTTTTCTAGGCCTGCACTATTACGCATTTTCTTAGGGCCTAACCTTTTCTGTTTGGAACCTGACTTACAGGTTCCTTATAAGTCTGGTTACTGACAGAAAATGCAGCGCTTGTTGGGAGGCAACCCAGCAGACCGTGTCAGGTGATATTTTTCCTTTTTCCTTCTGTTTTAATTTTACAATGAGGACATTGTAGGATTTAGGCATGGGGGAGTGCATTTGCATTTTAGGAAGTATTTATGCATTGAGGTTAGTTTAAAAAAAAAAAAATTGAGCTGAATGGGTTAGTCCTTAGCAAAATACCTTTGTTATTGGAGGTTTTTCTTCTGGAATTATTTCTTAAGTTTAGAATCCAGTGCATTTATTTCACGTGCACATAGATTTGGTAATGGATCCTTGAGAAAAACTAATGAGCATTTGTAAGTCTACTGAACCCTTGGACAGCTCATAGGGAGTCAGGCATACTATCTCCTAATAGATCTACCTCATATTTGTGAGAAGAAAGTAGAGAGATTACCGATGCGCTAAGTCTAGTGCAAGGACTCTTAAATTTTTGGACAACTAGATGATGATACTTAAGAGTTAGGCATAGTTTTCACTCTCTATTCCTGTATACGTACTTTGAGTGAATTCCTGAGAGTCACCAAATAAGGCAGATACATAGAGATTGAGTCTTAATAAAGCTATAACTATGGTGGATGGTTACGACCGTCCTTCATAGAGTCCTCGGCTGAAGGAGGGTAATAATGTCAAAGGTCAGAAATACGCCTGTCCTATCCATTCATTCCCGGTGCCGAGAATAGGCACTTCCACCAAATAAGCCACACAACTTCCTTTTGACCATCATCATCTCTAATAATGCCTCGTAAATAAAAGTCCATATTGTGTTGTGTTGATTGAAAAAGAGACAAAAACAAGAAGAAATAAAAAAAAAGAGAGAGAAAAGAAGAAAAAGAAGAAATAGAAAGAAGAAAAAGAAAAAATAGTTATATTACAAAAAAAAAAGGTCCAAGTGTATGATGTAACACTGTTTCTAAGGTAGCAAAACACCTATCGTGTTCCACCAAATATGACCCATACCTACCTTCTAGTATTTCTGATCGCCTGAATACTGGTTGAGAACTCTAACTTAGTTGTAGAGTTATTAGGACTTTAATTGAAGTGTGGATGCCTTGTGAGGCCACCAAATAGTGAGTACAATTTCTAAATCTAGTGAGATTCATGATCTCAGAAAGAAAGAAAAGAGCGAGTGCCCAGGAACATCAAGAGAGCACAATTGTGTAACCTCTCTCAGAGTTGACTTGTCTAATGGTCTAGAGAGCTAGAGTCTGCAGTACTAGATTATATGTAGCACCAGTTGAGTGTGTGCCACCAAATATAAATCCATTCAACTTGTCATCTCCTACCTAAGCCAAACACCGGGGTCAAATTACAGATTATCGTTTGCTTTATCCCCGAGGGAAGTAGTTGCCTATCTCAACAGAAATTTTTGCCAAGGGTGATGTACGAACTCCTAATGCGAATCGGCTCTTTCACTTGGATCTGTTACCTAGGCTATTAGCACTTCACATTTGTCTGGATTTCTAAAGTTTTGAAATAAGAAAAGAAGTCTTCTGATTACTTCTATTATTCATTTTTTCTAAGGACTAGCAAATCTTAGGCATGGGGGTATTTGATGAGTCCATTTTAATGGACTAATATTACGCCTAAGTAACTTTAATTATGTCTTTTAGGTTTGTTAATAACTATATTAAGTTATAGAAGGTTTGCATGCATCATAATTTAGGTTTACATTTATTCTATAACTTAATAGGTTCCTTTCATGTATAGGAAAAATAATTGGCAAAAGAAGGAGGGGAAAAGGATAAATTATCCTTTTTCAAATCACCGGCGGCTGTTCTTTTCCCCATTCTCCGGGGAACCCTCAACAGCCGTCGGCCAGAGATAGTTAAGGGATTTGAAAATCCCTTAACTCTCGGAGGCGCAACAGAGAAGTTAAAAGGAAGAGGAGGGGAGCAAAGGAGAATCTTCTTCATCGACAGGTCCTTCTTCCTCCCCCTGGGGGGATATCCTTCCTCTCCACTGTGGAGAGAGTATGCACTATGGAGAAGGCACACCACCTCCTCCTACCCTAGCCAAACCACCGTGCCATCACCCTCCTAAGAGCCCGCAGGCGCAACACCAAGCCCTCCAGCGCCCCCTGCTGCAGGTAGTTCTCCAGCCCGCACGCGCACATGCGCCCCTGCAACCACACGCAGCGCGCAACCTGCCTGCACACCATCTCCAACCACTGCAGGCGCTCTCAACCGCACGCCATCTACCTCCAACCACTGCAAACCGCATCCTGCAAGCGCCTGCCCGCGCACCAACGCACGCGCGCGCACTTTCACACAGCCGCAGGCACCGCAGTAGCACCTCCGCCTTCTTTCTCCATAGGTCGGAGCTCTGTCCACCTCCGCTGGCCGCCTCCGACTACCTCCGTCGCCGCCGCTACCACCATCGGAGAGCTCTCGACCTCACCGTCCTCTTAAGCCTTGCATCAACCCCCGCAGTTCTCTCTCTCTCTCGCGAGGAGGCGAGAGGGAGAAAGCCCTATTTTCCTCTCAATTAAAATTTACATTCAATGCCATTTCCACCAATTTGATTTTTTTATTATTATTATATTGTGGCAGAATTGCGTTCAAACACTCATAGTTCTGTATAATTGCATGGTATTGATATTAACTAGTTTAAAGATTGATTTTGGGCTTAACTTAAGTACTAATTGTCTTTAGTACACATCACGTGAAAACTGCATGAATTCATCCTAAATTTATTGAGGATTTCTGTGAGGGAAAATTGCACTTATACCCTTATCTTTTCAAGTTATTGCAAATCTACTTTCCTTCACATTTTAAGTCAGATTTGAACACGGATTTCGCACTACCCGAAATAACATTAAATAATTAAGTATTGATTGCATCATTGCCTTCCTGTGGACACGACCCGCTCTTCTGCAAGTGATTATTTTCATTATTTTTGATTAATCGATTTTTCCACCACTTAAATACTATAACGCTAAGCGAAAAGTCGTCTATCAACTGCCCTCCACCACCTGTGTGCCACGCTCTCCAGCTAGTACGTGGCAAAGGTCACACGGCACTCCACAGGGGAGCGAAGGGTGTCAAAAACCTTCTCGATCTGCTCGAGCTAGTCCTCCGCCTCGATCGAGTCCTCATCCCCCTTGAAGGAGGGGGGCTTCAGCTTCTGAAACCGTCCGAAAAGCTCAAAGTGGTGCTGAAGTGGAGATGCTGGTGCGCCTCCAGTTAAAGAAGCCTCGTGCTCGAAAGTGCCTAAGGAAAGTGGGGGTGGGGAGGCCCACCCTCTCTCCCGCGTCCAGCGCTGTGTCTGTCTCGTGATCCCACAGAAGACCCCCTTCGTAGCCCCAGGGAGAGGCGCTCGTGGCGACGGGTGAAGCTCCTCTCGTACGATGTCCCGTATTAGCTGGGAGAGGTCTTGGGCCTGAATTCCCGGAAGCAATGGTTGGTCCACTGAGGCATCAACCTCAACGCGCCCGCCCCTCCGACCTCGTCCGCAGCCCGCCTCGCTACCTCCTCGTCGAGGCATCTCCTACAAGGAGAAGCGAACACAGAACACAAAAGACATCAATACGAATCGATATTTAACGAAGATGTCTCAAAACAGATGTCAAAAGGTACGTTGTGGTGGATACTCTAGTTACAGGCACGTGAATTGGTTATTTTCCAGCCAGTTGGTTCACTTCTCGAGACAACCTTGCTCTGATACCATCTTGTTACGACCCGGTTCCCGAATCCCTACAGGACACGAGAATCAAACCGACACGACTGATCCCAAGACCCAGTCATCCAACAAGAAAGTAACCAAAAAGCAGTAAAATAAACCACATTCACCATGCAAGTAACTAATAGTAACAAAAGTACAGCAGTAAAGAAAAGAACTAATACAGTACATACCACCACAACAGTAGAGAAATAAAACAGGTACAGAAATATGATGCTTACAATAAAAGAATACAAGTGTAACAGAATATACTCACTATAACAGAAAAATGGTACAACAAAATTACAACTACTGGGCTCTACTAGGCCCAGCACCCTCCGCAGCCGTAGGCTCTAGCTGCTCAACACCTGGTCCTGAAAAGGTGACACATCAGCGAAACACTGAGTAGAGTGGTAACCAACTAGCTAAGAAAATAGTAAAGGTGGACAAGTAGCTGTTATTTTTTTTTATTTTCTTTCTTTATTTCTCTATTTACTCTTTCTTGAATTATTTCTCATATCTTTCTCTTAATCTCGAATGTTCCTCGTGGGAATGATCTTGATTGCAGTCTTTTCCGAAAAGTAGAAGTAGCACGTGGTGCTCTCCTGGCCGGGAGAGTCCCCCGTGGTGGTCCTACCCTCAGTCAACCACCCCAAGGTCACTGACAGACGTAATGGTGACTACAACATGCGCGATAGACGCATGGGTAGCTACCCTGCACTAGCACGCGATCAGTCATTTCCGTTAACGGGTGCGCCCAAAACACAGCACGAAACTAGTATAGGGCAGAGCCCTCTCAGTAATAGGGGTCCAGCCCCTCTATAGTAACCAAACAGGGGTCTTACCCCTCCATAGTCCGCACACCCTCGCCTGACTACCCTGGTTTGCCCAGTGGGCTTAACAAGTCGGTGTAGGACGACTAGCTGAACCCCGGGGCCCGTGGGGTGGCTAGCTCTCTCTACACTAGTAGCTCTCCTCGGTACTGTATACGCAAGGGCCAAAAATCGGTACAAAGTGGCCAGACCTAACCCCGAGTCCCTGGGGTGACTAGCTCCGCTCTGCACTAAACAGGGGAATAGTCACTCTCCTTAGTACTCCATACTCAAGGGCCAGCTCACTTCCCCATCCACTTTCCCAGTTCCATTCTATTTATTTTCCAGGAGCTCTACTCTTAATTCCCCGTAAGGTTCATACTCATATTTCTCAGGCCAAGCCATACAAGGTTTCATTATTTCAGTTTCATTCGCATATAGCCCATGTTTCCAACATTTAATTTCAGTTTATATACAAGCAACTCAAATTTAGTTCCAACAATAGGAATTACACATAGCAGTTACTAGCAACAATACTCTACATTTCACAGGCAGTTGTTATCCAATTACAGGCAATTATCATTATTCTATCTACTTATCCAAGACTGCAATTCAGGTATTCAAGACATTCGTTTCAGTGTTTCTATTCCGAGGATTCATGCCACACCCTAGGATCTATCATTCAATCTAGTTTTCAAGTCCTAGGATTCATGCCATACCTTAGGATCTATCATTCATCTCAGAGATGCATTAATATTGGTAAATAACTAAGGGGAGCTACTCTACCCGCAAAGTCGGGAGTAATGGGGGCGTGATCGGCAGGTCCGCATGCCTTCGCAACCCCTAGAGCCACAACGGAACGAGGTCTTAACACAAGGATCAATCACAAGGAACCACTTAGAACAGAATACAGGTATTTTAAACAAGTAGAGGAACTAATTCTGAGAAGAACGGAATTTTAAACACGGAAATCGGACCTCGAACGGACCCTAAACGGGTCAAAAATGACAACTCTGACTCAAATCAGACATCTAGAACACCTTCCAGACGTCTTAGAAGGTGGTCCAGGTCATACCTTACTCTGAGTTGTTCCTCATACATCCAGGATCCCGCTGAACCGTCTGGACCTAGTTCCAGACGTTCGACTATCACTTCGGACGTCTGGAGACTCTCTTCGCCGTCTGGTGCTTCGCCCAGACGTCTGAATCGCGTGGGAGGGCATGCCCTGAGCCTTCCCAAAGCGAAACCTGCACGTGTATGCAAACACACTCTCAACACGGCATGAGACAAAACTTTCGGCGGAACGGCCTGCATGGCTGTATCCGCAAAAGGAAGATGAGAAATATCATACCTTTCAGACGTCTGGATCTCCCTCCAGACGTTGCTCGCGTTGTCTGGACATAGGTCCAGACGTCTGATTCTGGGAAAATTTCCCAAAATCAGAAACTCCTCGCCTTCTTCCTGCTGCGCACGGCCACGCCGCTCTCGCCCGCTGCTACCTGAGTTGCAGCAGCACTGGGGTAACCCCCCCTCAACACCACACTCCCGCTGCGCGCTCGTCGGCCGGCTCCGAGCTGCTCCGGTGAGCTCGCTGTCTCTTCCTCACACGCTCTCCCTCTTTTCCCTTCTCACTGCACCTCTTCCTCTCTCACTCACCCTGCAGCAGCTGCTGCCCACTCTCTCTCTCTCGTGCTCAAGCTGGAAGAAGGAGGGGACGGTGGGGTGGTGGGTGAGGGAGAGGGAAGGGGTATTTGAAGGCGTGGGGAGGGAGAAAAAGCGCCTGCAGGTCGACAAGCTCAGTCTGCGTGAGCATGCGCGCAGACTCGCAATCGTACGCTGCAAAAATTTATTTCCAGACGTCTGGGAAGGCATCCAGACATCTGACTAGACGTCTGGACCAACTCCCAGACGTCTTAAAAAGCATTTGATGTCTTGGGTCTTAACACCCACAAATAACATAAGAGACATGTCATACCTATTCATTAAGTATGTTGTATCAAATGATACGATATCCCTAAAGAACTTGTATCCTATACAACTTATCCACCCAAAATATATTATGAAAGCACCCATCCTTGTCCAAGTGCAACATGTAAAAGAAGTTCGAATTCAAGGTCTACATTTAACAAAGATACTATTAAATTATGCAATCTTCTGTGAGACGTGCTTAACATCTTCCTAAGTAAATGACACATGCTCACAACCATTAGCTTCAATGACAAAAGATGATAGGGCCAAGCCCTACACAATCATTCTCTTCAATTCTCCATCTTTTGCTCATTGTAAGCATCTTTCTCCTTCATTCAAATTGTGTCAAATTGCTCTCTAACTACACATGGTTGTGGTTATGGTTATGTTCAAGCTAAACATAGATTGCAACATATTTCCACTAGCCACACAATTGAACTCTTAGCTTTGTCTTACAATCTATCTTCCTTGTAAGGCACATGTAATAGAATTTGTCAACAGGATTACATGGTGCAAGTCTAAATAGAAAACATGCATGCAAGCGTAGCTTTTAACAAATGACTAGTATCCTTTCATTAAGAACTCAAAGCCACATTCATAAATATACTTCTTAAAATGTGCATCCCTTCCCCAATTAAGCAATCACAATTTAGAATATTTAATGTTTGCACTACATTCTTAGAAGAGTACTATTATACTCACCAATATACCCAACCTTATTCAGCATCCTTCGTGTGCCCCAACCCCTATCTCCCTTCCCCCATACCCACTCCAATGGAGCCCACTGAATTCAAATCACCTCCATAAAAAGGTATCTCACCCTATCCTACCTACCCCATCCTAATCAAGCTCTCCACCCACACCTGCAACTGCAGCGTGCTAGACGACCACCTGGAAACCATCACCTACCACCAATGTTGCTTTCAGCTCCAATGAGCAACAATGTTGTGCTACTGCGAGTGCAAGCGATGAGTCGAAATCAAACTCCACTTGCAGGTCGAGCTTCATTAAATAGGAAGGTGCATCAAATCTAGCTACATTGAATTGGAGCACGAGTGACGGGTCATGCTCGACCCACATCTCCAAGCCAATATACATCAAACAGCAATCTCCAATGAATGATTATGTTGAGTTGTGGCGAGCTACAACGAGCTCGACCACCACCTCCAAGCCGAGTTACATCTAACGGGACCACCTCAAGAACAACCACCCTCCAACCCAAGCTGCGGCAAGCAACTAATGTCGAAATACGTGTTTTGTTAAATATGCGAAATAGTGTTGTAACACGTAAGTTTGCAATCAGCATTTACAATTTATATTCCTAGATAGTGGCAATGTCTAGGGTCATCCAAGGAGGCCAATATGTTAGTCAAGTAGTGATTCTCTCCCTCGCACTCTCAAATCAACACTTTTTTTTTGTCTTTTTTATTTTTGTTGTTTTTAGGGTTTTTGAAATAACAGGCGCAATTGCGAAGATGATTACGCTAAAGAGACTATGCCTATCAACTAGAAATTGAGTGACAAAATAAACTCTTCTCTAAGCTCACCCTAGGTGCATGGAGACCTAGGATAATTAGAGAGAGTAGTGCATTACAACTAGTAGAAACAAGAAACACACAAAATTGAAAGAAGGAAAATGAAAGGCAACTGAATTCTTGTATTACTAGCAAAATAAATGATAGGTAGCGGAATGCTTGTTACAAGAAAACAAGAAAAACACTAGCTAATACAAGAAATAAAAAGAGATGAAGAAAGGCCCTCCAAGTAGCGAGAAGCTTTCACTCCAAGTCCGGCGACTCCCACACTATGAAGAAAGTTTTGTGCTCTTGGTATCCTCCTCTATTCCTCTTCCAAGGGTGGATGTCCACACTGGATTTTCCTCCTCTGCCTGGCCATCCCATTGAAGTAGGTTTCTCCTTGGCATGGCGCAAGGAAGAAGAGAGAAGAAGAAGAAGGCACCAAGGGGGCGGGTATGTTGTCCCCTTAATCTTCTTCTCTTCTCCTGCTTTCTTGGCCGTGGGATATGGTGGATGTAGGTAGAGTTATGGTGGCCAAGGATAGGGTTTGAACGATGGTTAGATGGGGTATTAATAGGAGGGGTAAAAGGGGGTTAGCGTGCCCTTTTGATGGAGGGCTAGGATTGGATTTGGTGGTGGTTATGGGGATCCAAAGGTTCTAGGTGGATGGCACCAACTCAAGGGTTGCAAGAGGGGTAGTTAATGGTGGAAGGGTGGATATTTTAGTGGCAGTTATCTCCTTAGTTGGCGTCAAAAATAGGCATTCTAGAAGGGTTCTTCTTGGTGCCAACTTTGGATGGTTGAGATGGGAGTAGGTGGTGGATGAAGGGTTGAGATGATGCCTAAAGTTGGTGCCAAAATCAAGGTGGTTGAGGGGTGGTTTTGGCGCCAACTTGAAGTTGTCTTTTGGTGTTGGAGAGGGGTGAAAGGGTGGCTATGGTTGGTGCCAAAAGGAGGGTGGACTAGGTAGCTTAGCTGGACTTAGGGTTAGGTGTATTTGGTGGAGCTAGCTAAGTAGGCTTTTGAGGTGTTGGTTGGCCAAGGTAGGGGAGTAGGAGCTAAGCTAAGCTAGCTTAGCTAGTAGAGTATTGGAGTAGCTAGGGTTTAGCTGAGTGGAGGTAACCAGGAGCTGACTGGAGCTGAGTTAATCTTCCCAAAGCTGATAGTGGCTAAAGAGGTCTTCTTAGGAGCTTAGTTATTCAGCTTAGCTAGCTAATTCTTCTACTAATAGCTAAGCAGAGTAGTGGAGCTAAGTTGAGTTGACTTCAACTAGGCTGGAGCTGAGGTGAGCTGGACCTGCTTCTCGAAGAATCCTTAGCTAGTGTTACGACCTGGTTCCCGAATCCCTACAGGACACGAGACCAGTCCGACTCGACTGATCCCAAGACCCAATCGTCCAACGAGAAAGTAACCAAAAAGCAGTAAAGTAAACCACATTCACCATGCTAAGCAACTAACAGTAACAAAAGTACAGTAGTAAAGAAGTAAAACTACTACAGTATGCACCACCACAACAGTAGAAAAGTAAACGAGTACAGGAATATAAAGTGCAGAACGAAATAGTACAGAATATAAAGGTACAAAAAGCTACTCACTACTACAAATGAGTACAAAAAGAGCTACAACTACTGGGCTCTACTAGGCCCAGCACCCTCTGCAGCCGTAGGCTCTGGCTACTCAACACCTGGACCTGAAAAGGGCTATGAGTACAAAACGTCAACGAACGCTGAGTAGAGTGGCAACCAACTACTAAGAAGTAAAGGTGGATAGGTACCTGTTGTTTTCCAATTTCTTTCTTTCTTTAACTAATTATTCTTTCTTTCACCACTTGGTTTAATTATCAGGTCTCTTTCTTGATCTCGAATGTTCCTCGTGGGAACGATTTTGATTGCAGTCATTTCCGAAGAGTAGAAGTAGCACGTGGTGCTCTCCTAGCCGGGAGAGTCCACCGTGGTGGTCATACACCCAGTCAACCACCCCAAAATCATGGATAAACGTAACGGTGACTATGGCAGGCACGATAAATGCACGGGTAGCTACCCCGCACTGGCACGCAGTTAGTCGTTTCTGTTAGCGGGTGCACCCAAAGCACAGCACGGAACCAGTATAGGGCATAGCCCTTTCAGTAACAGGGGCTAGCCCTTAAGAACCAAACAGGGGTCTCGCCCCTCCACAGTCCGCGCACCCTCGCCTAACTACCCTGGTTTGCCCAGTGGGCCTAACAAGTCGATGTAAGGCAGCTAGCTGAACCCCGGGCCCCATGGGGTGGCTAGCTCTCTCCCTACACTAGCAGCTCTCCTCGATACTGTGCACGCGAGGGCCAAGAAGTCGGTATAGAGTGGCCAATCCTAACCTCGGATCCCAACCCAAGGGCGGCTAGCTCCGCTCTGCACTAAACAGGGGGACAGTCACTCTCCTTGGTACTCCGTACTCAAGGGCCAGCTTACTTCCCCACTCACATTCCCATTTCCATTCCATTTATTTCCAGGAGCTCTACTCCTAATTCCCTGTAAAGTTCATGCTCATTGATGAGAACCTCATCATGAGCCATAACTAGCTCATTTTGACCCAATACAAAGGATAAAAGCTCCTACATAACTCAAGGAAAGGCTTAACTCAGAGAATTCTGAGTTTAAGGAGAAAACAAGTCATAAGGGGTAAAAATGCAATTTTACCAGTATAATCTGCATACAGGGTAATTCATGGCCCAAACACAGGTCAAAGCAACTTAATAAGAATAAATGTGGGATGAAATGATCTAGCAAGAGCTACAGCAATTCCAAGAAACTAAATGATAATCTGTAACCCTAAAACAACCCACTTCAATTCACAAGGTTCGAGGCAAAGTAAAAATAGAATAAACCCTCTAAAATTCATAGAAAAATAATCTCTAGGGTTTAGAACCTTCAATTTGGCCTTCAGAACCCATTTTGACCTACATTGAGAACCATGCCCAATTAATAACTTAATTTGGGTTTTTGCGTAAATTGACCGGTCAAACAAGGTTTAATATAGAAATGAAATTCACCATCAGATTCCTTAGGTCCTAATTAGTCATGTATAAAAACTTGAGCCTAAGAAGAAACCTCCTTGACCGACTTTACACTTTGGTCCTCATATATTTACTCTTTGGCCCTCAACTTTTGAACCCTCGCATTTTGGCCCCTAACTCTCCTTCGTTCTTTGCGATCAGGTCCCCCCTGCAAAACCTGCCAGCACCATGCTCCGGCGACCTTGCGCGGAGCATGGCGCCGCGCAGGGTGAGGGGGGGGACCTGGCAAGTAAACCGAGGGTGCCCTGCGTCGTCAGCCGTCGCAGGGACACCCCCCTGGTCGTTATGACCCACCATACCGGCCGTGCGAACGCACGGACGGTATGGGTTCTTGTTTCCGGCCATCCTCCGGCGAGGGAGACACGTCGTCTCCCTCCGCCTTCCTCCCTGTTTGATCCCTATAAATACCCCCCGTTGCTCCACCGACCGGGGCAGCTCGGATCTGACGGAGAAAACCCCCAACTTTCCTCTCTTCTCTCTCCGGCAGACGCTCACCAGCTCCGGCGGTTCCTCCCCCTTCTCCTCTTCGCTCTGCCGCAATACCAGCAGCAGAGACTTCCTCCCCTGCTCTTCCCGCGCCACGCCGCACCCAGCTGGCGCCTCTCCGGCTCTCTGCTCGCCGCCGCCCCTTTCCCTGAGCATCGTCTTCTCCGGCGACAGTCGATACGACTGTCGCCCTGTTCCTCCCCCTTCGTCCCTGCAAGTAAGCTAGAACTACTCCCCTTCTTCTCCTCTTTCTTTCCCCACTTTCAATTTATTCAATTAAGCCCTCGACCGACCCTGACCATCGTCACCCCCTTCGTCTCCGGCCACCCTCCGGCGAGATGCTCCCATCGCTCCACAGCCTCACACACCTCGCCGACCCTCACCGCACCTCCACCTCATCACACTGAGCACCCCCCACCCCTTCACTGCCACTCCACACCTCCGTAACGCTTCCCCCAACAAACCCATCCTCCGACCCACAGTCCGACCTAGGGCAGCCCTTGCACGCCGCCCCGCGCCTCGCCACCACCCACACGAGCTTCGCCGCACCCTGGCGAAGCTCCTGGCACTTTCTGATTAGGCCGAGAGGCTATTTTTCTGTGAACAGGCCACCCGACCTCCGCCGCCATTGCCGTGCAGAAGGAGCTGCTTCCGCCTGCAGCTACAGGCACGCCACGCTCAGCGCCACGCCCAGATCCGACTCCCAGGCCTTGCGAGGCGTTTCGACAAAACACCAGGCTCGCAGCTAAGGCAGAAGGCTTCGCGTGACGCCGCGATCTCCTGCTGTTTTCCCAGCTGCGGGCGCGCAATTGAGGTGGGACATTTAGTCCCACCTCGGAAAAGTCCGAAGAGGCGCAGCGATATAAGACGCAAAAGTGCTGGAGGCTTACTGCCTCAGCACACGGGGTGAGGTCCCCTTCACCCGCCCGGTTACCCGGTCTCGTCCGCGCTCACGCCCCGCGGACCTGACCCGACCCGACTTAGACTGACCTGCACTCCTCGCCCACCACGCACGCCGGTGGGCCTGGACCCGGGCACGACCCGTACCCGATTACCCGGCAGCTCTGGGAGAGCTTTCCCAAGAGTGGTTTCAGAGAGAGAGAGACGCGGGGGGAGAGGGTAGAGTAGGTTTTGCCTCTGACGTAAAACTCTGAAGTGTGCAGGCACAGGTGAAGAAGAAGGACCGCGGAAGAAGAAGGAAGCTGAGGGAGACACTGTAGCAACAGGCAGTTTAAGTCGTCTGATTTGGAAATCAGACGACGTCCTGAAGGGAGAAGAAGAAAGAAGGAGGGGCGACGTCCGGACTGGAAAAAGAGAAGAAGAAAGAAGAAGATCTGAAAAGCAACAGAAGAAGGCGAGGCAGGGAAGAAGACGAAAGAACAAGGGAAGAACTGAAAGAAGAAAAACAAAGAAGAAAGAAGAAGATCTGAAGAAAGACAGAAGAAAAAGGAAGAACTACTGGAACAAGAAGAAGAACATCACCTCTGTAGACAAGAAGAAGAAGATCTGAGACGAGGAGAAACAAAGAAAAAAAGACACCAAATTCTTTCTCTCTCTTTGTTTATTTTTTGTAAAAGAAACATGTATATCTCTAGAATACAACTTGCTCCCTGAGTTCAACCTCGGGAACTCTTTTATTTTCCGAGTAAAAAATTTTATATTTGAAGTGATGGCAATAACTGGCTATATTACATCGACATAACAATTAAACCCGGTTATCTCTCTCGAAGCCATCGCTGTCAATTTGGCGCCGCTGCCGGGGGAGCAACGGCTATTCTAGAGGTAAAACATTCCTGTTTCTTTTTAATTTCTGATAATCTCCTCTCTTTTGTGCAGAAAACTACAGGAAATCAAGAAGACAAGCAACCGCACAACAACCACTCCGAGGACAGGTAAATTTTCTTTTCCTCTCGCTATTAACCCCTAAAAAAAGAAAGAAAAGAACAAGCAATATAGGGCTAACCTGTCTTCCATACTTAGTAACCATAAAAGTTGCATGTTTTCAACTCATTATTCCTGCACACTATTAGGGGTATTTAAGGGCTAACACATTCTTGCTTGAGCCCTAATTACCCAACAAAGAATTAACTAGACTAAGTAGAGCCAACCTAGGATCCAACACTAAGGATTTAGAGACACACTTCTTAAGCAAGAATTGAGAAAACCAAATGAAGTGTGCCCAAGCCCTTGTCTGAAAATACCTATTCAAAGGAAACCTAAAACAATTGGCTCTCTAAACACTTGAACCCTAAAAGAAAGGACCCAAAAAGCTCTCAAAGGAACAAGAGGTAAAGTTGACTCCTTGGGTCAACCAACCTTAAGATTAGGTCACTTTCTCACTCAAAATACCTAAGAGTTCAAGTGTAACTTTAAGCACCCTGATCTTAAGCTAAAAATTGGTAGACTTAAGAGGTCAAGATCCCCATTCTGGTCTACCTGGACCCGCAGTGACAAGAGAGGTCGGGTGGGGGAAACCCTGTAACCCGTGGGGATGCTCTACCGTGTAGGGGTCTTCGCGGGACTCTCCCTCTCTGGCTGCCCAGGTAATTCTCAGGTGGACGATCTTTCTGATCAAGGGGTCCATCTGCCCCACACCTCTATAGTCACCCAACACATTTTTGGGTGCCTTGATTGGGTCCAGCACCTTCTAAACTTACCTCTTCCAACTGTGCATGTACGGAAGGAGGTCTCTAAGACCACCCTTAAGACCTCCTTTAGAAATTCGCTCTCGTCAAGGCCAAGCCTCGACGCCCGTGTTTGTGCAGAAACACCCTCACATTATTCTCTCTTCTGATTCAGAACCAAGTTCTTCTTCTTCCCCCATCATGGCTCAGCCAGT
Organism: Thalassia testudinum; assembly: GCA_037157565.1. Taxonomy (NCBI): domain Eukaryota; kingdom Viridiplantae; phylum Streptophyta; class Magnoliopsida; order Alismatales; family Hydrocharitaceae; genus Thalassia; species Thalassia testudinum. The sequence continues at coordinate 63,686,065 of JAZHRO010000039.1, forward strand.
TGAGGAAGAAAATAATCTGGAACACCAGCTCCAGCGACTCAATGACCTCTTCCAAAACTTCGTGCACCCACCACAGCGTCCTATGATGCGGGACCACTACAATCCTGCTGCGGTGGCCATTGAACCTCGAGTCAGAATCCCGACTGGAGGACCTGATTCCGAACTAAAGCCCAACATGATTCATGCTATACCTAAATTCCATGGGCTTAATTCTGAAGATCCCTTCCAGCACATCAAACAGCTAAAGCATCTGGCCCACACTTTTGGATCAGATGCGCAAAATCGGGACATTCTTCTCATGAAGATGTTCTCCTTTTCTCTTATGGACAAGGCCGCCCATTGGTATCAAACTCAGACCCGGCCGATCAACACTTGGGAAGAACTTCAATCCGAGTTTTTGAAAAAGTTCTTTCCCGTTGGTCGGACCAACGCCTTGCGCCATCAGATTACACACTTCACTCAACAATCAGGAGAACCTCTTCATGAGGCATGGGATCGTTTTCAGGAACTCATGAGGAAGTGCCCCCATCACGGAGTTCCTAAATGGGAACAAGTCCAATCTTTTTACCAGGGACTCCGTGAGGACATCCGCCTTTTCGTCAATGCAACTTGCGGAGGAAACATCATGGGTCAACATGAAGACACCGTATGGGAGATTCTCGAAAACATGTGCGAGAACTCCATCAACAATGACTCCATGGGATTATTCGACAGGACGAATACTCGCGCAGCGACGAATCTTAAGGGAGCACATGAGACGCAGGGCCTGTCCGCATCAGTCGACCTGGAATTAATGGCCAGTCGATTGGACAAGGTCTCAATCATTGAAAAGAAGGTGGATGAGCTGACTCAGCACTTGCAGCGAGCCACCTCCGCGCGTAACTCCTTTGCACAACCTCCTTCCACACAGGAGACTGTGCAAAACATCCTCCACCGATCTTCCCCTGGGATGGATCCATATCCATCCCCATCTGATTCTTGGACTGGAAGATCATCCGATCCTTTCTACACCAGCCGGGGGAACTCCATTCCTCCTTTCCCTGATTCTCAGGAGGTTCCTCAGACCTGCGAGGACCTCAACGCCATCCAGAACGACCCATTCTCCAACACTTACAACCCTGGATGGAGAAACCATCCCAATTTTCAGTGGGTGGGAAATTCCCAAACCCAAAGACCACCTTTTCAGTCCCACCCACAGCCCTCTCGTCACTACCAGCCGCCTCAACCTCGGCCCAACCCTACTTATTCATCAGGGCCAAATCAAGATCAAATGTCCTTAATCCTTCAGACTCTGGCTGACATTCAAAAAACGAATGCGGCTATTCAGAAACAGCACAAGGACGAGCTTACTGAAGTTAAAACTCAACTGGCCCAGTTGGCAAATTCTCGCCAACCAGGCACACTCCCTTCCCAACCTCTTCCTAACCCAAATAACGTGCCAACCCAGAAGCGCGTTATGAATCCAAATTTAGGCCACGCCCAATGGATTTATCAGGCTCCTACTGCTCCATCTCCAGACGAGATGGAAGCCTCAACTTCTTATGCGGGATTTCAGCAGCAGCCACCCCTCCTACCAAACCCAAACCAAAATCAGGCCGGATTAAATTCTGTAACAACACGTAGTGGTAAGACAACTCAAGACCCGCATTATCCAAACCACTCCCAGCCTGATAACCATGACCCTAGGATAGTTATCCAAGGTACCGCTGTTCCAGATCCACAACCTGGACCAATCCTAGAAGAACCAACCAAGATCCCGTTTCCCGAGGCCCTGACCAAGGGAAAGAAGACCACCAAACCCGTGGCCCCTGAGGAGGACCTGGTCAAGCTCTTTAAGCAGGTCCACATAAACATCCCCTTGATGGATGCAATCCGCCACGTACCAGCTTACACACGATTTCTAAAGAATATATGTACACCCCAGCGTAAGCCGCGAACCAAGGGAGGGAGCCCAATTGTTCTGTCAGAGCAAGCCAGCTCTGTAATCCTTAGTAGACTCCCACCCAAGGCAAAAGATCCTGGAACTCCCCTGATTTCCTGTAAGATAGGTGGTACCCAATTTGATAGAGCATTGTTAGACTTGGGTGCATCCATAAACCTGATACCCACATCCTTACTTGACCATCTAGAAGAATCTGAGCTGAAACCAACCGAGGTGACATTACAATTAGCAGATCGATCTATAAAGTCACCAAAAGGGATTCTCGAAGATGTTATCGTGAGAGTACGGGATTTCTATTTTCCAGTGGACTTTATAGTCTTAGATATGGATGCACCTGAGAACCCTAGGGATACACCAATCATTCTAGGGAGACCTTTCTTGGCTACTGCTAGAGCCAACATCAGCTGTGAGGAGGGCCAAATAGAGCTTAAGTTTGGAGATCAAACATTGAAAATTGATATATTTAAGGCCCAACAAGGAATTAATTGCGGCGTCATCAAACAAATTTATGACATCAAGACTTTGGTTGATGAATCACACCTCCAGAATGACTCGATTATGCCTCATCAACCACAGAAGGATCTTGACCCGCAAACAGAGGAGTTGAATCCAGATATGAACAACCCAGTAACTCCCACCCTTGAACCTCACATCTATACTGAACCACCCGCTGCTGCTGAAAACCCCATCCTCGAACTGAAACCCCTTCCCGCTCACTTGAAATACGTATTTTTGGGTTCTAATCAGACCTTTCCTGTGATTATTAATTCCAACCTCAGTCCTGAATAGGAATCCCGTCTGATTATTGTCCTCCAGCAACATCGCAGAGCCATCGGATGGACTCTCGATGATCTAACTGGAATAAGTCCCTCTTATTGTACTCATCATATCTATTCAGAAGAGGGCACACGACCTTCTCGTGAAATGCAGAGACGCTTAAACCCCAATCTGCAGGAGGTCGTGAAAAAGGAGATCATCAAATGGTTAGATGCCGGAATCATCTACCCGATCTCCGATAGTCGTTGGGTGAGCCCAATTCAGGTCGTGCCCAAGAAGGCAGGACTCACCACTATAACGACTGAGACCGGAGAAATCATTCCTGCCCGATTAGCCAATTCGTGGAGAGTCTGTATAGATTACCGTCGACTCAATTCCTCCACGAAGAAGGATCATTTCCCACTACCCTTCATTGATCAAATTCTCGAAAAACTAGCGGGAAATAGGTTCTTCTGCTTTCTTGACGGGTACTCCGGTTATAACCAGGTGGCAATCCATCCTGAGGACCAAGAAAAGACCACGTTCACCTGCCCCTTCGGAACATACGCTTTCCGAAGGATGCCTTTCGGTCTTTGCAATGCACCCGCTACTTTTCAGCGATGCATGCTTGCCATATTCTCAGATATGGTAGGTGATTATCTGGAAGTCTTCATGGATGACTTTTCAGTTTTCGGAGCATCATTCGACGATTGCCTCCAACACTTGGTCCAGATACTCAGGCGGTGCATCGATGTGAATTTGGTTCTTTCCTGGGAAAAGAGCCATTTCATGGTGCCTGAGGGAATTGTCCTGGGACACTCAATTTCGGAGAAAGGTATCCAAGTGGATCGAGCTAAGGTGAATCTGATTTCTCACCTTCCTATGCCTAGCTCGATCAGGGACATCCGATCCTTTTTAGGGCATGTCGGTTTTTATCGACGATTTATCCCTGATTTTTCAAAAATCGCACGCCCCCTGACCACTCTTCTCTCCAAGGATGTTCCCTTCGAAATCTCCAAGGAATGCACTCAAGCATTTGAAATCCTGCGTGACCGAGTCACCCAAACCCCGATCCTACAGTCCCCTGATTGGTCTCAACCCTTTGAGATCATGTGTGATGCATCCGACTTCGCTGTAGGAGCGGTTTTGGGACAGAAAATTGACAAGAAACCTGTGGTCATTTACTACGCCAGCAAAACACTCGATGAGGCTCAGCGTAACTATACGGTTACTGAGAAAGAGCTGCTAGCTGTAGTATTTGCCCTAGAAAAGTTCAGATCATACCTTCTGGGTTCCCGTGTCATCATATACTCGGATCACACAGCTGTGAGGCATCTCCTTGCAAAGAAGGACGCGAAACCTCGATTAATCCGATGGATCTTGCTGTTGCAAGAATTTGACCTTGAGATTCGCGACAAAGCAGGAAAGCAAAACGTGGTAGCTGATCACTTGTCCCGTCTTCCTTCTGAAATAATTGACCCGTCCGGACCCATCACTGAGCATTTTCCCGATGAGCACCTGCTGACTATTGGTACTAGCCTTCCATGGTTTGCTAATATAGTAAATTACTTGGCATCTCATCAGATCCCGTCCGATTGGCCGAAGGCCAAGAAAGACAAATTACGCTCCGATGCCAAGTATTACATTTGGGAAGACCCGTACCTCTTCCGCATAGGTGCCGATCAGATCATCCGGAGATGTGTCCCGGAGGGGGAAGTCAACAATATCCTCTCTTTCTGCCATGACCAGGCATGCGGTGGCCATTTTGCCGGACATAAAACCGCATCAAAAGTCCTCCAGTGCGGCTTTTACTGGCCCACACTGTTCAAAGACGCATACAGTCACTGCAAGGCATGCAGTCGTTGCCAGACTTTGGGCAACATGAGCCATCGTGACATGATGCCTATGCAACCGATTCTAGTATGCGAAATCTTTGATGTTTGGGGGATTGATTTTATGGGCCCCTTTCCTGTTTCGGATGGTTTCGAATACATTCTGTTGGCTGTGGACTACGTGTCCAAATGGATCGAAGCCATACCGACCCGAACCTGTGATCACAAAATCGTTCTCAAATTCATTCATCAACACATTTTCTCAAGGTTCGGGATTCCTCGTGCAATAATCTCTGATGGGGGGACCCATTTCACAAATGCTCAGTTTAGGTCACTGATGACCAAATACGGGGTGTCTCACCGAATCTCTACTCCTTACCACCCCCAAACTAATGGTCTAGCTGAGCTGTCTAATCGGGAGATCAAGAAAATCCTGCAAGTCACTGTTCGACCTGACAGGAAGGACTGGTCGTCCCGACTTCCGGAAGCATTGTGGGCCTATAGGACCGCCCACAAGACCCAATTGGGCATGTCTCCCTTTAGACTGGTGTACGGAAAGGCATGCCACCTTCCCGTAGAACTGGAGCATAAAGCCTATTGGGCAGTACGGAACTGTAATCTAGATCTTTCCAAGGCTGGGACCCACAGAAAACTCCAAATCAGCGAGATCGATGAATTACGCCTAGACGCGTACGAGAACTCGCAAATCTACAAGGAGCGGGTTAAAGCCTTCCACGACAAACACATCTCGAGAAAGATCTTTCATCCTGGTCAAAAGGTCCTACTCTTTGATGCCCGACTCAAACTCTTCCCAGGAAAACTGAGATCTAAGTGGGTCGGACCATATTTGGTCCGACAGGTTTTTGGAAATGGAGCAATCGAAATCAGTCCACTCAGCCACGATTCTGAACCTTTCATCGTGAACGGTCAGAGACTCAAGCCGTTCATTGATGTAACTTCTACTGATTTGGCTAAGGCATCTTATATCCTCCTTTCCCCTTGAGCTTATTGCGCCCAGCCGATGGCGTAAAACTCAGCGCTTAATGGGAGGCAGCCCGTCATTCTCTTTGTAAACCTGAAACTTGTTCTGACACCTTTTAGCACTCGAAGTTCACCCTTGTAGACAGCCGACCCCAACTCAGATGCTTGCATCTGGGATTTGAAATCGTCCGCAAAAATTCAACCCGACCCATCCACTCATCCAAATTTCTGTCTTAAGGAATGAACTAAGACCCCCTAGGTTACAATGAGGACATTGCAAATCTTAGGCATGGGGGGGTATGAAAGTGCAAAACTTGTAAGAAAAGGTTTCAAACAAAAAAAAAATTCACATATGCCAAAAACACCATAAAAATTAATTAAAAAAAAAAATTTTCGAAAAAGAATAAGAGGAAAAGAGGAGAAGGAAATTTTGTGAAGGAGAAAAGAAACAAAATGAAAAAGGAGCACAAAATTATGAGGAAAAGTGATAGTCATTAGTAAGGAACTAAGGAATTAACCTAAGTTCTAGACCTCATTCAAGAAAAGTGCACAAGGAGATTAGTAAAGAATGCAAACCTTAGGCATTCTTGAATAGACTCTTAGTACCCATTAAGATCTGGACACTCCTCAAGAGGTTGAGGAAAATGAAAAGCTGAAGTATTAGGTCTAAGGCTTAGGGAGTATTCGGCCTCGTTAACTAATTTTTGGTTTACGGGACTCGGTAACCTAAGCACCCTAACCTCACACACAGCCTGGTTCAGTAAGCGTAAAAATCAGAATCACGCAGAAGCGTCGTAAAATTCTGAAAAGAACACCTAGAATAGGAGCGGCCGATCAACACAAGTTGATTTGGACGAGTTCCCAGCGCGGAGAGGCGGGAAATCCCCTCGAAGATGCGTAACAAAATATCATCTCCTCGGTGCTTGTCTCTTAGGATATTTACATATCCTACTGGGGGCATGTAACCACTCTGCTGGTTCAGATTCCATGGATGGCATTATCTCGAAGTGTCAATTGCCAGGGTCTGGATTCGGCCACGGAACATCATGGATGGGATTATCTCGAAATCTCAATAGCCAGGGTTCCGGGGGTTGCCATGGGCGGCGCTATCTCGAAGCATCGATCGCCAAGAACCCTTGAGGATTGATGATGGGAGCAAGGAATCTGATACAGACCGTGTTGAAAAGCCAATCCTAGGCTAGAACTAAAAAGAAAAAGAGAGAGAAAACTCTCCAAACAGAAAAACTTTCTATCTCTCTCTTACAAAACGCACTGCGAACTGAGCCAGGGCTAAAATCATTTCAAGCACGGGTGCTTTAACCACAAAGTCCAATAAACCTTAGGTTAGTTCTTGTGGACCTTAAAAACCTTTGCTAAAGACTGAGGCTAAGGCTAGACAGATTTGGATCTTGATTGGTACTAGAGTACCTTTTAGGCCTATGGTCAGCATTCTAACCTAATCTATGCTCAAATAAAAAAGGCACTTATCTAAAACTATTAAAAACTTCATGGTCTAGAACAAGGGTTGAAACCTTAAGTTTTTGCTAAGGGACTAGCAAAAGCTAGGCATGGGGGTATGATGAGAACCTCATCATGAGCCATAACTAGCTCATTTTGACCCAATACAAAGGATAAAAGCTCCTACATAACTCAAGGAAAGGCTTAACTCAGAGAATTCTGAGTTTAAGGAGAAAACAAGTCATAAGGGGTAAAAATGCAATTTTACCAGTATAATCTGCATGCAGGGTAATTCATGGCCCAAACACAGGTCAAAGCAACTTAATAAGAATAAAAGTGGGATGAAATGATCTAGCAAGGGCTACAGCAATTCCAAGAAACTAAATGATAATCTGTAACCCTAAAACAACCCACTTCAATTCACAAGGTTCGAGGCAAAGTAAAAATAGAATAAACCCTCTAAAATTCATAGAAAAATAATCTCTAGGATTTAGAACCTTCAATTTGGCCTTCAGAACCCATTTTGACCTACATTGAGAACCATGCCCAATTAATAACTTAATTTGGGTTTTTGCGTAAATTGACCGGTCAAACAAGGTTTAATATAGAAATGAAATTCACCATCAGATTCCTTAGGTCCTAATTAGTCATGTATAAAAACTTGAGCCTAAGAAGAAACCTCCTTGACCGACTTTACACTTTGGTCCTCATATATTTACTCTTTGGCCCTCAACTTTTGAACCCTCGCATTTTGGCCCCTAACTCTCCTTCGTTCTTTGCGATCAGGTCCCCCCTGCAAAACCTGCCAGCACCATGCTCCGGCGACCTTGCGCGGAGCATGGCGCCGCGCAGGGTGAGTGGGGGGACCTGGCAAGTAAACCGGGGGTGCCCTGCGTCGTCAGCCGTCGCAGGGACACCCCCCTGGTCGTTATGACCCACCATACCGGCCGTGCGAACGCACGGACGGTATGGGTTCTTGTTTCCGGCCATCCTCCGGCGAGGGAGACACGTCGTCTCCCTCCTCCTTCCTCCCTGTTTGATCCCTATAAATACCCCCCGTTGCTCCACCGACCGGGGCAGCTCGGATCTGACGGAGAAAACCCCCAACTTTCCTCTCTTCTCTTTCCGGCAGACGCTCACCAGCTCTGGCGGTTCCTCCCCCTTCTCCTCTTCGCTCTGCCGCAATACCAGCAGCAGAGACTTCCTCCCCTGCTCTTCCCGCGCCACGCCGCACCCAGCTGGCGCCTCTCCGGCTCTCTGCTCGCCGCCGCCCCTTTCCCTGAGCATCGTCTTCTCCGGCGACAGTCGATACGACTGTCGCCCTGTTCCTCCCCCTTCGTCCCTGCAAGTAAGCTAGAACTACTCCCCTTCTTCTCCTCTTTCTTTCCCCGCTTTCAATTTATTCAATTAAGCCCTCGACCGACCCTGACCATCGTCACCCCCTTCGTCTCCGGCCACCCTCCGGCGAGATGCTCCCATCGCTCCACAGCCTCACACACCTCGCCGACCCTCACCGCACCTCCGCCTCATCACACTGAGCACCCCCCACCCCTTCACTGCCACTCCACACCTCCGTAACGCTTCCCCCAACAAACCCATCCTCCGACCCACAGTCCGACCTAGGGCAGCCCTTGCACGCCGCCCCGCGCCTCGACACCACCCACACGAGCTTCGCCGCACCCTGGCGAAGCTCCTGGCACTTTCTGATTAGGCCGAGAGGCTGTTTTTCTGTGAACAGGCCACCCGACCTCCGCCGCCATTGCCGTGCAGAAGGAGCTGCTTCCGCCTGCAGCTACAGGCACGCCACGCTCAGCGCCACGCCCAGATCCGACTCCCAGGCCTTGCGAGGCGTTTCGACAAAACACCAGGCTCGCAGCTAAGGCAGAAGGCTTCGCGTGACGCCGCGATCTCCTGCTGTTTTCCCAGCTGCGGGCGCGCAATTGAGGTGGGACATTTAGTCCCACCTCGGAAAAGTCCGAAGAGGTGCAGCGATATAAGACGCAAAAGTGCTGGAGGCTTACTGCCTCAGCACACGGGGTGAGGTCCCCTTCACCCACCCGGTTACCCGGTCTCGTCCGCGCTCACGCCCCGCGGACCTGACCCGACCCGACTTAGACTGACCTGCACTCCTCGCCCACCACGCACGCCGGTGGGCCTGGACCCGGGCACGACCTGTACCCGATTACCCGGCAGCTCTGGGAGAGCTTTCCCAAGAGTGGTTTCAGAGAGAGAGAGACGCGGGGGGAGAGGGTAGAGTAGGTTTTGCCTCTGACGTAAAACTCTGAAGTGTGCAGGCACAGGTGAAGAAGAAGGACCGCGGAAGAAGAAGGAAGCTGAGGGAGACACTGTAGCAACAGGCAGTTTAAGTCGTCTGATTTGGAAATCAGACGACGTCCTGAAGGGAGAAGAAGAAAGAAGGAGGGGCGACGTCCGGACTGGAAAAAGAGAAGAAGAAAGAAGAAGATCTGAAAAGCAACAGAAGAAGGCGAGGCAGGGAAGAAGACGAAAGAACAAGGGAAGAACTGAAAGAAGAAAAACAAAGAAGAAAGAAGAAGATCTGAAGAAAGACAGAAGAAAAAGGAAGAACTGCTGGAACAAGAAGAAGAACATCACCTCTGTAGACAAGAAGAAGATCTGAGACGAGGAGAAACAAAGAAAAAAAGACACCAAATTCTTTCTCTCTCTTTGTTTATTTTTTGTAAAAGAAACATGTATATCTCTAGAATACAACTTGCTCCCTGAGTTCGACCTCGGGAACTCTTTTATTTTCCGAGTAAAAAATTTTATATTTGAAGTGATGGCAATAACTGGCTATATTACATCGACATAACAATTAAACCCGGTTATCTCTCTCGAAGCCATCGCTGTCACTCATATTTCTCAGGCCAGCCATACCAGGTTTCATAATTTCTATTTCCATTCTCAGGTTATACACATGCAATTTGTAGCTCTATTCATATTCAGTTTATTCACAGATAGCTCGTGGTTCCAACATTCACCTTTCCATTTCCAAATTATATATATGCAGCTCATTTTACATCATTCCATGGTTATGACAGAAAGGTTACATTCAACAGTTAACTAACACAAATACTATATAGTTCGCAGGCAACTGTTATCCATTTACAGGCAATTGTTATCATTCTATCTACTCATTCAAGACTACAATTCATTCATTCAATACAGACAATCCGGTATTTCTAGTCCTAGGATTCATGCCATATCCTAGGTTCTAATCATTCATTACACACATGCAATTAGGTTGTAATTAAATTTAGGGGAAGCCACTCTACCAGTAAACCCAAGAGTAATGGGGGCTTGAACAGCAGGCTCACTTGCCTCAACAAGCCCCGAACCCGCAACAGAACAAGGTCCTATCACAAGGATCAATCACAAGAAAATACTCAGAAAAGTATAGAAAGTATTCTAGTAGCGGTATGACTAGGTTTTATTGTTTGTTATAGAAATGGCGTTGTAGTACAGATAGTCATTGCCACTATTACAATTTTACTCGGAAATAAAAGGTTTCCCGAGGTCGAACTCAGGGAGCAAACTATAATTCTAGAAGTACAATGTTTCTATTACAAAAATAAGAGAGAGAGAGAGAGAGGTAGATTGGTCTCTTGGCTTTTTCTTCTTCTCTTCTTTCTCTTTTGTCTTTGTCTTCTTCTTCTTTCTCTTCTCTTCTCTTTACTTGATCGTCCTTAGTTCTTCTTCTTCTTTACCTTCTTTCTTTTTCTTTCCTTCTTCTCTCTTTGATCTTCTTCATCTCTTTATCTTCTTCCTTTATCTTCTGTTCTTCTTGATTCTTCTTCTCTTTTATTCCTTCTTTTCTTTGCCTTCAGCTGCAGCACCTTCTCTTCTCTTCTTCTTCTTTACTTTGTCTACAGAGCTTCATCCGTCGTCTGATTTCTCAATCAGACAGCTTAACTAGTGTCTGCTACAGTGCTTCTTCTTCTTGCAGTCGTTCTTCTTCTTCTTCGTCCTCTTCTACGGTCTTCTTTCTTCTTCTTCTCTGCCTGCACACTCACATAGCTTGGTCAGAGTAAAAACCTACCCCTACCCTCCCCCGCGTCTCTCTCTTTCTCAGCTTTCGCTCAAAGGATCGCTCTCCCAGAGCCGAGTATTCGGGTACGGATTCGCGCCCGGGACAAGGCCCACCGGCGTGCGGTGGTGGGCGAGGAGTGCAGGTTGGGTATATGGGTCAGGCCAGGTCCACTGGGGGTGGTCGCGAACGAGGCTGGGTGAAGTGGGTGAGAGGGACATCACCCCGTGGTCAGGAGGCGAAGAGGCTATGTCACTTTTCCAATTTATGCGCGGGCGGTGTTTGAAATCCCATGATGTGGGACTATCCTCTGCGCTATCTTCGCGCGCGCCCGCAAGACGATTCCACCTCGCCCTCTGCTCAGCTGCAGACGCTGTCGACGCCAACTGATGAGGCGAAAGTCTTCACAAACTTCGCCCCAAGCTACAGCACCTGGGAACCTGGGGCTGCAGGGCCTGGAGCTCGCCCCGAATCTGCTTCAGTCGTCGTTAATGGCGGCTGGGGTGGCGACCCTGTCAGACAGAAGCACGACCCTTCGGCCCAATCAAACTAGCGGGGGACCTTCGCCGTGGCACGGCGAAGGTGGTGCGGGGTGCAGCAGGTCGTGGGTCGGCGTCTGGCGGCGGGGCTAGGTCGGACAGCGACCGGAAAAATGGGTCTGATCGGGGGAGTGTGGTGGGGGTGTGGAGAGGCAATGGGTGGGCCGAGGTTGTTCAGCGTGATGAGGCGGAGGTTCTGTGAGGATCGGCGAGTCATGTGTGGCTGCGGAACGATGGGGGCGTCTCGCCGAAGGGTGGCCGGAGACGAAGAGGGTGACGGCGGACAAGAGTGGTCGAGGGTTTAATCGAATGAAAAACAGTGAGGAAAAGAAAGAGGGGGAGGTGGGGAGTAGTTCTGACCTAGTTATAGGGACGAAAGGGGATGGAGCAGGGCGGCAGTCGTATCGACTGTCGCCGGAGAAGAAAATGCCCAGAGGGAGAGGGAGGCGGCAAGGAGAGAGTGGGAGGGCGCGTGCTGGGTACGGCGCGACGCGGGAAGAGCGAGCGAAGGTGGCTCTGCCACTGGTATTGCAACAGAGTGACGAGGAGGGGGAGGAAGAACCGCTAGAGCTGGTGGGCTTCTGCAGGAGTGGGAAGAGAGGGAAAATGGGGGTCTTTCTCTATCAGGACCGAGCTGCCCTCTTCTGCAGGCGGAGGCGGCTTTTATAGAGGCTAAGGCGGAGAGGTGGGTGGAGGACGGCCAGAGTAGGGACCCATACCTTCCGTGTATTCGCACGGAAGGTATGGCCTGCCGCAGAGATCATGGAGGTGTCCCTGCGACAGTAGACGTCGTAGGGAACACCCGGTTGAAAGGGCAGAGGGCCTCCCTCACCCTGCGCGGCGCCATGCTCCGCGCAAAGTCGCCGGAGAATGGCGCTGCTCAAAGTTTTGCAGGGAGGACCTAAGTGCAAAGAACGACGAAGACTTAGAGGCCAAAATGCAAGGGTTTCAAAAGTTGAGGGTCAAAAAGTAATAGATGGGGACCAAAATGCAAAGTCGGTCAAGAAGGTCTCTTCTTAGGCTAAAGTTTTTATGCATGACTAAATGGGACCTAAGGATTATAATGGTGAAATTTATTTCTAGATCAGACCTTGTTTGATCGGTCAATTTACATAAAAACCTAAATTAAATCATTAATTGGGCATGGTTCTCAATGTAGGTCAAAGTGGGTTCCCAAGGCCAAATTGAAGGTTCTAAATCCTAGAGATTATTTTTATATGAATTTTAGAGGGTTTAGTCAATTTTTAATTTACCTCGAACCTCGTGAATTGAAGTGGGTTTGTTTTAGGGTTATAGGATGTCATTTAATTCCTTGGAGTTGTTGTAGTCCTTGTTGGATCAAATCATCCCACTTTCCTTCTTATTAGGTTAGTTTGACTTATGTTTGGATCCTGAGTCACCCTGTTTACTGATTGTGTTGGTGAAATTGCATTTTTACCCCTTAGTTCCTATTTTCTTCACAAACTCAGAATTCTCTGAGTCAAGCCTTTCTATAAGTTATGTAGGAGCTTTTTCTCGTAAATCTAGGTTAGATGGTGCTAGTTTAGGGTTCATGATGAGGTTCTCATCATATTCCAACAAGTAGAGGAAATCATATGGGAAACATTGGTATCTTAATTACGGAAATCGAACCTCAAATGGACCCTAAACGGGTTAAAATAGGGATTCTGACTCAAATCAGACGTCTAAAACAACTTCCAGATGTCTTAAAAGAGTCCAGAGCCATACCTCATGTCCTCTGCTACTCCTCAGACGTCCAGGAACTCCACTGGACCGTCTGGACCCAGTTCCAATCGTCCAACAACCTCTCCGGACGTCTAGAAGCGCTTCCCGTCATCTGGTCCCTCGCCCAGACGTCTGAAGTGTGTGGGAGGGCGTGTCCCACGCCTTCCCGAAGCGACACCTGCGCGAATCAACCGAAATCTTCTAAAAAAGGTAAGGAACAGTGTCTCGACGGAGCGGCCTGCATGGCCGTATAAACAAGGAGACGTACCTTCGCGAAGCCTCCTCAGACGTCTGGCACCACCTCCAGACGTCCGCACCGTCGTCTGGTGGTCACTCCAAATGTCTGATTCTAGGAAAATCCCAGAACCAGAACCTGCCTTCGCCTTCTCCCGATGCGCGTGGCCGTGCCGCGCCCACTCGCCTGCTGCTTCGGCTACAGCATTGTCGGGGAGGACCTCCTCGACGCACTCCTTCGCCTTACGCACGTGTCGACCGACCGTGAGCTAACCGACGAGCTCCCACGTGAGCTCGCAAGCCTTCTCTCCTCCCCTTCTCACGCTGCTCCTCCTCTCCTCTTACATCGCTCCTTCTCTCCACCGCTCTCGCTCAACTGCTCTCACTGGAGGGTAGAGGAAGATGGTTGGGAAGTGGGGTGAAATGAGGGAGAGGAGGGGGGTTTATATAAGGTGTGGGGATTAGGGTTTTCGTCGAACGGAAGGAGAGAGAAGGAGAAGAAGTGAGGGACGTGTACTGTCTACGTGCAGCACGCGTGCAGATGCGAGCTCATACATGAAAATTTCGATTTTCAAACGTCTGGGAATGAGTCTAGACGTCTTGCAAGACATCTGACCCTCAGTCCAGACGTTTGAACTAAAGTACGGATGTCTTAAAAAGGCTTAATAACATGGGTCTTAAGAGCTAGCTTAGCTACTAGTTGTCAAGTGGTAGCTGAGTTAGAAGGAGTTCAGCTACCGTGAGTTGGGTAGAGCTAGAAGGTGCTGGACTAGAGCTAGGGTCAATTAAGTTGACCTAGCTTGAGCTTTCAGTGAACTAATTAGAGCTGAAATGAGCTAGCCTCAACTAAGTTGAGTTTGAATTAAGCTAAGTTAAGTTGAGTTGAGCTATCATGAGCTGCCATCCAGCTGAAATGTGCTGAATGGAACTGAGATGAGCTAAACCCAACTAAGTGGAGCTGGAATCCAGTTGTGATGAGTTGGATTTAGCAAGGATTTAGCTAAATTGTGACTCTTTTTCATCTTCTGCCTTCTAGAGTGTCAGGGTTTTGTGGGATCTAGCTTTCTACTAATCCCTAACACTCAAATACACACAATAAAAAAAACACAAATATGTAATGCATGCCTAACCTAATGGAATGCCTAAATACAACACAAAAACCCGATTGCGGAGTTAAAAGCCTAAGAGTTAGGTCTATTTTAGGGCACAAGAATGATGATAAACTGGTGTTTATCAGTGACCACTTCCCTTCGATCGATGTAGGATGACAAGTGGTCTCTCCTCTCCCTCTAGCTCCACCACATCGAGTTTTGTCCTCTCCCCCCGACTCAACCAACTCGGCTGTTGTTAGTGAGAATCGTCGTTTAAAATAGTGTCGTAGTATAGGACGAAAATCACTACCACATTTAAATTTATAAAGTGCTCGAAAATCACAAGTGAGTCCGAGGTCATTCGCAATGAGCAAATTAGAATTCACATACTAATCATAATTAGAAACAATAAGCATAATCAAATATTCAAGGAATGATAGAAATTTGCTCAAAATATTGTTCAATAATAGCAAATGTGTCTCAAGAAATTATTGGGATAAAAGAAGATCAAAACCCTAAAAATGGTGATTTGAATCATCACTTAAATCCCACATTTAAGCACATATCAAAGCATTCAATTTCTCAACGGTATCTTGAACCACTTATTCAAATATCCACATCAAATCAATAAGCCAACAATACCCACAATCAGACGTTAGCCCAAGGGCATCAGATGACTTAAGTCGCCAAGTCTCAGCACAAGGCACAGAACCAACACAGAGAATTAGAACCAACACAGTAAGCCTCTCGAAATCTTGCTAAGTGTTGAGCATATAGGCACGAATACCAAGGCACAAAACCTACCCCTACCCTCCCCAAAAATTCCTCCTTTATCTTAATTTCGGACCAAGTATAAATATATGGGTTAACAGGTAATTGGATCCAGAATAGTGAGTAGGCCCACGCGCACGTGACCGCAGGTGAGTGGGTGGCTAAGTGAGGGGACCTCACCCCCAGTGTTTGAGCCAATGAGCCCACGACAGATAACTAATTTATGTGCTATTCTGATTTCGTCCCACACAATGTGGGACTATCATCCAGGTCATCTTCTTCATGTGAGCTTCAGATGGATGTCTTAAGGAATTAGGTTGTTTCTTTGCTGCTTGCACTCGATTGAAGGCCTGGAGGGGTTCAGCAGACGAGTCCGCGTTGAGCGAGGACAATGGCTGGATGGATGGTGGTCGGAGTGGAGTGAACGTAGCTGAAGAAGATGGTGGCGACGGCATTGACCGTCGACAACCTGAAACTAGAAGTATGAGTGTGAAGCCCCAATTAGCACGTTCAGTAGAGTCGCCGTGAGGCGAGGAAGACGATGGTGGTGTTAGCGTGGTGGTTGGAGGTCTGTTGTGGTGTGGCGAAGTAAGAGAGGGTATCAAATTATGGGTTTGGTCAATAGTGGTCTCCAAGGGTCGAAAGCTTCAATAAAGTTAGGGCTTTTGATCCCTGGGGTTAGAGGAAGGTTGTGGTGGTGGTTGCGAGTTGTGTGGGTGCATGTGGCGGTTGGGCAAACCTCGCCAGAGCTTCACCAGACATGAAGAAGATGAACGAGGAGAGTAGTGAAGGCGATGAAATTGAGGTGTAAAGGGTCCTAATTTAAACTAGAGAGTAAGAGGGGAAGAGAGAGCCTAAGTATGGATGAAAAGAAGGAGTTGGCACCAGCTTTGATTGGGCGGCGTCGGAGATGATGAATCCTCCGGTGGTGAGAACGGTGACAAAGATAAGGATTGGAGAGCTTCTACTATGACCGGCGAGAAGCGGATGAGGTCGGGGAAGAAAGAGGACCGGCCAATTTGGTCGTTGGTCGATCTGAGGAAGACGTCGAGGAGGGTCATTGGAGCTACGGTCAGAGGCGGCCGAGGAAGGCGAGGAAGAGGCTTTTTGGCCTAGAACCGAGCTAGAAAACACGCTGGGATCAAGAGGAGCTTCTATAGAGGTATCCCAAGCTTTCAATTGCAAAGAATCCTTGCGAATTCCATGCAATTGAAGCAAGAGAAGCTCCTCTGATTTGGCAATTTCGCTAGGGTTCTTGAGTGCGAGTTAGGATTTGAGATTAAGTCCAATGGATTGCGCAACTTCTCTAGATCAATCCCTCCAAGTTTGGAGGGAATTGATCAAGAAACTAGAGAGAAATCCGTGATTGAATGATCATGGTTTAGGTATGAGGTGTTGTTCACACCTCCAATGGTGGCAGGGACCTGGTTGCAAAGATGATGAGAAAATTAGGGGCCTTTTTGTAAGAAACTTGAAATCTAGGGGCTTGAGTGTAAGAAATAGAGATCTTAGGGACTAAATTGCAAACTATATCAAGATGGACTTTGATTGGGCCTAAATTTTGGCTTTAACCTAATTTAGATCCAAGAAATCTAATGGTGAACTTGGATTTGAGTTTTGACCATGTTTGACTGAGCAATTTGCACAGAAGCTAAAATTAGAGCAAAATTTCGTCTGAAACTCTATTCTAGGTCAAAATAGGTTCAGATAGTCAAACTAAAGGTACCAAACCTCTTAGAATATTTTTTTATGAATTTTAGGAGATTTAGATGAATTTTATCCTAAATAGAACCTCTTCTATTTAAGTAGGGATGAAATTATGGTTTTGTATACTATTTTGGTTTTCGAAGTATGTGAAACCCTATTTCTGTCAGTGCTAACCCACGTTTTAGTCTTTAATGCTTAATTAACTTCTAATTTACCCTTGGGTGACCCCGTGGTTATTCTGCATTCATGATGTGATGTTAAAACTGCAAATTTAACCATATTTTATTATTTTCTCCCCAAAATGGATATGAGTAGAATTATTGTCCTTAGGCGACTCTTCAGGAGCATTTGTCTCTTAATTCCAACTAATTCAAGCTAGTTATGGCGAATTATAGTGTTACCATCATCGGCATCCATCAAGCTTCGACCTCAACCTCCCCCACCCTAAGCTTCACCACTCAAGCTCTATTGACTCAACCTCCACCACCCCAAGCTCCATCAACTCAACCTGTACCATGTTGCCCTAACCTCCATAGTCCTAACCCTTCTTCCCCAACTACAGTCAACCCATCGTGCCCCAACCTATCATGCATCCACAGTTGCCACTAACCTTCTTGCCTCAACCTACCCTCCTACACCTACCTCCTCGGAATGACCTCCAGCTCACCCACTACCACGCAACCCTAACCTCTATCGCTCGATGGTGCTCCCCAATAGGTGCATTTCGATGAGGGACTATTCAACGAAATGTCACTACGAGACATCGCCTCTTGGAACTCAATGTTCTTCTAATATGCCACTACAGTTGCATCGTTAATCTCCTCGCTCACGCTAGTCACATAGAGGCATTGGACCTTGCCTCCAATTTGATGGTTCAAGGCTCTATTTTCATGCTGGCATCATGGGTTCTTCGTTTACACCATGAAATGGTATAAATTATCAAACTAAACGTAGGATCATAGTCACCCAACACGTAGTCGTAAAACACTTTCGGAAAAACTTTACAGTCATTTATATCGCATTAAAAGCAAGGTATCTAATTGCATTTTGACGCATTACTTAGTCCTGTTTTCCACATACTCTAATCTAGATTTGCAGATCGAATGCATCACTGACCAAGTCTCTTTGATTTTGCAAAGGAAAATGCCTCACTTTTAGGAAAGCTATGAAATGACCCTTTCCAAGGATCGTTCGGAGTTTTTCCGAAAAGTTAAGGATGCGAACGTAAATTTTGACCCTTTTGAGTTGAGTGTGTGGGCTCTACAGGAAAAAGAGAGTTTTTAGAGGGGGAGGATCCGCAACTTTTCCTCTCTCTCTCTCCTCCCACACCACACACACACTCACGCACACCTCTGCTTCCCCTCCCCTCCAAACCCTAACCCATCCTTCTATAAAACCCCACGCCACCCCACTCCATCTCCACTCCACCACCACTTCCACCACCTCCATCTCCTTCCCTTGCTACTGATGAGCCACCAGCCATTCCCATCCCATCGCAGCCATGAAGAGGAAGGAGGAGGGCAGAGCGTGGAGGAGGGGGAGAGAGGGAGAGAGTGTGAAAGAAGAGGGAGGGCGTGGAAGGGAGATGAGAGAGGTCGCAGGAGCTCAAGGAGGAGGTCATGGGAGAGAGGAGGATGGTAGAGGAGAGATTCTTGACCTCCTGCAGCAGCTAAGGTCGCCGATGCAGTCACTGTGGGCGAAGGCCTGCGAGATGCAGGACCGTGCGAGGAGGTTCTACGTGCTGAATTTTTCTAGTATCAGACATCTGCAGCATCTGCCAGACGTCTAGAGCGGCAGCGAACGTCCAAAGCTGAAGCTGGAAATCTGAAAACTCGCGGAGTGCCGAGGTAAGCATCCTGAATGCGCATGCATGCGCGTACATTACGTACGTAATGTTGCGCTGTCGTGGTTTTAAACTTGCGAATGCGTGCGTAGGTACAGGTCTTGGAAAGGCACGCAAGCACACTCTTCGAGGTGCTTTAAGACGTCTGGACATCTCCACAGATGTCTGATAGACGCATCAAACTTTCAAGCCCACTAACAAACATCTGAGGTAACCTAGGACGACTGTAAAAGGGTTCCAGACGTCCACCAGCAACACAGGGAAGCAAGGTGAGGTTCTGAGGTCGTTTAAGATGTCTGGGTCTAGTCCCAGACGTCTGCTTTTAGATAGTATGCATGTTTTTGGCCGTTTAGGGCCCAATTGAAGTTGGATTATTCAAACGAAGTACCGTTGCTTTCCGCTAGAGTTTCTCTACGTGTTAGTGTCAATTATATATTATTTTGAACTCTTTTGATGTGACTTAGTCACTGATAAATGCCAGTTTATCATCATTCTTATGCATTAAAACAAACCTAGCTCTTAGGATTTTACTCCGCAAACTGGTTTTTAGGCTGCATTTAGGCATTAACTAGGTTTGGCATGCATTGCATTTTTTATTGTGTTTTTGATGCATTTTTGTGAGTGTTAGGGATCAACAGATATACAGATCCCTAAAACCCTAGCACTCAAGAAGGCAAATGGTGAAGGAGGAGCTCAGACTAGCTGGACTCAGCTTGATCTAGCTCACCACAGTTGGAACCTAGCTCACTTGGACTAGGGTTAGCTCATCCCAGCTCCATTCAGCTAGTCTCAGCTGAATGGCAGCTCAAGAGAGCCCATCTTAGCTCACCCTAGCTCAGGTTAGCTCAGATCCAGCTCAACTTAGTTGAGTGTAGCTCATCTCAGCTCCACTAGTCCACAAGGAGCCCTAGCTAGCTCACCTGAGATAACTGGAGTTCACCCCAGCTCAGATCCAGCTACATCCAACTCCACTCAACTCCAGCCAGCTGAAGATGAATTCATCCCAGCTCAGGAATCTCAAGTCCAGCTCCCGAGGACTCAGCTTAGCTCAACTTAGTTGAGCTGAGCTACCTTAGCTGCCTCAACCAGCTTGATCCACCCCGGGAGCACCAGACCCAACTCACCTCAGCTCATTTTGGTAGAAGCCAACTTACAATAGCTTGGCTTAGCAGCTAGCAAAGAACTAGCAAGCTAAGCCAGCTAAAGTAGCTCCATGACACCCTCTTCAGCAGCTGCCAGCTCCAGTTCAGCTCCAGGCTTCTCCCCCTCAGCTCCTCCCTCCAAACCCTAGCTCCAACACCTCCTCCTCTACTCCACTATTAGCTAAGCTAGCTTAGCTTAGCTTAGCTTAGCTATGCTCCATCTCCCTTGGCTTTTACCACCTAAAAACCCTACCTAGCAACTCCACCAATTAGCTCCACCTAAGCTCCACATAAGCTAACCCTACTTCCACCTCACCTTGGCGCCAACCTAGCTTACCCACTACCTCCAAAAGACACCATAAAGTGGCGCCAAAACCACCCTAACTACCTCCTTATTGGAGCCAATTTTTCCCTCCAAAACACCCCCACATCATGGCCCTACACATAACCCTACAACCCATCGTAGGCATCCACCTACCCTTCCTTCTAGAACCCTACTTGGCGCCACCTAAGCCCCTCTTCTAGAAGCCATTTTGATGCCAACTTCAAGGGGTGCCATCACCCATAACCACCACCTAGGTGCCCCTTGGGTTGGCGCCAATTACCCTTAGCCATAGGATCCCCAACCACCACCATCTTCCCATCTTAGCCCTCCATTTCAAGAGTCACCTTAACCCCCTTCCTACTCTATATAAACCCACCACCTACCACCATTTTAGAGCATCCTCCATTAGTGTATTATTCTACCTATACCCACCTACACCTACGGCCAAGAAGAAGGAGTAGAGAAGAAGATTAAGGGGGCACATCACCAGCCCCTTTGGTGCCTTCTTCTCCCCACTTTCTTCAACTTGTGCCACGCCAAGGAGGAGGAGCTTTCCACTTCAAGGAGGACGGCCAGGCAAAGGAGAAGAACCTAGGGTGGACGTCCACCCTTGGAGGAGGAGATTTAAAGGTGGTAGCTACCACCTTGGAGGACATCATTTGGAGGAGCATCTCACGCCAAGGAGAAGGAGTTGTCTTTTCAAGTCAAGGAGCTACTTGGCTTGGAGCAAGAAGCCCTCTTCTTCACCATCTATCTAGAGGATTTGTGTTTTATTTTTCTTGTATTTTCAATTATATTAGAAGCATTCTTCTATAGGTTTTGTGTGCACAATTTTGATTTAATGCAAATTGCCTTCTTTCAATTTCTGTTGCATAGCTTGTTACAAATTTTGCCTAGCAATTGTTTCACTCCCTCTCCCTAATTATTCTAGGCCGCCACGTGCCTAGGGTGAGCTTAAGGAGAGGCTCTACCAGTCACCTTAGGGAAGGTTTCCTGAATTAAGTATTAGTTGTTTTCTAGCTTTCAACAAAAACTTGCATGTTGCCTTTATTTCAAAAATCATAAAAACTATATATTCAAAAATACCAAAAAGAAAGTTGAGACTTATTTTCCAAGCAAGAGATTTAATTTTTGCAAACTTACCTCCTTGGATGACCTTAGATACCCCACTATCTAGGAATATAAATTTAAAAGCGAATATGTTTTTGTGCGTTGCAACGACTTAAAACCCTCAATTAACAAACTGCGCAAAAACGCGATCACTTTTTTGCGCCGTTGCCGAGGAGGCACGGCTTTGTATTAGTCATTTTCTCTTGCTTGAAGTGGATCTCATCCCCTTCTCTTTCTTTTCTTTTGTGTGTGCAGGAACTACAGCAAGAAAGCAGGAATTTGGAAGCTAAAGCTTAAAATTCATTTTCTTCCCGCGAATTTTCAGGTTGGTTCACTTTTCTGGACACATAGTTAATTAAAACTACCAAAAAAATATTAAACTTGTCTTTCAGAATCCCAAACATCTTAATTAAGTGGAGTGGTGTCCATTAAAATTCATTGTTTGCTTAAATATTTTATTAATGCCACTTCATTTCAAGTATTGGTGTTCTATTTTTCAGGTCCAGATTTATGTATGGACTTGAAAAATCAATTCCCAACACCATAGGCCTCCTAAAATCATAAAATTTTATACAGTGATTCCAAATTAAGTTAGGAACATCCGTTCCTAATTTCATATCAATTGACTTTGTATTTAATTTTTAAAAATTCGTAAAATACATAGGGGAAATTTAGAATTTTTAGAATTTTTATACTCATCCAATTTTTAGAATTTTTAGAATTTAGGGTCACAAATTTTGGACTAATCCAATTCGTAGGTATTTTACCCTCTGCAGTGTAAAATTTAGTATTTGGAATATTTGTGGGTATTTTGGACTTTTTGCTACTGTCCATGAATTTTTAGAATTTTTATACTCATCCAATTTTTGTAAAATTTAGCTTTCTGGAATCCTTGTGAAATTTTACACATAATATAAAATCACCAAAATTTTTTGAGGCCAGTGGTAATATTGAAAAGTCCAAAATACCCACAGATATCATTTCTGAACTTTGACACCAGTACAAATAAAAATTCAAAACAATTATCAAACAAATTTCTAAAATCTTACAAAAATCTTTTCTGGAATCCTTGTTTGATTTTACATAAGGTAGTGGTGTTGGTTGCATTGTTTGGACCACTACCTATTTAGAAAGCCTAAAAAGAATTCATTAGTAGTAATTTTCTGTATTAAGGTTCAAATCCAATTAGGGTTTCTTTCTTACTTTTTAGTCCCACAACATAAAGGAAATACATCATCACCAATACAACTTATTTTTCCTTTGATTGTGAAATTTCAAACTTGTTTGAACATTTAAAAAGAAAAACCCTAAAACACATTCAATTAAATTGAATCCTAAAAAACATAACTACAAAAATTGTGTGACAACTTGATTTGCATTTGAACCACTTTCCAATTCTTGCACACACACAAAAAATTGTAATAACAGGGCAATAACCCAAATTAACACCCACCACATTCCGCGTGCACTATAGTATCCTCGACCTAACTAAAATTCGTAGCAACTTGACCCCTAAGGCTTTATCAACTTAAGCTTGCTATATAAGTCTTAAGTTTTCTTTAGTTAATACCAATTCTGTCATTTATATCTGGTGTTCAGGCTAAGGGGCCGTGTCAAATTACTAGGCGCGGGTTTGTACAAGCACCTGGAGTTTTCCCTGGGAAACGTTTGGGCCCAAACCTCCCTTTAAACAACTTGGCTAAATTTGTTGACAGAACGAGTACTCACTATTGATTACTTATTTCCTACGTAGACTAAGTCTTAGGTTTATTGTTAGGGAGTCACACTTAAGTTAGGCCTAACTTTGATTATTTGAATTGTACACTTTCTCTCATCTCTTTCTCTTCTCCCCTCCAATTCTTCTAAAACAGTGCATGCACGGGCAACGGTCCCAAAAACCACACCTTGAGGGACCATCTGATTTCGCCCCCCGCAGCAGAAAATTGTTGTTTTCTTCTCCCTCCTCTTCTAAAAAAATGGAAAACCCAGGAAGCCGACAAAAAAATTTTGCTTCCACTTCTAACCCATCAGCCAACCCACAAGCTGACTTCACCCTCTCTCACCTCCCTAATTTGAAGCAACCAGAAATTCCAACAAGGCCAGGTGGCCGGTGGTCACGCTTGGGACCAGTTTGTATTTGTATTTTATTACTCGAAAATAGAAAATCTCCAAGGTCGAACTCAGGGAGCAACACTTGATTCTAGAAGCGTACAAAATCACAATTTACGATATATATACTGTTTTACAAAAAAGATTAAGAAAGGAAAATTGATTCTTTTCTTCTCTCTCTCTTTCTTCTTTTGTCTGCCTCTCTCTTTCCCTTTTCAGACGTCTGACTCCAAGGGTCAAACTACTTAAACTCCACTTGCTACAGTATAGCTACTGCTGCTGCTTCTTCTTCTTCAGCTGCTTCTGTTGGTTCTTCTTCTTCCTCTTGGCTTCTCTACTGTGCGAGGCCTTTTCTCTTGACTTCTCTTATTTGCAGCTAAGTGTCAACTTCACCTTTCCCTTGTTTCCTTCTTTTTCTTCCCTTGGTCTGCCGCTCCTCTGCTACAGTGCATCTTTCTTCTTCTTCTTTGCTGTGCATGTCCTCCTCCTCCTCCTTTTTCTGCTTTCCTTCCTACATAGTGCACGGTTAGGAAAAACCTAACCCCTACCCTCCCCACGTCTCTCTCTCTCTCTCAATATTCACTCCATGGTTCTCTCTCTCAGAGCTTTAACCGGGTATGCAGGTCGAGTAATGCACCCGGGACCAGGCACATCGGCGTGGGTGGTGCGCGAGGTGTGCATAGGCAGGGTAGTCGAATCTGAGTGCCAGGTACGTGGGGGAAATGTCGCGGACGAGGCATGGTGGGGGTGCGAGGGACCTCACCCTGGTGTGTTTCAAGGCAATAAGCCTGAAACACAAATTCAATATATGCATGCACACCCGCTCGCAAACTTCCGAGGTGGGACTAAAGTCCCACCTACTTTCCGCACTTACGCCCGCAACAGACTGCTTCGCAATTGCAGTAGGCGTGGAGTCTCTTGACTCTACTTGGAGTCTGGATGCGTGTGTGCTGCAAGCCCGCACCACCTGAGGGCTTCTCCTGGAGCCAAGCGCAACCTGGAGCGGAGAACAAGTAAGCTTGCTTTCTCGTTAATGGCGGACAGAGGCCTGACCCTGAAACCAATAGCATGGCCTTTCGGCCACATCAGACCACAGGAAAACCTTCGCTGTATCACGGCGAAGGTGAGGCGGGGGTTGGCTGGCCGCAGGGCGGCTTAGACGTGCGTGCCTAGGTCCCTCTGTGGCCGTGTTTATGGGTGTGTTCAGTGGGTGTTTAGGAAGGTGTTGGCGGTCGATGAAGGGGTGGATGGTGATCAGTGAGTGATGGCAGAAGTTCTGAGATAGGTGGCGAGGCGTGCGGGGGAGTGGAGTGACAGTTTCGCCTCGTCGAATGATATGCTGGAGGTGGAGAGGGTGATGGTGGTCGACATGTGGCAGTGAGTGGTTTAGGCAATAGATAAGGGGGAAATGCAGAGGGGGAAAAGGGGAATAGTTGTACCTACTTAGGATACGAAAGAGGGAGAAGTCGGCGAGCGGCTGTGCTGTCGTCGTCGGAGAAGATAGTGCCCAGGGAAGAAGATGGCGACGAGGAGGAGGTGCTGGAAGGTTCCTGCTGGTACGGCCAGGCACAGTGGACGACAGCGAGGGTAACCCTGCCACTAGTATGGTGGCAGGGCGACGAGAGCGGAGGAGGAGGGTCACCGGAGCCTGCGGGCGAATGGCCGGAGGAGGAAGAGACGAATTTTGAGGGAATTCCTTGGCCAAGATAAGCTCGAAGGAAGCGGCAGGGGCTACCGTTCCTTAAATAGGTGCTGGCTAGGAGGGAATCACGAGGAGGTGGCGTGGGCTCGTCGCTGGAGGCATGGCCGGAGAAAGACCCATACCTCTCGAGCGTTCGCACAAGAGGTATGGTGGCCGGCAGGGCATGGGAACCGGTCCATGCAGAAGAGGACAACGTAGGGAACCTTCCTTTCAAGTCTGGGGCCGGCTCCCTAGGTCTGTGCAGCGCCATCCTCCGCGCAAAGTCGCCGGAGGTATGGCCGGCGCAGTGCGGGGGCAAAAGGACCTATCTAAAGAAAGTGACAAGAAAGATAGGGGGTTTCTGCAAGGGTCCAAAAAGCTATGAGTCAAAAAGTAATTGTTGAGGATCGTTTTGTAAAGTGGGTCAAGGCGACCTTTCCTTAGGTCCAAATTTTGGTATAACCCTAATTTGGATCTAAGGAATCCAATGGTGAGGTTGGATTTTGGTTTGACCATGTTTGATCAGATATTTTGCATAAAAACCTAAATTAGGTCAAATATTGGGTATGGTTCTCAATCTAGGTCAAGAAAAGTTCTAATGGCCAAATTGAAGGTTCTAAATTCTAAGGGATATTCTTCCATGAATTTTAGAGTATTTAATTGATTTTTATCTTGCCTGAAACTTCGTGAATTAAACGGATTTGTTTTAGGGTTCCAGAATGTCATTTAATTCCTAAATTTTGCAATAACCCTTTCCTGATCGAATCATCTCACTTTTTCTCTTATAAAGCCCATTTAACCTGTGTCTAGACCCTTAGAAATCCCGTTTATGTACTTCAATGGTAAAATTGTAGTTTTACCCCTTGTGAATTATTTTATATTCAGATTTCCAATTCCCTGATTTACGCTTTCCCTTAGGTTTTGTAGGAGCTGTTGTATACTTAATTAGGTCAAAATGTACTAGTTAGGGTTCCTGATGAGGTTCTCATCATATCCCCATGCCTATTTTTTGCTAGTCCCTTAGCAAAAATTTAAGGTTTTAACCTCTATTCTAGACCATGAATTCCTTTCATCAAATTTGATAAGTGCTTTTTCTCTTGTATCCTTGATTAGGTTAGAATGCCAAACAGAGGCCTAAAAGGTACTCTAGTACCAACCATGATCCAGATCTGTCTAGCTTTAGCCTCAGTCTTTATCAAAGGTTTTTAAGGCCTACGGGAACTAACCTAAAGTTTATTGGACTCCGTGGATAAAGCACCCGTACTTAAGATATTTTTAGCCTTGGTTCAGTCTGCAGTGCGTTTTATTCGAGAGAGACAGAAGGTTTAATTGTTTGGAGAGTTTTCTCTCTCTTTTCTTTTTAATTCTAGCTTAGGATTGGCTTCACAACCCAGTCTGTATCGGATTCCTCATCCCCATCATCAATCCTCAAAGGTCCCTGGCAATCGATGCTTCGAGATAGCACCGCCCATGGAAACCTCCAAAATCCTGGCTTTCGAGAATTCAAGATAATCCCGTCCATGGTGTTCCGTGGCCGAATTCAGACCCTAGCAATTGACATTTTGTGATAATGCCATCCATGGAATCTGAACCAGCAGAGTGCTTACATGCCTTCAATAGGATATGTAAATATCCTAGGAGACAAGCACCGAGGAGTTGATATGTTTTACGCATCTTCGAGGGGAATTTCCCATCTCTCCGCATCGGGAACTTGTCCAAATCAACTTGTGTTGATCAGCCACTCCTAATCTAGGTGACATTTTCAGAATATTTGAAACGCTTCTGTGTGATTTTGATATTTATGCTCGCTGAATCAGATTGTGTGTGTGAATTTGGGTGCTTAGGTTACTGAGTCCTGTAAACCAAAGGTCAGTTAACAAGGCCGAATACTCCCTAAGCCTTAGACTTAATACTTAAGCTTTTCATTTTCCTCAACCTCTTGAGGAATATCTAGATCTTAATGGGTACTAAGAGTCTAGCCAAGAATGCCTAAGGTTTGCATTCTTACTAATTTGTTGTGCACTTTCACTTTACTTTTCCTTAATGTGGTATAGAACTTTGGTTAATTCCTTAATTTCTTACTAACGACTATCCCTTTTCTTTTTCATTTTGTGCTCCTTTTTTAGCATTCTGCTCTTTTTCTCCTCCTCCTTCTGTAAAGTTTACCAGCATTTTCTTCCTCCTCCAAAGTTTTTTTTTTTGTATATGAGGATTTTTTTGCTGAAACCTTTTCTTGTTATGTCATTTTATTGCACTTTCATACCCCCTCCAAGCCTAAGGTTTGCAATGTCCTCATTGTACATTAGGTGGATTTTTATTTGTTCAGGTTCAAGCATTAGGACAGATATTTAGGTGAGTAGATGGGTCGAGGTGATTGTTGCGGACGATTTCTAATCTCAGGTACAAGTACCTAAGGTGAAGTCGGCCATCCTAAGGAATGAACCTAAAGTGCAAAGAAATGTCAGAGAAAAGGTTTTGGCTTTTCAAAAAGAATGACGGGCTGCCTCTCGTTAAGCGCTGAGTTTTACGCCATCAGCTGGGCGCAATAAGCTTAGGAAGAATGGAGGTTAAATAATGACTCAACCAAGTCTGTATTGGTTACGTCAATGAACAGTTTGAGTCTCTGACCGTTTACGACGAAAGGTTAGGAATCGTGGCTGGGTGGACTGATCTCGACGGCTCCATTTCCAAAAGTCTATCAGACAAGATATGGTCCGACCCACTTGGATCGCAGTTTCCCAGGGAATAGCTTGAGTTGGGCATCGAAGAGTAGGACCTTCTTACCAGGGTGGAAGATCTTTCTAGATATGTGCTTGTTATGAAAGGCTTTAACCCACTCTTTGTAGATTCGCGAGTTTTCATACGCATCAAGGCGTAATTCATCAATTTCGCTCATCTGGAGCTTTCTGTGGGTTTCAGCCTTAGAAAGATCTAAGTTGCAGCTCCGTACTGCCTAATAGGCTTTGTGCTCCAGTTCGACGGGAAGGTGACACGCCTTCCCGTACACCAGTCTAAAAGGAGACATGCCTAATTGGGTCTTGTGGGCAATCCTATAAGCCCACAAAGCTTTCAAAAGTTGGGATGACAAATTCTTCCTGTCAGGTCGAACAATAACCTGCAGGATTTTCTTGATCTCTCGATTTGATAGCTCAGCTAGACCATTAGTCTGGGGGTGGTAAGGAGTAGAGATTCGGTGAGACACCCCGTATTTGGACATCAGTGACCTGAACTGAGCATTAGTAAAATGGGTCCCTCCATCAGAGATGATTGCACGAGGAATCCTGAACTGTGAGAAGAATTCTGATGAATGAATTTGATGACTATCTTGTGATCACAGGTTCGGATCGGAATGGCTTTGATCCATTTGGACACGTAGTCCATAGCGAGTAAATTGTACTCGAAGCCGTCTGAGATAGGGAAGGGGCCCATAAAATCAATCCCGTAAATATCGAAAATCTCGCATACGAGAATCGGCTGTAAAGGCATCATGTCGCGATGGCTCATGTTGCCCAAAGTTTGGCAACGACTGCATGCCTTACAGTGACTGTATGCATCCTTGAAGATAGTGGGCCAGTAAAAGCCACACTGGAGGATTTTTGAGGAGGTTTTATGCCCAGAAAAATGGCCACCGCATGCCTGGTCATGGCAGAAAGAGAGAATGTCATTGATTTCGCCCTCCGGGACACATCGCCGGATGATTTGGTCAGCACCTATGCGGAATAAGTATGGGTCTTCCCAGATGTAGTACTTGGCATCGAAGTGCAACTTGTCTTTCTTGGCCTTCGGCCAATCAGACGGAATCTGGTGTGATTCCAAGTAGTTTACTATATCAGCAAACCATGGAAGCCTGGTACCAATAGTCAAAAGGTGCTCATCAAGAAAATGCTCCATGATGGGTCCAGAAGGGTCAATGATCTTAGAAGGAAGGCGAGACAAGTGGTCAGCTACCACGTTCTGTCTTCTCGCCTTGTTGCGAATCTCAAGGTTGAATTCTTGCAACAACAAAATCCATCGGATTAATCGAGGCTTCGCATCCTTCTTTGCAAGGAGATGCCTCACAGCTGTGTGATCCGAGTAGATTATGACGTGGGAACCCAAGAGATAAGATCTGAATTTTTCGAGGGTAAATACTACAGCTAGCAGCTCTTTCTCCGTAACCATGTAGTTATGCTGAGCCTCGTCAAGTGTCTAGCTAACGTAGTAGATGACCACGGATTTCCAGTCAATCTTCTGCCCTAGAACCGCTCCTACAGCGAAGTCAGATGCATCGCACATGATCTCAAAGGGTTGAGAGCAATCAGGGGACTGTAGGATCAAGACTTGGGTGACTTGGTCACGAAGAATCTCAAAAGCTTGAGTGCATTCCTTAGAAATCTCAAAGGGTACATCTTTGGAGAGAAGAGTAGTCAGGGGGCACGTGATTTTCGAGAAATTAGGGATGAAACGATGGTAAAAATCGATGTGCCCCAAAAAAGATTGGATATCCCTGATCAAGCTAGGCATAGGAAGTCTACAAATCAGATTAACCTTGGCTCGATCCACCTGGATGCCTCTCTCAGAAATTAAGTGTCCCAGGACGATCCCCTCAGGTACCATAAAGTGGCTCTTTTCCTAGGAAAGAACCAGATTTACGTCAATGCAACGCTTGAGTATGTGAACCAAGTGCTGAAGGCAATCGTCAAATGATGCCCCGAAAACTGAGAAGTCATCCATGAAGACTTCCAAATAATCACCTACCATATCAGAGAATATGGCAAGCATTCACCACTGAAAAGTAGCGAGTGCATTGTAGAGACCGAAAGGCATCCTTCGGAACACGTATGTCCCAAAGGGGCAGGTGAAGGTGGTCTTTTCTTAGTCCTCTAGATGAATCACCACTTGGTTATAACCGGAGTACCCATCAAGAAAGCAGAAGAATCTATTTCCCGCTAGTTTCTCGAGAATCTGATCAATGAACGATAGGGGGAAATGATCCTTTTTCGTGGAGGAATTGAGTCTTTGGTAATCTATGCAGACTCTCCATGAGTTGGCTATACGGGTAGGTATGACCTCTCCAATTTCAGTCGTGATGGTGGTGAGCCTTGCCTTCTTAGGCACAACCTGGATTGGGCTCACCCAATGACTGTCGGAGATCGAGTAGATGATCCCTGCATCTAACCACTTAATGACCTCCTTTTTCACAACCTCCTGCAGCTTAGGATTCAAACGTCTCTGCATCTCACGTGAAGGTCGTGCGCCCTCCTCAGAATAGATGCGGTGTGTGCAATAAGAGGGACTTATTCCAGTCAAATCACCGAGAGTCCAGCCAATGGCTCTGCAATGTTGCTGGAGAATAGCAATCAGACGGGATTCCTGGTCAGGTGTGAGTTTGGAGTTTATAATTACCGGAAGTGTCTGATTGGAACCCAAAAAGACGTATTTCAAATGATCGGGAAGGGGTTTGAGTTCAGGAATGGGGTTATCAGCAGCAACAGGTGGTTTAGAGTGAGTATGGGGTACAAGGGTAGGAGTTATAGGTTTGTCTAGATCAAGTTCTGACTCCTCTAATTGCGGTTTAAGATTTTCTTGTGGTTGATGAGGGATAATCATGTTGTCCTCAATTTGTGGTTCATCAACCATGGCTCTGATGTCACAAATTTGTTCAACGATACCGCAATTAATCCCTTGTTGGGCCTTAAAGATATAAATCTTGAGAGTCTGATTTCCAAATTTCAGCTCTATTTGGCCCTCTTCACAACTTATATTGGCTCTTGTAGTGGCCAGAAAAGGTCTCCCTAGTATGATTGGTATATCCCTTGGGTTTTCAGGTGCGTCCATATCTAAAACTATGAAATCTACATGGAAGTAGAAATCCCTCACCCTAACAATAACATCCTCAAGAATTCCCTTAGGTGACTTGATAGATCGATCAGCTAACTGCAATGTCACCTCAGTCGATTTTAGTTTAGATTCTTATAGATGGTTAAGTAGGGATGTGGGTATCAAGTTTATGGTGGCACCTAGGTCCAATAATGCTCTATCAAACTGGGTCTCACCAATCTTACATGAAATCAGGGGAGTGCCTGGGTCTTTTGCCTTAGGTAGGAGTCTACTCAGGATTACAGAGCTGGCTTGCTCTGACAATACAATTGGACTCCCACTCTTGGTTCGTGGCTTACGCTAAGGTGTACACACGTTCTTCAATAATCGTGAGTAAGTCGATACGTGGCGGATCGCATCCATCAAGGGGATGTTTATTTGGATCTGCTCAAAGAGCTTGATCAGGTCCTCCTCAGGAGCCATGGGTTTGGTTGTCCTCTTTCCCTTGGTCAAGGCCTTGGGAAATGGAACCATGGTTGGTTCCTCTATGATAGGTCTAGGTTTTTGATCTGAGATAGGGATAGGCACATCCTGGATGACTATCCTAGGGTTTGGGTCACTACCAGGCTTGAAGTGGTCTGGATAAGGTGGATCTTGGGTTGCCTTACCACTACGGGTTGTCACAGAATTTAGTCCTACCTTGTTCTGGTTGGGGGTTGGTCGGATGGGCTGCTGTTGTTGGTAACTCGCATAGGAGGTTGATGCTTCCATCCCGTTAGGTGATGGAACAGAAGGGGCCTGATAGATCAAGTGTGCTTGGCTGGGTCGGCACGCTATTCGGGTTGGGAAGAGGCTGAGAAGGAAGTGTGCCAGGTTGGTGAGAATTTGCCAACTGGGCAAGTTGGTTGCGGGCCTCTGTGATTTCGTCCTTATGTTGTTTATGGATAGCCGCATTCATTCTTTGAATGTCAGCCAAAGTCTGGAGGATAAGGGACATTTGATCTTGGTTGGGCCCGGATGGATAAGTGGGGTTGGACCGAGGCTGAGGCGGCTGATAAGGACGAGGGGCTTGTGGACGGGGCTAAAAGGGTAGTCTTGGGTTCTGAGAATTTCTCGCCCACTAGAAATTGGGATGGTTTTGCCATCCAGGGTTGTAGGTGTTGGAAAATGGGTCATTCTGGATGGCGTTGAGGTCCTCGCAGTTCTGAGGAGCCTCAAAAAAGTCAGAGAATGGGGGAGTATGGTTCCCCCGACAAGGATAGAAAGGATCGGAAGTCCCTCCGGTCCTGAAGTCAGATGGGGGTGGATAAGAGTCCATCCCAGGAGAAGGTCGGTGGAAAATGTTCTGCACAGTTTCCCGCGTGGGAGGTGGCTCGCTACAAGTGCTGAGTCAGCTCGTCCACCTTCTTCTCAATGATTGAGACCTTGTCCAATCGACTGACCATTAATTCCAGGCCGACTGATGCGGACAGGCCCTAGTCTCATGTGCCCCCCTAAGGTTCGTCGCTGCGCGGGTATTCGTTCGATCGAATAATCCCATGGAGTCATTGTTGATGGAGTTCTTGCACATATTCTCGAGAATCTCCCACACGGTATCTGTTATGAAAGCGGCTTCAAGATGTTTTTTAAGACTTCTGGGAGGTGTCCCAGACGTCTGACCGGATGTCTGGAACCCCTTCTAGACGTCTGGGATTTAATTTTCTGCGGAGTACGGGGTTGCGTCTGCGCACATGCGCACGCAGACCTGCAACCGCCACCCTCTTCCTCTTTTTCCCCCTCTCCTCCTGCAGGTGCAGTGCTGTACTCTCTCTCTCTCTCCGCCCGCGTGGCCTTATAAGGCCCTCGCCCCCTCCCTCACTCTCATCTCCTCCGCTTACTTCTTCTTCTTCTTCCAGCCGGTGCGAGAGCGAGCGAGCGGCGGCAGCAACGGCCGCGGCAAGTGGGCGGGAGGAGGGGTTGCGTGAGGGAGGAGACGCTCGACCGTGAGGGCTCGAGCTTGCCGGGGCAGCTAGAGCCGGCCGGCGGGGGAGCAGCGGGCGTGGAGCGTCGCTGGAGGGCTGCTGCAGCTCTAGCAGCAGACGGACGGGGCGCGGCGCGGCCGTGCGTTGCGGGCGGAGAGTGAGTCAAGCTATGATTCTGGAAGTTTTTCCAGAATCAGACGTCTGGGCTTCCAATCAGACGACGGTGAAGACGTCTGGAGGACTGTCTAGACGTCTGGCAAGTAAGTTATTTCTCCCTCCTTCCTTTTTCGCGTGTACGGCCATGCAGCCGTCCACCACGCCTTCGTCTGTGACCCGTCATATTGAGAACGGGTATGGGTGTGTGCAGGTTCTGCTCGGGAGGGCGCGAGACTCGCCATCCAACGCGAATCGGACGTCTGGCCGCAGTGCCAGACGACGGAGAGGACTTCCAGACATCCGGGCTGACCATCGGACGTCTGGGAATTAAGCCAGACGCCCTCGCAGGCTTCTAGACGTCTGAGGGATTACACAGAGTGAAGGTATCCTCTGAACCACCTTTTAAGACGTCTGGAAGAGGTTCCAGACATCTGATTTTGGACTGTTTCGTCGTTTTCGACCCGTTTAGGGCCCGTTCGGAGTCCGTTTTCCGCGTTTCGAGTTGCGTTCTTTTCAGAATAAAATCCTCTACCCGTTTACAATTATTATATACTGTTCTGAGAAACTCCTTATGTTAGGACCCTGTTCCATTGCAGTCTCGAGGGTTACGGAGGCACGCGGGATTTCCGACCACGCCCCCAGTACTTCCGTTGTAGCTAGTAGAGTGGCTTTTAAAATTATTAACATAATTTGTTACAATTATGGAACAATTAATAGAACATAGGGCATTGCATGAATCCTAGGAATGAGAAACCAGATTGAATGATAGATCCTAAAGTATTGCATGAATCCTAGGGCTGGAAAACTAGATTGAATGATAGATCCTAGGGTACGGCATGAATCCTAGGACTGGAAAACTAGTGATATGAATATAGATATTGCAGTCTTGGAAAATGTAGAAAGGAAATAATAACTTCCTGTAAATTGATTTAACAGCTGCCTGTTATGAATAAATGACATGATTGAGAATATGGGTTGTATGAACGTAAAACTAGAATGGTGAAACCTGAATGTGCTGAGTTAAAAGAGCTGGAATCCTACGGGGAATTAGGAGTAGAACTCCTGGAAAGAGAATGAAATGGAACTGAGAAGGAAAGATGTGGAAGTGTGTTGTCCCTTGGGTACATAGTGCCAGGGGAAGCACCTGTTACCTGTTTAGTGCAGAGCGGAGCCAGCCGCCCCAGGGACCCAGGGTTAGGTCTGGCCACTTTGTACCAACTTTTGGCCCTCGTGTACACAGTACCGAGGAGAACTACTAGTGTAGAGCGAGTACTAGATACCCCATGGGCCCCGGGGTGCTGCTAACTCACCTACACCGACTTGTTAGGCCCACTGGGCAAACCAGGGTAGTCAGGCGAGGGTGCGCGGACTGTGGAGGGGCTGGACCCCTGTTACTGAGAGGGCTCTGCCCTATACTGGTTCCGTGCTGTGCTTTGGGCGCACCCGTTAACGGAAACGACTGACCGCGTGCCATTGCGGGGTAGCTACCCGTGTGTTTATCGCGCGTGCCGTAGTCACCGTTACGTCTGTCAGCGACCTTGGGGTGGTTGACTGAGAGTAGGATCACCACGGGGGACTCTCCCGACCAGGAGAGCACCACGTGTTACTTCTACTTTTCGGAAAAGACTGCAATCAAGATCGTTCCCATGAGGAACAGTCGAGATCAAGTGAAGGATCTGAGAAATAGATGAATTGTGAAATAATAAACAGACATAAATAAAGGAAGAAAGAAAATATGATAGCTACTGTACACTCTACTGTTTCTTTAGTTTTAGCTGCCACTCTACTCAGCGTTTCGCTGACGTGTTACACTCGTTACTTTTCAGGACCAGGTGTTGAGCAGCCAGGGTCAGCGGCTGCAGAGGACGCTGGGCCGAGTAGGGTCCAGTAGAGTTACCGCAGTTCTTTTGTACCCCTTTTTGTTCCACTGTAGTGAGTAGTTCTTGTTACTCTCTGTACTTTTCTTTACTTGTAGTTCATGTTATGTTATAAATGTTGTTCTACTGTTGTGGTGGTACATGCTGTGGTAGTTCCTTTTCTTACTACTGTATTTTTGTTACTACTAGTTATATTCATGCTGAATGTGGTTTATTTTACTGCTCTTTTGATTACTTCCTCGTTGGATGACTAGGTCTTGGGATTAGTCGAGTCGGTCCGATTCTCGTGTCTCGTAGGGACTCGGGAATCGGGTCGTTACAAGATGGTATCAAAGCAAGGTCGTCCCTAGAAGTGAATCAACTGACTGGAAAATAACCAATTCACTTGTCTATAACTAGAGTAGCCACCACAACATATCTTTTGACATGAGCTCTTAGATGTTTTCGTTAGGTATCGTTCCATATTGACGTGTTTCATTTTGTTTCGCGTCTCCTTGCAGGAGATGCCTCGTCGCGGGACTGGCGAGACGGGCCGCGGGCGCGGCCGAGGACGAGGTCGGCGAGGTGGGCGTGTCGTTGCCGACGCCTCAGTGGACCAGCCACTACTCCCGAGCATCCAGGCCCAGGACCTCGCCCAGCTGATACAGGACATTGTGCGAGAGGAGCTCCACCCACCTCCCCGAGCGCCTCACCCTGGGGCTGCGGAGGGGGAGTCCTCTGTGGGACCACATGACGGACGTGGCGCTGGACACGAGGGAGGGGATGGACTGCCACCGCCCCCACCTTCCTCCGACACTTCTGTGCACGAGGCACCTTTTCCTGGAGGTGCACCAGCATCCCGACTGCAGTGCCACTCCGAGCTCTTCGGGCAGTTCCGGAAGCTGAAGCCCCCCTCCTTCAAGGGGGATGAGGACCCGACCGAGGCAGAGGACTGGCTCGAGCAGCTGGAGAAGATTTCCAGCACCCTTCGCCCCCCGGTGGAGTGCCGCGTGGCCTTTGCCACGTACCAGCTGGAGAGTGCGGCACACAGGTGGTGGAGGGCGGTCAGGGGACAGGAGAGGGACGAGCAGACCTGGGATCGGTTCGTCACCCTCTTCTACGAGCAGTACTTTCCCCAAACGTGGTAGGACCAGAGGAGGCGGGAGTTCCACACTCTCCGCCAAGGGACGATGACCGTGAGCGCGTACCACACGCATTTCCTGGAGCTGTCCCGCTTTGCAGCGATAGTGGTAGCCACTGAGGAGGAGCGCCTTTGGAGGTTCACCGAGGGGCTCCGGCCTGCGATTCGGGGGTATGTCAAACCCCTGAAGCTGCCTATGTTTTCGAGGGTGGTGGAGGCAGCCATGACTTACGAGGAGACCAATTCGTCCGCGCGAGACACTGACGACGGGCGGAAGAGGTCCTTTCAGCCAGACTTTTCACAGGGCCGGCGAGAGAGGAGACACGTGGCATCTGCAGGAGAGCCGTCACGTTTTGCAGGGCCATCCGTGGCCTTTGGGGGCCCTCAACAGGGGCCAGTCGCCAGCACCAGACCCCCGCCCAACCGACAGTAGGGACCCACTGAGGGCGGGAGTCGAGTTCCCCTCTGTTACCAGTGTGGCCAGCCGGGCCACATCAGGAGGGACTGCCCGTCTAGGCAGGAGGTCAGCAAATACTTCCCGCGTAGAGCATTGGAGGGTGCGCAGGAGGCCGCGGTTCCCAGGCGCGAGGAAGAGGACAGCAGTCACGAGGAGGGTACCGACCAGCACCTGCCCGTCCGACGCACAGTGTGGCTGCTTCGTCCGCACCTAGAGCTGAGGAGCGTATCAACGCCCTGACACAGGGATGCCAGAGCTTCGGGATCGGTGGTGGCAGGTATGGTTTCAGTTTCCGGCAGACTCGTTTACACACTTTTCGATTCCGGCGCTATGCACTCGTTTGTCGCAGTTAGTTTGGGCCAGGACTATACGCTGCTAGAGAATCCGTTCATAATCAGAGGTCCGAGTGGTCAGTTGTTTGTAGCTGAGGGGGTGTACATGGATTACGAGGTCAGCATCAGGGGACATAGCCTGCCAGCTGACCTGATTATGATACAGATGGAGGACTTTGGCGTAATTCTGGGGATGGACTGGTTGTCTGCTTACCACGCCTTGGTATACTGTTTTGAGAGGAAGATTGTCTTCTCCATGCCGGAGTTGCCTTCTTTCGGGTTTCACAGACAGCCAGTGGACGGAGGCTTCAGATGCATTTCAGCACTTCGGGCGGCGAGACTTTTGAGCCAGGGGTGTGAGGGCTTCCTAGCTTGTGTGGTGGCAGGGCCCAGCCCTGTGGCAGACTTCCAGAGCATCCCAGTGGTCAGAGAGTACCCTAACGTGTTCCCAGATGAGTTACCAGGACTGCCGCCCGAGCGTGAGATTGAGTTTGAGATCTCACTAGTACCAGGGACCAGCCCCATCTCCATCGCGCCATACAGGATGGCACCGCTTGAGCTACGAGAGCTCAAGTCTCAGTTGCAGGACCTTTTGGAGAAGGGCTTCGTGAGGCCCAGTGCGTCTCCCTGGGGAGCCCCAGTACTGTTTGTGAAGAAGAAGGATGGTACCCTACGCCTTTGTGTGGACTACCGATAGCTGAATAGGGTCACCATCAAGAACAGATATCCGCTGCCGAGGATCGATGACTTGTTTGACCAGTTGCGAGGTGCCACGGTGTTCTCCAAGATCGACTTGAGATCTGGATACCACCAGTTGAGGATCAGGGAGGCAGACGTCTCCAAGACAGCTTTCCGCACCCGGTACGGACACTACGAGTTTTTGGTCATGCCGTTTGGGCTGACCAATGCCCCCGCTGCTTTCATGGACCTGATGAACCGGATGTTTAGACCGTACTTGGACCAGTTCGTGGTGGTATTCATTGATGATGTACTCATCTATTCTCGAGATCGGACGCAGCACGGACAGCACTTGCGGATGGTTCTGGACACACTGAGACGACGTAGGCTGTACGCCAAATACAGCAAGTGCGAGTTCTGGTTGAGGGAGGTGACCTTCTTAGGTCATGTGATCTCTGGAGACGGCTTGGCGGTGGACCCAACCAAGGTCGAGGCAGTGCTCAGGTGGGAGAGACCGCGTTCAGTCACTGAGATTCACAGTTTCCTGGGACTGGCAGGCTACTACAGACGATTCATCAGAGGTTTTTCACAGATCGCACATCCTATGACACAGTTGACCTGGAAGGACGTGCCCTTCACTTGGACAGACGCCTGTGAGGCGTGTTTTCAGGAGCTGAAGGAGAGGTTGACTTCGGCTCCCGTGCTCACCATCCCTGACAGTAGCGGCGGGTTCGTTGTGTACACGGACGCCTCCTTGCAGGGGTTAGGAGGTGTGCTCATGCAGAGGGGTCACGTTGTCGCTTACGCTTCGCGGCAACTGAAGCCCTATGAGCATACCTACCCTACCTATTACCTGGAGTTGGCAGCTGTCGTCTTCACGCTGAAGACCTGGAGGCACTACTTGTAGGTGAGACCTTCGAGATTTTCACAGATCACAAGAGCCTCAGATACCTTTTTGATCAGAAGGAGCTCAACATGA
The DNA here is from genome assembly GCA_037157565.1 of Thalassia testudinum. Lineage (NCBI taxonomy): Eukaryota > Viridiplantae > Streptophyta > Magnoliopsida > Alismatales > Hydrocharitaceae > Thalassia > Thalassia testudinum. Next base: position 63,724,715 of record JAZHRO010000039.1, read on the forward strand.
GACAGAGATGTTGGTTGGAGCTCCTGAAGGACTACAACTGCAGCATTTCCTATCACCTGGGCAAGGCCAATGTGGTGGCTAACGCCTTGAGCCTGAAGGCGCCCGCACACTTGCCCAGTTTACAGTTACAGAGTTGGAGCCTTTTGGAGGAGGTGGGCAGTTGGCGACCCCTAGAGTTACGGGGGCACTGTGGGGCAGTGACTGTGACACGACAGACTAGGCCAGAGCTGATAGACCGCATCATCACAGGACAGATGGCCGATCCGTACTTGCAGTCCTTGCGTGACAGAGTACTGTCAAGAGACCCAGGGGACTTCTCTTTCACAGACCAGGTGCTACGCCTGAGGGGACGGTTGTGCGTTCCCAGGGACGAGGAGCTGTTGAGAGAGCTCCTGACTGAGGCACACGGTTCCAGATTCACCATACATCCTGGAAACACGAAGATGTACCACGACTTGAGACGCGAGTTTTGGTGGAGGGGGATGAAGCAGGATGTGGGTGAATTCGTGCAGCAGTGCTTAGTGTGTCAGCAGGTGAAAGCCGAGCATTAGAGGCCTGCAGGGTGATTAGCCCATAGTTGTGGGCTATTTAAGTATTTAAGTGCCTACACATTAGGTTAATTCTAACATTTATTTAGTATAAATTAGGATGTAAATAGATTAATTCATAGTTTTAATTTAATTACATAATCCATGCATTGCATTCATACTTTAAGTACATTTAGAATTAGTTTAGAATGGCATTTATCTAATTAGATAACCAATTAGGTATATTGTTTTTATTAACATAAAAGTTGAGGGTCTGTATATAAATGGCCCTAATATTTTAACATTATTTTCTTTTCTTCTTGAAGGAACGGCTGGCTGCCGCTCCAACGACGAACGGCTGGTGCAGTGAAGAACCCATTCAAGTGGGAGCGGATGTGATGGATCTGGTCGGGTGGATGATTTCAAATGTGTGCAGGCCACTACAAAAGGAGGAGGGAGGCAGCCGAGCTCGGGAGGCCTCCGCCACCGACCCACCATTGTGCAGAGAGAACCTCTCTCTTCCACTCCACACTGCCAGCCTCTACTGTGGTGACGAGTCTCCATCACCGTGGGCGTGTGGTGTGATAGGCCACACCGCCATCCGGAGCTCGCCGCATCACCGTGAGCACCTTAGCGTGCATCCCCCTCGCCGTCATCGCCGACCACCATCACCGAGCTACTGATTCAGCCACCCTCTCAGTAACTTAAGACGTCTGGGGAATTTCCCAGACGTCTGAAGTTACCCGCTCACTTCCACCGCACACGCCTGAAGTCGCCTGCAGACCCCTTCCCGCACCTGCAGAACCTTCAGCGCACCCACGTCCGTCAACCTTCAGCTCAAACGCGCCTCAACTCTCCAACAGCCACGCCTCTGCCCGCGCCTGCAGACCACCGCAACCATCTTCCACGCGCCTGCAGACCACCACAACGCTTCCACGCGCCTGCAGACCAACGCTTCACCGCGCCTGCAGACTAGCGCCCACCGTTTCCAACCGTGCCTGCAGCACCCTCCGCCCGCGCTTGCAGAAGCACCTGCAGCTTGCACGCCCACGCCAACCGTGCCTGCAGACCACCGCCACGCCTCCGCCCGTGCCTGCAGAGCCCATCTCCACGCGCCTGCAGCATCCTCCGCCCACGCTTGCAGAAGCGCCCGCATCTTGCGCGCACAAGTCAGTCGCCCGTAGCGCCCTCCGCCCACGCACAACAGCCTGCGCGCCCTCATCAGCTGCAGCAGCACCCGCTCAACCGCCTGCAGCCACCACCAGCAGCACCTCCGCTGGAGCTCATCCGGCCACCTCCGGCCGCCGCGCAACTCGCCGCCACCACCGATTCGAAGCTCTTGGTCCAAGGGACCTCCTCCGAGCTTCCCGCGCCCGGCCATCGTCTCCTTGTCGCGCAAGACAAAGGGGAAAAATTCCCCTATTTTTCTACAGTAAACCGTCAATTAAAATTTACATTTTCTGCCATTGCCACTTTTTAATCATATTTTATTGATTCTGCATTGCGAAAAATATCCTCTAGTTTCTCATAATTGCCATTTCAGCATTGTTTCTTGCTTAAACCTTAATCTAAAGGCAATCTTGGCTTGGTTCTTGTCCAAACTGACTACGAACAAACGTTTTTAAGTGGTACAAATTTTAATACGTCATTGCCTCCCTGTGGATACGACCCGCTCCTCTGCGAGTGGTTATTTCTTGTTAAATATTTACTAGTCGATTTTTCCACCACATTGAACTACAAACGACTTTAAAGCGAAAGATCGACCAGTCATAGGGCCGCTACAGCCACTTCCAGTGCTAGAGTGGAAGTGGGAGAGCATCACCATGGACTTGGTGGTGGGTTTACCTGTTACCCAGCGAGGACACGATGCAGCCTGGGTAATTGTGGATAGACTGACGAAGACGGCACGATTCTTGCCGATCCGAGTTACTTTGGGACCAGCACAGTTGGCAAAGAGGTATATCCGCGATGTGGTACGACTACATGGAGTTCCACGGGAGATCATATCCGACTGGGATACCCTCTTTACGTCCTAGTTTTGGGCTAAGTTTCAGCAGGCCCTGGGGACGTGGTTGAGGTTTAGTACAGCTTATCACCCCCAGACGGACGGATAGTCTGAGCGCACGATACAGACACTTGAGGACCTTTTGCTTGCCTGTGTGCTGGACTGGAGGGGCTCTTGGGAGGAGCACCTGCCCCTGGTGGAGTTTGCATACAACAACAGCTATCACTCGAGCATCGGCATGGCTCCCTATGAGGCTTTGTACGGACAGAGGTGTACGGCACCCTTGAGTTGGGTTGAGGTGGGGACCAAGTGGGAGGTTGGCCCCAGGTTGATCCGGCAGAGTCAAGAGGTAGTCGAGTAGATCCACAGGCGACTCCGCACTGTCAGGAGCAGACAGAAGAGCTACGCGGATCGGAGACGCAGAGAGGTGCAGTTCGAGGTTGGGGACCACGTCTTTCTTCGTGTTTCGCCCATGAAGGGCCAGCAGCGGTTTGGGGTGAGAGGGAAGCTCGCGCCGAGGTTCGTGGGGCCCTTTGAAGTCCTAGAGCGGGTTGGACCCGTTGCTTACAGACTTGCCCTCCCTCCTCAGCTTTCTGGTGTGCACGACGTGTTCCACGTGTCCAACCTCAGGAAGTACGTAGCCGATCCCAGTCACGTATTGAGTCACGAGAGCGTCGAGGTGGGCGATGACTTGACCTACCCCGAGCGGCCAGTGCAGATTCTTGACCGAGCCATCCGCAGTTTGAGACGAAAGCAAGTACCCTGGTGAAGGTTCTGTGGAGGAGCCAACGGTACGAGGAGGCTACCCAAGAGCCTGAGGTGGCAATGTGGGAGCGGTACTCGAAGCTCTTCGCGGGTACGTTCTTTCGGACCGGCTTCGGTCCTCAATGAGTTTGTTATGTTTTTATATGACGTTTTTTCCCGCACCCTAGTTAGCGCAAGTTTCGGAGACGAAACTTCCTTTGAGTTTGTTATATTGTTACGAACGCGGCTTCAAGATGTTTTTTAAGACGTCTGGGAGGTGTCCCAGACGTCTGACCAGATGTTTGGAACCCCTTCCAGATGTCTGGGATTTAATTTTCTACTGAGTACGGGGTTGCATCTGCGCGCATGCGCGCGCAGACCTGCAACCGCCACCCTCTTCGTCTTTTTCCCTCTCTCCTCCTGTAGGCGCAGTGCTGCGCTCTCTCTCTCTCCCCACGTGGCCTTATAAGGCCCTCGCCCCCTCCCTCACTCTCATCTCCTCTGCTTACTTCTTCTTCATCTTCCAGCCGGTGCGAGAGCGAGCGGCGGCAGCAGCGGCCGCGGCAAGTGGGCAGGAGGAGGGGTTGCGCGAGGGAGGAGACGCTCGACCGTGAGGGCTCGAGCTTGCCAGGGCCGCTAGAGCCAGCCGGCGGGGGAGCAGCGGGCGTGGAGCATCGTTGGAGGGCTGCTGCACCTCGAGCAGCAGGCGGACGGGGCGCGGTGCGGCCGTGCGTCGCGGGCGGAGAGCGAGTCGAGCTATGATTCTGGAAGCTTTTCCAGAATCAGACGTCTGGGCTTCCAATCAGACGACGGTGAAGACGTCTGGAGGACTGTCCAGACGTCTAGCCATGCAGCCGTCCGCCACACCTTCATCTGCGACCCATCGTACTGAGAACGGGTATGGGTGTGTGCAGGTTCTGCTCGGGAGGGCGCGAGACTCGCCATCCAACGCGAATCGGACGTCTGGCCGCAATGCCAGACGACGGAGAGGACTTCCAGACGTCCGGGCTGACCATCGGATGCCTGGGAATTAAGCCAGATGCCCTCGCAGGCTTCTAGACGTCTGAGGGATTACACAAAGCGAAGGTATCCTCTGAACCACCTTTCAAGATGTCTGGAAGAGGTTCCAGACGTCTGATTTTGGACTATTTCATCGTTTTCGACCCGTTTAGGGCCCGTTCGGAGTCCGTTTTCCGCGTTTCGAGTTGCGTTCTTTTCAGAATAAAATCCTCTACCCGTTTACAGTAATTATATACTGTTCTGAGAAACTCCTTGTGTTAGGACCCCGTTCCATTGCAGTCTCGAGGGTTGCGGAGGCGTGCGGGATTTCCGACCATGCCCCCAGTACTTCCGTTGTAGCTGGTAGAGTGGCTTTTAAAATTATTAACATAATTTGTTACAATTATGGAACAATTAATAGAACCTAGGGCATTGCATGAATCCTAGGAATGAGAAACCAGATTGAATGATAGATCCAAGGGTATTGCATGAATCCTAGGGCTGGAAAACTAGATTGAATGATAGATCCTAGGGTACGGCATGAATCCTAGGACTGGAAAACTAGTGATATGAATATAGATATTGCAGTCTTGGAAAATGTAGAAAGGAAATAATACCTTCCTGTAAATTGATTTAACAGCTGCCTGCTATGAATAAATGAACATGATTGAGAATATGGGTTGTATGAACGTGAAACTAGAATGGTGAAACCTGAATGTGCTGAGTTAAAAGAGCTGGAACCCTACGGGGAATTAGGAGTAGAACTCCTGGAAAGAGAATGAAATGGAACTGAGAAGGAAAGATGTGGAAGTGTGTTGTCCCTTGGGTACGTAGTGCCAGGGGAAGCACCTATTACCTGTTTAGTGCAGAGCGGAGCCAGCCACCCCAGGGACCCGGGGTTAGGTCTGGCCACTTTGTACAGACTTTTGGCCCTCGTGTACACAGTACCGAGGAGAGCTACTAGTGTAGAGCGAGTACTAGCTACCCCACGGGCCCCGGGGTGCTGCTAACTCACCTACACCGACTTGTTAGGCCCACTGGGCAAACCAGGGTAGTCAGGCGAGGGTGCGCGGACTGTGGAGGGGCAAGACCCCTATTTGGTTACTGTGGAGGGGCTGGACCCCTGTTACTGAGAGGGTTCTGCCCTATACTGGTTCCGTGCTGTGCTTTGGGCGCACCCGTTAACGGAAACGACTGACCGCGTGCCATTGCGGGGTAGCTACCCGTGTGTTTATCGCGCGTGTCGTAGTTACCGTTACGTCTGTCAGCGACCTTGGGGTAGTTGACTGAGAGTAGGATCACCACGGGGGACTCTCCCGGCCAGGAGAGCACCACGTGTTACTTCTACTTTTCGAAAAAGACTGCAATCAAGATTGTTCCCACGAGGAACAGTCGAGATCAAGTGAAGGATCTGAGAAATAGATGAATTGTGAAATAATAAAAAGACGTAAATAAAGGAAGAAAGAAAATATGATAGCTACTGTACACTCTACTGTTTCTTTAGTTTTAGCTGCCACTCTACTCAGCATTTCGCTGACGTGTTACACTCGTTACTTTTCAGGACCAGGTGTTGAGCAGCCAAGGTCAGCGGCTGCAGAGGACGCTGGGCTGAGTAGGGTCCAGTAGAGTTACCGCAGTTCTTTTGTACCCCTTTTTGTTCCACTGTAGTGAGTAGTTCTTATTACTCTCTGTACTTTTCTTTACTTGTAGTTTATGTTATGTTATAAATGTTGTTCTACTGTTGTGGTGGTACATGCTGTGGTAGTTCCTTTTCTTACTACTGTATTTTTGTTACTGCTAGTTATATTCATGCTGAATGTGGTTTATTTTACTGCTCTTTTGGCTACTTCCTCGTTGGATGACTAGGTCTTGGGATTAGTCGAGTCGGTCCGGTTCTCGTGTCTCGTAGGGACTTGGGAATCGGGTCGTTACAGTATCCTCATGTTGACCCATGATATTTCCTTCGCAAGTTGCATTAACGAACAGTCTAATATCTTCATGGAGTCCCTGGTAAAAAGACTGGACCTATTCCCATTTAGGAACACCGTGATGGGGGCACTTTCCCATGAGATCCTGGAATCGATCCCATGCCTCATGAAGAGGTTCTCCCGTTTGCTACGTGAAGTGAGTAATCTGGTGGCGCAAGGCGTTTGTCCGACCAACGAGGAAGAACTTCTTCAAAAACTCAGACCGAAGTTCTTCCCAAGTGTTGATCGGGCAGGTCTGCGTCTGATACCAATGAGCCGCCTTGTCCATAAGGGAGAAAGAGAACATCTTCATGAGCAAGATATCCTGATTCTACGCATCTGACCCGAAGGTCTGGGCCAAACGCTTAAGCTGTTTGATATGCTGGAAGGGGTCTTTAGAGTTAAGCCCATAGAATTTGGGTATGGCATGAATCATGTTGGGCTTCAATTTAGAATCAGGTCCTCCAGTCAAGATTCTGACTCGAGGCTTAATTGCCACCGCAGCGAGATTATAGTGATCTCGCATCATGGGGCACTTCGGTGGGTTCATGAAGTTTTGGAAGAGATCATTGAGTCGCTGGAGCTAGTGCTCAAGATTATTCTCTTCTTCAACGGGCTGAGCGATTGTGGAAGAAGGGGAATTAGGTTCAGAGCCAGAAGAGAGGTCTATGTGAAGTGGTTGTCGCACAAACAAGGGTACCGAGGCTTGTCCTCGGGGAGAGTGAATTTCTAGAGGAGGTTTCAAGGACCTCCTACCGAACATGCATCGATGGATTGGACGAGGTTAGAAGGTGCTGGACCCAATCAAGACACCCAAAATGTCGAGTGACTATAGAGGTTCGGGGCGGATGATACCCCTTAATCAGAAGGTCGTCCACCTGAGAATTATCTGGGCAGCCAGGGAGGGTGAGTCCCGCGAAGACCCCTACATGGTAGAGCGCCCCCACGGGTTACAGGGTTTCCCCCACCCAACCTCTCTTGTCACTGAGATTCCAGGTAGACCAGAATGGGGACCTTGACCTCTTAATTCTACCACTTTTAATTAGGATCAAGGTGCTTAGGGTTTCACTTGAACTTTAACCTTTTGTGTGCAAAAAGTGACCTAATTTAAAGGTTGGTTGATCCAAGGGATCAACTTCACCTATTAGTTCCTGTGAGAGCTTATTAGGTCCTTTCTTTTATGGTTCAAGTGAATTAAGAGTCGGATTGCCTAGGGTTTCTCTTAATAGATCTTTTCAAGAAATGACTTAGGCACACTTCTTTTGGGAATTTTCAATTCTTGATTAGAAGATGTGTCTCTAAAACCCTAGCTTTGAATCCTAGGTTGGCTCTAATTGGTCCAGTTAGTTGCCTCAGGATTAGGTAACTAGGGCTCAAGAAAGAAAGTTTTAGCCCTAATTACCTTAAGTGGATATGCAGATAAAATGTGTTGAAATTTAAAAGCAGGCAACTCTGTGATTTACTATGTATAAAAGATAGGTAACCCTAGATTGATTTTCTTTTTCTTTTTCCTCTTTAGAATTTAAGGGGCTTAAGAGAGAGGATAAAAGATTACCTGTCCCTTGGTGTGGTTGTTGTGCGGTTGCTTGTTCCTTCTTGCCAACCTGTGCCTGCACAACAAAAGAGAGATTAAGTCAGTAGTCGATCAGAAATTGTGATTTAATAGCTTCTAGAATGCCCGTTGCACCCCGGCAACGGTGCCAAAATGGTGGTCGATGTGTGGCAGTGAGTGGTTTAGGCAATAGATAAAGGGGAAATGCAGAGGGGAAAAAGGGGAATAGTTGGACCTACTTAGGAGACGAAAGAGGGAGGAGGCGGCGAACGGCTGTGCTGCCGTCGTCGGAGAAGACAGTGCCCAGGGAAGAAGATGGCGACGAGGAGGAGGTGCTGGAAGGTGCCTACTGGTACGGCCAGGCACAGTGGACAACGGCGACGGTAACCCTGCCACTGGTATGGTGGCAGGGTGACGAGAGCGGAGGAGGAGGGTCGCCGGAGCCTGCGGGCGAATGATCGGAGGAGGAAGAAATGAATTTTGAGGGAATTCCTTGGCCAAGACAAGCTTGAAGGAAGCGGCAAGGGTTGTCGTTCCTTAAATAGGTGCTGGTTGGGAGGGAATCGCAAGGAGGCGACGTGGGCTCCTCGTCGGAGGCATGGCCGGAGAAAGACCCATACCTCTCGAGCATTCACAAGAGAGGTATGGTGGTCGGCAGGGCATGGGAACCGGTCCATGCAAAAGAGGACAACGTAGGGAACCTTCCTTTCAAGTCTAGGGCTGGCTCCCCAGGTCTGTGCAGCACCATCCTCCGTGCAAAGTCGCTGGAGGTATGGCCTGCGCAGTGCGGGGGTAGAAGGACCTGTTTGAAGAAAGAGAGGAGAAAGATAGGGGGTTTCTACAAGGGTCCAAAAAGTTAATGGTCAAAAAGTAATTGTTGAAGATCGTTTTGTAAAGTGGGTCAAGGCAACCTTTCCTTAGGTCCAAATTTTGGTATAACCCTAATTTTGACCTAAGGAATCCAATGGCGAGGTTGGATTTAGGTTTGACCATGTTTGACCAGACATTTTCCACAAAAACCCAAATTAGGTCAAAAATTGGGTATGGTTCTCAATCTAGGTCAAGATAAGTTCCAATGGCCAAATTGAAGGTTCTAAACCCTAGGGGATATTTTTTCATGAATTTTAGAGGGTTTAATTGATTTTTATCTTTCCTGGAACTTCATGAATTAAAGCAGATTTGTTTTAGGGTTACAGAATGTCATTCAATTCCTAGATTTTGTCATAACCCTTTCCTGATCGAATCATCCCACTTTTTCTCTTATTAAGCCCATTTGACCTGTGTCTAGACCCTTAGAAATCCTATTTATGTACTGCAATGGTAAAATTACAGTTTTACCCCTTGTGTATTATTTTATATTCAGATTTGCAATTCCCTGATTTAGGCTTTCCCTTAGGTTTTGTAAGAGTTGTTGTACACTTAATTAGGTTAAAATGTGCTAGTTAAGGTTCATGATGAGGTTCTCATCAGTGGCCCTCCAATTACAACTCAAAATCCAAATCCTTTTGCCTTAATGGTCGACCATTTAGTTCGACTACAACAAAATCAAGAAGATTTAGCTGGGACTGTCACAAACCTAGCTAACCAAGGGTAAAATCCACCGCCCCGCCAACAGCCTGTCGTTCCTCTTAAGGATTTCTATGATCCTTCCAATTACGAGGAAAGACAAGGGGTGGTCATACCATAAGGGGATTTCAAGATCAAACGAGCCATTCTAAACCTTATCAAACATTTTCATGGTCTTCCAAGAGAGGACCATTTTTGTCATCTCGAGGAATTAACTATCCTCACTCAAACCACCCGTTCCCACAATGTGCAGGAAGACATGTGGTTAATGAGACCTTTTCCTCTCTCTCTTAAAGGCAAAGCGTCTCATTGGTTAGAACGGTTGGGCATCCTATTACCACCTGGCCCCAATTAAAAAGCGCTTTTCTAAAAAAAAATTTTCCGATCGGTCGAACGAATGCATTAAGAAGATCCATAACGACCTTTCAACAAAAAATTGGTGAACCCCTCCACGAAGCCTGGGAAAGATTTCAGGAACTTCTAAGAAGTTGTCCCCACCATGAAATTCCACAATGGCAGTTAGTGCAGATCTTCTATCATGGATTAGAAGATCAATTGAAACGATTTGTGGATGCCTCATGTGGGGGCAATTTTTTTAACAAAGATGCCGAAAGTGCCTATCTTCTCTTTGAAGAAATGAGTGAAAACTCATTTAACATGACTTCAATGGACACTTTTGGCAGAACACAAAACCCCAGACATGGAGTCCATGAAATTGACTCCAAATCCACCTCTATTCCAGTCACTCGAGATGATCTATATATGTTAGCTCAACAACTGGACCAAATGCAAATTCACCAAAAGAAAATGGAAGAAAAGCTCACAAATAAACAAGCTCCACACATTCACTCTCCACACACTAACCCTCCACACATTCTCCGAAGAGAAAATCTGCACAATATTGATTCCACATCTGCTGGTCAGCAATTGTCAACTGATTTCTCGCAGGAATTGACTGGGAATTTTGATCAAAATATTTTTGATCCGACCACGGAAAATATTTATGCTCTCGAGGAGCAATTTAGAAACCCCTCCAACACTTTCAATCAAAACTAGAGGACTAACCCGAGTCACTCTTGGAAAAACCCAAACCTGATTCCTTTTCCCAAACAAAACTATTTTGGGAATTATGGGCAACCTGTGTATCAACCTAGACCATCCCTGGACTATATTAACAATCAAGTCATGAAAACTCTGCAAGGAATGCAGACTCAAATGACAGAAGTAACCCGCATGATTACCAACTTGCAACACCAAGTTAAGGTTACTCCTGATCATCGACCTATTGGGAATTTACCTTCCCAACCCATGCCCAACCCAAATAATCAAAGGAATCAGTTCCAAGGTGGATATCCCAGTCAACCCATTCAACCAGCACCTCAGCATCCGTCGGGTTTCAATAACAATCAGGCTTCCCGTCCTCATCCTAGAAACAACCAGACTGCAAATGTAGTTACTTTGAGGAATGGGAAAACCACTCACAATCCCCTGCCTGTTAAAGAAACCCGCTTTAATGAAACACAGATTAACTCTTCCCCATCTCCCTCTCATATTGTTCAGGAACCAATTAATGCAAAATAGGGAAACCATGCTCCATTTCCACAAGCCCTCCACTCTTCAACAAATAAGAAAAGAAGAAATCTGAGCCCACTAAGAAGGAATTAATGGGTTTATTTGAGCAAGTAGAAATTAATATCCCTCTCCTAGATGCCATTAAATACATCCCTACCTATACAAAATTCCTAAAAGATTTGTGTACCCCAAAAAGGCAGCCCCGAAATTTAGGAAAGGTGATCCTTCCTGAGACAGTCAGCTCAGTTGTGCAAAGTCAACTGCCTCTTAAGAGAAAAGATCCCGACACCCCCCTGATTCAAGTTATCATTAATGATACTTCTTTTGATCGCGCTTTATTGGATCTCGGTGCCTCAATTAATCTAATCCCCACAATTATTTTTGAGGAATTTAAGATCGGTGAATTAAAGCCTGTTGAGGTTACTCTTCAATTAGCTGACCGATCTACAATTAAACTAAGGGGAATTGTTGAGGATGTCCTTGTCCGGGTCAAAAATTGTCTATTTGCAGTAGACTTTTTAGTCCTGGACATAGAGGTACCAGAAGCACTAAAGTTTGCCCCCATAATTCTTGGAAGACCATTTTTAGCCACCGCCCATGCAAATATCGATTGTGATTCTGGAAAAATGAAGATCATGTGTGGCAGTGAATCTGTAACCCTAGACATTTTTCAAGCTTCTAGGCAGTTCCGAGAACCAGATTTCTTTGATGATTTGGATTCAGAAATGGAAAACATTGTGGAGGAAACTTAGCAAATTTCCTCTCATATTCTACCTAGAGCCCACACCCAAGAGAGAAGAAGAAGAAGATTAAGGGGATATTCTGTCCCTTTGGTGCCTTCCCCTCTTCCCTTATCTCTTGTGCTCACGTCAGCCAAAGGAGGAGCCAAGCAAGGAAGACCTTTGGAGGAGGTCTTGAAGGTGGTCCACGCCACCTTGGAGAAAAGCTTGAGGGTGGTGCACGCCCACCCTTGGAGGAGAGCATTGAAGGTGGTAGATCCACCTTGGAGGAGCTTTAAAGGAAGGAGAAGAAGGAGACCCTCTTTTCAAGCCAAGGAGTAGCTAGGCTTGGAGCAAGAAGACTCCCTTCTTCACCAGATTTTGTAAAAGGATTTGTGTTTCTCTTATTACTTTTATATTTTTCAATTCTAGTAGAAGCATTCCTCTACTTGTCTTTGTAGAGAGCACAAATTTTGATTAATTGAATTGCCTTTTTAATTTCTTATTGCAATTGTTACCTTTGTTCTAGCACTTATTTCACTTCCACTCCCTAATTACTCTAGGTCTCCACTTGCCTAGAGTAAGCTTAGGTAGTGGACATTTTCTATCTCTTAAGTTTTAGCTGAGTAATTATAGGTGTTAGTACTTCCTGTCACAATTCGCACTTTGCCCTTATCATTTCAAAACAAAAAAAATACATATTTAAAATAGCAAAAAGAAAGTTGAGATTTATTGTCTAAGCAAGAGAGTTGATTTGCAAGCAACCCACCTCCTTGGATGACCCTAGATACTCCCCTATGTAGGAATATAAATTTAAAAGCGTATGCGAATTCGAGTGTTACAACGACATTAAAAACTCGCTTTTACAAATCACGCGATTTTTCGCATCACTTTTTGGCATCGTTGCCAAGAAAGAAAAAACATGCATTTTTCTTTAGTTATTTTATTTTCCTGCTTGCATACCCAAAAAAATAGAAATGTTGAAAACTTTTTGAGGAAAAATTTTGAAATCGGGACTAAGGTTGAAAAATTCACTTTTGGGTACAATGGGATTTAATATTTAACAAACTAGGGATGAGGATGTGGATCTGATCGTTAGAATTTCAGGGTCTATTTTTAAACTAGATCAGATATCCTTCTCTAAAATTCCACCTGAACTCATGATAGTTCAGGTGACTTGATCCTATTTTGTAATATGGAAAGTATTTGACTTAGTTTCTGATTCAAAAACTTACATTTCTTGAGGAACTTCTTGTGTCAATTTTCACACACAAGCCAACACTTAAAAACAACTAAAAATTTGAAAAACTCCCTTGTTTAGACTTAGTAAAAGTCTAAAGCAGATCATTGGTTTGAGTTCCCACCTTCGAGAAGGAGGAAAATGCCTCCTTTGAGGACGCGATGTCAACATGTTACCGCCTCGGCGCTGCTCCATATCTATATTTCATATCTTTAGATGGAGCATTAAAGTGCATTTTAGCAGCCCAAGTGTCTTGGACAGTGCTCTACCTATAGTGTCAAAGTAAGAGCTTGAGTTTGCTTGGAGAGTCCCTTTGCACTGCATTGTGTTTTGGGGTTGTGAGCTCCTGGGTTGTGTCATGGACAGTGCTATCCCGAAGTACTAGCGCTAGAGCCCCCTCGAGGATTAGTAACGGGAATGATGATCCCGACACATCTGTTGTAAGACTAAGCTAAAAATAATCATGGGGGAGGAAAAAAAAAGAATAAATAAATAAATTAACACGCCCCTATAAATGTTGGCTTTTCACAAGCACGAACACAAGATTTTAAAGAATTTTGCAATTTGCGAATCAAATTCATGAGCCAGAAAAATCCTAAAAACAAAAAAATTTTCAAGTCATCTGAATTAACAAAGGGTTAATTTGTGAATTTTCTGCATGATATATTGATCTCGTTTTGTCTAATGGTTGGATCCAAAAACAAATCCCGATGTTTATCCTTAACAAATCCCGTGCCTCCTGTGTTTAGATCAACCAAGGTCCCTTAATCTTTTTCTCCTCAAAAGTCGAAAAAATTAGACTTCACAAAAATTTCATTTTCCAAAAAAATTAATGTTTTGCTAAGAGACTAGCAAAAGATAAGCATGAGGATGTGATAAACGCCAGTTTATCATTGTAACGACCCGATTCCCGAGTCCCTACGAGACACGAGAACCGGACCGACTCGACTAAACCCAAGACCTGGTCGTCCAACAAGGAAGTAACCAAAAGAGCAGTAAAATAAACCACATTCAACATGAATATAACTAACAGTAAGAAAATACAGCAGTAAGGAAAGAAACTACTACAGTATATACCACCACAAACAGTAGAACGACATTCACAACATAATATGAACTACAGGTAAAGAAAAGTACAGCGGAAACAAGAACTACTCACTACAGTGAAACCAAAAAGAGGTACAAGAGAACAGTGGTAACTCTACTGGACCCTACTCGGCCCAGCGTCCTCTGCAACCGCTGACCCTGGCTGCTCAACACCTAGTCCTGAAAGGTAACGAGTGTAACACGTCAGCAAAACGCTGAGTAGAGTGGCAACTAAACTAAAGAAACAGTAAAGTGTACAGTAGCTGTTTTAATTTTCTTCATTCCTTTATTTACGTCTTTCTATTGTTTCACAATTTATCTATTTCCCAGATCCTTCACTTGATCTCGAATGTTCCTCGTGGGAACGATCTTGATTGCAGTGTTTTCCGAACAGTAGAAGTAGCACGTGGTGCTCTCCTAGCCGGGAGAGTCCCCCGTGGTGATCCTACTCTCAGTCAACCACCCCAAGGTCACTGACAGACGTAACGGTGACTATGGCACGCGCGGTAAACGCACAGGTAGCTAACCCGCACTGGCACGCGGTCAGTCGTTTCCGTTAACGGGTGCTCCCAAAGCACATCACGGAACAGTACAGGGCAGAGCCCTCTCAGTAACAAGGGTCCAACCCCTCCACAGTAACCAAACAGGGGCCTTGCCCCTCCACAGTCCGCGCACCCTCGCCTGACTACCCTGGTTTGCCCCAGTGGGCCTAACAAGTCGGTATAGGAGGCTAGCAGAACCCCGGGGCCCGTGGGGTAGCTAGTACCTCCCTACACTAGTAGCTCTCCTCGGTACTACGTACACGAGGGCCAGCAAGTCGGTACAGAGTGGCCAGTCCTAACCCCGAGTCCCTGGGGCGGCTGGCTCCGCTCTGCACTAAACAGGGGGACAGTCGCTCTCCTTGGTACTCCGTACTCAAGGGCCAGCTCACTTCCCCAATTCTATTCCATTCACTTTCCAGGAGTTCTACTCCTAATTCCCCATAGGGTTCCAGCTCTTTTAACTCAGAACATCCAGGTTTTACTTTCCAGTTTCAAGCTCTTACAATCCATATTCTCAAGCACGTTTATTCATTCATAACAGGCAGCTGTTAATTCAATTCACAGGCAGCTATTATTTCCTTTCCACATTTTCCAAGACTACAGTATTCATACATTCCACTAGTTTTCCCGTCCTAGGATTCATGCCATATCCTAGGATCTATCATACAATCTAGTTTTCCAGCCCTAGGAATCATGCAACACCCTAGGATCTACCATTCAATCTATTTCTCATTCCTATGATTCATGCAATGTCCTAGGTTCTATTTATAGTTTCATAATTTAACAGATTATACTTAAAGCCACTCTATCGGTTACAACGGGCGAACTGGGGGCGTGGTCGGGAATCCCGCGTGTCTCCGCAACACCCGAGACTGCAACGGAACGGGGTCCTATCATAAGGATCAAACACAAGGAATTTCTCAAAACAGTATACAGCTACTGTAGACAGGCAGAGGATTTAATTCTGAAAGGAACGCAACTCGAAACGTGGAAAATGGAACCCGAACGGGCCCTAAAAGGGTCGAAAACGACGAAACAGTGCAAAATCAGACGTCTGGAACTTATTCCAGACGTCTTAAAAAGTGGATCAGGGGTTACCTTGCTCTGCGTGATCTCTCAGACATCCAGAAGCCTGCGGGGGCGTCTGGCCTAGTTCCCAGACGTCCGATGGTTACCCCGGACGTCTGGAAGTCGCTCCAGTCGTCTGGCACTGCAGCCAGACGTCTGATTTGCGTTGGATGCGAATCTCAGACCCTACGCGTACCCATCTCTCTCCTTAGTACGGTCAGTCGAAGAAAAGGAAGAAGACGGAAATAACTCACCTTTCAGATGCCTGGACAGTCTTCCAGACGTCGTTCCCGTCGTCTGGCTATAATCCCAGACGTCTGATTCTGGAAAAGTTTCCAGAACCAGGGCGCGACTCGCCCTCCGCTCGCGACGCCCGGCCGCGCCGCGCCTCGTCCGCCTGCTGCTCGAGCCGCAGCAGTCCTCCCGCGTCGCTCCACGCCCGCTGCGCCTCCCGCCGGCCGGCCCTAGCAGCCCCGGCAAGCTCGCCCTCACGACCAAGTGCTTCTTCCTACATGCAGTACCTCCTCCCATGCTCACCGCGGCTATCGCTGCAGCCGCCTCACTCGCGCTCGCTCACGCGCACCGGCTGGAAGGAGAAGAGGAAGGTGGCGGAGGTGATGAGAGTGAGGGAGGGGGCGTGCCCTTTTAAGGCCGCACGAGGAGGAGAGAGAGAGCGCGACAGAGGGTAGCCTGCGGCCGCAGGAGAGAGGGAGAAAGAGAGGGAGAGAGAGAGTACGCAGGTCTGCGCGCTCAGGCACGCAGACGAATCACGCGTGCCAAAAATAACCGATTCCCAGACGTCTGGAAGTGGTTCCAGAAGTTTGGTCAGACGTCTAGGCCACCTCCCAGACGTCTTAAAAGACGTCTGAAGCGCGCGTTCGTTACAATCATCATTCTTATGCATTAAAACAAACCTAGCTCTTAGGATTTTACTCCGTAAACTGGTTTTTGGGCTGCATTTAGGCATTAATTAGGTTTGGCATGCATTGCATTTTTTATTATCTTTTTGATGCATTTTTGTGTGTTAGGGATCAACAGATATACAGATCCCTAAAACACTAGCACTCAAGAAGGCAAATGGTGAAGGAGGAGCTCAAACTAGCTGGAACTCAGCTTGATCTAGCTCACCACAGCTGGAACCTAGCTCACTTGGACTAGGGTTAGCTCATCCCAGCTCCATTCAGCTAATCTCAGTTGAATGGCAGCTCAAGAGAGCCCATCTTAGCTCACCCTAGCTCAGGTCAGCTCAGATCCATCTCAACTTAGTTAAGTCTAGCTCATCTCAGCTCCACTAGTCTACAAGGAGCCCTAGCTAGCTCACCTGAGTTGACTGGAGTTCACCTCAGCTCAGATCCAGCTACATCCAGCTCCACTCAACTCCAGCCAGCTGAAGATGAATTCATCCCAGCTCAGGAATCTCAAGTCCAGCTCCCGAGGACCTTAGCTGCCTCAACCAGCTTGATCCACCCTAGGAGCACCAGACCTAGCTCACCTCAGCTCATTTTGGTAGAAGCCAGCTTACATTAGCTTGTCTTAGTAGCTAGCAAGGAACTAGCAAGCTAAGCCAGCTAGAGTAGCTCCATGCCACCCTCTTCAGCAGCTACCAGCTCCAGTTCAGCTCCAGGCTTCTCCCCCTCAGCTCCTCCCTCCAAACCCTAGCTCCAACACCTCCTCCTCTACTCCACTATTGGCTAAGCTAGCTTAGCTTAGCTTAGCTTAGTTATGCTCCAGCTCCCTTGGCTTTTACCACCTAAAAACCCTACCTAGCAACTCCACCAACTAGCTCCACCTAAGCTCCACATAAGCTAACCCTACTTCCACCTCACCTTGGCGCCAACCTAGCTTACCCACTACCTCCAAAAGACATCATAAAGTGGAGCCAAAACCACCCTAACTACCTCCTTATTGGAGCCACTTTTTCCCTCCAAAACACCCCCACATCATGGCCCTACACATAACACTACAACCCATCCTAGGCATCCACCTACCCTTCCTTCTAGAACCCTACTTGGCGCCACCTAAGCCCCTCTTCTAGAAGCCATTTTGACGCCAACTTCAAGGGGTGCCATCACCCATAACCACCACCTAGGTGCCCCTTGGGTTGGCGCCAATTACCCTTAGCCATAGGATCCCCAACCACCACCATCTTCCCATCTTAGCCCTCCATTTCAAGAGTCACCTTGGCTTCCTTCCTACTCTATATAAACCCACCACCTACCACCATTTTAGAGCATCCTCCATTAGTGTATTATTCTACCTATACCCACCTACACCTACGGCCAAGAAGAAGGAGTAGAGAAGAAGATTAAGGGGGCACATCACCAGCCCCTTTGGTGCCTTCTTCTCCCTACTTTCTTCAACTTGTGCCACGCCAAGAAGGAGGAGCTTTCCACTTCAAGGAGGATGGCCAGGCAAAGGAGAAGAACCTAGGGTGGACGTCCACCCTTGGAGGAGGAGATTTAAAGGTGGTAGCTACCACCTTGGAGGACATCATTTGGAGGAGCATCTCACGCCAAGGAGAAGGAGTTGTCTTTTCAAGTCAAGGAGCTACTTGGCTTGGAGCAAGAAGCCCTCTTCTTCACCATCTATCTAGAGGATTTGTGTTTTATTTTTCTTGTATTTTCAAGTAGAGTAGAAGCATTCCTCTGTAAGTTTTGTGTGCACAATTTTGATTTAATGCAAATTGCCTTCTTTCAATTTCTGTTGCATAGCTTGTTACAAATTTTGCCTAGCAATTGTTTTACTCCCTCTCCCTAATTATTCTAGGCCGCCATGTGCCTAGGGTGAGCTTAAGGAGAGGCTCTACCTGTCACCTTAGGGAAGGTTTCCTGAATTAAGTATTAGTTGTTTTCTAGCTTTCAACAAAAACTTGCATGTTGCCTTTATTTCAAAAATCATAAAAACTATATATTCAAAAATACCAAAAAGAAAGTTGAGACTTATTTTCCAAGCAAGAGATTTAATTTTTGCAAACTTGCCTCCTTGGACGACCTTAGATACCCCACTATCTAGGAATATAAATTTAAAAGCGAATCTGTTTTTGTGCGTTGCAACGACTTAAAACCATAAATTAACAAACCATGCAAAAACGCAATCAGTCATTGGTATAGGTCTCCAGCTTGTAGCGTGTTCGGGACCTACGGAGATGACAAAACCTGCTGTTCTAGCCCCCATTCCTCCCGTGTTTCCTGGTAGAGTGGTTTACTTTAATATTAAGATTTAAATAAGTAAAGTGTATGTTTAGAATGACTTGATTGAACCCTAGGATGTGAAATGAACCCTAGGGTAGAAACGAATGAATATTGCTTAAGCTACACTGTTTACTTTAAGATGCATGTTAAACCCTAATTGCTAGCAAGCGTATTAACAACTTGATGTGATACTTTCTTAGTTATTAATAATACGAGCTGCCGGTTATAAAAATGAAACCCGTGATGTGAACAGTGAGATCTAAATATTGAGAAATAGAATGAAAGGAATACAAGCATGAACCCTACGGGGAATTAGGAGAAGAACTCCTGTATACGGAAAGAACCTTGTAACTAGACGAGAAGTAAGCTGGCCCTTGTGTACACTATACCAAGGAGAGCAACAATCCCTTTAGAGTAGAGGGGATCTTGCCACCCTTAGGTTGAGACCCGAGGTGGGTTTGGCCACTCTACGTCAACTCCTGTTCGACCCTCGCGTATGTGATATCGAGGTGAGATACTTAGTGTAGGGAGGGAGCTAGCTGCCCCACGGGGCCCAGGGTTAGGACTAACCACCCTACACCGACTCTTGTTAGGCTCACTAGGCAAACTGGGATAGTTGAACGAGGGTATGCGGACTGTGGAGGGGCGAGATCCCTGTTCTGTTCTGAGGGGCGAGACCCATGTTCTGAGAGGGCAAGGCCCTGTTCTATTTCGTGTTGTACTTTAGGCGTACCCGCTAACGGAAACTACTGACTGCGTGCCAGTGTGGGGTAGCTATCTATGCTCTTATCGCGCGTGCCGTAGTCACCGCTACGTTGCGACCGTGACCTCAAAGTGGTTGATTGGGTGTAGGACTATCACGGGGGACTCTCCCGACTAGGAGAGCACCACGTGTACATCCTACATCATGGGAAAGACTGCAATCAAGATCATCCCCTTGAGAGACAGTCAAGATCAAGAAATGACCAGCTTCTTAAGAGAATAAACAAATCAGAACTACTTAGTTGAGCTAAATGGATATGAATAATCAATTAATTGCCTGTCTTATTTTAATTGCATGTAAATGGCTTAACTATCACTCTACTCGGCGTTAGCTGACCACGGATTTTATAACCTTGTTCAGGTCAGGAAGTTGAGCAGCCAGCACTACCGGCTGCAGAAGGAGCTAGGCCTAGTCAAGCCCAGCCATAGCTGTTGTCGTTTTCTGTTCTGGCATGTTCTTTTGTTGTAGTAGTGAGTATTTGTTATATGTAATAATATTTCTATTATGTTTCCATTGTATTTTCCGTTGTTGTAGTTGTGATGGCCTATAATATTGTAAGGCATTTCGTTCTATTTTCTTTACTGCTTTTTGATTAGTTCTCCCTACACTAGTAGCTCACCTCGATACTGCATACACGAGGGCCAATAGGAGTCGATGTAGAGTGGCCAATCCTAACCCTGGGTCTCAACCCAAGAGAGGCTAGCTCCGCTCTACACAAAAAGGGGACAGTTGCTCTCCTTGGTACCACATACTCAAGGGCCAGCATACTTCCCATCTACATTCCAAGTTTCCGTCTAACAACAGGAGTTCCACACCTACTTCCCCGTAGGGTTCATGCTCATGTTCATCTCATTTATTCCAATCCAGATTTCACCATTCATAATTCATCTCTCATGTATATACAGGCAGCTCATGTTTCCATAATTCGATACATGCAACTAGTGATTTCACAGGTGATTATTCATAAATTACAGGCAGCTCATAATTATAATACAGGCAATTGCTAACAGTTTAGCTCAATCATGCATGCAAGTACATTATACAGCATAAACGATTCATTCATTTCTATATCCTGGGGTTCATGCCACATCCTAGGGTTCCATTCGGCTATTTCCACAAGCACATTCTTATTTAAATATTATTAATAAAATTAACCACTCTACCAGGTAATTCGGGAGTAATGGGTGCTCGAACCGCAGACCTAGGCATCTCTACGAGTCCCAAACACGCAGCAAATTGAAACCCTATACCAGGGAATACATCACAAAAGGAGAGTTCAGAATAGTGTACAAAGGACTTTGGTACGTAGAGGAACTCGCAAGGAAAATACAGGTATTTTGTTTGCGTAAAACGAACCCCGATCGGACCCTAAACGGGTCAAAAACGTGCCTACTGTTCAAAATTAGACGTCTGGGAACAAGTCCAGATGTCTTAAAAAGGTACCAGATCCTTACCTTAAGTCCCTACGATGTCCTCAGACGTCCAGGCCTTCTCTACGATTGTCTAAAGGCAGTTCCAGATGTCGGACAATGCCTCTAGTCGTGTGGACGCACCTCCGGACCTCTAGTGATCTGATCAAACGTCCAAAAGCACAGCGTCTGCGCTCCTTCCCAAGGCTGCACCTGCATACGACAACGCAGGCGCGGTCAGCCAACAAATATCCCTGTGTTGTGATATGCACGGCGCAGGGAGACTACGTACCTTCACGATAAATGAACTTTCAGACGTCTGTCCTTAGCTCCAGACGTCCAGGTACTCCGTCAGCCGTCTGGACTCCACTCCAGACGTCTGATACTGGAAAACTTCAAGTATCAAGACCTCCTTCCAGCGCTCTCCGCTCACTCCGCCTCGCGCTGCCATAGCTCTAGTCGCTGCAAAGGGTTGGGAGGCTACATCCCTGAGCTCTCTCCTCCTCCCGCATGCACCTGCGGTGACCGTGCGAGCTCCGTCGAGCTTCCACTGAAGCTCTCCGACCTCAGCCTCCTCCTCCCGCACTTTCCTCCTTCTCCCTCTCACTCTCCCTCACTCGCCTCCTCTTGCCACTCCCGCACAGCTCTGAAGGTGGTGGTGGTGGCTAGTGTGTGGAGTGGAGAGGAAAGGAGGGGGCTTATATAGATGGTGTGGGGGGGTTTAGGGTTTGGGGAAGGAAGGAAGGGAGAGAGAGAAGAAGAGGGTTCTACGCACCGCCCACGCGCAGAGCGCAATGTGCGTACAAAAATTTCATTTTCAGACATTCAGGAAAGGGTCCAGACATCTAGACAGACGTCTGACTGAGACTCCAGACGTCTTAAAAGGCTAAAAGTGTGACGGGTCATTACATCATAACAAACTTAAAGGAAGTTTCGTCCCCGAAACTTGAGCTAGCTAGGGTGCGAAAAAAGGAACATAAAACGCATAACAAACTTAAAGAGGATCGAAGTAGGTCCGAAAAGACATACCCTCAAAAAGCTCTAGGTACCGCTCTCGCATCGCCTCCTCAGGCTCCTAGGTCGCCTCCTCGTACCGCTGGCTTCTCCATAAGACCTTCACCAGTGGTACTGGCTTCCGTCTCAGACTCCAGACGGCTCTGTCTAGTATCTGCACCGGTCTCTCGGGGTAGGTCAGGTCGTTACCCACCTCGATGCTCTTGTGGCTTAGAACGTGACTAGGATCAACGACGTACTTCCTGAGGTTGGACACGTGGAACACGTCATGCACTCCAGAAAGCTGGGGAGGAAGGGTAAGTCAGTAAGCAACGGGTCCTACCCGCTCTAGGACCTCAAAGGTTCCCACAAACCTCGGCGCAAGCTTACCTTTCACCCGAAAACGCTGCAGGCCCTTCATGGGCGAAACATGGAGAAAGGCGTTATCCCCAACCTCGAACTGCACCTCTCTACGTTTCCGGTCAGCGTAACTCTTTTGCCTGCTCCTGACAATGCGAAGTCATCTTTGGATCTGCTCTATCACCTCTTGACTCTGTCGGATCAACCTGGGGCCAAGCTCCCACTTGGTCCCCACCTAGACCCAACTCAAAGGTGTAGTACACCTCCGTCCGTACAGGGCCTCGTAAGGTGCCATGCCGATGCTCGAGTGATAACTATTATTATATGTAAACTCTGTCAAGGGTAAATGCTCCTCCTAGGAGCCTCTCTAGTCTAGTACACAAGCACATAAAAGGTCCTCAAGTATCTATATGGTGCGCTATGACTGTCCATCTGTCTGGGGTTGATATGCGATACTGAATCTCAAACGTGTCCCCAAAGCTTGCGGAAACTCAGCCCAGAACTGGGAAGTAAACCGAGTATCCCTGTCGGATACAATCTCATGTGGAACTTCGTACAGGCACACTAAATCGTGAATGTACCTCTCTGCCAACTGCACTGGTCCCAAGGTGACTCGGATCGGTAGGAAACGCACCGTCTTCATCAACCTGTCTACTATCACCCAGACTGCATTGTGTCCTCGCTGGGTAACCGGTAGACCCACCAACAAATCCATGTTGATGCTCTCCCACTTCCACTCTGGCACAAGAAGTGGCTGCAACGGCCCTACAGACCTCTGGTGCTCGGCCTTCACCTGTTGCACACCAAACACTACTGCACAAACTCACCAACATCCCACTTCATCCCTCTCCACCAAAAGTTGCTTCTCAGATCATGAAACATCTTTGTGTTCCCGGGATGTATGGTGAACCTGGACCCGTGCGCCTCATCCAGGAGCTCTCTCAATAACTCCTTGTCTCTAGGAACGTATAAGCGTCCCCTCATGCACAGTATCTCGTCTGTAAAGGAAAAGTTTCCTGGGTCTCCTGTCAACACCCTATCCCGCAGTGTCTATAAGTACGGATCTGTCATCTATCCTGCGATGATGTGGTCTAACGGCTATGGTCGCGTCTGCTACATCACTGTCACTGCCCCACAATACCCCTATGACTCCCGGAGTTGCCAATTGCCCAACTCCTCCATAAGCCTCCAACTCTGTGCCTGTAGACTGGCCAAGTGGGCGAGCGCCTTCTGGCTTAAGGCGTCAGCCACCACATTGGCCTTCCCTGGATGGTAGGAGCTGCTACAGTCGTAGCCCTTCAGGAGCTCTAACCAACGTCTCTATCTCATGTTAAGCTCCATTTGGTCGAACAAGTACCTGAGGCTCTTATGATCTGTGAAAATCTCGAAAATCTCACCGTAAAGGTAGTGCCTCCATGTCTTCAGCACGAAGACAACAGCGGCTAGCTCTAAGTCATGGGTAGGGTAGCTATGCTCATGGGGCTTTAGTTATCGCGAAGCGTAAGCGACAACATGACCCCGCTACATGAGCACACCCCCTAACACCTGCAACGAAGCGTCTGTGTAAACCACAAAACCGCCACTACTGTCTGGGATGGTAAGCACAGGAGCTGCAGTCAGTCTCTCCTTCAACTCCTGAAAACATGCCTCACACTCATCTATCCAGGCAAAGGGCATGTCCTTCCAAGTCAGCTGGGTCATAGGACGTGCAATATGAGAGCATCCTCTGATGAATCGTCGATAGTAACATGCCAATCCCAAAAAGCTACGTATCTCTGTCTCTGTACGTGGCCTCTCCCACCTAAGTACGGCCTCAACCTTGGCTGGGTCCACAGCCAAATCATCCCTTAAGATCACGTGTCTTATGAAAGTCACTTGCCTCAACCAAAACTCGCACTTGCTGTACTTAGCATACAGCCTGCGTCGCCTCAAAGTGTCCAGGATCATCTGTAGATGTTGTCCGTGCTGTGTCTGATCCCGCGAATAAACGAGTACGTCGTCGATGAACACCACCACAAACTGGTCCAAGTACGGTCTGAAAACTCGGTTCATCAAATCCATAAAAGCAGCGGGGGCATTGGTCAACCCAAACGGCATGACCAAGAACTCATAGTGCCCGTACCAGGTATGGAAAGCTGTTTTGTAGACGTCGGTCTCCTTGATCCTCAACTGGTGGTAGCCTGACCTCAGATCCATCTTGGAGAACACAATGGCATCTCGCAACTGGTCAAAAAGGTCATCAATCCTCAGCAGCGGATACTTGTTCTTGATGGTGACCCTATTCAGCTGTCAGTAGTCGACACAAAGTCACAAGGTACCATCCTTCTTCTTCACAAACAACACAGGGGCCCCCCACGGGGATGCACTGGGCCTCACAAAGCCCTTCTCCAACAGGTCCTGTAACTGTGACTTGAGCTCTCGTAGCTTAAGCGGTGCCATCCGGTATGGTGCAATAGAAATGGGGCTGGTCCCCGGTACCAGTGAGATCTCAAACTCGATCTCGTGCTCGAGCGGTAGTCCTGCAGCTCCTCTAGAAAAACGTTGGGGTACTCACAAACCATTGGTATACTTTGAAAGTCAGCCACGGGACTAAGCTCTGCCACTGCACAGGCCAAAAAGCCCTCACACCCCTGGCTCAAAAGCCTCGCTGCCCGAAGCGCGAAGATGCATCTGAAACCTCCGTCCACCGGCTGTCCGTGAAACTCAAAAGGAGGCAACTCTGGTATGGAGAAGATGATCTTCCTCTTGAAACAATCCACCAAGGCATGATAGGCAGATAGCCAGTCCATCCCTGAGATCATGCCAAATCCTCCATCTGTATCACTATCAAATCATCGGGGAGGCTGTGTCCCCCTATACTGACCACGCAGTCCATGTAGACCTCCTCATCTACAAACAACTGGCCACCAGGGCCTCTGATCACAAACGGATCCTCTAACAGTACACTACCCTGCCCCAAACTAACGGCAAAACTCACAGCAACAAAAGAGTGTGTGGAGCTAGAATCAAAAAGTACGTACACTAATCTGCCAGAAATGGTAACCATACCCACCATCACTGAACCGGAAGCCCTGGCGTCTCTGTGTGTCAGGGCGTTGATATGCCCCTCAGTCCTCGGTGCAGACGAAGCAGCCACACTCTGGGTCGGGCAAGCAGCTACTGGCCGGTACCCTCCTAGTGACTGCTGCCCTCCCCCACGTGCCTGGGGACCACAACCACCAGCTCGGCCTCCATCTCTCAATGCGGTGAGCATCTGCTGTGCTTTGGCCATAGATGAGCAGTCCCTCCTGATGTGGCTCGGCTGGCCACACTAGTAGCAGCTGGGAACTGACCCCCTCTTTCTGCAGGTCCCTGCTGGCAGCTGGACAAGGGTCCAGTGCTAGCAAATGGCCCTTGTCTGGGGCCCCCAAAGGCCACTGATGGCCCCGCAAAACGAGATGACTCTCCTGCGGGTGCCACGTGCCTCCTCTCCCAACGGCCCTAAGAGTACTCTGGCTGATAGGGCTTCTTCCATCCGCTGTCGGTGTCTCATGCAGCCGGGTTGGTCTCCTCGTAGGTCATGGCTGCCTCAACCACTCGTGAGAAGGTGGGCCGCTTCAGGGGTTTAACATACCCCCGAATAGTAGGTCGGAGCCCCTCAGTAAACCTCCACAGGCGCCCCTCCTCCATAGCCATGGCTGTCGAGGCAAAACATGACAACTCTAGGAAACATGTGCGATACGTGCTAATAGTCATCGTCCCCTAGCAGAGAGTGTGGAACTCCCGCCTCCTCTGGTCCTGCCAGGTCTGTGAAAAGTACTTCTTACAGAAGAGAGTCACGAACTGATCCCACGTTGGCTCTCTCCTCTCCTAGCCTTTGACTGCCCTCCACCACCTGTGTGCCGCGCTCTCTAGCTGGTACGTTGCAAAGGCCACGCGGCACTCCACGGGAGGGCGAAGGGTGTCGAACACCTTCTCTATATGCTCCAGCCAGTCCTCTGCCTCAGACGGGTCCTCATCCCCCTTGATAGAGGGGGCTTCAGCTTTCGAAACTGTCTAAAAAGCTTGTGGAGCAGCTGCAGTGGGGAACGGGCATGCCTCCAGGCAAGGAGGGCTCGTGCTCGAAAGTGTCAAAGTGCGGTGGGGGCAGTGGAGGACCACCCCCTCCCCCTCCTGCTCTTTCGGCACTGTGGCGGTCTCCCTATCCCACTGAGGACTCCCCCTCCACGTCCTCAAGGGGAGGTGCCCATGGAGGCTGATGGAGCTCCTCTCGCATAATATCTCTGATCGGCTGGGCGAGATCCTGGGCCTGAACTCCCGGGAGAAGAGGTGGGTCAACTGGTACCTCAGGCACGGCACATCCACCACTCCGACCTCGTCCACGACCGTGACCACGGCCCACTTCGAGAACTCCCCGATGAGGCATCTCCTACAAGGAGACGCGAAAGACAGAACAAGAGGGTCAACGATACCGAATTATTTCAAGAAAAGACTCGGAACGAATATCAAGGAGATACGTGGTGGTGGCTATTTTAGTTATATGCACGTGAATGGTTATTCTCAAGCCAATTGGTTCATTTCTTGGGATGACCGTGCTCTGATGCCATCTTGTTACGACCCAATTCCCGGATCCCTACAGAACCCGAGACTGACTCACCTCGACTAATCCCTAGACCCAATCGTCCAACAAGAAATAACCAAAAGCAGGGAGGTAAACCACATTCACATATGCAATATAACTAAGCAGAAGAAACATACAAAGCAGTAAAGGAAAGTAAATCTGCTGTTTCAGTACATACCACCACAACAACAAAAAAACAACAGAAAAACGGAAGTAAACAGTAGAGACACACAGTAACTAAAAGTCTAATACTTACTACAATAGTAAAGGAACAAAAAGAAATGCTGAAAACTATGATTGGGCTCGATTGGGCCTAGCACCCTCCGCAGTTGGAAGCTCGTATTGCTTAACTCCTAGTCTTGAATAGTATTATGAAAAGATAGAGTCAGCGAACGCTGAGTATAGTGGTATCTATACTATCTAAAATAGTAAAAGCAACAGGTTTAATTCTCTTTTCTATTTATCTGTTTTATGTGTATTCCCTTTTCACCCATTTTTCTCAAACATCCAGTTATTCTTGATCTTACATGTTCCTCGTGGGAACGATCTTGATTGCAGTCTTTTCCGTAGAATAGAAGGAACACGTGGTGCTCTCCTGGCTGGGAGAGTCCCCCGTGGTAGTCCTACACCCAATCAACCACCCCGAGGTCACTATCAAGACGTAGCGGTGACTACAACACGCGTGATAAGCGCATGGGTAGCTACCCCGCACTGACACGCGGTCGGTCATTTCCGCTAGTGGGTACGCTCAAAGTACAGCACAGAACAGCATAGGGCCTTGCCCTCTCAGAACAGGGGTCTCGCTCCTCAGAACCAAATAGGGGTCTCGCCCCTCCACAGTCCGCGCACCCTCGTCTGACTACCCCGATTTGCCCAGAGGGCCTAACAAGTCGGTGTAGGGTGGCTAGAAGAACCCCGGGCCCTGTGGGGTGACTAGCTCTCTCCCTACACTAGTAGCTCACCTCGGTACCGCGTACACGAGGGCCAACAAGAGTCGGTGTAGAGTGGCCAATCCTAACCCCGGGACTCAACCTAAGGGAGGCTAGCCCCGCTTTACACAAAAAGGGGACAGTTGCTCTCCTTAGTACCACGTACTCAAGGGCCAGCACACTTCCCATCTACATTCCAGGTTTCCGTCTAACCACAGGAGTTCTACTCCTAATTCCCCGTAGGGTTCATGCTCATGTTCACCTCATTTATTCCAATCTAGATTTCACTATTCATAATTCATCTCTCATGTATATACAGGAAGCTCATGTTTCCATAATTCGATACATGTAACTGGTGATTTCATAGGTGATTATTCATAAATTACAGGCAGCTCATAATTATAATACAGGCAATTGCTAACAGTTTAGCTCAATCATGCATGCAAGTACATTATACAGCATAAACGATTCATTCATTTCTCTATCCTAGGGTTCATGCCACATCCTAGGGTTTCATTCGGCTATTTCTACAAGCACATTCTTATTTAAGTATTATTAACAGAATTAACCACTCTACCAGGCAATTCGGGAGTAATGGGGACTCGAACCGCAGACCCAGGCATCTCTACCAGTCCCAAACACGCAGCAGACTAAAACCCTATACCAGGGAATACATCACAAAAGGAGAGTTCAGAACAGTGGACAAAGTGTTGGTGCTAGAGCACCACGATCATTTGTTTTGATGATAACAAAACACGTGTTATTTAACATTTGCAATTTGAGTCCTAGATTTCAGGTCAATTGCAAATGTGGACATGTTTAGACGGAGTTCGAGCTCGCATCCAGGACGGATTGGAGGAGCTTGACGGAAAACAGAGGAGGTTCGCGTGGAGCGACAGATTGAAGATAGAAGACAAGAAGAATAGGATAGATTCTTTTTAATCCTTTCATGTACTTTTATCTTTATTTTTCTTGCTCTTTATTTTCCTTAGAAATTATGTTAAAGAGCCTCAAAGAACCCTAACAGTAGTCCTAGGAACACCGGCACAACCCTAGGATACTTAGGTTTTCTGTAGAATACTTAGAAAACCAATATAGGGTTCAAACAGCACTTCCAGACGTCTAATTCCAAAATCAGACGTCTGATAAAGAATTTTAAGACGTCTGACTGTTGTTTCAGACGTCTGATAACTGTTAGGCTGGACATAGTTAGTTCTGTCTGATGAAATCAGACGTCCAGATCTTAGACCAGACGTCTTAGGAGACGTCTGATGACTTTGCCAGACGTCCAATTAGTGGACCGTTGGCTGGCTTAGAAAACACTCAAGATTATGACCGTTAGAGCCTTATCAGACGTCCATAGGACTTTCCAGACGTCTGATAAATGACCGTTTTGCCTCGGCTGACCCAAAATCTCTTCTCAGAGATTTTCTAGCCGTTGCAACGTTTGGAAATCAATTCCCACAGTAAAAGTAGGTTTCCAGACGTCCAGACATAGTGCCAGACGTCCTGTATGTCGTCTGATGGACTTGTACAAAAACCCTGTTTAGATCTGATTCAAGTCAGGGAGAAACCCGCATAGAATCAGACGTCTGACCTTTAAATCAGACGTCTTAAAGTGGCCTTCCAGACGTCTGATGCCAGAGTTAGACGTCTGATAACCCTGTCAAATGTAATCATTGTCCTGATTTCGGCCTGATTCTCTTGGACTTTGTTCCCAACGGCTATAGAACCCTTTCTAAGCCTTCCAAAGCCTTCCTAAGGCCTCTATAAATAGAGGGGAACCCTTGCAACACAAATACACACTAAGAAAGACACAAGACACACTTAGCTATACACTCTCACACTCTTGTGTCCAAGAAGCTCTTGCTCTCTAAGCTCAAGTTCTACATCTTGAGAGCATCCAACCGTTGCGCACCCGCTCTCCCGCCGTTGTCTACGAGAGCGAAGTTGCGCCGTTGCGTGGCTCACGCACCGCGTCATCGTCGACGCACTCCTAGCAAAGGGGAGTTTCCTAAATCCTATAGAAGCTTAGGTTTATTACTTTGTTGGCTCTATAGGTTTGTTGTTTATTTTACCTTTGTCTTTTGGTTGGGTATTCGCTTTGCGAATTCTCGTCTCCTTCGTGGGACAAAATCCTTCTCGTGGAGAGAAGGGGTTGAGGAACGCTACCCTCGTACTTGTAGCGTGGTTGTACTGAGGTTGAATCACCCTCGTTTTAAAGTGATTCGTTTAGTGGATTTGATCAACTAGGTTGATCGGAAAATCCTAACTCGAGAGGGTTAGGTGGTGGTTTTCACCCGATTTGGGTTTCGACCTAAAAATTACTTGTGCACATTTTGTGATTGCTTATTTTGTGAGATTGCTTTATATATTTCAATTACGCATTTTTTTTCGTCACACTGATCTCACCCCCTCCAAGTAGGGAAATCACAATTGGTATCAGAGCAGGTCCTGCGAGATCGGAGTAACACCCGGCAAGAGATCAAATGGAGGGAAGCACATCAGCGATCAAAATTTCCGAGGGGCAGTCCTCAACCCGTCCGCCCTACTTTGACGGGAACAACTACAGCTACTGGAAGCTGAGGATGAAGATGTGGCTCCAAGCCACTGAATTCAAGGTATGGGGATGTTGCGAAACCCCATACGAGATCCCGAAGTGACCCCAAGGAGGCTACTCGCAGGTGCAGATTCTAGAGCTCTCACTCAACGCAAAGGCAATGAATGCCTTGTATTGCGCGTTGAGTCTGAAGGAGTTCGAGAAAATCCAAGAGTGCACCACCGCCCACGAGATATGGAGGAGGTTGGAAGGCACTCATGAAGAGACAAGCTCGGAAGAAGATCACGAGAAGGAGGAAACCGCTTGCTTTGGTTTCATGGCCAGAGGAAGCAACTGCGACAGTGAAAGCGGAAGCGACTCCAACAACGAGGTAAATCTCGATCTTCAAGAAGCATTTAATGAACTTTTTGAGATTAGTAAATCACTTAAAATAGAAAACAAAAGTATTAAAAAGAACCTTAGTTTTCTTAAATCTGAAAATGATAGGTTAGAAAAACAACTTAAGGACATAGAAACTAGTGCTAAGGATAATAACCTGTTATTAGAAAATCATAACCTCATCAATGAAAATAATAAGTTGATTGAGGAAAATGATAGTCTTAAGTTAGAAATTTCTGATTTAGAGACTAAGATGAATACTATAGAAAAAGAAATTGCATGTCTTAGGGAAAACTCTAACAAACTAATCAATAAAGTAGATGATTTTTATAGCCCTAAGGTTGAGAAAGGATCTCCATCAAGGAGACCTTCTAACAAATCCGGATCCAAGCCCACTTGGATACCGAAAAAAGAATTAGAATCTTGTTTTGTAGGGTTCAGGGATAATTACAACATAAAGGACTGGACCTACAAGCTCAAAGCTGGTCAACTCAAGTTGGGAGAACCAAGGAGTAGACCAAGGAGGAGAACAAGAAGACCGACGAGACGGCGAACAAACGACGGACCCGCCGCACGTCGACCACCGGATTGGAGACCGGCGCCGATGCCCGGGCCTCCAAGCTACGGATGGGAGCCCCATCCGATGTGGCATCCACCACCACCATTCGGGCCATTTTATTGGCCATGGTAGGTGAGGTAAAAATTCTTGACCCTATCTTTATTTATCAGTAGCATTTAGATAGGGGGAGTTAAAAATTAATGAGCTAATTGTCAATTTTTAAGGGGGAGATATAAGGTAGCTAAATTTCCTTTAGAAAGGGGGAGAAAAATAATAGCTATCTCATTGTTACAAAAAGGGGGAGGACATTACCTTTGTCAAAAGAAACTCATAGAAGAGCATGTTTTAAGGGGGAGTTATAGGAAATGTAAAACCAATTAAACCTTTTTGATAATGTCAAAAAGGGGGAGGTTTTTTTTCTGCATTATGGTTTTGTCATCATCAAAAAGGGGGAGATTGTTGGTGCTAGAGCACCACGATCATTTGTTTTGATGATAACAAAACACGTGTTATTTAACATTTGCAATTTGAGTCCTAGATTTTAGGTCAATTGCAAATGTGGACGTGTTTAGACGGAGTTCGAGCTCGCATCCAGGACGGATTGGAGGAGCTTGACGGAAAACAGAGGAGGTTCGCGTGGAGCGACAGATTGAAGATAGAAGATAAGAAGAATAGGATAGATTATTTTTAATCCTTTCATGTACTTTTATCTTTATTTTTCTTGCTCTTTATTTTCCTTAGAAATTATGTTAAAGAGCCTCAAAGAACCCTAACAGTAGTCCTAGGAACACCGGCACAACCCTAGGATACTTAGGTTTTCTGTAGAATACTTAGAAAACCAATATAGGGTTCAAACAGCACTTCCAGATGTCTAATTCCAAAATCAGACGTCTGATAAAGAATTTTAAGACGTCTGATAACTGTTAGGCTGGACATAGTTCTGTCTGATGAAATCAGACGTCCAGACCTTAGACCAGACGTCTTAGGAGACGTCTGATGACTTTGCCAGACGTCCAATTAGTGGACCGTTGGCTGGCTTAGAAAACACTCAAGATTATGACCGTTAGAGCCTTATCAGACGTCCATAGGACTTTCCAGACGTCTGATAAATGACCGTTTTGCCTCGGCTGACCCAAAATCTCTTCTCAGAGATTTTCTAGCCGTTGCAACGTTTGGAAATCAATTCCCACAGTAAAAGTAGGTTTCCAGACGTCCAGACATAGTGCCAGACGTCCTGTATGTCGTCTGATGGACTTGTACAAAAACCCTGTTTAAATCTGATTCAAGTCAGGGAGAAACCCGCATAGAATCAGACGTCTGACCTTTAAATCAGACGTCTTAAAGTGGCCTTCCAGACGTCTGATGCCAGAGTTAGACGTCTGATAACCCTGTCAAATGTAATCATTGTCCTGATTTCGGCCTGATTCTCTTGGACTTTGTTCCCAACGGCTATAGAACCCTTTATAAGCCTTCCAAAGCCTTCCTAAGGCCTCTATAAATAGAGGGGAACCCTTGCAACACAAATACACACTAAGAAAGACACAAGACACACTTAGCTATACACTCTCACACTCTTGTGTCCAAGAAGCTCTTGCTCTCTAAGCTCAAGTTCTACATCTTGAGAGCATCCAACCATTGCGCACCCGCTCTCCCGCCGTTGTCTACGAGAGCGAAGTTGCGCCGTTGCGTGGCTCACGCACCGCGTCATCGTCGACGCACTCCTAGCAAAGGGGAGTTTCCTAAATCCTATAGAAGCTTAGGTTTATTACTTTGTTGGCTCTATAGGTTTGTTGTTTATTTTACCTTTGTCTTTTGGTTGGGTATTCGCTTTGCGAATTCCCGTCTCCTTCGTGGGACAAAATCCTTCTCGTGGAGAGAAGGGGTTGAGTAACGCTACCTGATGGCGTCGAACAACAGGATTTTATTGTTATAGCGTCGTAGTATAGCCAGTTGTTGCCATCATTTCAAATATAAAAATTTTTTTACTCGGAAAAGAGTTCCCGAGGTCGAACTCAGGGAGCAAGTTGTATTCTAGAGATATACATGTTTCTTTTACAAAAAATAAAGAAAGAGAGAGAAAGGATTTGTTGTTTTCTCTTTGTTTCTCCTCGTCTCAGATCTTCTTCTTCTTTGTCTGCAGAGGTGATGTTCTTCTTCTGCAGTGGCGATGCTCTTCTTCTTCTTCCAGCTGTTCCTGCTCTTCCTTTTTCTTCTGTCTTTCTTCAGATCTTCTTCTTTCTTCTTTGTTCTTCTTCTTTCAGTTCTTCCCTTGTTCTTTTGTGTTCTCCTCTGCCTCGCCTTCTTCTGTTGTTCTTCAGATATCCTTTTTTTTCTTTTTCCAGTCAGGACGTCGCCCCTTCTTCTTTCTTCTTTTCTCTTCAGGACGTCGTCTGATTTCCAAATCAGACGACTTAAACTGCCTGTTGCTACAGTGTCTCCCTCAGCTTCCTTCTTCTTCCGCGGTCCTTCTTCTTCACCTGTGCCTGCACACTTCAGAGCTTACGTCAGAGGACAAAACCTACTCTACCCTCTCCCCCCCCGCGTCTCTCTCTCTCTAAAACCACTCTTGGGAAAGCTCTCCCAGAGCTGCCGGGTAGTCGGGTACGGGTCAGGTCCGGGTCCAGGCCCACCGGCGTGCGTGGTGGGCGAGGAGTGCAGGTCAGTCTAAGTCGGGTCGGGTCAGGACCGCGGGGCGTGAGCGCGGACGAGACCGGGTAACCGGGCGGGTGAAGGGGACCTCACCCCGTGTGCTGAGGCAGTAAGGCTAATGCACAAAATCAATTTAAACGGTGAAAAGGTTGTGAGGCTTACCGATGTGGGACTAAACGGAGGCCTCTCCTCGCGTGCGCCTGCTGGGAGACCGCGGCCTAGCTTCTGCAGCTGCGGCTTCGATTTGCGTCGGTTGCTGGCTGGCTGCCTTCGCAAGACTCCCCGTAATCCGCAGCAGCTGGAGACCTAGAGTCCTCAAGCCTGGAGCGCGGGAGAAGCTGCTTCAATGTGTGTCAATGGCGATCGAACCTCAAAACCTGTCGGACACGAATATGGCCTCTCGGCCTGATCAAACCACTGGGGAACCTTCGCCGTGGCACGGCGAAGGTGTGGAGCTGCGCGGCAAGCCGCAAGGTGGTGTCTGGTGGCAGCCCTAGGTTGGACTGCAACCGGAGGAATGGGTTTGTTCGGGGGAGCGTTACGGAGGTGTGGAGTGGCAGTGGAGGGGTGGGGGGTGCTCAGTGTGATGAGGCGGAGGTTCGGTGAGGGTCGGCGAGGTGTGTGAGGCTGTGGAGCGATGGGAGCATCTCGCCGGAGGGTGGCCGGAGACGAAGGGGGTGACGATGGTCAGGGTCGGTCGAGGGCTTAATTGAATAAATTGAAACCGGGGAAAGAAAGAGGAGAGGAAGGGAAGTAGTTCTAGCTTACTTGCAGGGACGAAGGGGGAGCAGCAGGGCGACAGTCGTATCGACTGTCGCCGGAGACGAGCAGAGAGCCGGAGAGGCGCCAGCTGGGTGCGGCGTAGCGCGGGAAGAGCAAGGGAGGAAGTCTCTGCTGCTGGTATTGCGGCAGAGCGAAGAGGAGGAGGGGGAGGAACCGCCGGAGCTGGTGAGCGTCTGCCGGAGAGAGAAGAGAGGAAAGTTGGGGGTTTTCTCCGTCAGATCCGAGCTGCTCAGGTCGGTGGAGCAACGGGGGGTATTTATAGGGATCAAAACAGGGAGGAAGGCGGAGGGAGACGACGTGTCTCCCTCGCCGGAGGATGGCCGGAGACGAAAACCCATACCGTCCGTGCGTTCGCACGGCCGGTATGGTGGGCTACAGCGACCAGGGGGGTGTCCCTGCGACGGCTGACGACGCAGGGCACCCCCGGTTTACTTGCCAGGCTTTCCCCCTCACCCTGCGCGGCGCCATGCTCCGCGCAAGGTCGCCGGAGCATGGTGCTGGCAGGTTTTGCAGGGGGGACCTGAATGCGAAGAACGAAGGAGAGTTAGGGGCCAAAATGCGATGGTTCAAAAGTTGAGGGCCAAAAAGTAAATATATGAGGACCAAAGTGTAAAGTCGGTCAAGGAGGTTTCTTCTTAGGCTCAAGTTTTTATACATGATTAATTAGGACCTAAGGAATCTGATGGTGAATTTCATTTCTATATTAAACCTTGTTTGACCGGTCAATTTATGCAAAAATCCAAATTAAGTTATTAATTGGGCGTGGTTCTCAATGTAGGTCAAAATGGGTTCTGAAGGCCAAATTGAAGGTTCTAAACCCTAGAGATTATTTTTCTATGAATTTTAGAGGGTTTATTCTACTTTTACTTTGCCTCGAACCTCGTGAATTGAAGTGGGTTGTTTTAGGGTTACAGATTATCATTTAGTTTCTTGGAAGTGCTGTAGCCCTTGCTAGATCATCTCATCCCACTTTTATTCTTATTAAGCTGCTTTGACCTATGTTTGGGCCCTGAATTACCCTGTATGCAGATTATACTGGTAAAATTACATTTTTACCCCTTATGACTTGTTTTCTTCTCAAACTCAGAATTCTCCGAGTTAAGCATTTCCTTAAGATATGTAGGAGCTTTTATCCTTTGTATTAGGTCAAAATGAGCTAGTTATGGCTCATGATGAGGTTCTCATCATACCCCCATGCCTAGCTTTTGCTAGTTCCTTAGCAAAAACTTAAGGTTTCAACCCTTGTTCTAAACCATGAAGTTTTTAATAGTTTTAGATAAGTGCCTTTTTTATTTGAGCATAGATTAGGTTAGAATGCTGACCATAGGCCTAAAAGGTACTCTAGTACCAATCAAGATCCAAATCTGTCTAGCCTTAGCCTCAGTCTTTAGCAAAGGTTTTTAAGGTCCACAAGAACTAACCTAAGGTTTATTGGACTTCGTGGTTAAAGCACCCGTGCTTGAAATGATTTTAGCCCTGGCTCAGTTCGCAGTGCGTTTTGTAAGAGAGAGATAGAAAGTTTTTCTGTTTGGAGAGTTTTCTCTCTCTTTTTCTTTTTAGTTCTAGCCTAGGATTGGCTTTTCAACACGGTCTGTATCAGATTCCTTGCTCCCATCATCAATCCTCAAGGGTTCCTGGCGATCGATGCTTCGAGATAGCACCGCCCATGGCAACCCCCGGAACCCTGGCTATTGAGATTTCGAGATAATTCCATCCATGGTGTTCCGTGGCCGAATCCAGACCCTGGCAATTGACACTTCGAGATAATGCCATCCATGGAATCTGAACCAGCAGAGTGCTTACATGCCCCCAGTAGGATATGTAAATATCCTAAGAGACAAGCACCGAGGAGATGATATTTTGTTACGCATCTTCGAGGGGATTTCCCGCCTCTCCGCGCTGGGAACTCGTCCAAATCAACTTGTGTTGATCGGTCGCTCCTATTCTAGGTGTTCTTTTCAGAATTTTGTGACGCTTCTGCGTGATTCTGATTTTTACGCTTACTGAACCAGGCTGTGTGTGAGGTTAGGGTGCTTAGGTTACTGAGTCCCGTAAACCAAAAATTAGTTAACGAGGCCGAATACTCCCTAAGCCTTAGACCTAATACTTCAGCTTTTCATTTTCCTCAACCTCTTGAGGAGTGTCCAGATCTTAATGGGTACTAAGAGTCTATTCAAGAATGCCTAAGGTTTGCATTCTTTACTAATCTCATTGTGCACTTTTCTTGAATGAGGTCTAGAACTTAGGTTAATTCCTTAGTTCCTTACTAATGACTATCACTTTTTCTCATAATTTTGTGCTCCTTTTTCATTTTGTTTCTTTTCTCCTTCACAAAATTTCCTTCTCCTCTTTTCCTCTTATTCTTTTTCGAAAATTTTTTAATTTTTATGGTGTTTTTGGCATATGTGAATTTTTTTGTTTGAAACCTTTTCTTACAAGTTTTGCACTTTCATACCCCCCCATGCCTGAGATTTGCAATGTCCTCATTGTAACCTAGGGGTTTTTATTCAACTAAGTTCATACATTAGGATAGCTGTTTTGATGAGTGAATGGGTCGGGGTGACTGTTGCGGATGATTTCTAATCTCAGATGCAAGCACCTGAGGTGGAGTCGGCTGTCCTAAAGTGTGAACTTCAAGTGCAACAAGCTGTCAGAACAAGTTTCAGGTTTTCAAAGAGAATGACGGGCTGCCTCCCGTTGAGCGCTAAATTTGATGCCTTCAGCCAAGCGGGAAATGCGATGGAGAGGGGATGGTCAAATCAGTGGAGTTTTGTAAGACAAGCACCTTGATTAAGAGCTTGGTTGGTCCAACCAGGTGCTTGTTCAGATCAACAGGCTGATGATGCAGCCCAAACCCAATCAATCTGGTGGGTTGATAGATGTGGATAAAAAGGTGTGGATCCCACCATATACTATGAAGCTCAGATAAATGTGGAAGTGTAAACGCAGGGTTTGGCTAAGTCGAATCCGCCTGGTCAAAGTAGGGACTCGTAGAATAATCAGTGGTTGATGCAGGAACCCTACAGGGGTGATCAGAGAATGATAGAGCATGGTATGTAGTCTGATCAATGTTCGAAACCCGATGTGGAAATGCAATCGGCTCGGTGAGAGGTGAATCTGAATAGAAATTGAGTCCGGTTGCGGGTCGGGGTTTGGGAGAGGTTTGGATCCGTTCTGTGTGTGCGGACGAGGTGGCCATTGTGTACGAGGGCTCTTTTAGAAACAGATGATAGGTGGTTTTCTGTAGAGAGTCCTCTGGGTAACTATCAAATGCCGGAAGAGTGTCTGTAGGATGAAAGGAATCGGATTCGAGAAAAAATTTGGACTCTTGGTTGTAATCACTCTTGGCATTTTCTGTTTTTGGTTCCTGAGGATCGAAAAGGAATGATTTTGTGTTATCAGTGATCTCGGGAATCAGGACCTCAGAGTCGGAGTCAGAGTCATGTGAACTGAGGTCGTAGATAGGCCTGGCGTGTTCAGGAAGGGGAATCTCTCCACAATTATAGTCAGATCTGAAATTGTCGGAGAGTTGGCAAAAGTGAGATTCATGATCATGAATTCCACCACAGCAAAAATCATCAGATGTGGAATCAGCAGCCTGACTGGGTTCTAGCCTATATGTCAATTCTGGGCTCAAAAAGATGTTTTGTTCAAGCTCTAAGCTGGTAGGATAGACCCCATTAAAACCTTGCTCATCCAACTCCTCAGTTTCTGTATCATAAATTGGCATGTTTTCTGAAAAATCGATCAGATTTCCTGAGGATGTTGGAGAGGGATATTCATCAAATAGAGGCCCGGAATCATATTCTGTAAAAATTTGATCTTTCTCATAAGGGGCCTCATAATCTTCCCAATAAGTTTCAGATCTAGGTTCTAGGCTTAGGATGTGGGTAGAATTATTAGAACCTAAGTCCGAATAACCTTCGAGGATCACCTTATCAAAATAAGGGGTGGAATTTATACCCTCAGAAGGTTCAGTTCTGATTTCATTATTGCAGGAGTTTTGAAATTCTAGGCTTGACAATTCATGGTCTAAGTTTGGCTCATCATTGTGTTCTCCTGCAATATCCCAACCTAATTCAACATTGTCTTCTATCTGGGTTGGGATTTTACAACCACTTTATGCCTCAATCCCGAGATCTGGGAAACTGGATTGTTCCTTAATACTGTTCCAAGATGGTTCATCCTCTGTTTCTGGTATATACGGGTATTTCTGGTTGATAATTTGTTCTACTGATTTCATCATTTCTACCCGTTTCATAAGGGCATCTTGGTGTTGTTCCCAAAGTACAGGAT
The DNA here is from genome assembly GCA_037157565.1 of Thalassia testudinum. Lineage (NCBI taxonomy): Eukaryota > Viridiplantae > Streptophyta > Magnoliopsida > Alismatales > Hydrocharitaceae > Thalassia > Thalassia testudinum. The sequence goes on from JAZHRO010000039.1 coordinate 63,763,772, forward strand.
TTGTCAAGCATTGAAGGTATTCAGATTGGTGTAATTTTTCCATCTCAATGTATCCTGTCATGAGCATATCTCGGGTTGATCCTTTTGAAATTTCAGTCAATAGAATTTGGGCACAGTTTATGATGAAAGCTGTGGTTGTTGGAACATCAACCTGAATGTTTCCTATTGGTGTTGAGGGTTTACATTTGATTTCATAGATTTCAAGGGCATCCTCAATCATCTTATCTTTCATGGATCTCAGATATTCAGGTTTTTTACATTGTAGTCTTGCTAGGTAATTAGGCTGCATCTTCGAATCAGGTGGTGGAATCAAGATAGAATCAGAAGTTTGAATTAATGGAAGAAGGGGACTTTGTTCAGAATCAGAGGAAAGAGGGGCTATGTGAATGATTTCTGCAAAAACAAGGGAGCCGAGGCTTAGCCTCGGGGAGAGTGAATTTCTATAGGAAGTTTCAAGGACCTCCTGCAAAGTACTGAAGGGCTGGATGAGATAAGCAGGTGCTGGACCCAATCAAGACACCCAAAAAATGTTGGGTGACTATAGAGGTTCGGGGCAGATGGACCCCTTGATCAGAAAGATCGTCCACCTGAGAATTACCTGGGCAGCCAGAGAGGGAGAGTCCCGCGAAGACCCCTACACAGTAGAGCATCCCCACGGGTTACAGGGTTTCCCCCACCCGACCTCTCTTGTCACTGCGGTTCCAGGTAGACCAGAATGGGGATCTTGACCTCTTAAGTCTACCAATTTTAAGATCAGGGTGCTTAAGGTTTCACTTGAACTTTTAGTCTTTTAAGTGCAAAGAGTGACCTAATTTAAGGTTGGTTGACCCAAGGGGTCAACTTTACCTCTTGTTTTCTTTGAGAGCTTTTAGGTCTTGTCTTTTAGGGTTCAAGTGTTTAGAGAGCCAATTGTTTTAGGTTTTCTTTTGAATAGGTATTTTCAATCAATGGTTTAGGCACACTTCTTTTGGATTTTCTCCATTCTTGATTTAAGTAGTGTGTCTCTAAAAACCCTAATGTTGAATCTTATGTTGGCTCTACTTGGTCCAGTTAGTTCTTTGTTGGGTAATCAGGGCTCAAGCAAGAATGTGTTAGCCCTTAAATACCCTTAATAGTGTGCAGGACTAATGAGTTGAAAACATGCAACTCTTTATGGTTACTAAGTATGGAAGACAGGTTAGCCCTATATTGCTTGTTCTTTTCTTTTCTTCCTCTTTAGAGTTTAGGGGTTAATAGCGAGAGGAAAAATTTACCTGTCCTCGGAGTGGTTGTCGTGCGGTTGCTTGTCTTCTTGATTTCCTGTAGCTGCACAAAAGAGGGGAGATTATCAGAAATTAAAAAGAAACAGAAATGTTTACCTCTAGAATAGCCGTTGCTCCCCGGCAACGGCGCCAAAAATGATGGCGTCGAACAGCAGGGTTTTATTGTTATAGCGTCGTAGTATAGCCAGTTGTTGCCATCATTTCAAATATAAAAATTTTTTTACTTGGAAAAGAGTTCCCGAGGTCGAACTCAGGGAGCAAGTTGTATTCTAGAGATATACATGTTTCTTTTACAAAAAATAAAGAAAGAGAGAGAAAGGATTTGTTGTTTTCTCTTTGTTTCTCCTCGTCTCAGATCTTCTTCTTCTTTGTCTGCAGAGGTGATGTTCTTCTTCTGCAGTGGCGATGCTCTTCTTCTTCTTCCAGCTGTTCCTGCTCTTCCTTTTTCTTCTGTCTTTCTTCAGATCTTCTTTCTTCTTTGTTCTTCTTCTTTCAGTTCTTCCCTTGTTCTTTTGTGTTCTCCTCTGCCTCGCCTTCTTCTGTTGTTCTTCAGATATCCTTTTTTTTCTTTTTCCAGTCAGGACGTCGCCCCTTCTTCTTTCTTCTTTTCTCTTCAGGACGTCGTCTGATTTCCAAATCAGATGACTTAAACTGCCTGTTGCTACAGTGTCTCCCTCAGCTTCCTTCTTCTTCCGCGGTCCTTCTTCTTCACCTGTGCCTACACACTTCAGAGCTTACGTCAGAGGACAAAACCTACTCTACCCTCTCCCCCCCCCGCGTCTCTCTCTCTCTGAAACCACTCTTGGGAAAGCTCTCCCAGAGCTGCCGGGTAGTCGGGTACGGGTCAGGTCCGGGTCCAGGCCCACCGGCGTGCGTGGTGGGCGAGGAGTGCAGGTCAGTCTAAGTCGGGTCGGGTCAGGTCCGCGGGGCGTGAGCGCGGACGAGACCGGGTAACCGGGCAGGTGAAGGGGACCTCACCCCGTGTGCTGAGGCAGTAAGGCTAATGCACAAAATCAATTTAAACGGTGAAAAGGTTGTGAGGCTTACCGATGTGGGACTAAACGGAGGCCTCTCCTCGCGTACGCCTGCTGGGAGACAGCAGCCTAGCTTCTGCAGCTGCGGCTTCGATTTGCGTCGGTTGCTGGCTGGCTGCTTCGCAAGACTCCCCGTAATCCGCAGCAGCTGGAGACCTGGAGTCCTCAAGCCTGGAGCACGGGAGAAGCTGCTTCAATGTGCGTCAATGGCGGTCGAACCTCAAAACCTGTCGGACACGAATATGGCCTCTCGGCCTGATCAAACCACTGGGGAACCTTCGCCGTGGCACGGCGAAGGTGTGGAGCTGCGCGGCAAGCCGCAAGGTGGTGTCTGGTGGCAGCCCTAGGTTGGACTGCAACCGGAGGAATGGGTTTGTTCGGGGGAGCGTTACGGAGGTGTGGAGTGGCAGTGGAGGGGTGGGGGGTGCTCAGTGTGATGAGGCGGAGGTTCGGTGAGGGTCGGCGAGGTGTGTGAGGCTGTGGAGCGATGGGAGCATCTCGCCGGAGGGTGGCCGGAGACGAAGGGGGTGACGATGGTCAGGGTCGGTCGAGGGCTTAATTGAATAAATTGAAACCGGGGAAAGAAAGAGGAGAGGAAGGGAAGTAGTTCTAGCTTACTTGCAGGGACGAAGGGGGAGCAGCAGGGCGACAGTCGTATCGACTGTCGCCGGAGACGAAGATGCTCAGGGAAAGGGGCGGCGACGAGCAGAGAGCCGGAGAGGCGCCAGCTGGGTGCGGCGTGGCGCGGGAAGAGCAGGGGAGGAAGTCTCTGCTGCTGGTATTGCGGCAGAGCGAAGAGGAGGAGGGGGAGGAACCGCCGGAGCTGGTGAGCGTCTGCCGGAGAGAGAAGAGAGGAAAGTTGGGGGTTTTCTCCGTCAGATCCGAGCTGCTCAGGTCGGTGGAGCAACGGGGGGTATTTATAAGGATCAAAACAGGGAGGAAGGCGGAGGGAGACGACGTGTCTCCCTCGCCGGAGGATGGCCGGAGACGAAAACCCATACCGTCCGTGCGTTCGCACGGCCGGTATGGTGGGCTACAGCGACCAGGGGGGTGTCCCTGCGACGGCTGACGACGCAGGGCACCCCCGGTTTACTTGCCAGGCTTTCCCCCTCACCCTGCGCGGCGCCATGCTCCGCGCAAGGTCGCCGGAGCATGGTGCTGGCAGGTTTTGCAGGGGGGACCTGAATGAGAAGAACGAAGGAGAGTTAGGGGCCAAAATGCGATGGTTCAAAAGTTGAGGGCCAAAAAGTAAATATAGAGGACCAAAGTGTAAAGTCGGTCAAGGAGGTTTCTTCTTAGGCTCAAGTTTTTATACATGATTAATTAGGACCTAAGGAATCTGATGGTGAATTTCATTTCTATATTAAACCTTGTTTGACCGGTCAATTTATGCAAAAACCCAAATTAAGTTATTAATTGGGCATGGTTCTCAATGTAGGTCAAAATGGGTTCTGAAGGCCAAATTGAAGGTTCTAAACCCTAGAGATTATTTTTCTATGAATTTTAGAGGGTTTATTCTATTTTTACTTTGCCTCGAACCTCGTGAATTGAAGTGGGTTGTTTTAGGGTTACAGATTATCATTTAGTTTCTTGGAAGTGCTGTAGCCCTTGCTAGATCATCTCATCCCACTTTTATTCTTATTAAGCTGCTTTGACCTATGTTTGGGCCCTGAATTACCCTGTATGCAGATTATACTGGTAAAATTGCATTTTTACCCCTTATGACTTGTTTTCTTCTCAAACTCAGAATTCTCTGAGTTAAGCCTTTCCTTAAGATATGTAGGAGCTTTTATCCTTTGTATTAGGTCAAAATGAGCTAGTTATGGCTCATGATGAGGTTCTCATCACTACCCTCGTACTTGTAGCGTGGTTGTACTGAGGTTGAATCACCCTCGTTTTAAAGTGATTCGTTTAGTGGATTTGATCAACTAGGTTGATCGGAAAATCCTAACTCGAGAGGGTTAGGTGGTGGTTTTCACCCGATTTGGGTTTCCACCTAAAAATTACTTGTGCACATTTTGTGATTGCTTATTTTGTGAGAATGCTTTATATATTTCAATTACGCATTTTTTTTCGTCACACTGATCTCACCCCCTCCAAGTAGGGAAATCACAATTGGTATCAGAGCAGGTCTTGCGAGATCGGAGTAACACCCGGCAAGAGATCAAATGGAGGGAAGCACATCAGCGATCAAAATTTCCGAGGGGCAGTCCACAACCCGTCCGCCCTACTTTGACGGGAACAACTACAGCTACTGGAAGCTGAGGATGAGGACGTGGCTCCAAGCCACTGAATTCGAGGTATGGGGATGTTGCGAAACCCCATACGAGATCCCGAAGCGACCCCAAGGAGGCTACTCGCAGGTGCAGATTCTAGAGCTCTCACTCAACGCAAAGGCAATGAATGCCTTGTATTGCGCGTTGAGTCTGAAGGAGTTCGAGAAAATCCAAGAGTGCACCACCGCCCACGAGATATGGAGGAGGTTGGAAGGCACTCATGAAGAGACAAGCTCGGAAGAAGATCACGAGAAGGAGGAAATCGCTTGCTTTGGTTTCATGGCCAGAGGAAGCAACTGCGACAGTGAAAGCGGAAGCGACTCCGACAACGAGGTAAATCTCGATCTTCAAGAAGCATTTAATGAACTTTTTGAGATTAGTAAATCACTTAAAATAGAAAACAAAAGTATTAAAAAGAACCTTAGTTTTCTTAAATCTGAAAATGATAGGTTAGAAAAACAACTTAAGGACATAGAAACTAGTGCTAAGGATAATAACCTGTTATTAGAAAATCATAACCTCATCAATGAAAATAATAAGTTGATTGAGGAAAATGATAGTCTTAAGTTAGAAATTTCTGATTTAAAGACTAAGATGAATACTATAGAAAAAGAAATTGCATGTCTTAGGGAAAACTCTAACAAACTAATCAATAAAGTAGATGATTTTTATAGCCCTAAGGTTGAGAAAGGATCTCCATCAAGGAGACCTTCTAACAAATCCGGATCCAAGCCCACTTGGATACCGAAAAAAGAATTAGAATCTTGTTTTGTAGGGTTCAGGGATAATTACAACATAAAGGACTGGACCTACAAGCTCAAAGCTGGTCAACTCAAGTTGGGAGAACCAAGGAGTAGACCAAGGAGGAGAACAAGAAGACCGACGAGACGGCGAACAAACGACGGACCCGCCGCACGTTGACCACCGGATTGGAGACCGGCGCCGATGCCCGGGCCTCCAAGCTACGGATGGGAGCCCCATCCGATGTGGCATCCACCACCACCATTCGGGCCATTTTATTGGCCATGGTAGGTGAGGTAAAAATTCTTGACCCTATCTTTATTTATCAGTAGCATTTAGATAGGGGGAGTTAAAAATTAATGAGCTAATTGTCAATTTTTAAGGGGGAGATATAAGGTAGCTAAATTTCCTTTAGAAAGGGGGAGAAAAATAATAGCTATCTCATTGTTATAAAAAGGGGGAGGACATTACCTTTGTCAAAAGAAACTCATAGAAGAGCATGTTTTAAGGGGGAGTTATAGGAAATGTAAAACCAATTAAACATTTTTGATAATGTCAAAAAGGGGGAGGTTTTTTTTCTGCATTATGGTTTTGTCATCATCAAAAAGGGGGAGATTGTTGGTGCTAGAGCACCACGATCATTTGTTTTGATGATAACAAAACACGTGTTATTTAACATTTGCAATTTGAGTCCTAGATTTCAGGTCAATTGCAAATGTGGACGTGTTTAGACGGAGTTCGAGCTCGCATCCAGGACGGATTGGAGGAGCTTGACGGAAAACAGAGGAGGTTCGCGTGGAGCGACAGATTGAAGATAGAAGACAAGAAGAATAGGATAGATTATTTTTAATCCTTTCATGTACTTTTATCTTTATTTTTCTTGCTCTTTATTTTCCTTAGAAATTATGTTAAAGAGCCTCAAAGAACTCTAGCAGTAGTCCTAGGAACACCGGCACAACCCTAGGATACTTAGGTTTTCTGTAGAATACTTAGAAAACCAATATAGGGTTCAAACAGCACTTCCAGACGTCTAATTCCAAAATCAGACGTCTGATAAAGAATTTTAAGACGTCTGACTGTTGTTTCAGACGTCTGATAACTGTTAGGCTGGACATAGTTAGTTCTGTCTGATGAAATCAGACGTCCAGACCTTAGACCAGACGTCTTAGGAGACGTCTGATGACTTTGCCAGACGTCCAATTAGTGGATCGTTGGCTGGCTTAGAAAACACTCAAGATTATGACCGTTAGAGCCTTATCAGACGTCCATAGGACTTTCCAGACGTCTGATAAATGACCGTTTTGCCTCGGCTGACCCAAAATCTCTTCTCAGAGATTTTCTAGCCGTTGCAACGTTTGGAAATCAATTCCCACAGTAAAAGTAGGTTTCCAGACGTCCAGACATAGTGCCAGACGTCCTATATGTCGTCTGATGGACTTGTACAAAAACCCTGTTTAGATCTGATTCAAGTCAGGGAGAAACCCGCATAGAATCAGACGTCTGACCTTTAAATCAGACGTCTTAAAGTGGCCTTCCAGACGTCTGATGCCAGAGTTAGACGTCTGATAACCCTGTCAAATGTAATCATTGTCCTGATTTCGGCCTGATTCTCTTGGACTTTGTTCCCAACGGCTATAGAACCCTTTCTAAGCCTTCCAAAGCCTTCCTAAGGCCTCTATAAATAGAGGGGAACCCTTGCAACACAAATACACACTAAGAAAGACACAAGACACACTTAGCTATACACTCTCACACTCTTGTGTCCAAGAAGCTCTTGCTCTCTAAGCTCAAGTTCTACATCTTGAGAGCATCCAACCGTTGCGCACCCGCTCTCCCGCCGTTGTCTACGAGAGCGAAGTTGCGCCGTTGCGTGGCTCACGCACCGCGTCATCGTCGACGCACTCCTAGCAAAGGGGAGTTTCCTAAATCCTATAGAAGCTTAGGTTTATTACTTTGTTGGCTCTATAGGTTTGTTGTTTATTTTACCTTTGTCTTTTGGTTGGGTATTCGCTTTGCGAATTCCCGTCTCCTTCGTGGGACAAAATCCTTCTCGTGGAGAGAAGGGGTTGAGGAACGCTACCCTCGTACTTGTAGCGTGGTTGTACTGAGGTTGAATCACCCTCGTTTTAAAGTGATTCGTTTAGTGGATTTGATCAACTAGGTTGATCGGAAAATCCTAACTCGAGAGGGTTAGGTGGTGGTTTTCACCCGATTTGGGTTTCGACCTAAAAATTACTTGTGCACATTTTGTGATTGCTTATTTTGTGAGATTGGTTTATATATTTCAATTACGCATTTTTTTTCGTCACACTGATCTCACCCCCTCCAAGTAGGGAAATCACACAAAGGACTCTAGTACGTAGAGGAACTCGCGAGGAAAAAATAGGTATTTCGTTACATAAAATGGACCCCGATCGGACCCCAAACGGGTCAAAAATGTGCCTACTGTTCAAAATCAGACGTCTAGGAACAAGTCCAGACGTCTTAAAAGGTACCAAATCCTTACCTTAAGTCCCTACGGTGTCCTCAAACGTCCAAGCCTTCTCTGCGATCATCTAAAGGCAGTTCCAGACGTCGGACAATGCCTTCGATCTTCTGGACGCACCTCCAGACGTCTGGTGATCTGATTAGACGTCCAAAAGCACAGCGTCCACACTCCTTCCCAAGGCTGCACCTGCGGACTACAACGCAGGCGCGGTCAGCCGACAAATATCCCTACGCTGTGATATGCATGGCGCAGGGAGATTACGTACCTTCGCGATAAATGACCTTTCAGATGTCTGTCCTTAGCTCCAGACATCCAGGTACTCCATCAGCCGTCTGGACACCACTCCAGACGTCTGATACTAGAAAACTTCCAGTATCAAGACCTCCTTCCAGCATTCCCTGCTCGCTCCGCCTCGCGCCGCCGTAGCTCCAGCCGCTGTAGAGGGTCGAGAGGCTGCCTCCCCGAGCTCTCTCCTCCTCCTGCATGCGTCCACGATGGCCGTGTGAGCTCCGCCGAGCTTCCATCGAAGCTCTCTGACCTCGGCCTCCTCCTCCCGCACTCTCCTTCTCCCTCTCACTCTCCCTTACTCGCCTCCTCTTGCCACTCCCGCACAGTTTTGAAGGTGGTGGTGGTGCTTGGTGTGTGGAGTGGAGAGGAGAGGAGGGGGCTTATATAGATGGCGTGGGGGGGGGGGGGGGTTTAAGGTTTGGGGAAGGAAGGAAGGGAGAGAGAGAAGAAGAGGGTTCTGCATGCCGCCTGCGTGTAGAGCACAGTATGCGTACAAAAATTTCATTTTCAGACGTCGGGAAAGGGTCCAGACGTCTGGACAAACGTCTGACTGAGACTACAGACGTCTTAAAAGGCTAAAAGTGTGATGGGTCATTACAGAGTCCCAGCCTAAAAAATGCATAACTTGATATTTACAGAGTTTTATAGAAAACTAAGGCCCCATACAAGGAGCTACATCTGATAAGTATAAACAAGAATTTACAACTTGTAACTACCCCAACCCCCATTTCCAACTCCCACAAAGAGGAAAGTAACCTAAGAAAAACAACATACTTCAAACATCCACAAAAAGAATAGTAGAAACCACATTGTTACAACCCGAACCCCTTACTCAAGTAAGGACCTAAGTCGGTTCATCAAATACCTAAGATCTGATCATCCATCACATACACATAGAATAATAACGCATTCACAGTATATCGCATCACAATAATATGAACAACAAAAGAATCAGTACTAAAACATTTTATTAGAAGAAAGTTCATATCCATCATAATTAGAGATGCAATGGAAAAGAACTAAACATGGACTTAATGTGACTAACAGGCTACATAGAAAACAAGAATAATAGCAACTAGAACATGTACTATAACTACCAACTATGGTGCTGTGCTCAGATCGGCACCGTCAACTCCTGCAATTGCAGAGACCAACTACAACTCTCCAGGACTTGAGTACAGAGTCCACAGAAAATGTCAGCGAATGCTGAGTAGAGTAGCAAAGCAATAGAAAGAACAAAACTAAGCAAGTATGGTAGGAGAAAGAAAAGTAGGTATTGTTCTTATTAATTAAATTCTTTTGTTTTTGTGCCTTGCCACCATTTTAGTCAATTACTTATTCAAATTGGTTTCTCAGAAGGCGTGAGGAGATCTTTCTATGATATCTTCGAAGGTAGATTGTATATGGCCCACCCCCTTGGCCGAGGGGATGGTCCATATCCGCTCTAACGCCTACTTTGTCACCTCAGGGATATTTGACATTTGGGGTATCGACTTCATAAGTCCTTTTCCAATGTCCTTCAGATATGGGTACATCCATGTGGCCATGGACTATGTAACAAAATGGATAGAAGCCATACCCACACGGACCAATGATCATGTTGTGGTCTTGAATTTTGTCAAGGTTGATATCATTTCTCAGTATGGATGCCCAAGGACTATCATAAGTGATGGAGGACCTCACTTTAAGAATGCACACTTCGCAAGACTACTCCAAAATTTGGGAGTTAATATATGATGGCCACACTGTTCCATCCCTAAACAAGTGGTCAAGTTGAGGTGTCTAATAGGGAGATTAAGCGGATTCTGGAAAAGACTGTTAGGCCCAACAAAAAAAACTGGTCAAAGAAACTAAACGATGCTCTTTGGGCTTACAAGACAACTTATAAGACTCCCTTGGGCATATCACCTTTTATATTTGTGTATGGTAAAGCATGCCACTTACCTGTTAAAATCCAACACAAAGCCTATTGGGCCATTAAGAATGCTAATCTAAATCTGGATAGAGCAGGTAAGGCTCGTATGCTCGAGCTAAGTAAGCTTTAGGAGCTGCGCAATGAAGCCTACGAAACCTCCCAAGCTTACAAGCAACATACAAAGGTCTTCCATGACAAGCACATCATTAGAAAGACCTTTGAAACCAACAACTGGGTCTGGCTTTTCAACTCCAGAATTAAATTATTTCCTAGGAAGCTCAAGTCCTACTGGAATGTGATGACTCGAGTCCTATCAGCCGACAAGACCTGAGTCCTCTTGTGCTAAGAACTAGCACAAAAACCAGCAAGATCGCAGTCACCCAACATCGAGTCATAAAACATCAATAACCAACATTCATTCATAACCATTAAATGAATAAATAAATAAATAAATAAAATGCTGACAACATAATCAAAGTTCACCTATAGCAGAAATAAATGAGAGTCTCGTACAGCTACCAAAAGGACATGAATTAAAAATTCTACTAGCGAAAAAGGAAACTATGACTACAAACCACTGGCTCAGTACAGACCGTCTCCACAGGTAGGACCCGGTTTTGTGGAGGTCTAACCAACAACAGTCACGACACCTGACTACTCAGCAACACCTGAGTACGGAACCAAAGAAAAACGTTAGTGAAAACTGAATAGAGTAGTACAACTAAACATGTAACTCAAGTAACAGAGTACAGGAAAAAGGCATTATGTTGATAATTCATTTATTTTACAATCTATCTCATATCCAATCCCTTTTATGTAGTTTGCCCATATTCTTATTGGTCTCAGGCTGTCAATCAATGTCTCGGATACGAGACGATCTCGTGTGACTTCCTATGGTACAAGACTGGTATAAGCCACCCTCCTTGTCAGGAGGATCACTTATACCTGTCGAGTCACCACGCTCGTCACCCTGGGGTCATCACGAAAAGGAGTGGTAGCTACGTCGTGTAGCGTGAACACAAATAAGCACTGTATACGCTAAACCATAGATAGCCAACGACCCACCCACCAACTAAAAAGAACTGCTCCAAACCTCCAGCTCTGCAATCCGCTACCCCAGTTGGCCGCTAAGCTTAACCAAAGAGTCGTAGGGAGGCCAGTGATCATTAATTTTTCAACACAGTTAATTAAGGTTATTAGTCTTAATTAAGTGCATTAGAAGTAAATTAGGTTAACTTGAATTAGTGTCGTGAATGTAATATAGGGTCAAATTAACCTAACATTTTAGATTTTTAATTTCATTTAACTGGTTGAGTCCAGATCATTCACTAGGAGGCATAATAGTAAACCTGATTCTCCATTAGTTCCTAAGGTATAATTACTAACTTCTTAATCAATCAGATTAATAATTATAATATATGTTAAGTACATGAATAATGCACAAGAGATTTAACAACTAAAACATGCAATATTCCATTTAATAGAAATAATTATACAAGAAAGATTTGTCAATTAAAACCAAGTAGAATGTTTATTACAAGTGATCTCTCAAAATATAAGGCATAAGAAATGTTTACAAGAGTTTAACATGCCTTTTCACGACCATTAAAGCTTAAAAATATATATTACAGCAGCTTCAACCTTTAATCAGATGTCTGAAAAAGAAGTTAGACGACTTAAAAGTAAAAATTAGACTACTGATTAAAGCTTTAGATGTCAGTTCTCTTTAACTATTTATTTATTTTTCTTCTCTCTGGTATTCTCTTATTTACTCTCCTTTTCATGCCTTTCTTATATTTGCCTTCTCCCTAAACTTCATTTCTTCCCTTTAGTTCTCTCTCTCTCTCTTCAACATTCCTTCTCTTCTTCCTTTAATCATCCTCTTCAGCTCTTCTTTATCTCACGAGCTCTTTTAATCTTTTCTTCACTTAATTCTCTCCCTTACTGTGCACTCACATTCTCCACACTTAGCCAAATTCATCCTTACCTTAACCCATTAACCCCTTCACTTATCAAAAATAATGTTTTAATGGGTAGCCTAAGCCTTTCAAGGATACATAGCACCCTGTAGGGTGGGACCAGACCCTATTAAACCCAGACATAGTTTATTTTTAGTGGACTATTATCTATTGTTTTCAGCCCAATGCACAGTTCCAAGCCCATTCAAGCCCACTCTCACGCCCACACCCGGGCATACATAGGCACACGCCTGCGCACACACGCACATGCACACATGTGCTCGCTCGTAACCATGCTCATTAGTTGCATCCTACGCTAACAACTGGGGGGTCTAGCGCAGGGTTTCGTAATATACTAAGTCGTGTGCTTGAAGACTTCCTAGGTGGAACTATCCAACCGGCTCCTCCTTCATGTGCAACAGTGCTCTGACCAATCTTCAAGGAAGGGTTCCGACGGACACACTTAGTCAAATCGAGCATATAAGAGCTTGATCGAGAGCTAGCGATGTCTGGAACAAAATTATAACACCAATTTGGTGTTTGGATCAATTTTGATGCACTGATTAGGGTGATGAACATGGCTGTTCAGCCATGTTGAAATGTACTGCGGTGTTGGTTAATCAAGTCTATTGACCTGCAGGAGAGGTAATGCCCTCATTTGAGGGTCTGAATGCCTTTAATATTCCACGCAATTTAGAGGAGATTTAAAGGTTGAGGAAGGCTTCAGGAAGTCAATAAGCTCAAGGAGCTTGACCTAAAGCTTCAGATCTCAAATTCGAGCTCCAACTTGCCCTACAGAGAGACAAAACAATCAGGAAGAGATCTGAACAAACTCAGGAGGTAAAGCACAACAGATTTTGGTGAGATTTAGGTTCAAATCTAAATAGAAACCTAAAAAATAGCTTTGGGTTCCATAACAACCCAAACTGAACAAAAATTGGAAACTCAAACAAATCTCGATGAATTAACCTCTAATCAGTTTTGAACTATTCTAAATAAATCCATGAGTTTAATCAACCCTTAAAATCAAAGAATTAAGCTTGCATTCCTCGAGTTAAACTCAGGTTTGACCAACCTCAGGTTCATAGTTGACTTTCACATGTAAGGCTTCACAGATCAAATCAATGTGATGAATAACCTCAAGTTGGCCTCCAGAACCGATCCAGCACTTAAAATCTAGGTTTTGAGCACATCATGAGTGCCTTCAGGCATCGCTGCCTGAGCTAGGATTGAGCTTTGTTCAGTAGAGGACTTTAGGAGTCTCCATACTTAATTAAGACATAGAATGGCTTCTATAGGTTCTAAGAATGCTTCTGAACCTATTTAATAGCTTAGAATCTCAAAGGTTAAGCCTCTCCAACTCTGCCGAAGTTGGAGAAGACGAATTCTAATAGATAGGTAGAATTGATTAAGCATAAGTCTAAGCACAAATTCTTGATCCTTAGGCTTTATTTAAGTGTTCTAGAGCTTCTCAAGAAGTTCTGATGGCTGAAGCTTTAGATTGGGTCACTGGAGCTTGCCAGAGCTCCGGTGAACTCAGAAATAGCATGTAGAAGTTGTTTTCTTCACAAAACAGACCATGAATGGTATGGACAAACTCCTGAGGTTGTCAGGAACCTCAAGAGATCGGTAATTTCATCAATTGAAGAACTTGACACTGAATTCACTAAGAATTCAATGAAATCAAGGCTTTGAGTTCGACAGAACTCAAGAGATGATCTCTGATGAGAGCCTCATCATGAGCCATAACTATCTCATTTTGACCTAAGAAAAAGAATAAGAGCTCCTACATAACTTAGAGAAGGGCTTAATTCAAGGAATAAGTGTTTTGAGAAGAAAACATAAAATAAAGGTTAAAACTATAATTTTACCATTGCAGTACATAAACGGGATTTCTCAGAGGCAAAACATAGGTCAAATGATCATAATAAGATAAAAAGTGGGTTGGTTCAATCAGAAATGGGTTAATATGCAGTCTAAGAATTAAATGACATTCTGTAACCCTAAAATAGACCCGCTTAATTCAACAAGGTTTTGGTCAGGTTAAAAATCATCTAAAACCCCTAAAATTCATGGAAATATATTCCCTATGGTTTAGAACCTTCAATTTGACCTTTGGAACCTATTTTGACCTAGATTAGGGTCCTAGCTCATTAATTGACCTAATTTAGGTTTTTATGCAAAAAGTCTAATCAAACGTGGTCAAACATAAAATCCAACTTCACCATTGGATTCCTTAGGTCCAAATTAGGTTTTTACCAAAATTTGGACCTAAGGGGAGGTCATCTTGACCTACTTTGCAAAATAGTACACCCAATTACATTCTGGCCCCTATCTTTTGAAAACCATTACACAAACCCCCCTAACTTCCTAGCCACTCTTACAAATAGGTCCCTCCACCATTAATGGGGAGAAATCCTTCTCCGACGAGGAATGGAGGGGGAGTACTCCTTGATTCCTCAGAGATCTCCTCCCAAATTTGGAAGGGAGATTCTCTGAGGAATTCCCTTCCATCTAAGCTCAATTGCAATCTCTGATTTGCATCCAATAACTTGTGCGAATGCATGAGAGATTTGGATCTCCAACTACCTTCCTTCTCGGGCGAGGAGTCGGTGGTAGAAGGCTTGCCCTCCAAGCACCAGAAGCTCGGCCAGCAACTATAAAAGGATCCCCGATCCTCTGCGAATCCCTCAAGCTTGATTTAGCTACAGACTCCCTCAGAATTCATCTCCCCTCTCTCCCGTCAAGTAGTCCGCAAGCTCGACGATTCTTCCTTCCCCCTCTCGTCGCTCTGCTGCCATACCATCGGCATGGTTCACTTCGCCTCGTTCTTCCGCTTTGTGCCACACCAGCGCACGCCTTCCTGATCTCTTCCTCGTCGCCGTTATCTCCCCCTCAGGGTCATCTTCTCCGACGACGGCACAAACGCGTCGTTCGTCTCCTCTGCCTCCCATTCACTCCAAGTACCCTAGATAAGCTCCTCGTCTTCTATTCTTTCTTTTCCCTCAATCTATTTCACAAAACACCCCTCGACAGCCACTACCCATCCTCATCTTCCCCATCTCCGGCCAACCTCCAGCGAGATGCACCCATCACTCCACACCTGCACACGTCTCGCCACCAACCTCAACACCTCTGCCATCAACCGCTGACCATTTTCCACCCACTCACAGACCACCACACGCGCTCAACGCTTCCACCATACACACCCACTCACACGGTCACAATCTGACCTAGGCACGCACGCCTAGGCTAGTCTGAGCCACGCCAACACCTGCCTCACCTTCGCCGTGACACGATGAAGCTTCTCCTATGGTCTGATAGAGCCGCAAGGCTCCTTTTGTGTCGTGCAGGGTAGAGCTCCTGTCCTCCATTAACGAGCACACGAGCTTGCTTGTTCTCCAGCTTCAGGAAGCAAGCTGCAGGATTCAGGCTCCTAGACTGTGCGGGTTGAGAGTGTGCGCAAGTCCAACCTGATAGCGGGTGCCACGAGACCTGCAGCTGCATCGATTGTGCGAAGACACTCTCTTGCAGGTGCCAGCAGAAGCAGGTGGGACTTTTAGTCCCACCTCGATAAGTCTTGAGCTTTCTGAGTGGTTTAAGTTGATTTTGTCTTTTACGATGTCTGCCTCGAAATCACTAGGGTGAGGTCCCTCGCCCTCACCTATCACACCTCATCCATGACATTTCACCTGTGGACCTGTTACCCGGATCCGACTAATCCCTCCGTGCACTCCTCGCGCACCACACCCACGCCGGTGCGCCTGGACCCGAGCGTGCAATCAACCCTATAACCCGACTCTGGGAGAGCATACCGAAGAGAGATACACAGAGAGAGAGACGAGCGGGGAGGGTAGGGGAATAGGTTTTGTTGTGTGGTGATTGTGCAGGAAGAGGAAGCTAAGGGAGGAAGAAGAGCAGCAAGAGAAGGAAAGGAAGCAGGATCAGCCACAACAAGAGAAGTAGAAGAAGAGAGATGCACTGTAGCAGAGGAGCGGCAGACTAAGAGAAAGAAGAAGAAGAGAGAGATCAAGGGCAGATGAAGAGGAGAAGCAAGAGCGGCCAAGCAAAGGAAGAGGAGGAAGGAAACTGAAGAAGAAAAAGAAGAAGGAAACTAAAGAAAAGACAAGGCTAGGACTTAGCTACAGGAAGAGAATCGAGAAGAGAGAAAGCAAAGGAAGGAAAAAGAAGAGGAGCAGGAGTGGCTAAGGAAGAAAAAGAAAAGGAGAACAAGAAGCCATAGCTGCAGAGCATAGCAAACAAAAGAAGAGAAGAGACTGAAGGCCAATTGTAGTCTGAATTTTTAAGACGTCTAATACAATATCAGACGTCCAATTCTTTTTTAGCACTTTTTCCATAACATTATTCTGCTATTTTTGTTGAACTAGTTATTGCTTTTTATTAAAAGTTGTGTTCTCAAGTTTTGGAATACCCAAATTGCTCCATGTGTTCTACTTCGGATACTTTGATTTTCGAGTTATAAATTTTTATTTGTTTTCACGGAGAGTTCATCTATATTACGAGATATCTGTTAAAACACGATCTAGCCGCATAAACAATCTCCCTCTAAATTGAATGAGGGGAACTGCTAATTAGGATGCAGTGACGATGCAGAGATGATTATTTAGATGGTAAAACTCCTCTTGAGCCTCCATTGACAGCGAACTCAGGAGGTTGAGTGATGTGGGTGTTTTTGTGTGTAGTGAGTAATAGGACAAATTAAATAGGTTAGAGTGGTCCTTAGGGTGTTACGAAGGTGACGAAGGACCTAATTGAGTATGATAACATCTCTGAACACCTCACCATGGACAGTGAGGTGTCAGGTGAAGGTACTGGTGGTTTAGGCGATTAAGTGTCTAATTCAGTGCATTAAGAGGTAGAACAGGGCCTTGAATTGATGTAAAGGTGGTGAAGGGCCCCTATTGAAAGTGTTCTATGCCATGGGCCTCCACCATGGACAATAGAGGTCGACGGTGGTGGTGAAATGGTTCTAGGCGAGTAAGATGGTAAAATTGAGGGAAAAGAGGTGGAATGGAGTCGTGAGGGGGTAAGGAAGGTGTTCAAGTCGAGGGAAGGGTGAAACGAGGTTCCTCGAGGTTGGACTTGGCCTCGTTGGAGTCAGAGATGAAGAGGTGAAAAGTTGAGCTAATTACTCCTACTTCTACTATAACCTACCTACTTACCTAGCTTAACCTACTCCTAAGTGTTAAATCTACTTACCTGACGAAGGAGGTGAGGGAATTCGCCATTGGCAGGGTGTAAACGAGATCGAAATCGAGAATTGGTGAGAGAAGAAGCTTCAACCGATCGAAACAGAGGAGATCAGAGGTTGTGGGGCGCTCCAACACCGATGGCAGGGCGGAGGAGAGGAAGAGAAGATGAGAGAAGTAGTGCTTCCTCGACGGTAGCGCTCGAGAGCGGAGAGAGAGAGACCAGAGTTGTGGAAGAAGACCTATGACCAACCTTAGTGTGGAGTAGAGGAAAGGGGGTCGATATCGGTGATCAGGGATATCCACAGGTAATTATAAGTGGTGGCGGTGGTCTAAGGGGATGTTCCAGGACGTATAGGTGTCTAGATTCAAAGCAACAACCGGCGTTGTCTCCGACGTAGGTGAGCTCATCCGCTAGTCCTAAATAGGATTTGGGAGTCATCCGCATTGTTGGATGGAGAGAAGGTGGTGAGCTGAAGCTCTGCGGCAATGGCGAAAGCTATTTTGTCGCAGGATTGAAAGTGATCGGAGGGTGCGGTGACCGACAGTCCTCAGCAATCTAGAGCGACAAAGAAGAAGAAGAAGGTGATGTCGGCAGTGCTCACAGGGAACTTAGTGCAAGAAAACCTAAGGACCTATAATGAATAAAAGGACTCAATTGAATAAAAACATGAGGACCTAAACATAAACAGAGGCATTTAAAGCTTATTTTAATTTATTTCTTTTTCAACTTTTTATATATTATTATAAATCAAGTAAATGTTATATTCATGCCTTGAATTTACATTTTTTCCCTTTTTAGATATATTTAATTAAATGATTAATTTAATTAAGTTAATTAAGTACTTAGGGTTAAATATTGATTAAATTAATTCAAATATTAATTAACTAGCTAAATATTTAGTATTTGAGTCCAAATTATTAATTAAATTATAATTATGAATAATAGATAATTAATTTTAGTATTTGTATGTTATTTTAAAGGTCCTTAGAACTTTATCCCTTTTATTATAATTAACCCTTAATAATACATATCCTTAGTTAATTAGGAGTATTTAAGAGCCATGATGAGTCTCTCATCAGCCAACCACTCCCTAAACCAACCCCTAAACCCGATCTAAAAAGACCTAAAGCTATAGTCGAAATCCTGGTAAATAGCAAGACTGAACTCAATTATCTAATCCTTTTATTTTCCCAATATATCTGTCGTATTACCCATCCAATTTTCAGATAACTATATTTCTTATCTTGCCAATTACTAAAACCCTTAGTGATTTTGTATTACAAATTCCAAAGTTAACAATTATTTATATTATCTCCAAAATTATTCATTCACAAGATTTTTCCATCTTTTATCGATGGTTCCATACTATTTAGATAGTTTTAAAAATAATAGAACTTGTTTTGTGAAAAACAGGTTTTGTTTCATGCATGCAATAACAGGGGTATATGTACCTGCCAATTCTTTATTATTCACATACATCCATTATGTCTTGTTCATAGTGCCAAAAATCAGGAAATATCGGAGGGTTCCAAATTAGCAAAAGAGGACGCACACGGACCAAGGCAGCAAGCACGAAAATCACACAAGTCGGGTTCTCAATTACCCGAAAAATCGGTTGAATCGAAAAAAGGATAGACTACTCTACCTAATGCCACCAGAGGGTCACGGTAACTCCAAACCATGTGCATTGAGCCTAAAAGTAGTCTTCGCATCTTCCTCGGGATTTGTGCACGCACCGGGGAGAAAACCTAGTTCAATCAAACCCACGATGGGGTCAAAGACACCTAATTACATTTCTAATTTTTTAATAAGGATAATGTACTCACAAGTGAAAATAAACCATACCAACACGTAGTACGTGTTGACACGATTCCATCGGTATCTTGTTTATCGAAATCTGAGGTCAAGAAGGCCTCGAACCAAACAAAACAGCATGAGGGGTCCAGAGTCAGACCAAACCAGCCACGCACACGCCACTTGATGCACCCCCGTACGCGCCACATGTTGCCCCAAGATTCGCACACACCCCGCGCCATGGATCACCGCGCGCCCGCTTGCAGCCGCTGATCACGTCACGCTTCGCGAATCACCGCGTTCCCTCTTGCTATAGCTGTGCGTGCACGCGTTCGAAAAATCGTTGCCAAGCATCGCACTCTAACGCCCTGCACATTGCCGTGCCATGCATCGCATGCACGTTTGCTACTGTCGCCATCCGTCGTGTTACCGTTGAGCGCCGTCGCCGCCGCTGCTGCTACGGAAATGGTGGTGGGAACCCTGGGTTTTGCGAATTCACACCTAGGTCCCAAAAAAATATTTTTGGTTTTTGGAGAAGAAAAACTAAGGTTCTTATATAGGCCTTAGGGGTAGTTGTGATTAGGTTTAGTTGGGTAAAATACCCAAATTGCCCTTAGGGTTGGGTCCGCCTTACATATAGGTCCATGGTGACTTTGTTTGACCATAACTTGAGCTATACAACTCAGAATTGCATGAATCAAGCATCGTCGAAAAGCTTGCGAAAAGAGGAATCCAATGATATGATATATAGTACCATTTTGACAAAGTTTGACTAGGATTTGACTCAAAATACATGATTCTTATCAATTTAAGGGGGTTCTAACACCAGCACTAAACCGTAACCGAGTTTCCGGGTTCGAATTGACCCAAACCACTTTGAAATGACTCGAAACTTGGATTTTAGGGTGTTACATGGGATGGGTCATACATTGTTATAGAAGCCTTCCCTCATGGTGCTACCGAGATTCAGAACCCCATTTCTGGAGAATGTTTCAAGGTAAATGGCCAACGTCTCAAACCGTACATAACTCTCACTAATGGCCAAGTTGTGGATGTACTACAGCTTGAGGAGCCTTAACTCCTCTCACTCTCCTACTCAGGTGATATTCTTCTGTCTTTAATTTTCTAATGAGGACATCGTCATGTATAGGCATGAGGGGGGTATAACCTGAGGTTGTTTTATAACATTTATAAATATTTGCATGTATTTAGGTGCATTGGTTTCTTTAAATATATATATTTTTTACTTTGTTGAGCTAAATCGGTTAGTCCCAGCATTTTCTGTGGATGAATTCATCCAAGTTCTAGGCTTGGATCGAATGATGAGATAAGACTTTAAGTATCTAACCTCTGGATGAGAGATACTATCTTTAAACCCCTAGGACTCTGGGAGCTTAAAAGTCCAAGTATCCGTTAAGTTGCAGATTATTCCTCGAGTGGTTGAGGATGTTGCAAAGCAAAGGTATTAAATCAAGGACTTAGGAAGTATTTGATACCCTTGTCTATCCTTGTGTTTGTGGGTCTTGGTAACCTAAGCATCCAACCCTCACACACTATGGTCTTGTTTAGAATGCCTAATAAAGTGATCGCCTTAATTAGTTTCTTAAAGAAAATTTGGTTCTTTAGGCTCTGACTTAGGACACAACTTGATTGGACGAGTTCCTACCGCATGAAAGGTGTATATACTCTCCTTGAAGACGCGATGATAACATGTCACCTCCTCGACGCTTGTCTCTCAGGATATCCATCCTACTGGGGGCATGTAAGCACATTGTGTGGTTCAGGTACCATGAGTGGCATTATCTCAAAGCGTTGAATGCCAAAGGCCTGAATTCTCTTAAGAACACCATGGGCGGTACTATCCCAAAGTGTCAATTACCTTGGTTTCTTGGGGTCGCCATGGGCGATGCTATCTCAAAGCATCGAAAGCAAGGAGCCCTTTGAGGATTGGTGATGGGGATAATGAATCCGATACAAACTATGTTGATAGCTGATCCGAGATTAGACTTAGATGGATCAAACAAAAAAATTACAAAAGAAAAATCACAAAAACATTCGCTTTCTTTCTTGTTGGCAATCATACCAACACAATTTAAGTCACCTGTAAACTGAATCAAGACCATTTGCACTTATGCATAGATGCTTAAACCTTTGGGATCAACAAACTTTAGGGTAGGCTTTGGGGTATGAGAAACCTTTGTTGATGACCCAAAACCCATGCTGACCAAGTTTACATCTTGATTGGTACTTAGGAACCTTAAGGTCTAGGGGTGGTATCTCAAACTAATTTCTAAAGGCGAGATGTATTGAAGCACCCTGACGGCTAATTCTAGCTTGGCGTCTTTGGGATTCGATACAGATTTTGATCGGGACTAGCAAAACTTAGGCATGGGGGTATTTGATAAGTTCATTTTTTTGGGATCACAATTAAGCCTAAGAGTATTGGAAATTACCTCAATAAAAGTTATTTAGCATAGAACTTGCATTGTATTAATGACTAAATTGCATGCAAAGCAATTACATTTGTTTTAGATAAATCATTTATGTTGGAATATTTATTTGCATGAGGGGGAAGAAAATCATTTGCAAGCATCACCACAAACCCGTTGGACCCAACATTTCCTGCCGACCTCCCGGATAAGGTCAAGGCTAAATGTGGCATCAAAACCCCTTGATCTCGGGCGTGATAGGGGGAGCGGTTACCGCGTGAGTGGTTGTTGATGTAATTCGAATGGGAGTATTAAAAACTCCCCTTGTGGATGGGGAGGACCACCATCAGATCCCATCGTCTTCCTCCTCTTCCACCACCAACACCATGACCAGAGCATATACCGTGGAACCAGCATGCACTGTAAAACTTCGTGAACTCTGCCATCTCCGCTACTCGCCCTCGACGCAGGGGTGCTCAAAGACAGAGAACACCCCTACCACTATCCATGCCATCCTCTTTTTCTTCTCCTTCATTTTCTTCTTCTTCTTCACCCAATCCCTTCCCCCTATTCACCGCCTTCTCCAAAAGAACCCATCACCTGCACAACCACCATCCACCACCACCACCTCGGCTGCTCCCTTTGACTGCGATTGATGACCGCAGACAGCAGCTACGCTCCACCGCGCATCCACCGGCGTTCATGCCACCCCCCACGGCCTCTACTGCCATCCATAGAAACCATCGCCGCCAGCCGCCCTCCGCTCCAACCGGCCACCTTCGGCCTCCAATCTCGACACCAAGGTGGGACTAAATCCTAGCCTCCTTCTTCGCAATCACCTTCGAGCCATTACAAGTGATGCTCATCGATGCTCAGTCGTTAGATCTTCAGATCAATGGTTGGATAAACTCCTTGAGATGGTCCACAGGTGCTGGCGAGGAGAACCCCTCGATTAGGTTGCCAGATGATCATGCTGACGCCAGAGAAGATGGTGAATCCTGTGAAGACCTACAGTCATGAATATGGGTCTTTTGACCCCAATTAAATATGTCAAAAGCTCCAGCGAGGTACCTCAGAGCTAAGCCCTAAGTTTATTAGGCTCGAAGGTGGTAGGAACTCGTCGGAGCAAGAGCTCCTTCAAGCTCTAATGGCGAAGAGTGGGATTCGAAGATGGAGTGGTTATCGGACCCAATTAACTTGGGCAAAAGCTTGGCGAAGGTGAGTGGAAGCTTTTGCCTAGATCAATTGGTAGTGGGAGTGATGGAGGTGGAACATCGATGAAGGTGGTGGTGGTCGTTAATGGCGGAGGTCGGCAAGGGTGCGAGAGGCAATGAACAGAGCTATAGAGCTCCAAATAGCCAATTGGAGGGATGGGGAAGAGAAGCCCTAATCTAATTGAAGGAGAGGAGGCATGGAGTTACGTGATGAAGAGAGGATAGTGAGGAGGAAGGAGATAAAATTATAGCGGAGGAGGAGGACTCAGGGCACAAAATTCTGCTTGAAGCTTCGTGGGATGATGGGGAGAAAAAACCCTCTGCCTATTGTACGTGGCAGAGGATCATGAGGTGTGTCAAAGCTGCTCCAAGGTGCGTTAATGGCGGTAGCACGAGGAGGAAGAAGAAGAAGATTCTTGGTCGAATTGAGAACACATAGTGCACGGGAATGGTCTGGGGTTTAAATAGAAGTAATCTGTGCAAACATTGGAATCAAATTGCAACTTCTGAGTGGCGAAAATTGCTAGGTTTCAGGCCCAAATTTGCATCCAAAAAAGATGGCTAATCTTGCCATAATAAGGCTCGAGATCCTACTTGCCGAGTTTGTCTCAATTCAAGGATCAATCCCACCAATTTTTGTGAGATTTGATTGAGAATTGCTCAATCAAAGGTGCTGCAAGCTCATGCACAGAGAAGAAGAACCTTCTCTGTTCAAGTTGCCTAAAGAAGATGGTCGACATCATGTTAACGTCATGACGTCGGCCAGGGACCTTAATTCATGAATTTTTGGATTAGGATGCAAGGAATTCAGAAGTTAGGGACTGTTATGCAAAATCAAGGAAGCTAGGGTCCAAAAAGTCTCAAATTTTTAGGGTGATCAAATTAAGGCCCAAGGAATCTAGTGGTAACTTCAATTTTGGGTTTTGATGAAGTTTAATTGATTAATTTATAATTTAACCCAAAATATATTGAATATTAACCTTGGTTCTTGTTTTTAGGTCAAGCTAGGTTCTTTCAGTAAAATTGATTATTCTAAAACCCTATGGAATATTTTTCAATGATTTTTATAGGATTTAGGTTATATTTATTATCAATAGAACTCTGTTAATTTAAATGAAGCTGTAGGATTTTTATTCATGAATTAACCTTTAATTCTCAGAGAAAGCCTAAATTAGTCAATACAAGCCTTCTTATTGGGAATTTGAGTTTGTTTGACCTTTAATTAGGTATAGGTTTACCACTTAGTTAATCTGCATTTGTAAATACCTGTTAAAATAGTAGAATTAACTCAATTTTCATTTGTTTCTCTTAATCAGGCCAAAATTGAATTATACTCTTTTAATAATTAGTTAAATGAATTTAACCTTAGAATTTAGCTAAATTAAGCTAGTTATGGATGATGATGGTGTACCATCAGTCCTAGCTAACAAAGTGAAGTGGTGACTACGGTCTGTGCGATAAACATACAGGGAGCTATCTCACACTGGCATATGGCCAATTCTTTCCACTATAAGATACGAGAACAAGGTAGCTCCAACCTCTCATGACAGCAACACATACCCAACACCCTGCTACCCGGTTGGCCAAAATAGCTTAACAAAGAGAGTTGCCGGGAGGTTAGCTTACTCCCTGAGCTGGTCTCTACCCTTAACAGGTATAACTGATCCTACCATTGATACCAGCCATAAGTATTGACTTTCAACCATTCTCACAAATTCAATAACCAATTTCTATCCATAATTTCTAGTCTCATTCATAACTCTAGAAATTATCAGGTAATAAGGTATAATTGGTAATTTATTTTTCTTTTATGTGTCACCATCTTATAATAAATTTCCAAAATTTCCAATATCAATGAGATTACAAAACATCTCGTTCATAACGTTATTTTCCCGATTCAGTTTACTAGTAGGTATTAACATATTATTATGCAAGGAATTCAATCTTTGACCTATTAATCCAATTATATATATATAAGTTATTCATCCATCTATAGCATTAACATTTACAATCCATTATTAATTCATGCAACTCCAATTTAAACATGTTAAGTATCCAGGCATGGTCAACTCTCAGGCATGTTAGACTCAAGATACTCAATAAAAGGGTGTAGGGCAAATTAATTTCAATGACTATTTACATATACAAATTATGTCACAAAATAATTTTAAACGGATCTACCGATGAAATATCACTAATAATATTCAAATGAGATTTGATATCATCTGTCTTATTCAAACAAACATCACCCATGATATTTGCTAATGATATTTGAAGTATTTTAGAATTTCTACTTTGCTCTTTGTAATTCCTATCAGATCCAACGAGTCCATCGAATCTTAGACCTTTACTCGAGATCCAATCCATTTATGTAATAGATCAATCTGACTTGACCTATTTAATTAACTTACCTATAGAACTAGATTTACATCAATTCAATTAATACCACTGTTAAAGATATAAATTTTAGGGTCGTAATTTTTACAAATAAAAATATACGATCTTTTTCAAACGTGAAATATCCTCCATCCAATGAAAGTAAATGAGGAGAAAATTAAAATCGCAGATGTCCTTAAAAAATTATGTCCATTTTTATAAAAAAAAAAAGTGAATTTAAACTTAAATTTTAACTTAAGTATGAGATTTCTCTAAATTTTAATTCCCAGGACCAGTAAAACAAAGACCGAAGAATTATGAGGCCCCTCCCGGATTACATGCGCTTCCAATGGCAGCAGCATATTCGGTTCACCATCGAAACTCCGGTCACAAACCAGAACCCGGATATCTATCCACGACCAGTCGCCGGTAGAGCCACGGGAGACAACACCACCACTGGCCGCAAACGCCCGCCACACCTCACCCTTGCAAGGCGAAGTGGGAAGGGGAAGAAGAAGCGGACGACGCCAAATGCAAATGGAGGAAGAGGTGAAGCTCTCAGCAGCAGCAGGAGGAGGAGGAGGAGGAGGAGCAGAAGAAGAAGAAGAAGAAGAAGAAGGTGGTGGAGGAGGAGGCGACTGTCCCCGTTGGGACGTCCTCCCTCTGCACCTGTGGGAGCACATCCTCTCTCGCCTCCCGATCTCCACCCTCGCCATCGCCTCCTCCGTCTCCCGCACCTTCCTCTCCCTCCTCCGCTCCCACTCCTTCCTCTCCCTCTACCGCCCCCTCCCCACGCACCCCCATCAGGACCTCCTCCTCCTCCTCTTCTCCTCCACCCCTTCCTCTTCCCCGTCCTCCTTCGCTGCTGCCTCCTATCACCCCTTCCTCGATCGCTGGATCGCCCTCCCCCTCCCCTCTAGGCTCCTCCTCGCCTCCGGCGGGGCCCACCTCCTCCTCCAGCTCCCCTCCTCCTCCACCCTCCTCCTCACCTCCAACGCCCTCTCGCCCACCTCGCCGCCCCTCCCTCTCCCCCCGATGCTCCCCCTCCCGCCCTCCCCCTACGCCGTCTCCCTCCTTCCCCGCCCCTCCGGGGCCTACGCGATCGTCGCCGTCTCCACCTCCGACAGCGTCCTCTCGCAGATGTACGACTCCGTCACCCGCCGCTGGGCGCCGAGCGGCAAGCTCGACCTCCGCGTCTCCATCATCGGCAGCGCGGCGGAGGTCGGCGGCGTCCTGTACTGCCTCGCCCACGGGCCGGACATGCTGCTGAGGTTCGACCCGACAACCGGCGCGTGGGGGTTGGTGGAGGTGGAGGTTCCGGCGCTGGCGTGCTCCCACGTCGCGTCGTGCGGGGAGAGGCTGTGGCTGGTGGGGGGAGTGGAGGAGTTGGGGGACGTGGTGGGGGTCGGGGTGTGGGAGATGGAGTGGGGAGGGAGGGGGTGGAGGGAGGTGGGGAGGATGCCGGAGGGGCTCTTCCGGAGGTTGGCCGGGGTGGGGATGGGCGGTTTCGAGGTTGTGGATAGGAGAGGGGTGGTGTGCTTCTACAACACTAACACCGCGAGGGGCAGCTTGGTTGCGTGCGATCTGAGGGCGATGAGGTGGTGGAGGCCGGTGCCGTGCCCGTTCAAGATTGTGAGGGGGAAGGAGGGGTGGCTAGGACACGCTGTGGAGCCCCCCGTGGAGCTGCTCTTGCCATTGGATCAGAGGTAATGTCATGCTTGCTTTTTTTTTTATTTTTTTGTGTTCGAATTCTACGTCAAAGGAGCAAGTTGAGAATGTATATGAGCTGCTGAGTTAGCAAAACTTTTGAAGTAAAATTGTGGCATTAATGGAATGCTCGTAACTGGAGATCTTCTGGGTCTGTGGATGCCTAATAATGTTGTTTTATGATTGCAATATGTATTATTTCTATCGCTAAGGATCTTTTGATGTTTGAACAAGATCCTGACCTTTTATGGTGAAACCTGTTAGTATAATGAGGACTACATTGTAATTGTATATATAGTCTAAGGGTAAAACTGTACATAAGGATGCTTGTTTTGCTTATAAATATAAGGCATCAACAAACTGAGGTTACCAACCTATTCTTTGCAATGTCTAGGCATACCAATTTCTTCCTGCTTTGAAATCATTATATGCCATCATCCCCATGGAAGTCAATATGAAGAGCTCAAAAGATAACTAGGCTTCTCTTTCCAAATGTTATGATTAGGGGAGATAAAAGGGCATATGATATGAAGGGTTCACAAGTGAATTGGATATGCTATCTTGCAACTTGTCCATTGTTTAGAAATTGCACCTCTAGTTGCTTGAGGTGTACGCCTTAAGTTGAGGTTGACTGGATTGTATTAAAATGATTTCCTTGGATTGTTGCAACTACCTTAGTAAACAAAGATGATCTTGAGGCAATGAGATGGCAGGGTGAGAATGAGGTGCTAACTCGGCTTGGCTCCCATAATTCATCTTGTGCAAGAGGCACGTGATGCACATTCTTTGAATAAAAACCCTCTCGAGCCTCCCTTTCTTCGCTGTAGACTTCCACCTCCATGCCCTAATCCCTGCTGCATTATTGAACAATCGCTACAGAAAATCATCCGTTCTATTACTCCAACCAGAAAATCAGGTGGGTCATTACAGATGTTATATCCGAAAAGAGAAAGTGCTTCCCTTACGACGTTATCCAACTTGACCTTGTGCCCCCCGAAAAACAACTCAATTTCTCTGCAACCATAATGACCAAAGGTGTGGAACCACCTACACTCGGACGTGGTCTGCCCTAGATCCATGACAAAAACAACTCCAAAATTCCTCCATGGATTCGTCCATCGGGTCAAGAATGTCCAAGAGTTGAAAGAGTTTCTTGGCAAAATCACACTACATGAGAAGATGTCCAACATCCTCATTGTCCTCCCCACATAAGGAACAAGTAGTGTTTGCATTTGGAAGCCAAGGTCTCCTCCCAAGCTTGGCTATCAGCCTCCCCCTTCTCAAGAGACAAAGTAAGATCGTAATCTTCAAGGATATCATCTTCCAAAAGAGGGTGCAATTGATGCCCAAATACACATCATGTACTTTATCACCCCGAAACATTTAGTAAGCTTTTTTAACGGAGAAAATCCCATATGCCCATGCCAAAGAATCTGGACATTCTTCCAATGGTGAAAAGCCATGTAAAGAAGATAACAACTCCTGCAAGTCACTAAGCCCCACCTCTAGAAGGGAACCTCCAAAGTGGGGCAACCACAACCCCCATGCCCCTCATCAAGGGCCCATCGCACATGTCAATAATCGTTTGTTGCCTGTAAAATGCTAAGTATAGAGTCTAGCAAGGATGCAAGATGATCCAAGACTCCTCATCCTTGTCCAGCCATCTTCCCAAAACCTAGAGGTCCTCTCATCTCCAAGGAATGGCTAGAAAAGGTGCGAAACACATTCCACAACGTTACAAAGCCCTCTTCAAAATGCAGATGCACCTTGCAGGGCAGTACCCCTCTTTTGCCAGTTTAGGGAAGTTCCATATTAATCCCACAATACCTGATGCCACAAAGTGTCTTCATTCAGCGTCAACGTAACCATTGCCAATAAAGCATCACTAAAATCTGAATGACATATCACCCCCAGGCCTCCTTTCTCAACAAGTCTACAAATATCCATCCATTTAACAATCTGTAGCCTATAGGAAACTTCCCTCATGGTTTGCACCTTTCTAGAAGAACCTTCTCCTAGTAGCATCAATTTTCCGAAAAACCTTAAGTGGTTTGAAAACTGATAGTTGGAGGAAATCAGTGAGATCATGGATTTCTGGAGCACCAAACAACCACCTCTAGATAGCATGCACCATCTACATCCTACCAATTCTTTTCTCCAGTCTGTCAACAAGTGGTAACTAATAATCAATAATAGACTACTTCTCTTTGAAAGGCAACCTGGTAACCTCTGTATGTAGAAAAGCAGACCATGTAGCAAACTCCTCTTTGATCATGTTGAAAGGCACAAAAATAGACTTCTCATGGTCTTTTCAAATTTTTTTGTTAAAAAAAAACACAGACTTCTCACGGTTGACTGTCAACCTCAACAGAGAATCGAAGATGTAGACTAAAGCACCCAAAATCTTTGCCTCCTACCCACCTCCGTTAATGAAGAATAATGTGTCATCAGCATATTATAGAATGGGCATCACCAAGGATTTGTTCCCTTCGGTGGAGATGCCAACTATAAGATCACCAGTGCATGCCTTAAATGGCATCAAAGCTGGTCTACCAGCAACAATAATAATCAGGAGAATAGCCTATGGACACCTTTGCTGCACACCTCACTGCAGCTGTATCCAACCTCCTGCCAGTCTACCATTTACCGAAACAGAAAAGGAGATTGTAGCGATGCACCTTTTGATCCAGGCTATCCAAATCTCGAGGGACCATCTCCTGAGGACCTGCAAAAGTAAGCCTAGGAGATTGAGTTATAGACCTTGGAGAAGTTAACCTTCCAAAAGAAGCTCCTTTTATTGAGTGATTGTCCCATCGAATTAATGTTTTCTGCAGCAAATCCATTTGTGGCCAATAACATTCATATGAGGTTTTGGGTGGTCATCAATTGGATAACCACCCTTTCTCTTAAAAAAATAACATTCATATGAGGTTGTTGAGGGATGGAGACCGCGTACTATTGTGAAGAAGTGCATCAAATTCTTCAGTCACAGCATCCATCCAATGTGAGCTTTTTGATGCTTGGTTATAGTTTGATTCCAATTCCTCATAAGTTGAATAGAGACCTGAGTGTAGGGAGAGGGTGGCAAATTGCCTTGTAGGCCATCTTTTTCATAGTTGCCATGCATTGAGCGTGTGTTCTTGGGAGAAGCTCTGGCTGGGGGTGGTTTGGAACTTTGGAGGGGTTTGAGGTTACTGAATGTGATGAGTCTGGGGATTCTGGTTGTTAAGGTCGAGGTGGTTGGGACTATGATGATGATGGTGGTACTGGTAATGTAGGGGTGGTGGAACTTGATGGTGGGCAATTGGGTGGTTCTGAAGAGGGATTGGTTGTGGTGGAAGAGGTGAGTATTTGGTCAAATTTGAATGGGAACAATGTCTCATCAAAAATGACATGGAGAAATATTAGGACTTTGGAGCTTATTCTATTATAACACCTCTATGCTTTGTGGCAATTGGCGTGCTCAAGAAATGTATGTAGTATGGATTGCTATTGTAATTTGTTGCTGTTGTATGGGTGCGGAAATGGTTAGCAATCACAGACAAAAGTTTTGATGAATGACTAATATGGTTTTCTGCTGTATGATAATTTATAAGGAATCTTCTGATTAATGGCTGTGGATGATAGAATGTTGATGGTATAAACAGCAGCATGTAGAACATAATACCAGAATCTTAAAGGGGTAACAGCACTTTGGCAAGCTCAATCATATGACTATTTGTTCGTTGAGCCAATCCATTTTGTTGTGGTGTATCTGGTGTTGATAATCTATGTTGAATACTTTTAGATTTAAACCATTCATGAAGTGTTCTATATTCTCTCCCCAAATCTGATTGGACAACTTTGATAGAAGTATGAAACTGTGTTTGTACAAGAGTGTGAAACTCAAGAAATTTCCCAAAAACTTCTAACTTGTGAATTAAAGGACATACCCAAGTAAACTTGGTACAATGATCAATGAAGGTGAGAATATATTTGAAACCATCATTTGATAGTATAGAAGGCCATACATACGTAAATATTAGATCAGGGGGCTTGTTGCTAATTTTTAAAGTAACTGGTAAAGAGGGTTTGTGCGATTTGGGCTATAAACAAACATTGCATGGAGTATGGATCTTTGTAGAAGTGTCAGAACCAATTTATTTACAAGAGCTCCTTTGAAAAAAAAAAAGAGCTTTGACGACGTTGAAATTGGCATGAGCCAGCCATTGATGCCAGGTCTGTAGAGAAACTTTGTCAGCAAGAAGAGCATGTACAGTGGTAGGCGTAGGCTGTTGTGATTTGGAGGAAGCCAGAGCTGATAGAGGCCTTGTCTAGCTTCGAAGAAGCAGTTTTTTGTCGCTATGACCTTTATATACACATCACAAGGATAAATTTTAAAATAGCATTGGTTATCAGAAGTAAATATTTGGACAGAGAAAATTCTTTGATGCAGCAAACACATGAAGAATATCATTAAGATGAAGTGTGGTAGATGATACAGGAAAGGGAGTAGACCTAATATGGGAAATTCCTGAACCTTGCCCATTGCCAAACACACTTCATCAGAGCCCTGATATTTGCTGCATGATGAGATGCTCTATCCAGATGCCATAGCTCAGACCCAAAATTTAGCTCTGCGGAATTGGCAGTTGGAGGGTAATGGGCAATCATGGTCTATGTCTATAATAACAGGTAATAGCCATGCGGTTAGTGTGTCCACATATTGTTTTAAAAAATAAAAAGGAAGTGTGCACACAAATTTGGCATCGAGGGCCGACATTTTTGAAAATCTGTTGGATTGTCCCCATCCAAGGGGTGACCAACCATGAGGTGTCCACCTTCCTCTACCACAAGGGGAAGAACCTCAATCTCTGCTACTATTAGTGATAGACGTGTCAGGGGTTTGTTGTTGGTGGGAAACTCTCTGCTCATAAGTGAGCAGGACACCAGTGAGGTCTTCAAAGAAAATGGAGTCAATGTGGCCTGTGGTGTTAACCACCACCAAGTCATATACAGGGCCAAATCCATTTAGAACAGCGAGGATTAACATATTCAGTGATTTCACAGAAGCTGTAGCTAAATTCATGGCAAGCATTTTGTATTTTTGTTAACATATTAACTTATTATTAGGTCACCCTTCTTGATTGATGTTAATTCAGCTTTATATTGAAAGACGATGGCCTTTGATTGTGTAGCCAAGCATTTCTCAAGAAATAGCCAGGCATCATGAGAGGTGTATGGATGAGTAAGTTGAGAACATATCTCAAAATCTGAGGCAAAGGTCTAACTCAAGACTAGTTGGTCTCTGCGCTGTCATTGCAAATATTCATCAGATAGAACTGTATTATCTGAAGCATCTTCCAGAGTGAGATAGCACAAAAATGGCTGTAGGACAAGAAAGGAGTAGCAAAAAAACATCTTAAAAAAAAAAGAGTAGCAAGAAGATCATGGTGCAAAAAAAAATCAAGACAAATACTTATGCAATTTCCCCCTAGTAAAAGCTAAAAATTCTAGTAGGGTGTGCCATTCTTTTCAAGATGTGCATTGCTTGGTATGCGTCGTTCATTTGATTTCTGATTTTGAAGCTTCAAATCTTGGCATAACACAAATGCATTTTTATGCTAAAGCACAAAAAAAAAAAATTCAGCACAAAATGATGGCATAAAAATAGGAATAAGTGTGGGAGCAGGTGAGATGGCCTGCAGGGATGTCATGGCGCAACAATGGTTGATGTGACATCTTAAGCATCCAGTCCAAGGGGGCATCAAGAGTAGGGCCTAAGTTACCAATGCTCTGAGAAATATTTCATGGCTGAAGGCATCATTTAGACAATATTTACAATAGGATTGATTTTTTTAGAAGGTATTATTCATTTTTGTGCTTCTTTTTCATATGCTATGACCTTTAATAATTAATAGAATGAATTGTTGTCTTAGCTAATTATTATTCATCCTTCTCTATTTCAGAACGTAATAACCATCTTGAAATTGTATACATAAATATTGTCCTATGATACTCCCTTTTTGTATCAAGTATCCCTTTCTTATATTTTAAAGTATCAACCTTAGATACTTCTGTCCAACCTTTATATATAAAAAGCAGGCATCAGACATCATGATGAATGTTTTTAGTCGATCAAATTGAGAACCTTCAGCTCTATTATCCTTTTAGTTTCTGAACACATGCACCGTCAAAGGTTTCTTAGTCATGCCATATGACGATACCATCTTTAGTAGAAGAATGTAAAGTTCTTAAAGAAAAGTAACTTTTCTCATCGCTGAAGGTAATTTGAGATCTTGCTTTTTTAAAAGACCATTATTCATGCAGAGATTGTTGACATCCTCTTTGTCTTGTTTGATTGGGCTTCCTGATTGAATCTCTAACTTACCCAGACAAATAAGGTGAAATATTCGTTGGCATGGCCCAAATTGAGGATAATGTTCTTAGGAAAAGCTACATCATGGCTTGTTCATAATATGGTAACGTTTTAGAACTTATTGGTGTACATATGATATATAGGAATCTTGATAGAATAGTTTAGCAGTAATAAAGAATATGACAGTTGAAGCCATAGACAAAGGTGACCACATAAAAGAGGGTAAGGAGAGAGTGGGGGCTGTGGAGGGGGCGACCCCGTCGAGAGGGAGGGAGAGGATCTCACCACACCTTAGTGTGCTACAAGTGTCGTAAGCATGGACATTTGGCAGGAGAATGCCACGATCCTATGGTGTGCGCGGTATGCAGAGGTGTGGGTCATCAGAGATGGGTGTGCCCTCTTCGATAGTCTTTCGTCTTCATCACCACCGCCTTCTTTGACGGTGAGGAAGGTTGAGGGTGCCTTGCCAAGGGTATTGGAGGACCTTACAAACTCGCTTCGTCTCTCTTTGGTTGGAGATGTGATTGATGGCTGTCTCTCCTTAAAGGAGGTTATGGATCATGTTTCTAACCTTGGTCTTGGTTCCAATAGGTGGAAGGTGGCTTCCCTATCACCCAGTAGATTGGTGCTTTTCAGTTTGAAGGAGAAGGATGTGGAACCTTTGAAGTTGTTTGAGGAAGTGGTTGGTGGCGGTACCATCCGATGGAGATCTCCATCTCTCCCTATGAGGGTGCGATGGAAGATCAACTGCCAGTGAGACATTGCACTTTTGTAATTCATGGAATCCCTTTATGATTACGTGCTTTCAATGTAGTGAAGGATGTGTGCGCCTTTTGCTTTAGTTACAAGTTGTAAGGGGATTGGCTTATTTGAAGGAGATTTATCTCATATTCTTCTTGAAGGAGTGATGCACGATGGTGCTGTCCTACCAACAAAATCCTTTCTGTGTCACAATGGTCTTCAATGGCCTGTTATTTTCGAAAAGTTGGATGAGAGGGCAGTACAGCGACCCACTTTTGTTGAGGTGGTGGTCTTGGGAAAGGCAGTCATTGAAGGGGGATCAATGACAGGCTGATGATTTCAATGACCTGGCTGTAAAAAGAAATAAGAAAATCACGCCGGCTGATTGGGTGCAAAATAGGCAATCAATCAATTCCTTGGAGCCGGAAAATTCAAATGAGGCTAGGCAGGAACATACTTCTGAAGATCCTATGCCTGAATCTGCAATTTATGGGACTGATATCCCGTCTTATTCTTCTCTTACACATGCAACTCATTCTTGTAAGCAACAAAGTGATAACGGGGAGGACAATGAGAGGGCTGCAGGTGAAAGTGTTGCCTCCACTTCTTCGGACACGGAAGATGGAAATCATGGAGGTGGTGCTGGAGCAAATGATGAGGAGATGAAGACTTTGCTTGCGGTCAGAACATCAACAAAGGAAAAGAACAAGCGAAAGTGTGGGCCAAAAGCATCCAAATCGAGGATGTACCCGTTTTAGAGGTCTCTTGGGGTAAGAAGTGGGTTGTGGTATAGGAATTTCTACAAAAGAAAATTAGTTGATGTACCTATGGATGAGTTCCAAAGTTCTAGTTTTGATGATGAAGAGTCATGTTAAGATTATGTAGGTGCTGGTGCATTGGGTGGTGTCCTTTTTTCAGTGGGCTTTGATGTTATTTTTTACTATAGTCTGAGAATCTTGTAAAAGTGGGTTTTTGGGTGGGTAATTAAATGTTAGAGGCGCCATGAAGATGTAAGTTATTTTTACATTTTAATGAGTTTCTGGAAGGTTACCGATTGCTAGGTAATCTTCCTACTCACTTTCAACAAAAAAGAATATGACTGCTGCTGAACATCTTTAGTTGTTCAAATTATAATGGCAAAGGTGCATCTAGGATTTACCTCTTCTTTTGTTGACAAGTTGCCTTTGGCAAATTGGCAGCTCCTTTGGGAACCTCATCTTTTGGTTTCATGTAAGAAATAACATGCAGATTGTCTTGCTTCTTTGAAACTATTCCATGTTTAGAGCAAGTTTTCCATGTAGAGATTGCTAGGCAAACAGGTTGGCCACTGGAGAAGCTTATTTGAATAGTCTTTTTAAGTTTTCTTACCTGATCTCACATCATCATGTGGTTCTTCAATTTTCTTTTGGAGCTAGTTCCAATGATCTGTTTATTAAATATGTGATGTCATGCTCTTGACCTGTTATATTTCTTTTTTCATGTATTAATCCCTGGCTTGCATTTGATGAATATGTGGTCTCACCCTACCTGATTTTTTGTATACCTCTACATTATCTGAAGAGTCCCATTCTTTTGTTACCTCCCAGAACCTTCACCTTTCTTGCTCCCTTATTACAGGGTTGATTTATTTATGTACCTTCCGTTGATGTTTACGTTTTACTCAGAATTGATTGATGATTTGCATTTCTTTCTTTAAATCACTATTGGAGAAAAATTAAAATTCCATCTATAATTACAATTCCAAACACTCACTATGATTAATATGTTTGGCAGGTGATCATGGTCAAACTGTGCCGGGGTTTTCTATTGTTTCTTTCCTCTTAAAAATGTGCGAGTTGGAGATATATTTAATTTGTAAATCAGATAAGTCCTGGAAAGGTACGGTGAGGATACTCTCATGTACAATAGTGCGTTCTGCTGTTCAAGTAATGTTTTCCATTTGGAATTCCAAAAATGTGTATTCTGGTCCATGATGCAGGTCCAAGAACAAGGTTTGGCCCAGTGCAGCACAATCTGATTACTGTGAAGTCCACCCTTTCTTGTGGCTTAAGGTATTGAATTGATAACGTACATTCAATGTGCTTCATCTTTTGTTGGGTGCACAACTGCATGGGTCATAGAGTTTGTGGGGGTTTTAACATGTCATCGTTGTGTGTGTGTGCGTGTGTCTCTCCAATAATGAATTGGAATAGTAGCTGACTGAGGCAATTATTTGCTTCTAAAAAGGTGTTCGTAAGTAATTCCATATACCGCATTTTTTTTCACAGGTATACCCTTGTTCTATTGAGGATATTGTGATGCACACAACTTATTTGGTATTTTACTGAAGTTATGCCAATTAGTTGTAGGTGCACTTTGCCAAATCGGCTGTCTGATTTGGGAGGATGTTACCGGAATTTTTGGGGATTTTGTGCAAACTGGTTGGGTTTCATCTGGTCGAAGGAAAGAAGGCTGGGTATGGCTTAGATTGTGGGAAGACTGACATCTTTTGCAGATGACCCCGTTCGAGTCCTGCGCACTTTACCTGGGAGGAGTGTGTGTGCAGGAGCCCCTCTCCCCACAATTTTCCATGGAATGGTACCCTTAGGTCTGGGTCCAAAAAAAAAAAAACAAAGAAGGCCGATGGGCACTCATGTTCACCGTAGTCGAGTGGGTCAGGTTGGGTCCCTTTGATGCTATCAAAGTTGATCTGGGCTCTACAGAAACAAGAACATGAAGGTTGTGGAGTCCATTTCAAGGAGCGTGGCTAGTAGGTTTGACAATTTCAGTCTAACGTGCCAATCCGTTTTGCAAAGCCCAAGTGTCAAACGCATCCGATTTTCACTTGTGGTGATAGGGAGTTGAACAACTTTGTGGTCCTAAAACATCAAACCTTTATTTAAATGTGGACGCATGCTGTTAGCACCGCGCACGGCCATGGTTGCAGGTTATAGTGCTCTCTGCGTATCTCCTGTATCCTGCATTCCAGTTCCTGTGTTTTTCCTAACTAGATTTTCCCACATCCCCTAACTTTCTATGTGCAGTCGTTGTACCAGTTCTATGCAAGTCCATCATAATCTATAAATAATCCTTGAGTAATAGAATTTTGCACGGTGTATGATGGTGCATTAAATGAAAAAAAGTATTATTGCCTACGAAGCCACGAGCGATGGCTTATTCAAAAAGAAAAAAGGAGTATTAATGCCTACACATGTATGTTGAACGAAGATTGGGGATTCTCCATTATCTCTGTGGCATCTGCGTACTTATCTCGCTTCTAAATATCTGGTGTCCTTAAACGTAAGCCTTTTGCTGCACAACCTTGTGGCTTTTGGTTGGATGAATTTATATTGAGGGATGGATTTTGGTACGAGGGTAGAAGGGAAACTGGCCTTCGCTGGCGCCTGGTTGCTTGGTCTCGGCAGGATAGGATGGGCATATTTCCTTTGACGTAACAATTCATTTGTTTGATTGTAAATGGGAACAGGACACGTTGTACCTAAGGGCTTGGAGATTGGTGGACTTTGGATTCACACACATTTCCGTGCACGCATGCAATACTCGGGAGAGAAACTGTCCCCGAGAGGCATGCAAAAAATTCCTGTAATGTTTGGTAGGTAGGTTAAAGTATTTAAGTTACATTTGTTCATTATTTATCCTGATACTCATTTACCTTGGATTAAGAAAATTTAATATAGCATAAATTTATTATACATTCTTCGTGGAATAAGTTTAATCCATTACCAAACATCACCTATTGGAATGCATTTGTGGATTTCAATCGTGTTTGATCAAAGGAGCTTTGTTTATCCGATTATCAAATAAAAATAATGCAAATCCGGCATGTATAAAACATGCTATTAAGAAGTCTGAAAATTCAATTTTTAGATAGCTTAGAATTTGCTAAGGAGTACCTTAAACATGTCTGATTGGCAATACAATGCCCTTTTAACCCATGTGGTTGAATTTTCTTAATGCATCTCATCCAAGGACCTCCTAGTGGCCTCTCATGGAAACTTTCATGTTATCACCTGCCTCTAGGTACATATTGGGTGCATCAGGTAGAGAAGATCAATGCTAAAACTATGTGCTTGCATGCATGCACGCATACATACATAACGT
The DNA here is from genome assembly GCA_037157565.1 of Thalassia testudinum. NCBI lineage: Eukaryota > Viridiplantae > Streptophyta > Magnoliopsida > Alismatales > Hydrocharitaceae > Thalassia > Thalassia testudinum. The sequence goes on from JAZHRO010000039.1 coordinate 63,801,668, forward strand.
ATATTTTTATGCAATAAGTATACTAAGCACAATAGTTATGTCTCTCAAAATTAGTAATGAAGACAGACAGCTTTTTTCTGAAATCCCTTCGTTCCTCTCCTACCCTCTTGTTATATACTTGACATCTAGGAAATTTCACCTTGTGATTGATGCATCTAAAAGACTTATTTTTGGATATTCGACCATCTCAAACAAGTCTTGACTTATTCTTTACTACTGTTGCGTCAAATTTTTCTTTGATAAAATCAAGCTTTTTGTATAACCTTGTTTTGGATCTAATCTTTCCATGCATAGCTATATAATCATCTCAACCATCATAAGTATCCTTTTCAGGTGCTTACTATTGGTAACTCAACATTAAGATATATATAACACAATAACTCTTATTGTTGTACTATAATACTTGTTGCCTTTCGACTTTGAAGGGACCTCTTTGTTGTATAAAACATCACCTAGTTTCTCTCTTTCTATTGACTTGAATTGTTTCTATGTAATATCCCAATCAATCTCTCTATCATATTGAAAAATCAATCCTCTTTGTTGGATGATCTCTTTCTTTGAAATGAAATGTGCTTCATTCTTTGACCCATTTATGTATCCTCGGTGATTGAACCTTAATGCCATATATCTAGTGTTTATCTCGACGAAAAGTTCTGAACTTCAAGGACCTCTTGTTTGTGCTCTAATTTGCTATTGACTTCACTTTTATCTTATCTATGATCACAATATCATCTGTACGAAACACCTCTTGTTTGTGCTCTAATTTGCTATTGACTTCACTTTTATCTTATCTATGATCACAATATTATCTGTACGAAGCATCTTCCATGGTATTTCATTTTGAATGTCCTTCATCAATTCATTTATTATTAGAGTAAAGAGGTTAGGACCCCAAATAAAACCTTCATAGATCAACCCATCAATCCACTTGAAGACCCTTACACATCTTTTATAAGATTGATATAAGAAAATAGCATTATTCTTCGCTAACATCTCTCTTGACATAGAACTACAAGCCTTCTTTCGATTAATAAATAATAACGTGCAAAAATTATCTTTCTTTTTGGCTCTAGAAATAATTATTGATCATCTTGAAATGATTTATCACTTTGATCTTTAGGTATATCTAAGATTTGTCTCAAACTTCTTTGGGTTATTTTCTTAAAAAGTTTCATGGTGTGATTTATAAACTTTTTTGCAAGGAAAATATTATTTATCAACTTGATACCTTTGTAGTTTAAATAATTTTGTGTATCTCTTACTTTTTATATAAGGATATGGTGAGGTGTAAAATTATTGAAGAGATTAATTAACGGTGATTAATGGCAATCATGTAGATTATTCTTGAGTTTTATGAGAAGGATGTAGGTATAAAAATGTAAAAATTAATGTAATTTACAATACGCTGACGTGATGCATCAATACAAAATAACTATCAATCATTTTACGTCAATGTAAAATTATCTAAAATTACTTTGTATAAGTATAAAATTTTTTCATGACTATTTTGTATCGATATCAAATCACCATGAATCAATTTACATCGATGCAAAATCACCATTAATCACTTTACACTGATGGAAAATCACTTCACGATCATTTTACGTTGGAGCAAATCATCCAGAATCATTTTGTACCGGTGTGTCATGTAGCACATTGCAAAACGCACCGCATAATACACTTTTATACATTTTGGCCTCTAAGAATTTATATTGATGTTGAGTCTTTTTTCAAGAAGTTGTGACACATTATGGCTATTACGCAAGTACTTAACGATTGCATATTAAAAAATGCCATAATGTAGGGAAACGTATGATGTAACGTATTTTGTAACGTAAAGTGGTGTGAATGTGGTCCATACTTGATATTTAATGTAAATAAACAAAAGAACTAAATGTTTGTTACGTTGTGGGCATCACCACATTAAAAGAACAACCACACCACTTCAAACTAAAACGACATATGATAAATAATTTTGCACCAGTGATAAATAACATTTGCACCGATGATAAATTGTTTTAGGTGATTTTGTACCAGTACAAAATTATTTTGCACCAGTAATAAATGATTTGAAGGTGACTTTACATCAATGTAATCTTATTTTACACCAGTGTAAAATTATTTCAAAGGTGATTTGGTGATTTTATATCAGAGCAAAGTGATTTTGCACCCTGTAAAGTGATTTTGACCTATGGATTTAGGATTTAAGATTTAAGGTTTAGATTTTAGGTTTATGGAAAATGATTTCATGTATGATAAGTGATTTTTCACCTTAAAGTTTAGTCTTTAGTGTTTAGGGTTTATGAAAATTGGTATCACGTATGAAAATTGATTTTCACCTTAGGGTTTAGGATTTAATTTTTAATGTTTAGGATTTACCTTAAACACTAAAAACTAAATCCTAAACTCTAGCGTGAAAAATCACTTCTCATGCGTGAAACTATGAAAAATCACTTGTCATAGGTGAAGAAATACTTTAAATTTAATTTTGCACCGATGTAAAGTCATTCTGAAGGTAATTTAAGTTATTTGCATCAGTATAAAAGTGATTTATTGTTGATTTCAACAACAGTAAATTTTACCATGTGTGAGTACTTTTTTGCATAAAAGAAAGATACATCAAATGTGAACCACATTCACAACTCTCTACACGTCACTTTTTGGGTTAATTTCTAAGTTTCTCAACCTACATCCTTAAAAAATTATATTTCTTGATATAAGAGTATCCAACTCTATCTAAGAACTTAACAAGGGCTACAAGCTCAAGGATGCACCAACATTTGAGTATCTTAGTTACAAGGGAAAGGATAATGTTCAAGAGGTAAAAGAGGTAGCTCTTGTGATTTTATACTTGAGAGAGTCGATTAGTTAGATCTACAATAACTTCGAATTGACCTATGGGAAGCTTCTCAGAGGAAGTTAATAATGTCAAGAAGTGACCTAAAAGACCTCTATTTTGATGTAATACTAGTTATAGTGCCTGCAATTTATCGTGGGAGTTTTTGTATTTAACTATAACATATGATTTTATTAAATATCTAAAAATTTTACTTTAATAAAATTTAATCTATAATTTAATTTTTATTGATATTAAATTTGATAATTAATAATAATATAGATTATGGAGATATTATTAAATTTTCATTTAAAATACAACTAGAGCTTCACATAATTCTTTTCACGGACAATCATCTTATTAATTTTGGAGTAGAAATATATATATACGGTGGAAGGGACTGTGTGAATTGAAGAGAGAGATGAGAGAGGGGCTAAGAAGTGAGGGAGGGGGAGATAACTAAGCATGAAGAGGAGGCTGTTTCCATTACGTGGGATTTGTTTTCGGGGAAAAGTGGAGATTTTTATATAGAATTTATTTTGGGTGGAAAGTAATTTTTCTATGGGATATTTTTGGGTGCTACGGGTAAAATTTTTTAAACAATGGAAAATATAGTCCACATATTTATAATCAAAAATTTCTCATAAGATAGATTGCATGACTTAATTTTATATAAGATTTATTTGAACCATCATTCAACACTTTGTAAGTTATTATATAGATTCATTTGCACCATCATCTAAAAATACGTAAGTTCGCAACTTACAATTAATGGTTAGCACTTAAAAAATACCTAATTCTAATGATCTATCCCACCCTCCATTATTCGTTATTTTTTTCATCTTTCATTGGTACCGATAAATATGATATCAAAGTTTCTTTTCTATGGTTGGAAAGATAAATAAAAAATAAATTTATAAAAAAAATGATATCTACATTGGTGTATATATATTATGATGGTGATGATACCAATAACTTGGTAAATATTACGTGATTTAACAATTTAGGGTATTGTTAACGATTATGATCGAATGATGTGAGTATATGTGTTTTTTATTGAACAAGTATGATGAGTTGATGGGAGAGGAGAGGAGTGGGTTGGGGAAGGAATGAGTGAGGTGGAAGGTGGAGAGGGATGGACAGTGGTATGATGGGAAAAGAGGGATGAATTTGACGGGGAGTGTGGATGGGGTGGTGACGTCGTGGAAGAATATGAGCCGCACTGTCTTTTAATTATAAGATAGATTTTCAGAGTAGTCCCATATGAGCTCTACTCGGTTGACATATAGGTTGAGTAGTAGAGCCCCACCTGGATGAAGTGATTTATTATGGTCAAATGATTTATCTGCCCATATAGATATGTTTGGTAGAGGAATATCGCAGGAAAGTTAAAGAAATAAACTATAAAGTTAAAGATATAATTTATCTTATTTGATTGATTAATATTAATATCAAATTATTTTATTATATTATTTTAATATTAATATATATTAAAATATATCCATTTTAATTTAATATATCCATTAAAATATATTCATTGTATCACATTAACTAACTTATACCTATATCATAATATTAAAAAATTATCTACTAATATCATATTACCTTACTAATTATTTTATTTTATCATTTATTTCACTACTCAAACAAACACACTATTCTAATTATCCTTATAGTACTTTATCACAAGATAACTCTTATCATTGTACCAAACACAACCTAAGGATTTCTATCATGATTGAAACTTGAGTTATCATTCATCATTGCTATTTAGTCTTGATTAATTCCGTTATTTCCCATCTTATTCCATTCTTACCAAATAAGGGTTTATATATACCTCAGACAAAGGTGACCTTTTATCGTGAAAATAAGTTTCCATTTTAGATAAGTTTTCTGTTCAAATTATCTCTTCGTGCAATATATATAGATCACTTCATGCATGTTTTGCGTGATATGGGCTAAAAAAGTATCCAATCCGTCCCCTTCCTTTTGGTTATGTTCATGATACTCAAATTTTCCTTTTTCTAGCATGTTTCATGGTATGATTGCACATCCGCTTGGATCTACTCAACTGAATGATAATGGATACTCAAGTTCGAATCTTATCTCACCCAAGGGTGGTGTTGCAGTTACACCAACTCCCAATTGCCAGGAAGGGTTCTGGGTCAACAAAAACAAAAAAAAAACAAAAAAAATGTTTTCACCAAATACAACCGACCTATTAAATGAATTGCTTGAGTTAACGGGCATCCAAGTCCAATGCTCCTCAAAATCTCATCTTGTATGGAGTTGTTAATTATAGCTGAACTCATTGTCCCCTCCACTTGTGTTCACGCAATGTATGCCTTCACCTGCATGCCTTAAATTTTTTAGGACATGTTTGTTACGTAGGATACAATGATTTTTTTTATGTTTGATGAATTTTATCCCATGATAAAGTTATCTTGAGAGAGTTTTAAAATTTGGGATAAATTTATTTCAAGGGAAAGATGGGATAAATTTTATCCCTTCTTTTGTAAGATATCATCCTCATTTATCTCCTCAAACATCTATATTTATTCTATGATTTAACCTGTATCTTCTTCTAATACCAAAATTAATTTATTTTAAATCTATCTTTCAATTTTATCATCTACAAAATTTATCGCATGAAGCAACCAGACCCTTACTTGGGGGAAATTGCCGCCATCACATTCTGCTTGTACCTTTCTAGCTAAGTTGTCAGTTTCTTTCCCCTCGCTAAAGTCATTAGTAAGTATACCTTAGATTCTTATTGTTGGGCAATACGGTTCATGTGAAATATATGGGATCCTCTCGATGCTTCGATAAGCCTTATATTGACATCTTAAGTGCACAAATCTCACGCAAAATTGTTACATATGTCTCCAGTCAAATGAAGGAAAAAATAAAAAAAAGGAAACAACATCTTCGTAACTTTGCTTGTATGCATATAAACAGAGTATATTTTTGAACACGATAATATCTATTTGATGCATTTTCAAACATGTGCAGTGAATTGGATCTCTTAGAAATTTGGAGCTCCAGACTCCAATTTCCACCTGATCCAAAAATATGCACATCTGCCGCTTAAATTTGATTCAAGTCAGGGAAATGATACAATGAAAATAAGAAAATTTTGTAGTCATGGAAAAGGATTCTTGGTGCTTTCCTACTAGTAATAAAGGTAATGCTTATCTTAAATTTGTTGGCATACAATTTGTTGTTTATGTGATCAAGTAGAATTAATGTAGCATCTGTTTACTTTTTGCTTCTTTTTCTTCTCAAGTAGTATTCGTTCATTTTAGTTGGAGATCCTCTGTCTCAATAGAAAACCCGTTGCATACCTTCTTAAGCATAGAATTAGGACATATATAATCAGAGGTTAATTTTATCTTTACGCCTTGTGGAGAGTTGGAATGCAAGTGTAAGGAAAGGAAATTCGACCAAGTTGACTCTAGTGTCCATGAAGCAATCAATGGATATGGTTGAACAATAGAAACTGTTAACTTTGATAAGAGAGACTTAAGTTCGAACCCTTGATTTCTACATATTCTAAAAGATTAGTAAATGAAAGATATCTAATTTCTTCCCCAATCTTTTTCTCTCTCTCTCTCTCTCTATATATATATATATATATATAGGCATGGATATGGTATTGCAGAAGCTACTATACATTTATTTCTTCCATCCCACTATTCTTTTTTTTTTTGTTTGCACTCTCTCTATCTCATTTATCCCATAGCTCTCTCTCTCTCTCTCATTCATCCAATAAAAAAAATGGGTAATTATTTGTGCAGTTCGTATTTGTTGTAGCAAGATAAAGAGATGCCTATCAAAGTTGGGAATATGTTTGCTGAGTGAAAAAGGAGCCATGAGAATTGATTTTTTTAGAAAAAATAAAAAATCATCCTTAGCAGAGCCATGAAAATTTAATATTTAGGATATATATATACACACACATGTATATACATACACTGGTAATTCTCGACATCATTGTGTATATTAAAGTAGGTATCAAACCCCACCCTCTTTTACTAAAAGTGGAGGGTGTCTCACAAAAGTTTTTTATATATGAAAAACTTTTGAGGTACACAAAAATTACACAAAAGTATCAACAAGTAAGGGGTGTTTTCCAAAAGTTTTCCATATATATAAGACTTCAAGAGTATACAAAACTGGATACCACAAGCCCACTCCTTACTAAAAAAAAGTGTGATCCATATTCAAATCCACTTCTATTGTCCTCTTTTATCCATCCAATGATTGTCATGAGTTGTGTTCATTATGATCTCATAAAAAACATTGTCATATATTTTAGGATACCAGAATGGACACAACTCATGACAACCATTAGACATAAAAGGATAGTAAAAGTGGATCTAGGACCGGATCCCGCCTTTTTTAGTAAGGGAAGTGGACTCACTGTATCTATTGTTATGTATATTTTCATATACTAGTAAAGTTTTTCTTTTAATTACTGTATATCAAAGTTTTTTAATATTTACATTGATATACCTAAATTTTTCTAAAACAATCACATCGCACATATACGGTGAAATGTGCCTCAAAATATGAAAATAGTGTTCCAAATTTAACCTTTTTTTCTTGCTTATATTTTTTTAACTCAATTGCAAGTTTCGTCAATGTTTATATATTACGCTTTCCACTGTCTTTTCACCTGTTATTTTATTTACTTACCTAAATAATTGTATCTTATGCTTGTTTCTTTGTATTAATGTAAGTACATAAGTGATAAAAAATCATTATAATTTATGTTTGAATTTTATGAAGATATGACATTTATCTTTATCATTTATATATTCTATACGAAGGTAAGTTAACAAATGTATAGTTTATCTCATTAGTTGGGTTGTGTCGATCCACTGATCAATAAATTAAAAGGTAACCTTTTGAGAAAGAGGTTTGAGAAATTTTAGAAGTTGTTTTCCTTTATTTATCTATTTTGTAAATAAAATAAAGATAATATATTTTTTATTTTCGCTTTTCTTCAATTTTTTTTATTTTGTTGCAGAAATTTAAGGTAGTTCCGTGGAAATGATTGATCGTTTTTTTTTTTTCTTCCTTTTTCTACTTGATTACGTCAAAAGAGTCTACAGATATCAAAGATCATCAAAGTACTAGCTGCAATACCTCGTAACAAAACGCGGAATGCCAACTAATTTGCTCAATGCTTCGTGGATCATCACAAAAGAATGTTTGCCCGATTGAGCGTTTGCACGCCATTTCTCTTTCTCCTCCAATTGAAAGATAATTAAGATGTCACTCGTTCCGACGTGGTCGGCGGATGGTTAGGTGCAATAGGATGGCAACCTGTGGTGACCGCGACCGGAATCCCGTGGACACCGGAAAAGAGCCGTCGGGAAGGGCGTCGGTGGCTTTCCCTACCGGATGATGCCGCGAGGCCTACGGCACGACAGCCACCATGCAGGTGCGGACGAGGACGTGCCTCTTGTGGTTCGTGGAAGCTGCGGCACGCGCGCGCCATTTCTGACCCGTTCAGAAGACGCAACACCCATCCGAAGATGCCTTCCACGGACGAGCACGGGGAGCTTCTCGGAGGTTGGAATCGCCGCCACAGGTCTTGAATTTAAGCCTAATTAACCTCCCTTTCTGCTCCGCTGTAGCAGTAATATAATATCAATCACCTCTGTATCAAATGTGAGTATACCAATTTGAACAATGTAAATTTTTGTCGGTCGGTGACTACAGTTAAGAAGGTGCCACTTGCATATGTCGAGGATTATGCAGTTAAAAAAGATGAGATGGCTTGAAGGAGATCAATGGGATAAGATGGACTACACGAAGAGGCCAACATGTCCTCTCTCCAACCTGGTGATAGAGGGCATTAATAGAGCCCCCATCTTCTTGGCTGCTGAACTGCTAGCTGGGTTGCTGAATCAAGTGGCTCTCTCCAATCACTTGATACGATTTACCCTTCGATCGGAACACATTGGTCAAAGTAGGAGACATTGGAAATGTTGATTCTAGGAGATTATTTCCATCCATTGGGGTGTATATACAGGGTGATGACATGGGAAATTCATGTTAAAATTAAAGAAAACTGAGTGGAACGTTTACTGCCATGCATATAGCAAGGGCCCATTTACATTGGAGGATATTCCTCCAAAATTAAGGGTATCCCCCGTTTACCTCTTGAGATGACTCAAGTCGAGTTTTGGGTAAAAAACCTAGGTTGGGTTATCCCAAGAGGTTCCGTCGACCCATGTATGGACATGGAATGTCCAATCCCCAGCTTTCATCCCACAACCTCCCCTACCCCACCCCATTGCAAGAAGCCGCAATTGCCCTCGTGCGGTCACACCTCCCTCTGTCGTTTCTCTCCCCCTTGAGCGTGCGAAGAAGGGTGACCTCCTTTCACTCCCATTGCCTACCTTGAGAAGGTGTCAAGGTTTGTCACTTCCTATACGCAATGCCTTTACTCCCCTTCCTTGTATGCATAGTGTCATTAATATTTTCGAGTAATTTCAATTAACTAATTAAAAATAATTTCAAGAATTATATAATTTACATAAATAAACATCAATATCTTGCAAAAAGAAAGTCACTAACTAACATAACCACCAATCCAGAGATATAGTTATCTTTTGACAACTTATCCCCCCTTCCATCTACCATTACCAAGTAAGCATTTCACTTTCCCATCCCTACACACGCTATAATTGTTTTTTGACAACTTATCCCCCCGCTTTCTCCTATTTTCATGTAAACACCCTACTTTCCCATCCCCAATGTATGATTATCTTTTAACAACTTATCTAGTTATCCTCCCTTCCATCTGCCGTTTCCAAGTAAACACTCCACATTCTCATCCCTTGTTCATGTAAATACCCTCACAGAATTATCTCAGATCACATGTAAACATCAACACAAGATATTTCCTATTTGCAATTAAGTTTTTGTCCTATGGAATATATCCCACAACGTAAACAGACTAAGGCTTGACACCAGGTGAAAATTAATTTAGTATTTGGATATTTTTGGTACAAAATTCTCTTTAATTTTTTGCCTTAATTTAATTGATTTAATCATTTATTTTGAATTGTTAGATTTCCCTAAATGTTACTACTCCTAGAGTTGTCATGTGGACTATTTAAGTTGCACAAGGGTTTCCACATTACCTCTCTATATGATTCAACCTATTTTTAGCACTTGTCATCTCATGACTCTCGCTCTCCACTCTCTCAATTATTTTTCTACGAGGTGGTTTTTGAGGGCAGTTGCAATCAGAATGTGTTGCTTGTGGAGGTGGATTAGCATATTTTAGGAGAAGCACGTCAAATATCGTACCAATATTGTCGAAGATGATACCTTCTCTAAGAGAAGTTCATTATGGGTGCTTCGATCAAAGTAAACTCTAAGCCTATTTTCATTTATTTTTTTGTGTTATTACATGTAGTTTGTTCAATGCCCTATTCTAGATCTTACCATTTAATTCCTATCTGAATGGAATTGCTTTGTATAATATTTTCATTCTATGCTATAATGTTGGAATCACATAATAATTTGTTATATCATGTCCCCTATGAAACTGAGTCTAATGATATGTATTTGATTTTTATCTCGAAATGCATATGTTTCACATGGATCATTTATGCATGTAATTCAACAAAAAATATTGACCATGTGACCAAAACTAGTAACTATTACCTAAGATCACCATTGATTAGAGAAATCTATGGTGAATTTAGAAGGAACGTTCAAGGAAAATAAATCTCATTGATTTAGAAATAAATGGAAAATTTAAGCAGGCACCTGGAGGACAAGGAACAAGCTTCACAATGTGAGTCATCCTATAAGAACTCTACCAATGTAGAGAGTACACTATTTGGGAGTAAGAGATCCCTACCCTCCACCCTCTCTAATTAATTTGATACAATATTGGAAGGAGGTTTTTGTTTGAGTTGGCAGTTGTAATGCCCGCAAATAGTTGATCTAATAATTAACAATTTAAGACCTAATTTAAGTTTTCTATGGGCCAAAGAAATTGAGAAAAACATAATGGGAATCAGCAAAGAATGATAATAAAAATGACTCAAACTAACTCGAGAAACTCTCATGGTGAAGTATGAGCTACTATAACTAGCTGAGTATGGAGACAACTTCAGATTAAGTGTTTAATCATGAAAATTGCACGAATATAAGAAGTGTTATTGTGTGTGAAAATGTGATTGTTTACAAAATTATTCAACTCTCTAAATAAAAATTAGTATAGCAAAAGTCTGAGTGATTTTTAGGGAGATAAAATCATCTAAATTACTTTCTACTAATCTAATCTAATTTTTAGAGAATTCTTTAGATTTTTTTGAAATTTTTTTGAGAAAAGAGAGATTAATCCTAAAAAGTAGGGAGCATATAGCAAACTAGAGACTGAAATGCAAAAATACTAAAAAATAATTTTACAAAAATCTAAAAATTCTAGAAAAAAATCTAGACGAAGGGAAACTTCCCACCTAAGACTCCTAGAAAAACCACTGCAAAAATTATACCATAGTACATGCACAAAATTCTAAACAACTATCAGGGACTAGACTGTAATAATTTCTATGAAGAATCTACATATGAAATTTAGCAAGGATCTAATGAATATGAAGGAACCAACAGAAAAATGTGAGAAATTTAACACTCACGAATTTCAAGGAATAAATTTTGGAACTTAATTTTATTTATAAAAGAATGCAAAGAGTATAATGTTACGATCCAGTTTTCGAATCCCTACAGGACACGAGACTAGACCGACTCGACTAATCCCAAGACCCAGTCATCCAACGAGAAAGTAACCAAAAAGCAAGAAAGTAAACCACATTCACTATGCTAAGCAACTTACAGTAACAAAAGCACAGCAGTAAAGAAGTAAAACTACTACAGTACACACCACCACAATAGTAGAAAAGTAACCAGGTACGAGAATATAAAGTGCAGAATGTAAGAGTACAAACGTAAAGGTACAAGAGTCTACTCACTACTACAAAGGAGTACAGTAAGAGAAACTACAGCTACTGGGCTCTACTCGGCCCAGCACCCTCCGCAGCCGTAGACTCGGGCTACTCAACACCTGGACCGAAAAAGGGGTTATGAGTACACAACGTCAGTGAATGCTGAGTAGAGTGGCAACCAACTAACTAAAGCAGTAAAGATGGACAAGTAGCTATTGTTTTTCAATTACTTTCTTTAACTAATTATTCTTTTTCATCACTTGATTTATTTATCAGGTCTCTTTCTTAATCTCGAATGTTCCTCGTGGGAACAATCTTGATTGCAGTATTTTTCAAAAAGTAGAAGGCACATGTGGTGCTCTCCTGGCCGGGAGAGTCCCCCATGGTGATCCTACACCCAGTCAACCACCCCAAGGTCATGGACAAACGTAACGGTGATTACGGCACGCACGATAAGCGTACGGGTAGCTACCCCGCACTAGCACTCGGCCAGTCGTTTCCGTTAGCGGGTGTGCCTAAAGTACAGCATGGAACCAGTATAGGGCCTAGCCCTCTTAGTAACAGGGGTTTAGCCCCTCTCAGTGACCAAACAGGAGTCTCGCCCCTCCACAGTTCGCGCACCTCGCCTGACTACCTTAGTTTGCCCAGTGGGCCTAACAAGTCGGTGTAGGGTAGCTAGCTGAACCCCGGGCCCCGTGGGGTGGCTAGCTCTCTCCCTACACTAGTAGCTCTCCCCGGTACAGTGTACACAAGGGCCACAGAGTCAGTGCAAAGTGGCCAGACCCACCCCAGGTCTCAACCCGAAGGCGGCAAGCATCCCTCTACACTAAGAGGTAACATGCGCTCCCCTAGGTACCACATACTCAAGGGCCAGCACACTTCCCAACACATGTCCAGATCCATTCCATTTATTTCCAGGAGCTCAACTCCTAATTTCCCCATAGGGTTCATGCTCATATTCCTTAGGCCATTGCCATACCAGGTTTCATCATTTCTATTTCCATTCTCATGTTATACATATGCAACTTGTATTTCTATCGTTCACATTTCTGTACACAGGTTATACACAGGTAGCTCATATTTCCATCATTCACGTTACCATTCTCAATTTGTATACTTGTAGCTTGATTATGTCATTTAACGTATACAACATGAATTTTCATGCAACAGTTTGCTAGCACAAGTACTTTACATTTCACAGGCAGTTGTTATTCATTTACAGGCAATTATTATCATTCTATCTACTCATTCAAGACTGCAGTTCAATCATCCATTACAAGCATTTCAAGTGTTTCTCGCCCTAGGATTCATGTCATATCCTAGGTTCTAATCATTCATTCCACACATGCATTTAGGTTTTCATTAAATTAAGGGGAAGCCACTCTACCAGTAAATTCAGGAGTCGTAGGGGCTTGAACGGCAGATTCACGTGCCTCAGCAAGCTCCGAACCCGCAACAGAACGAGGTCCTATCACAAGGATCAATCACAAGAGAATATTCAGAATAGTATAGAAAGTCTTCTAACAAGTAGAGGAATTCATACAGGAAACATCGGTATCTTATTTGCAGAAAACAGACCTCAAATGGACCTCAAACGGACCCTAAATGGGTAAAAAATAGCGTTTCTAACTCAAATCAGATGTTTGGAAGTTGTTCCAGACATCTTAAAAGTGTCCAGTGTCATACCTCAAGCCCTGTGCCAATCCTCAGACATCCAGGAATTCTTTTGGACCATCTGGACCCAGTTCCAGACGTCTGACCACCTCTCCGGACGTTTGGAAATGCTTCCCGTCGTCTGGTATGTCACCCAGACATCTGAAATGCATGGGAGGGCGTGTCCCGCGCCTTCCCCAAGTGAATCCTGCATGCAGATATCCGATCTTCTCAAAACGGGCATGCAAAAGGGGTATCGGTGGAGCGGCCTGCATGGCCGATCCACAAAAGGACGTACCTTCGCAAGACTTCCTCCTCAGATGTCTGGAACCTCCTCCAGACGTCGGCTCCATCATCTGGACGTCGCTCCAGACGTCTGATTCTGGGAAAAACCCAGAACCATAACTTGCTTCCGCCCTCTCACGCCGCGTGTGGCCGCGCCGTGCCCTCTCGCCTGCATCTCCGGCTGCAGTAGTGTTGGGGGGGACCTCCCTTACGCACTCCTCCGCCTCGCGCACGTGCCGCTCCGGCTGTGCGCTCACCGGTGAGCTCCCCCGCAAGCTCGCAAGTTCACCTCTTCCTCTCCTTCTCACACTGCTCCTCCTCTCCTCACACCGCTCCTCGCGCTCTCGCTCCCTCTGCCTCTCTCGCTGGAGTGGAGAAGAAGAGGGGAAGGGGCTGGTGTGGGGAGAACGAGAGAGAGGAAGGGGGTCTTATATAAGGTCGGGTTTAGGGTTTTGCTGGGGCGGAAGAGAGAGACGAAGGGGAGGAAAAGAAACGAGAGTATTGTCTGCGCGCAGCACGTGCGTAGACGCGAGTTCGTACTTAAATTTTCCAATTTCCAAACGTCTGGGAAGGTGTCCAGACGTCTTAAAAGGCACAAACAGCACGGGTCTTAACATCATAACAAACTTAAAGAAAGCTTCGTCCCCGAAACTTAATCTAGTTAAGGTGCAGAAAAAGAACAACATACGCATAACAAACTTAAAGAGGATCGAAGCTGGTCCGAAAAGACGTGCCCTCAAAAAGCTCCGAGTATCGCTCTCGCATCGCCGCCTCAGGCTCCCTGGTAGCCTCCTTGTACCTCATACCCACAAGACCTCCACCAGGGGTACCTACTTCCGTCTCAAACTCCAGATGACTCTGTCTAGTATCTGCACTGGTCGCTCGGGGTAGGTCAGGTAGTCACCAACCTCGACACTCTCATGGCTCAGAACGTGACTGGGATCGGCAACGTACTTCCTGAGGTTGGACACATAGAACACGTCGTGCACACGAGAAAGCTGGGGAGGAAGGGCAAGCCTGTAAGCAACGGGTCCAACCTGCTCCAGGACCTCAAAGGGCCCCACAAACCTCGGCGCGACCTTCCCTTTCACCCCAAAACGCTGCAGGCCCTTCATGGGCGAAACGCGTAGAAAGACGTAGTCCCCAACCTCAAACTGTACCTCTCTACGCTTTCGATCGGCATAACTTTTATGTCTGCTCCTGAGAGTGCGAAGTCGTCTGTGAATCTGCTCAATCACCTCCTGACTCTACCAGATCAGCCCGGGGCCAACCTCCCACTTGGTCCCCACCTCAACCCAACTCAAGGGTGCAGTACACCTCCGTCCGTACAGAACCTCGCATGGTGCCATGCCGATACTCGAATGATAGCTGTTATTATATGCAAACTCTACCAGGGGCAAGTGCTCCTCCCAAGAGCCCCTCCAGTTCAGTACACAGGAACGCAAAAGGTCCTCAAGCATCTGTATTGTGCGCTTTGACTGTCCATCTGTCTGGGGGTGGTATGCCGTGCTGAATCTCAACCTGTCCCCAAAGCCTGCTGAAACTCAGCCCGAAACTAGGACGTAAAGCGGGTATCCTAGTTGGATACAATCTCACGCGGAACTCCGTGCAGACGTACCACGTTGCGAATATACCTCTCTGTCGACTGTGTTGGTCCCAAGGTGACTCGGATCAGCAAGAAACGTGCCATCTTCATCAATCTATCTACAATCACCCAGACTGCGTTGTGTCCTCGCTGGGTAACGGGCAAGCCCACCACCAAGTCTATGGTGATGCTCTCCCACTTCCACTCTGGCACTGAAAGTGGCTGCAAAGGCCCTGCAGGCCTCTGATGCTCGGCCTTCACCTGCTGGCACATTAAACACTACTGCACGAACTCACCTACATCCCGCTTCATCCCCCTCCACCAAAAGTCACATCTCAGATCATGATACATCTTTGTGTTCCCGGGATGTATGGTGAACCTGGAACCGTGTGCCTCAGTCAGGAGCTCTCTCAACAACTCCTCGTCCCTTGGAACGTACAAACGTCCCCTCATGCGCAGTACCTCGTCAGTAAAGGAGAAGTCTCCAAGGTCCCCTAACAGTACTCTGTCACGCAACGATTGCAAGTACGGGTCTGTCATCTGTCTCGTGATGATGTGGTCAATCAGCTCTAGCCTCGTCTGTTGTGTCACAATCACTGCCCCACAGTACCCCAGTAACTCTAAGGGTCGCCAACTGCCCAACTCCTCCATGAGTCTCCAACTCTGTGCTTGTAAACTGGCCAAGTAGGCGGGCGCCTTCCGACTTAAGGTGTCAGCCACCACGTTGTCCTCCCCCGGATAGTAGGAGATGCTACAGTTATAGTCCTTCAAGAGCTCTAACCAACGTCTTTGTCTCATGTTAAGCTCCTTCTGATTAAACAAATACCTAAGGCTCTTATGATCTGTGAATATCTCAAAAGTCTCACCGTATAGGTAGTGCCTCCATGTCTTTAGCTCGAAGACGACAGCTGCCAGCTCTAGGTCGTGGGTAAGGTAGCTATGCTCATGGGGCTTCAGTTGCCGCGAAGCGTAAGCAACAACGTGACCCCGCTACATGAGCACACCCCCTAACCCTTGCAAAGAAGCGTCCGTGTACACAACGAAACCGCCACTGCTGTCTGGGATGGTAATCACAGGAGCCGCAGTCATCCTCTCCTTCAACTCCTGAAAACACGCCTCACAAGCATCTATCCAAGAAAAGGGCACGTCCTTCCGGGTCAACTGTGTCATAGGACGCACAATCTGCGAGAAACCTCTGATAAACCACCGGTAGTAGCCTGCCAATCCCAAGAAACTACGGATCTCTATCACTGTACGCGGTCTCTCCCACCTGAGCACTGCCTCTACCTTAGTTGGGTCCAAAGCCAAACCATCCCCTGAAATCACATGACCTAAGAAGGTCACCTACCTCAACCAGAACACGCACTTGCTGTGTTTGGCATACAGCCTACGTCGTCTCAATGTGTCCAAAACCATCCGCAAGTGCTATTCGTGCTGCGCCCAATCCCGCGAGTAAATGAGCACATCATCGATAAATACCGCCACAAACTAATCCAAATACGGGCTGAAGACCCGATTCATCAAATCCATGAAAGTAGCGGGGGCATTAGTCAGTCCAAACGGCATGACCAAAACCTCGTAGTATCCGTACTGGGTGTGGAAAGCTGTCTTGGAGACGTCGGTCTCCTTGATCCTCAACTGGTAGTAGCCAGACCTCAAGTCTATCTTAGAGAAAATCGTGGCACCTCGCAACTGGTCAAACAAATCATCAATCCTCGGTAGCGGATACCTGTTCTTGATGGTGACCCTATTCAACTGTCTGTAGTCTACACAAAGGCATAGCGTACCATCCTTCCTTTTCACAAATAATACCGGGGCTCCCCACGGAGACGCACTGGGCCTCACAAAGCCCTTCTCCAGAAGGTCCTGCAACTGGGACTTAAGCTCTCGCAACTCAAGTGATGCCATCCTGTAAGGTGCTGTAGAAATGCGGCTGGTCCCTGGTACCAGTGAGATCTTGAACTCGATCTCACGTTCAGGCGGTAGTCCTGACAGCTCCTCTAGAAACACGTCGGGGTACTCTCTAACCAGCGAGATGCTCTGAAAGTCTTCCATGGGGCTGAGCTCTGCCACCACACAAGCCAAAAAGCCTTCACACCCCTGGCCCAAAAGTCTCGCCGCCCAAAATGCAGAAATGCACCTGAAGCCTCCGTCCACCGGCTATCCGTGAAACTCAAAAGAAGGCATCTCCGGTATGGAGAAGACGATCTTCCTCTCAAAATAGTCCACCAAAGCGTGATAAGCGGACAGCCAGTCCATCCCCAGAATCACGCCAAAGTCCTCCATCGGTATCACAATTAGGTCAGCAGGGAGGCTGTGTCCCCCAACACTGACCTCACAGCCTGTGTAAACCTCCTCTGCTACAAATAGCTGACCACCTGGACCACTGATTACAAAAGGATCCTCTAACAACACACAGTCCAGTCCCAAGCTGACCGCAAAACTAGTAGCAACAAACGAGTGCGTGGCGCCAGAATCAAAAAATGTGTAAACTAATCTGCTGGAAACTGTAACCATACCTGGCACCACTGAACCTAATGCTCTAGCGTCTCTGTGTGTCAGGGCGTTGATACATCCCTCAGCTCTCGGTGCGGAAGAAGCAGCCACACTTTGCATCGGACGGGTAACCGCTGGCCGGTACCCTCCCCTCGACTGCTATCCTCCCCCACGCGCCTGGGAACCACGGCCTCCTGCTCATCCTCCAGCGCTTGGTGCGAGGAACATCTACTGACTTCCAGCCCTAGATGGGCAGTCCCTCCTAATGTGGCCCAGCTTGCCACACTGGTAGCAAAGGGGAACTCGACTTTTGCCCTTAGTAGGTCCCTGTTGAGGGCTAGGTGGTGGTCCAGTGTTGGTAGCTGGCCCCTATCGGGGGCCCCCAAAGGCCACTGACGGCCTCGCAAAGCGTGACTCTCCTGCAGGCGCCGCGTGCCTCCTCTCTCGCTGTTACGAACGTGGCCTCAAGACGATTTTTAAGACGTCTGGGAAGTGGCCCAGACGTCTGACCATACGTCTGGAACCCTTTCCAGACGTCTGGTATTTAATTTTTGCGGCGTACGGGGTTACGTCTGCATGCATGCGCCCGCAGACCTGCACCCGCCACTCTCTTCCCTCTTTTTCCCTCTCTCCTCCTGCAAGGCGCGGCGCTTCTCTCTCTCTCCCCGCGCGGCCTTAAAAGGCCCCTCGCCCTTTTCCTCACCCTCATCTCCTCCGTGTCCCTCTTCTTCTTCTCCCAGCCGGTGCGAGAGCGCGAACGAGCGAGTGAGCGGCGGCAGCAACGACCGTGGCAAGTGTGCGGGAGGAGGTGTTGCGCGAGGGAGGAGACGCTCGACCGTGAGGGCTCGATCTTGTCGGAGCAGCTAGAGCCGGCCGGCGGGGGAGCAGCGGGCGTGGAGTGTCACGGAGGGGCTGCTGCAGCTCGAGCAATAGGTGGACAGGGTGCGGCGCGGTCGTGCGTCGCGGGCGGAGAACGAGTCGAGCTCTGATTCTGAAAGTTTTTCCAGAATCAGACATCTGGGCTTCCAACCATACGACGGTGAAGATGTCTGGAGGACTGTCCAGACGTCTGGCAGGTAAGATATTTGATCTGCTTCCTTTTTCGCGTGTACGGCCATGTAGCCGTCCGCAGCGCCTTCATCTGCGACTCGTCGTACTGAGAACAGGTGTGGGTACGTGCAGGTTCTGCTCGGGAGGGCGCAAGGGCTCGCCATCCCACGTGAGTCGGACGTCTGGCCGCAGTGCCAGACGACAGGAAGGACTTCCAGACGTCCAGGGTGACCATCGGATGTCTGGGAACTAAGTCAGACACCCCTGCAGGCTTCTGGACGTCTGAGGGACTACACAAAATGAAGGTATGCTCTGACCCACATTTTAAGACGTCTGGAAGAGGTTCCAGACGTCTGATTTTGGGCAGTTTCGTTGTTTTCGACCCGTTTAGGCCCCGTTCGGAGTCTGTTTTCCGTGTTTCGAGTTGCGTTCTTTCCGGAATAAAATCCTCTACCCGTTTACAGTAATTATATACCGTTCTGAGAAACTCCTTGTGTTTGATCCTTGTGTTAGGATCCCGTTCCATTGCAGTCTTGGTGATTGCGGAGGCGCGCGGGATTTCCGACCACGCCCCCAGTACTCCCGTTGTAGCTGGTAGAGTGGCTTTTAATTTACTTAATCAAATTTGTTATAATTGTGGAATAATTAATAGAGTCTAGGGCACTGCATGAACCCTAGGACTGAGAAACTAGATTGAATGATAGATCCTAGGATATTGCATGAAACCTAGGACTGGAAACTAGATTGAATGATAGATCCTAGGGTACGACATAAATCCTAGGACTGGAAAACTAGTGATATGTATATAAATATTACAGTCTTGGAAAGGTGGAAAGGAAATAATAGCTGCCTGTAAATTGATTTAACCGCTGCCTGTTATGAAGGAATAAATATGATTGATAACATGGGTTGTATGAACGTAAGACTGGAACAGTGAAACCTACAATGGCCAAACAAAAAGAATACGAACCCTACGGGGAATTAGGAGTAGAACTCCTGGAAAGAGAATAGAATGGAACTGAGAAAGTGAAACGTGGAAGTGTGTTGTCTCTTGGGTACGTGGTACCAAAGAGAGCACACATTACCTCTTAGTGTAGAGGGGAGCTTGCCGCCCTCAGGTTGAGACCGGGGTGGGTTTGGCCACTGTACACCGACTTGCTGGCCCTTGCGTACGCAGTACCGAAGAGAGCTACTAGTGTAGGGAGAGCACTAGCTACCCCACGGGCCCTGGGGTTCTGCTAGCCTCCTACACCGACTTGTTAGGCCCACTGGGCAAACTAGGGTAGTCAGGCGAGGGTGTGCGGACTGTGGAGGGGTTGGACCCCTGTTACTGAGAGGGCTCTGCCCTATACTGGTTCCATGCTGTGCTTTAGGCGCACCCGTTAACGGAAACGACTGACCGCGTGCCAGTGCGAGGTAGCTACCCGTGTGATTATCGCGCGTGCCGTAGTGATCGTTACGTCTGTCAGCGACCTTGGGGTGGTTGACTGAGAGTAGGATCACCACGGGGGACTCTCCCGGCCAGGAGAGCACCACGTGTTACTTCTACCATTCGGAAAAGACTGCAATCAAGATCGTTCCCACGAGGAACATTCGAGATCAAGTGAAGGATCTGAGAAATAAATAAATTGTGAAATAACAGAAAGACGCAAATAAAGGATGTAAATATATAACAGTCACTGTACACTCTACTGCTTCTTTAGTTTTTCGTTGCCACTCTACTCAGCGTTTCGCTGACGTGTTACACTCGTTACTTTTCAGGACCAGGTGTTGAGCAGCCAGGGTCAGCGGCAGCAGAGGACGCTGGGCCGAGTAGGGTCCAGTAGAGTTACCGCAGTTCTTTTTGTACCCCTTTTGTTCCACTGTAGTGAGTAGTTCTAGTTACTCTCTGTACTTCTTTACTTGTAGCTTCATGTTATGTTATAACTGTTGTTCTACTGTTGTGGTGGTATATACTGTAATAGTTCCTTTTCTTACTACTGTATTTTGTTACTGCTAGTTATATTCATGCTGAATGTGGTTTATTTTACTGCTCTTTTGGTTACTTCCTCGTTGGAAGACTAGGTCTTGGGATTAGTCGAGTCGGTCCGGTTCTCGTGTCTCGTAGGGACTCGGGAATCGGGTCGTTACACTCGCTGGCCCTGTGAGTAGTCTGGTTGGTAGGGCCTCTTCCGTCCGCTGTCAGTGTCACGTGCGGCCGGGTTGGTCTCCTCATATGTCATAGCTGCCTCCACCACTCTTGAGAACGTAGGCAGCTTCAGGGGTTTAACATACCCCCGAATAGCAGGCTGGAGCCCCTCAGTGAACCTCCACAGGTGCTCCTCATCAGTAGCCACAGCTGTCGCGGCGAAACAAGACAGCTCCAGAAAACACGTACGATACGTGCTCACAGTCATCGTCTCCTCTCGGAGAGTGTGAAACTCTTGCCTCCACTGATCCTGTCACGTCTGTGGGAAGTATTGCTAGCAGAAGAGGGTGACAAACTGGTCCCATGTCAGCTCTGCCCTCTCCTGACCTCTGACCGCCCTCCACCACCTGTGTGTCGCGCTCTCCAACTAATACGTGGCAGAGGCCACGCGGCACTCCGCAGGAGGGTGAAGGGTGTTAAACACCTTCTCAATCTGCTCGAGCTAGTCCTCCGCCTTGGTCGGGCCCTCATCCCCCTTGAAGGAGGGGGGCTTCAGCTTCCGAAACTGTCCGAAAAGCTCGTAATGTCGTTGAAGTGGGGAACCTGGTGTACTCCTCCAAGCAGGGAGGGCTCGTGCTCGGAAGTATCAGAGGACTATGGAGGCGGTGGAGGACCACCCCCTCCCCCACGTCCAATGCTACGTCTGTCTCGCGGTCCCACAGAGGACTCCCCCTCCACGTCCCCAAAGGAGAGGCGCCCATGGAGGCGAGTGGAGCTCCTCTCGTACAATTTCCCGTATTAGCTGGGCGAGGTCCTGGGCTTGAACACCCGAAAGAAGTGGCTGGTCAACAGAAACGTCGGGCTCAACACGTCCGCCCCTCTGACCTCGTCCACGGCCGCGTCCGCGGCCCACCTCAATGACTCCACGTCGAGGCATCTCCTGCAATGAGGCGCGAACAACAGAACAAGAAGACGTTAATTCCAACAGACATTTAGCAAAAGAACTCAGAACAGATGTCAAAAGGTATGTTGTGGTGGCTACTCTAGTTACAAGCACGTGAATTGATTATTCTCAGGCTAGTTAGTTTACTTCTCAGGATGACCTTGCTCTGATACCATCTTGTTACGACCCGGTTCCCGAATCCCTATAGGACACGAGACCGGACCGACTCGACTAATCCCAAGACCCACTCGTCCAACGAGAAAGTAACCAAAAAGTAGGAAAGTAAACCACATTCACTATGCTAAGCAACTAACAGTAACAAAAGTGCAGCAGTAAAGAAGTAAAACTACTACAGTACACACCACCACAACAATAGAAAAGTAACCAGGTACAAGAATATAAAGTGCAGAATGTAAGAATACAAACGTAAAGGTACAAGAGTCTACTCACTACTACAAAGGAGTACAGTAAGAGAAACTACAGCTACTGGGCTCTACTAGGCCCAGCACCCTCCGCAGCCGTAGACTCGGGCTGCTCAACACCTGGACCTGAAAAGGGGTTATGAGCACACAACGTCAGCGAACGCTGAGTAGTCCTCTGCCTTGGGCTACGTGCACTTCACCAGGGGGCGAAGGGTGTCGAAAATCTTCTCGCGCTGCTCGAGCCAGTCTTCTGCCTCGGTCGGGTCCTCATCCCCCTTGAAGGAGGGGGGCTTCAGCTTCCGGAACTACCCGAAGAGCTCGAAGTGGCGCTGCAGTGGAGATGCTGGTGCACCTCCAGGTAAAGGTGCCTCGTGAACAGAAGTGTCGGAGGAAGGTGGGGGCGGTGGCGGCCCATCCCCTCCCCCGTGTCCAGCGCCACGTCCGTCGTGTGGTCCCATTGAGGACTCCCCCTCCGCAGCCCCAGGGAGAGGTGCTCGGGGCGGTGGGAGGAGCTCCTCTCACACAATATCCCGTATTACCTGGGCGAGGTCCTGGGCCTGAATGCCCGGGAGCAGTGGCTGGTCCACTGAGGCATCGACAGTAGCACGCCCACCTCGCCGACCTCGTCCTCGGCCTCGCTAGTCCCACAACGAGGCATCTACTGCAAGGAGACGCGAAACAGAACGGAAACACGTCAATATGAAATGATATCTAACGAAAAAGTCTAAGAGCTTATGCCAAAAGAAATGTTATGGTGGCTACTCTAGTCACAGACATGTGAATTGGTTATTTTCCAGTCAGTTGGTTCACTTCTCGGGACGACATTGCTCTGATACCATCTTGTAACGACCCCATTCCCGAATCCCTACGAGACACGAGAATCGGACCGACTCGACTAATCCCAAGACCTAGTCGTCCAACGAGGAAGTAACCAAAAGAGCAGTAAAATAAACCACATTCAGCATGAATATAACTAGCAGTAACAAAATACAGCAGTAAGAAAAGGAAATACTACAGTATACACCACCACAATAGAAAGGGAATAAACATGTACATAACATAAAGTTTCGATAAAGTACAGAGAGTAACAGAGAAACTACTCACTATAGTGGAAGAAAAGTACAGAAAGCACAACAAGTAACCCTACTAGGCCCAGTGTCCTCTGCAGCCGCTGACCCTGGCTGCTCAACACCTGGTCCTGAAAAGTAACGAGGGTAACACGTTAGCGAAACGCTGAGTAGAGTGGCAACTAAAAGCTAAAGAAGCAGTAGAGTGTACAGTAGCTGTTATATTTTTACTTTCGTTATTTACGTCTTTCTATTAATTCACTATTGATTTATTTCTCAGATCCTTCACTTGATCTCGAATGTTCCTCGTGGGAACGATCTTGATTTCAGTCTTTTCCGAAAAGTAGAAGTAACACGTGGTACTCTCCTGGCCGGGAGAGTCCCCCGTGGTGGTCCTACCCTCAGTCAACCACCCCAAGGTCGCTGACAGACGTAACGGTGACTACGGCACGCGCGATAAGCGCACGGGTAGCTACCCCGAACTGGCACGCGGTCAGTCGTTTCCGTTAACGAGTGCGCTCAAAACACAGGACGGAAGCAGTATAGGGCAGAGCCCTCTCAGTAACAGGGGTCCAACCCCTCCACAGCCCGCGCACCCTCGCCTGACTACCCTGGTTTTCCCAGTGGGCCTAACAAGTCGATGTAGGAGGCTAGCAGAACCCCGAGGCCTATTGGGTAGCTAGTGCTCTCCCTACACTAGTAGCTCTCCTCAGTACTGCATACGCGAGGGCTAGCAAGTCGGTGTACAGTGGCCAAACCCACCCCGGTCTCAACCCGAGGGCGGCAAGCTCCCCTCTACACTAAGAGGTAAGGTGTGCTCTCTTTGGTACCACGTACCCAAGAGACAGCACACTTCCCTGTTTCACTTCCTCAGTTCCATTCTATTCTCTTTCCAGGAGTTCTACTCCTAATTCCCCGTAGGGTTCATGTTCTTTTCGTTTGGCCATTTAGGTTTCACCATTCCAGTTTTACGTTCATACAACCCATGTTCTCAATCATATTTATTCATTCATAACAGGCAGCTGTTAATCAATTTACAGGAAGCTATTATTTCCTTTCTACTTTCCAAGACTGCAATGTCTGTATATTCAACTAGTTTTCCAGTCCTAGGATTCATGCCGTATCCTAGGATCTATCATTCAATCTAGTTTTTCCAATCCTAGGATTCAAGCAATAGCCTAGGATCTATCATTCAATCTAATTTATCAGTCCTAGGGTTCATGCAATGCCCTAGACTCTATTAATTATTTCAGAATTGTAACCAATTTTGTTAAATAAATTAAAAAAAGCCACTCTACCAGTGAAAACGGGAGTACTGGGGGCGTGGTTGGCAATCCCGCGCACCTCCGCAACCCCCAAGACTGCAACGGAACGGGATCCTAACACAAGGATCAATCACAAGGTGTTTCTCAAAACAGTATATAAATACTGTAAACAGGTAGAGGAATTTATTCTGGAAAGAACGCAACTCGAAATGCGGAAAACGGACTCCGAAGAGGCCCTAAACGGGTCAAAAACGACGAAACTGTCCAAAATCAGATGTCTGGAACCTCTTCCAGACGTCTTAAAAGATGGGTCAGGTCGTACCTTAGTTCTGCGTAGTCCTTCAGACGTCTAGAAGCCCGCTGGAACGTCTGACCTTGGTTCCCAGACGTCCGATTGTCACCCCGGACGTCTGGAAGTCCTCCCAGTCGTCTGGCACTACGGCCAAACGTCTGATCTGCATGGGATGGCGAGCTCTCGCGCCCTCCCGAGCAGAACTTGCGCACACACACACCTGTTCTCAGCACGACAAAGTGTAGACGAAGTTGCGGCGGACGGCTACATGGCCGTACACTCGCAAAAGGGAGAAAATGAAATATCTTACCTGCCAGACGTCTGGACGGCCCTCCAGACGTCTTGAACGTCGTCTGGACGTAAGTCCAGACGTCCGATTCTGGAAAATTTTCTAGAACCAGAACCCAATTCGCTCTCCGCC
This sequence comes from Thalassia testudinum, assembly GCA_037157565.1. Classification (NCBI taxonomy): domain Eukaryota; kingdom Viridiplantae; phylum Streptophyta; class Magnoliopsida; order Alismatales; family Hydrocharitaceae; genus Thalassia; species Thalassia testudinum. The sequence continues at coordinate 63,827,086 of JAZHRO010000039.1, forward strand.
CGTGACGCATGGCCGCGCCGCGCCCCATCCGCTTACTGCCCGAGCTGCAACAGCTCCCTCCGCAACACCCCACACCCGCCGCTCCCCCACCGGCCGGCTCTAGCTGCCCCGGCAAGCTCGAACCCTCGCGGTCGAGCTTCTTCCTTCCGCTCGCAGCCCTCCTTCCCGCACGCTCGCCGCGGCCGCTGCTGCTGCCGCTCACTCGCTCGCTCGTGCTCTCGCACTGGCAGGGAGAAGGAGAAGGAAAAGGCGGAGGAGATGAGGGTGAGGGAGAGGTCGAGGGTGTTTTATAAGGCCTAGCGGGGAGAGAGATAAAAGAGCGGCGCGTCTGCAGGAAGAGAGAGGGAAAGAAGAACGAAAGTAGCGGGTGCAGTCTGCGTGCGCACGCGCACAGATGAAACCCCGTATGTCGAAAAAATTTATTACCTGATGTCTGGAAAGGGTTCCAGACGTCTGGACAGACGTCTGGGCCACTTCCCAGACGTCTCAAAAATCCGTCTGATGCCATGTTTGTAACAAAGGGGAAGCCACTCTACCAGTAAACCCAAGAGTAGCAGGGGCTTGAATGGTAGATTCACTTGCCTCAGCAAGCCCCGAACCCGCAACAGAACAAGATCCTATCACAAGGATCAATCACAAGAAAATATTCAGAATAGTATAGAAAGTCATCTAACAAGTAGAGGAATTCATACGGGAAACATCGGTATCTTATTTGCGGAAAACGGACCTCAAACGGACCCTAAACGGGTCAAAAATAGCGTTTCTGACTCAAATCAGACGTCTGGAACAACTTCTATACATCTTAAAAGTGTCCAGTGTCATACTCCAAGCCCTGCGCCAATCCTCAGACCTCCAAAAATTCTTCTGGACCGTCTGGACCCAGTTCCAGACGTCCGACCACCTCTCCGGATGTCTGGAAGCGCTTCCCGTCGTCTGGTATGTCGCCCAGGCATCTGAAATGCGTGGCAGGGCGTGTTCCGCGCCTTCCCAAACGAATCCTGCACGCAGATATCCAATCTTCTCAAAATGAGCATGCAAAAGGAGTATCGGTGGAGCGGCCTACATGGCCATATCTGCAAAGGGACGTACCTTCGCGAGACTTCCTCCTCAGACGTCTGGAACCTCCTGACGTCGACTCCATCGTCTGGACGTTGTGCTCCAGACGTTTAATTCTGGGAAAAACCCAGAACCAGAACCTGCTTTTGCCCTCTCGCGCCGTGCGTAGCCGCCCACGCCTTCTCTCCTGCAGCTCCGGCTGCAGCAGTGTTGGGGAGGACCTCCCCAACGCACTCCTCCACCTCACGCACACGCCGCTCCAGCCGTGCGCTCACCAGTGAGCTCCCACACGAGCTCGCGAGTTCACCTCCTCCTCTCCTTCTCACGCCTCTCCTTCTCATGCCGCTCCTCGCGCTCTCGCTCGCTCTGCCTCTCTCGCTGGAGTGGAGAAGAGGGGAAGGCGCTGGTGTGGGGAGAACGAGAGAGGGGAAGGGGGTCTTATATAAGGTCAGGTTTAGGGTTTTGCTGGGGCGGAAGAGGGAGAAGAAGGGGAGGAAAAGAAACAAGAGTACTGTCTGCGTGCAGACGCGAGCTCGTACTCAAATTTTTCGATTTCCAGATGTCTGGGAAGGTGTCCAGACGTCTGGACACCTTCCCAGAAGTCTGGAAATCAAAAAATTTGAAGACGTCTGACCCATAGTCCAGACGTCTTAAAAGGCTTAAACAGCACGGGTCATAACATATAAATAGAGAGAGAGAGAGAGAGAGAGAGAGAGAGTAAGGAGCTTCTTGGCATGGTGGTGTTCTCATGGAGAAGATGTGAAAGTTAGTAGAAGGGCGAGAGTCGCTGAAGAATTCCCATGCTCAAGAGATGAAGAGGGATAGAGGAAAAATGAGAAGGATATGAGTTGTATACATAATGCAAGGGTCAAGAGGGGACTTTATAGGCCTCAAGTACTCCTAAAATTAATAGGATTAGTCTAATTTCGTGCCCCATATTTTTGATAATTTTTGGAAGGCAATAAATCTTTAAACCCCATTGAAAATGAGGTTATTCTTACTAGCATTAAAGATGGAATTGGGCTTTCCTTTTTCCTTCTTTCCCATAAGCCAAGACCCCACTTGCTAAATTTATCCCACAAACACTGCAAAACTTGTGATCAAGCACACAGATAATATGTGAAAGGTGCTCCTGACGCGCAAGCTACACGCGTGGGGTGGGACAAGGGAGGCTGGTGCTGAAGTGCTAGTTTGCGATTTTCTCGTGGGCTACTACTAAGGTGCACGTGGAGACATGGTTGGATCGTGAGACGCATGTGTACTCTCTTTTTTTCTATTTTCTTCATTTTTCGTTTCAACTTGCATGATCATCATTTTTGAAATCCATATTCTCTGTCGGTTTCCTTATCTCGTGCTCTTTCATATAAGACATATTTGATAACTTATTTTATTTTTCCTACATTTAAAAATCAAATATATTAGATTATTTACAAATGTGAAAATAAAAACCTGAAAAATGCTTGAAAAATGGTAAAGAATAGGTGATGCAATTAGTTCTAGGATTCAAATAGGTTGGCTATAACGTCCTCTAGTCCAATATGCCTAGTAGGCCACTCTAAAGACCAATGGTAATCTACATGAAGTTTAATATTATTTTCTCTATAACTTGTGTGCTAATTAGAGATTAAGGGACTACAAGTAGAGGCCTCTAGAAATAGCCTCGTACACAAATTAAATAGATTGTGATCACATGTGAGTTCTACAAGTTTTGAGATGGTAGGTTGGAGTAAGCCATGTTTGAGGTTGGAGGTTGACACATAGATTGTCAAAGATTTTGAATGGCATGTAGACTTTATGGAGATTTTTTGGAAAAGATGGATGATTGGATGACAATGTAGCAGGAAAGATAGATGATCAAAAGAATACAGTGGATAGAGGACGCTAAGAGCATTATAGAGAGAGCATTGTCTCAGTGTATACTGATTACAATATCGAACATGATCCTTCAAAGTATATTCCTACACAATGTGTATTAAAAGCACAAAATTTTAATTCTGAGTAAATCAACCATTTCATAGCGATAATAAGAGCCCAGTTAATTCTTGGAAGCTTAAGGAGAAGATCTATGACCTCATATTAATCTTAAGCCCCTTCTTTGTTGGTTATGGATCTTCCTAAGTCTTTCTTTGTTTCATACTTCCTATTAAAAATCTAGGGATGTTACATTAAGTCAGATGAAACCATTTTTCATAAATATGAATGTATTGTTCAAATGTCAGATGATGATATAAGAGTAGGCATCAATTATCAATTTCCTCATTTGAGATCTCAATACCTTTATCAGGAATCGAAAATAATCACTAATATTTTGTTTTAGACTTTTTAAACAATTAGACGTTACTATCTTTTGTAATAAGCTGATCCCACAACCACACGAATTTCACTAATGTTTGTCTAAAATTCCCTTTAAGTCTACACAAAACATACAAGCAGTGAATGGGCAACTTGCAAGAACTCAACGAGCTGTCAAAAGAACTGCTGTGCAAATGAATTACATGTTTATAAACGGGAATCTACAGAGAATTCATTATCTACTAATACCAATTTTATCAATTTTTAACAATTAAAGGAGCAAGTCAAAGAAGAATTTCTGATTCCTTACAATCTATGGTGTAAACAATCGAAAAAAAAAAATTGAATCGGTATGCCAAAGATCTAATGACGAGTCTACTGATAATAATGGTAATTTATAACTGATGTTAAGCCAAAATCAGTTACATAAGATATACAATCCCTGAATAATTCAAAATTAATAGGTATTACTTAATAGCACAAGAATATGCCTTCAAATCTACGTAGAAATTTCAAAGTGGAAAACACAATCTCCTAAAATTTTAAATCCATGCGGATGAATCGATCTTGGACTCTGAACTTGAAAACACAGAGCATCAAGGAATGTAAAAATTTCAAGTTCTAAACACTTTCAAAGGTAAACCTCATGTTTCCAAAGTAATTAATAAAAATGTTTATAATTGACGAGAAAAATGTAAGCTCTGTACTCTAAGCAATGATATATTCTAATTCTTAAGAAAATGACAGAAATATCATTTTCTAGGTTGATTAGAGCTTCATTCAGTCGTTCAATTCAATTATCACTTCCATTATATCCACATATTCATTTATCACTAGATAACTGTCAATTGACAATTTCAGGTATAAACCAATTTCACAGTTTATCCTTTGATACGATTGATAAAATAATTTATAGTATTATTTCTTTAATCTAACAAAAAAAGCTAATATATATCTATCTCTTTGATTAATCAAAATTTATACATTCATTTCTTTTATAACATTTAGAATCTAGTTGTCCCAACTAATACAAACTCTATAAACTAGATATGAATTATTAAATCTTTAATATCTTGAATGTATAAGACGTTATTTATTCAAACATATTATTCCTTATAATACCTTTGACAATATAATTAGTAACAACAAACTAACACATATCAATTTTTCATCATTTATCATAAGTCTATCATAATTAATATGGTGGGAATATATTAAGATTAAGAATTAGAACAATAAAAATAGTGAAAATACATTTATTCTACCCTTATAAACTATGCATATAAACGTGTATAATAATATAATAAATCTTCTTTTCATTATAATATATAGGAGGGATAAATGTATTATTTATATTTTTATAACAAATATAATCAACTGTACCAAAAATCAAAACAGTCGCATTCATTCAATTGCTATTAAATTAATAATAATATTACAGGAACAATAATTGATTAATTTTATACTAATCCAAATGAGTAATAGATTAATTTCAATTCAATCCAAACAATAATAAACTTAATTCCATTTCAATCAAATAAGATGCTTCACAAATAACATCAATTATCAACTTCGTTAGAAATTCAGACAACCATCTTCCTTTGATAGTTGTTAAAATAATAATTAACCATTTAAGAAAATACATTAACGGGGCAATGAACCGTACATCCCCGACTCAAGCTCTCGCATGCTTTCAATATATACGTTGATATGTTAAGGCATGTTACACGTCAAAATTCGTTGTGAAAAAGTGTTATATACATATATATATTTCACACTTACAAAGATAGAATCAGTTGAGTAGCAAGATAAGTAATCATGTGATTTATTAGATAGCACACACCAACAATTACTGACCGGATGTTAACACTTATCCCAACGAGATCACAAATGAAATGAATTGGCCAGAGGGTATGATAATTTTTTTTTTACGAATTTTATCCTAAGCAATTAGTTGAGGCTATTGTTATCCACAAGGACTAATAATTACTTTCCAAGTTGCAAAATATCACCATGTTACCATCAAAATTTATAAATACAGAAACAGGGGTGCAGAGTGTAAGAAAGATTGTGCTTAGTAGAGAATAATCTACCTTTTTTCAAGTGATCGGTGTTAATTATATATAATCTACTATTAATTGAAATACACTACTATAGTTCATTCCCAAACATGTATACATGCCATGAAAATGTATATGATCTACACATATATTTATAAAATAGTGGTTAGGAGATTCTACAAAAGGGATAAGTAATGCATGGACATATAATTTAAGCATCATAAATATGCACAACCAAGTAGTGTTACAAATTAACATGTTTGTCGATCTAATAATTAAATTTATTAAAAATCACAAGTAAGGCCTTAGAAAATCACACGATCACAAAAAAGTGGACGAAGCAAAAAGTTAGTCAATTATTTCTTGAGATCGCATTCAAATCAAGCGATGCCCTAACGAGACCCTTAGTCTTCTTAGTCCAAAGGCTGAAGGAAAGGCCTTCATCATAGGAATTCACGGATAAGCAAGGGAAACTAAACGGGACGAAGGAAGGATCGAAAATCAAGAAGAGAATCAAGTCAAAATACTGTGGAAAATCAGGACTAGGAATACCACGCTACTATGTGATTGAGTATTCTATCTGCGATACAATATGATTGTCTATATGGCCCTTCCGGGTTTTGTTATGATTAGTAGGTAACCTTGCTCTGATACCATCTATGATAATCCGAGTCGCTTCAAGCGACGAAACCCGAGTCGCCATATGCAAATAACTAGCACAAACAGCCCACAAGATCACAGTCACCCAACACATAATCATAAAATATAAATATAACCAACAAACTAATCATATTGCATTAATTAAATGAATAAAAATTTAGTACTAACCAGAGGTTTACCGTAGTATATACACCAAAGAGATGTACAATGGAAATCATCTTGCGAACTGCTAAATACACCTGAGTACAGAACCCAAAAAACACGTCAGTAAAAACTGAGTAGAGTAGAAACAATAACAGAGTACAATAGTAATAGAGATTAAGAGAAAAATGGGTACTATAGCTTTAATTACTCCATTTATTAGACATCTCGTTATCCAGTTCCATTTCATATATTGGAAGCCCAAATTTTTATAATCCACAATCTGTCAATCGACGTCTCAGGGTACGAGACGATTTCGTGTAACTTCCTGCAGTGCAAGACCAGTATAAGCCACTCTCCTAGCTGAGAAGACAGCTTATACCTATTAAGTCACCACTCTCTGTCACCTTAGAATGATTGCGGAAAGGGATGGTGGCGATGTCGTGTAGCATGAACACGTACAAGCGCTATGTATGCTAAATCACAAACTACCAATGACCCATCTACTGGCTGAGAAAGAACCAAACCTCGAGTCACGTATCTCGCTATCCTAGTTGGCCACTAAGCCTAACCAAAGAGTCTTAGGGAAGTCAGCAACTCCCTAAACCATCTCCTGAAATTAGTCTTGAAAGACCAAAGTTTCAGCCAAAATCCGACGAGTAATGGAGCTAAAACCAGTTATCCAATTCCTTTAATTCCCGACAATGCCATCGTACTGATTATGTAATCATTTCCAGATAACTATATCAATAGTATCCATTAATTAAGTCATAACTTTTATCATTTTAAACCATTGATCTAAAGTTATGAAAAGAGCTCAGATCACATCACTTTAAGATTAACTATTAATTAACTTAGTTTCTAATTTTTTATTATAGTTCCAATCAAATTATTATTTAACCATCATGATGATACCAATTTTACTAAAAATAGAATTCATTTTGGACATGTGATGATAAGACCACATCCCATATTCTAAGTGCTTCATAATTCATTTAATTCATGAAAAATGGTTTAATAAATTGTTATTAACTCCTTTTAATCCAGTGATTAACTATATCAATTTGATTACGATCACATTCCAAGTCAACAACTTGATTTACAACATCCATATTTAATATTTAAGTATCCAAAATTACAAGAAATACAAAAATGGGTCCGAACTCAGTAATAGATAAAAACGTATACTAAACGATGCAACACACAAAGAAAGTCATAATGTAGACGATCACATGAAAAGAGAGAGAGACTACTTTACCTAATGTCACCAAAAAATCACGGTGATTCCGAAGTATACATCCATTATTTCTCTTTCGTTATTCTAAAAATCCACGTATTTTGTATACACTATAGGTTAAATCTACGTCAAAGACAAGTAGGAAATAAATTAAAAATATTATAAACTTTATTAAAAATTTCACTTAATGAAAAGATTCTTAAAATCGAGTTATCGTTTGACCCTAAAGTGAATAAAAAGACTTATGTGCATGAATAGGGAATCGACGTGTGTTGCACTTCACGCCGCTGACATCACGTAGACGTCAGCACCTCCTTTACTTTGTGTGCGCACCCGCATCTCCAGCTCGCACCTTCTCTTTTTTTTGTTTTCCCACGCGTGCGTACGCTACCGTTTCTCCTCCCCTTCGATCTCTCTCCGTACGGCCCCCTCCCACTCTCTCTTTTCCCTCGATCTTTCCTTCTCTTTTTCTCTCCTGATCTTTCCTTCTCTTTCTCTGCACTCTCTTTCTCGGTCTCCCTCTCTCACGCTATTTCTATCTCTCTTTCTTTCTTTTCTTTTCTTTTCTTTTCTACCTCTCTCGGTCTTTCTTCTCTCTCACTTCTTTTCCCACGGCAGCGCCCACAACCCCCACCCACCGCCCCACCATTTATAAATACCAACATTGCAAGTTTTGCAACCGACTTTCGTTATAATAATAATAATTTCTTAATTTTCCCCGCAAAGCTTGAATTTTCGAAAAATGGATATCGTCAAAAGCTTGCAATGGAGGGAATCTAATGACACTGGTGTTGACATATTTCAGATATGTTTTTCGAGAATGATCCAATTTGATCAAAAATGTAATTTTTCAATTTTCGAACTACACATATTCGATTTACGTCCAAAGAGTATCAAAGGATTTGTCTCAACGTGCCTAACCTAAAAATGACCTCGGAAAATAATTTCGAGTCTTTACAATGCACATGGTATAATCTTCATCTTGGCTAAACATAACCTATCAACCTAGCATCTGTTGTAAAGATGTTAGTCACTATATTGACTTTTGAGTTTTGATGTAGGAGATGCCTTAAAAAGTGATGACTCTCTCACTACATCAACTAGCAACATGGTGTTGGTGGAAGGACACAACGATCGTTAATTATGATGATAATAAGATGCTTGTCATTTAACATTTGTATTGAATTTAAGGATTCAGGAAAGTGCAAATGGTTACAAGTGTGAAAGAGGAGCTTAAGCTCACATCCATGACGGATTGGAGGAGCTTGATAGAGGAGGAGCTTTGCTTGGAAAGAAAGCTAAAAGACAAGAAGAACATGATAGATTTCTTTTTATTTTTGTATCTTTCATTCTTGCTCTTTTATTTGTCTAGATTATATGTTAAAGAGCCCAAAGTAATAAACAGTAGTCCTAGAAATACATACATAACTCTATGATACTTAGAAAAACTCTTAGTTAAATGACAAAATCAAAGTAGGCATCAGACAGCCTTATCAGGCTTCCTATCTGGACATCAGACGTATAATCTTTGACTTTAAGATGTTTGACTATTTGATCAAACATCAAAAACACTTATGCTGGCAACCTACTCCCTGTCTGCCTGTTTCGGACTTCCAACAATTAGTCCAGACATCTTAAAAGACATTTGATGACCTTGTCAGACATCCAACTAGAGGATTGTTAGCTTTGCTAGACTTAATCTTTGAGGATCAACCTTTAATCTGTCCTATATTCACTTTCAGACACCCGTAGTACATCACAGACGTCTAATAAATAGACGTTAGGCTAGATCAAACCTAAATCACTTTTGTCAGTTATTATATGTAACGACCCGATTCCCGAGTCCCTACGAGACACGAGAACCGGACCGACTCGACTAATCCCAAGACCTAGTCGTCCAACGAGGAAGTAACCAAAACAGCAGTAAAATAAATCACATTCAGCATGAATATAACTAACAGTAAGAAAATACAGCAGTAAGGAAAGAAACCACTACAGTATATACCACCACAACAGTAGAACAACATTCATAACATAATATGAACTGCAGGTAAAGAAAAGTACAGCGGTAACAGGAACTACTCACTACAGTGGAACAAAAAGAGGTACAAGAGAATAGTGGTAACTCTACTGGACCCTACTCGGCCCAGCGTCCTCTGCAGCCGCTGACCCTGGCTGCTCAACACCTAGTCCTGAAAGGTAACGAGTGTAACACGTCAGCAAAACGCTGAGTAGAGTGGCAACTAAAACAAAAGAAACAGTAGAGTGTACAGTAGCTGTTATGTTCTGTTACTTTCTTTATTTACGTCTTTCAATTGTTTCACGATTTCATTTATTTTCTCAGATCCTTCACTTGATCTCGAATGTTCCTCGTGGGAACGATCTTGATTGCAGCCTTTTCCAAAAAGTAGAAGTAGCACGTGGTGCTCTCCTAGCCAGGAGAGTCCTCCGTGGTGATCCTACTCTCAGTCAACCACCCCAAGGTCACGGACAGGCGTAACGGTGACTACGGCACGAGCGATAAACGCACAGGTAGCTAACCCGCACTGGCACGCGGTCAGTCGTTTCCGTTAACGGGTACGCCCAAAGCACAGCAAGGAACCAGTACAGAGCAGAGCCCTCTCAGTAACAGGGGGTCCAACTCCTCCACAGTAATCAAACAGGGGCCTTGCCCGTCCACAGTCCGCGCACCCTCGCTTGACTACCCTGGTTTGCCCCAGTGGGCCTAACAAGTCGGTGTAGGAGGCTAGCAGAATCCCGGGGCCCGTGGGGTAGCTAGTATCTCCCTACACTAGTAGCTCTCCTCGGTACTACGTACACGAGGGCCAGCAAGTCGGTACAAAGTGGCCAGTCCTAACCCCAGGTCCCTGGGGCGGCTGGTTCCGCTCTGCACTAAACAGGTACAGGTACTTCCCTTGGTACTACGTACCCAAGAGACAGCACACTACCACGTCTTTCTTTCTCAATCCCATTCCTTTCTCTTTCCAGGAGTTTCACTCCTAATTCCCTGTAGGGTTCCAGCTCTTTTAACTCAGAACATCTAGATTCCACTTTCCAGTTTCACGTTCTTACGATCCATGTTCTCAATCACGTGTATTTATTCATAACGGGCAGCTGTTAAATCAATTTACAGGCAACTATTATTTTCTTTCCGCATTTTCAAGACTGCAGTATTCATATATTCCACTAGTTTTTCCATCCTAGGATTCATGCCAAACCCTAGGATCTATCATACAATCTAGTTTTCCAGCCCTAGGATTCATACAACACCCTAGGATCTACCATTCATCCTAGTTTCTCATTCCTAGGATTCATGCAATGTCCTAGGTTCTATTTATGGTCCCATAATTTAACAGATTATACGAATAAACTTAAAAGCCACTCTACCAGTTACAACACGAGTACTGGGGGTGTGGTCGGGAATCCCGCATGCCTCTGCAACCCCCGAGACTGCAATGGAATGGGGTCCTATCACAAGGATCAAACATAAGGAGTTTCTCACAACAGTATATAATTACTGTAGATGGGTAGAGGATTTAATTCCGAAAAGAATGCAACTCGAAGCGTGGAAAACGGACTCCGAACGGGCCCTAAACGGGTCGAAAACGACGAAACAGTGCAAAATCAGACGTCTGGAACCTCTTCCAGACGTCTTAAAGTGAGGGTCAGATGGTACCTTTGCTCTGTATAGTCTTTCAGACGTCCAGAAGCTTGCGGGGGCATCTGGCCTAATTCCCAGATGTCCGATGGTCACCCCGGACATCTGGAAATCCCTCCAGTCGTCTGGCACCACTGCCAGACATCTGATTCGCGTTGGATGCGAATCTCAAAACCTGCGCGTACCCATTTGTCTCTCTCAGTACGGACGGCCGAAGAAAAGGAAGAAGGACGAAAATAACTCACCTTTCAGACATCTGGACAGTCCTCCAGACGCCCTCCCCGTCGTCTGGTTGGAAGCCCAGATGTATGATTCTGGAAAAATTTCCAGAATCAGGGCACGACTCGCCCTCCACTCGCGACGCACGGCCGCGCCGCGTCCCGTCCGCCTGCTACTCGAGCTGCAGCAGGCCTCCCGCGTCACCCCGCATCTACTGCTCCCCCGCTGGCCGGCTCTAGCAGCCCAGGCAAGCTCGCCCTCACGGCCGAGCGCCTCCTCTTCTCGCACAGCACCTCCTCCCGCACTCGCCGTGGCTGCCACCGCCGCCGCTCGCTCACTCTCACACTGGCTGGAAGGAGAAGAGGAAGGGGCGGAGGCAATGAGAGTGAGGGAGAGGGTGAGGCTTTTTAAAGCCGCGCGGGGAGAGAGAGAGAGAGCGAGACAGAGGGCAGCCTGCGCCGCCAGGAGAGAGGGAAAAAGCGACCGCAGGTCTGCGCGCGCAGGCGCGCAGACGCAACCGCGCGTGCCGCCGAAATCGAATCCCAGGCGTCTGGAAGTGATTCCAGACGTCTGGTACGACGTCTGGGTCACCGCCTAGATGTCTTAAAATACGTCTGAAACCACGCGTTCGTAACAATATAACAAACTCAAAGGAAGTTTCGTCCCCGAAACTTGCGCTAACTAGGGTGCGGGAAAAATATCATAATAACCATAACAAACTCAAAGAGGACCGAAGCCGGTCCGAAAATACGTACCTGCGAAGAGTTCCGGGTACCGCTCCCGCATTGCCGCCTCAGGCTCCCAGGTAGCCTCCTCGTACCGCTGGCTCCTCCACAAAACCTTCACCAGGGGTACTTGCTTTCGTCTCAAACTGCGGACGGCTCGGTCTAGAATCTGCACTGGCCTCTCGGGGTAGGTCAGGTTGTCGTCCACCTCAACACTCTCGTGACTCAGTACGTGACTGGGATCGGCTACGTACTTCCTGAGGTTGGACACGTGGAACACGTCGTGCACACTAGAAAGCTGGGGAGGGAGGGCAAGCCTGTAAGCAACGGGTCCAACCCGCTCCAGGACCTCAAAGGGCCCCACAAACCTCGGCGCGAGCTTCCCTCTCACCCCAAACCGCTGCAGGCCCTTGATGGGCGAAACACAAAGAAAGGCGTGGTCCCCAACCTCAAACTGCACCTCTCTGCGTCTCCGATCCGCGTAGCTCTTCTGTCTGCTCCTGACAGTGCGAAGTCGCCTATGGATCTGCTCGACTACCTCCTGACTTTGCCGGATCAACCTGGGGCCAACCTCCCACTTGGTCCCCACCTCAACCCAACTCAAGGGTGCCGTACACCTCCGTCCGTACAGAGCCTCGTAGGGAGCCATGCCGATGCTCGAGTGATAACTATTGTTGTATGCAAACTCCGCCAGGGGCAGGTGCTCCTCCTAAGAGCCCCTCCAGTCCAGTACACAGGCACACAAAAGGTCCTCAAGTGTCTGTATCGTGCGCTCAGACTGTCCATCCGTCTAGGGGTGGTAACATGTACTAAACCTCAACCGCGTCCCCAGGGCCTGCTGAAACTCAGCCCAGAACTGGGACGTAAAGCGGGTATCCCGATAGGAAACGATTTCCCACGGAACTCCGTGTAGTCGTACCACGTCGCGGATATACCTCTCTGCCAACTTTGCTGGTCCCAAAGTGACTCGGATCGGCAAGAATCGTGCCATCTTCGTCAATCTATCCACAATTACCCAGACTGCGTCATGTCCTCGCTGGGTAACAGGTAAACCCACCACCAAGTCCATGGTGATGCTCTCCCACTTCCACTTTGGCACTGGAAGCGGCTGTAGCGGCCCTGCAGGCCTCTGATGCTCAGCTTTCACCTGCTGACACACTAAGCATTGCTGTACGAATTCACCCACATCCCGCTTCATCCCCCTCCACCAAAACTCGCATCTCAAGTCGTGGTACATCTTCGTGTTTCCGGGATGTATGGTGAATCTGGAACCGTGTGCCTCAGTCAGGAGCTCTCTCAACAGCTCCTCGTCTCTGGGAATGCACAACCATCCCCTCAGGCGCAGCACCTGGTCTGTGAAAGAGAAGTCCCCTGGGTCTCCCGACAGTACTCTGTCACGCAAAGACTGCAAGTACAGATCGGCCATCTGTCCTGTGATGATGCGGTCTATCAGCTCTGGCCTAGTCTGTCGTGTCATCATCACTGCCCCACAGTGCCCCCGTAACTCCAGGGGTCGCCAACTGCCCACCCCCTCCAAGAGGCTCTAACTCTGTAACTGTAAACTGGCCAAGTGTGCGGGCGCCTTACGGCTCAAGGCGTCAGCCACCACATTGGCCTTGCCCTGGTGATAAGAAATGCTGCAGTCGTAGTCCTTCAGGAGCTCCAACAAACGTCTCTGTCTCATGCTGAGCTCCTTCCGATCAAAAAGGTATCTGAGGCTCTTGTGATCTGTGAAAATCTCGAAGGTCTCACCATACAAGTAGTGCCTCCAGGTCTTCAGCGCGAAGACAACAGCTGCCAACTCTAGGTCGTGGGTAGGGTAGGTATGCTCATGGGGCTTCAGTTGCCGCGAAGCGTAAGCGACAACGTGACCCCTCTGCATGAGTACACCTCCTAACCCCTACAAGGAGGCATCCGTGTACACAATAAACCTGCCACTACTGTCAGGGATGGTGAGCACGAGAGCCGAAGTCAACCTCTCCTTCAGCTCCTGAAAACACACCTCGCAGGCGTCCGTCCAAGTGAAGGGCACGTCCTTCCGGGTCAACTGTGTCATAGGACGCGCAATCTGTGAAAAACCTCTGATGAAACGTCTGTAGTAGCCTGCTAGTCCTAGGAAACTGCGGATCTCAGTGACTGTACGCGGTCTCTCCCACCTGAGCACTGCCTCAACCTTGGCTGGGTCCACCGCCAAGCCGTCTCCAGAGATCACATGACCTAAGAAGGTCACCTCCCTCAACCAGAACTCGCACTTGTTGTATTTGACGTACAGCCTACGTCGTCTGAGAGTGTCCAGAACCATCCGCAAGTGTTGTCCCTGCTGCGTCTGATCTCTAGAATAGATGAGTACATCAACTATGAAAACCACCACGAACTGGTCCAAGTACGGTCTAAACACCCGGTTCATCAGGTCCATGAAAGCAGCGGGGGCATTGGTCAGCTCAAACGGCATGACCAAAAACTCATAGTGTCCGTACCCGATGCAGAAAGCTGTCTTGGAGACATCTGTCTCCCTGATCCTCAACTGGTGGTATCCAGACCTCAAGTCGATCTTAGAGAACACCGTGGCACCCCACAACTGGTCAAACAAGTCGTCGATCCTCGGCAGCGGATATCTGTTCTTGATGGTGACCCTATTCAGCTGTCGGTAGTCCACACAAAGGCGTAGGGTACCATCCTTCTTCTTCACAAACAGTATCGGGGCTCCCCAGGGAGACGCACTGGGCCTCATGAAACCCTTCTCCAAAAGGTCCTGCAACTAGGACTTGAGCTCTCGCAACTCAAGCAGTGCCATCCTGTATGGCGCAGTGGAGATGGGGCTGGTCCTTGGTACTAGCGAGATCTCAAACTCGATCTCGCGCTCGGGCGGTAGTCCCGGTAACTCGTCTGGAAACACGTCAGGGTAATCTCTGACCACCGGGATGCTCTGGAAGTCTGCCACAGGGCTGGGCTCTGCCACCACACAAGCTAGGAAGCCCTCACAACCCTGGCTCAAAAGTCTCGCCGCCCGAAGTGCCGAAATGCACCTGAAGCCTCCGTCCACTGGCTGTCCGTGAAACTTGAAAGAAGGCAACTCCGGAATGGAGAAAACAATCTTCCTCTCAAAACAGTCTACCAAGGCGTGGTAAGCGGGCAGCCAGTCCATTCCCAGAATTACGCCAAAGTCCTCCATCTGTATCATAATCAGGTCAGCTGGCAGGCTATGTCCCCCGACGCTGACCTCGCAATCCGTGTACACCTCCTCAGCTACAAACAACTGACCACTAGGGCCTCTGATTACTAACGGATGTTCTAACAGCATATAATCCTGGTCCAAACTAACTGCGAAACTGGCTGCGACAAACGAGTGCGTATGGTCGGAATCGAAAAGCGTGCAAACGAGTCTGCCGGAAACTGAAACCATACCTGCTACCACCGATCCCGAAGCTCTGGCGTCCCTTTGTGTCAGGGCGTTGATACGCCCCTCAGCTCTAGGTGCGGACGAAGCAGCCACACTCTGCGTCGGACGGGCAGGTGCTGGTCGGTACCCTCCTCATGACTGCTATCCTCCTCCTCGCGCCTGGGAACCGCAGCCTCCTGTGCGCCCTCCAGTGCTCTGTGCGGGAAGTTTCTGCTGACCTCCTGCCCTAGAGGGCAGTCCCTCCTGATGTGGCCCAGCTGGCCACACTGGTAACAGAGGGGAACCCGACTCCCGCCCTCAGTGGGTCCCTGCTGTCGGCTGGGCGGGGGTCCGGTGCTGGCGACTGGCCCCCGTCGAGGGCCCCCAACGGCCACTGATGGCCCCGCAAAACGTGACGGCTCTCCTGCGGACGCCACGTGTCTCCTTTCTCGCCGGCCCTGTGAAAAGTCTGGCTGAAAGGGCCTCTTCCTCCCGCCGTCAGCGTCTTGCGCGGACAGGTTGGTCTCCTCGTAAGTCATGGCTGCCTCCACCACCCTCGAAAACGTAGGCAGCTTCAGGGGTTTAACATACCCCCGAATCGCAGGCCGGAGCCCCTCGGTGAACCTCCAAAGGCGCTCCTCCTCAGTAGCTACCGCTGTCGCTGCAAAGCAGGACAGCTCCAGGAAACGCGTGCGGTACGCTCTCACGGTCATCGTCCCTTGGCGGAGAGTGTGAAACTCCCGCCTCCTCTGGTCCTGCCACGTCTTGGGAAAGTACTGCTCGCAGAAGAGGGCGACGAACTAATCCCAGGTTGGCTCGTCCCTCTCCTGTCCCTGGACCACCCTCCACCACCTATGTGCCGCACTCTCCAGCTGGTACGTGGCAAAGGCCACGCGGCACTCCACCGGGGGGAGAAGGGTATCGAAAATCTTCTCCAGCTGCTCAAGCCAGTCCTCGCCGACCCACTGTGGCTGGTTCACTGAGGCGTCGGCAACGGCACGTCCACCTCGCCGACCCTGTCCTCGACTGCGCCCGCGACCCGCCTCACCAGTCCTGCGATGAGGCATCTCCTGCAAGGAGACGCGAAACAAAATGGAACACGTCACTATGGAACGATACCTAACGGAAACGTCTAAGAGCTCATGTCAAAAGATATGTTGTGGTGGCTACTCTAGTTATAGACATGTGAATTGGTTATTTTCCAGTCAGTTGATTCACTTCTCGGGACGACCAGGCTCTGATACCATCTTGTAACGACCCGATTCCCGAGTCCCTACGAGACACGAGAACCGGACCGACTCGACTAATCCCAAGACCTAGTCGTCCAACGAGGAAGTAACCAAAACAGCAGTAAAATAAATCACATTCAGCATGAATATAACTAACAGTAAGAAAATACAGCAGTAAGGAAAGAAACCACTACAGTATATACCACCACAACAGTAGAACAACATTCATAACATAATATGAACTGCAGGTAAAGAAAAGTACAGCGGTAACAGGAACTACTCACTACAGTGGAACAAAAAGAGGTATAAGAGAATAGTGGTAACTCTACTGGACCCTACTCGGCCCAGCGTCCTCTGCAGCCGCTGACCCTAGCTGCTCAACACCTGGTCCTGAAAGGTCACAAGTGTAACACGTCAGTAAAACGCTGAGTAGAGTGGCAACTAAAACAAAAGAAACAGTAGAGTGTACAGTAGCTGTTATGTTCTATTACTTTCTTTATTTACGTCTTTCAATTGTCTCAAGATTTCATTTATTTTCTCAGATCCGTCACTTGATCTCGAATGTTCCTCGTGGGAACGATCTTGATTGCAGTCTTTTCCAAAAAGTAGAAGTAGCACGTGGTGCTCTCCTGGCCGGGAGAGTCCCCCGTGGTGATCCTACTCTCAGTCAACCACCCCAAGGTCACGGACAGGCGTAACGGTGACTACAGCACACGCGATAAACGCACAGGTAGCTAACCCACACTGGCACGCGGTCAGTCGTTTCCGTTAACGGGTGCGCCCAAAGCACAGCACAGAACTAGTACAGGGCAGAGCCCTCTTAGTAACAGGGGGTCCAACCCTTCCACAGTAACCAAACAGGGGCCTTGCCCCTCCACAATCCGCGCACCCTCGCCTGACTACCCTGGTTTGCCCTAGTGGGCCTAACAAGTCGGTGTAGGAGGCTAGCAAAACCCCGGGGCCCGTGGGGTAGCTAGTACCTCCCTACACTAGTAGCTCTCCTCGGTACTACGTACACGAGGGCCAGCAAGTCGGTACAAAGTGGCCAGTCCTAACCCTGGGTCCCTGGGGCGGCTGGCTCCGCTCTGCACTAAACAGGTACAGGTACTTCCCTTGGTACTACGTACCCAAGAGACAGCACACTACCACGCCTTTCTTTCTCAGTCCCATTCCTTTCTCTTTCCAGGAGTTCCACTCCTAATTCCCCGTAGGGTTCCACCTCTTTTAACTCAGAACATCTAGATTCCACTTTCCAGTTTCACGTTCTTACGATCCATGTTCTCAATCACGTGTATTTATTCATAACAGGCAGCTGTTAAATCAATTTACAGGCAGCTATTATTTCCTTTTCGCATTTTCAAGACTGCAGTATTCATATATTCCACTAGTTTTCCCATCCTAGGATTCATGCCAAACCCTAGGATCTATCATACAATCTAGTTTTCCAACCCTAGGATTCATACAACACCCTAGGATCTACCATTCATTCTAGTTTCTCATTCCTAGGATTCATGCAATGTCCTAGGTTCTATTTATGGTTCCATAATTTAACAGATTATACTAATAAACTTAAAAGCCACTCTACCAGTTACAACAGGAGTACTGGGGGCATGGTCGGGAATGAGGTCCTATCACAAGGATCAAACACAAGGAGTTTCTCAAAATAATATATAATTACTGTAGACGGGTAGAGGATTTAATTCCGAAAAGAACGCAACTCGAAGCGCGGAAAACGGACTCCGAACGGACCCTAAACGGGTCGAAAACGACGAAACAGTGCAAAATCAGACGTCTGGAACCTCTTCCAGACGTCTTAAAGTGAGGGTCAGATGGTACCTCTGCTCTGTATAGTCTCTCAGACGTCCAGAAGCCTGCAGGGGTGTCTGGCCTAGTTCCCAGACGTCCGATGGTCACCCCGGATGTCTGGAAGTCTCTCCAGTCGTCTGGCACCACTGCCAGACGTCTGATTCACATTGGATGCGAATCTCAGAACCTGCGCGTACCCATTTGTCTCTCTCAGTACGGACGGCCGAAGAAAAGGAAGAAGGACGAAAATAACTCACCTTTCATACATCTGGACAGTCCTCCAGACATCCTCCCCGTCGTCTGCTTGGAAGCCCAGACGTCTGATTCTGAAAAAATTTCCAGAATCAGGGTGCGACACGCCCTCCGCTCGCGACGCACGGCCGCGCCGCGTCTCGTCCACCTGCTGCTCGAGCTGCAGCAGGCCTCCCACGTCACCCCGCATCTGCTGCTCCCCCACCGGCCGGCTCTAGCAACCCCGGCAAGCTCGCCCTCACGGCCGAGCGCCTCCTCTTCTCGGGCAGCACCTCCTCCTGCACTCGCCGCGGCTGCCACCGCCGCCGCTCGCTCACTCTTGCACTGGCTGGAAGGAGAAGAGGAAGGGGTAGAGGCGATGAGAGTGAGGGAGAGGGTGAGGCTTTTTAAAGCCGCGCGGGGAGAGAGAGAGAGAGCGAGACAGAGGACAGCCTGCGCCCACAGGAGAGAGGGAAAAAGCGACCGCAGGCGCGCGCAGACGCAATTACGCGTGCCGCCGAAACCGAATCCTAGACGTCTGGAAGTGATTCCAGACGTCTGGTACAACGTTTGGGTCACCTCCCAGACGTCTTAAAATACATCTGAAACCACGCGTTCGTAACATTATAGCCATTTGAGCCTCGGAAAATCCATTCCTGCAGTGATTTGTGTTTCCAGACATTCAACCTGTCATCTGACCAACAAGACCTAGAACCCTGTTTAGGTCTAGGCAAAACAGGAAAAGAACCTGTCTAGAATTAAACGTCTGATTATTATCCCAGACATCTTAAAAGTAATCTTTCGACGTCTGTTTTGATCCAACACCGTCTAGTTGATCCACCCTTCTAGTTCAGACGATCGATCACAGAATCAGACGATGATCCAAATGCTTGACCTTAAGTCCAGATGTCTGATAACACTATCAAAATCATTAATAGCCCTGATTCCAGCCTGATTAGCCTTGGATTGGTTTCCAATGGCTACCTAAGGCTTCCATAGCCTTCCTAAAGGTTCTTAAGCCATCTATAAATAGAGGATGACCCTTCCTTTGTTAGACACACCTTGAGAATACTTCTTCCACTCATATTGTGTCCTAGAAGAGATTAGAATCCAAGAAGAAAGTGTTGTTGCTCTCCAAGCTCTTTAGCATCCACCTGAGAGCACTTCCATCTAAGGGAAGTCCTTTTGCCTATAAAAGCTAGCTTGATTTACATTAATACTTTGTGGCTCTATAAGACTGTTGTAATTTCCTTTTATGGTTGGGTATTCGCTTTGCGAATTCCCGTCTCCCTCATGAGACCAAATACTCCTTATGAAGAAGAGGGCTTGAGGTACACTACCCTCGCATTAGTGTGGTTGTAAGAGGTTGAACTACCCTCATTTGAAGTAGTTCTTTAGTAGATTTGATCGACTCGATCGATCGGGAAATCCTAAACCGAAAGGTTTAAGTGGTGATTTTTACCCGAGTTTGGGTTTCCATGTAAAAATCATTGTGTACTTGTGATTACATTTTTTTGTGAGATTGATTACTATATTCCCGTATTTTATTTCGTATCACTTAAATCTCACCCCCTTCTGTAGAACCTACAATTACTATCAAAGCAGGTCTCGCGACATCGACATAACACACCAGTGATGAACAAATCATGGAGGGAAGTATCATGGTGACTAGACACGTTGAAGGGCAGTCCACTAGCTGTCCTCCCTATTTCGATGGGAGCAACTTTGGATATTGGAAGTTGAAGATGAAGACGTGACTTCAAGCCACCAAGTTCAAGATATAGGATGTTACGACTCAATTTCCAAATCCCTACAGGACATGAGACCGGCTCGATTCGACTAATCCCAAGACCCAGTCGTCTAACAAGAAATAACCAAAAAGCAGTAAAGTAAACCACATTTACTATGCTAAGTAACTAACAGTAAAAGAGTACAGCAGTAAAGGAAGTAAAAGCTGCTAACAGTACATATCACCACCACAACAGTAAAGTAGAACAAAGTACAGAACAAAAATGGTAACAGTCTAAACTCACTAGCAAAAAGGAAGTACAATAAAAACAGGAACTACGGCTTGGCTCAACTAGGCCGAGCACCCTCTGCAGCCGGTGACTCGAGCTGCTCAACTCCTGGACCTGTAAAGGGTTATGAGTAAAACGGAGTTAGCGAACGCTGAGTAGAGTGGTAACCAAACTAACTAAAGGAGTAAAAGCTAACAGGTAATTTATCTTTGCCAATTATCTTATTTTACAAGTCATTCCTTTTCACCCATTGGTTTACTTTTTAGATCTCTTTCTTGATCTCGTATGTTCCTCGTGGGAACGATCTTGATTGCAGTCTTTTCCGAAGAGTAGAAGGCACACGTGGTGCTCTCCAAGTCGGAAGAGTCCCCCATGGTAATCCTACACCCAGTCAACCACCCCGAGGTCACGGACAGACGTAGCAGTGACTACAGCACGTGCGATAAGTGCACGGGTAGCTACCTCGCACTGGCACGCGATCAGTCGTTTCCGCTAGTGAGTACATCTAAAGTATAGCACAGAACAGTATAGGGCCTAGCCCTCTCAGTAACAAGGATCTAGGCCCTCAAAACCAAATAGGGGTCTCGCCCCTCCACAATCCGCGCACCCTCGTCTGACTACCTCAGTTTGCCTAATGGGCCTAACAAATCGGTGTAGGGTGGCTAGCTAAACCCCGAGCCCCGTAGGGTAGCTAGTTCTCTCCCTACACTAGTAGCTCTCCCCGATACAGTGTACGCGAGGGTCAAAGAAGTCGGTGTAAAGTGGCCAATCCTAACCCTGGGTCCCAACCTAAGGGCGGCTAGCTCGGCTCTACACTAAATAGGGGACAATCGCTCTCCTTGGTGCCACATACTCAAGGGAAAGCACACTTCCCACTCACATTTACAGATACATTCCATTTATCCACAGGAGCTCTGCTCCTAATTCCCCGTAGGGTTCATGCTCATATTCACCATGTTGATCCATACCAGGTTCCATCATTCACATTTCCATTCTCATATTATACGCATGTAACTCGTATTTCCACCATTTAACATATACAACAAGTAATGTCACAGGTAATTGTTTAACTAACACAGGCATTTCATGTTTCACAGGCAACTCGTATTTATTAACAGGTAGTTATTTACATTTCTATTCATTCATTTATGACTGCAATCTCAAACACGCATACAAACAATGCAAGTACTTCTCGTCCTAGGATTCATGCCACATCCTAGGTTTCTAGTTATCCAATTTCACATATGCATTCATGTTTTATAATTACAACAAGGGAAACCACTCTACTAAACAATTCGGGAGTATTGGGGGCTCAAACGATAGGCTCACGTGCCTCTGCAAGCCCCGAACATGTAACAGGCCGAAGTCCGATAACAAGGAACATACCACTACGGAATGTTCAGAACAGTATATAAGGCTTTCTAACATGTAGAGGAACTCACAAGAAAACCACAGATATCTTGTTTGTGTAAAACAGACCTCAAATGGACCTTAAACGGGTCAAAAACAGAACTGCAGACTTAAATCAGACATCTGGTACAAGGTCCAGACGTATTAAAAGTCACCAGGGTCTCACCTCAAGTTCCTGCGTCGACTTCAGACGTCCAAAACCCCTAATTGACCGTCTGGACTCAGCTTCAGACGTCCAACATCTCCTCCAGTCGTCTGGGAGTGCTTTCGGTCGTCTGGTAAGCCATCCAGATGTCCGAGACGGGTCGAAGGGCGTGCCCCGCACCTTCCCAAAGCTATCCCTACGTGCGACAGACAATCTTTCATTTTTAGCCATGCAGATCGACGCTGCGGTGCGACCTGCATGGCCGTAATCGTAAGAGGAACGTACCTTCGCTGTTAAGACCCGTGCTGTTCTGAGCCTTTTAAGATGTCTGGACTCTCGGTCAGACGTTTGGACACCTTCCAAGACGTCTGGAAATAAAAAATTTTGAGTATGAGCTCACGTCTGTGTGCGGGCTGCGCGCAGACAGTACTCTCATTTTCCTCCTTTTCTCTCTCTTTTTCCCCCCTCCAGCGAACCCTAACCCTCACCCTTATAAAACCCCCTTCCTCCTCTCTCGTTCACCCCACTCCAGCTGCTTTTGCCCTTCCCCTTCACCCCAGCACGAGCAAGAGAGCGCGAGAGCGGTGACGAGGAGGAGCTGTGTGAGGAAAGGAGGAGGAGAGTGAGCTCGCGAGCTCGCGTAGGAGCTCACCGGAGAGCGCATGGCCGGAGCAGCACATACGCGAAGAGGAGGAGTGCGTCGGGGGAGTCCTCCCCAACACTGCTACAGCCGGAGCTGCAGGCAAGGGGGCGAGGCGCAGCCACGCGCGACACGAGCGAGTGAGAGCAGGTTTTGGTTCTGGGTTTTTCCCAGAATCAGACATCTGGAGGCGGTTCCAGACGTCTGAGGGGAGAGCTTCGCGAAAGTACATTCTCTTTGCGGATACGGCCATGCAGGCCGCTCCGCAGGTGCCCTTTTGCATACCTATTTTGAGAAGATTTCGTGGTGGCGTTGCAGGATTTGCTTTGGAAAGGCACAGGACACGCCCACCCATGCATTTCAGACGTCTGGGAAGCTTACCAGACGACTGGGAGCACTTCTAGACGTCCAGAGAGGTGGTCGGACGTCTAGAGCTGGGTCCAGACGATCCAGAAGAGTTCCTGGACGTCTGAGGACGATGCAGAGACTAAGGTGCATTTCTGGACACTTTTAAGATATCTGGAAGTTGTTTCAGACGTCTGATTTGAGGCAGTAAACCTGTTTTTGACCCGTTTAGGGTCTGTTTGAGGTCCATTTTATGCAAACAAGATACCGATGTTTTTCTTGCAAATTCCTCTACTTGTTAAAAGGCTATCTATACTATTCTGAATGTTCCATTGTGATTGTTCCTTGTTATAAGACTTCATTCCGTTGCAGGTTCGGGGCTTGCTGAGTCACGTGAGCCTGCCGTTTAAGCCCTCAATACTCCTTGGTTGACTGGTAGAGTGATTCCCCTAATTAAATTATAACCCTGAATGCATATGTGGAATGAATGATTAGACCCTAGGATGTGGCATGAATCCTAGGACGAGAAATACTTGAAATGTCTGTATGCGTGATTGAATTGTAGTCTTGAATGAGTAGATGGAAATGTGAATGATAGAAATATGAGCTGCCTGTGTAGCACCTGAGTATGGAAGTGTGAACGATAAAGATACAAGCTGCATGTGTATAACCTGAGAATGGGAAATGGAAATGATGAAACCTGGTATGGAATAGCATGAGGAATATGAGCATGAACCCTACGAGGAGATAGGAGTAGAGCTCTTGGAAATAAATGGAATGGATCTGGAAATGTAAGTGGGGAAGTGAGCTGGCCCTTGAGTACGTAGTACCAGGTTGAGCGATTGTCCCCTGTTTAGTGTAGAGCGGAGCTAGCTGCCCTTGGGTTTGGACCCGAGGTTAGGATTGGCTACTCTGCACCGACTTCTTGGCCCTCACGTACACGGTACTGGGGAGAGCTACTAGTGTAGGGAGAGAGCTAGCCACCCCATGGGACCCGAGGTTCAGCTAGCCACCCTACACCGACTTGTTAGGCCCACTGGGTAAACCAGGGTAGTCAGGCGAGGGTGCGCAGACTGTGGAGGGGCAAGACTCCTGTTTGGTTCTTAGGGGCTAGACCCATGTTACTGAGAGGGCCAGGCCCTGTACTGTTTCGTGCTGTACTTTAGGTGCACCCGTTAGCGGAAACGACTGACCACGTGCCAGTGCAGGGTAGCTACCCGTGTGCTTATCGCGCGTGCCGTAGTCACCGTTACGTCTATCTGTGACCTTGAGGTGGTTGACTAGGTGTAGGATCACCACGGGGGACTCTCCCGACCAGGAGAGCACCACGTGTGCCTTCTTCTCTTCAGAAAAGACTGTAATCAAGATCGCTCCCACGAGGAACATTCGAGATCAAGAAAGAGATCTGATAAATAAGCCAATGGGTGAAAAGGAATAAATTGTGAAATAGAGTAAATGGAATAAATAGCTACCTGTCCACTTTTACTGCTTTAGTTAGTTGGTTGCCACTCTACTCAGCGTTCGCTGACTTTGTGTACTCATAACCCTTTTCAGATCCAGGTGTTGAGCAGCCCGAGTCTACGGCTGCGGAGGGTGCTGGGCCCAGTAGAACCCAGTAGCTGTAGCTTCCCTTGGTGTACTCTTTTGTAGTAGTGAGTTAGACTCTTGTACCTTTATGTTTTGTACTTTTACGTTTTGTACTTTATGTTCCTGTACCTGGTTACGTTTCTACTATTGTGGTGGTGATATGTACTGTAACAGTTTTTACTTCTTTACTGCTGTACATTTTTACTGTTAGTTGTTTAGCATAGTGAATGTGGTTTACTTTCCTGCTTTTTAGTTACTTTCTTGTTGGACGACTGGGTCTTGGGATTAGTTGAGTCGAGCCAGTCTCGGGTCCTGTAGGGATTCGAGAACCGGGTCGTAACATTCATGAAGCTCTACTTTCAGACGTCCGGTGTCATCACCAGACGTCAAACCTGTCGTCTGGACGACATGCCAGACGTATGATTCTGGGAAAAACCCAGAACCAGACCGACCTACTCCTCTCACCGCCTGCAGCCGCTGCCTCTCCTCCCCGTCTGCAGCTCCAGCTACAACAAAGTGTCGGGGACATCTCCCCCGATGCGCTCGTCCTCCCGTACGCGCTGCTCCGGCCATGCGTCCTCCGGCAAGCTCCCATGAGCTCGCGAGCTCAAGCTCCTCCTCCTCTCTTCACATCGCTTCTCCTCCTCGCTCCTCACTCTCTCACCCTCTCTCCCGCTCGTCCCTCTCGCTGTAGTGGAGAGGAAGAAGGAAGGTGATGGTGGTGGAGTGGAGAAGAGAGGAAGGGGGAGAGGGGTTATATATAAGGGAGTAGCTAGGGTTCAGTGGAGGAGAAAGAAGAGAGAGAAAAGAGAGAAAAGTTGTCTGTGCGCAGCCAGCGCGCAGACCCGACCCTATGTACAAAATTTTCAATTTCCAGACATCTGGAAAGGGGTCTAGACGTCTGACAGACAGTCTAGACGTCTTAAAAGGCTCAACACAGAACGGGTCTTTACATCATAACAAACTTAAAGAAAGTTTCATCCCCAAAACCTGAGCTAGCTAGGGTGAGGAAAAGGAAATATACACGCATAACAAACCTAAAGAGGACTGAAGTTGGTCTGGAAAGACGTACCCTCAAAAAGCTCTGGATACCGCTCTCGCATCGTGTTACGAACATGGCATCAGACGTAGTTTAAGATGTCTGGGAAGTGTCCCAGACGTCTGGCCAAACGTCTGGAACACTTTCCAGACGTATGGTAATAAATTTTTTCGGCGTACGGGTTCGCGTCTGCGCGCCTGCGCCCGCAGACTGAACCCGCAGCCTTCGTTTTTTTCTCCCTGCAGGTGCCGCTTTCCTTCTTCTCTCTCCCTGCTGCTGCCTTATAAGAATGCTCCCCCTCTCCCTCACCCTCACTCCACCGTCTTCTCTTCTCCTCCCTGCCAGCGAGAGCGTGAGCGAGCGAGCGCGTGGGCGAGAGCAGCAGCAGCGACTGTTGCGGGTGTGGGGAGGAGCTGTTGCGAGAGGAAGAAGGAGCTCGACCGCGAGGGTGCAAGCTTGCCAGGGCAGCTAGAGCCGGCCGGCGAGAGAGCAGCGAGCGTGGGGTGTCGCGGAGGAGCTGCTGCAGCTCGGGCAGCAGGCGGACGCAGCGCGACACGGTCGCACGCTACGGACGGAGAGCGAGAAGGGTCCTGATCCTTGGAAAATTTCCCAGAATCAGATGTCTGGACTTACGTCCAGACGACGCAGAAGACGTCTGGAGGAAGGTCCAGACGTCTGATAGGTACAATATTTGTTTTCTTCCTCTTCTTTCGAGTGTACGGCCATGCAGCCGTCCGCTGAGTGCTTCTGCACCTTTTCGTGATGAGAGCGGCCATGTGTGTGTACAGGAGTTGTTCGGGAGGGCGCGAGGGCTCGCCATCCCACGTAGATCAGACGTCTGGGTACAGCACCAGACGACGGAGAGGGCCTCCAGACATCCGGGGTGACAATCGGACGTCTGGAAACTAAGTCTAGACGGTCCAGCGGGCTTCTGGAGGTCTAAGGGACTACACAGGCCAAGGTATGACTTAAGCGAACTTTTAAGACGTCTGGAAGAAGTTCCAGACATCTGATTTTGTGCAGACTCGTCGTTTTTTACTCGTTTAGGGTCCGTTCGGAGTCCGTTTTCCACGTTTCAAGTTTCGTGCTTTCCAGATTTATTTCCTCTACCTGTTTATAGTAATTGTATACTGTTCTGAGTAACTCCTTGTGTTAGGATCCCGTTCTGTTGCAGCTCTAGGGGTTGCGGAAACGTGCGGGATTGCCGATCACGCCTCCATTACTTCCGATTTTGCGGGTAGAGTGGCTTCCCTTAGTTAATTACAAACATTAATGCATATATAAATTAAATGATAGATCCTAGGATATGGCATGAATCCTAGGACCTGAAAACTAGACTGAATGGTAGATCCTAGGGCGTGGCATGAATCCTAGGAACATAGAACATGGAAATAAATGTCTTGAATGCCTAAATTGCAGTCTTGGATAAGTGGATAACATAATGATAATTGCCTGAAATTGGATAACAGCTACCTGTGGAATGTAGAGTACTATTACTAGTAACTGTTGCATGTAATTTCTGTTGGTTGAAATTAAATACGAGCTGCTTGTATACAAATTGGAAAGAAAAAGAGATTGAATGTTGGAACACGTATTATATACGAATCAACCTGAAATGATGAAACCTAGTATGGCTTGGCCTGAGAAACATGAGCATGAACCCTACGGGGAATTAGGAGTAAAGCTCCTGGAAATAAATGGGATGGAGCTGGAAAAGTGAATGGGAAGGTTTGTTGTCCTTTGGGTATGTAGTACCCGAGAAAGCACCTGTTACCTCTTAGTGCAAAGGAGAGCCAGCTGCCCTAGGGACCCGGGGTTAGGTCTAGCCACTTTGTACCGACTCTTGGCCCTCGTGTACACCATACCGAGGAGAGCTACTAGTGTAGGGAGAGCACTAGCTACCCCACGGGCCCCGGGGTTCTGCTAGCCTTCCTACACTGACTTGTTAGGCCCACTGGGCAAACCAGGATAGTTAGGCGAGGGTGCGCGGACTGTGGAGGGGCAAGACCCCTGTTTGGTTACTGTGGAGGGGCTGGACCCCTGTTACTGAGAGGGATCTACCCTATGCTGGTTCCGTGCTGTGCTTTGGGCGCACCCGTTAACGGAAACAACTAACCGCGTGCCAGTGCAGGGAAGCTACCCGCGCGTTTATTGCGCGTGCCGTAGTCACCGTTACGTCTGTCAGCAACCTTGGGGTGGTTGACTGAGGGTAGGACCACCACGGGGGACTCTCCCAGCTAGGAGAGCACCACGTGTTACTTCTACTTTTCGGAAAAGACTGCAATCAAGATCGTTCCCATGAGGAACATACAAGATCAAGAGAAGGATCTGAGAAATAAATCAATAGCGAATAAATGGAAAAATATGAAGAAAGTAAAAATATAACAGCTACTGTCCACTCTACTGCTTCTTTTAGCTTTTGGTTGCCACTCTACTCAGCGTTTCGCTGACGTGTCACCCTTGTTACCTTTTTAGGACCAGGTGTTCAGTAGCCAGAGTCAACGGCTGCAGAGGGGGTTGGGCCTAATAGAGCCCAGTAGTATTACCTGTAGTACCTTCTGTACTTTTCTTTCCGCTGTAGTGAATAGTTTTCTGTTACTCCCTGTACTCTCTTTATTATAAGCTTCATGTTATGTACATATTTATTTCTCTTTTGTTTTGATGGTGTATACTGTAGTATTTCCTTTCTTTACTGCTGTATTTTGTTACTGCTAGTTATATACATGGTGAATGTGGTTTATTTTACTACTCTTTTGATTACTTTCTCGTTGGACGACTGGGTCTTGGAATTAGTCGAGTCGGTCCGATTCTCGTATCTCGTAGGGATTCGGGAATTGGGTCGTTACCCATCGCCGCCTCAGACTCCCAGGTAGCCTCCTCGTACCGCTGGCTCCTCCACAAGATCTTCACCAGGGGTACCTGCTTTCATCCCAAACTCCGGATGACTCTGTCTAGTATCTGCACTGGTCTCTTGGGGTAGGTCAGGTCGTCACCCACTGGTGGGCTACCTTCCTCTATAATTTTATTATTTCGTCGTAGTATAGTATAGAGGGAGGTGATTACCAGTTTAATACAATTTGTTACTCGGAAATAAAGAGTTCCCGAGGTCGAACTCAGGGAGTAAGTTGTATTCTAGGGGTACAAGTTTCTTTTACAAAAATAAAGAAAGAGAGAGAGAGAGAATTTGTTGGCTTTTCTTCTTTTCTGTTTGCTTCTCCTCTTCTTCCTTCTCAGATCTTCTGCTCTCTTCTTTTGTTCTTCTTCTTTATCTGCAGTGGTGATGTTCTTCTTCTTTTTCTTCTTTTCCTTTCTTCTGCAGAGCGGTCCTGTTCTTCTTCTTCTTCTTTCTTTCTTTTCCTTTCTTCTGCAGAGCAGTCCTGTTCTTCTTCTTCTTCTTTCTTTCTTCTTTTCCTATCTTCAGATCTTCTTCTCGTGCTCTTTTTCTTCTTTCAGTTCTTGTCTTGGCCTCTCTGCATTCTCCTTCTTCTTTCAGCTCTTTCTGCTTGTCTCTCTGTGTTCTCCTCTGCCTCGCCTTCCTTCTCCTTCCTTGCCTTCAGGACGTCGTCTGATTTTCCAATCAGACGACTTAAACCGCCGCTGCTACAGTGCCGCTCGGTGATCCTCCTTCCTTCAGCCTTCGTCTTCTTCCACGGTTCTTCTTCACCTGTGCCTGCACACTTACACAGCTTGATCAGAGAGGGGCAAAACCTATCTCTACCCTCCCCCGCGTCTCTCTCTCACAGAATCCGCTCATAGGATAGCTCTCCCAGAGCTGCCGGGTAGCCGGGTACGGGTCGCGCCCGGGTCCAGGCCCATCGGCGTGCGTGGTGGGCGAGGAGTGCAGGTCAGTCTAAGTCGGGTCCGGGCCAGGTCCGCGGGGCGTGAGCGCGGACGAGACCGGGTAACCGGGCGGGTGAAGGGGACCTCACCCCGTGTGCTGAGGCAATAAGCCTCCAGCACTTTTTCGCTTTATACCGCTGCGCTCCTTCAGAGCCTTCCGAGGTGGGACTAAATGTCCCACCCCAATTTCGCGCCTGCGCGGAGGAAGCAGCTGGTAATCGCAGCGTTACGCGAGACCTTCGCGTGAGGGCTTCGACTCGACTGCAGCCTGGTACTTCGCGAAGGCGCCTTGCGCTGTCTGGGAGCGTAACCTGGGCGTGGCGCACCTGGGGCAGCAGGTGAAGAAGCTGCTTCGCTTCAACAATGGCGGCGACGAGCGCAGGTACCTGCCCACAGAAAAACGGCCTCTCGGCCCAATCAGAAACGCGGAGGACCTTCGCCGTGGCACGGCGAAGGTGGTCGGGGGGTGTGCACGCGGCGGGGCGGAGCCTAAGGGCTGCCCTAGGTCGGACTGTGGGTCGGGAGATGGGTTTGTTCGGTGGAGTTGCAGAGGGTGATTTGGGGGAAGTGGAGGGGCGGAAATGGATCAGGGTGAGGAGGCGGAGATTATGTGCAGGTCGGCGAGCCGGGTGGGATGCTGGAGTGATGGGAGCGGCTCGCCGGAGGATGGCCGGAGGTGGAGAAGGTGAGGGTGAGTGGTCGGAATCGAGGGCGACAGTAGATGTTTAAAGTGAGGAAAAGGAAGAGGGGAGGAAGAGGAGGAGTTCTACCTACTTAGCAGGACGAGGAGGGGCCGGAGCGCCCGGAGAAAAAGATGCCCGGGGGAAGGGGCGGCGGCGAGCAGAGGGCCGGAGAGGCGCCAGCTGGGTGCGGCGTGGTGCGGGAAGAGCAGGGGAAGAAGTCTGCTACTGGTATTGCGGCAGAGCGAAGAGGAGGAGGAGGAAGAACCGCCGGAGCTGGTAGGCGTCTGCCGGAGTGAGAAGAGAGGAAAGTTGGGGGTTTTCTCCGTCAGATCCGAGCTGGGAAGAACGGTGGAGCGACGGGGGTATTTATAGGGACCGAATCAGGGAGGAAGGCGGAGGGAGACGACGTGTCTCCCTCGCCGGAGGACGCCGGAGATGGAAACCCATACCGTCCGTGCGTTTGCACGGCCGGTATGGTGGGTTACAGCGACCAGGGGGTGTCCCTGCGACGGCTGACGACGCAGGGCACCCCCGGTTTACTTGCCAGACTCTCCCCCTCACCCTGCGCGGCGCCATGCTCCGCGCAAGGTCGCCGGAGCATGGTGCTGGCAGGTTTTGCAGGGAGGACCTGAACGCAAAGGACGAAGGAGAGTTAGGGGCCAAAATGCGAGGGTTCAAAAGTTGAGGGCCAAAAAGTAAATATATGAGGACCAAAGTGTAAAGTTGGTCAAGAAGGTTTCTTCTTAGGCTCAAGTTTTTATACATGACTAATTAGGACCTAAGGAATCTGATGGTGAATTTTATTTCTAGATTAAACCTTGTTTGACTGGTCAATTTATGCAAAAACCCAAATTAAGTTATTAATTGGGTATGGTTCTCAATGTAGGTCAAGATGGGTTCCTAAGGTCAAATTGAAGGTTCTAAACCCTAGAGATTATTTTTCTATGAATTTTAGAGGGTTTATTCCATTTTTTCTTTGCCTTGAACCTCGTGAATTGAAGTGGGTTTGTTTTAGGGTTACAGATTATCATTTAGTTCCTTGGAATTGCTGTAGCCCTTGCCAGATCATCTCATCCCACTTTTATTCTTATTAGGTTGCTTTGACCTATGTTTGGACCCTGAATTACCCTGTATGCAGATTATACTGGTAAAATTGCATTTTTACCCCTTATGACTTGTTTTCTCCTTAAACTCAGAATTCTCTGAGTTAAGCCTTTCCTTGAGTTATGTAGGAGCTTTTATCCTTTGTATTGGGTCAAAATGAGCTAGTTATGGCTCATGATGAGGTTCTCATCACCCACCTCGACACTCCCGTGGCTCAGAACGTAACTGAGATCGGCAACGTACTTCCTAAGGTTGGACATGTGGAACACGTCATGCACACCAAAAAGCTGAGGAGGGAGGGCAAGCTGGTAAGCAACGGGTCCTACTTGCTCTAGGACCTCAAAGGGCCCCACAAACCTCAGCATAAGTTTCCCTTTCACCCCAAAATGCTGCAAGCCCTTCATGGGTGAAACGCAAAGAAAGACGTGATCCCCAACCTCGAACTGCACCTCTCTGCACTTCCGATCAGCATAACTCTTATGTTTGCTCCTGACAGTGCGAAGTCGTCTGTGAATCTGCTCTATCACCTCCTGACTCTGTCGGATCAGCTTGGGGCCAACCTCCCACTTGGTCCCCACCTCAACCCAACTCAAGGGTGCAATTCACCTCTGTCCGTACAGAGCCTCGTAGGGTGCCATGCCAATACTCGAGTGATAGCTGTTATTATATGCAAATTCTGCAAGGGGTAAGTGCTCCTCCCAAGAGTCCCTCCAGTCTAGTACACAAGCACATAAAAGGTCCTCAAGTGTCAGTATCGTGCGCTCTGACTGTCCGTCTGTCTGGGGGTGGTACGCCATATTGAACCTCAACCGTATCCCCAAAGCCTACTGAAACTCGACCCAAAACTGGGAAGTAAAACAAGTATCCCGGTCGGAAACAATCTCTCGCGGAACTCCATGCAGACGTACCACATCACGAATATACCTCTCTGCCAACTACGCTGGTCCCAAGGTGAGTCGGATCAACAAGAAGCGTGACGTCTTCGTCAATCTGTCTACTATCACCCAGACTGCGTTGTGTCCTCGCTGGGCAATGGGTAATCCCACCACTAAGTTCATGGTGATGCTCTCCCACTTCCACTCTGGTATAGGAAGTGGTTGCAATGGCCCTGCAGGCCTCTGATGTTCGGCCTTCACCTGCTGGCACACCAAATACTGCTGCACGAACTCACCTACATCCCGATTCATCCCTCTCGACCAAAAATCATGTCTCAAATCATGATGCATCTTCGTGTTCCCGGGGTGTATGGTGAACCTGGACTCGTGCGCCTCAGTCAGGAGCTCTCTCAACAACTCATCGTCCCTAGGAACGCACAAATGTCCCCTCATGCGTAGCACCTCGTCTACAAAAGAGAAGCCTCCTGGGTCCCCTGACAGTACCCTGTCTCGCAACGATTACAGGTACGGATCTGTCATCTGTCCTGTGAGAATACGATCTATCAGCTTTGGTCTCGTCTGTCGTGTCACCGTCACTGCCCCACAATGCCCCTGTAACTCTAAGGGTCGCCAACTGCCCAACTCCTCCATCAGTCTCCAACTCTGTGCCTGTAAACTGTCCAAGTGGGCGGGCGCCTTCCGGCTCAAGGCATCAGCCACCACGTTGGCCTTCCTCGAATGGTAGGAGATGTTGCAGTCATAGTCCTTCAGGAGCTCTAAACAATGTCTCTATCTCATGTTAAGTTCCTTCTAATCAAACAAGTACCTGAGGCTCTTATGATCCGTGAAGATCTCAAAGGTCTCACCGTAAAGGTAGTGTCTCCATGTCTTCAGCGTGAAGACAACAACTGTCAGCTCTAAGTCATGGGTAGGGTAGTTATACTCAAGGAGCTTCAATTGTCGCGAAGTGTAAGCGACAACGTGACCCCGCTGCATGAGCACACCCCCTAACCCCTGCAACGAAGCATCCGTGTAGACCACAAAACTTCCACTGCTATCTGAGATGGTAAGCACAGGAGTTGAAGTAAGTCTCTCCTTCAACTCCTGAAAACACGTCTCGCAAGCGTCTATTCAAGCAAAGGTCACGTCATTTCAGGTCAACTGAGTCATAAGACGCGTAATCTGCAAGAAACTCCTGATAAACCGCCAGTAGTAACTGCCAATCCCAAGAAACTGCGTATCTCTGTCACTATACGTGGCCTCTCCCACCTGAGTACAGCTTCAACCTTGGTTGGATCCACAGCCAAGCCATCTCCTGAAATCACATGGCCTAAGAAAGTCACCTGTCTCAACCAAAACTTACACTTGCTGTATTTGGTATACAGCCTACGCCGTCTCAAAGTGTTCAGAACCATCGACAACTGCTGTCCGTGCTGTGCCTGATCCCGCGAGTAAACGAGCACATTATCAATAAATACCACCACAAACTGATCCAGATATGGTCTGAACACCTGGTTCATCAAATCCATGAAGGCAGTGGGGGCATTGGTCAGCCCAAACGGTATGACCAAAAACTCGTAGTGTCCGTACCAGATGCGGAAAGCTATCTTGGAGACGTCGGCCTCCTTGATCCTCAACTGGTGGTAGCCTGATCTCAGATCTATCTTAAAGAATACCATGGCACCTCGCAACTGGTCAAACAAATCATCAATCATCCGCAGCGGATACTTGTTCTTGATAGTGACCCTATTCAGCTGTTTGTAATCAGCACAAAGGCACAGGATACCATCCTTCTTCTTCACAAATAACACAGGGGCTCCCCACGGGGATGCACTGGGCCTCACAAAGCCCTTCTCCAAAAGGTCCTACAGCTGTGACTTGAGCTCTCGCAGCTCAAGTGGTGCCATCCGGTATGGTGCCGTAGAAATGGGGCTAGTCTCCGGTACTAGTGAGATCTCAAACTCGATCTCACGCTCAGGCGGTAGTCCTAGCAGCTCCTCTGGAAACACGTCGGGGTACTCTCTAACCACCGGGATGCTTTGAAAGTCTGCCACAGGGCTGGGCTCCGCCACTACACAGGCTAGAAAGCCCTCTCACCCCTAGCCCAAAAGTCTCGCTTCCCGAAGCGTAGAAATGCACCTGAAACCTCCGTCCACCGGTTGTCTGTGAAACTCAAAGGAAGGCATCTTTGGTATGGAGAAGACGATCTTCCTCCCAAAACAGTCCACCAAGGCATGGTAAGCGGACAGTCAATCCATCCCCAGAATCACGCCAAAATCCTCCATCGATATCACGATCAGGTCAACGGGGAGGCTGTGTCCCCCAATACTGACCTCATAGTCTGTGTAGACCTCCTCAGCTACAAACAACTGACCACCCGAACCTCTGATCACAAACGGATCCTCTAACAACACGCACTCCTGTCCCAAATTGACAACAAAACTCGCAGCAACAAACGAGTGTGTGGCTCCGGAATCAAAAAGTACAGAAACTAATCTACTGGAAAATGTAACCATACATGCCACCACTGAACCTGATGCCCTGACATCTCTATGTGTCAGAGCGTTGATACGCCCCTCAGTTCTCGGTGCAGAAGAAGCAGCTACACTCTGCGTCAGACGGGTAGCCGCTGGCCGGTACCCTCCCCGTGATTGTTGTCCTCCCCCACGCGCCTAGGAACCACAACCACCTGCTCGGCCTCCAACGCTCGGTGCGGGGAGCATCTGCTGCACTCCAGCCCTAGACAGGCAGTCCCTCCTGATGTGGCCTGGGGTCGGGTGAACCAGGAGGAGTGTTTGGGCCGATTCAAGGCTCAAATGAGGTCGAAATCGCGCAATAAAGGTATCATTGGAAACCTTTCTGAATTTCCTACATTTTAGAGTTGTTTCCACACTATTTTGAGCCTGTTTGACGTGCTGACATGTTAGTCAACGAAATTAATGCATGGTTTGACTGATGATTTGGTGTAGGCCTCCAGTTCGTGGTATGCACAGGACTTGCAGAGGTAGCGAGATACGCCGCTCGTGCCCCCATATCACCCGTACCCCTTGGTAGAGTGGTCTTCCTCTACTCTTTTTTATTGGTTCAGTTAGGAGAATGTCAAAACCAGAGTTTTCCGTCTAAAACCTAAGTTATGAAGTAAACCCTAAGGATTGAGAATGATGTATGTTTACGTTCAATACATGAACCTTGATTGATACAACTTAAATATGCATGATGATAATTTCCACATTATAAGAAAATAAAAACCCAAACGATGTAGCTAAATGCTTTTACTGTTATATTACGAACTGCTTATTTCCATGATTGAAATTTGATGTGAATAGAGATGCATGCACTTAATGGTGTGAGACGAGATTATGCACAAACCCTATGGGGAACTAGAAAAGTAGCTAAACTATTATGACATGGAAATTCTGATGTATGATAGAATAATGTCGCCTATACAAGCATGATTGTTGGTTGAACTTGGGTACAGAAAGTGAGCTGACCCTCATGTACGTGGTACCTAGGAGAGCTAGTGTCACTTTTATGTACGGAGAGAGCTAGCCTTCTCTTGTGTTGGGACCCGAGATAAGAATGGCCTCCCTACACCAACTCCTGTTGGGCCCATTGGGCAAACTGAGATAGTTGGGTAAGGGTATGCAAACTGGTGAGGGGCGGGGCCCCTGTTCTGTTTTGTGTTGTACATTAGAGCGTACCCACTAGCGAAAAGGACTGACTGCGTGCCAGTGCGGAATAGCTACCCGTGCGTTTATCGCACGTCTGTAGTCACCGCTACATCGCAACTGTGACCCCGTGGTGGAAGACCATGTGTAGGACTACCATGGGGTACTCTCCCGGTCAAAAGAGTGCCACGTGTGTGACCTGTATCGTGGGAAAACTACAACAAGATCGTTCCCATAGGGAACATGTGAATCAAGTGATGATATGGACCTTTACTAGAATGCCTAAATATTAAACAACTAGTGATTATGAATAGAACCAGATGTTAACTGTAGGAATAACTGAAACTGTATAAATAGTTTACTGCTTTCAACAGCTAAATGCCTTATATGTTCTTAAGTTTGCCACTCTACTCAACATTTTGCTGACGTTTGCCACTACGTTCAAGTCAGTGAGGTGAGTAGATTACAACAAAATAAGGTTCCAGTGACAACTTATGGGGACGGATTTACAACCTTTGGAGAAGGATTT
Source organism: Thalassia testudinum (assembly GCA_037157565.1). Classification (NCBI taxonomy): domain Eukaryota; kingdom Viridiplantae; phylum Streptophyta; class Magnoliopsida; order Alismatales; family Hydrocharitaceae; genus Thalassia; species Thalassia testudinum. The sequence continues at coordinate 63,863,662 of JAZHRO010000039.1, forward strand.
TAGGGCGGGTGATAGAAAATCTATCCCCAAAACTCCGTCCCCCAAATGCGGGTCACTAAAACTTTTGGGGACGGATTTTCTGTCGCCACAACTTAAGGATGAAAAATTGGTCACAATAGATTGTACACAAAAACACATCGATGACATGACATTAAATTTTTTAGGGATGGATTTTCCGTCTTTACAACTTTCGGGGATAAAAAAATTCTCAATTATCTTTTGGATGACTTGCTTTGTGAATATAACGTTATTATGATAAAATATCTATCCAAATATAGATTTTGCTATTTTTCAATAACCAAATACAACAATTTCACAAAATTGACCATTAACATAAAACTTCACTTTTATTGAATTTCAAATATAAAGTACATGTTACATAAACTTGGGGGTTTGAGTTACCCCAATTTATCAACTCAAAGTCAATTACAAATGTTTCCTCCTTGGGGTCACAATAATTTTTTTTTTGCAAAAGAAAAATAAAAATATAAGAAAATACAATTTAAAATCGACTAATTGTAGCAGCCTCATCAAAAGATGACTTAAAATTCTTATTGTTGCTACTGCTGCTATGTTGCTGCTACTATTGCTGGTATGTTGCTGCTGCTACTGCTGCTATATGTTGCTACTGCTGCTTCTATGTTGTTGCTGCTGCTGGTGCTTTTAAGGCTTGCTCCCTCACGAACCTCTAGTATACAAAGAATGCCCCTCTGAACTATGGGAGAACCATCCACGCCACCAACTACATTTTAATCTCATACCATATCGACATCCTGAAAATACTTCAATTCACCTAAATTCATGCAGATATCGAGTTTCCTGCAATTCATGTAGATAGAGACAGTTGGAAATACTTCAATCCACCTAAATTCAAAAAAGAACCAACTAGATACAAATGTTAAAGTAACCAAATGAGAAGTCTAGCATCTTTATTTTCATGTAATATGTCCACATAAATAAGGTAAAAAAATCATTCAAACTTTATTGAGTATACACCTGTCTCCACCCTCTTTGGCACCATATGAAATCGTCATTGATTCACAATACCGCATAGATCCAAAGGTAATCTAGACTCTAGGATTCTTGTCTATGCCACCAGTTACTGATTCTGCAGCCATAAAAGATCTGGGAATAGCATAGGCAATGGGCATGCCTTTACAACCAAGAGAGAGCATTAAACTTTTACCCACATCAAGGGAGGGGGGCCTTGGTTACCCATTTTGGTGGTGTGATGTTAGAGGCCAGAGCTGCTATGCTGAGTTGCAGGACTTGCTAGCCTCATTAGAGGCTTTTTGCCCATTGCAAGGAAGATCGGACCAGCTGGCTTGGTCGCATGGTGGTTTGTCACCTAGAAAGGCATCCAAACCTTTTTTTATTGGATATCTCTGAAGAGACAGGCATACAAACTTTTGAGAGGAACGCTAGTTGATAGTGATGCTTATTTGGGAGTGGACTGCAAGATGATTTGGAAACTAAATATCCCCCTTAAAGTCAAAATATTCCTGTGTGGCTGCTAAGAAAAAGTAGGTTGGTGACAAAGGCTCGGGTTTGACATTGGCTCCTGGAGATGAATACCACATGTTCTCTATGCATTACCGGGAATAAAGATATTTTTTTAAAAGGGGAAAGGGTGGTTATCACATGTTCTCTATGCATTATCGGGGATAAAGATATTTTTTTGAAAGGTGGAAGGGTGGTTATCACTTCTTATCAAAGTGATAACCACCCAAAAGATACCGGTGATAAAGATATTAGGCACCATCCTCTGAGAATTGGTTTCATGACGACACTTGCCTTGTTGGCTGTACCAACCAACCACACTACATCCATGGATGATCTCCGGCACTTCCTGTGCAGACCCAGGTTAGACTGGCTGCTGCTCTATGGTCAGTTTGGCTTACAGAGGAACAGGACAGTGTTCAACAGGGAGTGGGTGCCTCCCTGTGCACCCGTAAGGTGTTTTGTTTATTACTTTTTTCTAAGTAATATAACTGATGACTACCAATCTCTAGTAATGATCATTCCCTTCCTACAAAAAAAAAAAAAAAGAATACCAAATAGATCCACAGGTAATTTAGACTCTAGTATTCTTGTCTATGCCACCAGTTACTGCTTCTGAAGCCATAAAAGATCTGGGAGTTATGATTGGTAATGGGTATGCCTTACAACCAAGAGAGACAGCATTAAACTTCATCCATATCAAGTTTGAAGATGCAGAGGAGGTACTTTTTTGCTTGAAGAGTTGGAATATCATCCATTTCACATCACTTATCTCAACAAATTCATATTTCCTCCTCCAAACATAATGGATAGATTGATGTCTTTTGTTTAGGATGTCCTTCAAAATACAATGTTATCCTACTTCTGGAATAGTACCAATAAAGCTGCCACCACAAAACCTCCTCCACCAGACCCCACATCTTTAAAATTCTCTAGAGGGTCAACTTGCAATGTGTAGCCTTGTTACTTTCTTTCATTTCTTTGGATCTAGGCAAGTTTAAGTTCCCTCTTTTCTTTATACATAATAGGATCAGAAGTTCCTTATTTTACCTTTTGCCTATGTGAGCCCATTATATAAAGGTCCTATTGGGATCAATGAGAAGGTAGTTATAACTATTGTAAAAGGAGAAGCTAGTTGTATTGGAGTAAAACCAAAGCCTCCCTCTCACCCCACTCCGTTATTACCCCACCCTTCACCTTTTTCCCTCTGATGAACTCTTTCCCCCTTAGCCAAGTCTTATTCGAACCATCCACCCTTCTCTGAATCTACCGCTGCCACCTTCTCTTACCCCTCCTCTCATCTCCTATATCACCCAGCCTTCACTTCCCCCCATCTTCCCCCACATGGACTGCAGCCCATCCCACAGTCTCTCCCAATGCTGCTGCTCACCTTGACCCCACCTTAAACAGCCGCGCTGTCTTCCTCACCACCAGTCAATGACACCTCTTAACCACTGGATCAGCACATAACCGGCACTTATACTACTCCTCATCCTCATCAATCACTGCTGCTCCTCAATCTTATTTTCTTCCTGATTTTTGCTTCTGTGCCATAAGTCAGAAATTTACGTTTTTGTTAAGGGCTTACATGCCTGTTGACTTTTTGATATCGAGTTAGCAGGTATGTTTTCAAATTGACATGGGTTTAGTCAATCTACTTCGATGTCTAATATAAAGTTGGTTGAATATTTAAGCACATATCAATTGACTACCAGATGTCTAATATAAAGTTGGTTGCAATATGTCCACCCAGAAACTAGCCTTATAAATATTGGGTTCTGAATCTAAGATAAGAAATATCCTACTAGTTTCAAATTATTTAATATCTTCCAGAGAAAAGCAGATTGATAGTTTCTAATGTAAATTTAACCATTTACCTTTACATTTCCATCGAGAAGCAATAGCTCACCCTCAACCCACTGTGGGTTTTTGAATCCAGGTTCCGCGACTCTGCCTTGGCCCTTGTAGCTTGCTACCTACATTGGCATTAGTACCAAATGAACAATGTAAATGTGAACATCACAAATAAATTAGACCCATATTACACACCAAATAGGATCACATGACAAGATCGATTAATCTCAAGAAGATACATACAACTTTTAACTATTTGCAAAAACTCTTGTTTCAAAATGTTTCGGGGAAGGCAGTTTTAGTTTTTGAGTCCAGAATATGCATGATAGAACACAAAGGTAAAGTGACTTACAACTCCAAGTTCTTTGGGATAGATCCCATTGTTTGGGCGGCGAGTTCCTTTTCCAATTTTGGCGCGAAAAGTGACCTGCCCAACACAGAAATGAAACTATAAAAGTATGAAGAAAAAATTTGTGTTGGCAAGTGCCAAACAATCAATGAATGGAAGAGATAGATTTTGGTTTGTAAAGATACTTTATACCTGTCCTACAGGAACATTAAGATCGCCTGTCAATTTAACAGCTTCCACATACTCAAAAAATTCTAATTCTCAGTCTTTTGAAGCATCATCTGCATCATCCCATTGTCCAAATTTTCGACGTAATTGTATAACTTCAACTCCATAAGGACCAAAAGCTTTGATGTATAAACCTGCAACTCAAATGACATTCTCATTAAACAGGTAATTGATCCAGAATACCTGCAAGAAAAAAACTCCAGGATGGCCTACCTTCGAATGGATCTAGTTCATTGCTTCCGATGTTAAGTCTATGGAAAACCGTTGTCCTTGAAAGCTTATTTCTTCGCTGAGCCTGACTAACTGCAAGCTTGATGATCTCTTCCACATCTCTGACAACCTAAAAATATACAGAAATGCCTTTGAACAACAATGGAAACGAAGCAGATTCTCCATTTTATCAGGTGAAAGCTAATAAATACAAGGTTGTAAGATTTCAGTCAGAATACATATAAAATGGACCCTGACACTGCGATCAAAGACAGCATCAAAACTTGAACCCTTATGATATCAACGAACAGAGATAATCAAAGGCAGCATCTTTGATGTCGCTGTTGCTGCTATTTGGTTGTTGCTGCTGCTGCTAAGTTGCTGCTGCTGCTGCTATTATGTCGCTGCTGCTGCTCCTAAGTTGCCGCTGCTGCTAAGTTGTTGCTGTTGGTGCTGCTAAGTTGTTTCTGCTGCTGCTATGTTGGTTGGTACAAAATGCTGCTACCTACAATACAGGCCCACAACCATTCACCAATTGCCATTCAAGGATTGCAATGATAGATTCACATTGTGAATGATCAATCAACCCAGCTTAAGCAACTTTACCAGACTACTCTATACTTACTTTTCAAACCAAAGTAAAACAATGGCTTGCTTAGTCCATACCTTTCCCTCCAGGTACATTCCAATTTCATGGAGCACCTGGTTCACAGGCTCTTCTACTTACTCCTCTTTTTCGTCCCCTTCTAGAGCATCATCAAGCGCATCACCAATGACTACAGATGTCCATGGACTTCAAACAAGGTAAAAAAAGAAAAAAGAAACAAGCTCCTTTACAGAAAAAATTTCAGATATAACTTAACATAAAAAGCACAAACTCAAGAAATCCATAGACCACAGATAGCATCTACCACGGCCCCTAAGAAAAATAAAGGGCCATAAAAATATTCCATGAAGCACCACATGCCAAAAATCATCAGCGGCTCAAAGCATTAATGTGATATGTGTATGACTAGTAGTGAAGCATGAAAATGGATCAAGATGAAAAAAAAAGGCCCATAAGAAGATTCTGACCAAAGAGAAACCAACTACGTCAATATCTAACATATCTATAACCTGATCTGGGAACGTATCCTTTTTCATGCTCTCCTTATAATAGACAATCTGTTAGGAAGCTAAATGAAGCAACCAATCACTCAATCTATGCTCTAACAGTCAATTATTGACCACTCTTTTTCAATTAGTATACCTGGATGACTAATAACAACAGCAAGAAAAGAAATACTCTGCCATGAACTGCCCTACTGCACTGGTCATAGAAACTGGATGTTCTACTCTCCACTCGAAGTCAATGTTCTTAGCCCAAAATGGCCAAGCTACCGAAAATAATCAACAATATATGTAGAAATATTCCACAGAATTTACTTGAATTCTAAGAGATACACCCTGGAGCTGAGATTTAAGGTTGTAAAGTTCTGTTGTCTGATGCCTCGTTCAAATAAGGTCCTTAGCCATCACTCTCACAGCACCCTGAAACAGAACATATAAATAGATCGACAATGTTTAGTTTACTCCAGTGCTATTGCTTCGTTAGATCCTTGACCCTAGCAGAATTCCATTACATAAAGCGGCATTTTAAAGAGGCTGGCATTCAAGCATAGCAGAACACATCAAAATGAAAAATTTTAATGAAGAAGCCATTTGACCCACTTCCCACCTCAACTACAACAAGTTTTGACCCCAATATCAGGATATACATAAGAAGACAATCCAAAACACTAAGCAGAATCCACAAAGTCTTAAAAAAAAAAAAAAAAAAAAACTAAAATAGCTTCTGTCTTCAGCATGCTCCTTGGAAGGTCACTCTTCTACCCAACTTCAAGTCCCATTTTGCCGGCCCAAGCTTCCAAATGGATTGATGATATTTTGATGACCCTAAATATGAAAAATAATGAATAATGCAAAATTTTCTCTTTTAAAAACAATCTTACAAGATCGATGCATAAATTACCTATGGAAGAGGTTGAGTGATAGGTGTATCACATTAGATTTGACCTCTTTGATTATGGTAACCAACCTACAAGTAAAAATTATATCATACCTAACACATGTACTAAAAATATTTGGTTGTAAAAAAATAATGTTCCTTAAAATTTAATAAAAGCAAACTTGTGATGGGAGAAAGTAGGGAACAAGATAAAACGAACGATTTGAATATTAGTTGGTCATGATATTATTTAAACTAGTGCTGCTACCTCCATCATAGTTGTAACTATTGCCACTACCGTTATTGAACCCTCCATTTGAACTTTCGAGGTGCTATATTAAAATATTTAAATCATTTTGATATATATACTCATATAAATTTTGTATTGAAAACTAGTAACTGTTACCTTAGAAGAATTCTATCACATTTCTTGAATTTGTTGTTTCAGTTGCTCAATTACTGTGTTTTGGGATGACACAAGGTCTTCAAGCTTCTTCAATCTTTCCTACATTAATAAACAAAATAATCTACATATAGTTGTATTTGAATAATTAAAATGAACACAATTTTATTAACAATCTTAGGTATAACCTCTTCATCACGGTACATCCCATTAGATTCTTGAAATAATAAATTGACAGATGGACAATGTGAATGATCATGTCCAATCCTAAGATTGCGAATGTAATCTTTCCTTCTAGGTTTTAGGACATAATTATATGCTTCCTCCTCAATATGTGCATGGGGTAAGTTCTCCATAGTTGATTGTTTTTCCTCCACACGATCTTCAATGTCATACTAAGTTAAAGGATAAGAAGAAAATCAACAAATAAATAACTAGAAGCATATATTACAGCCATTGTTATTGTACGAAGTGTTAATCTAGACTTACCACTAATCTTTGGTTATGATAGATCCTTTTCATTAGCTCCATATTAGTAGGTTCCGTTCCAATTCCTTTGTCTAAAAGTGAAAAGAGCTTATAAAGTCAATGTCCATTATTAAGTAAAATGAACATTAATCAAAATTAGATATTGCCATTTCTTCGTGTATGTTTGCAATCTATAGTGTTCCACAATTGTGATTTAACTTCTTTTACATACAATTCATCTTATTTATTTCAGCCTTTTCCTATATCAAAGAATTATGATAAATGATTTGTATCATTTTATCATTTTAATGTTATAAAGATAATTGAAATTTTCATACCTTTGATTTCAGTGACTCCCATTCACCAAACAATCTCTGAAGTTGAGTAGCACTAATATGTGGATCCTTTTGAATTTTTGCCTTCATCCTCTCAGGGTCCTTCTTAAGAGTTTCCCAATTCATCTTTAGGGTGTTCCTCCAAGACTTCCATCTTGAATGGAAATGTTCAAGTACCCACTTCTTTGCATTTGGATGGCCATCTAATTTAAAATCCCCCTAAATCATAAAAAGGATTATAGTCATTCTTTAATGTGAACTTTCAAATATGCTTCTTGTTGTTTACTGCAAACATCCATTTTATTAAATATAAGTTCATCCCACAATATTAACCTTTAAAACAAAATACATAAACCAATCACAACACAATGACATCAATTTTGAACCACTACAGAATTGAAAAATCAAACAACAAAATCAGTAAACAAAAATCTAAACCTATTTCTTAGCATATGCATGTTGTTGAAACTACTGCATATGTTTTGTCGAAAGAAATATGTTTAGTGAACCTTCTACATATGTTTTGTTGAAAGAAATATGCATTGTAATTAAAGCATGGACTGCAGAGGCTTTAATGCAATTCAAAGAAAGGATTGAATCGTTTTTCCGACACAAGGATTCTCTTTGTTTTTGTTGTATGGTGCTGTTATTGTTTGAGTTAGCAACTGTAGCTGCTGTGCTGTTGCTACTACTACTAGACTTAGCAGCTGCAGCTGCTGTGCTGTTGGTTGGCAATAGTAGCTGGAGTGGCTGTGTTGCTAGCACATTGATGCTGCTAGCCAAGGATTGATGTTTCAGCTAGGAAGATTGATTAATTCTAAGGATTGCTATTTATCTGATGATTAAAATTATATGTTATTATCTGTTGAAAAAAATCATTACCTTCAATAGTTTCCATATGTCCTTGAAGCATTTTTCCCGTATCTTGTTCCATCGCTGATCAAGTGGCCAAAGCAATGATTGACGAGCATAGAAAGTACAAGCTCGTGACAATCATTTTCTAATGTCTCCTATTGCTTGGTCATACTTGTTCCATTCAATGACCTGTGGATTTCCATCTTTGGCCTTAAAAGCATTCCTTGTTGTAATTCCCCGTCCCTTTTTATTTTAGCCACCTCCTTCATCATTTGACTCTACTTCATCCATCTCTTTATGTTCATCCTCATGTTGAAAGTGTTCACCTTCCGCTGTTGTTCTTCCCATTGTTCCTTGCCCCTTGATGACATCATTACTTTCTTGCGTATCTTGTTCCTCAATGAATGTAAAGGTCCTTGGTTCTTCCCTTTGAGATTGAAACAATGATCTCCCTATTCTCATTGCCCTATAGATTTAAAAAAAATATACATCTTCAATATAAACCACAAATATATCACTAGTAACAAAATAAAAAAATTTAAAGGAAATAAGTTACACATAGACATTCTGGAAGTGTAAAAAAGAGAATTATACCATTCATGTCTTCTCAATTATGATCATCATCTTGAACTTCATTATGGTATTGCCATTGCTGAGGTATATCTTTTCTAACCCAAGTACTTCATCTTCAATTCTTATCTGACCTGGTTGTATTATTGCATTACCAAAAATACAATCATTTGGAATATCGTAAAAATCTCAAGGAGGGACCTTGATCACAATATTCCATCCTTTCTTTTGTCGATCCTCAATGTAAAAGCATTGTTGTGCTTGAGTAGCCATAATGAATCGATCATCCATATGTGCAGATCTAGAAAAATCTAAAGACGTGAATCCATAATCATCTATGACTAACCCCCTATCACATTTCTCATCAAACCATATGCATTCGAATAACACTATCTTCATGCTTCCACCGTACCTTAGTTCAATAATATCCTCTAATTGGCCATAGTAACACTTTCACATTCTTTTCACGCAATGTCAAAACCTATTTATAAAAAAATTTGATGTTAAAGTCTTGAGTAGAAATAATTTCAAGTCCATATTATAGCATATAAATTACAAACGTACATGTTCATTCAACCAATTGAGAAATTCAAGATGGTGCCTTCTATCAAGAGTGCGAGATGAAAGTCGTGGATAATTCTCCTTAAGAAATTGCACATGCTTTCTACAAATAAATATTACAAATATCATTACAGGACTAACATTGTAGATATCTTTATTAACCATAGGTGTTTAGAGTTAAAGATACCTTTGATACACTTCCATTGAATCAGTGTTGAAGAGAATATATCGATGTGCTTGCTCCAACATTGCCCTAGCAAGCCACTGAACTGTTCCACCACCTATTGCAACTCTATCAAGATTTCTTACTTCACGATTTAACTTAAATTCACCTTTCAAGTAATGTGAACAAAATGTTAAGCATTCTTCTGCCAAATACCCTTCTGTTATACAAGCTTCAGGACAACTCATGTTCTTTACGTATCTTTTCAAGGTTAGCAAGTATCTCTCTATAGGGTACATCCAACGATAATGTATAGGCCCTGCAACACTTGCCTCATACGTCAAATGAATAGGTAGATGCATCATGATTGTGAAAAATGATGGTGGGAATATCCTTTTCAATTCACATAAATACACTGCAATATCACATTCCATTTTGGAAAATTCTTCTCTATCAATAACTTTGGAGCATAGTTTATTGAAATAAGAGCAAAGATTTATGATTGGTCAGCAGATGTTCCTTGGTAGTAAGCCCCTGATTGCAAATGGAAGCAATTGTTGGATTAAGATGTGATAGTCATGACTTTTCAGCCCTATCATCTTCTTGTTGTCCAAGTTGATCTTTTTAGAAATATTTGAAGAATACCTATCTGAAACTTTTACTGAATTTAATACTTTAAAAAAGCATTCCTTCTCAGATATTGATAATTGATAACAAGTAGATGAAAATGATAGTTTACCATTTTCCTTTTCTTCCAGCCAAAGTTCTCTTCGAATACCTATCTCTTACAGATCTAAACATGCTTCAATGTTATCTTTACTCTTTCCTTTTATTTGTAGTATCGTACTCAATATATTTTCACAAACATTTTTTTCGATATGCATCACATCTAAATTATGTCTAATTTCAACATCCTTCTAGTATGGCAATTGAAAGAAGATACTTATCTTTTTCCATGAGTATGGAAATTGCTCTTGTTGATCAATAATAACAACCCCCATTTGATCTTGAGTACGTTTTCTTTTGTGTCTAAACTTTTTACCAAAGCAATTTTTACATCCCTTCAATTGTTCTAACACTTCTGATCCAGTTAGTCTATTTGGTGCAGTTCTTTCTTCTCTACTACCATCAAAATTTCTTGTATCACGACGAAATTGAAGACCTTCATTAAGAAAGCAACGATGAAAGCAATAAGACCCCTTTTTTCCGTGTCTTAGACGCCTGGAATATGTATTTTTGTGACAAACAGGACATGTTAGTTTTCCTTTAGTACTCCACCCAGATAAATCACCATATGCTGGAAAATCATTTATCGTCCACAACATCATAGCATGCATCACAAAGTTACTTTTGGAACATAAATTATATGTTCACACTCCATCCCATAATTATTTCAATTCATCAATAAAATGTTGCAAATATATATCTATGTCTTTTCCAGGAGATCTTTTTCCAAGAAAAAGTAGCTTAATTATGAAATTTTGTTGCTTCATACACAACCAAAGAGGAAGATAATAAGGTATGAGAATAACAGGCCAAATACTGTATGCATTATTCATGTTGCCAAATGAATTAAAACCATTACTGGCAAGGCCAAGTTTAACATTTCGAGAATTAGTTGCAAAGCTTCAAAATTTGTGATCCATTACTTTCCATGCTTGTGTATTTGCTGGATGACATAGCAAACCATCATCTACTCTCTCATCCTTATGCCATGTCATTTCTTTAGCAAGCTTCTCATTCATGAACATCCTTTGCAGTCTTAGAATTAAAGGAAAATGTCTTAACACTTTTGCAGGAACCTTTTTCCTTTTTCCCCTAGATGTAGCCCCATCTTTGTATCTAGGAGCTTGACAATGATCGCATTTCTCTATCTTTAGACTCCTTCCAAAATAGCATGCAATCATTACAACATGTATCAATTTTATTGTAATGAAGGCCAAGCTCCCTAACTACATATTTTACTTCATAATAAGAAGATGGTAAACTTTCACACTTAGCAGGAAGGACATCTTTAAATAGAGATAATGTCTCAGAGAATGACTTATTACTCCAACCATATACAACTTTCATGTGCAACAATTTAATGATAAATGAAAGTTTACTATGTTTTTTATATCCAATGTAAAGAAGTTCATCAGCTTTTTTGAGGAGCTCAAAAAATCTTTTTGCATCCCTATTAATAGGTTCTTCCACATCTTCTATATCATTGATGTTGCTCCCACTACCATGCATTCCAAAAGCATCTTGTAGCAGATCATGAATGTTATCATTTGTGTTTTCAACAGGAGGATCGCTTGCATATTGTTTATGTCTCATCTCTCCATGTTGTATCCAAGTAAAATAATTAGGTATGAAATCCCTAATCATCACATGCTCAAACACCTCGTCAATATTTTCATTATATCTATTGTCACACTTCTTGCAAGGTCAAGGAATGATCCCCTTTGGATAATCTTTCAAACTATTCGTTGCAAATTCAATAAACTTCCTAACACCAGATTGAAATCTTTCACTATAGAATTTATTGACGATGGACTACATCTAGCTTCTATCAGTCAAATAATCCATCTTCCTAAATGCATTTAAAAAATATATTAATATATCTTATTCAATTTAATATATTTTACGTATTCATAGTAAAACATATGAAAACCAGAGGATAAACAAAAATGTGAATCTAAACAATCAACTTTGTTGTCTACTGCAGAATGAAAGCAACTATTAATTTTCTTTTATGGGTTATTTTTAATGATAAATGATAAGATATGTTTCAGTACAAGTTACTTCATTGCAGAGTCAACTAACTTGTGCATAAAATAAAAAGAGATAATAAGATTCTTCATTTTCAAAATGGAATAGGCACATACCTGCAAGTCCCACAATAAAGGATGGGATTTGTGTCACCAAAAGTAAAGGGTAGGAGAGGTAATAACAACTTGCAATTACTAATGGTGATGTAGTGCAAGGCTATTTTAAGGACATGCAATTAAATAGTAAGAAAGGTAGTAGCAAGTTAGGGGCCACCTACCATAGAAACAAAATGTCCAAGCCTATCTCGAAGTATCCAGGTCCCCTAGAGCAAGGGCCCCCACCCTATGACAAGTGAAAAATGAATCAACCCTCGGGGACAAGTTCAATGAAGACCAAATAGTTTTTTCTTTCCGCAACTAAATGGGTCATTTCAGTGAACAGAACAGGTTTAATGCTATACCCTAATTGAGAATCAACATGCCATAGGACTCTAACATTTTTTTGGTTATATTAGACACCAATGGATATTTTAAGTCCCAAGCCCACCAGATTTTCTATCTATTTACATCGATGCAAGATTGGAAAACACACTGTCAACAGAGACACTAATGATTTCAGTGCCCAATGCACTCTCCTTTTATCATCAACAAAATAAGATGGTTTCACCCACCATACGACACTCTGTTCCAAGCCTTGTGAAATTGCAAGAAAAGAAAATAAGAAATATAATTTAACTTATTTGTGGTTCTAATCTAGAAATCCATACTCATGCATTCCCTTTAGTCTTGAGGGATTTTTGTTCTCATAAATTAGATGCATACCTCTATCCAGATTCCACGCTCCAATAAAATATAGAACTAAAAGCAAAAGCACAATATGAAATCATACTCCTCGCCAATGAGCAAGAGCGACCAATTGATCAACATCTCAAAGGAGTTGGAGATAATCATACCAACTGATCAACGACTCGACGTTGAGGAGGTCCACAGCCAACAACCAGAAGTGAACCCCGTGCCACGAAAACTCCTTGCCCTCGTCCTCCTCTGTGCTGTAGTGTCCGCGACAAGAGGTATCACTATCCTCATTCGATGCCTTGGCCACAGCTAAGTGATGGGAGAGAGGCGATCGTTGTACTCCTAGCCCCAGTAGTACTCCTCGTCGTTGTTGCAGATGGGTGACCTCCAAGAGTCAATGAAGATGGAGCCGAACCCTTCGTCATTATCGCAACCGGGAGACCTCCAAGAGTCGATGAAGATGGAGCCGAACCCTTTGATGCACGCACTATGTAAGGGGAGAGGAGGCAATGTTTGGTTGGAGTGGGAAAGAGGCCCTTTGATTCATTATCGTGGGAGGGAATGACAGCTGCGAATTTGAAAGGTGGGAGACATCCGCGCCCAGGAGAATGAAAACCTATGCCTAAATTGATTTTATGTTTTCTTTTTGAAATTGGGAATTGATTTTATGTTTAAAAAAAATTGTGACCAAATTTGAGAGACAACCAATCCGTGTCCCTAAATTGGTTTTTCTTTTTGAGACCATTTTTACCCACCTCATATTTGGTTTCCATAATAAAATCCATCCTCAAAATGTGGTTACAAAAAGTGTATTTTGTTGTAGTGCCACCAACTGCAGAGGGGGTTGGGCCTAGTTGAGCCCAGCCGTAATCTGTTCCAGTTTTCCGTTTCCGCTTTGGATGCGTTGTCTTACTGCTTTAGTGAGTATTTCTTTTTTAGTACATTTGGAACCTGTAATGTTGCTATACGTCTTTCTGTTTCTATTGTGATGGCTGGTTAGTAAACTCTGTTTTCGCCTGTGGCCCATGTTTACTTGAGACTACTATTATGTTTGCTATCTTTAACTAATGCTTAGCTATATTGCATGTGTGGAATGTTATATGTTTTTGCATTTGGCATATTTCTCGATGGATGACTGAGTCTTGGGATTAGTCAAAGCGAGTCGTTCTTGGGTTCCATGAGGAGCCGGTTTTGGGTCATAACAGATGGGGATCAAATGCGTGACCTAGAGTTCCTACCACTTACAATATGCTATAAATCTCCCATTAAGTTTGTGACTTTAAAAGGATGAATGGGCTATGGAGTCATAATTGGTGTTGGGTTGGGGTTGTAATTGTAAGAGATATGCATAGACCTAGATAAGGGATGAAGTGGTCCTATTATACTACTATTGTGATGTGTTGTTGACTTAAAAGTGTTAGTTGATCCAAGAAAAACCTATCCAACACCAGGTTGTTTGTGGACCCAAGGTTAGTGGGTCATGTCATGATAGACAACTTGTAAGGTGTGGGATTTAAGATAAATGGTTCCAAAGAACCCTAGGAATTGACTCAAATTCAAGGTTTCCTACATTTCCTTTTAGGCTAGCCTCATTGATCTTCTCAAGTTTGATTTGTTGCTCTTCTTTCATCCTATTTAGGACCTGCAACAATTTTTGATTGATGCCATACATTGTCTATTTGAGTTTTTCAGCTGTTTGAGACCTTAATTATTCTTGGTATATGAAACATTTTGCAAATTTGGATTCTTAGTTGATTCTATATTAGAGTTTAGCTCTACAGGTAAACTTTTGAGGACAAGACCATCCGGACCTTTAAAAAGTAAGATGGTATCATCTGTATCTAAGTTCTCAAGAGGCCCTAATTTACCCTTTGTTTTACTCCAGAGAAGTTCAGGTTCAACAGGGATCTCAAAAGCAGATCAATCATTTCCAAGTGAGTTCAAGAAATCAACTGTGTTTGATTTGCAATCAAGTCGAAAAGAAGGTTGATAGAATTGAAATCACACCCATATTATCATCTTTGATATGTAGGTCGAGATGTGAACTCAGAAAATTAAGCTTGATCATAATTTGACTCTCTACTTGCATATAAGGCTCAAAGTTATAATAAGGATCATTCAAATAATTAAGCCAATCACTATTAGGAATATTACTTGTGGAGAAACTATCATAATGAGATCCATTTGAGATGTCATGATTCATATATAAGGTCATGTGAATAATTAATTTGGCTTGAACAACTAACATTATAAGGTGATGCAGTTTGATTGAACTCATAGTTGGATGAGCCTTATGTGATTGAGTCAAAGTTGGGGTTATCATTCCAACCTAATCTTGATGAATCGTAAGAGGTGTGGGGGTTGGATGTCAACATTTGATATCCTAACCCTAAATCAATGTTAAAGTTTTGGGAGAACATAATAGATGGGTTCACAAATTGAGAAGGACCCAGTGAATTTGGATGATCTCCTAGGTAGTTATTATACTCATATGAATTCAAGTTGTAAGGAATAGTTGATCCATAGGGTTCAAATGAGGAGTCATTCACAATGGTACTAATAAATGAGCAATAGTCATATGATGGTTTTGGTTGAGGATTTGTATATTGAGAAGGGGTCAAAGAATTTGGATGATTTCCAAGAAAGTTATTGTGTGGATTTGCCAAAATTGAATTATAAACAACGGGTAATCCATAAGGATCAGGTGAGGAGTCATTTACAACAATACTAATCAATAGGCAATATTCAAACTGAGATTTTGGTTGATTATAGTAAGAATAAACCATTTTCAAGTTTGCACTAAGCAATCAATCAAACAAATCTAGCCTTAATCGGTATGTCACCCTAAGGGACCTAATCCTACTACCTTTGAGAACCAAACTAAATCTTTTTGACCTTTGAATTACTTAGTCGACCAAACAGAAATGACTTGCTTAGACAATCCGCACGGTGATTCACCCAAGCAGTTAAGGTAGTTACCTCACCATCCTATCTTCTCATCGGTGGTTCCAAGTAGGCAAAGCCTCAAGTCGATTCAATCTAAATCTCAAATACTAGGAAAATTATATCTAGGCTAGGGTCACGTCTACTAGATTTTAAAGGCTTAGGATCAAAGTACACGGAATATGATGGGTGTTATAAGGGTAATTACCTTAAAAACATGTGTGGCGAAGAGCCATTAATCAATCAATCAATCAAAGCCCAAAACATGTAGGAATAAGAGTCGTGAAAACACAACAAAATTGCTGCACACAAACCAGAAGATGGGGGATGAGAGGAAGGATGAAGGGGGATAAGAGATTAGGAAGAAAGTAAAGTAAGAAGCCGTTGCAACACAAGCAGCGGACTTGATGGTCCACCAACCACAAAAGGGTGGTGAGGGAGTATAGAACTCAGAGGCTAGGTACAATCACTAGGAATCAGGAATAAAACTCTCTCACCACAAAAAGAGAGAACTAATTCCTATTCCTAATCCTAATCCTAAATGCGATGCTGAGACACCAAGCCTCCATGATCCGCCACGCACGCCCTCTAGAGTCCACCTATGTTGGCCACCACTGATTTCCTCTAGGAAGATCTACCTGCAAGATGCACAAACAAAACAAAAGCAAATGCATCAATAAACTAATATGAAAAAAGCTAAATACAAACAAACTATATGCATGAGTCGAAGTAAAAGTAATCTAGATCTATTAACTCCTTGGCAATGGTGCCAAAAACTGATTGTGAAATGCGCAAGAATGATAAGAGTGTTATTATGCGAGAAAACATGATTGTTTATGTAATTTCTGAGATCTTAAAAGAAATAAGAAATGCGTATAGTGGGAGTCTGAGTCATTCTTAGAGAGGTAAAATTGTCTAAATTATCAATTACTAACCTAGCCTTTTTTTTTTAGTTTTGAGAGATTTTCTCTCTTTTTTTTAGAATTTTAGAATGAGAGATAAGCAATAATCTTAATTTTAGCACTAATCCTAATTGCTAACAAAATTACAATTGCATTAAAATCAAGAAAATAACTAATTAGCTACAAACTATAAGAATGTGATAAAGTAAACTCTAAACTAATGAGAAAAAAGCAATTAACAAAGTAATTTTTTTTTAAGCAAAATAATATCAAGATTACAACCAGAGAAAGAGAATAAAAAAAAGGAAAAACAAGAAAATAATGAATAGGTCAAGGGGGAAGCTCTCAGTGCGATGGTAACAAGAAAAAGCATGACAGAAGTGCTACAGTGGAGAAGAGGCAAAGTTTTGCCAACGGTTCTCTATGCTCAGGGGAGAGAGAGAGAGAGAGGGGGCAGAAAAATAATAATAAGAGATGAATGAATGGAGAGGGATCTTAGGAGGTATTTATAGTCCCTTGAATCTCAAAAATATTCGGATTTGCGCTAATTTCATGCGTCAATTATTTAGCAAGTTGGAATAGGCCCAGGGGCTCAATCCTAGTAGGAATAGGCTAATTAACCTTAATTTTCACTTAGAAAAGGAGTGGGGTTGTCACAATAACATTTTTGGGCCATTTCCTCTTTTTCTTCGATTCCTCTCGCCGACGCGTGGAAATCGCAGCCCAAGTGCATGCTGCAAATCCACGTGAGCCTTTCTCTCCTCATGCCTACGTTGTGCACCGAGTTAATGTACAGTTGACCTTCGGCACCCTACCCCTAGGCATTGCAAGAATCAACTCATTTGACCTAGCGTGACATGTGTTATCATTTTTTTCCCCTTCTCTTTTCTTTATTTCTTTTGCATTATTTTGCACAAGTATCTTTTTTATTTCTTTATTCACTACTACCATTTTTGTCTTATGCTTTTTCATTTAAAATTAATATTAGATATGTTTTTCTCTCTTTTTTTATTTCCTACCTCAAAATCAAAGAAATTAAATTATTTCTTATTTGCAACACATAGCAAAAATATAAAATAAAAGCCAAAAGGTACCCATAAAATAGTGAAAAATAGGCAAAAACATTTTACAAAAATTATGATGCAATTAGGCATACAAAATCAAAAGAAGGGGATATAG
Source organism: Thalassia testudinum (assembly GCA_037157565.1). Lineage (NCBI taxonomy): Eukaryota > Viridiplantae > Streptophyta > Magnoliopsida > Alismatales > Hydrocharitaceae > Thalassia > Thalassia testudinum. Next base: position 63,881,717 of record JAZHRO010000039.1, read on the forward strand.
AGAAGGATGAAGGGGATAAAGATTAGAAAGAAAGTAGAGTAAGAAGTCATAACAAATAAGTTGCGGACTCGATGACCCACTAACCACAAAATGGGGGAGAGAGAGGGATAGAGAGTCTAGAGGCACATTGGCATGCACAAGGACTTTCTCATATTCACGATTCACTACTCGCCTAGCTTCCTAGGCCCTCAAATCGGTACCTTTAATTATTCTTTGTTGGGAGAGTTAGGAAATTGTTGTAAGATTTTATTTTCATCTTACACCTGTGCTAAATTGTTTATTGTTTCATATCTTTTAATTGAGCTGAGGTAACTTGTTAATTATCTCGTGTTAATGAAATTAATTTCCTCAAGGTGAGGGAATCAAGTTTAAAAACTCTAAGTTTGGAGACTTTGGTATTAAAGTACGCGAGATGGGAAACAACTATACATCCTGCATATTATTTTTGTGGTTTGACTTTCATAATTCTTGTGCAATTATTTTTTATTTCACACTATTCATCTCCCCTTCTAGTGTATGCTTGCATTTTTTAGATCCTACATATGTCTCGTTGGGGGGCATACCTTTTTCACCTTTTGGGGGATTAAATCAAACAATTAGTAGAACACATTCAAGTGGGGGACTATCCTTAAGCCAAAAGCAAATGGTGTGAAAGTGTTCAAGATTGGCTAATAGTTGAGCCTTAGTTGTGACAAGGCAAGATTATGGAAGCACAAAAATGAAACATTAAAAGGATTGAATGGGATTCTAAGTCCATGCTCAATTGCATACTTATAGCTAATAAAGTTATTATCCTATTATCCCACCCAAGCAAGTAACGTCTCAAGCTGTCACCTGGGTAGGAATATCTAATAAGAAAAAATTGCCTAAGTTTTGCTTATGGAGGAGCCTCCCTATCTCCCCATTAACGCACTTACTATTATTGCTTGACAGCTAAGTTTGCAAGCGAACCCCTGTCAAAGTACTTCTAGTAGAATCATTACCTCATTCAAGTGGCTATTGGAATCAAGCGGCTCGAGTGCTTTTCCACCTCGTGGTAAAAAGCATTGACTCGCCTCAACTACCCCTATTTATATCCCTAGAAAAAGGTGAAAGGGCATGGTTTCATCACCCAAAGATGTCATTGTTAGCAATTGATGCTAGTGTCAAACATGTCAGCTACCTACTAATGGGAGAATGAATGTGAAAAGTTATAATGCCTCTACCATGTAGCATGATGCGATGTGATGTCAAAACTCACAACCTCTTAAGCAAAATGAGGGAGCCTTCAACATGGGCATGTGATCTTGGTTGAAACCCAAGCAGATAACAAACAACTAGTCCAAACCAAATAGTAGAGGGTTTGAACCTCAATAGATAAAAGGCAGTTGATCAAATGCTAAGCACTACACTCTAAAGCAACCACTTGCTTGAAGGACTCGTAGGAAGGCTGTTGGGGGCAAGGAGGGTATCCCAAGTGGAAAAACCCTAGAAAAAAGAAGATATCCCCTAGAAAAATAAAGTATGGAACAAATAAGAGATAGTCACTTAGTCGGGTAGCTCAGATTGAGCGAGTGGGGCAACTGATGAGAGAGGAAAACTTAACCTCGCAAAATAGGCTTAAGAGGCCCATAAACTCGTCATAATGGGACCAAGCCCAAGAGGCTGCTAAACACACAAGCCCAAATGACCTTTGCACAAATTCGACTAAGGATGCAGCAAGGAATTCTGGTGGGTTGATTTGCCAAGATCTAACCTGACAAGGCTTTGGTAGACTCTTGAAGATCTACCTAGGTGACTTGGTAAAACCCTAGGCAAACTACTCAACAAAGGTCCTGGTCAGGGGCATCTGATACCTTTGGTAACGAGTAATCATCTGTTGAAAGGTGAGCCGTTATAGGAGATTACAACGGTTACAAAGAACATGATCCTTGTGACCAGATCTTTTGAGATTTATACAATAGGCCAAATAAGGAAAGCTTAGGTGGCAAGCAGTTGAGAAGAAAACATTATAGAAGATATGGTCAATAAGCAACATCATTATAGAATCCTAAAATAATTATAGAGCTTGTATTCATATAATCAGGAAAGTAGAATCCTGATGAAATAACTATTAGTTGTCCACAAGTAAAGAGGATCATGGGCATTAAATTGGGCATTCAGCCTACCTCTAGTTATTAATTACTACTAAGAGGGAACTATTGAGGGTTAGATCCCCTCCCCATAAGTCCTTGTAGTGGAACTTGTTGGACGAATGATTTGTCCGGGCCATTATGAAAGGTGAAAAATAGTTGTTTAAAACTTTGATTTGAGAAATGACTTGATGCCTGAAAAATTGAATAATGAAGAACCAAGTAGACAACCTAATCTGAAGAAGTATTTTCTTTTCATTCTAGGATCCCCACGAGTTTTGAGGTTTTACCTTCACATGTAACGTAGCACAACACGCTATGTGTTGTGCTTCCTACTATAAGTCCAAATGTGGAGAGATTCCTTAGCAGGTTGATGAGGCCCTTTGTTTCCAAAAACACCCAATCCATGCAAGTCAACAACCTTTCTGCAAATCTAGGAGGCAACCCTCACTCTTCCTCCAAGAAAATTAGCCACAGAGATCACCAATGTCCCTGACCAACACAATCTGGACGTCCGATAGCCTTACTAGAAGTTTGATGACTCTCCTCAATGTCTCTTAGGAGTGCTGGGCATCCATCCTATGAAGGAAAGAAGAAGTTGACAGTGCTTGTTACGACCCAATCCAACTCCACATGGAAATCGAGTAGGATCGTGTCTTTATCCTAAGACCCGGTCGTCCAACAAGAAAAAAACCAAAACCAAAGCATTATCACACATGCATTATAGCTAAACAGAATATTTAAACAACGGAAAGAAACAATTAAGTCCATGCACTGGCATTCACTCCAAAAGATGGAACCAACATACTGATATAGCCATCACAACAAATAGAAAGAGCAAGAGCAACTGATAAAAAGAACTAGTGGTTCTGAGACCAAAACTACTCACTACTTTAGGGGAAAAAAAGGCGTGCTATGGCAGAACAAAAAACAGAAATAGCTAAAGCTGGGCTCAGTTGGGCCCAGCTCCCTCTGCAGCTGGTGCGACTGACTGATCACTCCCCTATACTGAGTACAAGTAAAAGATGTCAGCGAAAAGCTAAGTAGAGTAGCAGGTGTACAATGAACGAAAACAACAAAATTGATTGAAAAGAAAGAGAGACAAAACTGCAGGCATTTAGTATGTTTTATATATGTCCGTTAGCTACTTGTTATTTGGGTACAAGGCATTCTAGCATAGGATCATGCTTCCCTTCATTCACATGTTCCCTAGCGGAACAATCTCGTTGCGGTATCCTCTCAATGCAGGACACACATGTGGCACTCTCATGGCTGAGAGAGTACCCCGTGCCCGTTCTACACATGGTCTACCACCTCAGGGTCACGATCGTAGCATAGCAGGGACTTCGGCACATGTGATAAAGGCATAGGGGGCTACCCCGCACTAACACGCGATCAGTCATTTTCGCTAACAGGTGCACACTAACAGCGTGGCACAAAACAACTTAGGGGTCATACCCCTCAACCAGTTTGTGCACCCTCGCTTGACTATCCCGATTGGCTTCACATGGGGCCAATAGGAGTTGGTGCGGGAGGGCCGTTCCTATACTAGGTCCCTACCTAGATAGGTCAGCTCCCTCCCCACACAACGAGGCAATCAGCTCTCCTCAATGCATGTGTGCTCAAGGGCTAGCTCATCCCCATGAAAGTATCAAAATGCTAGTACCCATTGGTTGGTTGCGACGCTACATTCCTATTCTCATCCCATCGTTAATCTCCAAGATTTACATTTCATACTTTGGCTACTAACTATATTGGAGCATTCTTAGCACCACATTTTAATTTCATAAGAGCATCTCTTTCCTTCCTTAGGTTTCAGGAGTACTCCTAATTTTATTCCTTACAAAACATTTCCCAAGGGTCCTTTGGTGGGATTCATTGTCAAAACAAAAGAATTATTGCTAAGTATAGAGTGTGAAATTTAGCCAAATATGATTAATACATACAATACTACAATCAATAAGAAAAATATGTAAGTTTATCATTCTCTATGAATGACTTTACAAAAAAGCCAACAGAAGTGTTCAATCAAACTACAAGATTAAATAGGGCATCCTATGTAGATTTAACATTTTCTAGGAAATATCATTGCTACAAGACCCAAGGGGGGAGGCATTCAATCCAACAAAAAAAAATGGTTAGCAACGTCAGTACCACATTTGTACAAGAATTAAAAGGATAAAATTTTGCTCTTTAAAAAAAAATGTCACTAGAGAACGATGATTTGAGTCTATATTTTAAGTTTAGTAAGTAAAGGGGAGGAGACCACTCTACCTAGGTTTTCCACAAGATATAAGGGCACACTAGGTCTACTCAATGCTCCGGTTGGTGCATGGGAACCTCCATGGACAACGAGTCACTGCCAGGTGGAGCACCTACGTTAAAATCAAGGGTCAAATCAGGCATTAGGTGCCTTGATAGAATTTTTCAACAAGCAAAATGTGCACTAATGGTGCCAATAAGGGTGTCAAAACATAGGGAATTTAAAGGGCTCTCCAATGGGTCCTTACTAGCACGAATCAAAGCTTGTCTAGCCACTAAACTGACCAAATGAAAGGGGTTGGTTCATGTGAACCAGGCTAGACTAGCTTGATTTGGGATAGATCAGTTGAATCTCACGAGACAATGTACCTCGTACTCTGCGAGACCTGCACTGGCTCACCTTTCTCATGCACCTTGAAATGACCCTATCTAGGGGCCATTTAGGTTATTCCTAAACTTTCGGGGGGGGCTTAATGCAATTTAAAACCCCCCGAATCATGTGCTAGGACTTCGTGTGGGGGAAAAACTTCCGTGGGGGACCTAACGCACAATTTTCCCCATCTAAAACCCTATCCAATCCCACCCAAAAATCCTATGCAACCTCATTCCCCCCCACCCAATCAACCCCTTGGGCGGCATGCCCTAACCCAAGTTCCCCCCCCCCCCCCCCCCCCCTTTGTTTCCACCTCTAAAGTAAGAGAGGGAGTGGGAGAGAGCTCATGAAGGGAGGAGGGTCGGTGGCGCATGGGCGCAGGGATGAGGCCGCGGTTGTGGGCAATGCACAGGTACAGGTGCAGGGCAGAGGTCGTAGGCTGCACAGCGACAAAGCGCGTACGGCTGAACGACGCTACAGGTGTGCTGCTACGCGAGGGTGAAACCGTGGCACCTCGCTGTGGAGCCGGTGGGGTAGGTGAAGCTCCGGTTGCGGTGGGTTACATGGGCATCGCATGAGGCCAAGGTCTTGCTGTGTGAGGCTGAGGTCGCGTTGCAGGCATCCCTGTGTGGGAAGGGAGCAGGTCTGCTAGTCGAGAACATAGAGGATACCCTTTTTAGATGTCTGGGTGGGGTGACAAATGTCTGGAGTGGGTCCAGGATGACCGAGGCATCCATTGGACATCTAAAGAGAAGAGCTGGGGCTTTGCGCTGTTTAAGACATCTGGGAAGTGTCCCAGACGTCTGATTTGAGCGACATGTGCTCCCTAAAATCAGTGGGTGGTCGGTTCAACCTACTTGAGACAACCCAACCCAGCTCAAGTGAACCAGGGAGGGTTTCTAGGCCGGTTCAAGGCCCAATCAGGGTCAGAATCGCGCAACCAAGGTATCGTTGGAAAGCTTTCAAATTTTCCTACATTTTAGAGTCATTTCTACACTATTTTGAATTAAATTTTGTTTACTAAAATGTCGGTCAACATATAGGATGTCTCTTTTGACCAATAATTTGGTGTAGGCTCCAAATCCGTGGCACGTATAGGACCCATAGAAGTGTCGGGATTCACCGCTCATGCCCCTATACCTCCCGTACCCCTAAGTAGAGTGGTCTTCTTGTTCCAATGTGTTTAGTTCCATGTTTGAATGCATGTCACGAGTAGCTACTTAGTGAATTATCAAGATTCTACAAATGTGTTTAGTGCATGAAATCGATAACTGCTTGTTTTAGAGACAGTCACATGCCTTAACTCTTAAATTATGAGTTTTATACTTGTTATATATATGAAGGCTGATAAATACTTGTTGTGAGAGAACGATAATCCTAACAGTTGAAATAAATGCTTTTACTGTATGCATTTGGTTGTTAATTCTCATGTTTGGAATCTAAATATGAATGGTGATGCATGTCAATTCGTGGTATGTGAACCAAAAGAAAAGGAATTATAAACGAATCTTATGGTGAACTAGAAGAATAAATTATCTGCTACAGTACGAGCTTGAATAATGATGGAATAACTTGCCTACAGTATGGTATGACTGTTGCTTGGACTCTAGTTTAGGGGCGAGTTGGCCCTCGTGTACATACATACCGAGGAGAGGTATTCACCCCTTGTGAAGGGAAAGAGCTAGTCTTTCCTTGGGTTGGGACACAGGGTAGGAATGGCCTCCTTACATCGACTCCTATTAGGCCCACAGGGCCAATCGGGATAGTTGGGCGAGGGTACGTAGATTGGTGAGGGGAGTGACCCCTATTCTATTCTGTGTGGTACTGTAAAGACCCGTACTGTTCTGAGTCTTTTAAGACATCTGGACTGTCGGTCAGACGTCTGGACACCTTCCCAGATGTCTGGAAATCAAAATTTTTGGGTACGAGCTTCGCGTCTGCACGCGGGCTGTGTTTCGACAGTACCCTCTCTTTTTCTTCCCTTCTTTTCTCTCCCCCCTCCTCCAGAGAACCCTAACACGCCCTCTTTATAACCCCCTTCCTCCTCTCTCGTTCTCCCCACTCCAGCCACCTTCTTCTCTTCCTCTCCACCCCAGCGAGAGAGCTAGCACGAGCGAGAGAGTGCGAGAGCGGCGACGAGGAGGAGCGGCGTGAGGAGAGGAGGAGGAGTTGAGCTCGTGAGCTTGTGTAGGAGCACACCGAAGGGCGCACGGCCAGAGCAGTGCGTGCGGGAGGAGGAGGAGTGCGTCGGGGGAGTCATCCTTGACACTACTGCAATCGAGGCTACAGGTGAGGAGGCGAGCCGTTGCCGCGCACGTGGCGAGAGAGAGCGGGAGCAGGTTCTGGTTCTGGGTTTTTCCTAGAATCAGACATCTGGAGTGACATCCAGACAACGGAGCGGACATCTGGAGGCGATTCCAGATGTCTGAGGAGAGATCTTCGTGAAGGTACATTCCCTTTGCAGATACGGCCATGCAGGCCGCTTCGCAGCTACACTTTGCATGGCTATTTTGAGAGGATTTCGCTGTTGCGTGCGGGATTTGCTTCGGGAAGGCGCGGGGCATGACCTCCCACGCATTTCAGACGTCTGGGAGGCTTACCAGACGGCTGGAAGCACTTCCAGATGTTCGGAGAGGAGGTTGGACGTCTGGAGCCAGGTCCAGACAGTCCAAAAGAGATCTTAGACATCTGAAGTCGACGTAGAGCCTGAGGTGCCTCTCTGGACACTTTTAAGACGTCTGGACATTGTGCCAGATGTCTGATTTGAGTCAGTAACCCTATTTTTGACCCATTTAGGGTCCGTTTGAAGTCCATTTTACACAAACAAGATACCGGTGTTTTCCTTGCAAGTTCCTCTACTTGTTAGAAGGCTTTCTATACTGTTCTGAATGTTCCTTTGTGATTGCTCCTTGTTATAGGACTTCGTTCCATTGTGGGTTCGGGGCTTGCTGAGGCACGTGAGCCTACCGTTCGAGCCCCCAATACTCCTAGGTTGATTGGTAGAGTGGCCTCCCTTAATTTAATTATAAACCTGAATGCTTGTGTGGAATGAATGATTAGAACCTAGGATATGACATGAATCCTAGGATGAGAAGTACTTGAAATATCTGTATGTGTGATTAAATTGCAGTCTTGAATGAGTAGTTAGAAATGTTAATAACTGCCTGTTAATGAACCAAAGCTGCCTGTGAAATATGAAATTTCCTGTGCTAGTTAGACAATTATATTTGACCTTACCTGTTGCATAAATAAAATGATAGAAATACAAGCTGCATGTGTATAAACTGAGAATGAAAATGTGAATGATAGAAATACAAGCTGAATGTGTATAACCTGAGAATGGAAATGTGAATGATAGAAATACAAGCTGCATGTGTATAACCTGAGAATTGAAATGTGAATGATAGAAATACAAGCTGCATGTGTATAACCTGAGAATGGAAATGCCAATGATAGAAATACGAGCAGCATGTGTTACGAACGCGTGCCCCAGACGTCTTTTAAGACGTCTGGGAGGTGGCCCAGACGTCGTACCAGACGTCTGGGATCACTTCCAGACGTCTTACCAGACATCTGGGATCATTTCCAGACGTCTGAAAATCGGTTATTTTCGACACGCGCGGGTCGTCTGCGCGCCTGAGCGCGCAGACCGCATATTCGCTCCTGCGGCTGCAGATTCTCGCCACTGCAGTCTCTCTCTCTCCTCCTCGCGCGGCCTTAAAAGGCCACGCGCTCTCTCCCGTCGCCTCCACCCCTTTCCTCTTCTCCTTCCAGTGCGCGAGAGCGGGCACGGGGTTGCTGCGGCGGCGACGGCCGCAGTGAGCGCGGATGGGGTGCTGCATGCGAGAGCGGCGCTCAGCCGTGAGGGCGAGCTCGCCGGGGCTGCCAGGGCCGGCCGGCGGGGAGCGAAGCGGGCGCAGAACGATGCGGGAGGCCTGCTGCAGCTCGAGCAGTAGGCGAACGAGGGGCGACGAGGGCAGCGTCGCAAGCGGAGGGCGAGTTGCGCCCTGGTTCTGGAAAAATTTCCAGAATCAGACGTCTATGCTGATAGCCAGACGGCGGGGTCAATGTCTGGAAGACTGTCCATACGTCTGAAAGGTGAGTTTTCCGTCTTCTCCTTCCTTCCTGTCGACCGACCGTACTGAGGGAGAGAGATGGGTGTGCGCAGGCTCGGTGATTCGCCATCCAACGCGAATCAGACGTCTGGCTGTAGTACCAGGCGGCGGGAGCGACCTCCAGACGTCCGGGGTGACCATCGGACGTCTGGGAGCTAGGACAGACTTCCCCGCAGACTTTTGGACGTCTAGGAAACCACGCTGAACAAGCTAATTCTCTGATCCACTTTTTAAGACGTCTGGAAGAAGTTCCAGACGTCTGATTTTGCACAGTGTCGTCGTTTTCGACCCGTTGAGGGCCCGTTCGGGTTCCATTTTCCACGTTTCAAGTTGCGTTCTTTCCGGAATTAAATCCTCTACCCGTCTACAGTAGCTATACACTGTTTTGAGACACTCCTTATGTTTGATCCTTGTGATAGGACCTCGTTCCGTTGCAGTCTTGGGGGTCGCGGAGGCACGCGAGATTCCCGATCACGCCCCCATTACTCCCGTCGTACCTGGTAGAGTGGCTTTAAGTATAATCTGTTACATTATGAAACCATAAATAGAACCTAGGACATTGCATGAATCCTAGGAATGAGAAATAGATTGAATGATAGATTCCTAGGGTGTTGCATGAATCCTAGGGCTGGAAAACTAGATTGTATGATAGATCCTAGGATATGGCATGAATCATAGGAAGGGAAAACTAGTGGAATGTATGAATACTGCAGTTTTGGAAAATGTGGAAAGGAAATAATAGCTGCTTGTGAATTAAATTAACAGCTGCCTGTTATGAATAAATGAACATGATTAAGAATATGGGATGTATGAACGTGAAACTGGAATGGTGAAACTGGAATGTTCTGAGTTAAAGAGCTGGAACCCTACGGGGAATTAGGAGTAGAACTCCTGGAAAGTGAATGGAATAGAATTGGGGAAGTGAGCTGGCCCTTGAGTACGGAGTACCAAGGAGAGCAACTATCCCCCTGTTTAGTGCAGAGCGGAGTCAGCTGCCCTAGGGACCCGGGGTTAGGACTGGCCACTCTGTACCGACTTGCTGGCCCTCGTGTATGTAGTACCGAGGAGAGCTACTAGTGTAGGGAGGTACTAGCTACCCCACGGGCCCCGGGGTTCTGCTAGCCTCCCACACCGACTTGTTAGGCCCGCTGGGGCAAACCAGGGTAGTTAGGCGAGGGTGCGCGGACTGTGGAGGGGCAAGGCCCCAGTTTGGTTACTGTGGAGGGGTTGGACCCCTGTTACTGAGAGGGCTCTGCCCTGGACTGGTTCCGTGCTGTGCTTTGGGCGCACCCGTTAACGGAAACGACTGACCGCGTGCCAGTACGGGTTAGCTACCTGTTCGTTTATCGCGCGTGCCGTAGTCACCGTTACGTCTGTCAGTGACCTTGGGGTGGTTGACTGAGGGTAGGATCACCACGGGGGACTCTCCCGGCCAGGAGGGCACCACGTGCTACTTCTACTGTTCGTCGCGCCTTTGTGCGGTTTGTTAAAAGATAATATCGCGTTGTAGTATAGCCGCTAAAGCGTTCAAAACAAATAAAGATTTTTATTACTCGAAAATCGGAGTATCCGAGGTCGAACACAGGGAGCAAATGGAATTTACTACTGGTCAAAATGTAATTGAACACTCTAATTTACTCAAAATATCAATCCAAATGTGAATGTATGCAATTAAAAGTTATTAGGATAAAAATATGAAATTGGACGTCTGATCACAAGATCGGACGTCTTAAAAGTGTTTCTCCTTTTCTTCTTCTTCTGCAGTCTCTCATTTTCTTCTTCGTTTCGTTCTCTCTGCTTTCTTTCTTGTCTTGCGAAGCCTTCTTCTTCTTCTTTTGATCTTCTAATCTTTTCTTTGCCTCTCTTCTTCTCTGTGTCTTGCTCTTTCTTCTTCTGCTTTCCTTCTTCTCGTGCGAAGGCTTCTTTCTTTCTTCTTCTCTGTCTTTGCTCCTTACTTCTTCTCTTCTTCGCCTCGCCTTTCCTTCTTCTTCTTCTGTAGCGGCCAAGTCCTTCTCCTGCGTTCAGCCTGGCCTGCACAGGAGCAAAACCTTACCCTTCTCCCTCTACCCACGCGTCCCTCTCTCTCAAGCAATTCACTCTGACCTGCTCTCCCAGAGCCACAAGCATTATCGGGTCGGATCGTACCCGGGACCAGGCGCACCCGAAGGTGGTGTGATGCGCGAGGAGTGCGTAGGTCTAGGTCGGGTGGGATCCACCAAGTCCGCGTGGTGAGGCCGCGGACGAGGCGGGTGGGGTCAGTGAGGGACCTCACCCCTGTGCTTACTGAGGCGATAAGAATATATCACAAAAGAAATTTATAGTGTACCTGAGGTTTGTAATCCCACGATGTGGGACTAAAGGTTTCGGCCTTCCCTCACGCGCGCCCGCAGACTCTCGTGTGCAATCGCCCACACTGAAGGCCCTGCTGGTGCTCCTTGCTGAACTCAGTCACCTTGTGACACTTGCGAGAGCCTGCTGCACCTGCCGCCTGGGAAGCCTGACGCCTGCTGCTACTCCAAGCTTCCTGCTGCTTCGGCTGTTAATGGCGGCCGGGGCGTTCACCTGAGATTCCACAGAACGGCCTATTGGCCCAATCAGAACAGCTGGAAACCTTCGCCGTAGCACGGCGAAGGCGGTGGGTGATGCTGCAGGTTGCCAGTCGGCCTAGCCGTGCGCGCCTAGGTCAACCTGTGGCCGGAGATGGTGGGTTGTTCGGGGGGTGGTTATGGAGGTCTGGAGTGGCAGTTGTGGGGTGGAGCGAGTTCCTGGTGGTGAGGCGGAGCTCACGAGGTGGTTGGCGAGCCGTGTGGAGTGGCGGAGTGGTGTGTGCGGCTCGCCGGAGTGCGGTCGGAGATGTGGAAGATGAGGGTGGTCAGCGTCGGTCGAGGGGTAATCAGATGAGATAACAGGGGGAAAAGAGAGAGGATAGGATGGAGAGGAGTTCTAACCTAATTGTAAGGACGAAAGGGGACGGAAGGCGGACAGCAGTACCTGCTGTCGCAGGAGAAGATGACGCCCAGTGGGGGAGAACGGCGGCGACGACGGGGCTGAGGCGACATGCGCTGGTACTGCGCGACGCGGAGGGAGGTCAGGAAGCTAACTCTGCCACTGATTTTGTGGCAGAGCGAAGAGGGAGGGGAGGGGGGCTCGCCGGAGCTAGCTGGGACATTTGGCCGGGCAGGAGGAGAGGAATTGAAGGGGGAAACTCGGCTAAATCAAGCTCAGCCTCTTCGGCCGGAGTTGTGGGTTCTTATATAGGCGCTGGACTTGGTGTGCAGGGCGTGAAGGGCACGTAATTGCCTGAGGTTGGTCGCCGGAGATGGAAAGGAGTTAGGATACCCAAATCTCTCGTGCGTTCGCACGAGAGATTGGGTTCACACCAGGGATTGATATCGGTCTTAAATGGAAGGGAATTCCTCAGAGAATCCTCCTTCCATTTCTGGGAGGGAATCTCTGAGGGATTAGAGAGCAATCCCTCTCCGAACCTCGCCGGAGCTCGGTTCTGCCCTAGCAATGGCGGCAGGACCGGTTTGCAAAGGAGGCGAAGAACCTAGGGGGTTCTCTGCAACGGTATTCAAAAGATAGGGACCAATTTGTGATTTGGGTGTACTAAATTGCAAAGTAGGTCAAGATGACCCCTCCTTAGGTCCAAATTTTGGTACAAACCTAATTTGGACCTAAGGAATCCAATGGAGAAGTTATATTTCAGGTTTGACCTCGTTTGACTGGATATTTTGCGTAAAAACCTAAATTAGGTTAATTGAAGAGCTAGGACCCTAATCTAGGTCAAACTAGGTTCCAAAGGCCAAATTAAGTGTTCTAAACCCTATAGTATGTTTTTCCATGATTTGTAGAGGGTTTACTTGCTTTTTGTTCTGATCGGAACCTTGTTAATTTAAGCGGGTCTGTTTTAGGGTTACCAAGTGTCATTTAGTTCTTAGATTGCACATGAACCCATTTCTGATTGACTCAACCCACTTTTTATCTCATTTAGACCATTTGACCTATGTTTTGCCTTTGAGAAATCCCTTTTATGTACTGCAATGGTAAAATTGCAGTTTTAACCTTTATTTCATGTTTTCTTCTCAGAGCACTTGTTCCGTCAGTTAGGCCTTCTTCTAGGTTATGTAGGAGCTTTTATCTTCTTTATTGGGTCAAAAAGAGCTAGTTATGGCTCATGATGAGGCTCTCATCATCTACTTTTTGGAAAAGACTGCAATCCAGATCGTTCCCACGAGGACATTCGAGATCAAGTAAAAGATCTGAGGAATAAATGAAATAGTGAGACAATTGAAAGATGTGAATAAAGTAATCGAACATAACAGCTACTGTACACTCTACTGTTGTCTTTAGTTTAGTTGCCACTCTACTCAGCGTTTTGCTGACGTGTTACACTCATTACCTTTTTCAGGACCAGGTGTTGAGCAGCCAGGGTCAGCGGCTGCAGAGGACGCTGGGCCGAGTAGGGTCCAGTAGAGTTACCACGGTTTCTTGTACCTCTTTTTGTTCCGTATAGTAGTTCTTGTTTCCGCTGTGCTTTTCTTTACCTGCAGTTCATATTTAGTTATGAATGTTGTTCTACTGTTGTGGTGGTAGATACTGTAGTAGTTCCTTTCCTTGCTGCTGTACTTTCTTACTGTTAGTTATATTCATGTTGAATGTGGTTTATTTTACTGCTCTTTTGGTTACTTCCTCGTTGGATGACTAGGTCTTGGGATTAGTCGAGTCGGTCCGGTTCTCGTGTCTCGTAGGGACTTGGGAACCGGGTCCCGGTTCCCGAGTCCCTACGAGATACGAGAACCGGACCGACTCGACTAATCCCAAGACCTAGTCGTCCAACGAGGAAGTAACCAAAAGACAGTAAAATAAACCACATTCAGCATGAATATAACTAACAGTAAGAAAGTACAGTAGTAAGGAAAGAAACTACTACAGTAGGTACCACCTCAACAGTAAAACAACATTTATCATTTAACAAAAACTGCAGGTAAAGAAAGTACAGCGGAAACAAAAAATTACTCACTAAAACAGAAACAAAAGAGGTACAAAAGGCTGTGGTAACTCTACTGGACCCTACTCGGCCCAGTGATTAGCCCATAGTTGTGGGCTATTTAAGTATTTAAGTGCCTACACATTAGGTTAATTCTAACATTTATTTAGTATAAATTAGGATGTAAATAGATTAATTCATAGTTTTAATCTAATTACATAATCCATACATTGTATTCATATCTTAAGTGCATTTAGAATTAGCTTAAAATAGCATTCATCTAATTAGATAACCAATTAGGTATATTGTTTTTATTAACATAGAAGTTGAGGGTCTATACATAAATAACCCTAATATTTTAATAATATTTTCTTTATTCGTCTTCTTTCAGAACGGCTGGTTGCCGCTCCAACGCCCTCGTGATGCAGTGAAGGAGCCATTCAAGGGGGAGAGGATACGGTGGATCTGGTCGGCCGCTGATTTCAAATTTGTTCAGGGCACTACAAAAGGAGCACGGAGGCAGCCGAGCTCAGGAGGCCTCCGCCACCGACCCACCACTGTGCAGAGAGAACCTCTCTCTTCCACTCCATACTGCCGGCCTCTACCGTGGCGGCGAGTCTCCACCACCGTGGGCGTGTGGTGTGACAGGCCACACCGCCATCCGGAGCTCGCCTGCATTACCGTGAGCACCTTAGCGTGCAACTCCCTCGCCGTCGTCGCAGACCACCACCACCGAGCTACTGATCAGCCACCCTCTCAGTAACTTAAGACGTCTGGGAAATTTCCCAGACGTCTGAAGTTACCCGCTCACTTCACCGCACACGCCTGAAGTCGCCTGCAGACCCCTTCCCGCACCTGCAGAACCTTCAGCGCACCCACGTCCGTCAACCTTCAGCTCAAACGCGCCTCAACTCTCCAACAGCCACGCCTCTGCTCAACAGCCTGCAGAACCTTCAGCGCACCCACGCCTGCGCCCTCCACCGCTCACCGGCTGCGGACCTACGCACGCCTGCAGATCAGCACAACCGAGCACGCCTCCTCCCGCGCCTGCCGCTTGCAAGCGCCATTCACTCGCGACTGCAGAGTCCTTCGCCCACGCGCCTGTACCCTCCAACAGCGCCTGCAGTCCACGCCGTTCACCACTGCGCCTGCAGAACCGCCAGCAACCGACCTCTGCAGACCCTCTGCCCACGCCAGCTTCCACCGCACACGCCAACCGCCTACAGACCACCGCGTAAGCGCCCTCCTGCAGACCACCGCCCACGCACAACCACGCGCCCTCCTGTAGACCCTCCGCGCACCCACGCACAACCGCCTGCAGACCGCCCAACCGACCACCGCGCACGCCAGCCGCACACGCCAGCCGCAGCAGCCACCCCCGCAGCAGCAGCAGGCGGCGGACTTCACGCCAACAGGCTGCGCAAGCTGCCGGCTACAGCACCTCCGCCGGAGCTCGTCCGGCCACCTCCGACCGCCGCGCGACTCGCCGCCACCACCGATTCGAAGCCCTTGATCCAAGGGACCTCCTCCGAGCTTCCCGCGCCTGACCATCGGCTCCTCGTCGCGCAAGACAACGGGGAAAAATTCCCCTGTTTTGCTACAGTAAACGTTAATTAAAATTTACATTTTCTGCCATTGCCACATTTTAATCATATTCTATTCACTCTGCATTGCGGAAAATATCCTGTAGTTTCTCATAATTGCCATTTCAGCATTGTTTCTTGCTTAAACCTTAATCTAAAGGCAATCTTGGCTTGGTTCTTGTCCAAATTGACTACGAACAAACATTTTTAAGTAGCGCGAATTTTAATACGTTATTGCCTCCCTGTGGATACGACCCGCTCCTCTGCGAGTGTTATTTCTTATTAAAAATTGATTAGTCGATTTTTCCACCACATTAAACTACAAACGACTTAAAAGCGAAAGATCGACCGGTCACCCAGCGTCCTCTGCAGCCGCCGACCCTGGCTGCTCAACACCTGGTCCTGAAAAAGGTAACGAGTGTAACACGTCAGCAAAACGCTGAGTAGAGTGGCAAACTAACTAAAGGCAACAGTAGAGTGTACAGTAGCTGTTAAGTTCTATTACTTCCTTTATTCACATCTTTCAATTTTTCTCACTATTTCATTTATTTCTCAGATCCTTTACTTGATCTCGAATGTCCTCGTGGGAACGATCTTGATTGCAGTCTTTTCCAAAAGTAGAAGTAGCACGTGGTGCTCTCCTGGCCGGGAGAGTCCCCCGTGGTGATCCTACCCTCAGTCAACCACCCCAAGGTCACTGACAGACGTAACGGTGACTACGGCACGCGCGATAAACGCACAGGTAGCTAGCCCGCACTGGCACGCGGTCAGTCGTTTCCGTTAACGGGTGCGCCCAAAGCACAGCACGGAACCAGGGCAGAGCCCTCTCAGTAACAGGGGTCCAACCCCTCCACAGTAACCAAACCGGGGCCTTGCCCCTCCACAGTCCGCGCACCCTCGCCTGACTACCCTGGTTTGCCCTAGTGGGCCTAACAAGTCGGTGAAGGAGGCTAGCAGAACCCCGGGGCCCGTGGGGTAACTAGTACTCTCCTAACACTAGTAGCTCTCCTCGATACTACGTACACGAGGGCCAGCAAGTCGGTACAGAGCGGCCAATCCTAACCCCGGGTCCCTGGGGTGGCTGGCCCCACTCTGCACTAAACAGGTACAGGTACTTCCCTTGGTACTGCGTACCCAAGAGACAGTACAAACAACATCTCAGTTCCATTCCTTTCTCTTTCCAGGAGTTCCACTCCTAATTCCCCGTAGGGTTCCATCCTTTAATCTCAGAACATCTTATGTTTCACTTTCCAGTTTCACGTTCTTACAAACCATGATTTCAGTCATGTTCCTTATTCATAACAGGCAGCTGTTAATTCAATTTACAGGCAGCTTTATATATTCCTTTCCATTTTTCCAAGACTGCAGTAATATACATTCCACTAGTTTTTCCATCCTAGGATTCATGCCATATCCTAGGATCTATCATACAATCTAGTTTTCCGGCCCTAGGATTCATGCAACACCTAGGAGCTATCATTCCATATATTTCTCATTCCTAGGAT
The DNA here is from genome assembly GCA_037157565.1 of Thalassia testudinum. Taxonomy (NCBI): domain Eukaryota; kingdom Viridiplantae; phylum Streptophyta; class Magnoliopsida; order Alismatales; family Hydrocharitaceae; genus Thalassia; species Thalassia testudinum. Next base: position 63,898,656 of record JAZHRO010000039.1, read on the forward strand.
TCATGCAATGCCCTAGGTTCTAGTTATGGTTCCATACTTTAACAGATTTTTATTAATACTTAAAGCCACTCTACCAGGTACAACGGGAGTAATGGGGGCGCGATCGGGAATCCCGCGTGCCTCCGTGACTCTCAAGACTGCAACCGAACGAGGTCCTATCACAAGGATCAAACACAAGGAGTGTCTCAAAACAGTGTATAGCTACTGTAGACGGGTAGAGGAATTAATTCTGAAAAGAACGCAACTCGAATCGCAGAAAACGGAGCCCGAACGGGCCCTAAACGGGTCGAAAAAGACGATACTGTGCAAAATCAGACGTCTAGAACTTCTTCCAGACGTCTTAAAAAGTGGATCAGAGAATTACCTGTTCAGCGTGGTTTCCCAGACGTCCAGAAGTCTGCGGGGACGTCTGGCCTAGATCCCAGACGTCCGATGGTCACCCCGGACATCTGGAGGTCACTCCCGCCGTCTGGTAAAACTTCCAGACGTCTGATTCGCAAAGGATGGCGAATCAGCGAGCCTGCGCATAGCCAACTCCCTCCCTTAGTACGGTCAGTCGACAGGAAGGAAGGAGAAGGCGGTAAACTCACCTTTCAGATGTCTGTAAGGGCTTAAAGACATCTATCTCGCCGTCTGGCTGTAAACCCAGACGTCTGATTCTGGAAATTTTTCCAGAATCAGGGCGCTGCTCGGCCTCCGCTCGCGACGCCGCCCGCGTCGCACCTCGCACGTCTGCTGCTCAGACCGCAGCAGGTCCCTCTCCGCGTCGCTCCGCGCCCCCTGCACCCTCCGCCGGCTGGCCAAGCCGCTCCAGCGAGCTCGCCCTCACGGCAGAGCTCCGCCCTCGCGCGCCGCACCTCCGCGCTCACTGCGGCCGCCGCTGCCGCCCTCGCGTCCGCTCGCTCTCGCGCACAGGAAGGAGAAGAAGGAGGAGGCTGTGGAGACGGGAGGGGAGGCGTGGCCCTTTTAAGGCCGCGCGAGGAGGAGAGAGGGGGTGGCAGGCCGCCTGCAGCTGCAGAGAGAGAGAGGGAAAAAGAGGGAGAGAGAGAAATCGCGGGTCTGCGCGCACAGGCGCGCAGACGACTCTCCCGTGCGAAAATAACTGTTTTCCAGACGTCTGGAAACGATCCCAGACGTCTGTTCAGACGTCTGGATGTGATCCCAGACGTCTTGACCGACGTCTGGGGCACGCATTCGTTACAGGTCGTTACAGCATGTATATAACCTGAGAATGGAAATGTGAATGATAGAAACCTAGTATGGAATGGCATGAGAAATATGAGCATAAACCCTACGAGGAAAATTAGGAGTTGTGCTCCTGGAAATAAATGAATGGATCTGGAAATGTGACGGGAAGTGTGCTGGCCCTTGAGTACGTGGTACCAAGGGAAGCGCATGTTCCCTTTTAGTGTAGAGGGGAGCCTGCCGCCCTTCGAGTTGAGACCCAGGGTGGGTTTGGCCACTCTACATTGACTTCTGTTGGCCCTCGCATACATAGTATCGGGGAGAGCTATTAGTGTAGGGAGGGAGCTACCCACCCCACGGGGCCCAGGGTTAAGCTAGCCAACCTACACCGACTTTTCTTGGCCCTCTGGGCAAACCGGAATAGTAAGACGAGGGTGCGCAGACTGTGGAGGGGTGAGACCCCTGTTTGGTTCTAATGGGCTACACCCCTGTTACTGAGAAGGCTAGGCCTTATACTGTTCCATGCTGTACTTTGAGCGTACTCGCTAGCGGAAATGACTGACCGCGTGCCAGTGCGGGGTAGCTACCCGTGCGCTTATCACGCGTGCCGTAGTCACCGCTATGTCTAGACAGTGACCCCGGGGTGGTTGACTGGGTGTAGGATTATCACGGGAGACTTTCCCTGCCAGGAGAGCACCACGTGTGCCTTCTACTCTTCGAAAAAGAATGCAATCAAGATCGTTCCCACGAGGAACATTCGAGATCAAGAAAAAGATTTAAAAAGATATAAACCAATGGGTGAAAAGAAATAACTTGTAAATTAAAGAATTGGAATAGCTAGTTACCTGTTAGCTTTACTGCTTTAGTTAGTTGGTTGCCACTCTACTCAGCATTCGCTGACTTTGTGTACCCATAACCCTTTTCAGGTCCAGGTGTTGAGCAGCCCGAGTCTACGGCTGCAGAGGGTGCTGGGCCCAATAGAGCCCAGTAGCAGTAGCTTTCTTTTGTAGTACCTTTTTATAGTAATGAATTCAGACTCTTGTACCTTTACCTTCTGTACTTTACGTTCTGTACTTTTACGTTTTTGTACTTTTATGCTCCTGTACCCTATTACTGTTCTACTGTTGTGGTGGTGATATGTACTGTGGCAGCTTTTACTTTCCTTACTGGTGTGCTCTTTTACTGTTAGTTACTTAGCATAGTGAATGTGGTTTACTTTCCTGCTTTTTGGTTATTTCTTGTTGGACGACTGGGTCTTGGGATTAGTCGAGTCAAGCCGGTTTCGGATCCTGTAGGAATTCGGGAATCGGGTTGTAATAGGTACTACTTAGTGTGTACCCATTAGCGGAAATGACTGACTGCGTGCCAGTGCAGGATGGTTTCCTGTGTGTTTATCGCGCGTGCTGTAGTCATCGCTACGTCGCGACCATGACTTCGGGGTGGTAGACCTAGTGTGAGATAAACGGGGGGGTGTTCTCGCGGCCAAGATAGCACCACGTGCCCATCCTACACGCAGGAAAAATTGCAACAAGATCGTTCCATTAGGGAACATGTGAACCAAGAGATAACGAGACCTTTTGTTAGAATTCTCAAAACACAAAACAACTAGTACTTAGATATGGAAACAAAAATATGAATTTGTGTGAAACGTTTACAATTACTTGAAACACTTACTATTTTTAAATTTAAATGCATCAGTTATTTTGCACTTGCCACTCTACTCAACTTTTGCTGATGACTACTACTTATGCTCAGGTCAAGGAGGAGAGAAGCTAGTACCACCAGCTGTAGAGGGTGTTAGGCTAGTCGAGCCCAACATTAGTCCGTTTCCGTTTCTTCTGTAGTTGGACTTTTCCTTCTGCTATCGTGAGTACACTTATTTTGAACCATTCGTTACGTTTCTATTCTCCACTTGGGTTGTGATGGCTGTGTGGAAAGTTTCACTATACTCTTGGATTATTGTTTAAGGTCTTTTCCTTAGTTTTCTACTTTCATTTAAATTCTAGCTATGTTACATGTGTGAATTGCTTGCTGATGAGTGACTACTCATCATAGCTAAAAAGCTAAAGTTAAGATAGAAACTGGGTTAAACAATACCAAATTAACACATAAAAAAGGTTAAGTGTGGGAATCAAAGAAAAATACCTAAAAGATTAATTCGGTGTTAAGATTGCATAACTAGGTCATAAAATAAGATATTTTTGAGAAAAAACGTCAAATGATGATCCAAGTGTTAATTGAACACACAAACAAGTTTAAAAGTCCAAATAAAAAGTATAATTAACTTCTTAAAAGTTTAATTAAGCACATATAAAAACTTAAAGGCATTTGGACATCATTAAGGCCTTGAAACTTAGAATTTACATTTAAGTCTTTTATGCATCACATTTCCCTCTTTAGAAAACTTTCCCGGACCTATTTGTAACCCGTAAGGACTTCTTTGAAAGCCCTTAAGAACCACTCAGTTATTGTTTCCTACCACTCATGGGCCTGCCTATAAATGTTCTACCCCTTCACAGAAGGACCTCCCTGCAATTTTCCCAATAGAAAATCGGCAACTTGGAGCCTAAGCGCGCACACTGTGCGTGCGTAGAACTTGCGGCATTACGACCGTCCACTCTCTCTTGATCCTGATCTGCGACTCGATCTCAATCGAAGCTTCGCGTGAATCGACACGTGTGCTCACCCCAACCCCCAGATCCCATCCTACGGTCAGTTTTCAATTTGGTGGCCTGCGTGCTCCTCTCCTCTCATCCTTGCCGCCGAGGCCCTCGTCGCCTATTTTCACCTGCGCGGTGATCGAGTTAGTGAGGTTGCTACTTAAGCACCTCAATGGTCGTGCGCGCAAAGGATCACTCTCTCCTACCTTCTTAGCGATCATTCCTCCACTCCAGTTTCTCCTCCTCACCAATTCCCTAATTTCACAACCACCAGCTGTGTAATCCCCGACTTCTCTCCCACTCTCCTCGTTGCTAAGGACCACGTAGCACTTGAGGATGACCCAGAAGTCTCACTAGCAGACTTTTCACTCCGCTGGAGATCTTCCTCCTCCATTCTTCCTCCTTAGCCACCGGCTAAGGACCCACATGTCCCATTCTTCCTATTAGAGTAGTTTTAATGTTTTCTAGATTAGCTGTAGTAGTAGATAGATAGATTAGAGTATATTAGAGTAGAATTAGATGTAGAATTAATAGTCGATTTGTTGTTTTGATTAGTTTAGCATTAGGAGTATTTTTAGCATAGCAATTTTCCCCCTCACCTCCTCTGATCATCCCAGATCAAAGGGGAAAAAATTCACCCAATCATTGTTCATTTTGTTCTTCCTCTACATGTTTTCACTTCATTTCTGATTCCCTTGACTTGTATTTCTCAATCCACCCACTCATGAGACCTAATTTCAAATCTGAATAGTCTCCAACTTCAGATCTGCAATTAGCGTCAAAAACCATATTAGGGGCTTCTCACTCTCTCCATCTTGTTCGCAAAAGCCCTTAATCTGAGCTAAAAATGGATTTAGTTTACTCGATTTATTTTGAATTTGGATTGCAAGGATTTTAAACCAATTGAGCTTTGAATGATTTTTGATTGAGTAAACTGAAGAATTTTTATTTGGATTCATTGATTAGCAGGGAATCTGAGATGATTATGAAGTCAGAATTCACCTCAGAAGAGCCATAATTTGATCTGTTTATTTTAAGGATTTCAATGTGTTGAATGCCTTGTAGAGCCAAGGAAGATCAACCATGTTGATTGAGGCTTTATTAAGGATTCTAATCTGAATTATTTTTCTGAGTAATTTGATTTTCTAACCTAAGGAATTCACAATATTCCTTAAGGTTTCAGAGTCCTGGGATTCTAGTTTTTTTGGATTTCTTGTGTTGATCTTAACTCTTTCTACATGCTGTCTATAGAATTAGAAAGAGTTAGATCAATAATTTTTGTGATCTGATTTGTTATTAAACTTGTGACAAGGACCTGGATTTTATGCTGAATATCTGAGCATGTTTTCTTTTATGTGAATTTAAAACCCTTGTCAGAAGTTGATTTAATGATTTTTTATCTTGGTGTTTTTGAATCCCAGCAATTATAGTAAATTGTTGCGGAGCAGCTACATTCCCCTTCTCAATTCCAGCTAAGTATTCCCTGGATCAGCTCTTTTGTAGCCCTGATCAGGTTCTCTTGAATCTGATCTGGGATATAAATGGCTAAATCAGGAGATACAAGTTGAATTTAACTTTGCTCCTACTGCAGACTTAACTTCATTCCAGATAGATTAACTGCAGCAGCAGTTAAGCCATCTGGGATGAAGTTTGGTCTGCAGCAACTGTTGATGATAGTAGCTGTTGGACTGCTAGATTTCCAGCAGCTACTGTGCTGCCAAACTTTACTGCTGCTGTGCTTCTGCTGTTTCAGCAAAAGATTTTTGTCTGGAAGTCTGTGGACAGTAGGTGTAGATCTTAAGTGTTAGATAGCTGACTTGCAATTAAAGGTGTATGGAGTTGTATACAAGCTTTCATACATTGTAATTGCCTTTAAATTCATTTGAATGCTTGTAATCTTGAGTTAAATCCTTTGTCAGCTAATTTTTAGGCCTAACTGTCCAACAAGTAGAATTAAATAAAATCCACAATGATTTATGTGCTTAATGCTTGTATCCTTTCCTATACATTGTGTTGATTCTATTCAAGGCAATTTACTGCCTTTTGAAACACTTTAGGACCCATTTTAGGCCTTAACACACCTTAGAAAGCCTTATAAAGGCCTAGAATGTGTGAACTTTGAAATTAAATAAAAATCATATAAAAAATCTAAAAAAATAAAATAAACTTGTCTGATTAAAGATTAAGTATTTCTTTAAATGCATACCAGGTTTCATGGTAATCTAGACCTTCGACTTGATAGAATTTACCAGTCGACGGTTTTGTATATCATGAAACTTAATAAAAGAAACTACACTTAAAAATACCAAAAATATCTCTTTCCCTCATCTATTTCTTTCCCTCTCTTCTCCTACCTTCATAACAAATCTAAAAACCATAAAAAGTGAAAAAAAGACCTAAAAATACTAAAAATCCTTTGTATAATATGTATATAAGTGTATATATAAACTATATAGTAAGCCTATTTATCTATAATGTAAATTATACATATTTATAATATAAATAACTTATGTATATAGTGTAATATGTAAATTAAATATTTAAGTTAGATTATATTGTATATATCTTAATTATATAACTAATTATTAATTAAACTAATGTATATGTATAAATAAGCTATATAAAGTAGTAAACATTATAAATAACCATATTAAGTTATAATACTGTATATATGTATTTATATGTATATTATAAACATAGTAAACCATGTGCCTTAATTTAATTATACATACAGAATAAATAATTAATTTATTAAGTTAGTAGTTAAGTTATTAGATTAAATTAGAATAAATTAGTAATTTAAGTTATAATTCAAATAACCTATACTGTATATTTGTACTAATATATTTTAAGTAATTTAAGCTAATTTAAGTATATTTATATTATTTATACTATTTAAACTTAATTTACAACTAAAACAGTTTGAAATTATACTAATTAAATGTAAATAAAATAGAAATAAAGCTTGTAAAATACAATAAAAATGTTTATAAAATATTTAAACATGTATACTAACTCAGTATAAGGTCAATTAGATCATATAATAACTAATTTATACATAATTAAAGAATAAAATCTACAATCAATTATGTATAAATTGTATACTTTACCTAATTAATTTATATAGTAAATATAATTAAAATTTCAGATTAATAGTACAATTAAGTAGTATTATGTAAATACTTTATTATCCCATAATTTATTTTTATTTTATAATAAATTATGGCCCTCGAATTGAGGGCCAAAATCGTAAACTTGTGCACAGCCACCTGATTTCCAACGCTGCGTTGGCGCTAGAATTGCGCCACATCGTCAGATGAGGAGTGCTCTCAGCGCTTTATATTATTTTTGTGTTATAGGTAATTCAGTCGTCACGAGCGTCGGGCGCCTGAAACAATTGAACATACCCATATATATTGAGCATATTTAAGCATATTTGAGCATGTTGTGTGGCCAGGGGCCGGATAGTGTGCGAGGGCTTGGTTAAGCCCAAATCTGAGCTGAAAACGTCCTTAAGCAGCCTAATTAAGAAATTAGGACGCGCTTAGTAGAGGTCTGGTCCCACCAGGTCCTCTGGTGCTATGTACCTCTCGAAAGGTGTGCCCGCCAATTAACAAATTTTTGTTAAGTAATAAACGACCCTAATGACTCATTAAGCACAAAAGAGTAAACGAGAAAAGGAAGAAGAAGAAGAGCACGGAGGAGACTTAAGAAGTAATAGAAGAAGAAGACATGTATATATATAATGGATAGCGTATATGTGCATATAAATAAATAAGTATAATATAAATAAATAAGTATACGTATAAGCAGTATAGCTATATGTATGTATATAAATAACTACATGTCATTACTGACAGAATAAAACACTACTAAAGGTAAGATAACTGTTGCTATAGATCCCAGTTTTTTACTTTAGAGTTTGTATATAGTTTTTCTGGGGTCCAGTGACGTTTGTATCTGTCGCTGTAACTTACATATATGTTACTGTATATGTTAGTCTATTAAGTTAAGTTAGTATGATATGTAATATTAGTTAGTAGTGTATATTTATGTAAGTATTAGTAATATAACTTACAAATAGATAGTATAGAATATATCTATGTATTATTTGATGCTTGTTTGTAAATAGATTTTTGTAAGCATTTTCATTGACTCTTTTTGTACATAGTGGAACCCTCAATTCATTCTTTATGGATTCATTCATTCATTCATTATAGACTGTATGTAAAATTAATCATTTTTGGAATTAAAGAATAATCTTGGATTTAGAGAGTGATATATATTAATAACTGTCTTCCAGTGAACGACCTGGAATAAACCAGTAAAAATTATGTAATTAAATAAGATTGACGCGATAACGGTTTATATTTGTGACACATACTACGACAATGACATATATATGTTTTTTATACAAACCATTTTTCCAGCAATCGATTACTTGCCATTGTGATATTAATTCTCGTTAGACGACTGGGTCTTGGGTTAGTCGAGGCACCCCAACCCTAGGATCCACGTGGAGTCAGGTTTGAGCCGTAACACACACCAAGCGCGCTTGCCGAGGCATGCCTCCCTTCTGTCCCTTAGAGCGGGCAACAAGAGAAAAGGGAAGGAAGGGAAGCACGAGAGAAGGAAGTGGGGCCACGCTTGCCCCTCCTCATGTGATATGCAGGAGCAAAAACGAGGGGGAGTGCCCTCTCCTTCCTCTTGATTCCTCAGCCATACACACTCCTCCCCACTCCCTCTCGATTGGCAGCCAAGGCGAGATAAGAAATGAGGGGCACGAGAAAAATGCCCCCCTCTTCTGTATGTGCTCCTTTCCCTGCCCCACTCCCTCTCTGTAGTGATAAGGCAACAACGATGGGGAGCATGCCTCCCCACTCCTTTCCTCCTCTCTTCTCAGCTCACAAGGCACTGCCGAGGGTGTGTGGGGGTGCGAAAATCAAGGGCCAAAAATGGAGGAGTGAGATATAAATAGTGGGGCATGAGGTAGAGTTAGGGTTCGTTAGGATCGAGTGGGCCACGCAAAATTTGCAGAAAAGATCCATGAAATCCGTTCTTTCGTATGGGGTTCATTGAGTAAGAGTTAGGGGCATAAAATTTTCAGGAAACACCTCGAACATCTAAAAAACTCGCAGGGGCCCCTAGGAAGGGTCATTTCAATGCTTCTTCCTGCTCCTCTCTCTCTCCCTCTCTCTCGATGAAGGAATGTTTCACAAAAGTATTAGTCAAGGCTTCGAGCCTTGCCTTAGAAGATATAAATAGGAAATCACCTTAATCCTAATTTAGTCAATTGAATTTTAGTACTTGAATTGCATTTAATTTATATCCAATGCTTTTGGATCAAAACTAGACCCTTTTGGCTAATTGAATTTTAAAAGCAAAATACTATTTAACTTTTTTAGTAAAAAACTCACCAAAATTATTATTATGTTTATCACGCCAACAATGAATCATTTAGATTTTGTGATTTATGGTACCATGCCTCCTTGAAGAATTCTTAATACCAGTGAAACCTTCACACTAGAAGAGAATATAACTTCGATGTCTAATCTCATCGTACCGCTATCATCCTTATCATGAGTTCTATTATTTATGATATCTCTTTATATCATTGGGATGAAAATAAAGACCGACACTTTTCCCAAAGGACCATCTTCTTTCTCATGCTTGAGTTTGATTAAAACTTTGTGACAATATGTGAAATTGACTTATCCAAATATACTCAAGTGAATTCTTTCCTTCAATCCGCCATATACACCTACGAAGTAGATTTGTGTAATCTTTTCGAAAGATCATGTATCTCATGTTCCCTCTCACACATACCAGCTTTTAAGTATCAACACCGTGGTTGGTGAATCCACCATTGGTCTACTAAATATGTGTGTTTGTAAATAGAAAGACAAATCTATATCAAGTCCAAAGATATGTCTTTTCCATGATAGCATTAGAGATATACTTCTACTTATCTCTTGTTTTATTAAATCAACTTCTTAACCTAACTCGAATAGCAATTCCGAATCTCCATTTGAGACCATCAATCAGGTGATAGTCTCTAGAGGAGGTTGTCATTTTTATCCAAACCTAAAACAAGTGATTGAATTTCTTGATATGTTATTGTATCCTTTAAATTGTTTAGATGAGTTAACACATGTCAGATTTATTCGATTTGACCAAATACATTACTCTATTCATATCAAGAGACTCAATTTATACATTAGAAATAAATTAATTCTTCATTTAGATAATATGGTCAAACTAATGTAACTCATTATGTTTTTCGAATGAGTTGCCAAGGGCATATGATTCCAATAGAACCAAGTTAGCAATTCCTTGTGTCTTCCGTATGATTGTTTTCCACCTTGTGCATTTTCTCTATCAGGTGACATCGGGCATTCAATCAGGTGATAGTCTCTTATACATAACCTAAAAGATTGCTATCTCTTCTAAGATTGATAACTATCTTCATTAATAATAAATTAATGATAATGACTCAATTCTGTATTCAATATTTAGATTCATTTTAGATAATTGACATGTTATCTTCACTTGTTCCATATGTTTGAAACCTTCTATTAATCTTGAGATCAAAAAATCCTGCAATAACCCAATTCCACGATATGCGAAGATTTATTGCCATTTGTGATGCTTGTAATAATTATCTCATTTTCCTCTCTAGAAACTATTACTCCCTCATAAGAAACTATTAGTCCCAGGCTTGGATAACCCGGAGAGATTAAGTGCTATTTAAGGTTGTATTTGGTTGGCGGGTTAAATATTTAACCCGTCACTTAACTCGCTTCCTATTTACATCGTGTTAAATAAATTTAACCCAACATAAATTTATTCTACCTTTTCTGTGAAATAATTTTAACCTATTAAAATATCTAAACAGATTAACTCACTTATTCCACCATTTATTTCACTTCTTTAATTTATTCCATAATTTTATTTTCCTAACCAAATGAGGCTAAGTCATCAATCATCATCTGATGCCACTTTATCCGATGATCATCCATGACCTTCGTCAACTTTCTCGTCGGAGATTCCGTAAAAAAGAAAAATAAACCACCAAATACAATCACATCACGGTCATCACTTATAACTTCTTCGTAGAATCCACCCAAAAAAAAACAATAAAAAAAAGAGAAAATCAGCCTCCTTGGTTGACCCAACAAACACGAACCCATCCAGAACCACCTACTCCGAATCTCTAATCACACCCGCCCCAACAAACCGGACATTTGCCGCTACCCTCACCCTCCCCGTTATAAATACCCCTCCCTACACGACTTCTCTTCTTTTTCCCCTTCCGCGAACCCTTAACGACGCCATTGGCGGCCTCCAGGAGGCCCTCCCTCCCTCCCACGGATCTCTCCTCCCCCTCCCCTCCAAATCCCTAACAAGCGATCTCGAAACCCCCAACCGGCATCGTCCCCTGCGTCGATCTCGAGCTCAGATCTGCGCGCGGATCGACCCCATGGACGTGGTGCGGCAAATGGGGGGGGCGGCGACGGACTGCGCAGCGGCGGACGGCGTTGACTTCGACCTGTCGCGGCTCCTCGACAGGCCGCGGCTCAACATTGAGCGGAAGCGGTCGTTCGACGAGAGGTCTTTCAGCGAGCTCGCGATCTCCGTGAGGGTCCCCGCTATGGTCGACCCCTTCGAGAGCATGTACTCCCCCGCGGGCGCCGGCACGAGGTCGGGCTTCAACACACCGGCCTCCTCCGCCAGGAACTCCTTCGAGCCCCACCCCATGGTCGCTGACGCCTGGGAGGCCCTCCGCAAGTCCCTCGTCCACTTCCGCGGGCATCCCGTGGGAACCATTGCCGCCCTCGACCACTCCTCCGAGGAGGTCCTCAACTACGATCAGGTATTCCGGAAATTTTCGTAAAGATTCGATTTTTATCTGTTTTTTTTTTTTTTTTTTTTTGTGAAGTTGCAGGTTTGACTGAAAAAGGTGGGCTTTTTGGCTGGGTTTCGTCTATTCAGTGAGTATTAGCTCTGGGCGTCATGATCCTGTATAGTATTTTTAATGAGCATAACTGCTCTGTCGTATAGGATAAGCTGCTTCTTGGAAATTTTGCAAATTAGGCAACCTCCAAGGGAATTGCAAGTCTTGAATTGAGTGGAGTTATGGAGTGATGTTTCCGTTACAGTTGGACTTGTGAGATGGATGGAGGAAGATGTGAGCCTCATTAAAAGTTCAAGCCTTTGTAGAAGCTAGAGCTTGTACTTTTTAGGAAACAATGGTGGTTTAAATGAAGACTTATCCATTTTTGGAGTTTGTTTTTTAATGTCTTTTTTTATTGTCTTTCAATGCAGGTTTTTGTGCGGGACTTTGTGCCGAGTGCACTCGCATTCCTGATGAATGGTGAGCCGGATATAGTGAAGAATTTTCTTCTTAAGACGCTCCTACTGCAGGGTTGGGAGAAGAAGATCGATCGGTTCAAGCTTGGGGAAGGGGCAATGCCAGCCAGTTTTAAGGTTCTTCATGATCCCGTAAGGAAAGTGGAGACGCTCATAGCGGATTTCGGCGAGAGTGCGATAGGAAGAGTTGCTCCGGTTGACTCCGGGTTTTGGTGGATCATACTTCTTCGTGCATATACGAAGTCAACGGGAGATTTGTCTTTGGCGGAGACTCCTGAGTGTCAAAAGGGCATGAGGCTTATTCTTTCTCTTTGCTTGTCGGAGGGGTTTGATACATTCCCGACACTGTTGTGTGCAGATGGATGTTCAATGATTGATAGAAGAATGGTATGACTGTGCTGGTTCATTTGCATATATTAGCTTAAGTGTTGCATGTGATCGTACTCCAATGCTTTCCTTATCAATTAACTAATGATTTCATAACATCTACGAAATCAAACTTCCTAAATCATTATGAAGGAAAATAGTTCAGTGTTTCACAAATTTACACCAACTCAATGTTTTCGACTTGATTAGCTTCTTCCAGAACAACCTGCATCGTGGAATTTGTATTTGCCCATTTAAAAATATGAAATAATATGGATATTTCAAGGTGTTTAATACTGCAAGAAATTCGAGAGCTGAATTTTTGAGCCGAAATGTTTATTCCTCTCGTTGCCTGTTTGGTAACTTTTTTTTTTGTCATTTTGTGCATAAAATTCAGCATGCAAAGAAATTTGACAAATTTCCTGGTTGTTTCACTTAACTCATTGATGACATTTGATGGATTCACTTTGCAGGGAATCTATGGTTATCCGATTGAAATCCAAGCTCTTTTCTTCATGGCTCTACGTTGTGCTCTATCTATGCTTAAACCTGATGCAGAAGGAAAGGAGTTTATAGAAAGAATAGTCAATCGCTTACATGCATTGAGTTATCACATGAGAAGCTACTTTTGGCTAGACTTCCAGCAGCTTAATGACATCTACCGCTATAAAACTGAGGAATATTCTCATACAGCCGTCAATAAATTCAATGTCATCCCAGATTCAATTCCTGAGTGGGTATTCGATTTTATGCCGTGTCGTGGAGGGTATTTTGTTGGCAATGTTAGTCCTGCAAGAATGGACTTTAGGTGGTTTTGTTTAGGAAATTGTGTTGCAATTTTGTCTTCTTTAGCTACCCCAGAACAGGCCCATGCTATAATGGATCTCATTGAAGAAAGGTGGGAAGAATTGGTTGGAGAGATGCCTTTAAAGATATCTTACCCTGCCATTGAAAGCCACGAGTGGAGGATAATAACGGGATGTGACCCAAAAAATACCAGATGGAGTTACCACAATGGAGGATCTTGGCCAGGTCGGTCAAGTTTGTTATCTTGCCAATTTGTCTTATTTTGTTTTGCAACACCTGACATTTTTTGTTTTTGAATATCTTGATGCTTTTCCAAAAAAAAAAAACCGTATTTTGCATCTTCAAGGATCAAGCAAAGAGTTATGGAACTTTTGGTTCTAATGTGTGGTGGCTACATAACCATTAGATATTATATGTTCTAGAAGCTTTATACCATTAAGCTATCTGCATAACTTTCCTTGATTATTCATGGTAATACATTCTATTTCTGTCTTGATTACATCTATTGTTCTCTAAGGCCCTTGTTCAAGCCTCAAGCCCAGTATTCCTTAGCCACCCATACTTGTACATTGGTAGATGAGGTTGGGCATGCTTGCTTCTTTAAGTCCTGCTCAATTATTTTCTCTGCATAATATTAAACATTCACTTCTGAAATGCTGGAATGTGAATGCTAAAATAGTCTAGATCCTTTAATGTCATTTCAAGTGTTGTGCATGGTTCCTGAAAGATAATCTCCTGTGTACATACAACTTGAGCATAATATTAGGATAGTCTTTTTAGATTCTTTATTGAGGTTGACCTTTTCTGAAAATTCCTCTAATTTGAAAGACACCTGTGTTGTTGGAGGTCATTTTGTTGTGGAAACAATATCCAGAAGTGTTCTAGCCTGCCATGGCCCATATACCCTTTTTTTTGTTAATTTCTTCACTGGGCTCTGTTGACTTCTGCAGTCGGTAAATTCTGTGGTACTTTTTGCTAGTCTTTATTTGGTGCAATTTTGATGGATCATGTTTCTTGTGGTTGATTTAGAGTTGTTTGCAAAATTTGCATCCTTGTCACAGGATTTTCAAGAAAATGTTTGGGGCTTCAGGTGGTGCACCCCATTCTCCTCTAAGCCTTTTGCTGCTTGGGATTGTCAATAGGTATCCTTCATGCTCTATTCTGGCAAGCTCATGGGATTGTACATGATGATGCTTTCTACAAAACTTGGCAACCAATGGATTCCCTCTATCTCAAGGAAGTGTCCCTTCTTCCACCCTCTGCATGCCTTTCTTGAGAAAGCTTGGAAGCGCATTGGTAGCATGGAGTTCTGCCCTTGCAAAAGGGGCGAATCACTTTATTTAGTCTGGCAGAGGGTTGGCACTAAAATCTAGAGCGTGGCCTGTGACTCTTCTAAAGAAGATTATTGGTTCTATGCTGTTGAGAAGATGGGGTCCCCTTTGGGGTGGTGAAGATGAAACCTTCAATATGCATTCACTTAAATTCTAACTGGGGTTGGAAATATGACTTGCTCGCATATTAGGAGTTTCTGCCAGGACCATTAGGAGACCTTTGCATTCTAATCCTATCAGTGAAGGAGAACTAGTTGGCTTATGCAGGATGCTGCACTGTTGTAATGGGGATAAGGGCTTTCGTACTGGGGCAAGAGGAGGTTGAGCTTAGGATGGTCCATGAATGGAACCCTCTGCTTGCACTGCCTGTTTCTCTTTGATCACCCCATAGCCTCTTGCCTAACCTAAGCATATAAGCTGCTGTTTGTCTCTATTGCTGTCTCCTACCATCAAAGCAGCCTTAGTAACCTTAGGAGAGAAGTTTTGATCTGAGTGCTGATGCATGTCTCTTAACAACCTCCCATCAGCTGATAGCGTGTAAAGGTAGTAGTGTAGAGGTCCAAGGAAGCCTTTCAAAGGGACATATGACCTTCTGCACGTGCAAATGGGAATAGTGGTATGAGCATGGGTGATTATCCGTAAAATATCAAATGGGAGGATCTCTCAGCTCACCTTACATTAAGGTTAAGGGGCAACTATTAGAAAACCTTTTTCTACACTAAAAGAGTGTGTGGTAGAAGTCTTATTCCTAACTAAAGGCAAACCGATGTGAATCGAAATATCACCATGGAGAATAAGATGCCACATGGCAGGTCATGTCCACCCTAAGGGGCACTGGCCCTAAGGGGGAGTCTTTGGTTTGCTTGCAGTTTAAGTTTTGATATTTTTTAGTATGGTATTTTGTTTTTAGGAAGTTAAGAGATTTTGATCTTTTCTGTGTTTAGGAGATATAATTTGGTTTATTTCATGTTTTAGAGATTAGGGTTAGTTCTCTCTATAAAAGAGACTCTTATGTAATTGGTTTCCTCTTGAGTTAATGCAATAATTGTTTCCAACATATCAACTCCCTCTCTTTCCCTCTCTTCTTTTCCACTAGCTGCCATCTCTCTCTCTCTCTCTCTCTCTCTCTCATTCTGCCCCTGTTGGCAACCACCTACTGCTGTGTTTCTTTCCACGTGTAAGAGCCTCCACGCTCTCATATTGCTCAAATCCTTACATGGTATTGGAGCCTATGATCTAGGCTCTTCTTGGAACTTTTCTACATGCATAGGAAGGAGGGGAAGAGAAGCCATGTTGTGCGTGACTTTTTTCCTAGTGAATAACCACGTGTGTGTCCTTTCCTCTTGTCAGATCACACACAAGAAATCCTATCTTGTGCATGATTCCCACTTGCATCAAAATCTCGTGTGTCGAGGTATCTCTGTCGACTTATGAAGTTCTCTCGAAGAACTCCTTGAAGCACCTTGGCGCCTTACGCAAGGCCCAATGAGACACCAGCTGACTGCTTATCTTGCTCCTTACCAATCCAACCATGTAACTGCAGCACATTGATTATAGGCAAACTTTGTTGCTGATCAACAGCTTACCATGTCCTCCCTAGCCTATCTAACATGTATCATCTATCAAAAGCTTCCTTGTTTCTATGTAGCAAAGCTAGAAATTATTTCTCTAAATCTATACAGTAATCGTAGTTTAGTCGGTATCTTATACCAAATCTCGATTACCTAAGTAGCTCTCAGTTGTCTAATTCTAACTTAGTCATATATCTCGGCTATTCAGCTAACTCTCAATTCTTCTTAATATTATGCGTCTTATCTTTCTGTCCATTTTGATTGTTCATAATCTTAACAATTGTTCCCTCTCTGGGTTTTAACTACATATATAATAGAAGGATGAAGGATGAAGGAGGAAAGAGTGTCTATGCTAGAGTTTTTTTTCTTTTTTTTCTTTTGAAAGCCAAAGGACGGATATCCAGATAATAACCACCTAAAATCATTCTATTCCAAAAAATCGATTTACATTAGAGACTACAAAATAGTTCCCTAGAACATCACCTGGGAAGAAATGAAAGAAACAAAGTTCTCGACATAGGATCTCTCCCCCCTAAAAAGCACCCCATTTCTCCCTAACCAAACACCTCATAAGACCGCCAGAATCTTGGCCCTATCCTTCTTGGATCTAAAGGTGATCCCTCCGTCACAGGCATTTCCTCTGCGGAATGAAGATCATAAGCTAACCGCATCTTGATGGGCAATCCAGTCGATCCCCATCCTCTACCAAACTTGCATGACAAACGGACACTGAAAGAAGAGGTGTTGGATGTCTTCATCCTGTCGGGGGAACCTGTCTTCATCCCGGGTCCACAGCACTCCCAAGAATGCGGGGGAACCTGTCGTCGAGGATAGAGCCAGTCCCCTGCCAATCATCCTACTAGAAATGAAAAGCATCCTCCTCCCCTAGCGTAGGGGAGAAGAAATCGCACACCTTCACTGCCATTGCCACCAAGTCCTTGAGAAAGTGGGAGGCTCCAGGAGGAAGGGAAACCAACAGCCCCGACAGGAAAGGGCCGTAGCATTGCCGCACAATGTCACCAAAAGCCCCACCAACCTAGCAATCCATTTCGTGAGAAGGCTGATGTTTACCTTGTCCATATCCTTAATCCCTAGACCCCCTTCCTGAATCGGTCTACACACCTCCCAGGCCACTAACCTCGCCCCTTTCCTGTCGACCCTACATTAGCCCAGAAGAAATCCCTCATCAAACCCGAGATCTTCCTCTCAATCTAGCGCGGTAATTTGAAAATCGAGAGGAAATACGATGGTATGGACGCCAGAATCACTTTCACCAAGGTCAGCCTTCCACCTCTAGATAGGAGTCTTGGAGATCACCCCGCCAAGCTTCCCTCCATCCTCTCTAGTAGAGGAATCCAATCCTTTGCTAGAGCTTATTTTTAAGTGATTCTTATTGCCAAGGTTCTTGTTTGCCTGTCAAACAAACCCCTCCCCCCAACAAACTACAAATGCCACAACACACCACCTCTGCCAATTAATGAATTATGACCAATGCAAAGAGGCCAAAGGAAAGCCTTGGGTCTTGCCATCTCTCCCTATAGACCCACTGAAGTACTGCCAGATTTGTGTCACAAATACTTCTCAAGACTAGGGTTCATTCGGTTGATCGAGGGATGGTTGGTGACATTTGGGTGGTGGCAAGAAAAGGTAAGGGTTGTTCTCATGGCCCTTCTACTGTAAAAAGGTCCACTAAGAGATTGTCTGCAACAAATGTAGGATGTGTGGCCATGTTGCGTCTGGCAATAGAGATCCAATTTTGTGTTTGGCTTGCAGAGGAGTAGGCCGTAAACGTAACTTGTGTAGGAAGAAGGCGATTTTGTGCGCAAGGAAGATGGTTGGGATCTCAATCTTGTCACCATAGTCTCATTCTTCTTTGGAGATTAAGGTACCTTAGTCCCTTTGGTGAGTTCTATTTCCTGCTTTATCTTACTCGCTAGTGGAGGATGTTTTATGAGGTTGTTTCCTCAATGAGTTGAAGAGTGCTCTATCTGGTAATGGTCTTCTGTCCAAAGTTTGGAAGGTCGCTTCTTTGGCAAAGAATTCGATCCTTCTTTTTGGGCTTGGCGAGGATCTTGCAAGGTTGAAGGGCAATGACTTTGTAGTGGGTGTACGTGACCATTGTGCCAATTTCACGAGAATTAAAAGGTGTGTTGGAATTGATTTGGAAGAGGGTGATTTATTGATTGGTGAGTGTCTTGGTGATTGAGAAAAATCACATGAGGCAATTCTAAAGCTTGGAGGCTCCTCTTTTGTTATTAAGTTTGAGTATGTTGATGAAAATGAGATTTATTTGAAGAGTAGATCTTTTGCAAAGGTGGTGAGCGGTAGTGGTTCGGCGAGGTCACTGAAGAAGTCCGGCATGAATGGAGGCCGATAACCAAGAGTCAATTCCTACTTTTTTCAAATTTCGAAAATGACAAACAAAATCAATGGTTATCTCTTGATTTTGTGGGATTTTGTGGGCATTCAAATTTTGAATTTGAAGGTGCACCTGTTGGGGATGGAAACTATCAGCGTGATTTCAATTTTTTGGGTGCAAAAAATCAGACAGAAAATCAGGTGCTAGTTAATGACAACTGCGGTGATGGGTTTCGAGTGGATATTTCCTATGGCAATGGCTTATTTGGAAAGGATATTAATGGTAAAAAGGATCTCCGAGTAGGTGCTGTTGGGGTCATGGATCAAGGAACTTTTTGGATGGCATGGGATGTGGTTGACAAACTTTAATTGCGTGTCTGCAATACTACAGACTGTTCTGGAGATGTGCCTTTGGATTTAGATCCCCATTTATTTGTGAACTTGGATAATGGGGTGGTTTGTGATCAAGATCCGTCATTTCTCTTCTCTCTGGTGGTGCCAAAGGCGATTGTTTTGAAAGATTTTACAAGCAATCATGGCTTGGCTTCAACAGAAGTAAGTTTCTTGATATTGATTTATATCCAACCATTTGTGTATCAACAACTACGTTTGTTAAATGAAAAGTGGCTGGTAAGTTTTTTAGTTTCCCTCCCTTGTTGGGGGATAAGGGTCCTCTTATAGATGTTCTCTCAACTACATCTTTGGTGGTGGAGGTTGAGGCCAGTAGTGGGTTAATTTTAGATCCAAATGTGCCAAAAGAGGTAGGTGATGGAGAGGCTCCTGATTATACATTTGTGACAAGTCGACAATCTCCGTATAGCATTTGTTTGTAGAAACCGATTTTTCAAAGATGAAAGTTGGTGTATCGTAGTAAGAAACAACTACAGGGTCAGAAAGAGAGGGAGAGCAAGGACACTTCTGTCAAATGATCGTATTTTCTGCTTTGTTAGGTAATTTTTTCTAGGTGTCGGGATTGGTTTTTCATGTGAGAAGTCTTATTAGGATTTCTGTTTGAAGGGGATTTCCCAGTGGGTGCTTGCTTTGCAGTGTGTCCTGTGTTGGATGTTGTTTTCTGATCTGCGGGTGGGTTAGTCTTATTGGTAAGTGGGTGAGTCCTCTGTTGGTGGTTCCAATGGTTTGTGCTTTAGAATGGATTCTTATTGTAATTACTTTTTAATTAATGTTTAATGATTCTGGATGGCTACTGGATGACAGTAGCCTTCCTATTTTCTTTCAAGAAAAAAAAAAGATTAGGTTTCATTCAGGTAATTTCTAATTTCTCAGGAACAATAATGCTGCATAGAGCCATAAAAAATGATCGAAGGTACATAACTAATGCTCAATAGGAGCCAGACGTGATGGATGAAGAGTGTGAAAAGTCAAACATTGGGTGGTCTTGTGAAATGGGGGTACCCATGAGCTCAAATTGTGAGGTGTCAGGAATTATTGGTGGCTGGAAATACTCTGCAGTCAGATATTTTCTTCTGACATCATTGCGCATGAAAGTACCATGATCATGCTAAGCAAAAATAATATGCAAGTTTATCTGGAATATGACATGAATCTCATTAATTTACTATTGTCTAGTAACAGCTAGAGGGTTCTTTTATTTTGATTAATTACCGTGTGGGAAAGTACTAACAGTTTTCCACAGAAGTCTAAAGGAATCCTTTCCTTCTGTGGCTAAGAGATGCACATCTCTGTTCACTATGTACCTGTGGTGCTAGTTTTTATAACATACGGAGAAGTATCTTGACAAGCATCTGTTGCATATTTTGATCTACCTTTATCTATCTGTTGCCTTATGCAGTTCTACTATGGCTGCTGACGGCAGCCTGTATAAAGGTAGGGTGTCCACAAATTGCAAGACGAGCAATTGAGCTTGCTGAAAACCGATTGCTGAAAGATGGTTGGCCCGAATACTACGACGGGAAGCTTGGTCGCTTCATTGGTAAACAGGCAAGGAAGTTCCAAACCTGGTCCATTGCAAGTTACCTTGTTGCCAAGATGATGTTGGAAGATCCATCTCATCTGGGAATGATCTCTCTTGAAGAGGACAAGGCAATGAAGCCTCTGATCAAGAGATCAAGTTCGTGGACCTGCTAAGGCTCCCCTCATCAGTGGAAACCAACGGTCAGAGTAGCCGGAGAAATTCTTTTCAGTGCTCATTTAATTCCAGTCTCTACTCAATTTCTAGGGGTAAAAAGTTGTTACTAATCTACTGCCAATCTAAAAGTTATCTGTACAATAGGGGATTCCATATATCTTCGGTTTCTCCCATTTCAGGAATAAGGATGCGGGTCTCATTTGTCTTATTCAGTTAAAAAAGCAGCTCTATTACTCGTATACACACGCTTGCATATTCACCTGTCCTAAATGAAAAAATTTTGAGAAAATTTTTTGCCTTCGTTTTCACCTCGGCTGTTGCTCAATTTATTCGAACTATAAGCGAATTACAGCGATGGGATCAACACCAAAAAGGGTAAGCGTACATGGCGGGAGAGGAGGAGGAAACCACAACTAAAACACAGGTAATCAGAGGCATCGCTGTTGCTGCTGTTGTTTCTTCATTTCTTTTTTATTTTTTTACACAAGTAAACATCCATTCATTACATTAAAAAACTTATACGCGCACTTCGGCAATGTCCTGTGGAATGGACCTGTGCCACCAGAAACCGCATAATTTCTTATATTTGCAGACGCGAGCAACGTCAGACTTCAGCAATGTCCTGTGGAATGGACCTGTGCCACCAGAAACCGAATAATTTCTTACATTTACAGACCTGAGCAACATTAGCTATAGAATTAACACTATGACTGACAACCAGATTTACTCTATCTAAATAACTACTGATTCTGAAAGTACAGTCACTGATTATATTATGCACATGCCTTAGAAGATCGTTTAGATAGCCGTTGATTCCTTGAGCTGCCAGCTTGGAATCATATATAAAATTCGTGGACGACTCGGATGACCGTTTGCTGCCTGTTGTGAGGATGTGTTGCCCCCATCACCGACGATCAAGAAAATCTTTATACGAAGGGACATAAAAGCATGCCTAACGGAGTTCGGTGTGGCAAAAGGGGAAGCAGATAACAAAGAATTAGATTCCTAGAGCTTACAGCGCCCAGAGAGCCGTCGTAGTATTATCCAGCAATCTTGCAGCTATCTTATAGCCACATCCCGATCAAGCGACGGTGAGGTAAGCAGCGATGGAAGCTGACCAACGTCAGCGATCTGTGGATAACCAACACAGATGGTTGAGAAGCGGACTTTGGCATGGAGGACGATGCCAGAAGGAACTACTCGGAAAACGTTTTTTGGGCGACGGAAATTTCCCTGAGACTTTGAAATCTTGGGTAAAGATGTGTCTTTTTCCCACGGGTTTGGGCGGACCCGTTGCGAAAGGGCTCCTTCACCCCACCCTCTCGCAAGATGGTTACGGCAACGGTTTCAAACCATGGAGAAATAGTGTGTTTGGGCACAGTTTCAAAAACCGTTAGCAAAGTATATCAACGGCGGTCTACAAGTGTTTAGGCAAGAGTTCCAAACTCGTGATGGAAAGTCTTCGCACACGGTTTAAAAACCATTGGCAAAGGCTAAAACAAAAAAGAGCACCATTGAAGGGCGGGAGTGAAAAGCCAACTTTAGGTAAAGTTAAGCTTAGTTTATTTGGTAGATTAATCTTTCAAAATGAGGATAATCTAATTTGGTTGTTAGGTTGGATTAATTCTAATTACAAGGGATTAACCTGGATGATATATCCCAGGCCTAATGTGAGATAAGTTATCTAGCAAGGTAATTCTCATCTTGCCATTTCATAGAAATAAATCCAGCCGTGGTTGTCTCACTCCACAAATAGGATAAGTCTTCATATTATCCCACTTTATTTAAATAAGTTAATTTAGCATGACAACCTTTTAACCTTCAAATAGAAACAGAAACTAAGGTAACATTTCTAAAAATTTCTATCAACAAGTCAAAGGCATAGATATATGGTTGGCAGAGGATTGGAAAAAAAATAATAAAGAAACAAATGAGCGATATCATTAGTAGTTACTTGAATGATGCCCAAAGATCTTATGGGGAGAAGTATAATGATTGCACGAATAATGTTAAGACAAAAGATAGAAAATTGATGATTCAGTTGCACATTAACGATGTACATTAGTGGAAGAGGTTTAACCCTTAACTGTTTAATGTGAGAATATACTTTTGTTCTCTGCAGTACAATATAGGTGACTCTATATCTTTTTCTTGAGTACATGAGCTTCATCTGATAGGAGATTTAGGTCGTAATTTAGGTTGATAATAATTACTTGGGAGGCATAATCAACTCATGTGACTCTTTCCTTTTAAGTTGTCGCCTCACTTCTTGTATTGTCATTTTACCTTACTAGTCAAACACCACTTGCCTCGACTTGATGGTGAGCGAGTCAACCCTACTCCTTTTGACAAATATTTACCACCTGAGTATCAAACAAATGAGGCAAGTGTGCCAATTTGAGCGGTTCTAGCAACCGAGCAGGCTAGGCAAACAGGCAGGTAGGCCACCTTGAGTGCCTTTGACAAGCCCAAGATGCTAGCAAGATGCCTATGGCAGGCAACGCTAGCTTTCTTCATTCTATGACTGGATCGATTCCCTCAACTCAATTGGGATTTGCTTGGACTTCATGGGAATAGGTCTAACTTTTTCTTCCTTATCGGTTATTAAGAGTAAAGAGATTTGAATTTTTACTTTGACACACCCAAAGGACAGTTTTTCAACACCTTCATTCAAAATAAAAGAAAGCTTTGATTTCTATTTTTTTGGTTTTATTTTGGTAATTAGAGGATAAGTGACACGCCAACTGGCAGCAAATGGGGAGGCACTCCACGTGGGGCATTTTTTCATCCGCTCCACCACTATTTATAATTTTTAGGAATTTTTTTCTTCAGCCCAGTGCGCATGTTCCCCCTACCCGTACATTTCTGTCTGTTGCAACCAAAAACTTCAACAAAAATACAAACGAACGACTTTATGATTAAACCTACATAACATTACCGAAATTTTCTTAAGCCCTTAAATGTAATTCACATTCCATTGACATTTTTCCATTGCAAAGCAGAGATCTTGTCACCACTTCAGGGGGTTCGGACAGAAATCAACAAAAGAAAACTGATTTTTCGGGTTTGGTAGCGTGACTACAATTGTAGGAGCAAAAGGATGAAAGAATGATTGTGACTACCAGAAAGTTTCTTAATGAGTTTTTACAGCTTCGCTACGTGTATATGGTAATCAGGCCTATAGTCAATGATTCAATTCTCAAAATTTGCTTAAGGTACATTCTCAGGGCGAACAGAGCCTAATGAGGTGAAATATACACAACTAAAGATGCAACAAATTGCTTCAATAAGCCTTGGCATTTCTCCCACCTCTCTTGCTGACTAACTCACATAACCGGCAAGGCAACGTGTCGAGACTCGCCGCACGAGTCTTACCATAGTTCCCTAGTACACCACACCTCCTCCAAGCATGATACTCTGCATATGCAACAGGATTCTCTGCAAGCTCCTTGACATATGAAGCCAGATCCTCCAATGAGCTGAACTTAGACCCATCTATGACGGAGTTTGGAGGTATAAAATCCCAAACATTGGGTGCCCCAAAGTAGATAGGAACTGCCCCAGCATCTAGAGCGTAATAGAGTTTCTCTGTAACGTAGCTGTCGATCCACGTATTCTCGATGGCAAGAACGAATTTGTAGTGCGACATCACACAATGTAGGTGATCCCACCACTGTGGAGATAATCCCTTGTGTTTGGTACACTCGGGGTAATAAGTCAGAGACATGTCGGGACCACCAACATTGTTGAGACACTTCCCAAAGGAATGGTGAGGCACAAGGGGGAGAAACTTTCTTGCAAGTTTATCTCTCTCAGGAAGGCATCTAGAGGAAGACCAATAGACGAGTGTATCCTGAAAATATGAGCAGTTACTTGTGAGAGGCAGAAAGAAAAAATGTATAACAGAGATCTCAAATTTTATTCATCATCTAGGAAATTTCTTTGTTCGATAACTCATACTGAGAAAACATGTAATTTTTTTAATAGGAAAAGCAAGATTGCAACACCACTTAACCTAGTGGGATTTCATGTTTTATGACCTACAAAGAATCAGAAAGAGAAATGCACAAGGTTCGAGGCCTCTGATAAGTTTTCATGGGCATTTAGACACTGTGGGGGCATTGTATTCTGAAGTTGTACCACACAGGAAAGTTCCTTCTTTCAGGCAGGCGATGCAGTTACAATTGGACTGGCATCTATATGAAAACTGTCCACTACTTCAGCATAAATGTTACTTCAACATAGCTTGGAACTTTTCTCACGTACCCAAAGATATGCAAAACTAATGAAAAATTAAAATAAATAAATAATTAAAAGCAACGTCAAAAAATAAAAAAGCAAATAGTGCCATCTCTAAAATGAATTAGATACTAGAGAAACTTACCCTCCTTCGTATGAGTGCGCAATAGGGACACAGCCACAAGTTTGCGGGTGGGTGGGGGGGTACTAAATTGTTGTCTTTTTTACAAAAAGGTATTGAGCAACCAATGACATGCATTAAAAGGAAGAATAATGGTCTAAACATGGTGAAAATATATTTGAACAAAAAGAACGAATATGTTTTATTAATATGTGATTTTGAATTGAAAAAATGATAGCCAAAAGTATCCATCTAATGCCATGAAAGTGTAACTATGAGTAAAGCACAAGCCATTATTATCACATAAAAATTTGGCAGTAAATTAACTCATAGAAAGGAAATCCTTGTTATATGCCCTTTTGAATATATACCATATCATGAACATCCATATTCAGAATGTCATTTGTTTTATTTGATAAAGATATCTATCCAGTCAAAGAGAAAAATCCTTCTCAAAGAGAAATATGGTAAGTTGGTCAGTTAAGAAATGACATGAACTTACAGATTAATCTACTTGGATCAAGAATTACAAGAGAAAAAACCTAAAGGTCAGACATAAGGATCCATACATTGAACTGAAAGTGGGTACATATGCAAGTTCAGCTTTAGAGAATTGTTTGTTGTTTGCACCTTAAAACTTTCCCTAAATCTTTAAAATTCTACTGCCTATTAATGGTATATAATCCCTTTACCCTGAGGGCCACAAGAAATTATCACAAGGATTTTCTATGTTTAGTATGTTGCTCCTCAATATTATCCCCTTCCGAACTGTTGAAGTGTTTCCTTAGAAGTCTATTTATCTTAGGTTTGAGGTTGCTAGTTTTATATTTCTAGTTATGTAATGTTCCATAATATTCTAGAATTAGGAATTAGAAAATATGGATTAGGATTTATCTGTTTCTACATGCACAACATCTTCATTTAACTTCATATATTTGATGATTATCTGGGTGATGACTGCCCAAATTCATTGATCATCAAAGCTGCATTGCAGATTAATTACAAATAGGTTTCCCAAAAATTAAACAACGAAGAAATGGAAGTCATGATATTCTCCACATAAGCCTACTGATCCATAAACACCGCCACATTTCTCCCCAGCCAAATGACCCACAAGGTCGCCAAAACTCTCACCTTCTCCTTTGCTCTGAAATTATTCTAGTCATGGCTCTGTCCACCTCTCGAAAAAGATCTCCAAAACTTTTGTTTTTTTAGCAGGAGGGTGGTTATCTGTATGATAACCACCCAAATTCATTCATTACCAAATGTAACATGTTACAACACCAAAAGATCTCCAGAACTTATGATAGGAATAATGCACCATCCACCCCAAATTAAAATGTCACCATACCTGCGTTTTAATACCCAAAATTAAAATGCACATCCAACGAAAGGGTGATCAATGTCCTCTTCCTCTACCTAGCACAAAGGGCAAATAGTAATTGCATCAGCCACCCATCTCGCCCTCCACCTTCTTGTCATCAACCTTCATCTTCTAAGAAGCCAAGCAACAATCTTTATTTTTAGGGGGCACGCTGCCATTCAAATCAATTTACAATCCCTAATGAGATCAACATCTGTCTCAGGCTTAGAGTTCCTTAACCTGAAGTATGCCCTCTTCACTGTGAAATCCCCATCATCCCAAAAGGGACCATCCACCCCCTCCTCTGGCTAGTATTCTTGTGAAGTGCCAAACAAGTCCTACAACTCCTGTAACCTCTAGTAAGAAAAATTATCGACGAAAGTTGGACACCACAAGCCATCCCAACACTCCTTTACTGTCGCGTCCTTCCCATCTGCCAATGCAAAAGGCCTTGGAAAGAGACCCTTAAGGGGACCCTCTCCCATCTAATCATCCACCCCGAAGCGAAAATTGTCCCATGTTCCCAGGACCGACAAGAAGAACTAGTACACTCTAGGAGCCACAACAGAGAAACCGCTAGAAAACTGAGAACCATGTGATAGCGTAATCATTCGATCTCAGCTCAAAGTCTCCATAGCAAGCAGAAAAAACCTTGACAAATAGATCTCGGTTGCTCCCCATCATCCTAGACACCCATTTGGTCAAGTAGCTATCATTCATGGTGCGTATGTCATTGACAACCAGACCACCCTCCTTCAAGGGTTAGACATCCTCCCACACTACCCAACCATTGAAAGCTGACGATCAAAAAGAGGAAGTCCAAGATAAGATATTGGCAACATCTCCTATGCAATACATAGGTTCTAGCTACATTGTCAAGCCTTGTCCCCTCCCATCTGTATAGGTACAAGAGAAGATTTGCCAAAGTTAATCTGCAAACCCGAAGCATCTCCAAAAGGCTCCAATAGAAGTCGCAATCTAGAAGATTCCATTGTCAAGCCCTCAATAAAGAACAAAATGTCAATTAGTATATTGCAACACTGGAATGAATCATCACGTCAGTGTTGACTGAAAAAATGCTAAGGAGACTGGCAAAGCAGGCCCTATATGTAGATCTAGCAAGGGCATCGACTTACAAGACAAAAAGAATGGGCACCAAAGGGCAATCGTTTCCATACCTTGATGCAAGATAAAAAGCATGGAAAGTTGTTACACACCGTTTCATCCAATCCACCCATAGTAGTGGGAATTCCCTCCTCACTAAAGATGCCCAAATGAAAGACCACAGAACTGAATCACAAGCCTTGCTAAAATCCACCTTCCAAAGAAAAACTCTCATCTTCATCCTTTTCTAGGGTACCAAGATCTCTGAGGCAAGGATAAAATCATCCAAAATACTCCTCCCTAATATGAACATCATTTGCATCGGAAATATGATGTCCCCTAGCACCCCTCGAGCTTAATAGCCAATGTCTTTGCCACAATTAGATAAATGGTGTTCGATAGGGCGATAGGCCTTTACTCCTCGATCACTTGTGCTCCATCCTTCTCTGGCAATAGGAAGATGAACTTATTCAACCTGTTAAAAACCAGATTCCCCATAACAAAATCTTTCATCACCTCCATGACATCTTCAACATGAGCCAAAACTAGTAGAAATATATTGGGAAGCCATCCAATCCAAGGCTACCCTTCACATTCACACCCCACTCCACTTTCCTGGCCTCATCCTTTGTAAATTCTTACATAACTCAACCTATACATTAGATATGGACTACGCATCTGCTCCCAGCCATCTCCATGATCCTATCCTCCTCCTACCTGTGAAATCCCTAAAGTAGTCTGAGAGCGCCCTGCCCACATCCACTCTCCCCTCATGCTCTCTGCTATCAAGAAGTATCTAGTCAATCCTATGATGTCGTCTTTTGCCCAATGCTGCCAAGTGAAAGTACCACATGTTCGAGTCCTCCTGTTTGAGCCAGTGATTTATGTGCCGACGGCATGCCATCGATACAACACTTTTTTGGAAGGCATATCGACGTGAAAACAATTTTGATATGCTGGCGAAATTGTCGGCATACCGTCGATAAGGTCGACATATCGCCGATAAGACCTATTGTGTTACTACTGCTGTTGCCGATACTACTATTGTTACTGCTGCTACCGGCCAACCTAGTGGATTAGATCTCGAACATGGAAAATATTGATATGGATAATTTAGGGTCATGTATAACCTCGATAACCTGACATCGATACACGGGTATTTCCACGGCATGCCCACGATATGCACACTTGAAAATTTATCAGCACGACATCGATATTGACAGTTCGAACCTTGGTTTGACCCATTTCTTCCTAGATTTCATTATCCACTCGACCTCCTGCTTCCTATCCTCAACTTGGAAAATATGTAAGTGTACAGACCCCACTGCTTGCTCCTCTTCTAAAAGCACTCCAAAGCTGTCAGTCCTATCCAATTTGGAGATCTCCACTAAGGCCTTAATCCTTCTCTTGCATCTTTCCTCCCATACTTCCTTTCTACAAGTCTTCAAGAAGTTCCTCAACAAGAAAAGTTTCGCCTCAAGTTTTGCCGCTACCAATCCAACCGAAGAAAAAGATCTCTATGTATCTTCCACCAAGCCTCTAAAACCATCCTCTGATAGCTAGGACTTATCAAATTTGAAATAAGTCCGAAAATGCCTCTCCTCATTTGAGCACCACAAAAGTAGTGTGTGGTCCGAAAAAGGTCTATCCATCGAGCGTACCTTTGCAGCAGGGAAAGCATTAGCGAATTTCACATTGCAAAGAAACTTGTCAATCCTAGATTTTTGTCCCCCATAACTCCTCCACATGTACGCACAGGAGTTGACAGGAAGATTAATCAAACCCTGCATGGCAATCCAGTCCACAAAAGCCTCAGAGCTTCGGTCTCTCCACCCCCTACCGCCCAATCTTTCTTTTGCTACTAGAGTGACATTGAAGTCACCCCCAACTAACCAAGACACTCCATGCAGACACTATACCACCCGCGTCAGGTCATCACACAACCTAGCCCTAGTAGCCTCCTCACAAGGACCATAAACAGCTGAAATCACCATTCTTCTATTGTCCCTCCTCTGCAAGGCTCGCACCGAACGAACATGAGCACCCACCAAAATATCCTCCACAAAGAAGAGCTCCTCCTTCCAAGCCATTATCACCCCAACAGATCTCCCAATTATGTTGAGTGCTATGAATTGTTCCATAAAGCCGCCTCCAACTTCATTTCACAACCTCCTATCATAGGACTCCAACTTTGTCACTTGAAGAAGCACCATCGTCGATCCCCAAGAGCAAATATATCTCCCCAAGGCCAACCTCCTAGAAGGGTCATTCAAACCCCTCACGTTCCAGGAAAGAATCCTGGTCATTGGGAACAAGCATGATCGCCTCCATTGAAATGTCAATATCACTTAATTCAAAACATTGTCACTCTATGTGAAGCATGTTTCAATTTTCACCTCCATTTCCTTGGCATGATCTCCTGCTGATCGTTCATCTTAAACTCACTGTATTAGGTTTTTGTTTATCTAAGATGAAAAGCCATGACAGAAATCACCTCACTTAAGATTATCTTGCCTATGATATCTTTCCTTGTCTCATCTAAAAATTGAATGTTGTATAAAATGAGACATCCATTTAGATATCTTCACCTTCAATGTAAAATTGCAAACTTCCAAACCTGGTAATGCCATTGATAAAGTTTCTCCCAACAACATCTTTTTTTTTTTTTTTTTAGAAAAGCTCTCCCAACAACATCTTGTAAAAGAATAGAAATAACCGATGCAGAGAATGAAGCTGAAAGAGAAATTTGTAATAGCATGACTAGCTGAAGAATGCCGACATGACAGATAAAATCAGTAACAGAAGGTACAGTCTGAATGTCAGCACAAACATCAAATAACATCCAAACTAGGTGTCTATCATTCTGATATTCTAAATCTAATAATACCTGACAAAAAAGAAATGGTGCAAGCTTACATTTCTTTTTGTAGAAGATACGTGGTAATTTCGTCCATTGTGGAAAAGACTACCAGCATAAGTCGACTGAACATCATCAACGGCATGATAACCAATATAGATGTCCTCAAAACCAGTACGTTTTCCACCTGCTTCAATATCCATGTACACTCGAAGTGGATCACCCTCTCGCCTCTGCAACACCCCAGAAGCAGGGTAATAACATGTTAGAGAAAAGCACAGCAGGCATTAAAGAATACGATGTTCAGAGATTCTTTTTGAATGAGAAAAGACATTAAACGTGGAACTGTTCGTGAGATGATTTAGCTGAATTGCTTTTCTAAACCCCACCTAGCAGCTTTCCAAATTCAATATCCTTCAATCGTTTCGTGATTCACAGTACCGAAAAATCTCAATGGGTTGATTGCCCCCGCAGAGAACGCTTAAATGCATCAAGGCCCCGCATCATAACTTTGTCCACCTTTGCACTTCCCCCATTCCCACCCCACAGGCATCACCATCTATCCATTGATCAGTTATCCAAACTCGATCAATTTACACAGGATCTCTCAGTACCTGATCAAATGCTCGACGATTCAACCGATCCTTGAATGCGTCGATCATATCACCACTTGCAACCACACGTCATTGTTAACATTCTTACAGATCAGAACTTAGTAATTTAGATTCCCCCGCAGTTCCGACACATCTATCTAGTCAATTCGTGCAGATCGAATTAATGTGGCCGTTCCGTGATCAATGGATGAGAAAATAAAGCAAACATCATCACGGTGGGGGGAGCTGACCGTAGGAGGCGGCATGGCGGTCTCGAAGAGGAAGGCGTCGGGCTTATCGGCGAGGACGTCGGACTTGGTCCAGAGGCAGGTGAGGCCGCACCTACCGCAGTAGTAGAGGTTGTCGAGGTTATCGGGTATCCACGTCCACGCCTTCACCCGGACGCTCACATGGGATAACTCCATCTTCTCGCACCCCTCTCCTCCGGATTGGATGGAGGAGGAGCCGGGGGGCCATCGGGACTCGTGCCTGGATCGGAAGGAGGGGCAGCCGACCTCCGAGTCCCAGAGGGAGAAGGCGTATCGGAGGTCGGTGAAAGGGGTTGAGGAAGAGCGTGAGGGTTTGGCGGTGGTGGTGGTGGGAAGGATCGGGGAGGAGTGGGTGGGGAACTCGAGGAAGCGGAGGAGGAGGAGGAGGCTCAGCACGAAGGCCATCATGGGCGCAATGTAGCTGCTCGGTCTTATGTGAAAATTAGGCATATATATAGGCATCTATCCAATGGAAGACGAAAAGGGGAGGTGAGGTTAACTCGGCGGGGAAGCGGGGAGGATCTGATGGGTACTGCCCGTGGTGTGCTGCTCTTTGGGAGAAGAGAAGCATCGGTTTGACTGCGGGTGGCACGAGGGTAAAGTGGGATCTGTGATTGGTCCGTTCCGTCACTACTACGGCACTACCCTCTTCCTCTGTTCTACGCATTTGGGTTGGGCCTACTGATGTGGGCTCGAGTGATTTGGGATGTGTGCAGGGGAAATACGCTGGGGCGGCTCTTCCCCGGGCCTGTTTGTTCCAAGAAATTAGAACTTTAATTTCAGAATTAGAGTTGTTTTTTTTTTTTTTGGATAATTTTTCTGCAACTTTCTTCTTTCTAAAAATATGCAATTTTAACATTGCATCTCATTTTTTGAATAAAAAAAATGTCAATTCATGAAATTAATCTCCCTCGACTTCACCAAATAATTCCATCATCTAGGAGGTGGAATTGCAATAATTCCCCTCCCCCCTCTCTCTCTCTCTCTCCAGGTAACATCACTTATTTCGTCTTACCCAATTCCTTCTATCCCTAAATTACTCCCTTCTTTTTCCTAAACAAAGAATTAAAAGTTTCCAAACACATCCTAAGCTGCATTTGATTGAAGGAATAAGGTCCATTATTTCTTGTTTAGCCAAGTTTATTTTAGCTTTATCTTATATTAGAAGTAGAGTGTCATCTTGACGTGAGCGTGATTATCCCTAAACCCAATGTGAGATTAGGGATGAATTTAAATTCTGGAGTAGGACCAATTCGGTGCCTAATTTCTCCATCCTTATCCCTATTGCCAAACGCTACCTTAGATCCATCATCCATGTCCAGAAAATGCTTCTTCTTCTCCTCCTTCTCCTTGAGGCTGTCAAACAATCTTAATTTTAATTTATGGATCTTTAACCTAGCGGAATAAATGCTAGTTGAGTTGAGGTGTAAGAAAATCTAGACGTTGAAATATGAAAGAGGCACTGACTCCTATTTCGAGTTGCTTGAAACAAGTTTAACCTATCATGTTAAGGGAAACAATGTCAAGTAAAAACAAAAAAAAATTAAAAAAAAAGGGTTGACATATGAATTTGGACCTTCCGAAGTCCATTTTTTCTTTCTAAACTACAACCGTTGAGGGTTGCTTCTAACCAACCAACTAAATGGGAGTTAACCCTCCTGTTTGCAGGGTTAAGACCCCCCCCCCCAATTATTCAAGGGTCGTGAAACAATGTCTACAAAGAGCAGATTTTTGGCTTTTGTTTGATACAACTAAAAGGAAAAGGTTACAGAACCGGGCAAAATTAATACCCAAGGGGAGTGCCCCAAAAAGACGATAAGGGAAATCATTAGCATGACTAGAGTGAAACCTAACTCAACAACGACAGACAAGTTATGAAGTCGAGTGGCTAATTATCTAATTTTCCTTTTAGCTTTTAGTAGTTGGAATATCAGACACTTAAACTACTGCCTGACTTGTAGAATTGATTATCTATTTAGTCAGTTTTTTACTTTTTATTTATTATTTAATACTCCGTAAATGATTCGTTTGATTACGTATATGTTTTATAAACATGTGCTAGAAGACAACGACCCTATATTTGATACGTTGTCCATACTCGACAACTCGTGTTCTACTGAGTTTAGTGAATTGATGAAAATGCGTGTCTACAAAACAAACCGTACGTTATACTATCGATTGAAAATTTTCATAACTATAAAGATAGCTACATTTACATTATTTTTAAATGCCCCTACATGGTCGGAAAAAAAAAAGAAGCGAGGACTAAACATCTTAATCTCTCATTTGGATGAGCGCATTTCTACCTTCTTGCTATTGCTGTACCATCCGAAGATCGCGTGATACGCAAAAGAAAGACCATGGCTTGCTCTGTGAAGGGATAGGTCCAAATTGCTAGTGCAGATCATAGTATTGATATTGTGGAGAGATAGATATTCACTCAATTAAGTTGCACCCCCACAACAACATGAATATATGTTGGAAAGGTTGTAGCTAATCATACAAAAGAAAAAACAAAGCCATTTGTACATCGATCAGTACATGTATGTAAAACATGGTTTATGGAAAAGTTAAATCACCATCCAGATGCTGGCGTTCTCATCATTTTTAAGACGGGGAAAGGTGGAGGATGGTCTACGCCATTTGCATAGATTTCTTTACAAGTCAAGTCATTAGGCTACACATTGGTGTAATCCAAACACTTAGCTTCCATTGCAAGAAATTACGTACAAACACAGGATCATGGAAACTCTATTTTTATGCCTTTTTAGTTTTTGGTAATTTTTCATAAAAGGAGAAGACAATTGGTGTTGGCAACCTATAGTGACAGTCCATTGTGATAATTGCTGATCTTTTGAATGAAAGGTCAACTATTCTATATATTGAATGAGAATTTGAACTCAATGAAAATGAGAAGGAGGCAATCATGGCCAAACAAATCTATCCATCCAGAAAGGAGGGCCACTTGGTAAATCTCTCTTGTCATCGAGGAGCTAGCTAGCAGTCTTCACCTTTGATTTCTAATTAATTCGGTCATTAAATCAGTTTTAAAGAACACAAGAAAAATTAATCATCTGTCTGCCAAAGGGGCAAAAAAGAAAAAAGACATTGTCCAGATATCATGGACAACAAAAGGAACCAATGGATCTCAAAACACACAAGCTATAAAATCAAGAAAGAAATGAAAGAAAACCCAGAAAATTAAGCTGCTGAGTGACCCAGACAAAGTCAACGGATCAATTCTTATTTATTATTGTTGCGGTTGACCTTCTTCAGATGGCACCTGCACTCATCCATAGCCCCTTTCTCGTTGCACCCGAAGTTCCACCTCACCATCTGCTTCCAAAACCCTAAACCCTTCTTCTTCATCCTCCTCCTCTTGACCCCTTCCCCACCACCACTGCACCTCTCACACCTCTCCACCACCACCTTCTCCTCCTCCTCCCTCACCACCACCACCTCCTTCTCCTTCTCTTCTTCTTCTACTACTACTACTTCTTCTTCTTCTTCCACCTCACCCTCCACCACCTCCTCCAGCACGCTGGCGATGACCTCCCTTATCCTGAGCTGCTCCACCAGCAGCACCTGCGTGACCACCCTTATCGGCAGCCTCTCGTTCCTCGCCGCGTGCTCGCACGCCTCCCTCGACAGGCCCCTCACGTCGAGCACCCTGCACACCTCCTCCCTCTCCGCCTGCGTCATGTGGGCGTGCGCCACCAGGTACACGTCCACCGCCCTGTACACCCCGTCCGTCCTCCTCCCCGCCTCCCCCTCCGCCGCCGCCAGCATCCCCGCCAACCCCACGAACGCCTCCTTCTCCATCGCCACGTCCCCCGCCGCCTCCGCCAGGTACCCCTCCACCGTCTCCGCCACCGCCTCCGCCTCCTCCGTCCCGTGCGCCTCCCCCAAGAACCCCGCCACGATCCTCCTCGCGCACTCCACGTCGTGCCCCGTCGCCTCCACCGCGTACCCGTGCCTCCTCGGCACGAACAGGTCCCCCGCCGACGCCTCCGCCAGCTGCCGAGCCACCCGCACCTCCAGCCCCCGGAGGCACTCGTGGGACGCGCCGAGGGCCACCGCCCGTCGGAGCATCTCGAGGAGACACTTCACGTGGATTGCACCCTTGGCCCCCGGCAACAGCTTCACTATAGTTTCTATCACCTCCTTCTGCTGCGCCCTCTGCGAGACGGGCTCCGCCTCCGCGAGCCCCGGCTCGCCGACGCGAGCCCACCGCCTCGCGTACCGGTGCAAGCACCGAGCTACGTGGCCGTCAGGAGCGCCGGCGTGCGCGACCGCACGCATGGCGAGGACGAAGAGGCGGGGGTGGAGGCAGGTGAGGTCCTCCGCCGGGGAGTCGAAGAGGCGGCGCTTCACGCCGACGGTGACGACGGCGGGGTGGTCGTCCGTTGGTGGGTCGTCGAGGAGGGAAGGGTCGGCGGCGGCCATGCGGGCGAGGGAGTCAAGGCAGGTGCCAACGAGGCGGAGGCGAGCGGCGTGGTCGAGGACAGGGAGGGAGGAGGAGAGGGCGCGGACGGTGGGGGTCCAGTGGGGGAGGACGCGGGAGGAGAGGAAGGAGAGGGAGCGGTTGAGGAGGTTGCCGGGGGAGTGGTCCTCCGTCATGCCGAGGTAGTCGGCGAGGCAGGCGACGGGGACGGCGTCGTCAGGGGAGAGCATCGGATCGCGGCCGAGGAAGAAGAGGGCGACGGTCTGGAACGTCTTCACGTCGGCGGGGGCGTCGGGGATGGCGCATGAGGTCGGGGAAGGATGGCCCCGACGGCCCTCCAGTAGCTTCGCCAGCTTTGCTGACTTGGACACCACATCTCTCTGTGCAACGGAAAACCATTTTTATCCTTAATTAATTAATTAGCCACAAGGCTTGGACACCACAAAATTAATTAAGTAATTAATTGTGTCTCTATCTACCTTCAAAATGAGGATTAATCTTTGTTCGTGTTCACCGAATGAAGTTAATTTTTGGTTGGAAAGGGAGGTGTTTACCTGAACTTCAAGGTGAAAAGGAGACTTTTTTATCTGATAGGTAAGTTAGTTATGATTATTTTTTTTGTAAATTTATATTAATTTACATTGACAGAGAGATAACTTCAAATAAGATTGCGATGGTTACAAATAAATGTTAGAACATGGGTTGTCTCAGGATAAGAAATTCAACAGGAGTTAGATTACTCCCCAAATAAATAAGAGATAACCTTAAAAAAAAAGAGATTATCTCCCTCCTTAGACTATCCCTGATTGAACACGGTACACCACTAGCAGTCTAATGGCACAAGTAAAGTAACCTTCTCCCTAACAATCCCCGCCTCTTCCCTTGCGATAATTTCGCCAAAGAAAAACACAACGCCACTCTTTGAAGAGAACTGCCGGTCTGTAATGACTGGAATATTAATCTTTTTATGAGAATAGGGTAATCCTTACCAGGACTGGAATAATCTGATTTTGTACCATCTGGAATTCAATTATTTCATTTGCTGTAGCACAAATCAATCTGTGCTTTCTCTCGGAAAAATAATAATAATCTAGTTGGGCCATCTCAAAGTCGAATTCCGCAGCAAAATTAAGCAGAAACCAATTGTGCCAACATAAAGCCCCCCACGCCACTTCCTTTCCCGTGTCCTCTGAGCCTCTTTTGAAATGGACTACTTTTAATCGTTTCCGGTCGTTCACGGTGGCTCGGTCCATCAAACTGGATTTTTTTAAAATAATAAAAAACAAATGGATCTACACAGTGGTCTTCTTAGAAAAGAGACAAATAAATAAATCTGTATCTCATCTGCATTCAGACATCTAACGCTTTCATCGATGAGGGCAAATTTTCTTTGGTTTTCGATGGCCTTCATTTGATTAATTTTGCCTTCAAGATTAAGAGGTAAAGGATCTCCAGCAAAATTCAGATTCAATCCACCGTGTCCGGTAATCTACCATTCCCACGAAAAAAAAAAAAATTCTACTTGGGTGGAGAGAGTGTCATTTCTCAAACAGCAATCTTTCTAATAATGTAAGGATCAGGAATAAATAAATTGAAAAAAACAAGGTTAGAGTGCGTCAAAATCGCCGTACTTAAATGGATGAACTGAATGGATCTGGAGGACCAAATGAATCGTCGGTACAAATACAGTGTGCATATATGAATAACTTATGCTTGGAAATCAATGTATGTATATGTGTATGGAAGTCTTGTAATCTAACCCTGTTGAGATAGAAGGTGTCCTGACGGAGACGTATGCAAATGTCTGGTGAGTGCCTGCAAGATAGAGAGAGTGGCATTCGAGTATAAGAACCAGATATATATACGTTGGAATAGAATCTATGATGGGTATATATTTGCTGTGTGGTTTACCTGCTGTCGTCCGGAGCTTCGCTTCCCATTGGCCTTTATTCTTCTTCCTGCAGCCACTTGAGGTCACTCACTTTGTTGTGTTTGTGTGGACGACGGTAAGGAATACGAGGGTAATGTACTCTTCTCCATCCTTTTTTTTTTTTTTTTTTTTGAGGGGGGGGGTGGGAAATTACTCCTCCTCAATTTTTAATTAATGTTGCCAGATTGGAGAATATCACAGAAAAGAAAGAGGAGAACGGTTACCAGAAGTCGAATTCGTATTCCCTTCGATCCATTTTTATCGTCGGCAGTTAGCAACGGTGACTCGTCCTTTTTTTGTTTTTGTTTTTCAGCTGTCGTTGTTTCCAGAATAGGAAGGCCATTTTGGTACCCATCATGCGTATTTCTTAGTTGATGATCTTTATGTGTGGTAAAGGAAGAATGAACGAAGTTTCCACCATTGTGAGAACGATTCGGGTCGTTTGAATGAGGGAATGAGGAAGATATAAAATGCTTAAAATAGGAAAATATTTCCATAGAAGTTCCACATGTTGTGTTTGGATAAAGGAATATGTTTATTACGTGTTGAAGTTTGAATTTGTATTAGTTTAATCAAAGAAATGGAGTTTAGCATAATTGATTACTGTACATTATACCAGATTAAGAAACAAAGTATTGAATGAGCTTATTTGAGGGGAGAAGGTCGGATAATTTCTAATCTAGTCTTGGATTAGCTATTCCAGGCATTTTCTAATCCAAACGACCCCAACTCACAATGGGGCTGTTTGCAACAAGAAATTGTCACCAAAATTGCTTGTTTGAGGTGTTAAATTTCAGCATTATTTTATTTTGAAATTTAGTGTTCAATTTCTGATGATTTGGCAAGATGTTTAAGTGTCTCAAGTAAAAAAATATCTATTTTTTTTTTAATTTTATTTTCTTCTTATTCTTGTTGCTTTTTTTTTTTTTTTTCATTTCTCCGCCCAAACAACCCCGGAAAGATTTTCCACTAACATTGACATTTCTATTCCTAGTGGAAAACCCTCCTTATAGAAAATATTCCCTGCAAAAAAATCCCCCTCCAAACTTGGCATTTAGATTTCAGTTTAGCTCCTGGCTGATGTGTAGGAGACAAGGAAAAGGATGGTTGAATTGAGAAAGATATAGATAAAGTGAATGGTGTTTTGGTCAGATGGTTTAGGTAGCGGTGTAGCTAGGGGGCAAGTGGACCACTTACTTGCACACAAACACAACACCACCACCACACCACCAGCCCGCCCCCCTCCACCACTCACACACACAAAAATCTTTAAATTTATTCCATAATCTTTATGTTTTACCCATCTTAACTGTTAAGCTCCCAGTGGTAATTTTAACATGTTTTGACTTTACTCTTCCACCTAAATTCCTAACTTCCCATATTTTCATCTTGTAGAGTACAAGTGGCAGCCAAAGTAGACAGATATCCAAGCCTTGCACTCTCCGTGAATGGAGAAATTTTTTCTATCTTATTCTCATATTTAAGCAAGGGATATAATCAGTGAACAATTTGCAAGAGCCACACATATAGTCTATCTAAATCTGATATCAAAACCTAGGTTTAGAGAGAAGAGCTCTCAGCATTTGCCTCCCTCCATTCACGCTTGATATGGTAGATCACACCATCCATTGAATGCCTCCTCTGCCCTCCAATAACCTCATTCGAATGACTTGCAACCAAGATTTCTTGAGCGTTACGAATGTGTGAGACTTGTCGTCTCAATTTTCATTATGCCTCAACATGCACATGCATGCCTTCTCCTATCTATCGTCCAAGCCACATTGTCACCATCCAACCATTAGCCCACCAATGCCACTGCTATAAACCTTATCATTGGTCATCTTCTTCACGTTTGTTTGTAAGCCATTTTGCTCATAACCATTGCCAACCATACGGCACTACCATTGACGACCCACCAATCTCCCATCCCATCATCAACCAATGCCAAATCCAATGCCATTGGATTGTTGCCACCATTGTCAATCTTGATACTTCATGACCCAAAGCCACTACCCTCTCTTTCAAGTCCC
This sequence comes from Thalassia testudinum, assembly GCA_037157565.1. Lineage (NCBI taxonomy): Eukaryota > Viridiplantae > Streptophyta > Magnoliopsida > Alismatales > Hydrocharitaceae > Thalassia > Thalassia testudinum. Next base: position 63,938,361 of record JAZHRO010000039.1, read on the forward strand.
AAAAGCATCAAACCTCATCACCTAGCCTCCGATCATGAGCTCCATTCATCACCACCACCCCTTTATGAATAGCTTCAACTTCCCCTGCACAATGCCATCAACAACCCATAGCCTTACATCTATCCGTGATATTGCTTTCAAATTAGAGGGTAAATGTACCCTTCAACATGCCCTTCCTATTCAGGTACCCTTTTGACTGAAACGACATTTGAACATTGCTCATAAATTCAAACTACTGAAACCTCCCTTTAAAGAGTTTATTCATTAGACAAGCGTGTGGAGTGTACCCTCACAAATTCACAAAATATAGCTCAGCACCATGATGCAACAAGCATCCTTCTTGGAGAGTGACTCATTCTAAAATATGGCTTACTAAAGAAAGACCCTTTGCATAAAGCTGGGGTTCAAACAATACTCATACTCTTCTAAAGTAGCAATTCTCTTATCCTCGTTAAAGTTTATTTTCTTTCTCCGTCGTAGTCTGTCATCTACCTCTGTTTCTTCATTTTTCTTTGCTCTCCTTTGTGGTCTCTATCCACCTTTGCAGATTCTGTGGCCTTTAGCCCCGTCCCTGCATTATCCAGAGATTGGTGTTCCGAAACCACTAATTCCTCCAATTTATCCAAAAAGAGATTTTGGGTCATAAAAAAATAAAAAAATAAATTCTGTGGCCTTTGAAATCCCTCTTCTCAAATATCGTGAATAAGATCTGCTCCTTGAGGAAAAACTCACTCCCGTGAGATTTCCAATCAGATTTACTGGCAAACATGCAACAATAACTACTGCTAACTTCCTCAAAAAGAAAAATAAATTTACTGATAACTTCGTGGTAATGACATCTAGGCTCCAGCAATTGAACATTATTAACCTGCACACCTTAATCCACAGATGGATAAAATCATTCCAACCAACTGAGGGAAATAAAATCCTAATTATTGAATCAAAACTTGCAACAGCAACATAGATGTTCTGGGAAATTTATAATCAAATGATATTATTACCTTTCTTTTTCTCTAAGCATCAACTGCATATGTAATCTTAATTCTGCACTTTAACTTGCTGCATATATCAGTATCACCTCGTGTAGGTATGTCAAATAAAATTAATGCATCACTAAAATGACCAAATTTCCTCCAAGTAACCTAACATCACTTCCGTTGCTGTGATTTTGGTGAAACATTTTTCAACCTCTTGAATGCTATCAATGCTATCGAGCCTATGAGTGGCCAAGTTGTTGTGATGGCAATATATATGAGCAACCACGAGGACATGGAGCTCCCTCTTGAGATCTTGGCTAAGGTCCTCTTCACAGGGGCAACCAGCTCATGGATGCTTACGATGGAGCTCTGATGACCAGACACCTCTTTTACAGAGGATCCAGTAGGCTCCTGGGAAATCTCATTCACCTGTGGACGCACACCTTCATCACTTTTGTCAAGGGAATTGTCAATTGTCTGTTGCTCAGATGCTTGACTACTTGAAGAACTTTCCTGGTAATCAAGATTCTCCCCTTCATTGCCCACTGCAGTCAACATTCCATCCTCCATTACATTTATGTATGGGGCCTTGTCAATTGACGATTCCAGGAAAGAATGCCTGCCGGTGGCTGGTGACTGCAGTTACGTGAAATTCATTAACTTGCTATTTAAATAGAAGCTGATAGCACAGGAGCCAGAAAATTGATTCCAGGAGAATTGAGATTTTCACCTAGGATCCTGATAGGAAGTCTTATAGTAAGTACCTTTTTCAGCCTATGCATGCAAGGGCTGGAATACAGAACACTGAAGAACTCATCAACTGCCCTTACCCACCTTGGAAACAGAGACATGAAAACCACCTCAGAGCTGCCATGGAAGTTTTCTTCAACCGAACTTACAACTAAGAAATTAGAAATTTAAAATACCATAAGTTATTCGCCTTTATCCCTTGAAAGAATGCTAAATGCCCTCCATGCATTGTTGTGACCAAAACTATATTTTTGTTCGCCCTGAAATCAGATTGAAAAATCTTCAGCTGTGTTTGGAACAATATAAAGCTTGAATTGTAGATGGAATAGATGCTTTTTGAGCCATCAATCATCGATCCTTAGACAAAAGAGGAAACAAACTGTTTCTAAAGAATGTAAAAATAAAATGTTAACGAGCAGTTAACACTTCATTTTCTGAGCGAACTCTAACCTGCATTCATCACAAGGGATGGCTTCTTTTGTACATACTGGATCATCCAAAGCACTAATGCATAGAAGTGGCACAGAGACATCGCCAATAAAGCCAACACTGCTACACCGTCGATAATATGTATCCACAGTCTGTTAAATTTCTCAAAACTAAGAAAAGCAGTACGAGCAACAAGCGGAAATCTCACAATCTAAATAACCAGTAGTGTATCAATACAGACCTCATAATTTGCCAAAATTCGAGTGGCATAGTTGTCAAAATCCCGCACAGACCGTGACTGTTAAGGGAAAAAGCAAAATGCCTTTAGGAATCCACATTGAATGCCAAAATGCTTTTCAGAGGTAAATGTACAGTGTTTTTGTTTCATTTGGGAGGGTACGGGGACAGTATTAAGAATCAAGGCACCACCATGTGATAAAAAAAATGGTATTGAGAGCAATATGAAATGTTTCGGTTCAACTGTCACAATCATGACGATGCATAGTCTATGAAAATGAAAAAAGCACATCCAGACAGTCAAACTAGGACAAGCAAGCATTCTATGAGACCTGAAGAAATATAAGTGAGGATGAAATGATTAACCAGTCATTAAGTTTTGTCATATAGAAAGAAAAGAAACCTGTTGGTTTAGACTATTCTAAGCTGCAGACTTCCTAGATCAGGTAAATACTGAACTTTTTCCCTTTTTATTTGATTACTAAGTTGGTTTATTTCCAAAAAGGCACGAGTTTAGGGGCCTCCCAGCAATATTTTCAATGGTTTGTATCCTCTTCCAACTTCTGAATCTCTCTCTTGGTCCCTTTTCAACAGAATCATGGGGTTGGGGAAAATTTCGAAACAGCCAACTCCATAGAAAGTAGGGGTTAGATCTCTGTTTCCTCTCCCAGATTTTGAACCTTTTAAGGTTCCTCTCAATGATGGCAACAACAAGCATGTATGACAAGCTAGGAAGGAAGAGGTTCAGATAGCAGCCAGCAAAGCCAACAGCCATGATCAACATATGGCATCAATGTCGAAAATGAGGGAGCAATTGCAAGTGATGTACCGCGACAAGCTGATGGCAATGAGAGTTTGTGACAATGGAAGTGACGGATGGTGTCAAGAAAGAGTTGAAGAGAAGTTAGAACTTGCAGGTATGGTATGTCTTGATAGTCAACAGTGATGGTGGAGCTTATGTTGTTTGCAACTGGTGAAAAAGCCTCACCGCTGCTTAGAGCATGATGAGGATTATCTTCACTGTTGAAGCTGCGAAGAGATTGTGGGCTTTGTGCTGCTTCATTGTTGCGTCGGTGAAGCTTCAAGTGTTTTTGGGGTGCATTGTTGGCAATTACTTTGCCAACATCAAGAATGATGATAGTTGCTGGGGACACCACCTATGGTGCTGAAGGTACCAAAGAGATCAAAGAGGACAAAGTCGGAGACATTGAGATGAGATTGGTGACGTAGAAAATGACTTCAAGAGGTTCTCATAGCAGAGAGCCCACTCAAAAAATTCAACGTTGTTCATGTTGATACAGATCATTTGGCTTTGATACAGATTGATATGTGGGAGAATTAGGGGCATGAAAATAATAGAAATTTGGGATGAGAAAATGAAGAAATAATATGACAGGAAACTAGAATTTGGGATGGGAAACTAAGGAGAAGGGAGGTGAGAAGCTATAGGGATCGAACCCACAAAGAACTCAACATATAATTCTTTCAACCTTGATTAAACCGACAATACTACCCCTTTATATAGAAGAAGGGCTACATGAAATAAAGTAATAACTAATCCTACTCCCATTTGTAATGCAAAATGAAATAACATTTCCTAAACAAACAAGCACCTAACTAATTTACTAATTTATTTTTCTAAAAAATAACTAAGTAAAGAAGATCAAAATTGTATTAGAGATGTAAGAGAAACACACAAAAATCTTCAGAGAGAGAGAGAAGGGGGGGGGGGGTTGTTGGTGAGAGAGAGAGAAAGAAAATTCCATATGACCATCTACTATACACAAGCTAATTTCCCTAGAAAACCTAGGGTGCTATATGTTATGAAGACTACCACTAAGCTTCCTGAGATTTGTCCAAGTTCGCCTATGCTAAATCCATGGCTTTAGAATCCCAAGTTGGCCTACTCTAGCCTAAACTAGAAGTAGCTCATTTCTTCAAGGTAAGAACAATTAACTAGCCATTAACTTAACACATACAAGGACAAAGCACAAACCCTCATCAAGAACTGCTCTTCCAATTCATGAGTGGATCAATTAGGCGTAGAGTTTAAGCTTGATGCCTCTAGTCTCAATGGCTCAGGACCAAGCCTAAACCCTGCCCAGAATGAGTTTACATCTATAATAAGGAGAGGTCTTGAACATCAAAAGAGACCCTAAAAGGGAAGGGAAAGACTACTTCCAGTTGCATTCCGTCATGCCAGTCCAACAAAAATAAAATAAAATTGAATGCACTGTGAAATTGGAAAGGCACACTCTTGTACTAACTGGTTAAATGCCTCCTCCAATTATTTAATATCCAATCAAATTTAGGTAGAGGCTGAGATTGACCAAATGTTGACGTGGGGTTTCTAGCAGGTACTAAAGGTATTAAAAGTTTGCAAAGCTTGCTTCTCTGCATTGGTTGTATACTATCCACCACAAGCCCTAAATTCAGGAGTAGGTTTATGGATTGGATGCATGTCAGGAGGATAAAGATAAGTTCCAAGCTCTTTCAGCGAGATTATAAAATGTTCAGCCTAAGAGATATATAAAAAAAGACAATATGGACCTTTGTAATGCCTTCCCAGTTAGCCATTCGTGACAATACAGGTTGATGCCTGCAAAGTCAAAAGCATGTGAGCATCAAACAAAATGAGAAAGACGATTGATAATAATGTACAATGGTGAATTGAACAGCAATCATTTGCCTCAAGTCAAACCTAAAAACAAGAACATACAGTTGAGCATAGCCTTTGAGACCAACTGCAAGAACTCTATTATAGAACTTCTGCACCAGCTTACGATTAATGAATCGGTCACAAATCTGCAGATACACAGAAGCTCTAATAATTTCCCATTGAGACAAGAAGATGCCATTCTAAACTAATAAAGTAAATGTTTCTCTATCAAGATTAATGAACTTCTCTAGACCCTAATGGTTATTCGATGTTAACTAGAAACTTGGAGAAGCAATATTAAAATTCAGGTTTCACTTATTAATTTATTTTTCTAAAACAAGTTCACTTGTTAATATTCAATGGTTAACTAGAAATTTGAATAGAATGGCAGATACTTTGTACACATTACGAAAATTATTGCTAAAGCAAAAAAATAATGAAAAACAAGTTCACTAATCAGCATCTATAGGCAAAAAGGATCCTTTGCATACGGAAAAGGCTTATACAGAGAGCAAGCTACTCCAAGTAGACGGAATGGGATCTGTCTCTATGACCAATCAGCATCATTAACCTGATGGCAGGTAAGTTTCCCTGCAGCCCTATCAGTTTCACACCAGCCCAAGAATAAAAGTCAGGAGAGACAACAGAATGATTCTTGATCACCAAAAGCACACTCCAATCAAAACTAGATATACCAAAAAAATGAAGGATACTGTTTGTATCAACAACAACTAGGCCTTTTCTCACATTAAATGGGGGCCAGCTACATGGATTCTTAGCTTCCACTTGGATGGGCCATCCTCCAGCTTAGATCCACGTAATCAAGACCATGTCATGGCTTTTTCCAGCACTTCTTTAGTATTTTCCAACTCTTCATGGAGGCTCAACACCAACTTCTTACATCTTCCAACATAGCATCAACTGGCCTTCATTTCAAAAAAATCGATTGGTCTTATTTGTAGATGTCTGAAGCACCTTAAACATGCATCCCCTGTTGGTGTCATCTCAACCTTTTCCCGGATGGCCTCATTATGAACCTGATCCTTCCTTGTATGGTGACATCCACCTTAGCATCTCTATTTCTACCACAGACATCCCCTACACATCTACAATTGATAGTAAAACACTTAGATATGTATGGCATTACAAGTATCTCAGCTACTTTGCAGGAGACCCATATAGCATGACACTTTTCACAGCTACTTCATAGTTCTCTTTAACCTTCAAATAAATTTTTCTGTCACAAAACACTAGAAGCTCCCCTACTTCAAACCTACCTACATTTCTTTTATGCATGGCATCTCTAGTGGTTTCTCCATCTTATTGAAAAATTGACCCTAAATATTTAAAAGCATCTTTCTTCCTAATACAATCTCTTCCAATTTTCACCTCTACCATTTTCATAAAAAAAAAATTCTCTACCTCCATCTCTATCTTCTCTACATTAAGCGTACATTCCATATACTAAGTCTTTGTCCTACTTAGTCAAAATCTTCCAAAGTCTCTTAGAAAAGCTCAAATTTTCTATTACTCCAACTTTGGTCTCTTTTAACCAGTATAATGTCATCTATGGAAAACATATATCACAACAACTCATCCACGACCAAAGTAAAAAATTAAAGGCTTAAAGATTATCTTGAAGACCACGTCCACTAATCATCCCTTGTTCCCTTTACGCTACCTATGGAGACAGCCCCACCTCTCTTCCCTTAGTAGCAAAAGGCGTGATTTGAGCTTCCCCTCAAAGCCTCTCCATCAAAAGCCATTCGAACCCTGCTTTATCACCATCAATTAGAACAAATGAATCCAATAATTTATTTCATAGCCCAACCTCTCAAATATATAGAGGTAGAAAAATTATGAGTTCTCCTCAAAGAAATAAGAAATACTACAATTAAGAAAATAACCTGTTGGGATTTGGAAATTGATCACGTGGCATCTGCTACGTCGCAACCACCAGGCCACGTGGCTCAAGATCTGAAGGCCCAACATGACTGGTGGTTTGGGTTCCCAAGAACCAAACTTGGGTGCATCAAAAGTGGTGGTTTTCCTATTTTTAGTAAAGCCAATTTAGGAATAAAAGTTGTGGGATTTGTATTAGTTGAGAAACAAGATGTTTCCATATAAGAAAAGATCTTTTCTCTAGAAATAGGAATGTTGGTTACTATTTTTAGGGATATGTCCTCTCTTTAAATAAGAGTCTTCCCAAGTTATTTTCTTTAAGCAATAAATAATATTTCCCATCAATCAAGCTCCTCTCCTCCTCTATCTTCTTCACCAATAGCAGCCGGCATGCAAAGGGAGCTTCCTGCCTCCTGTTCACGGCCACAGCAGACCAGAGACCATCAAGACAGACCAGTTCAGCCCCTTTGCAGACCAGCCCAGCCACTAGGCCGGCTTTCTTCACCCATAGCAAACCGGTCAACACCCTGCGGACCGACCTGTCCACCTAGATCAGACGTCTGGCATCCAACCCAGACGTCTTAATGCAGCAACACCCTATTGCTGCGTGGGGCTGCACCTGCCTCTCGCTGTCCACATGTGGATAGTCCCCTATTTGGGACTGTTTCCATGCACCAGGAGTCTCCAAGCTCCAATATCATCTTGTCAAATCCTGCCATGGTATCAGAGCAATAACGCTCTAAGCATTATTGTGAAAAGTAGCATTGCACCACCAAATTGCATCAACCCCCACTTAAGGTCGAAGTCTTTCCCGACCTCTAAAAGCAGAAGTCCTTTCCGGTTAGGCCTAAGCCTTTTCCGAGCCCCAATCAGAATCGAACTCTTTTCCGGTTCTAATTATCTTGGAGGATGACGACAAATTCAGAAATACAAGTTTTCGGTGAAACTAAGATGCTCGTGCACGGAACCACAATCAAATTGATTGGTTCTTCCAACTACGTTCTCTGGGCACGTGCATTCAAGATCTTTGTTGGTGGGCAGGAGAAGCTGAACATCCTTTTTGAAGAAGCATCCGACATAAGATGCAGCCAAGAAGAAGTGGGAGATGGAGAATTATATGGTAATGAATTAGCTCATAAATTATGTTGATCCTAATATTGCTTCTAATATGTTATACAAGGCAACGACAAAAGACATCTGGGAGAGCCTTGATAGCCAATTTGCAAAGAAGACCGGGTGCGCCAAGCTTGCAGACATCTATTTGCACATTTGAAATACAAGTCGAGGTGATCTATCCCTTAATGCTTACTATAAAAAGATGGAGAGTCTATTCAAGGAACTCAACATCTACAAGCTAGCATGTTGTGAGAAACAATCCGAGTGATAAGCAACATGGCAAGCTTTCAAGTTTCTAGAGAGGCTTCATCCTCGATATCAACCTATTCGTGACCAAATTTTTTGTATGGAGGATGTTGACCTCGAGATGATTTATAGTCGCCTCGAGAAATTAGAGATCTTAAGTCCAACCAAGACACCTATTGCAGACAAATTTGAATCCACAGCCTTGAGTGCTACAAACGAAGGAATTGGGCGTGGAAGAGGACGCAGACCTAGTCGCATCTTTCCTCCATGCCAGCATTGTGGATGCAACAATCACGATTCAAAAACATGCTAAACCAAATATGGTTATCCTCCTCGTGACAAAGATCTCACTTCCTTCACTATTTCAAATCTTGAGAAAATCCTTGCCTATGCGAGGTTGTCGAAGACGAAGCCACCACCTCTGAAGTTGCAACAGGTCTTGCGGATTCTAAGATGCCACTCGAAAATTTTGATGATGCAGATGAAGAAGAATGGCGGGACGTCTAGCCTCACCAGTGAAGACCAAGTCGAAGGCCTCCCGACCTTCGACTTGAGGGGGAGTGTTGGGATTTGGAAATTGACCACATGACATCTACCACGTGGCAACCATCAGGCCTTTTATCTGAAGGCCCAACGTGACTGGTGGTTTGGGTTCCCAAGAACCAAAATTGGTGGGTTTTCCTACTTTTAGTAAAGTCAATTTAGGAATAAAAGTTGTGGGATATGTTTTAGTTGAGAGATAAGATCTTTCCATATGAGAAAAGATCTTTTCTCTAGAAATAGGAATGTTGATTACTATTTTTAGGGATATGTCCTCTCTTTAAATAGTCTTCCCAAGTTGTTTTCTTTGAGCAATAAATAATATTTCACATCAATCAAGCTCCTCTCTTTCTCCACCAGTAGCAATTGGCATGCAAAGGGGGCTTCCTGACTCCTGTTCACGGCCACAGCAAACCAGCCAGCCATCAAGACAGACTGGTTCAGCCCCTTTGCAAACCAGCCCAGCCACCAGGCCGGCTTCCTTCACCCATAGAAGATCGGTCAGCACCCTACAGACCGACCTGTCCACCTAGATCAGACGTCTGGCGTCCAACCCAGACGTCTTAACGCAGGAACACCCTGTTGTTGCGTGTGGTTGCACCTGCCTCTCGTTGTCCACACGTGGGTAGCCCCCTGTTTGGGACTATTTCCAAGCACTTGGAGTTTCCATGCTCCAATATCATCTTGTCAAATCCTGACATGGTATCAGAGCAATAATGCTCCGGGACATTATTGTGAAAAGGTGTAGCACTGCACCACCAAATTGCAGCAACCCCCACTTAAGGTCAAAGTCTTTCCTGATCTCTAAAAGCCGAAATCTTTTTCGGGCCCCAATCAGAATCGAAGTCTTTTCCAGTTCTAACTATCTTGGAGGATGATGGCAAATTCAGAAATACAAGTTTCCGGTGAAACTAAGATGCTCATGCACGGAACCACAATCAAATTGATTGGTTCTTCCAACTACATTCTCTAGGCACATGCATTCAAGATCTTCGTTGGTGGGCAGGAGAAGCTGAGCATCCTTTTTGAAGAAGCACCCGACCAAAAAGATGTAGCCAAGAAGTGGGAGGAGAATTATCTGGTAATGAATTGACTCATGAATTCTACTGATATTGCTTTTAATATGTTATACAAGGCAATGGCAAAAGACATCTGGGAGACCCTTGAGAGGCGATTTGCAAAGAAGACTGGGTGCACCAAGCTTGCAGACATCTATTTGCGCATCTGGAATACAAGTCAAGGTGATCTGTCCCTTGACGCTTACTATGCAAAGATGGAGAGTCTAGTTGAGGAACTCAACATCTACGAGCCAGCATGTTGTGACAAACAATCCGAGTCACAAGCAACATGGAAAGCTTTCAAGTTTCTAGGGGGCTTCATCCTCGATATCAACCTATTCATCACCAAATTTTATGTATAGAGGATGACGTTGACCTTGAGACGATTTATACTCGCCTCGAGAAATTAGAGATCTCAAGTCTAACCGAGACACCTATTGCAGACAAATTTGAGTCCACGACCTTGAGTGCTACCAAGGAAGGAATTAGACATGGAAGAGAACACGAACTTAGTCGCATATTTCTTCCATGCCAGCATTGTGGATGCAACAATCACCATTCAAAAACATGATGGACCAAATATGGTTATCCTTGTCGTGACAAGGATATCACTTCCTTCAGTATTTCATATCTTGAGAAAATCCTTGCCTCATTGAAAGAAGAAAAGAAGACCGTGGCTATCGCCACCACATGCAAGGTTGTCGAAGATGAAGCCACCACCTCTGAAGTTGCAACAGGTCTTGTTGCAGATTCTAAGATGCCACTCGGAAATTTTGATGATGTGGATGAAGAATGGTGGGGTGTCTAGCCTTACCAGTGAAGACCAAGTTGAAGGTCTCTCGACCTTCGACTTAAGGGGGAGTGTTGGGATTTGGAAATTGACCACGTGGCATCTGCCACATGGCAACCATCATGCCACGTGGTAGTGCCACGTGGCAAGATCTAAAGGCCCAACGTGACTGGTGGTTTGAGTTCCCAAGAACCAAACTTGGGTGCACCAAAATTGGTGGTTTTCCTATTTTTAGTAAAGCCAATTTAGGAATAAAAGTTGTGGGATTTGTATTAGTTGAGAGATAAGATCTTTCCATATAAGAAAAAATCTTCTTTAGAAATAGGAATGTTGGTTACTATTTTTAGGGATGTGTCCTCTCTTTAAATAGAGTCTTCCCAAGTTATTTTCTTTAAGCAATAAATAATATTTCCCATCAATCAAGCTCCTCTCCTCCTCTCTCTTCTTCACCAATAGTAGCCAGCATGCAAAGGGGGCTTCCTGCCTCCTGTTCATGGCCACAGCAGACCAGAGACCATCAAGACAGACTGGTTCAGCCCCTTTACAGACCAACCTAGCCACCAAGCCAGCTTCCTTCACACATAGCAGACCAGCCTGTCCACCTTGATCAGATGTCTGGCATCCAACCTAGACGTCTTAACACAGTAACACCCTGTTGCTGCGTGTGGTTGCACTTGCCGCTCGCTATCCACACATGGGTAGTCCCCTGTTTAGGACTGTTTCCACGCACCTGGAATCTCCACGCTCCAGTATCATCTTATTAAATCCTAACATAAACAAAATAACATAAGTACAACTAACACTCCTCATCAAGCTGTAGCGTAGATGTTTATCATGCTTAACTTGGAACAATAAATATTGAAGGATGATCAAGGCAACTCCTTGGTGAAGATATTTGTTGTTTGGCCATCAGAGGAGACATGGAATATGAGACCCCTCTGGATCAAGTCACATGTGTAGTGGCAATCAACCTACACAATGCTTGGTCCTCTCAGGAAACATCGGATTATTAGCGATGTAAGTAGCTGGCTTGTTATCACACCTCATCTCCATAGGTACATCAACAGGAACATGCAGGTCTACAAGAAAGGATCTCACTCACATTATCTTAGATGCAGTGTGCACCATAGCCCTAAATTCTAACTTTGCACTGAACCTGAAGATAGCTTGTTTCTTGCTCTTCCAAATTACTAGATTTCTTGCCAGATAGGTATAAAAGCTAGTAGTGGATTTGCTGTCTACTAAACATCCTACATAGTTTGCATCTGAGTAGGCCACAACATTTATAAAGGTCCCCCTAGTGAATAAGACCCTTCTCCCTGGTGCTTTCTTTAAGTACCTCAGCACCATAATTACAGCATGCCAATGGTATCTAGTAGTCATATCCATAAATTGGCTTAATTTCCCAATAGCAAGGAAAATATCAAGTGTGGTAATGGTCAAATACAAAAACTTGCCCACTAGACCTCTATACTTCCAACTGTCCACTGCCTCAACCTCTTCATACAAATGTACCTTGAGATCCATTGGAATATTGGTTGACTTTGCTCCCAGCATACCAGTCCCCTCTAGCAAGTCAAGTGCATACTTTAGGAGAGAATGACGCTCTTCTTACTCCGTGCCACTTATATCTCACGGAAGTATCCTTCATAACAAAGTTCCTTGCAATACATTCCTTGATGTCAATTATGCCTGGTCTATCATCCCCTGTGAGAATAATGTCATCCATATAAACAAGAAGTGCCACCACACCTTTTGTAATCTTCCTGATAGATAATGAGTGATGTAAGAACTTATGAAAGCCAAGTTCTCAACAACCTTAGAAAGCTTCTAAAACCAAGCCTTGGGGTTCTGTTTCAAATAGAGATGAAAATGAATCCGAATTGGATATCTAGATGCCGGATTCGATTCTAGTCGGATTCAATAATTTGGATTCAGATCCGAATTTGTATATTGAAACTCCCAAATTTTCGGATTCGGATCTTGGATTTGGATTCGAATTCAGCATCACCTTTCACTTCAACACGTACCCATTGTAGCTATAAATATGCTTGGAGGGAGTTAACCCACCACTTAATCCATGGATATTATGGTTTCATAATATGTTCTCTTTCTTGGGATTTCAGGTCAACATCATCACTGATAAAAGCACTGCAAACTATTAGTTAAACCACCACAAACTAAAATTAGTATTATTCTTTTAAATATTGCTTTAATATTAATTATACCTGTACGAAATTCAAAAATAGATATATAGAATATATTTTATTCTTATTTTTTCATTCTTCATTTTATAGAATGTATTGTAATCCAATTACTCTTATATAGTTAACTAATGATTCATTCTTTTCTTATATTTGTAAAAAAGCTTAATAGTCTATATGTAGATACTTGTACAGAATAACCACTTCTACAAGAGGTATTAATCTTTAGATACCAAAATCATTTAATTTCATTCCACCTTATATAGCAATATTGGTTTCCATTTATATACAAAATATTGGTTCTCCTACAAATCTTCTTTCCATTTTTGTTTCCATCTATATTTGTTTTTTTTTTTTTTAAGAAAGTTTGTCCATTAAATAATGGATTCAGATTCATATTTGAGTCTAATAAATATCATATTCGTATTTGTATTCTATTAATATCCTATTCGAATTCAATTCATATCAATGCAAATTCGCATCCAATTTTCTTAAGGTATGGTAATAAAAATTCATATTTAATATCCGAATCTGAATTTGAATTTGACTTTGGAAAACAAATATAGATATAGAAATATCTATATCGAAACTAAATCCAACCTGATTTCATCCCTAGTTTCAAACCATAAATAGCCTTATGCAGTTGACAGACCCTGGAACACTCCCCCCTGAAACTCATAACTAGGTGGCTGCTGCATGTAAACCTCTTACAAGCTCTCGTATAGAAATGTATTTTTCACATCCAACTAATAAAGAGGCCAATCTCGCTATATTGCAACCGATATAAGTATATGCACTGTGAGAAGCCATGCAACTGGAGAGAATTTGTCAAAGAAGTCTACACCATAGGTTTGTGTGTACCCTTTGACCACAAGATGAGCCCTATATCTTGCAACCATTCTGTCTTGGTGGTACTAGATGGTGAAGACCCATCTGCACCCCACAGCAGATGACCAACTAGTAGATCAGCCTATTCCTACGTCTCTTGTGAGCAAAGTGCAGCCATCTCATCCTCCATGACCTGACGCCATTTTGGATCAAGTATGGCATGCTGGTGAGTTGTGGGAACCTGCGTGGTGGACAATGCCTAGCAAAATGTGCTATACACTCCTCCAAGAAAGGTCGTGGACACAACATTAGAAATGGGATATCTGACACAACTCCATGAGGTTTTGCGAACTGCAATCAAAAGATCCAGATCATCTAAAACGTGGTTATCACCACTATCTTCCCCCAGTTGCTTAGTAGATGTAGAAGGAACACCATTGTCACCCTGTAACTGTCTTGCATCATCACTATGCACAGTCTCATCTGTCTGTAAAGTATCTTTAGTCACCTAAGGCGAGAAAGGCATAGGTGCAATAAAGGGAGGTTCCTACCTATAGGTGACCGGAAGGCTGTATGTAACAGGGGGCTCACGAAACCTCTCAAGCTTGGAGAGTGGCAGCTTAGATGATGGCAGTATAGAATCGGTGATCGGAATTGCCTCTAAGGGCATAGGAGGAATAGGCAGTGTTGTAAAAATCGACTTACTCGGTCGAGTAATCCTATGCGGTACCCTACCGACTGAATAATCCATAGTTGAGCCTATAGTCGGCAACACCGACTACTCGGCCGAGTAGTCGGTGTAGTCGGCCGAGTAGTAGGCTGATTTTTGCATAGAGGGAAAAATAGGTATATAGGTATATTATTATTATTTATGTCAAATAAAACCCCACTCGAATCCCCTCCCCTGACCACTCCCCTAAAATCGTTTATTTTCACCCGAGACTCCTCTTCAATCAAGCCAAAATCCTCCATCGCCGAAGCATATATTAATTCTTGGTTTATATTTTTTTGAAACTAATTCTTGATTTATATTGCTCTATCGTTGGTAATGTATTTGTAATGGTTTATACCTTAATTTAATTATTAAATTTGTAATGAATTTGATATTGTTTGTACTTTGTACCTTATTTTATAACCTTGAAGTTGAATATGTTTACTTTTATGCAATGATATATTTTACTTCTTGATATGTGTGTGTATAATGCCCGACCAAATACTCTTCGACTACTGCCCCACATACCGTATACTCCTTAGTCAGTGGCTTCATTGATTGAATATCGACTACCGACTTTTACAACACTGGGAATAGGCATTGGTACCTCAACAACCTTAAGAGAGACTTTTCCCAGTAATGGAAAAAGAGGAAACAGACTCATGAAAGGTGACATTTGCACTAACATAGTGGTGTCCTCCAACTAGATCATAGCATCTATATCCCTTCTATGTCCTTGAATACCAAAGAAAGGCACACTTAACAGCACAGGAAGCAAGCTTATCCATATTGGGTCCATGGACATGCACAAATGCAACACATCCGACGACTCTGGGTAATACTCCAAATAGATCGTTGTCTAAAAATAAGATGGAATAAGGAACTTGCTCATTAAGATCTGTAGAAGGCATTTGATTAATAAGATAACATGCAATCAACATTGTATCTCCCTAATATCTATCTAGTACATTGTTCTCAATCAAGAGTGTCCTCGTAACATCTAGAATATGTTGATGCTTTCATTCTACCACACCATTCTATTGAGATGTATGAGGACAACTTATCTGATGGTGTAAAACTCTAAAACATCGTCTAATCTAATGACCTTCACCTTCACCTTCACCTCATACTGATTCCAGATCTCTTCCAGGAAGGCACGAATATATCACCAGCTTCAGACTTGGCTTTCAACAAAAATATCCAAGTGAGATGAGAGAAATCATCCATAATCGCCAGATAGTATCTATACCCCAGACGATCCGGAGTCCTACTAGGTCCCCAGATATCCAGATGAAGTAATTGGAATAAGGCTAGGGACTCCTAATGTTGACTCCTTGGGAAGGTACTCCTATGGTTCTTCCCAAGTTGACATGCCTCACATTGGAAGGTGGTAGTTTAAGAAATCTGTGGAAACATCCTCTGATGTTTTGGCAATGGGAGATGACCAAGCTGAAGATGACACAAATAGCTGGAGGCACTCCTTGGTGGGAGAGAAATATGGCCTAGATAGGGCGACCGTAAAAGACGATGACTCCACCTCCCTCTCATCCACACCCAATGGTGCGTCCAATGAAAACATCCTTAAACGTAAGAGAAATTGCATCAAAGACTACGCGGCAGTTCAACTCCTTTGTGATCTGGCTAACTAAAAGTAGACTCAGTGGGAAATCAGAGGGCAGAAAAACATTCTCCAACTTCATGTGTAAAGTCACACGAACCTCCCCATAACCAAATACAGGGGAATGTCACCCATCAACAACCTGCACTATTTTGCCTGATGGGACTGAACGGATAGTGGAGAATTATCTTGCATCACCACAACTATGTTAAGACATGCCTGAGTCAACAAGCCAATATGCTGCCCTTGCTTGAGGTTGACACGACACCTACTCAAGACACATCATGCTAGCTAAATATCCTAAGCATTGTCTCATACTCACTCCTAAAAATAGTGATAGTGTTGTGAGATCCTCTTGTCACCGCAAAGGCCTTATACTCAGTAGTAGGAACTCTCTCCTCTGGTTCTGGTCGAAGCAAAGTATGCTCCTTATCATAACCTTCTGTAGTCATTAAACATGCCGGTAACCATCGGACGCAATTAGTCTCACCTAACTTCACCATGGGACCAAAAAAGGGTCTCTTGTACACCCCAGACTCAAATACAATTTCTAATGTCACCTTAGACAAATTTTCAGGCACCATGTCGACTTCAACTAGAACCAATCAACATCCACATGCACAAAAGAAAAAAAAAAATCAGACCATCAAGCAAGAAGTAGAGTCCATGCCAATGCAAGAACACATCATACGACGGAAGCGAGGACTCCCTGCGACTACCTAGGACCTCCCACCAGCGATGCTGCAGCCAGACAAGAGATCCACAGGGTGGACTGACAGAATCAAGATCTGCTGGTGGCGCTACTAGGCAGAACTGCAGGCCCTAGGCAACACTGCAGATGCTGCAATAGGGTGGGTGATGCTGCAGCCTCCCTGCTGGGTGGCACTGCAGGCTGGAGCTAGCTGCAGGCAGTGCTGCAGGCAGGAACCAGCTGCAAGCCCTACAGCAAGATCACACAATGGAAACAGGGTCGGGCAGCACTGTAGGTGGGCCACCAACTGGCTTAGAGGCTGGCAGCGGTAGGGAGAATCCACACACAGCCCTTCTCCTCAGGGTTTTTGTTTGGTGGAGAGCAAGCGGGTATAAGAATCAGGATGGATATCAAACCCCGACCTAGGATCGCGACTCTGATACCAAGTTAGAACAAATGAATCCAATAGTTTACTCCACAGCTCAACCTCTCAATACATAGAAGTGGGAAAATTACATAAGTTCTCAAAAAAATAAGAAATACTACAACTGAAGGTTTCCCTTCCCCACCTTTGCTTGACTCTAAAAGATAGGGGTCCCTCCCCCTCTTTTGCAAGTGAAGAGAGGTTCACTTATTGTCGTGATTGTGTGCGATGCCCTCCCTCGACAAAGCTCTCAAGCAACAGCTTGTGGGATCTTGATCAAGTCACATCAGCTACCACCACAAGCTCTTGTTTAGGATGCACGTGCATCTAGGTTGCACGATTCTCTACACCGACTTCGCTGTTCGACATTATCGGATTTCAACATCTTGCCTTGGCCATTTTTCTGAGGATTGTCTTGTTCAGACTTTCAATGCACGATTGTCTAGTCGAGAACTTCCAATGTGGCACATTAACAAGTCCTCTTCTTTCTTGTAATAACCAATTGTCCTCCAGCTTCGTCTGAACATCTCCCTCATACCAGCCGGTTTTTTGTTTTGATCATTGCAAGGGATCGCTCTTGATGCATCTCCGTTTAGGAATGTTCTTGGAGTTCCTCCCTTGAATTAATGAATAACCAAATATGCTATATTTTCCAAAAATAAAAATAGAAGTCTTAAAGCTAACCAATGATGATATCAACGTGATCTATCAACCGATTCAACCTAGCTTGAGTCCCTACACAAGCTACCACTCAATCATACATATCCTTTATGATGCTGATTACAAGATTATCACATCTCTTCTCCAAAAGTATCCATAAGATATCTTGTGAAAGAGAATCATGGGCTTTTTTCAAATCAATAAAAATCACATGTAAACCTTCTTTTTGGATATGAGGATTTCCATAAGATGACTCAAAAGATATATTGCTTCAATCATAAACTTGCCAAGCATGAATCTAAACTACTCTAAAGACTTGTTTCAACCTTCTCTCAATTACCATCTTCTAATCAGTTGAATCCAGCCCAGCAACTCCTATCTGGATTCGGCCTTGAAGGGTATGGTCCCACTGCTCTACCATTTCCTTTCTCTACCTAATCACCCCACCCCCTCCAGCCCTGTATCATTACCAACTACTCTCCTATCCTTGAGGGAATGCCCTACTTTTCAACGGCTGATGTCCTTGTAATGGGAGCTTGAAGTGACTATGCCATGACACTTGAAAGCTGTGTAGACCAACCCACAATGGCGGACCCACCACAACCTTCTTCAAAGCTGGATCCGCTATCGGTGCACTATCCTCTCAAATCCAGTAGTAATGGGAATGGTCCTTCAACCCACTCCCCTCCCTTTATTGTTCTAGCATTTGCTTCTGCAGATAACCTCGACCTTCCTGATGTGTCAACCTTGAACAAGGGTGTTTAGTTAATTGGTACAGGACATGAGAAGACCAATATGGAGAAAACTGGACTCGGAGAGACCGAGACTAGGATTGTGACCTCCCAACAACATTATGCTAGCGAGGAGAGGCCAGGCCAACAAGTGAGTCTTTCTCTGGATTAGAGAAGCAAGTGAACGAGGACGGGTGAAGGAACACTTCAATCCATATGTACCACCGACAGGCCATGACTAGGACCAGCAAGGTAAGGACTGTTGGCCCTGAGATTGGATAGGTAGGTATGGGTAGTCAAGCACATTGTACCTCTATCGCTCCACCAACCCAGTCCTCTCCCAGGGTGATGTTGTAGCCATAAGGAAGTAAGTTAATGAGGTCACTACACAGTCTGCACTACACTCCATTGCACAAGACAGACCACGTAGAACAAAGGTGGCGAGTGGGGTAGTTTTGGAGAAGCCATGCAGATCTTGACATGGAATGTAAGAGGCCTACAAATGTGGAGAGGAGGAGCATCCTAGAGACGTATCTCGAGGAATGGAAGATTGGCATCACTCGTCTACAGGAGACAAAGCTCGAAAGTTGCAACCCTCAAATTGGTAATCAAATGGGGGGAGGAAGATTGGATGGCATCGTCGCCCTCAATTTCGTTGGCAGATCTAAAGGACAGCTTGTGGGTTGAAACAAGGAACACGTCTCCCTTTCTGTCACGCTACGATGCACTTTTACCTTGGTAGTGGATTTGGAAAGGAGCGACGACCTCTCATTTTGAGTTATTAATGCATACGAGCCATGTGCCCTCGAGGGTAAGGTTTACTCGAGTTCGTAAATGGAGATATGTGGGTATGCGCAAGGGACTTCAATGCTACCCTATCTTTTGAAGACCATCCTGGTGGTTTGAGAGGTAAGGATCGGAGTGTCAATGACTTTGTTGATTGGGTAGCTGACACTGTGGTTGTTGAGCTGGAGATCCCCAATTGCAAGTTTTCCTGAAGAAGCTCAAAGGAAGGGGACCCCAAGTCAAGACTAAATAGATTCTTTGCCAGCGTGGCTTTTTCTGACCACTTCCCTCTGGGGTTGAGGAAAGCCCTCCCAAGGCCATTCTCAAACCATAACCCCTTTGAGAGGGACTCGAGGGAGGACGTGAAAGTTGGTAGTTGGCACCTACTTCAAGTTCAAGAAGGTCTAGCTTCTGGAAGAGGGTTTCAACGCGAAGGTGGGCTCATAGTGGAAGAAGTGCATAGTCGAGGGGAACCCTTGCGTGGTGTACCATAAGAAGACAACTTACTTGCAATAAAAGTTGCGGCACTTTGATGCGCACTAAGTCGAGAGATGAGGCTCGGAAAGAGGTCACTAGACGGGATCAGATTGAGAACACGAGATCTTTCACCCGAGGAAGATTGGGAGAGAGCACAACTCAAAAAAGTTGTGCAAATGGAGGTTAAGAAGAGGTGGCACGGCACCAAAGGTCTGGGCAACTTTGGTTGGAGGAGGGAGATCTAAACACTCGATTCTTTCATGCCTAAGCCAACAAACGAAGAAGAAATTGGATTCACTCTATTTCAGACAGAGAGAGGATGCGCTCTGAGAGGAGAGAGGTCGGTAGTGCCTTTGTTTACTTTTATTGGCAATTATTCTGCCAAGAACAAACGAGGATGTGGCACTTCAAGAGATACCCATGGAGGATTACCAATGAGGACACTGCCTCCTTGACTAGACCCTTCATGAAGGAGGAGGTACTCACTGCAATCAAATCCCTTAAGTAGGAGGAATTGCTTAGCCCTAATGGATTCCCCGTCCTCTTCATCAGAGAGTTCTGCCCTACAATAAAAGGGGAGGTGATGGCAATCTTCCAATCCCTATCCCCTATCGCTGGCAACCCAAGAATAAACAAGTTCCTTATCTTCTTGCTACCTAAGTGACGATAAACGACTACAAGCTGATATCGAACTCGATCTATCTAGTCATCGCCAAGACCTTACCAACTCGATGTGTCATTCGTTAGGAGCAGATCCATTACGCAAAACTATGTGGTGACTTCTGAGATCCTTTCTCATGCAAGAGGGTTAGCACACAACCTTTCTATTGGAAGGTAGACTTCTCCAAGGGCTATGATTGCTTAAATTGGAAGTTCCTCTGGTCTTCCCTACAAGTCAAGGGTTTCCTACCACTTTGCATACAATGGATCAAAACTTGCATTATGTCGGCCTCCCATTCTGTCTTGATTAATGGAATGCCAAAAGGGCGTTGATTCCAAGTTCCAACCCAAGAGGGGGTAAGGGATGCCCCTTGGCACCCATGCTTTTCGTCATTGCTGTGGACTTCCTTGCTGATACATGCCACACCTTAAGCCAAGCCAATGCTTTGACGGGGTTTGGGTCGGCTAGGGGAGGCATAAAGATACTAATTCTACGGTATGCAAATGATACGATTTGATTTATTGAAGGGTTCTTGGAGGAGGCAACAAAGGTTAAGCACCTGCTAGAGGTGTTTGGTGAGGCCTTGATACCTTCCCTACCGTTGCGCCCCACTACACCCCCAAAATCCCCAAGGGTGGAAAGGCAACCCTTTGTCTACCCCTTGGGAAGATATGTGTCAACTACTGCAAATCTAGGTTTCTCCCATTTGGCATGATTATTGACTTAGCGAATCAGGTTGGTATCACTTTGAGAGTCCAACGACTGCAAACCCCTTTTCACTATCTAGCATTCCTGTTCTCACCAGGCCGTATTACGGTGAAGGATTAGATATCAATTATCAAAAGGTTGGAGAAGAGACTGCACGAATGGAGCTCACATCAGCTTTCGAGGGGAGGAAGTTTGGTCCTTTCTTCAGTTTTGTCTGCCCTACCCATCTACTTCTCCATCTTAAAAATCCTTACGATCGTCCTCCAGTGTACTAATCATATCCAGAGGTGTTTATGTTGGGTTCCAGGCTTGAATGACAGATTCCTCCCTTTAGTTTTGTTGGAGTATGAGTATACTTTAGTATGTTTGGTGTCTTTTGTTATTTCTTATTTTATATTGGACTTCCTATGTAATTTACCCCTTAGCCTCTCTATATAAAGAGGCTAAGGTTTTTCGAATAAGGCAATTCACTTTTCTTCTAACATGGTATCAGAGCCAGATAAGTCCTAGACTATTCGTGCTCTGATATCTCTCCACTAAAAATACCTTAGGAAAAAGAGAAGAATCTTCTCTTCTTCTCGTTCTTTGCACTCCAACCCCTGCATCTCCATCAGAAGCCTCCTTGCCACTACTCCCAGCAGTGCCACCACCTATTGCAATCCCATCAGTAGCGTCGCCCAAGGTAGAGCAACCCCTAGCCGCACTACCAAGGCTGCATCAGTACCACTAAGGGTCAACTTGTTGTAGTGCTACAGGCTTCTCCTTGGTCGCCTACATACCTATGGGACTCCTACCTTGATCACCTAAGCCCCTGTTGGTCTACCCTGCTACTCTCTAGCACCTTGGGCTACACGTTGATCTTGATGTAGCTCGAGGTGACTTAGTGCTAAGTATTGTTCTTTATTTTCAGGTGATTATGGATTATTTCTACATGATCGTTGCCTGATTGTGATGATCTTGAAATATTTTTTGGATGATTTGAACCTAGATCAATCCTTTCTCTTTACCTTTGCTATTCTTCTAACTCTACATGGTAGCATTGGGATCTACTCTTACATTCAAAGTCAAACCTATGGCATCAACTACCTTTATTGTGATTCAAAGTAGTTCTATGAAACTTAATTGTGTCCAGAATTATCTCCTTTGGTCCCAAGCATTCAAGTTATTTGTAGGAGGATAGAAGACCAAGGTTCCCCCTAAGGCTAAGTCTTCTAATTGTGCGAGATGGGAACAAGATAACTACTTGATCATAAACTAGATGATGAATAGTCTTGAGCCCCAAATCACTGCCAACTTGCTCTACAAGAAAACCACCAAGGAGATAACGGGATAGCTTGGCAAAGAAGTTCTCGTAGAAGTCCAACCATGCCCATCTAGCCGATATATATCATCAGATCAAGTCAACCTCTCAGGGGGGTGCTTGCTTGTCACTTACTACACTGAGATGGAAGCACTTTTTAAGGAGTTGAACGTCTTCCAACCATCTTAATGTAACACTCAAATAGGGCAGTGACAGGTGTGTTAGGTCCATCAATTTCTAAACGGCCTAAATCCTAAATACTGACCTGCATGCAATCAAATACTAGCTATGGATGCAATCCTTGATCTAGAGATCGTGTATGGTAGACTTCAAAAGATCACCTTTGATGAGAACCACTCACCATAAATTAGAGCACAGTTCTGAATGCCCACGGCATGCCCACAGCATGCCCTCGAAACGACCTTTTTCTGATGGAGGGCACCATCGGCATACATGTAATGTCGAAATACAGGAGTGTTAATAATATTTTTTCAATTATAGATAATATGTCGATAAGTTCGAAGAAATAGGTGGCCTTAGGTATAATTCTTAAATTGTTATCATATTTTAAGGTCAACATAGGTATCTCAATAACATGTTTCTACCCATTATTATTTTTGTAAGTAATTTAAATTTTAACGGCATGCTGAAATGGCTATTTTTTGGGTTAAGCTATATCGACATCAATATAATGTCGAAACACAAGGATTTCGACGAAATGTAGTCGAAATTTCGTCGAAATGTCAGTAAGTGACAAAATACACTCGACGTTTTGGCTTACTACTATTGCTTCTCACTCTTAGTTCTACCATTCTTCTCTACTATTGCTACTGTCGCTCACGTTGTTGCTGCTATTTGTTCCTATTAGAACCAAATCTCCATTGTTATTGCTCCCTCTAGTCTCACCACTACTCTCCTCTAGCTCTCTTAAGGTTTAATTCTACACCTATTCATAATTATTGAATAAATCTACATACTAAACTCCAGAGCTACTATTATTACGTACATATAGGTCTAATCACAATTTAGAATTAAGGAAATATTTGTTTAATTCCTAAAAATAAAATTCTAAAATTGGGCTAACATTAAAAAATAAAGAACTTCCATCCATCCATAAGAGAATAAAACCTGAAAATTACAAACACTAAAGGCCTAGTTACTTCTTGAATTAATCATCATTTACTTCACAAATAACATCCAACCTAGAAACCCATGGTCCTATGTTTGAAGGTGACAACCTATATTTTTCATACATAAATATAATACAACTAGATCTAAATGTTACTCATAAGGGGTGGCATTAATTTAAGATCAATTGACCAGATAGTTAAATTTCAGCTTTTAGATTTTTATTTTATCTTTGCATGACTTAATACAATTCACATGATTCTTGAACATGAATATGGTATAGTATACTATATGTTGCATATGAATATTAAGATATAACATTATTATTCTTATATAAACATGTTTAAACTTGTGATTTCCTTAAAATTTTAATCATTTTGACTACTTTCGTCATTTTTGTCGATATACGTCGGCATGCCTCCAAAATAAACTATTTTCGGGACATTGAAATCATCGAAATCTAACATCTAATTACGAATAGATTGAGGGCCCTGGCTGGGATTGTAGACCCGGTGCAGACGGCTTTCGTCCCCGGCAGGAATATTTTGGAAGGTTATGTGTTGGCCTCGAAGATCCTATCATCCTGGAAGAGAAATAAGAAGAAGGCTTTCTTGTGGAAAGTTGATTTCAGCAAGGCTTATGACTCGGTTTAGTAGTCGCTTCTTTAGGCGTCCTTGGTGAAGAGGGGCTTCCCGCCGATGTGGATTGAATGGATGAAGAGATGTGTCACCACGACGTCTTTCTCGGTTCTTATCAATGGAAACCCGACAGGGGGTTGAATTCAGCTGAGGAGGGGGTAAGGCAAGGGTGTCCTCCGGCCCCGATGCTCTTTGTTATTGCAACGGATGCACTTGCGAGGGCGGCTAAGAGGTCGTGTGAGAGGAACTTGGTGAAGGATTTCTCTCTGAGGGACGGGACGAGTATCCTGTTACTGCAGTATGCGGATGATACGATTTTCTGCATTGAAAGCAGGGAAGCGGAAGCCAGGAGAATGCAGATTTTACTCTTCTTGTTTGGTGAGGCCTTGGGGATACAGATCAACCTATCTAAATCTGATTTTGTCCCCTTCAATTTGACTGAGGCGGAGGCGAGGGGGTGTAGCTTGGGTCTTGGCACAGAGTAGGTAAAGCTTCCGATCAGATATTTGGGTTTACCGTTGACAAATGACAGGGTTGTGGCGAGAGACTGGGCTCCCCTGGTGGAGAGGCTGAAGGGGAGATTGGCAGGGTGGGCATCCAGGCTTCTGTCAAGGGGTGGAAAGTTGGTTTTGCTCAAGGCGGTTCTGACAACGATGCCATCGTATTTCACGTCTGTCTTGAAGATGCCCAGGCAGGTTGTATTAAGATTAGAGAGGCTTATGAGAAATTTCTTCTGGTCCAACCAAGGGACGAGTGGACCTGGTGCCAGGTTGGTAGCATGGGAGGAGGTTTGCAGACCGATGGAGGAAGGGGGACTGGGGGTGAGGGACCTGGGGAGGTCTAATGATAGCCTATTGGTGAAGTGGGTGGGGATCCTCTTAGAGTGCAGGGAGGATTTGGTGGGCAAGGTGTTCGGGATGGCTTATGGTGGCCCGATGCGGTGGAATCTTCTGATATCTCCACCGAGGGATGCTTCGCAGTTCTTAAAAGGATTGTCGACGGTGGCTCCTAGAGTGCAGAACTGTTTTGTTCCGGTGGTGGGAACGAGGGAGATTTTCAGGTTCTAGCTGGATGATTGGACGGGGAATGGTGTGCTTGATGGAAGATATCTGAGATTGTTTGCTTTGTCCCAGAGCAAAAGAGGCGTCAGTGGCCGAGGTGTGGGAAGGTGGGTGGTGCCCGTATTTTGTAGGAAACCTCTCAGATGCGAGAGTTCATGATTTCCAGAGACTGCTTGAAGAGTTAGAAGGGCTGCAACCAGCTTCCGGTACTGATATGTATGGCTGGGATGAAGGTGATTTCTCGGTGGGGGCTGCCTACAGGAGATTATCCAGTGGAGACTCCACAAGTGACTTGGATTTGGTAAGAGATTGCAGACAGATTTGGAAGGCCGCGTGTCCTTCAAAGGTCAAGATCTTTGTCTGGCTACTTAGGAGACTTGTGACAAAGGTTTGGAGGGCGAGGTGGGCTCCTAGATAGAGTAAGGTTTGCCCTCTGTGTGGAGGTGGGGAGGAAGATATTAACCACCTTTGTTTCACCTGCCCATTTGTGGTGTAGATTTGGAGCCTAGTGGGAGCGGGGTGGTGGAATTGCCGATCTTTTGAGGAGTTTTGGCACAGTTTCAGAGGTGGAGGGGGTGATGTTGGACGGGTTGTCTTCCGTACGAAGGAGAGGGCCAGGCCGTTAGCAATGTTATAGGGCATTTGGTTAGGCAGGAATGCTGTGGCCTTCAGAGGCCAGAGGCCGTATGTGGAGAATTTTGTGGAGTCTGTATTTTCTTTGTTTAATCTTTGGAGTGGATCTCTGTGAGTGGGGGACCTTGCGGTTTGCCCTTTGTATTGGCGGAGGCTTTTGATTCTCTATTTAATATACTTGGGTAGTTATCACCCTAGATAACTGCCCTTTCCTCTTTCAAAAAAAACATCGAATTACGAATGTTTCCATGACGTGCCTTCGAAATGCATTCTTAAAAATTTATTGAAACGACATCGAAATCAGCATTTCAAACCTAAGATCCTATAGAGATCTCTGCATTTGTTGTCTCTAGTGGGCATGGGGACCCTGGAATAGGTTGCAACTGTGGTCGTGGAGGTGGTCATACTTATCAGCCATGTGTCCGTTACCAATGGGCAAATCATCCTTCTAAGTGATGCTAGGCTAAATTCAAAAGGCCTGATCAGGCCAACTCTACAGTAATCCAACGGTTGTTAACCCCTCCTCGATGACGTTCTTTATCTACCGATGATTAGGCATGCCTTCTACAGCTTCTTTGACAGGCCACGCCTTAGACTACTCCTCAAGATACAACCACATCCTTCGCTGCTACCACCAGTACTTCAGCTAATCTGACTACCACGTCATCCACCTCTTCCTCGGTGGTTGATTCAAGTGCATTCAATCATCTTACTAGTAAGAATGAATGATGCACTTACTTGTGGAGATCTCCGTTGTTACTACTGTTCGATTGGCGAACAACTCCTTGCAATTGTTTGATGTTTACTGTACCCCTGAGTTTCCTTTGAACCTCTTATCTATCTGTAGACTATGCAAAGATCTTTCATGTCGGGTGATATTTGATGAGCACTTTGTTTTCTTTCAGGACATCCGAATAAGGAAGATGATTGGTGAAGGGATTAAGCGAGATGGTCTCTACTACATCAATGTCCCTCAGGTCTTTGCTAGTGTTGTGTTTATCTCTACCAATCCTAAGCTTTGGCATCATTGTCTAGGTTACCCTCTGCTTCCAGGCTTTGACAAATGTTTCCAGATTCTACTATCCTTGTCTCTCTTTCTCTGAAGCCTATCATCTTGGGAAACACCATCGTGCCCCTTTTCCTTCCAGGGAAAATAAAAGAAGTCTATCTCCTTTTTATTTAGGCCATTATGATATTTAGGGACTGTGTCGAATAAATCACCGGTCTGGGTTCTAATATTTTGTCGTCTTTGTTGATGATTATGGTCCTTTCTCGTGAGTGTTCTTGTTAAAGGATTAGTTTGAGATTAGTATTGTCATTCCAAAATTTTCTAATGCAATTCAAAATTTCTATTCTACAAACATTAAAATTTTCCCCACCGATAACACTCTCGAGTTTATGCAAAGATATG
The DNA here is from genome assembly GCA_037157565.1 of Thalassia testudinum. Classification (NCBI taxonomy): domain Eukaryota; kingdom Viridiplantae; phylum Streptophyta; class Magnoliopsida; order Alismatales; family Hydrocharitaceae; genus Thalassia; species Thalassia testudinum. The sequence continues at coordinate 63,965,736 of JAZHRO010000039.1, forward strand.
TTCAAAATTTTTTTGGCAAAGAATGACACCATTCATCTAACTTCTTGTGCCTATACTTTCTAACAAAATGGCATGGCTGAATGCAAGCTTTGTAATATCCTTGATGTAGCACACACCTTAGTTATTGCTATGAAAATCCCTAAGCACTTCTAAGGAGATGGTGTGCTTACTCCTACCTATCTTATCAACGGGATTCCCTCTTCTATTCTTCATGGAGATTCTCCTTTTCATATTGTTTAGCTTAATGCTGATCTCTTTGCCTTACCACTGCAGATTTTTGGTTGTACCAACTTCAACTCTTTGGGGTTGTCGACAAGATTTCCCTACAGTCGGTCAAGTGTGGTTTTCTAGGATACTCCCACTCTCAAATGGAGTATTGTTGTTTTGATCGGTTGGAAACGGATATTATGTGTTTGCTAATATGTCCTTTTTTAAGAAGGTGCCTTTCTATTCTGATGAAGGTTCTTCTCTTGGTTGGTTCACCCACACCTATGAGCGTCGTCCTATGGACCTAGTGTCTATTACCTTGTCGTCTATGCAGGTTAAAGTTCCTAAGGAGAGCACATATGATCTATCTTCACCATCAACATCTAATCTGGATGCTCTGCCTCCACAGACAGAGGACTTCCCCATTACTCTATGAAAGGCTATAAGGAGTTGTACTTTACATCTCATGTCACATTATACTGTTGTTAATCACCTAATCCCACTTTATTGAAATTTTCTACAGCTTTATTGTTATGGTTGTTCCCAAGCATTATCATGAAGTTGCACAAGATCCTAATTAGCAATAGGCCATGGATGAGATGATAGCCCTTACTAGGGACCTGGGAGATGACTGACCTCCCAGATGGGGCTACTATGGTAGATTGTCGATGGGTTTATACTGTAAAGTATAAACTAGATGGGGCTGTTGAGAAGCAAAAGGCTAGATTGATCGCTAAAGGCTGCACATAGATATATGAAGTTGATTACTTTAACACATTCTCTCCAGTGGCCTGACTCAACTTCGTGCATGTCATTCTTTCTGTAGTTGTCAACAAGTAGTAGCCCCTCTATCAACTTGATGTCAAGAATGCCTTCAGCCTTCTTACATGGTGACTTGTACGATATGGCCTGAAGCAAAGTCCCCGTGCCTAGTTCGAGAGGCTCAGTGGGAAAGTTTAGAAATTGGTTTTCTAAGATCCACTTAAGATCACTCAATATTTGTTAGACGTAGGGAATCAAGTGCCGTCATTCCTGCTACATATGTAGATGACATGATTCTCACTGATGATGATGCTACAAAGATACAAGAAACCAAAGACTTCTTGAAGACTACTTTTGTTACAAAAGACTTGGGGCCTTGGGCAATATTAAATATTTTTTTAGCATTGAAGTTGTCAAAAATTCTAAGGGCATGGTTCTGTTGTCATAGAGGAAATACGCTATAGAGCTTCTTGAAGAGACATGTTTACTTTGGTCTAAGCCCTCTCATTCCTGTTGAGTCTCAAGGGCATATACAAGGGGAAGATGATCCTCCATTCAAAGACAAGAAAAGATATTGAAGCATTGTTGGGAAGCTGCTGTAAGTTACTGTTACCATGTCAGACATTACTTTTGCAGTCAATCGGGCCAGTCAGTTTATGGAGAACCCTGTTATAGTATTGGCATGTTGTGCCTCATTTTGAGGTATCTTAAAGGCAATCTTGGCAGGAGCACGTACATGAAAAATAATGGGCATGTAGACCTATATGCATATTCAAATGCATAATCCAAAGGGCAAGAAGTCCACCTCTAGGTATGCCACCTTCCTTGGTGGTAATTTGGTCACATGAAAGAGCAAGAAACAAAGTGTGATTGCTCGTTCCAGTGCCAAGGCAAAGTACCATGCCATGGCTCACACAACGTGCCAGATCATGTGGATGGTCCACTTTCTCACTAATCAAGGGATCAAAGTCCAATTACCAGTTCCTAAGTTTTATGATAACAGATTTGCCACTTTTATTGCTTCTAACCTAGTCTTCCATGAGCGCATTAAACATATTGTGGTTGATTGCCATTTCATCAAGAACATGCTAACTGAAGGAAAGTTTAGTACTCCCACCACTATGTATGAGCAGCAGGTGGCTGATATCTTCACGAAGGCACTTCCACAAAAGCATCATGGGTTTCTTTGTATTAAGCTAGGCATGTTTGATATATATGCTCCAACTTGAGGGGGAGTATTATTTCTCAGTATGCTTTATTATGTTTGGTGTCTTTTATTATTTCTTATTTTCTGCCGACCTTCCTTAGTAATTTACCCATTAGTCACTCTATATAAAGAGGCTAGGATTTTTGGTATAAGACAATTCACTTCTTCTCTTCCAACAAGTTTCTTGGGAGGAGGTATGCATCCCCAAGAACTTGGGAGAGCTAGGGTACTCAATTTAAGGGAGATGAATGATGCGCATTTAACCAAGTGGATCACTTGCCTTTAAGCCCTAAGTTTCCCCTATGAAAGAAGATCCTCTACAACTCCTGTGGCTATACTGTGAGTTGGAAGGAAAGAAGTGCCTTGGTAAGGGGATCTACCTGCTTCTAAGTTGGTTTACAAAAACTATTGACGAAGGTCAAGTCCCACTTCAGAAGCCACCTAGGACATGGCAATAGCTTCAAATTCTAGAGAGACGAGTGGTCGCCAATAGGTATTCTTGCAAACATTTATCCTAGATGGGATGCTCTTATGACAAAGCCCTTGCCATCGATCTCCAACTACTTTGCGCATGGTTCTTGGTCACCTAGGTTGCCAACCTCCCTTTTAAATGCCAGAATTGAAGATTTGACTCCTATGTAGACTATATTGGGCATCTACCTCAGTGTAAGCAAGGATGATTGGGTTTGGAGACACTGCTTTCTCCATTAGGAAAGCTTATCTCCACTGTATGCAAAATGGCAGGTACGTGGATCACATTCTAACTATGGATTGCAAGAAAATTTGGAAGTCTCGGGTTCCCCTTGAGGCCAAATTCCTTGGCACATCAAGAGAGGACGATTGGTGACTAGGGACTTCAAGAGACGGGCCCTGGATGCAGTGGTTCACTGTCTACTTTGCAGTGAGGGTGTTGAAGTTGTGAACCATCTCTTCCTTGATTGCCCCTTTGTGATCGATTGTTGGATGGGAGCTGGGTAGTGGTCTATTGCACACTCCTCAGCAATAGAGTTTTGGACCTTTGGCCTAGCCTAAGTGGAGCCTTGGTTAATGGGGAGATTGTTATGAGAGCCTGCTTACTTTTATGGTGTATTTCGCTACAGTGTAGTCTTTAGGCATCAAAGGGTATTCATGGATGGGGTTATCCACTAATACAACATTCTTTGTAATCTTTATTGATTTGACTCTCCTTTAATAAAGTAGGGAATTAACAACCTCCGAAAACTATCTTCCAATGCTTTAGTATGACACATCAATTTGGCATCTTTATAGATTGAATAATCCGTATAGCTCCTTTGTTCTTATATAAGAGTGTCAAAATATTTTTCTCCATGCCTTTGTTATTTTTGTACATGTGGGTAGCCTTAAATAATTTTATGAGTTAAGTTACACCCTCCTCCCCTGTCACTTCCAAGCATCCATAAGAATATTGTGAGGTCCAACAACCTTCACCGATTTCGTCATATTTAGAGCATCCTCTATTTCTATCCCTTTCATCCATCAATAGCTCTATATCTTCACAAGCTATGGTTACCCTTGTTTTTATATCCCTAATACAGGTGGTGTTTGGTAGGTGGGTTAAGTGAGTTAACCTGCATTTGTTCACCACTTAACCCGTCTCACATTTGCACCAGGTTAAGGAAAGTTAACCCGACGCAAACTTACTCCACCTCCTCTGTGGAATAAGTTTAGCACACCTAAACACCCAAACACCAAAACCCACTTACTCCACCACTCATCTACTCCTCTACTTATTTCACAAACATATTCCGCTTACCAAACACCACCTATACGTGTAAGACCATTTCAAACGTCCGGAAAAACCTTAAACATAGTTGGCCATCACTCTAAAGCTTCAACAATTTTCTAATCTTCCACTTTTTGAAAACCAAAATTTCTTTTGAAAGTCCAAAAAGGCATGTTGTGAACCCCCTCGTCATCTATTCCCTTGCTTTAGCAAGATAGAAGAAATCTCTCTCTCCTTTAAAGTCAAGTTTCTTGTACACATTGCTCCCAAGCTTTTTCTGTGTCCTTTTTATAATTTGCCTCCACTTCTTTCTGTGTCCCTTTTGTAATCTGCTAAGCTCTCATCAGTTTTTTTGTGATAGAAAGCTTTAAAGCATGCACTTTTAGCTTGAGCTTCTCTCACTCTTTCACTCCATCAACAAACTTCCTTCTGCATCAGTGCTCCTCATAGACATGCCTAATAACTCTTTGACCACTTTTCTACTACAAGTTGCTATAGAATCCCATGTCTCACCAACACTGTTATCGTGTTTCCAAGTCCCTACTTACAACATTTTCTACTCAAAACTTGTTTGTTCCTTTATAACATTAATTTTCTCTTTTTGACTGCTTCATTACCAGTAGATGGTGTTGAGGAGAAAGAAATTCAAACAATGTTCAGATACTAATCTGAATTGAGATATCACAAAGAGTTCTTAAGATTTCAGGTATGGATTGCAATTTAACAAAAAAAGAGTCACTTTCCTTTGAGAACATTAACAACATTCCAACTACTAAGGGGAAATTTTGCAAAAAAAAAGGACAAATCCCAAGTGATTAAAACTTGTCACGTGAACATATGCAACAGTCTGTCATTGACATATGAAGGGACCATCATGAAACTGATTTTAAAGTCTAAGGACCACATGGGAAGCTTCCAATTTTCTAGAACCCAGCATTTCTCCATACAACAATATTTTTACTTTCAGAACAAATTCTATAGAAATAATGCAGGTATGATTTGATATGCACCTGTAGTAGAAAATGAAGTATCTTCTTCCATGAGCAAACCCTAGCCTCTCTAATATATGGAGAGGGGATACAAAAATTGCATACATATCCATCAAGAAATAGAAAATATCAAAAAAACCATAAATATCACTATGCTAACACTCTCCCTTAAATCAAAGCATAGATGTCTATCAAGTCCAACTTGTTATATAGGAGCATGTATCTCTTCTTAGTCAATGCCTTCATTAGGATACCTACAAGCTAAAGCGCAAAGGACACATTAGGAGTAACTATTTTCCCTTCCTCCAACATAGCATTTTTAATGAAGTGTCAGTCCATCTCAATGTGCTTTATCCTTTTATGGCAAAAAAGATTGGAAGCAATATATGTGGTTGGCTTGTTACTTCTTGTAGTACATAGGAACTAGGCTCCTTACTTGGACACCAAGATCACTCATAAAGGAAGTGATCCACGTGACCTTACAAGAGTATAAGCCATTGCCCTATACTCTTCCTCGGCACTACAACAAGCTACAACAGTTTGCTTCTTGCTACATCATGAAACAAGATTTCCTTAAGAAATATAGCATAGCCATTGGTAAATCTTCTATCCTCAACAGATCTTGCATAGTCTGCATCAGAATAGGAATGAAGATCTAGATGCCCATTATTCTTGTAGCACAGCCCCTTTCAAATACTTCAGTATAAGACAAACATCATGCAAATGACTATAACATGATTTGCCCATAAACTAACTTGCTCTACTAACTGTAAAACTAATATTTGGGCAAGTAATGGTTAGATATAGCAGTTTTCCCAAAATACTCTTGTACCTATGGACATCCTCAAAGAATGGATCTCTAGCTCTCCATATCTCTTCTTCTGCTCAACAGGAATAGCTAAGGATTTTGCGCCAAGTAATCCAACATCCTCAAGTATGCCCAGGACATACTTCCTTTGTGAGGGTACCAGGCCATGTTTGTCATTAACTGCCTCTATCCCTAGAAATGTTGTAGTTCTCTACGGTCTTTTGTCACAAAAACATCTTGTAAGAATGCCTTGGTCTCCTGAACACCCGCACTGTCATCTCCTATCAAGACCATATCATCAACATACACAACAAGAATGATTGTGCCAGGGGTAGTCCTCTTGATGAAGATAGAATGATCAAATGAGGATTGTCTGAATCCAATCTTCATCACCTCATTGGTCAATCTCTTCAACCAAGCACAGGGACTCTGCTTGAGGCCATATATAGCTTTCTTTAGGTTACATGTTCCCTGTCAACCTCATAACCAAAAGGTTGCCTTACATACACCTCCTCTGTCAAATCGCCATAGAGGAAGTTATTTTTGATATCAAGTAGATACAACAGCTAGTTTCTATTCACAACTGTTGAGAAAATTGAGTGGTTGTTTAGTGCCACATTGGAAAGTGTGGGCTTTGTGAGTGGTGGCCTATAAATAGGCATGTACTCCTCCCATTTCCTTTGAGAAGAAATATAGAGAAATCAAGCGTTCTTCATATCTTTTATGCTTTGATTTATGCTTCCGCGTTATTTAAATATTTCAACTACAACTGATAGAATGACACGGATAGAAGCAAGTCGAGCCATAAGAGAAAAGATCTCAAAGTAGTCGACTCCATAAGCCTATGTGAACCCCTTAGACACCAGTCTGTGTGAACCCCTTAAACTCCAATCTTGCCTTGAATCTATCAATACTGCCATCCACATGATACTCTACTGTATAAACCCACTTGCAATCAACAATCTTGGCTCCCTGTGGGCATGGCACAAACTCCCATGTGCCATTTATAGTAAGGGCTTCCATCTCAACATCCATAGCCATCTTCCATTGAGGATCTTTAGAAGCTTCTAAACGGTTACGCGAGATGACAAGTGTTGACTAATCCACCGGAAAGCCATTGTACAAAAGGATCCAAATGAACCATGGACGTGAAGCAAGAGACAGAATATAATTTGCATGAGCAAACGACTTTCCTTAAAGCAATCGATCTCTTATCTTCCTCATTCTGGCTCTGTATTGGCGAAGACACGTTATCAAGAAGACTGTCATATTAGGTAATGGAACAGGAGGAGGCTCCTTAGGACATCTATGATATGTTTGTACCTGACGAGGAACAAGCTTGATGTTTGTCCCTTCTTCTGAGAAGAAAGGGACCTTCTCAAAAGTCACACCTGTAGTCACTATATACCATCGACTATTAGGATCATAGCACCGGTACCCTTTCTGAGTGCAAGAGTAGCTAAGGAAGACATACTTGAGTACTTGTAAGGACAGCTTGTCTTACTACCCAACATGTACAAAGCATGAGCATTGGAAGACACATGGTGGGAGTGTAAAGCATCAATCTACATTAGGATGTAGCAGCTGGAATGGGATTTCCCCTTTCAGGATGGATGAGGGGACTCGATTTATTAGAAAAATAGCAATAAGCACATCATCTTCTCAGAACTGTTTTGGCACCTTCATGAATGCAAGGAGGGTCCTAGTGGTGTCCAATGTGTGTCTCAATTTCCTCTCAGTAATGTCATTTGCTAAGAGGTATAGGCACACGACGTTTGAGGTAAGGTGCCATTTGCAATAAAGAATGACTCCAGTTCCTTTTGCATGAATTTTGAGGTGTAATCACTACAAAATTTCTTGATGGCAATAGAGTAGACATTTTTTACCTCAACAAAGAATCGTTTCACCATATGAAGGATCTCAAACCAATCCTTTATAAGGAATACCCAGGTGGATCTGTTGTAATCACCAATAAACATTGCAAAGTACCGGTGGCCTTTTGTACTAGTTACATGAGACGATCCCCAAATATCACAGTGGATCAACTGGAAAGTAAATCTGCAGTGTTCCTTAGTTTATGCAGCTAAAGGAGATCGGTGATGCTTGCCCAATTGACAAGCCTTACAATCAAACCTGGTAAATAAAGGTAGATCTAGGAACATCTGGCAAAGCTTCCCAAAGAAGGGAAGACCAAGTTAACAGTGCTAGAGTAGAGGATCTCTAGAAATAGAGGCAGCTCCTGCAAAATGAGTAGGGATATCAAGTTAGTATAATCCATCCCTCTCACATCCACCAAGAATGAACCGACTGGTTTGCCTGTCCTGAAAGTAGAAATGGTACTCATAAAAGATGACACGACACTTCAAATCCTTACACAATTTGCTTACTGAGAGGAGACTCATAAGGAACTCAAGTGCGCAATGAACGTCTAACAACTGTAGCCTGTAAGAGAACTGAACATTCCCAACTGCAATCACCACAGAGTAGGAGCCATTAGCCAACTTCACGAATGTAACTGCTCTAGTTGGCTAAGTCTCACACAAGGGAGTAGGATCACGAATAAGGTAAGTAAAAGCACCTAAGTCAATCACCTACTTACCAATAGTGATAGATGTCAAATTCACCTAAGCCCCATCAACATTGGTGAGAGCTACAAGCGCACAGGAACTGTCGATACATGTGGTCAACAGATCTCTATAGCAGATCCATCTGAATAGAAACCTCTCAAGGAGATAGTATGGTACAATGAAGATATCGGAAAATAATCCCAACCATCAAAAGAGAGCAAATCCTAGTTGCCATAGTAGGGAGAGATTAGATTGTCCAAAGACCTCAAAAGGCAGGTGGAGCAGGAACATGCCACAGAGAGAATCGAGCCATCTCCAAAGTGCAAAGAAAATAAACAACACAGAGACGATGAAGAGTTCACATGTGCATGCCCGCACGTGCTTGCGTTAAGACCTTGCACATATGGTGGTGCTACGCACTTGTGTGGCACAACATGTGCAATGCATGCAGAGCTACGCTACGTGCTACGTGGTACGACTGTGCGTGTAGTGCATGCGGTGTTGCACTACGTGATTCTCAATGTTGTGCTTCGAGAGAGGGAAAGACTATGGTAGAAACGACGGATTGATGTAGGAGGACAACAAAGGGGTATGGGAATCAAGGTATCAAACACCGACATAGGATCGCCACTTTGATATCATGTAGGAGAAAATGAAGTAATTTCTTTCAAAAGCAAACCCTAGCTTGTCTTCTATATAGAGGAGATATAAAAATTGCATACATATCCATGAAGAAATAAAGAATATCAAAGAACCATGAATATCACTATGCTAACAAGACCTATTCCATTATTAAAGGCAAGGGAAATAAATTTCCATTAACTAGTACACACCAATCAGACAAACTGTAAAATTGACTGTTTATGTGACATCCTAACTCAAAGTGAACAACGGCCAAGAACAGGTGATGATGATCTTCTAGAGAACGATTGCCAAGAAAGGATGGTAACTCTATCTTGTCATCCCAATTGTTAGATTATTTATTATGATAGTGTCTCGATCGCAAAAGAAAATGTTGTTCAAGGAATACTGAATACTATATATATTCTGCACTATTCACCAAAGAACAGCATAAAAAATGGACCTCAGCAAAATTCATGATTTTAGGAACCAACAAATAAGAGTATAGGTCAGGAAACTAACCACCAAGTCCCAGGGAGAGCATATAGATGCAGCCCCTGCAACAGGAGTGTTTTCTCCATCTTCTCCTAGATATTTAACCTGGAATAAAGTAGGGAATCAATTTTCAGACCACCGATGTAAGCATCCTTGGTATATGATTGCCACTAAAAAAGCAGCACTATGCAGGTACTTACAGACAGAAGATGCTAGTACAATGAAAGGAAACAAATTTCAAAACTTAAACAGTAAGTTTACGTAGATACCACAATGTTGGCACCAATGCTTGTACCAACCAAGAACAGTGGAGCTTCTGGATAAGCCCGATGAAGATGGTTAATGACAAAACGAATATCCTCGGTCCATCCCGCATTGTAAAAACAATCTGACTAGTAGAATCACAAGAAAGAAGCATACATTAAATAATGTACAGGTACCAAATTAAATCAAATGGATCTACTAATTATAGAGGAAAAAATGGGAGTATGTGCTGGTTCCAGATTAACTTAAATGGATCCACTAATCATGGAGAAAGAATGAGAGCATGTGCAGATGACAATTACAATAATGTCTAATCCCAGTGTGGCAACTTTGTATTGTTGAGATGTGAACATAGTTATTGGGTTGTTGGATCCAGCAGTGATCTGTTTATGTGGTTTTCTACCATCTCATGTGTATGGGAGCTTAAGAAGCATGCAGTAGCCTATATATGTCCCCCCGTACACTCTTTGCCGTCTAATCCCAGTGTGGCAATTTTGTAGTGTTGAGATGTGAATGCAGTTATTGGGTTGTTGGATCCAGCAGTGATCTGTTTATGTGGTTTTCTACCATCTCATGTGTATGGGAGCTTAAGAAGCATGCAATAGCCTATATATGACCCCCCGTACACTCTTTGCTCCATAAAGGAGCAATAATAGAAGATTCAGCCTGTTGGAGCTTTTCCCATGGTTTTTTCTCTTCTCTGCATGAGAGGAGTTTTTCACACGTAAACATCATTTCCATTATAGTGATGTTTATCATGCTCTTCTATTGTATCATTGTTTTATGCTTTCATTTTTATTTTGTTTTGTTTCAACATGGTATTAGAGCAAGTTGATCATGGTGGATTCATGGTTACTTCAAGTTAGGGATGGAAAGCCTTAAGATTCATATTCTTTAATCATCTGTATTTTTTTGCCAAGTTTCTGAAGGCATCATCAAGGCCTTGACGGTGGAGAAAGTGCATGATGGTAGATCAATGCTATGTAAATTCGAGATGGCTCTAGTGAAGAGATCGGAGGACTAGCAAGGTGTTGAAGAAAGCACACAATTGTCAGCACTGATAGGTGGTGGCCTCCTAGAATCACTCATGAGCAACTCTTTCTGTGCATCAAAGGGTCATATGCAACGTAGGCAACACTGGTAGATGCTAACAAGACTTTGTGTTGTGCACAAGGGTGCACCTATGGCATGGAGGGTGGCTCAATGAAGTAGCGTAGATTTGCATTAGGTTTTTGGGAACAACGGCCTTGACAAGATGCAGATATCACTACTAGACCATCTGTTTTGGTGATTATGAGAGCATCAGTAGGTGGAAAACGTGGTGAAGATGAATGGTGTTAGATGATCTAGTAGCAGAACAAGGTGGCTTGGACAGACAGGCAACCCCAAGGAGCAATTGTGGCCTAACGATGGTGATCAAAAGGTGCAGTGGTAGCTAGGTGCGAGTCTAGTGATAAGAGGCAAAGCTCTAATTTGGCTCATATTTGATTTAATAATATGATTTAGTAGTCTGTTTTCATTCTGTGGTTTGATTGGTGCTTTGATTTAGTGTTGAGATGAGATCTAATTTTTTTGATTTGGTGATCTGACTCAACTAATTTTATGTTTATATTTGACAATCCTTTGATATTTTATGATCAGTAATTACAAACTACAAATCGATTATGTCTAAGGTAGATTGTTGACTGGTTGGACCGCAGGGTGAATAACCTGACTCTTTCAGAAACAAATCATAAATATTTGGAATCCATATTGCTCCCAAAGACAAAGTGCACTTTGTTTATGAGGATGGTCTATCTACTTGTCTTTCAGTATAACCTATATCCAAACTGCAAACCTGGTGGTGCACAACAGGTAACCCAAATCAAAATATAGCTACCATACCAAAACTAGGTGCAACAAGCCATCAGATTGACCCGGTGGATAAATCAAGAGTACGGAAACAAAAATAATGCATCAGAAAATGTGATTGCATGTAAGTTCATAACTGAACAATCAAACAAGTTCAAATTGAAGCATTATAGTACCTATCAACCCCAAAGGGCCATGAAGAGCATCAAAAGCCCACAGACCCCCCAATTGACACCGAGTAGAATCCCCTTGTGCCAGACATGGTTGTAGTCATTGATGATGTACTTGTGTAAACGACCAACACTAAAGATTGGTTTTTTTTTTTTTTGAAAGACACTAAGGATTTGTCTTAGAAACCCTACTATATGCTAAGTTTCGCAAGTGCAGGTCCAGGTACCTAAGGAGGCATTTTGAGGCCATATGATATCTCCGGTTTTGTCACCTCTCCAACAACTTCATTAGGTACAATTTTGTTGGCTCAAGAACTTATTTATCCAGGAGAGATTGGTCTAATTCAAAGTTGTTGATGTTCACCTATTGATCATAAAACATAAGTGAGGATTCATTCAGAAGCTTCCTTGTAGGTCTTCCACTAGTGTCAATTTTGGTTCTGGCCAGCTGGTCAGGTGTCTTGTTGTAGTCAAGACATTGGTGGTACCTCCATGTTTGGTTCCATCCAACCGATCAATCAAACAATTCAGGTAGATAAATCGAGGAAGAGTTGTTTCATCAACTAGTTGACCCCTTCTAAATGGTCAAATAGTCCTAAATCTAAGGGTACTGGGGGATTTGTGTGAAGGTACTTGATTGATGTTTTTGGTATTAGAAGCAATTGTGGTCTGCCCAAGGCTGTAGCTCCCGATCAAGCTTTAAATAAGAACATTAATTTTGTATTCTTAAGATATCTTGATTTTCTGTGATTCCAAATGTTTTGTGTTTTTTTATTTGAGTTAGGTACTTTTGAAAAGTTTATGGTCCTCTTTTTCAATCATGTTTCATTGTGCTAGTCATTATTTGTCCGTTTTTTCATTAGTTTGTGAAGTTCATGTTTAGTTGGTTGTCTGTTGTTGCTCTTGACCTAAGTTCATGGTATTAGTTGTTGACTTTGTTGTCTAAGATTGGTCTCTCAAGTTTAGTTAAAAAATTGGAAAGGGAAGAGAAAGGAGGACTACTCAATTTCCTCTATTGTCCATGCTTCTCCCATATGGGAGAAAAGGGGCAAGCAATATTGATTAGTGTCGGTTCCCAAGTTGTATCTTCCAAAGGCGATAGTGGTTGATTTCCCCTTCAACAGTGGCAAACCAGATGCTATCACGATAGTTGTTTGCAAACGTGGTAGTTGTGGAAGCCGAGATCTGTAATGGCAGTGACCTTGCAAAGGAGATTGCCCTAATTTGCATCGAGGTGGTAGTTGGTGCAATATATCTAGGTCACTAGCTATATACACTTCCATGATATTCCTCTTGTTTACACTAACGAATGAGAACAATTACAGGGCTATAAAGAATCTACCGGTGAATGGGCGAGACAAGGTTCCTAGTAAGCAGTATTAGGCTTAGAAGGAATAGTATTCAAATTCATATATTAAGGAATGAGTTTGCTGCAGCATTAGTGATGCAATGGTTAGTGGACTGGGTTTGCCAGAATCATCGTTATGACCAACACACTTCAACCAAATAAGTTATAAACCCTGTCATAGTAACTAGAAAAATGGAACTCACTTTGAGAAGGATCAAGAGTTGTTTTGCTTTATCACTCACTCCAAAAGAACCAAGGGGCCTATGACAATTTGAGCAATGATCCTTGATGGTGCAGCAATCATGGTGTAGTGGCCTTGGTGATCTGATGTTACAAGGCAATGGCCCTGGTGGAGGTGGTAACCTCGTGTAATGCTATGCAGAGAAGGAAGCTGAGAACTATGGAAGTGGTGATCCTACGCGAATCTTGATGGTAACTAAGTTGTCATGGTGGTTTTGTTCAAGGCATACATCCTTTATGACGAGAGCCTTGCCAAAAAAAGAGAAAGAACCAACATTTGAGACAGTTGAAGTTGCAAGTCCATTATCAAGGTTTTCATATGGAAGGGCACCCACCCTCTCTTTGAGCTCATTGAAGTTTCAAGCATGCATTCTCTCTTTCAGATTATTTTAGTTTTAAGCGCCCACACTCTCTTTAAGCTTGTTGAAGTGCTAGGCCTATTTTACATGTTCAAGATCAGTTGCAGTGCATGAGACCTGTGCAGTGTTAAGAAGAGCATCCAGAATATGATTATAGTTTGACTACTACTAAGAAGTAACTCTTACAAAATATTGGAGTCACGGTTTTCTACTTGGTGACTCGATGCATTGATACCCAACATTCAGCCTTCACTAGTCAACCTCTTCACCAGCATGACTTGTCACTGGAGCTAGTGAGCATAATCACAGTGCAGCATCTTGTAGTCATTAAAGCAAGTGAGTCCTGACTTACTTCTCTCATTTAGGGGTTTGTCTGTGAACGGGAATTTCAATTGTTGCAAGTTGAGCATTACATGCTCTAGCTATCACATGCTTACCTTCAAGCAGGGCATTGAGAGAGGTGAAGGAAGTTGTTAGGTTATTGGATTCAGTGATCATCTAGTTATTTGGTTTAATACCACCTAGTCTGTATAGGGGCTAAGAGATGTGGTGTCTTATATAGATGGCACTTATACCACTTTTTCTTCTACGGAGAAGCAATAATAGAAGATCTACTACTTGTTTGGGCTTCTCCCATAGTTTTTTCTCCTCTTAATGAAGAGCTTTCTACTAGTTGCAACAATCTATGTTGCATTCTTGCATTATATATGTTGGTTGGTGTTGGGAATAAAGTGTGCCACGTGGCAGCGGGTAAGGGGCCTGCTTGGGCACTGGTTTTGGAGCTTAGGAGTCTAGTTTTGGTCTTTATTTAAGTTGCAAGTTTTATTTATTTGTTAAGTTATTTTTAGGAAAATTGTTTAGAGGATTTGTTTTCCTTAGAATTTATTTTTTCTTATTTAGGAGATAAGATTTGATTAGTTTGTTTCTTATTTTAGAGGATATATTTTCTCTATAAAAGAGAACCTTCCTATTGTAATTTCCTTTGAGTTAGCAATAATATTTTCCATATTTCTCAAACTCCTCTCCTTTCTCTCTCTCAACATCACCGCCAGCCACCATCACCACTGGCCTCATCATCGCTAGCCACCAGCCACAACAACCGGTGACTGCTGCTCTTCCTCTCCCTATTCCAACGTGGAACAGTCCCACATGGATTGTTTTTCCCACGCCTAGGAGCCTCCACGCTCCAAGCTTGCACCATTCTTGATATGCTATCAGAGCCTACGGTCTACGCTCCTCGGCGTACGTGTTCTCTAGGCCACATGTGTGATCCTCATCTCCGACAAATCCTCCTCATCAAATCCAATGCCTTACGCGAAGTAGAAGGATCATAGATCAAAGAAGATAACGAACACCAATGCCACCACCGAAGCCACGTTATCAGGAGAAGGCAAGATGGTTGTTCATGCAACCAAGAAAAAGCTTGAGGAGAAGATTTATCAAAAAGTATTTCTGTTTATATGGTGCCTTTGTATTCAATTTTTTACTCTTCAAAAGAGAAGGTTCTATCGAAACAAAGAGCACCAAACATTTCAAGAAGATCAAAGGGTACCAAAGGAGCATCGACTATCAGGGGTGCGTCAAGACCAGTGGTTGCCGCATCGACTTCAACCCAAGAGTGAGAAGAAGAGGCATAGTGTAGCCTCTTCACAAAGACTGCATCGACTTCTCCACTTTCTCTTGGTGACCTTGACTCGAAGAAAAGCCAAGGGTCTTTTCCAGCACACGAGCAAGGCACCATACTCTTCGCGAAGGCACATGGAACTCTTTAACGCATCGGACAATGCCAAGATAAAGGGCTCGACTCTCGAGCGTAGAAGAAGAGGCACATAAACCATCCTCAACTCTTCAGAGAAGAATGGTGTAGCAACATCATCATTAAGTTCAGCAAGTCATCATCCTTAGCCTCGACTTGAGGAGTGTTGGGAATAAAGTGTACCACATGGCAACGGGTCAGGAGCCCTCTTAGGCATCGATTTTGGAACCTTAGGAGTCTAGTTTTGGTCTTTACTTAACTTTCAAGTTTTGTTTATTTATTAAGTTGTTTCTAGGAAAATTGTTTAGAGGATTTGTTTTGCTTGGGATTTGTTCTTTCTTATTTAAGAGATAAGATCTGATTAGTTTGTTTCTTATTTTAGATATATTCTCTCTATAAAAGAGAACCTTCTTATTGTAATTTCCTTTAAGTTAGCAATAATATTTTCCACATTTCTCAAACTCTTCTCTCTCTCTCTCTCTCAACATCACCGCTGACCACCATCACCACTGGCCTCATCACCGCTAGCCACTAGCCACAACAGCCGATGGCTGCTACTCTTCCTCTCCCTATTCCAACATGGAACAGTTCCACGTGGACTATGTTTCCCATGCTTAGGAGCCTCCATGCTCCAAGCTTGCACCATTCTTAACAATTGGGAATGGGAAAAGTTCTACTCATTAGAAACCCCAATTCCCTTTAAGAGAAGGGATTAGAGGTAAAATTACAAGAAGGTCCAGAAAGAAATACGAAAGAACAATAACACCAACACAATAAACATGAATACTCTTAACACTCTCCCTCAAGCTGGAGCATAGGTATCAATCATACTCAACTTGGACGACACCTGTCAAAGGTAACTCGTGGAAAGGCTTTGGAAAATATTTGCAACTTGATCACTAGTAGGCAAGTAGGCACATGCAAGGTAGATATATTTCCTTTTTTAGACCATGTCTCTTATGTAGTGGGAGTCAACCTCCACATGCTTGGTGCACTCATGGAACATAAGATTGTTAGCAATAAAGGTTGTCACAAAATTATCACAAATCATCTTCACAAGTGTTAGGATAGGACTGTGAAGAGAATCAAAAACAAACCTAATCCACATAATCTCCATCATCTATGCCATGCTTCGGTATTCAGATTCTGCACTTGAATGTAATACTGTAGTTTGCTTCTTGCTCCTCCAAGTTACAAGGTTACCATCCACAAAGATACAATTTCCTATAGTTGACTTCCAATCATCCAAGGAGCTAGCATAATCAATATCAAAGTATCCAACCACATTAAGAAACTCAGTCTTGGTAAAGAGTAGCCTCTTGCTAATTGAAGCCTTAGATATCTAAGAATCATGACAACAACCTCCCAATAATGTTTGTTACATTTGTCCATGAATTGGCTAATTTTGCCAACTACAAAGGCAATGTTATGTCATGTAATTGTCACATAAGGAAGTTTTCCAATTAAACACCTAAAGGTTCTAAGATTAGCCTTTTCATAGCATTCTTCATAAAGACTTGCGTTGGGATCCATCGGAACCCCAGCTAGCTTTTCCCCAAGCATCCCATTCTCCTACAAGAGATCAATGACATATTTCCTTTGCGTCAAAACAATGCCTGTTGAGCTTCTAGCTACCTCAATGCCGAGGAAATATCGAAATTGTCCAAGGCCCTTGGTCATGAAATATTTATATAGATACTCTTTGGTGTGCGCAATTCCTTCAACAACATCACCGATGAGGATTATATCATCTATGTCAATCAACAAGACAACAAGTCTCTCTCACTTTTCTTTAAAAATAGAGAATGGTCAATTGTAGATCTAAGAAACCGATCCTTTTCAACACCTTCAGAAAATTTGTGAAACCAAGCTCGAGGACTTTACTTCGAACCATAAATCATCTTCTTTAATTAGTAAACCTTATTAGGCTCTCGCTAAACCTTAAAGCTAGGTGCTTGTTTTGTGTAAACCTCCTCTGACAAATCACCATGTGGAAAGGTGTTCTTCACATCAAACTATCATAATTGCCACTTTAAGTTAACTACCACTGAAATGATAACACAAATAATGCTTAGTCTTGCAACAGAGGAAAAGGTATCAAAGAAATATATACCATACATCTGGATATACTGTTTTGGAACAAGGCGCACTTTGTAACGATCAATGTTGCCATTAACTTGAATTTGACAATGAATACTTACTCACTGCCCACAATCGATGCCCTAAGAGATGGTGACACTAACTCCCATGTTCCACAACTAAGGCATCCATTTCTTCTAACATTGCTTATCTACAAACTTCACTCATTAAGGCTTGTTAATGATTCTTCGGTATGAACATGGCAAAAATACTCATAGCGAATGCCAAAATGAGGAACCATGCCGTTTAAAGGAGACATGATTAGAAACTAGGTGTACAATACACTATCTCTACTCTTTCCTAAGGGTAATCAGGAGGTCTAATTCCACGGCTAAAATGTTACCATCATTATCAACATCAACAATATCAACAGGATCATCACTAAAACCTACTACAAAGTAGTAGCCTCTCTAGATGGACCTCCATCAGAGGGTCCAACTAGTGTTGTACGTGAGGAAGTGCAACGAGTGTAAGAAGCGAGAGGGCCTTGAAACCAACCCTAAGTAATGGCAGAGGAAAAATCCTCAAGTAGAATAGGGGGAACAAGAAGAGGAAGACTATCATTCTTAGTAAGCGAGGCACAAGAACCCACAGTAGAGAAATAGGGTATTGACTCAACGAAAGAGACATCTACATTGACATACTCCTGATGTTGAACTAGATCATAACACCTATACCCTTTTGAGTTTTCGAATGCCCCAGAAAAACACACTTAGCCGCCCTTAGAGAGAATTTGTCCCTTCCAACACCCAGTAAATGGACAGAGGCAACACAACCAAATACCTTTCATGGAAATGTAATAAGGGTTTGTCAGGGAAAAGAATAGAGTAAAGGATTTACTCATCCAAAACAATGGAGGGCATATGGTTTATTAAACAACACGCGTTAAGAACTGCATCACTCCAATACGATAATACGAGGGAGGTATGTTGCTTTAAAACATAATGAAGCATGCCACATCAAGGATATGTCAGTGCTTTCCCTCAACTACTCCATGTTGTTGTCAGGTGTGGGCACAAGAGGTTTGATGAATGATATCCATAGAACTTAGGAAATTAGACATAGCAAAAGTCCAAAATTTTAATGGTAGCATCAAAAAATTCTTCATTTGATGAAGGATATGCTGAATTACACTGACAACCTCAAATCTTTCTTTCATAAGATATAACCAAGAAACCCTAGAAAAATCATCAATAAGGACTAGATAATAACAATACCCTTGACAAATGGGTATACCATTTAGACCCTATACATCAACATGAATCAACTTAAACAATTTAGTACTTCTAGGACTCTGACTGGTAGGGTAACTAGATTGATGATGTTTCCCTAATTGGTAAGCTTCACATTAAAACTTTCTTGACAAAGAAATTTGAGGGCACAATTTCTCAAAACATCAATGACCAAAACAAAGAAGCCACAAGTATCGGCTTGAAGCCTCAGTATGGGAATGCACAACATGAGACAACAGGAGATTGATGTAAGTGCACACCACCTTCATCACGGCCAACACCAATCATCTTCCCTATTAGGAGATCCTACATCACAAAATGCATAACGTCAAAAATAACCCAATAGTTGAATTCCTTTGTTATCCTACTAATAGAAAGAAGACAGAGAAAAATTAGATGCAAGCATAACATCAGTAAGTCTCGAGGAGGGGATAATTTACCCCCTTGCCCAATAACAGGTGATTCGATATCATCAACCAGATTTACATACTACTCTCCCAACAAGGCATGTAGTCTTTTAAATCAAATAGCATCTCCAAAAAGATGTCGTAAGGTGAAGTCAAGGAGCCAAGATATAGGAACTAAATTTCTTGTAATCACATAACAAGCAATATGTATACCTTTAGATTGCACAATGGCAGCAACATGAGTGGCTAACCCAGTAGTAGATGAGGTGGTGGCAAACTGGTGTCGTAGAAATTCCTCATATTTTGCTTTGGGAATAGATAAAGTTCCTAAAGTAAAGGAGCTAACCCCTAAGGCTACACAATTGCGATAGTAGGAGGTCTACCATGCTTGTCCCAGCAACAATCCTCAAGATGTCCCTGCTTTCCACAAAAGCTATACTAAAGTCTACCACATCCAAATGAACCTCGACCTATCCCATGGCCCCTGCCTCTAGTACCTTCCACGGGCAAACGTCCATGACCATGTGACACAACCATAGCGGAAGCATAAGATCCACATGTGATGCTATATTCAACCGACTCAACTTGTTATAAGCCTCTTCTAGAGTAGGAATCACCTTCTCTGTCAATATTTGGTTCCTCACAAAGGTATAGTCAAGACCAAAGCCACCTTCATCTTCTTCTCTAATCCTTTTGCTTGTAACAACACATGGACTAGCAAGCATTAAGTTTTTTAAACAAAACCTTCATAGCAGAGTAGTACTAAGACAGTTTATTCTCCTTGAGACAATGAGAATATCTCCTAGTGCAAAGAATCTGACTAACATTCTAGTCCTAAGAGTATGTGTCCTGCATGTTGTCCCATATCTCCTTTGCAATGTAATAACAACTTATTTCATCTGCAATTCTAGGGACCATACTATTCAACAACCACAAACACACAATGCTATCAGCCCTTCCGTTAAGGGTACTTACTATTCACAAGGTGCTGATGAGAGAAAAACATATTCCTTATGTCCATTAACATGGAACATTAACATTCTCAACAAACGAGTGCAATTAGTCTCATCTACAGATCCATATGCAAATGGATTTCCTAACATCTTGAGGTCTCCAATAGAGCCTTCCCTAAGATTAGGTAAGGCTTTTGATTCTCCTACCATGGCTTCTTTCCTCCAGTAACCCACACCTAGCTAGCCTTTTAGAGGCAAATCACCAAGTCAAAAAAGTTCACAAACCCACTAAACAACTACAAATGACCACCAAAAGGACTAAGCTTCAACTCCTTGCAACAACTGAGATGCACCAATAGTAGGGCAAAGCCATTTGCAACCAAGCAAAGCTCCAGCGTTGGTCAAACAATCGTTGAATGGTTGTACAACCTAGGGACAGGCCAATCGTAACTGTGGTAGTCGAATCTAAGGATCCATCACTAGATCCAATCACCACGGGCTGGATCGGGGCAACAGCGGGACTCGATAGTTCGATAGAGGTGGCATTGGTGGTTTGGTGCCACAACACGAGGGAGGAGTTGCAGATGACCAATCGGAACCAACTGGAGTATATCAAGTGAGGAGGAGGAAGAAAAAGAGGAAGGAAAAAGGGGGTATCAGTGCTCTGATACCATGTTTGGGAATAGGAAAAGTTCTACTCATTAGAAATCCTAGTTCCCTTTAAGAGAAGGGACTAAAGGTAAAATTACAAGACGATCCACAAAGAAATACAAAGATACAAGCACACCAAGACAATAAACATGAATACTCTAACAATATCATTGCTTTATGCTTCCAATTCTACTTATTTTGTTTCAACAGGTATATTAATATGATAAAGAAGTACCAACTTCCTATATTTTTTTCTACTATCCCTCTTCGTGTCTCTAGCAAAAAAAAATGCTGCTATCTCTAGCTCAAAGTATCATTTAAGAAAGGCTTTTTGTTTAACAGAAAAGCGTATGTGCACCTTTACAAGAAAAAACAATTGCAGATCTGAAGAAACTAATTTCAAAAATATTCACCCGAAGAAAATCCGTTGCCATCTGTATTATATAAGCTCAAAAGAGAGAGCTTAAAGTTTTCATATGCCACTTTCAAAAAAAAAATGTTACTTTTTAAGTAATACAAATTAAAACCCACAGTTTTAATGACCAGGGAGATGCATGCACACCATGCTAAGCAGGCTTCAATTCAATTGGGCCACCCAAAAAATCCACGAAGATGAGCTTCAACGTATCATTTCTGTTTGTAAATTAGAACGAAGTGGGTGAAGACATTGACTCCAAAAGGCAATTACAGAAGCAGTCAGCAAGGAGGAATCTGATATTGGCATTGTCGGAACACACTCATTTGAGGCAAGAAAATATTAATGTGGATTTAGAATCATTGATTTCTTCTGTTTTTTTTGAAAACAGATTTAGAATGATTGATCCAATAAGTATTGAGGAAACTTATGTGATAATCATGATAAATGTATCATGTGCTTCATCAGAAGAAGGCTTATAGCGTAAGGCTCTAGTAAAAAGAACTTACAGTCAATGAAACTCCACCTAAACCCCGATGATTGACAACAACAGTGTTCCACCCTTGTTTTGCAGTCTTGTAGACAAGTTGCTTCACATACTGCAATGCGTATTTAACAAGATTCAAACATAATGTTTAATAAGCAAAAATGGTTGTGTTGTCAAACAAGGTTTGGAAAGCCCAAAATGCTTGAAGTACAGCAGGATGATCTTCACTAGAAGACATTGTCTTTTCACAGAAATCAACTGATATATATAGAAAGGAACACAACTTACAGAAGATGAGGAATCACTTGTGAGGCCAGGCACAACTACCAAGATTGGTGTCATATCATCTTTAGAGATACCTTTGCCTGTGCTAGATGAACATCCCACAACTGCAGAAGAGAAAACTAGCTGATTATATGCAAAAATTCATCAAGGAGAGCTCAATATAGCATGAAAGTAGAAATGTTAAAAAAAAAAAAAAAGCCAAAAAGTACTGTTGGAGAAAATAATGTCTCTTATTGAAATCAAGAACCCTAATCTCTCTTACATAGAGAGCAAGGGCACAAAAATTACATAAGAAACCCATGCAAAAAATATAAATTTGACTAGGACTCTCAAACCTAAGATAAATAACTCAAACATAATCTAAACGGACTTAAAAGGCTAAAATAACCCTCTAATACTCTAGCACTTCCCCTCAAGTTAGAGCATAGGTAACAATCGAGCCCAACTTGCTACAAAGGACAAAAACAAAACTTCCCCACACACAAGACATCTTTTGGCTGGAGGAGCACACAGGTAGGAGGAGCAAGTAGGCAATAGGAGACGAACCCAAGCAGAAACAATAGTAGTAGAGCAGGAGATGGTGAGAGACCATCTCAAGTAGTTTGGAAGAAGATCCCAAGCAAACAGTAATAGAAAATGAGAGCCTCACTCAAATCTCCCAGTAGTCATCACGTTCATCTAGATGTCCAATAGGAAGATCGGATGCTCCAAAATCAACAATCCAATCAGAAAAACCTATAGAGACAGAAATCTTGGCCTCAGAAGTAACAATAGTGGAATCTGCGTCTGCCATGGGAACAAGACGAGGAACCATCAAGCAATCGAATAGCATGCAAAGATGCGCAATCTCACACACAAGAGCATGAACCACACACATAGAGGATAGAAGAGTAAACTTAGATCATGTACAGGGCACTACACGTATGTGACATGCAACACACAAGAATCGACAATGATGATTGGATCAGGAGATTCGCAAGGGATCCAGGCAGAGATGAGACCCCAAGAGACTAGATTCAATCCCTAGCCAAACCTAGTGGGATTCTGATCATAACAAGACTAATAGATCATATCATAACAAGATCGATGGATTCCAATCAAGATCCACCCACTAGCTAGCCTAAGACCAGTGGAACAGGAGTTCCGATCTGGTCAAACCAAAGTCCGGTCTGAAGTGGGCAGCAGCGCCTAGGCTGCTAGCGACGCTCAGGCACTGCTGGTGGCTATTAGCGGCCCAACGACGGCATTGGAGGCCGGTGGCGATGGCTAGTGGGGCCCTCTTGCTTGGTGGCTAGGGTTAGGGTTCCCTCTTCTTTCCTAGGACCATTACTTTAATACCATGTGGGAGAAAATATTCAAAATAATTCCTATTATCGAAATTAGGAACCCTAATCTCTCTTATATACTAGGACTCTCAAACCTAAGATAAATAACTCAAACATAATCTAAAAGGACTTAAAAGACTAAATAGCCCTCCAATACTCTAGCAAGTATATTTCCCAAATCCTGCTTAATAACTTCCTGCAGGTGGACCTTTACAATTTGCAATCAAGAATGCAACTCAAGTTCATTCACATACTAACGGATTTATGGCATCTCTAGATGACTGTTTTTTTTACCAGTCTCCATTAAATAAATTGGGAGTGAAAAGTCATTACCTATAATGTATTTGAAACAACACAGCCTGGGTTCTAGTGAAACTATTTACACAGTAAGATCAACCTTATCATCTGGTTTACAAGAAACAGAGAAGACTCCTCTTGTTTGCCAATGTAGAATCAATACGCAGAATGCTGTTATTTGAAGATTTATACTGAAGCTTTGGGGATTAAGGATACTGCTATACCCGTAATCACCATAAAACCAAAGGAATTAATAGCTCCCAGTGACAGCTTCAAGTTGCACCACTAAAGTTTGTTTATTTTGCATGGATACACAAGTCAATTCAACTTGAATTACAGTCTTCCAGATGCCAACAAACAATGCCAGTTGTAGGTTTAAGATATTTGAATACTCAATATTGGGTAAGAAATGGCAAATAGGACAAGAGCGACAAGGAACAATTATATACTGTGAGATCAGAAGAATTTACAAATCCATTTCCAACCCAAATGCGAATCTATAGTAGTGGAGGACCCAATATTCTCTCTCGAAGCTCGTATAAGGGTTGCAAGAGCCAGCAGCATATTCCCTACATTTGACAGTTTATGATACATAACAAGAAGCCCAAGACAAAGTGGATGGTTGAATGCCCAAATACCAGGAGCTTTTTTTTTCAAAAAAAAAAAGGAAAGGGTAGTTATCCAAAATGATAACTATCCAAATATATTAAAGAGAAAACCAACAGCCAACACCAAAACAAGGGGCAAACACCAAGACCCCTCACTCACAAGGACTCACTCCAAAGTTTAAACAAAACAATAATAGACTCTACAAAATTCTCCACATAAGGCCTCTGTCCTCTAAAGACGACAGCATTCCTTCCTAACCAAACACCCCAAAGGACCGCCAGCAGTCTGGCCCTCTCCTTCGTACGAAAGACATTCTGCCCAGCATTACCCCCTCCACCTCTATAACTGCACCAAAAATCATCAAAAGACCGACATTTCCACCACCATGCTCCCACACGGCTTCAAATCTGCACGACAAACGAGCAAGAGAAGAAAAGGTTGTCAACCTCCTCATCTGCACCTCCACACAACGGGCAAACCTTACTCTCCCCAGGAGCCCATCTTGCGCTCCAAACCTTAGTCACGAGTCTCCTCCTCCTAAACAGCCAAACAAAAATCTTGACCTTCAAAGAACATGCCGCCTTCCAAACCTGTCTGCAATCTCTCACCAGATCCAAATCACCAGTGGGACCCCCGTCGGACAATCTCCTGTACGCAGCCCCCACTGAGAAATCACCCTCATCCCAACCAAACATATCATTTCCGGATGCCGGCTGCAGACCTTCTAACTCTTCAAGCAATCTCTGAAAATCGTGAATTCTCGCATCTGAAAGATTCTCTGCAAAAGACGGGCACCATCCACCTCCCCAAACTTCGGCCACAGACACCTCTTTGCTCAAGGACATAGCAAAAAGCCTTGGAAATCTTCTAAAGAGCGCACCTTGCCCCGTCCAATCATCCTGCCAAAACCTGAAGATCTCCCCCGTCCCCACCACCGGTACAAAACAATTCCGCACCTTAGGAGCCACCGTCGACAAACCTTTCAAGAAGTGAGAAGCATTCCTCGGCGGGGATACCAGGAGATCCCAACGCAGCGGGCCACCATAAGCCATCCTGAAAACCCTACCCATCAAATCCTCCCTACTTTCCAAGAGGCCCCCAACACACTTCATCAGTAGGCTATCATTAGACCTCCCCAGATCCATCACCCCAAGGCCCCCCTCCTCCACCAGCTTGCAAACCTCCTCCCACGCCACCAACCTGGCACCAGGCCCATTCGACCCCTGATTGGACCAGAAGAAATTCCTCATAAGCCTCACCATCCTCAAGACGATCTGCCGGGGCAACTTCAGGACAGAGGTGAAATACGACGGCATCACTACCAGAACTGCCTTGAGCAAGATCAACCTTCCACCCCTCGACAAAAGCCTGGACACCCAACCCACCAACCTCCCCTCCAGCCTCTCCATCAGGGGAGCCCACTCTTGCACCAGGATCCTACCATCTGTTAGCGGGAAACCCAAATATCTGATCGGTAGCTTCACCTGCTCCATGCCAAGATCCATGCTACATTCCCTCGCCTCCGCCCCTGTCAAATTAAAAGGGACAAAACCTGATTTAGACAGGTTAATCTGCAGACCTGAAGCCTCGCCAAACAAGAAAAGCAAAATCCACATCCTCCTGGCTTTCGCCTCCCTGTCTTCTATAAAGAAAATCATATTATCCGCATACTGCAGCAACAGGATGCTCACCCCATCTCCCAAAGAGAAGCCCCTCACCAAGTTCCTCTCACAAGATTTCTTAGCCGCCCTCGCAAGTGCATCTACTGCAATAACAAAAAGCATCAGAGCCAATGAGCACCCCTGTCTCACCCCCCTTCTCGGCTGAATCCAACCCCCTGCCGAATTTTCATTGATAAGAACCGAGAAAGATGTCGTGGTGACACACCTCTTCATCCACTCGATCCACACAGGTGGAAAACCCCCCCTTCATCAAGGAGGCCCAAAGAAACGACCACTGCACTGAGTCATACGCCTTGCTAAAATCAACCTTCCACATGAAAGCCTTCCTCCTACTCTTCCAAAACGACAGGATCTCCGAAGCCACCACATATCCCTCCAAAATATTCCTACCAGGGACAAAAGCCGTCTGTACCAGATCCACAATCCTCGCCAAGGTCTTCCTCAGCCTATTTGCCAAGATCTTAGCCACAATCAGGTAGATAGCATTTGAGAGAGCTATCGGCCTGTACTCCTGGATCTCCTCCGCACCCTCCTTCTTCGACAATAAGAACAAGTAAAACTTGTTCAATCTGTTGAAGCCCGAATTTTCTTCTCTGAACTCCTGCAAAACCTGCACCACATCCTCCTTCACCACCGGCCAAAACTCCCTGATACCTGCGTGCCCACCGGCCAAAACCACCGACCAGATACAAGGAGCTTTCTTTTGTAATTTCTTGGGAGCATTCATGTGTGTTTGCAGCCCAAACTTCACTGATCGAATTCCCTGCATGCCGGGCACAAGTCACATTCCTTTGTCTAACAAGCAGGTGACTAATAAGTCCCCTCTAGCTACTTGATCGAGTCAATTCAAGATCTACATCCACTAAACATAAAACTTGGTCCTCTAATCATTGGCCCTTGGAACTTCAAGGTTGGACATAACTTAACACCCTCAAAATAGTTCCATGTAAAACCTCAAGAAAGATGAAATATGGTTATAAGGGTTGAAAATTACCACTTAATAATAACTTGACCCCAAGCATTTGGTTGGTTGATTTGTGTTGGAACTTGGGAGTTAAGGATGGCAACAACATGCATCTAGTTCCAAAGGAAAAGGCAATGGACTTTTTCTAGGCATGGTTGATTCAAGTGGGCTTTGTTAGGAATAAGGAGAGTAAGTTCTTTTGCATTAATTTGCCTAGTGGAGGAATCAATTGAGAATAGGAAAGACTTAGAGACAAGAGTACTCCAATCCCGATTTTCGGGGGGCATTCTCCGCCTAGAGGGTGGAAGAGTTGCAAGAACTCTTGCAGTGCTTGCAGGGATGGGAGCGGAAAGAAGGGGTGGACGGTTTTCAATGGGAAGAGAGAATTTTCGATGAGGAAGGCCTACGTCAAATTGCGAAGATCCATGCATGTGGCTGACATCGATCTCCTGCGGGACTGCAAATTAATATGGTCGATGGATTGTCCACTTATGGTGAAGATTTTTGCATGGTTGTTGAGAAGAGGAAGGCTAATTACAAGGGCTTGGAGGGCAAAGTGGGCACCGGTGGATGATAGGACCTGCCTGTTCTATGTTGGGGATGAGGAGGATGTTGAACACTTGTTCTTCAAGTGTGCTTTCATCGAGCAAGTTTGGAGGAGAATGGAGATAGAGTGGATCAATCATGGTAGCTTGGATGGTTTCTAGGCCTCGTTCAAGAGGGTCAGGAGGCAGGAGAGGATTAATGTTTTTAGATCAAAGAAGGAAAAAGCGAAGGTGTTAGCAGTTCTTTGAGGTATTTGGTTGAGGAGAAATGGGGTTGTTTTTAGGGGGCATAACCTCTATGTTGAAAACTTCGTATCTTTCATTTCTTCCCAGGGGGTGCTTTACGAATCTTCCCTATAATTATCTCGTTATGTAATCGCTTTTTAATGAATGAATTTGGGTGGTTATCAAGTGGATAACCACCCTTCCTCTTTTCAAAAAAAGAGTACTCCAATCCCCTTCCCCTTTCTCCTAGGAAAGGAAAGCATAATACCCTCCAATAGAAAACCTTTCAACATGAAAACTCGAAAACCAACATTAAACATTGACAGGAAATGAGAAGAGGACCTTAAGGTCCATAAAAGCATGGGTGCACTCGTCAATCCAAAAGGCATCATTAGGGACTTGTGGACTAGTTTATGTCAAGAGCCTGTCAACCCAGGTTTGTGTGTGTGCCTATGTGTTGTGGTTGTGGGTGGGGGGAGGGGGAACATTGTTGTTGTTTACTTGAGAAGGGGGGAATAACCCTATTGGTGTTTACTAAAAGAGAGGATAAGTTGGAGGTTATTGCTTGATTTTGACAGGTTACAAGAGAGGAAAAGATGGAGTATAAGATATCACCTCTTCAAAGTTCAAACACTGATTTAACCAAACCCACATTAAAGCCTTAAAGCCCAGACACGAGTTTAGATACCCCCCATTGTAAACAACGGATATCCACTCCTTTGGGAGGATAACTCCCAATGTAATCAAGTATGTAGTGTCCACATTTGGATAGGAAGAAGGATTTCAACCTTGTTCTTCAAGTAGTGGACCCCAGATCTTAATTCTAACTTGGATAATGAGTCCTCCCCTTAATCAAAAGGCATTGGGTACTTGTCCTTGACATTACCTTATTTAAGTAGCTGTAGTCAACACACAACCTTGAAGATCCATCATGCTTCTTAGGAAATAATACTACTCGTCAAAGGCAAGGTACTTGGTCTTATGAACCCTTTATCCAAAAGCTCTTATAATTGAACCTCCAACTCGGTGGGATAAGCTTACTTTAAAGCTAACCCCCAAACTATTGTTAAACTACTAAATTGATAATATCTTGACAATTTTTTCATTGAGAACATAATTCATTGTTGACCTTCTTACTTACAAGAAGAGAGAAAGCAAGCGCATTGATCTTGTGGAGAATGAAGTGCCATGTGGCAAGTCAGTTGGGCCACATGGCAGTGTCACGTGGCGTGTCGGCAGGGTGTAGGTCCACTTAAGGGGCACCGACCCTAAGGGTCTTTTCGGTGTCTTACTTAGAGTCCAAGTTAATTATTTTTAGTATGGTGATATGTCAATTAGTCAACTTGTTAAAGGGATATGTTATTTCTTATTTTAGGAGATTTGATTAGAATTTTTTTTTTGAAAGGTAAAAGGATGGTTATCTGGATGATAACCACCCAACTTCATTACTTAAAAAGAAATGATACAACAACCAGAGCTACAAAGCAAAATCCCAAAACTCAATTTGGGAGGATATGGAGGCCACAATATTCTCGACATAAGGCATTTCGCCCCAAAAAAGAACCCCATTCCTTCCCAACCACACACCCCACGACTGCCAACACCTTAGCCTTCTCTTTTGTCCTGAATGTGCTAGAACCTCCCTGGATGTTACCCCTTCAATAAGATGACCAGAATCTCTCCACGCTGCCATGGTCAATCTAATCAATCCCCATCCTCCTCCAAACTTGCTCAACAAAGGGGCAGCCAAAGAAGAGATGTTGAATATCCTCCTCAGCATGTCCATAGAACAGCCACCCAATGCCATCCGAGGCCACCCACCTTGCCCTCCACACCTTGGTGAGCACCCTACCCCTTTGAATCAGCCATGCAAAGATTTTGATCTTTAACGGACAAGCTGTTGTCCAAAGTAACCTACGGTCCCACGGGAGATCCACATCCGTCATCCAGGAGGCTCCATGCAACTTGCAAAACACCTTCTTCACCAAAAAGGTCATGTCATCCCAGTAGCAAGCATTTCTCCCTCCTTCAGGCTCCCACCCCTCCGAATCCTACAATAGGTGTAGGTGCTCCGTAAACCTCTGCTCCGACAACGTTCCCCGAAAGGTGGGGCATAATCACCATCCCAGCAACTCATAACCATTGCCTTCCTATTCATGGCCCTGGAGAAAAGACGTGGGAATCTACTGCAGAGCGTCCCTCCCCCCCCCCCCCCCCCCCCCCCCGGCAATCATCCAACCAAAACCAAATGGAGAGAAGAAACCCTGCACCTTTGGGGCCACCGATGCCAGGCCTTTCAAGAAAGGCAAAGCTCCAACCATTGGTGACTCGATGACCTCCCAAAAGAGAAAGGATCCATAGCACTCCTAGAAGATCCTGTTCCTGACCCACCAACCTTGTAATCCACTTTGTGAGGAGGCTCACGTTGACATGCTCCACATCTCTAACCCCCAACCCTCCTTCCTTCAAAGGGCGACACACCTCATCCCAAGCCACCAGTCATGCCCCCTTCCCTATCATCTCATAGTTTCTTCAGAAACAATCACGCATGATACCTGTGAGCTTCGTCTCCACCTAACAAAGCACCTTAAAGACCAATAAGAAATAGGCCAAAATGGATGAGAGGGCAGCCTTAATCAATACCAATCTTCCTCCCCTCGACAGCAATCTGGAAGCCTACCCAGACAATCTCCTCTCCATTTCCTCCAGCAACGGAAGCCAATCATGAAGCCTGAGCTATCTATCCATAAGCAGTAGGCCCAGATAGGACAGAGGCAGGTGACCCAAATCCATCCGAAGTGCGAAACCGCAAGCAGCAGCTTCCCCCTCGAACATATGAAACGGCACAAAACTTGACTTCCCATGATTGATCTGCAATCCCGAGGACTCCCCAAACACCTCCAAGAGCGTGCAAAGTTTGCCTACATCTAACGAGGATCCCTCCACCAGAAACAGGGTGTCATCTGTGTACTACAAAATTGGAATCCCCCTACCGAGCCCAACAACAAAGCCCCTAAACAGACCCCAGCACAGGATCTAGAAGCCACCCTTGCCAGCGCACCTACTGCCAAAACAAACAGCATAGGCACAAGCAGACAACCCTACCTAACTCCCCGTCTAGGCTGCACCCATCCATCGGATGGATTTTCATTAGTAAGCATAGAGAAGGAGGTAGTTGTAACACATCTCTTTACCCAATCAATCCACCACTACAGGAAACCCCTCTTAACCATCGAAGGCCACAGGAAATCCCACTAAATTGAGTCATACGCCTTGCTAAAATCAATTTTCCACAACAAAGCCATCTTCTTAGCTCTTCTCCACGCTGCTAAAGCCTCCATAGCTATCACAAAACCATCAAGGATTCCCCTTCCCAAGATGAAAGCAGTCTGCTAGAGTTGATTTGATTAAATTTGTTACTTGTTTTTAGAATAGGATTTGCTCTCTATGTATAGAGAGATCCTATGCAAACTTCTTTTGAGTTGAATGCATTAATATTTCCAACATCTCTCCCAACTCCTCTCCTCTCTCTCACCACCGGTTGCACCTCTCTCTCCTCTCTCCCTGTTCTATGTGCAACAGCCACAACAACAGCCACTGCTATTGCATTTCTTCTCTCCACGTAGAAGAGCCTCCACAATCTCATAGCACCCAAAATTCTCACATGGTATTAGAGGCTTCGATCTAGGCTCTTCCCAGAGTTTTTCTATGCACATAGAACGAAGAAGAATGAGAAAAAAGTCACACATAAGGTCTATGCATGAGCTTTCTAGTGGACTGCAGCCACGTGTGTGTGGCTTCTCTCCTCGACAAGAAGCCTACTTTCACACAAAAGCAAAGATGAGAGATCATGCACAAGAAAGCCCTATCTTATGCATGATTCCCACGAGCACTGGAGCCTCGTGTTTCAAGGCATCTTCATCGACTTATGAGTTCTCTCGAAGAACTCCTTGAAGGACCTTGGCGCCTTATGCAAGGCCCAAGGAGACGAGGAGACTCTAACAGGTGGCTTCCCTCACGCATCCAATGCCTTATGTGGAGCGTACAAGTAGAGGAAGGCTCATTTCTTGAAGATGAAGATGGTGGAGCTCAAGGCCCAGGAAAGTGAAGAGGAGATCCATCAAATTATGATACGGTTTGTGATCCTCATGCCTTTCCAATTGACATTTTATATCCAATTTTTTACTCTCCTTTAAAAGAGGATATTTTCCTGAAGAAAATGTATCAAATATTATGTATGGGGTGACACATCAGTTTATCGCTCCAAGAAAAGGACACCACAGTCAACGCAACAACTTTCGAGGTTGTCAAAAGAAGCAATGACTTCTTACGTTGCGAAAAGGCTAGTGGTTGATCCAAGAAGTTCATTTCCTAAAGATCCGAGCAAAATACAGAAGTTTCCACATGAGGCTACTAGCACCTCACATGAGGATTTGCTTACATCCGTCGATCTTGAGAAGATACAAAAAGAAAAGAGAAGAATACCATGGTAATCGTTGCAACGACTATTGAGGTTGCCACAGAAGTAACGACTCCAAAAGTCACAAGAGATTACACCATAGCTTCTACAAACGACAAGTTGAAGAGCTCAGAGCTCGAAAAAGAAGAGGTAAGGCATCCAGCCTCGCAAAGTTAAAAAGCAAGTCATCGTCCTCTCAACCTCAACTTGAGGGAGAGTATGGAGAATGAAGTGCCACATGCCAAGTCATTTGGCATGTCGGCAGGGGTGTAGGTCCACTCAAGGGGCGCTAACCCTAAGGGTCCTTTTGATGTCTTGCTTAGAGTCCAAGTTAGCTATTTTTAGTATGGTGATATGTCAATTAGTCAAGTTGTTAAAGGGATATGTTATTTCCTGTTTTAGGAGATTTGATTAGATTTGTTACTTGTTTTTAAAATAGAATTTGCTCTCTATATATAGAGAAAACATATGTAAGCTTCTTTTGAGTTAAATGCATTAATATTTCCAGCATCTCTCCCAACTCTCCTCTCTCACATCGTCGACTGCATCTCTCTCTCCTTGTTCTGCGTGCAACAGCCACAACAACAGCCTTTGCTGCTGCATTTCCTCTCTCCACGTGGAAGAGCCTCCACGCTCCCATATCACCCACCCAAAATCCTCACAGATGTAATGATTAGTCTCCTTTCACATCTAGAAAGATAATGGGTTATTCAAAAGAGTGCTTTATATGACCATACAAGTCATTAATTAAGCACGTCATATGAGCTCAGTGAGACTCAAATGTAAAATACAATTATTATGGGCCCCACCATAGGAACTATAAAATTTTTCACGCTTGCTCACATAGGGAACAATTAGGAACTATTTTGGTTTATTAGTTCATAGAAACCATGAACCTAAGAAAGAGTAACTTTCTACTAGTTATACATTTTCGTGATGTCCATTCTTTTTACACCAATAAACAACGACTATGAGCATATGAGGAGTTCGATGGTTAACAGGTGAGGCAAAGTTCCCCATCCACTGAGACCAACTAAATACTTCGTCAATGTCAATTCTTCTCAATTGTACTGGCATCCATCCATGCCATTACACATAAGCCAAGTTTTGAACAAAGATCGCCTGACCTAGGACACCCTAGAGCTTATTTTGCCTCAAGGTCCTCGTGTTAGCCAAGCACAATCCTCGTTCCATAATGCGATTCTATGAAAAACTACACATAGGCAGCCCTCACATTCCTTCACCACAGGTATCAGTTGCACGCAGATACGAAGGCGAGAAGAGATCAAACTTACCATCAGAAGATAGAAGCCAATCCAGCGCGATGGTTCCCCCATCAGCCACGTGGAATATCTGCCTGAAATCCATCAACACACACACACACACACACATGACATGAGCGCACCTCAGATGCCCAAACACAAATGAGCAGCCAGATCAGGCGATGGATCCACCGGTCGACCTCGTGTAGTGGAAAGCGGCAGGGTTGCCGAAGAAGCCGAGCAACGCCGTCTGGAGATGGGGGCTCGACAGCCACAGCGTTGGAAGATACCTGCAAGACCCACCGGTGGAACACCAGACTACTAAGGTGAGTTGAACGGAAGAAAGAGGCAACGGACCTCACCTGCCGCGGAGGGTCTTGCACTTGGAGGCGACTTCTTGGTAGATGTGGGAGGAGGGATGGTAGGTGAGGCGGACGGAGTCGCCTCGGCACCCGCGGAGGAGGTCGCGGAGGAGGTGGAACTCGAGGAGGTTGTAGAGGAAGAAGATTGAGAGGATCAGGAGGAGGATGAGGAGAGGGATGAGGAGGTAGGAAAGGGGGATAGAGGAGGATGCGCGGAGGAGAGTCGCGAACAGCAGCGCCGGGGCGGCATCGTCGAGGTCGGTGGCGAACTCCTCCGCCATAGGTGTGAGGAGGAGGGTTGAGTGTGACGCGATAGGTGGATGCGCGCAGGATGGAATCAAGTACGTTACGTTCCGTAATGACTTAGCTCCAAAAGGGTAAATATTAAAAAAATCATCTCGTGTTTGATTGCGGTGTTAAGTGAGGTTGCTTTGGATTGAATACGTCACTTAAGTAAATATTAAAAAAATAATCATAATAATAATAAAAAATATGTTATTTAAGATTGGATTGCTTTCAGTGGGACCATCTCCTCGTGTTTGATTGTGGTGTTAAGTGAGGTTGCTTTGGATTGTGTATGCCACTTAATTTAATTTTTATTCACGAAGGGATAAGTGGCTAGGGTAGAGTTAGTGTACTTATTTTATTATTTATTTTACTTATTTTATATTTTTTTACTTATTCTATAAGTTTATTTTCCTTATCGAACGAAATTAAAAGTTTCCTCTAAAATTAATGATTCCTAGAATCAACTGCTTTTTGAGAAAAAACCATGGTCTCATAAATCCAGGTAAGTGATGTTTTAAAAAGTCTTATGTTGCGAATTTGAGTTTAAATCTTACATAAGGTTCTTAATATCAAGGACTACTCTTGAGAAGTTGACTGAAATAATGGTTAACCCCTTGTTTATTATAAAGACAATTCTTGTATTTTTTTAATAATTGATCAAGCTCGTAGGACTTGATCTGAAAAATTAAAGAGTAATCACACACACAAGACAGGAAATGGTAATCCAATTCTACTGTTACAGTGTATATCTAAGGAGAAGTCTAACCCTTACAGATGTGCCTTTGAACCGTGTATATCTATCCTTTCTTATAGGATGTTTTAAGACAGTGACTATAGGTGCCATGATTATCCTCGGGAATGCTGTGAATTACTTTATTCCCCAAAACTCCTACTATAGTCTTACTTCATCTTCCAAATCCACCAGGGTCTTGTTGTTCGATTGGCTACCCAACATCTCTTGGTTGCTAAGGGCCAATGCTTGGTGAGTTGTCTAGCACCTTTTCCAATCCATCTAAGCCACGTCAATTCACCAGCCACCCAAGGCCCCATTTGTATCTACAATCTCTTTAGCGAACTTGTTACAATTGCTGGACATTAGTCCTAGCACATGTTTAAGCCGACTACGTTGTCCCCTACTCGGCTCAAATGGGTCTTCTATTCGCCAAGCTCTTTTCTTTGGAGGGCTTTTAATTACACATATTTAATGAGCTTGGATTCAGTTGGTTCTGATGGACCCATCTTACTAATTAGGCTTTAAGTTTCTTAGTCTTGTTATATTTCTCCCTCATCAATTACTCCCAATCTCGCAGTGTGATTGTGACAACTGCAATAGTATAATGCATGCACACATCTTATGTTCTTATATATTGTTGAGTGGAAGATCTACGCAAAAAGGAATGAGTTTTGAAAACTCATCATCGTAGTATGATTTGCGAAAAAATCCGTCAACAGATAAATTTACCGAAATTCGTAAAGAGGTTCCGGGTCGAACACAGGGAGGTTACGTCGATCTAAAATCCGCAGTTATATTTTTTGGTATTTTTATTTTAAAAGAGAGAATCACAATGAGTTTGATAT
The DNA here is from genome assembly GCA_037157565.1 of Thalassia testudinum. Lineage (NCBI taxonomy): Eukaryota > Viridiplantae > Streptophyta > Magnoliopsida > Alismatales > Hydrocharitaceae > Thalassia > Thalassia testudinum. The sequence goes on from JAZHRO010000039.1 coordinate 64,001,289, forward strand.
TAACACTAAGAGAGAGAGAGAGAGAACAATCACTTTGCAACTGAATATTGTTTTTACAACTAGAAAGCAGGAAATGATTATAGCTAAAAAGTGGGAAATTCTATTCTAGAAAGAAATAAAGAAGGGAGAGAGATGTTATCCTATTCGATGGTTGCTTGGAGGACGAGCTAGACAGGGCGACGCCTGGAAGACGGAGGACGAAAACGAAAGATGAAGAACGGAGCAGGAAGAACTGGGGCCGAGGCAGGGCGTCGTCGTCGTTGTGGGATCCACTTCTAGAACTGGGGGAGAAAACTTTGATTTGGGCTCTAGAGGAGCATCCCGGGTTTGAGACAAGCCTCTTTAGAACTTTGAAGAGGGAGAGAGGTGAAGGAAGGGATGATTGAAATGTGGGGGGCATAGGCCTTTTTATAGGTGTAGAGGTTGGGGGCAAAAAGGTCATTTTATGTTAAAAACATTAATGCAGGGCCTTTAGTGACGAATTTATCCGTTACTAAAGACCTAAACATGGGCGACGTGCTAGCCTCCCGTGCGCGCCTCTTCTCTGTGCAAATGCTTCATCATGTCCAAGCATTCTCAATCGTCCGATCGCGAGATTGGACGACTGAGACCGCTTCTCGCCTGCTTCAATTTCAGCGTAACCGCACGCTCGTGCGTGCAATGAGCTTTTGAACATGCGTTAGATTGCGCGTAGGTGATCCGTGCGCTCTGGTGCTGTCACATCTCCTACATCTGCACTGCCCGCTCGCCATCCAACGGCTCAATTGAGCCTGCACTCGCGTCCTCAGCTAATTTGTGGTGCGTTGCGTTTCGAACTCGCGCACTACGCCCACGACTTCGAGTCATGACCAATATGCCAAGCACTCTACTTTGGTGCGTTTTGAATCCAAGCACACTCGCTCTCAGTAATTGGATCAAGATCCAACAGTTGAGATCAACTGAGCAGGTGAGGAGAGAGAGGGCACGGTGGTCCTCACCAATTTGGCTGGGTCGATTTGGGCGGCCGAGATGGTGCCATGTGGCGCCATCTTGGCCTTCTATCTTCAGTGACTTGTAGAAGGTGTCACGGATGTCAGATTAGGTCGATTTTTGCACCGTTAGGCTGTGATCATTGATCCAAACCTATCCGTGCGGTCGGATTTGTCATCTGAAGTGCGAATTGACACCATGTTGGCCCTTGATCTCTAACCTTACTCGGATTATATCTGATGCTACGGAAGTCCGATCGGGGTGATCTTGGAGTTGTTGAACTCTAATCGTCGCCCTAATCAGATCCGTACGGTTGGATCTTTGATCCAAGGCCCTGATTAAAAGTTGCTCTATCCCTGGCCACCAAAAGAAGAAATTATTATACAATTTGTACAATTTAACCTAAATGCAAGGCAATACATGTTATGCAATATTTACAATGCATGATACTAATATGATACTAAGAACATGCATTAATAGACATTTTTGGCTATTCAAATGTATGCACATCACACCCCCATGTCTATCTTTTGCTAGACCCTAACAAAAGCTATATGCTATTTATAAAAGAATTAGGTCGGATTTCTTGGGCAAAAGTTATTCTTCAATACTAGGAGATTTTTACTAAGAACCTGAACTACAAAGACACAATAGTGCCTGGATGTCTGCCAAAATGCAAACCGCCTCAAGCTCTCACCTTATTCAAAGGAGGATCTTTTCTCTTCTTTTCTTTTTTTCTAATTTTTTTTTTTAGATTTTTGAGTTTAGGGTTTCGGAGCAGCTTTCTACGGCCACTCAACCCACCCAAGACTCGAAGAGAATCCTAAGTTCTAAGTATCTTTATGTGAAGTGTGATAGACTCACTGATCGGCGATTAGAACAGACTTCGTGTTTCTACGCCCTTAAGTGATCTTGTAAAGAAATTCTGCCTAATGGTGTATCTATTCGACCGATAGCTTTCTCACTACTTTTATTTTTATGAGGTCAACATAAAGGCGAACCCAGTGTATATCTCCCCGACTTATTCTACTTCTCTGATTCTTCCTAAGTGTTTTGGAATTTAACGTGCATTTCTTAAGCTGGGTTTTGGACAATCTACCAATGGGCTTTTACGCATGATAATTTGTCAGCCATACTCGTGCGATGAAGTGTGGCTTATTTCTTTTTCTTTTCTTTTCTCCTTTTCTTTTTTTTTGTTTTCTTTTTGGATTTTTTTTTTAAGTAGGTGGCTTCCCTGATCTAAGATTTACCTAAAGGTAGCAAGAAAAGAATGGTCATCTGACTAGGCTCTGGACAACCTACAAATGGGTTATTATTCATGATAACTTGCCAGCCATACCACCCTAGAAGATTCATTAGCTACCCAATTTTCGTAAAAATTGTCAAAAAGCAAGTTAGTGCAAATAATGTATAGATGCTTAGACTTAAAATCCCCTCAAATCAGAGGGTGGGTTGATAAGTCATGTACTTATCACCCCAACTTATTTAACCAATTTGAAGTAAATTCAGAATGGCGAGGACTTGATAAGCAAATCCACATTTTAGTGGACACTCGAGCTGATTAAGCCTGAAGACTCGAAGGGTCTAAGTGTTTAGATCCTACTGTATTATTTCCTAAGGTTGAAAAATCCTAATGCCCAATTATTCTTTCCTAATTCAATTTTTTTTTCATTTTTTTGATAATAAATAAAGAAAGAAAAAGAAAAAAAAGTAGAATTTACAAGAATTCCACAGAGTTGACAAAATGATTCAGAAATGAATCCGCCCCCATGCCTAGTTGATGCAATGTCCTCATTGAAATTAAAATGCATGAGAAACAGGTTAGAATGAAGAATATATCACCCGTATATAATGCTCAGGTCAACTCTAAGTCAGACTGTACAAGTGCTGAGTTTAATGCCATCAGCTAGGCAAAGTCTAGCTAAAGAAATCACGATATGACTAGAGCAACCGTGTTTGAGACGGTTCTAGAACAATACGATCAACAAAAGGCTTCAGACGTTGACCGTTGACTTAAAAGAATTACCCATCTTTGGGTCAAAGATTTGAATAGCTCCGTTTGGAAATATCTGATTGATGATGAACGGGTCGTTCCATTTTGACCTAAGTTTGCTGGGAAAGAGCTTAAGTAGAGAATCAAAAAGCCAAACCTTCTGGTTCGGCTCAAAGCTCTTTCGAGATATCAATTGGTCACGAAGAGCTTTGGTCCGAGTCTTATAGATCTTGGCATTCTCGTATGCGTCATTTCTAAGCTCCTCCAACTTAGATAGTTGGAGTTTCCTGGTCTTTCCAGCTAAACTCAAATCCAAATTACATTGCTTGATTGCCCAGAATGCCCTATGTTCAATCTCTATGGGTAAATGGCACACCTTTCCATACACCAGACGAAATGGTGACATGCCGATAGGCATTTTGTACACCGTACGGTAAGCCCAAAGAGCATCCTCAAGCTTTTGAGTCTAATCTTTACAATCAGGCCTAACCGTTCTGCAGAATATTCTTGATCTCCCGATTGGAGATCTCGGCCTGGCCATTCGTCTGGGGGTGGTAAGGTGTGGAGATTTTGTGATGTACCCTGTATTTTGCCAGTAAACTACGGAACTGGACATTAGTGAAATGAGTACCACCATCGCTGATGATGGCCCTCGGAATCCCAAATCGACTGAAGATGTTCTTCTTGACGAAATCAATGACCACCTTATGGTCATTGGTTTGGGTGGGAATGGCCTCAATCCACTTGGACACATAATCAACAGCGATGAGAATGAACTGGTGTCCAAATGAAGGGAGGAAGGGTCCCATGAAATCGATGCCCCAAACGTTGAAAATTTCGACGGGAAGAATCGGGTTTAGTGGCATCATATCTCTCTTAGCTATGCTCCCAAGTGCCTGGCATCGGGAACATGACCTCGAGAATTCCTGGGCATCCTTGAATAAAGACGACCAATAGAATCCAGATTGCAAAATTTTTGCAGTCATCTTTTTCCCGGAGAAATGTCTGAAATTCCCTACTAGGAGGGGGTAACGTAATAATTGCGGAAATAAATATAAATAATCTCACAAAATAGACAATCACACAAGTACACAAGTATTTTTAGGTGGAAACCCAAACCGGGTGAAAACCACCACCTAACCCTCTCGAGTTAGGATTTTCCGATCAACCAAGTTGATCAAAATCCACTAAATGAATCACTTTAAATGAGGGTGATTCAACCTCAAATGCAACCACGCTACAAGTGCGAGGGTAGCGTTCCTCAACCCCTTCTTTTCACGAGAAGGATTTTATCCCTCGAAGGAGACGGGAATTCGCAAAGGGAATACCCAACCAAATAACAAAGATAAAAGAACAATAATCCTATAGAGCCAATAAAGTAATTTTAAACCTAGCTTCTATAGGAATTAGGAAACTCCCCTTTGAAAGGAGTACGTCGGCGACGTGGATGTGTGAACAACACGACGGCGTTACGTTGCTCTCGTGAACTACGGCGGGAGAGCGGGTGCGCAAAGCTTGATGCTCTCAAGATGAAGAATTAGAGCTTAGAAAGCAAGAGAGTCTTTTTGGACACAAAAGAGTGTGAAAGTGTGTAGCTAGGTGTGTCTTGGTGTGTATTGGTGTATAAAGGCTCCCCTCTATTTATAGAGGCCTTAGGAAGGCTTTGGAAGACTTAGAAAGGCTTCCATAGCCGTTGGGTACAAAGCCCAAGTGAATCAGCCCGAAATCAGGAACAATCATTGCACTGACAGGCTTATCAGACGTCTGATTCTGGCATCAGACGTCTGGAAGACCACTTTAAGACGTTCAAAAATAAGGTCAGACGTCTGATTTTGGGCGGATCTCTTCCTGACTTGAATCAGATCTAAATAGGGTTCTAGCGCAAGTCCATCAGACGACATACAGGACGTCTGGCACTATGTCTGGACATCTGGAAACCTACTTTTTCGTGGGAATGGATTTGCAACGGCTAGAAAATCTCTGAGAAGAGATTTTCGGGTCAGTCGAGGCAAAACGGTCAATTATCAGATGTCTGGAAGGGCTTAAGGACATCTGATAAGGCTCTAACGGTCATATCTTGAGTGTATGTTAAGAGAGCCAACGGTCCACTAATTGGACGTTTGTCAAAGTCATCAGACATCTCCTAAGATGTCTGGTCTAAGGTCTGGACGTCTGATTTCGTCAGACAGAACTAACTATGTCCAGCCTAAATGTTATCAGACGTCTTAAAACACATTATCAGACGTCTGATTTTGGAATGAGACGTCTGAAAATTCTGTTTGAACCCTATATTGATTTTCTAAGTTTTCTACAGAAAACCTAAGTGTCCTAGGGTTGTGCCGGTGTTCCTAGGACTACTGTTAAGGTACTTTGAGGCTCTTTAACATAATGTTCTAAGGAAATAAAGAGTAAGAAAATAAAGACAAAAGTACATGAAAGGAATAAATAGAATTCTATCATATTCTTCTTGTCCTTCCATCTTCAATCAATCACTCCTCGCGAATCTCCTCTATTCTTCATCAAGCTCCTCCAATCCGTCCTGGATGCGAGCTCGAATTCCGTCTAATCACATCTACATTTGCAATTACCTGAAATCTAAGACTCCAAGTGCAAATGTTAAATAACACGTGTTTTATTATCATCAAAACAAATGATCGTGGTGCTCTAGCACCAACAATGTCCACCACACGCAGATGCATGGTAGAACTCGAGTATACTTTGGAATTCATTCTCCAGAACACATCGGCGAATAATCTAATCAGAGCCGATGTGGTACAGTTCAGGGTCCTCCCATAAGTAATATTTGGCCTCAGATTTGAGTCTATCTCGTTATTGCTTGGTTCAATCTTGGGGGATTTGACCAACGACCAAATGATTTACAATGTCTACGAACCACGAGGTTTCGACATCTGATATTGTAAGAATAGTTTTGTCTGGAAAAGTATCAGCAATCGGAATATCTAGATAAGAAGAATCACTTAGAAGTCTCGAAAGATGATCCGCCACCACATTCTGTGCCCCAGATTTATCTTTGATTTCAAGATCGAATTCTTACAGCAGAAGAATCCATCGGATAAGTCAGGATTTGGCATCCCTTTTGGCCAAGAGATGTCTCAAGGCCAAGTGGTCGATGTAAATTATGACGTGAGACCCTAAGAGATAAGCCATGAATTTCTCCAAAGCAAATACTACAACTAGCAATTCCTTCTCAGTAACAGTGTAATTCCTCTAGGACTCGTCCAGAGTTTTGCTAACGTAGTAGATGACAGAGGGCTTCCTGTCAATCTTTTGTCCCAAAACAACCCCGACTGTGTAATCAGAAGCGTCAGTCATGATCTCAAATGGGGCTGTCCAAACCGGTGGTTGCAACACCAGAGCACAAGTGACTGCCGTTTTAAGAAAATCAAATGCCTTATGGCATGATTTGTTAAAATCAAATGGCATATCTTTGGCGAGAAGGTTGCTCAGCGGGCGAGCAACCTTAGAAAAGTCCTTGATGAACCTCTTATAGAATCCCACATGACTAAGAAATGATCGAATTTGTTTGACAGATGTGGGAGGAGGAAGTTTGGAGATAACATCAACCTTAGCTTTGTCAACTTCAATTCCCCGTTTAGAGACATGACCCAAGACGATGCCTTCTTGTGTCATGAAATGGTTCTTTTCTCAGCTAAGGACCAATCTAGTTTTGATGCATCTTTTAAGGATCATTTCAAGATTAGCAGGCAAGAATCAAACGATTCTCCAAAAATAGAGAAATCGTCCATAAGGACTTCCATAAACTTTCTCACCATGTCAGAGAATATGGCTAGCATACACCTTTGAAAAGTCGCAGGTGCATTGCATAAGCCGAATGTCATTCTACGGAAAGCAAAGGTTCCGTAGGGACATGTGAAAGTCATTTTTTCCTAATCCTCAGGATGGATAGGGACTTGATTTTATCCCGAGTAATCGTCTAGGAAACAGAAGTACTTTTGCCCGGTTAGTCTTTCAAGGATTTGATCGATGAAGGGCAAAGGAAAATGATCTTTTTTCATGGCTGTGTTTAGCTTCCTGTAATTGATGTAGACCCTCCAAAAGGAAGCTGAACGAGTTGTGACAGATTCTCCTTTCTCATTAGTCATAACGGTAATCCCGACTGTCTTGGGAACAATTTGTACGGGACTTACCCAAGGACTATCTGAAATCGGATAAATGATTCTTGCGTTGAGCCACTTAATTATTTTTTTCTTGACCACTTCTCGCATATTAGGGTTTAATCTCCTTTGCATCTAGAAAGAAGGGCGGGATCCATCTTCCATGAATATTCTGTAATTGCACTAAGATGGCTCGATCCCCTTAAGGTCATGAATGGTCCAACCAATTGCCTCCTTGTGTTCCTTTAAGACCTTGATCAGTTTAATCTCCTACTCCTTAGTTAATCTAGCACTGATAATCACAGGGAACGTCTTTTGAGGCCCCAAAAATTGATATTTCAAACTCTCAGGCGATGTTTCAGTTCGAGCTAAGGCAACTTTAGGATGGAATGTAAGGATGATGCTTATGAAGATTCATCAAGAGGAAGAGGTTGAAAGTGAACAAAATCAATAACCTTGATCTTCAGAATGTGGCGGGTTTGCCACAGAGGGTTGCAAGTTAGATCCATCAGAACAGGAGGAACTTTCAATTGAGAAACCACCATACATGTTTCAATATTCAAGTTATCTCCCTCAAGTTCCTTTATAAATCCACAATTCTCAAATTTGTTAATCGCCTTAAAAATATCCAATTTCAATTTCTAATCCCCAAAGGCAATTTCCATGCTACTACTCTCACAGTTGATATTGGCCTTAGCGGTAGCCAGGAACGGATGCCCCAGAATGATAGGCGTGTTCCTTAAATTCTCAGGTACATCCATGTCAGGGACAAGGAAATCTACAGGAAAATAGAATAATAACGTCTCTCGAATTTGTGACCGAACGGTCTGCTAACTGCAACGTTACTGAGGTCGGCTGAAGTTTACCTAATCTGAACTTCTTGTAAAGAGAAGTTAGAATTAAATTAATGGATGCACCTAGATCCAGAAGTACCCTATCAAAGGTGTAATCTTCGATGACACAAGAAATCAGAGGGGCACCTAGATCTCTCTTTTTTGGAGGAAGGTGATGCAAGATAACAGAACTAGCCTGCTCAAAAAGTATCACCTTCCTCGGAACAAATTCCCTCGACTTACTCTTCTATGTGCATAAATCCTTTAAAAATTTAGCGTAAGCCGGTATGTGTTTGATAGTGTCAAGGAGAGGGATATTGATTTTGACATTCTTGAATATATTCAAGAACTCCTCGTTACTATCAACAAGCTTCTTCTTCCTAGGTTTAATCAAGGCCTCAGGAAAAGGAACATGAGTCCATTCTTTGGAATCAGGTTCCTGAGCCTTGATTTCTTCTCCAGAGTTCTCCTTTCTCTCCTCAGGTTCTCTAAGATTTGGTAGATTAGAATAAGGTAGTCTTGGGTCTTGGGTTTGCCTTCCACTTCTCAAGGTAATAGAGTCAGCAGATGCATAAGGGTTTGGGTCTTGGGGAAGGTTAGGAAAGATTGGAGGGGCTTCATTAGCCAGAAACCTCGGATTTGAAGAAGTAGAAGAGGAAGGACCCTGCTCAACCACTTGAGCATGTGCGTGTGGGTCCCTCTGATTCCCGTACCCTTGGGCTTGATTGCCTAGATTCAGTATATTACGCGGGTTAGGTACGGGTTGAGATGGCAGAGATCCAGGTTGACGGGAATTAGCAATGAACCCGATTTGCAAGTTGTCCAGCGAGGTTTTCATATGTTGCATGAGCTGGAGCATAGATCCTTGTATCTCTATCATTTGACAGTTCAAATCAGCCTACCCCAACAGGTTGACAGGCATTTCAAGTTGGCTGATTGACCTGATTTAGGGGCAGCTGAGTGTAAACATGACCCTGACCCATTGGTCTTTGTTGAGCATAGTTGCTAGGTCGGAATTAGGTCTGCTGCCTCGGGTTTTTCCAGGAGAAGTTAGGGTAGTTCCTCCAACCTGGATTATAAGCATTGGAGTAAGGGTTGGACTTAACATTCTCCTATACAGCATAGACATCCTCATAAGGTGAGGATGGAGAGAAAGAAAGGGAGGGATCAGAGAAACTGGGATCAAAGGCCCCATTTTGGAACCCGTCTTCCGAACAATGCTGGCTCACAAGTTGAGCCGCATCCAATTGATTCACGAACTCCTGTCCAGAAGGAGCTCACGAAGAATGGAATCCCAAGTTCTAGGATTGAGTGGATCGAGAATTGTTTGCAGAGTTTTCCACCATCCACTCCTCCATCCTTTTGGTAACCAATCCACCTTATCTAGTTTATTACAAATCAGTTACATATAGAATGAATGAGAGTCGTGGACCTCATTAACATTCAATCTGGATTGTTGGGACCGGTTAAAGTATCCATGGAGGAATGATTGATTGAATTTTCACTAATTTCCTCAAACAAATCGTGCGCGTTATCTGCATCTTTATTGAAAAATTGCTTCCACAAGAAGCATCCACGTGATTTTTGAGTTGCTTAGTCAACCCGTGTAAAAGATATGCACGAGCTGCCATTTCGGTACCTCGTGGTGTGGACACTTCCGCAATAAGTCCTGGAATCGCTCCCAAGCAACGTGACACTGCTCCCTCGACCGCTGGGCGATGGTAGTAATCGCCCGTCTCAGAGCATTGGTACGTTTGACAAGGAAGAATTTCTTCAGAAAAGCTGATTTCATATCATTCCATGTCGCGATCAGCCTTCCTTTGGTCCTGTACCAATGAGTGGCTTTATCGCTAAGAGAGTGGGGAAAGAGCCTCATGATCGTCTGCTCTTCATTCACGTTTCATGTTTTAGTGGTCTGGACCAAAGTGGTCAAGTCCTCTAAATGCTGAAACGGGTCTTCAGAGCAAGCCTATGGAAATGTTTGATCAGGCTTAACACCTGGGGCTTGATGAGAGGCTTATCATGAATCCTAACTAGCACAATTTAATCTAAATAAGTGTGAAGAAGCTCCTACAAAACCTAAAGAGAAGCTTAACTCAGAGAATTCTGAATTAAAGAATAAGACAAATCATAAGGGGTAAAACTGTAATTTTACCAATGCAGTACACAAACAGGGTAATTAAAGGTCTAAACACAGGTCAAATAAGCTTAATAAGGAAGGAAGTGGGATGATCTGATCTGAAAAGGGTTATAGCAACTTCTAGGAATTAAATGACATTCTGTAATCCTAAAACAAACCTACTTTAATTCACGGGGTTTGAGGCAGGATAAAAATCAACTAAATCCTCTAGAATTCATGGAAAAATATTCCCTAGGGTTAGAACCTTCAATTTGGCATTTGCAACCTATTTTGACATAAAATGAGAACCATGCCCAATTTATGACATAATTTGGATTTTTACGTAAATTTACCAGTCAAACGTGGTCAAACCTAAAATCAAATTTCACCATTAAAATCCTTAGGTTCAAATTAGGCTGGTATAAAAATTTGGGCCTAAGGAAAGACCATCTTGACCGACTTTACACATTGGTCCTCTTGAATTACTTTTTGACCATTATCTTTTAAAACCCTTACACATTGCCTCCTATCTTTCTCGTCGTTCTTTGCAGAACGATCCTCCCTGCCATTCTGAGCAGGCGCCATACCTCCGGCGACCTTGCGCGGAGGATGGCACCGTGCAGGGTATGGCGCCCGTTCTCAAGAATGAATGAGGGGTTCCCTGCGTCGTCCTCTATCGCAGGGACCCTCCCTTGAGACCTGCAACCGCCCATGCCTCTCGTGCGAACACACGAAAGGCATGGGTCTCCATCTTCAGCCATCTCCGGCGGGCTTCGCACGTCGCTCCCTCGGGCCACTCTCCGCGCCAGCGCCTTTATAAGGAGCGGCAGGGGCTACCGTCCACTCCAAGCTACTTCTGGCGGAGAAAACCCCTCTATTTCGTCTCCCCTCTCTCCGGTCAGATTGCCCTAGCTTCCGGCGAACTCTCCTCCTCCTCGTCGCTCTGCTGCCATACCTGCAGTAGAGCCCACTCTGCCTCATCGTCCCACACCAGGCTGCACCAGCTGGAATCCTCAGATCTCTTCCTCGTCGCCGTCACTCCTCCCCTGGGCTCCTTCGTCTACGGCGCCAGCAGGTACGCGTCGAGCGCCACCTCCCTCCCTCTTCGTCAATTAGGCAGGTAAAAACTTTCTCTTCTCTCTCCCCGTTATTTCCCCCTTCCTAATTTATTGTTTCAACCCACCGACCACCACTGTCCATCATCACCTTCTCCATCTCCGGCTGCCCTTCGACGAGGCATACTCGCCACTCCGCACCTCCATCCGCCTCGGCAGCTACCCCTTAAGCTCCGCACCACCTTACTAACACCAAATCTGCCCTCCATTCACCACCTAGCACCTCCAGACCATCCCTCGAACACACCCACTCTCACGCACGCAGAGTGCCCTAGGTGCACGGCTATAGGCACTCTCACGTCTCGCCGACCCCTGCACCGCACTCGTCGCGCTCTGGCAAGCCTCCCTGGACCTTTTTGACGTGGCCGTGAGGCCGTTTGCGTGTTTCAGGTTTTGCCCTCCTCGCCGCCATTAATGAGCAGCAGGAGCTTCTCCGCAGGTAGCTCCAGGTCTCCTTAGCTCCAGGCTTGAGCTCCAGGTGACGCGGAAAGAAGTCACGACCACACCCAGAACGTCAATTGGGGTCGCAACAGTCAACTGCTGCCCCAATTGCTCGAAGTCTTCTCCGCAGGCACTCGAGATCGGAGGTGGGACTTTAGTCCCACCTTGGAAGTGTATGGGCGCAAGCCCATACATAAATTGAAAAGGTGCTATCAGTTGGTTACCTCCGATAGCACTGGGGTGAGGTCCCTCACCTACTCACCGGGTCTAATCCGCGACACGCCCACGCGGATCTGACCCGATCCGACTTCCCACTCCTGTGCACCCCTTGTGCACCACCCACGCCGGTGCGCCTGGACCCGGGCACGCGACCCGACCCAATTACCTGGCTCTGGGAGAGTGATGGTCGACTTTTCGCTTAACGTTATAGTATTTAAGTGGTGGAAAAATCGACTGATCAAAAATAATGAAAATAACCACTCGCAGAAGAACAGGTCGTGTCCACAGGGAGGCAATGATGCAATCAATACTTAATTATTTAATGTTATTTTGGATAGTGTGAAATTCCTTTTCAAATCGGACTTAAAATGAGAAGGAAAGTAGATTTGCAATAACCTAAAAAGTTAAGGGTGTAAGTGCAGTTTTCCCTCACAGAAATCCTCAATAAATTTAGTATGAATTCATGCAGTTTTCACGTGATGTGTATTAAAGACAATTAGTACTTAAGTTAAGCCCAAAATCAACCTTTAAAGTAGTTAATATCAATACCATGCAATTAGAAAGAACTATGAGTGCTTGAATGCAATTCTGCCACAATATGATAATAATAAGAAAAATCAAATTGGTGGCAATGGCTTTGAATGTAATTTCTAGTTCTATAAAAAACAGAGCTTTCTTCCTCTCTCCTACTCGCGAGAGAGAGAGAGAACCGCGGGGGTCGATGCAGGGCTCAAGAGAACGACGAGGTAGAGAGCTTTCCGACGGTGGTAGCGGCGGCGGCGGCGGAGGTGGCCGGAGCTCCGGCTTGTTGACAAAGAAGGCGTAGCTACTGCAGTGCTGCCTACGGCTGTGGCGTGCGGGCTTGCACGCGCGCGCTGGTGCGCGGGCAGGCGCTTGCAGGCTGAGGTCGTAGATGGGCGGTGGAGCGCACTTGCAGGCATGCGGGCAGAGACCGGGTGAGCGCCTTCTGCAGGGAGGAGTGGCGCGCGGTTGAGAGCGCCTACGGGCGGTTGCGAAGGCGGGATGGCGCTCTGCAGGGAGCTAGAGCTGCAGGAGGAAGGCGCGCGGGCAGGGGTGGTGTGATGGCGCTCTGCAGGGAGGTGCGTGAAGCTGCTATGCAACGCTTGCAGGTGCGGGCGCGCAGCGTTGAGGCATGTTGCAAGGACGGCTGGAAGGGAGGATGCAGGCGCGGCCTGGCAGGATGAAGACGTAGCGCCTGCGGGTGCTTGAAGGCAGAGCGGTAGGTGCTGGATGGAGGAAGCGCGGGCTGATGGTGCGGTGCTGCAGGGACGGCTGGTGCGGGCAGTTGGTGAAGGCGCGCGGCTACAGGCGCTCAATGCTACTGCTTGAGGTAGAGAAGGAGTGGCACAGTGCTCGCCCTCTCCACAGTGGAGAAGAGAGAGCCGTTCCCCGCAGGGGGGAAGATTCCTCCTTGTGCACGCAGCCTCTTCTCTTTTTAAGTCTTCTCTCTCCCTCCGTGCGCCAATCCAGGGATTTGCAAATCCCTTTCTGTTTTTGGCTGACGAGCGTTGGAGAAGATTGCCCCAATGTCCGGCGGGGGAGGGGGGAAAGAATCGGCTGTTTGGGGAAATTATCCCCCCACCCTTGTTCTTTCTGGGTTTTATTACCTGCACATAAAAATAACAAAATAATTAAGTTATAGAATGTTATAAACTCAAATTATAAGGCATACAAATATTCTATAACTTAATTGCCATTATTAACACACCTAAACTATACGATTAAATATACTTAGGCTTAATATTAGTCCATTTTAATCGACTCATCAAATACCCCCATGCCTAAGATTTGTTAGTCCCTAGCAAAGATGGATAATAGAAATAATCAGAAGACTTTTTCTTTTCTTATTTCAAAACTTTAGAAATCCAGACAAATGTGAAGTGCTGATAACCTAGGTAACAGATCCAAATGAAAGAGCCGATTCGCATTGAGAGTTCATACATCACCCTTGGCAAAAATTTCTGTTGAGATAGGCAACTACTTCCCTCGGGGATAAAGCAGACGATAATCTGTAATTTGACCCCGACGTTTGGCTTAGGTAGGAGATATCAAGTTGAAAGGATTTGTATTTGGTGGCACACACTCAACTGGTGCTACATATAGTCTAGTACTACAGGCTCTAGATTTCTAGACTATTAGACAAGTCAACTCAAAGAGAGGCTACACAACTGTACTCTCTTGATGTTCCTTGGCACTCCCTCTTCTTCTTTCTGAGATCACAAATCTTGCCAGATTTAGAAACTGTACTCACTATTTGGTGGTCTCACATGGCATCTACACTTCAATTAAAGTCCTAATAACTCTCCAACTAAGTTAGAGTTCTCAACCAGTATTCAAGCAATCAGAAATACTAGAAGGTAGGTATGGGTCATATTTGGTGGAATGCGATAGGTGTTTTGCTGCCTCGGAAACAATGTTACATCATACACTTGGAATTTTTTTTTTGTAATATAACTTTTTTTTTCTCTTTTTCTTTTTCTTCTTTCTATTTCTTCTTTTTCTTCTTCTTTTCTCGTTTCTTCTCTACTTTTATATATATATTTTTTTATTTTTTATTTTTCTTGTTTTTGTTTCTTTTTCAATCAACACAACACAATACGGACTTTTATTTAGGAGGCATTATTAGGGATGATGATGGTCAAGAGGAAGTTGTGTGGCTTATCTGGTGGAAGTGCCTATTCTCGGCACCGGAAAGGAATGGATAGGACAGGCGTATTTCTGACCTTTGACACTATTACCCTCCTTCAGCTGAGGACTCTATAAAGGAAGGTCGTAACCATCCACCATAGTTATAGCTTTGTTAAGACTCAATCTCTGTGTATCTGCCTTATTTGGTGACTCTCAGGAATTCACTCAAAGTACGTACACAGGAACAGAGAGTGAAAACTAAGCCTAACTCTGAAGTATCATCATCTAATAATCAAGAACTTAAGAGTCCTTGCACTAGACTTAGCGCACCATTAATCTCTCTACTTCTTCTCACAAATATGAGGTGGATTTATTAGACAATAGTATGCCTGACTCTCTATGAACTGTCCAAGGGTTCAGTAGACTACAAATGCTCATTGGTTTTCCTCAAGGATCCATTACCAAGTCTACGTGCATGTGAAATAAATGTACTGGATTCTAAACTTAAGAAATAATTCAAGAAGAAAAACCTCCAATGACAAAGGTATTCTGCTAGGGACTAACCCAATCAGCTCAAGAAAAGAGAATTTTTTTTTTTTATATGCTAACCTAAATGCATGAATGCACCTAAAATGCAAATGCACTCCCCCATGCCTAAATCCTACGATGTCTACATTGTAAAATTAAAACAGGAGGAGAAAGGAAAGAAATCACCTGACACAGTTTGCTGGGTTGCCTCCCAACAAGCGCTGCATTTTCTGTTAGCAGCCAGACTTATAAGGAACCTGTAAGTCAGGTTCCAAACAAAAAAGGTTAGGCCCTAAGAATATGCGTAACAGTGCAGGCCTAGAAAACAGATAACCACGGATGCTGGCGAGCTGATGATGTAACGTAATTCCAAATGCTCGCCAGAAGAAATGAAAATAGAAAATCTCGTTGGCTACCTGGGGAGGTCTTGGAATAAGAAATGGAATGCAAAAAGAGGCCTCCCGAAATAGAATAAGTGGAGGATAACAAGGGTCCTCCAAAGTAGGACGGGTTTTAAAAGATATAATCATTATTAGTTCAAACCCTTGAATGGCGAGAGTAAAAGTACAAGCATCAATCCATACTCGCCATTCTACCCTAGGATGTACTAGCCTGATATATTCTCCAGAAAGAATGTACATGAGCAGATATCTTAGCCAAGGATCGGTTAGGGAGTTTAAGGATTGTTTGTAGTGTTGGAAGGTAATGGTTAAGTCGAATGAGGGCTTAGTTGGGTCCAATTCCAACAATGATTTAGATTGTGTACAGTCCCTAACAGTAGTAGATAACTTTTAGTTATCCTGCCTAGCATTAATGATCGGAGTCATATTTGAATCAAGGGTAGACTCCAAACTACAACTTTTTGATGGTAGGGTCAAAATGTAAGAATCATTATCATTCAGCTCATCCCCAGATTCATTTGGTTCACTGGAATATTTGTCTGGGTGTATCTGTGATTCCTTAGGAGTTGGATCAGTATCCTCAATTATTTCTAAGGGAGGATCAGGTTTAATATTTTGGAGGAAGCCTATATCATTAAATTCGTCATTCTTCTCGGGGTATAAATCCTCAATTGACATGTTTTGTTCCCAAGAGTCTCCCATAGACTTCTCATTATTTTGTTTGTCCTCCTATAATATCAACTCCTGTTTTGATGGAGGATGGCTCTCAAAAGAAAAGAGGAATCTAGATTTAATCATATTATTTCTATCCTCTGGAGCTAAATCCTCAAATGATAAATAATTCTGCTGTGATTTACTCCAGATTTTCAGTCCATGTTCCTCTGTTGGGGCATCCTCATCCTCTGAATTAGACTCTTCATATCCTTGAGACCAGAATTGATCATCCTCCATTCCCTTAGGGTCACCTTCATTAGGTTCATTTGAATCCTCAGAGTATTGACGGGTAGGTGTTGATTCCCTAAGTGGAAGGTTAGGAGTAGGCTCACTAAGAGTAGAATGGGATTCCACCAAATAATCAAGAGGGAAAGCGATAGGAACAATCTAACCTTGGCTTGGGTTGGTAGGGGTAAGGAGAATACCGTCATTGGGGTCAAGGTCCTCAAGAGATACCATCTTCCCTTGCTTTTGACTGCAATATAATTCAGGTGGATAATCACTATGATCATTATCCTCTAGTGGCCATGTCTCATTAGAAGAGTCTAAGTGATGGCTACCTAAAATTGGATCCCTATTGTCATTAGGTTCCTCAGAATTATTTTCATGATCATGGTTTATTGGGTAGGGATCACGATTATTGGGAAGCGTGTAGCTAAGTTATCTTATTTCTTCATTTATGTGTTGACTATTCCTCAACATCTCTCCCATTGATTCCATTATTTCCTTTTGCTGTTTTTGCATTTCTATCATAAAAGAGGAGAGGCTACTATTATCAGGTTGGGGAGGATAATCAATTTCAGGCTCTAGTTGCCTAAGGTATCGGTCCAACCTCGATACGGAAAATCATGAAGGGTGGGAGGGTTGGGTGTTTGCATGGAAGTAGGGATTTCAGGATTGGAAAATCCCGCTCCTAAGCTCTGCTCAAAAGTGGGAGTTATCAAACCAGTACTCCCAAGGTAAGAATGAGAATGATCCCATGAATTATCAATGTACCCATCAAAGGATGGATACGCTCGGAGCATGGGATCTTGATTAAAAGATGGGAAGTATTGACTCTGATAATCTGAGTGATAGGAGTAAGAGTAATCCATTTCTTTAAGCAAAACAATTTTAACTCTCTTAGGCTTTAGCAAAATTCAGCAGAAAACTTCCTAGAGAGTTCTATTGTCAAAGCAAACGCAAATTCAACGAGATCTATTTTTAGTAGATTATAGGTCTTAGAGTTATATGTTTAATTGGTGGCCAAACAAGTTTTGCAAAAATTACGCTTCCTAGGCCAACCTTCATTGGTGCCTATAACCTACTCGCAAGGGATGGAAGTCTTGAATTGAGCCCACACATGAGGAACCGAAGTAACTTGGTGGATAGGCTTGTTGATTTCCGACTAACTTCCCCTGTGGTGCAAAAGAGGAGAGATAGAAATTTATCTAGTGACCTTATGTGAGGTGCACAGTGTCTCAAGTGTGTAAGCATACGATCAAGTTTTGATTTTTTGAAATTCCGCAGACAGGATCCTTTTGCACACAATTTTTAGTCACAGATTTTAAAGTCCAACCTCTTAACAGTCCCAATTAGTTTAAAGTGACTACTGAATTAATTTGATTCAAGCACTTTTATGGTCTTAGATTTAGGTTCAATGCATATGCATGACAAGTAATTAATGCTCAAGAAAAGACGTACCTTTCTCCAGCTTTCTTCGTGTAGTGTATGAATGCAATGCAATAAAAATAAACTAGATGCTGCTCATTCAGTCGTAGATGATCGTCCTACAGATATGCAGCTTCTAGCAGGCAGTTCAATTTTTTTTTAATTAATTAATAATAACAAACAGACCTAATCTAACTAGCTAACTGAAATGCAGTTTAAAATAATTCAAATAATCCTATAATCTAAATAAATGGGAACATATTCCCAAAAATACCCAATAAGGGCCCCAAAAGACTATAATTTAAATTCTAATGTCTATGTAACTAAATCTAACTAAGACCTACTGCCTAAATCAGAAATAGGCTTCTCCGTAAGCCTAAATGCGTGGGATAAAGGCCCACGTGTTCCTGTTGTCGTCCTACAGGTGGCGTCATGGTCCACCAAAAAGATCATCTTCGCCGTACGCGTTGTTCATGTTCAAAGTCGTCGCTTTGCTGCGCCTCGTCGGCGTGTCAGATTCCTTGCAAAATAATCAAAATGATTAGATAATTTCGCAACTCAAAAGATTCAAAAATAATAAAGTAAACCTATTGCGTCTGTTGCCTCCCCAGCAATGGCGCCAATTTTGATGGTCTACTTTTCGCTTAGCATTATAGTATTTAAGTGGTGGAAAAATTGACTAATAAAAAATAATGAAAATAACCACTCGCAGAAGAACGGGTCGTGTCCACAGGGAGGCAATGATGCAATCAATACTTAATTATTTAATGTTATTTCGGATGGTGCGAAATTCCTTTTCAAATCGGACTTAAAATGTGAAGGAAAGTAGATTTACAATAACCTAAAAAGTTAAGGGTGTAAGTGCAGTTTTCCCTCACAGAAATCCTCAATAAATTTAGGATGAATTCATGCAGTTTTCACGTGATGTGTATTAAAGACAATTAGTACTTAAGTTAAGCCCAAAATCAACCTTTAAAGTAGTTAATATCGATACCATGCAATTAGAAAGAACTATGAGTGCTTGAATGCAATTCTGCTACAATATAATAATAATAAAAAAAAATCAAATTGGTGTCAATGGCATTAAATGTAATTTCTAATTCCAACAAAAACAAAGCTTTCTTCCTCTCTCCTCCTCACGAGAGAGAGAGAGAACCGCGGGGGTCGATGCAGGGCTCAAGAGGACGGCGAGGTCAAGAGCTTTCCGACGGTGGTAGTGGCGGCGGCGGAGGTGGCCGGAGCTTCGGCCTGTTGACAAAGAAGGTGTAGCTGCTGCAGTGCTGCCTGCGGCTGTGGCGTGCGGGCTTGCATGCACGCGCTGGTGCGCGGGTAGGCGCTTGCAGGCTGCGGTCGCAGATGGGCGGTGGAGTGCACTTGCAGGCGTGCGGGCAGAGAGCGCGTGAGCTCCTTCTGCAGGGAGGAGTGGCACGCGGTTGAGAGCGCCTGCCGGCGGTTGCGAAGGTGGGATGGCGCTCTGCAGGGAGCTGGAGCGGCAGGAGGAAGGCGCGCGGGCAGGGGTGGCGTGATGGCGCTCTGCAGGGAGGTGCATGAAGCTACTATGCAGTGCCTGCTGGTGCAGGCGCGCAGCATTGAGGCGTGCTGCAAGGACGGCTGGAAGGGAGGATGCGGGCACGGCCTTGCAGGATGAAGATGTAGCGCCTGCGGGTGCTTGAAGGCAGAGCGGTAGGCGCTGGAAGGAGGAAGCGCGGGGTGATGGTGCGGTGTTACAGGGACGGCTGGTGCGGGCAGTGGGTGAAGGCGTGCGGCTACAGGCGCTCGGTGCTACTGCTTGAGGTAGAGAAGGAGCGGCACAGTGCTTGCCCTCTCCACAGTGGAGAAGAGAGAGCCGTTCCCCGCAGGGGGGAAGATTCCTCCTTGTGCACGCCGCCTCTTCTCTTTTTCAGTCTTCTCTCTCCCTCCGTGCGCCAATCCAGGGATTTGCAAATCCCTTTCTGTTTTTGGCTGATGAGCGTTGGAGAAGATTGCCCCAATGTCCGGCGGGGGAGGGGGGAAAGAATCGGCTGTTTGGGGAAATTATCCCCCCACCCTTGTTCTTTCTGGGTTTTATTACCTGCACATAAAAATAACAAAATAATTAAGTTATAGAATGTTATAAACTCAAATTATAAGGCATACAAATATTCTATAACTTAATTGCCATTATTAACACACCTAAACTATACGATTAAATATACTTAGGCTTAATATTAGTCCATTTTAATGGACTCATCAGAGAGCTTCCCAAAGAGAGATTCAGAGAGAGAGAGAGAGACGCGGGGAAGGGATAGGGGTAGGTTTTGCACTGACGTTTGCATGTGTGCGTAGGAAAGAAGAAAGAAGAAGGAAGAAGTAGGCGAAAGAAGAAGACAGGAAGGAAAGAAGCTGAAGGAAAGAAGAGGAGGTGCACTGTAGCAACCGAGTAGCTAAGTCGTCTGAGCACTGAATCAGATGTCGGCGAGAAAGGAGAGTCAGTAGCAAGAGAGGAAAGAAGAAGAAGGAGGGCCAGAGCAAACAAAAGAAGAATAAGAAGAAGAAAGAGGAACTGCAGCTGCTGAAGAAGAAGAAGAAAGAAGAAGGCAGGCTGAAGAAGAAGCAGAGAAGAAGAAAAGAAGAAAGAAGAAGGCAGGCTGAAGAAGAAGAAAGAAGAACGAAATAAGAAGAAGAAAAAGAAAGAAGAAGACAGGCAGAAGAAGAAGAAGGAAGAAGCAGGAGAAAGAAGAAGACAGGATGGAAAGAAGCTGAAGGAAAGAAGAGGAGGTGCACTGTAGCAACCGAGTAGTTAAGTCGTCTGAGCGCTGAATCAGACGTTGGCGAGAAAGAAGGAGAGTCAGTAGCAAGAGAGGAAAGAAGAAGAAGGAGGGCTAGAGCAAACGAAAGAAGAAGAAAGAAGAAGTAGAGAAGAAGAAAAGAAGAAAGAAGAAGCAAAGAAGAAAGAAGATAGGTTGAAGAAGAAGAAAAGAAGAAAGAAGAAGGCAGGCTGAAGAAGAAGAAAGAAGAAGTAGAGAAGAAGAAAAGAAGAAAGAAGAAAAGAAGAATGCAAGTTGAAGAGAAGAGTAGCTGAAGAAAGAGAAGAAGAAAAAGCCAATTACCCTCTTTCTCTTTCTTTCTCTCTCTCTCTTAATTTTTTTAAAACCTTATATATATTGTGAATTTATAGGCTTCTAGAATTTTGGTTTGCTCCTTGAGTTCGACCTTGGGAAACTCTTCATTCCAAGTAATAAATTGTATTAGACTGGTAACCATTTTTGTTATATACCACAACGACTATAATAACTATAAAGACGAACAAAGCGGCAACCGGGGCTTGATTTCTACGTCTCCGACAGGAATCTGGATGCCGGGACGTTCCCCATAATTTGAAGGATCATAAAAATCCTTCAAAGGCTGAGCGCCCTGCATTCTCTGGAACCATTCTTACATTCTCTGCATTTGTTCCAGCTGCCTTTGAAACATCTCTTGGTGATTCTATGGCAGAGGAGGTTGTTAATTGGCCATGGGATTAATTTGGCCAAAATTCAATCTACGCCTCCTAGAATAATATAATAGTCCTTCCAATCGGGGATTCAATGAGCTCCTTCCAAGCATAAACTAGAAAGAGGTCATAAGGACAGGGGATAAAAATCCTGCAACACAACAAAACAAAGATGTCCTCAAGTTGGGTAGCCTAAGAATCTACAGACTCTCAGAATCCATCTTAAAATTATAGACGATTTACTCTACTTATATCTAGTCAATCCAACTAGTTAGAAGGAGGGTCTGGGGAGAAGGTTCTTCATTTGACTTGCACCTCCAGTTCCTAGTGTACCCCCCAGCCGTGATCATTTGATTCTACTCCCCTAACTAGACATCAGATTGACTAGTATAAGCAGGTTAATCGTAAATAATCTCAATCTGGGCCCCGAAGAGTGCATCGGTCCTTAAGGCCAACCTCTACTTGATTTTACTTAGGCTTAGGATTGTAGTGCTTATGGAATGTGGTGGGCTTTTAAGATGGGTTGTGCCCTTAATGATTGATTGAATATGTGTGAGTGAGTGCACAACCAGGATTTTCAAGCAAGATTATTTGGATGAATGGATTTTTAAGGTTCAAATCTTGCTTAAGTAGATTTTAGGATTTAGAATTATGTGAGTTCAATCAAGTTTCAGAGGCAAACCAGATGTTCAAACATGGGTGAAGATCTTTTCCTTTTGAAATCAAAAAGTAAAGTAGAGTGCCTGGTATTGACCTAAATTGTAAACCCTAAGGGGAAGCTACTTGATGAGTTGATTTTAAAATGAAGTGCTGCGGCCCAAACAACTCAAACAATTAGCCGAAATGCACCACTGAGTTAGGCACATGAGGTGATTAACCTAGCCTGATTTCTACTCTCTTATGTGTTGATTTGCGTGTATCGGTTCCACAGGTTGGAATCCCGGTTGAGTAGATAAAAATCAAGTTAGGTTATGTGCCTTGAATGTGGGTTGATGGGAACCTCAACATGAGCCCTAACTAGCTCATTTTGACCTAATAAAGTGAACAAAAGCTCCTACATAGCCTAAAGGAAGGCCTAACTCAAGATATTACTGATATGAAAAGAGTACATGAAATAAAGGGTAAAATTGTAATTTTACCATTGAAGTACATCAATGGGATTTCTCAGGATCTAGACATAGGTCAATTGGACTTAATAAGAGAAAAAGTGGGATGGTTTAGTTAGAAAATGGTTATTATGAAATTTAAGGATTAAATGACATTTTGTAATCCTAAAACAAACCTACTTAAATTCACAAGGTTTCAGGTAGGATAAAAATCAACTAAACCCTCTAAAATTCATGGAAAAATATCTCCTAGGGTTTAGAACCTTCAATTTGACTTTTGGAACCTGTTTTGACCTAGATTGGGGTCTAAGCTTAATATTTGACTTAATTTAGGTTTTTATTCAAAATATCTAGTCAAACGTGGTCAAACCTAAAATCTAACTTCACCATTATATTCTTTAGGTTTAAATTAGGCTTGTACCAAAATTTGGACCTTAGGGAAGGCCATCTTGACCTACTTTTCAAAATGGTCCACCCAATTACATTCTGGACCCTAACTTTTGAAAATCCTTGAGAAAACCCCCTCAACTTTCTCATCACTTTTTACATTCAGGTCCCTCTACCATTGCAGCAGGGACCCATACCTTCGGCAAGGTTTCGAGGAAGATTTCTCCTTGTTTCCCCAGGGAGCTGCTTCCAGATTTGAAAGGGGAGTCCTCTGTGAAACCCCCTACCACCTAAGCAGCTCCCCATGCCCTGAATCGCCCCATACCTCTCGTGTGAACGCTCAAGAGGTATGGGTATCACCTCCTGCCATGCCTTCGATAAGGACTTTTGGCCGCCTCCTTGTGCCTGACCCTCGGCCCATGCCTTTATAAGGAGCACTAGGTCCTGTCGAAGGGGGCAAGCTTGTTTTGGCCGTAGATACCCCCTAAAATTCATCCCTCTTTTGTCTCCGGTCATCTGCCTGTAGGCTCCGACGACATCTCCTCCCTCCTCTCGTCACTTTTCCACCGTACCAGTGGCAGAGTCATCTCTGCTTTGCTCCTTCGCATTGCGCCGTACCAGCATGAGCCTCTTTGACCTCCTCCTCGTCACTGTTATCTCCACCTCAGGGTCGTCTTCTCCGACAACGGCACAAATGTGCTGTTCGTCTCCTCTGCTCCCCTTTCATCCACTCACTTGCAGATAAGTTCCTCTCTCCCTACTCTTCATTTTCCCCCACTTTATTTCTATTTTCGTGCCTCGACAGCCATAGCCCACCTTCGTCTTCCTCATCTCCGGCAGACCACCGGCGAAAGCGCATCCAGTGCTCCACGCTTCCACATGCCTCGCCAGACCCCTCACAATCTCTGCCTTCACCTACTGATCATCATCCACCCCTCCACTGACCGCCAACACCTCCATACTCGCCCACCGACCTAACCCACCTTCATGGCAACAGAGCAACCTAGGCACGCACGCCTAGGTCGCCCCGCGGTCGGCCACCCACCGTCTCACCTTCGCCAAGACAAGGCGAAGCTCCTCGTGTGTTTTAATGGGGCCACAAGGCTGTACTCAGTGATTTCAGGTTTAGCCCTCAATTGCCATTGATGACCGTAAGTAGCTTGCTTGCAAGCTCCCTCTAGGTCTCCCCGCTCCAGGCTAAGCGTCCTAGGTTGCGCGGACTTCTCTCGCACACAGCTCTAGGCAAGCAATTGGCTTCGAAGGACTTAGCAGCCGCTGCAATCAAGTGAAGACTCCTACTGCGGACGCACGCAAAGGGAGGTAGGAAGATAGTCCCACCTCGGAAATCCTTGAAGCGCTGCAGTGGAATAAATTGAAAAAGTGCATTAGGCTCTTCGCCTCCAGTACACGGGGTGAGGTCCCCTCGCCCGTACACCCGCCTCGTTCGCAACCCATGCTCCGCGGACCTGGTTGCTTGACCCGATTACCCAGCACTCCTCGCACACCACCCACGTCGGTGCGCCTGGACCCGGGTGCGCTTGACCCGACCCGATTACCCGGCTTTGGGAGAGCATTCTTAAGAGCGAAATAGAGAGAGAGATGCGGGGAGGGTAGGGGCTAGGTTTTGCTTCTGTGTGTGTGCGCAGGGAAGAAGAAGAGGAGGCAGCTGAGGAAGAACTTGAAGGTAGGCGCAGCAAAGGAGGAGAATTAAGATGGCACTGTAGCCGCAGAGAAGCTGAGGCAGAAGAAGGAAGGAGAACTCAAGGTAGAGGAGCGGCAGAGGAAGAGAAGAGAAAGAAGAAGAAGACTGCAGAGGCCAAGGAAGAAGAAGCTGAAGACGCAGCCAAAGCTTAAGGCAAAGAAGAAGAAAGAGAAGGCAGGGGCTGAAGAGAGAGAGAAGCAGGAGTGACCAAGTAGAAGGAAAAGGAAAGGAAAGAAAAAGAAGAAGAAGCCAGAGAAGGCAAGGGCTGAAGAAAGAGAGAAGCACAGCAACAGAGGAGAAGAAGAAAGAAGAGAGAAAGAGAAGACCAAAAATCACAAATCAAGCACTGTAGCAAAAACTTTTTAAGACGTCTGATTTTTCATCAGACGTCCAATTTTTGGGCATGATTCCTACATTTGACATTACTATTTAATTTTGATTGAATTGGTCATTGCTTTTTATTAAATTGAGAGTTGTGCTCTTAAGCTTCTAAAATACCAATTTGCTCCCTGAGTTCGACCTCGGAAATTTTGACTTTCGAGTAAATAAATTGTTAATCGTTTTTGCGGTGATTTTAAATATACTACAACGGATGTCTTTTTAAACCACGATCTTGCCTCGCAAAACGAAACGACAATTATGAGTGTATGTAGTATGTATGTTGATTTATCTCACAAGAAGTATCTTTTTATCTTTTTATTTTCTTTTTTACAAAGGTGAGATGAGTGGAAGTGGAAATCAAAGCATCCAAACTAATCCGAGGGTTTATGCGAACACCTAGGTTAATTGGGGTTTGATTTAAGATTGTGGAATGAAATCTATGGAGGGGGAAAGAATGGGGAGCACTTATAGTTGTCTTCAACTGTACTTTACTCCTTTCTACCGCTTGAAGATTCCATATTGAGGTACTTGCAAAATAATAGAAGAGAAATAAAAGCAAGTTAAAGAACAATAAAGTGCGTGAAATGCGGAAAGAGAATCGAGATTTGTTGCCTCCCCGGCAACGGTGCCAAAATGTTGAGCGGAAGATCTATGCAAAAAGGATTGAGTTTTGAAAACTTGTCGTCATAGTATGATTTGCGAAAAAATCCGTCAACAGATAAATTTACTGAAATTCGTAGAGGGATTCCGAGTCGAACACAAGGAGGCTACGTTGATATAAAATCCGCAATTATATTTTTTGGTATTTTTATTTTAAAAGAGAGATAATCACAATGAGTTTGATATTAACACTAAGAGAGAGAGAGAACAATCATTTTGCAACTGAATATTATTTTTACAACTAGAAAGTAGGAAATGATTACAGCTAAAAAGTGGAAAATTCTATTCTAGAAAGCAATAAAGAAGGGAGAGAGTTGTTATCCTCTTCGACGGTTGCTTGGAGGACAAGCCAGACGGAGTGACGCCTGGAAGACGAAGGACGAAGATGGAAGACAAAGAACGGAGCAGAAAGAACTGGGGGTAAGGCAGGGCGTCGTCGTTGCGGGATCCACTTCTGGAACGGGGGGAGAAAACTTTGATTTTGGCTCTAGAGGAGCATCCCGGGTTTGGGACCAGCTTCTTTAGAGCTTTAGAGAGGGAGAGAAGTGAAGGAAGGGATGATTGAAATGTGGGGGGCGTAGGCCTTTTTATAGGTGTAGAGGTTTGTTACAACCCGATCCTAGATCTTTACCGAACCCGAGATCGGCCCGCCTAGACTAATCCCAAGACATAGTTGTCCAACAAGAAATAACCAAAAGCAGAAAATATTCCACAACTACAAGTACAATGTAACTAAGCAGAAAAATAATATAGAGAATGTGCTGTGGAAAATAGTACGGGCCATCACAACTACTACAGCGGAAAATAAAATGGAAATGTAACCGAACTAGCATTACATATAACAAAAACTCACTACTACAATAAAAGAATGTGCTGGAATAGAAACAACATCTAAAGCTGGGCTTGACTAGGCCCAGCTCCCTCTGCGGCCGGTGGTGCTGGCTGCTCAATTCCCTGACCTACACAAGGTTATAAAATTTCATAGTCAGCTAACGCTAAGTAGAGTGGTAATTAAGTCATTTACATGCAATTAAGACAAGCAACTAATTAATTATTCATTTTTATTTAGCTTAACCAAGTAGTTCTAATTTGTTTGTTCTTTTATTTATCTGGCCACCTCTTGATCTTGTTTGTTCCTCAAGGGAACGATCTTGATTGCAGTCCTTCCTGTGAGGTAGGATGTACACGTGGTGCTCTCCTGGCCGGGAGAGTCCCCCGTGGTAGTCCTACACCCAGTCAACCACCCTGAGGTCACGGTCACGACGTAGTGGTGACAATGGCACGCGCGATAAGCGCACAGGTAGCTACTCCGCACTGGCACGCGATTAGTCGTTTCCGCTAGTGGGTATGCCTAAAAGTATAGCACGGAACAGCATGGGGCCTTGCCCTCTCAGAATAAGGGTCTTGCCCTCAGAACAGAACAGGGGTCTCGCCCCTCCATAGTCCGCGTACTCTCGTCCGACTATCCCGGTTTGCCCAGTGAGCCCAACAAGAGTCGGTGTAGGGCAACTAGTCCTAACCCAGGGCCTCGTGGAGCGGCTAGCTCCCTCCCTACACTAGGTAGCTCACCTAGGTACCACTTACACAAGGGCTAAACAGAAGTTAGTGTAGAGTAACTAAACCTAACCCCTGGTCTCAACCCAAAAGGGCAGCTAGCTCCCCTCTATACTAAAGGGACAGTTGCTCTCCTTGGTACCTGGTACACAAGAGTCAACTCAGTTCCCGTCTACTTACTAAGTTCTTTCCATATACAGGAGTTCTTCTCCTAATTCGTTGTAGGGTTCATGTTTGTATTCCTTTCATTCCATTTTTCAACATTCAGATCTCACTATTCACATTACAGGTTTCATCTTATAACAGGCAGCTGTGTTTTACCAACTGAGAAAGCATCACATCAATAAACTAATACATTTGCTAGTAAGTTGGTTTAACATACATCTCAAGGAAATAGTGTAGCTTAAGAAATATTCGTTCATTTTTGCCCTAGGGTTTTTTTCACGTCCTATGGTTCAATTAAGTTATTCTAAACATGCACTTTGTTTGATTACATCTTGATATTAAAGCAAATCACTCTACCGAGAAACACAAGAGGAATGGGGGCTGGAACCGCAGGTCCTGTTGTTTTCGCAGGTCCCGAACACACTACAGGCTGGTGACTTGTACCAGTGACTAAGTTACATCAGACGAGTTCAAAACAACATATACTCGACACTAACACGTAGAGAAACTCGACCGAAAAACAACGGTACTTTATTTGCAGAAATCCAATTCCGTTTGGTCCCCGAACGGGCCAAAAACGTGCATACTTCCCAAAATCAGACATCTGGGACTAGGCCCGGACATCTTAAAAGATGTCTGAACTCACCCTGTGTTTCCTGTACTTCCTCGAACGTCCTAATCCTTCCGCAATCGTCTGAGGGAGTCCCAGTCGTCGGACTCTCCTTCCGGTCGTCTGGGAGTGCAGTCAGACGTCTGGCGATGTGCTCAGATGCCTAAAAGTACCTCGAAGGGTGCACTGCGCGCCTTTCCAATGCTCTACACCTGTGTACAAACGCACAGACTGAAAATCAGCTAAGGGTCCCATCTGCATGGCTGGAACCCATGCAGAAACACATACCTCGGCACTAAACGTGCTTTCAGACGTCCAACTTTAGCTCCGGACGTCCCGCTGCTGCTCCAGACGTCTGGTAAATGCTCCAAATGTCTGATACTGGAAAAGATCCAGTACGCAAAACTCCTCGCAACATTCGTCTTCCTTGTCGCCTCCACTTGCAGCACTGTAGCGGTAGCTCCAGTAGTTGCAGGAGGTCGAGGAGCTCTTCTCCACGAGCTCCTTGTTTGCGTGCTAAATCGGTGTTTTAAAATTGTCGCGTAGCAGTATAGCCAAAATAGCACTCAAACAAATAAATTTCTTACTTGAAAAAGTTCTGAGGTCGAACATAGGGAGTAATATGGAATTCAGTTCTTAAAATTACAATTTAAGACAAGAAAGCTATGAAATTGTAAACAGAAACTATTTCAGAATAAAGTAGCACTAGAATCAAGTGTCAGACTGCGAAAATAATGGAGTAAAATGGTGATTTAGATCACCAAGTACTCCTTACAATGATAACTAATGAACTCAATGTATATATGTATGAAATGTAATCAAATCAATTGTCTGATTTACTAATCAGATGGCTTAAACTGCTCAAGCCTTTCTCTGTTCTTCTTCTTCTTTTCTCTTTCTCTTCTCTACCTTTCTTCTTCTTTCAGCTACGACCCTTCTTCTTTCTCTGGCTTTCTTCACACAACAGGGGAAAAGCTTCTAAATTAGGCTAAGTGTTAGCCGGTTCTCGCTAAGAGAAAAACCCTCCCCCTACCCACGCAGGCTCTCCTTCTCTCTTTCTCTCTTTAAGATCTGCTCTCCGAGAGCCACATGGGTAATTGGGTTATCGGACCTAGCATACCTAGGTCCAGGCCCACCGGCAGTGGGTGGTGAGCGATAAGTGAGGCTTAGGCAGGTTAACGGGTCAGGCCAGGTTCGCGGGTAGAGGTCACGGGTTAGGTCGGAGATGATGGGTCTGTTCTTGGCCGTCCGATCGCGAGATCGGACGGCTGAGACCTCTTCTCACCCCTTTAGCTTCAGCGTAATCACGCGCTCGTGCATGCGATGGAGAGTTTGGATGCAAGTTAGATCACATGTAGGTGATTCGCACACTCTGGTGCTGCCACGTCTCCTGCATCGGCACCGCCCGCTCGCCATCCAACGACTCAATTGAGTCCGTACTTGCATCCTCAGCTGATTTGGGGCGTGCCGCATTTCAAACGTGCACCCTACGCCCGTGACTTTGAGTCATGACCAACGTGCTAGATGCTCTATGACGGTCCTCACCAATTTGTCTGGGTCGGTTTGGGCGGCCGAGATGGCACCACGTGGCGCCATCTTGGCCTTCCATCTTTTGTGACTTGTAGAAGGTGCCACGGATGTCGGATTGGGCTGATTTTCGCGCTGTTAGGCTGTGAGATCATCGATCCGAACCCATCCGTGCTGTTAGATTTGTCATATGAAGTGCGGATTAACACCATCTTGGCCCTTGATATCTGACATTCCTCGAATTATATCTGATGCTACGGAAGTCCGATTGAGGCGATCTTGGAGTCGTTGAACTCCAATCGTCGCCCTGATCAGATCTGTATGATTGGATCTTTGATCCAAGGCCCCAATTAAAAGTCGCCCTGTCCCTGGCCACCAAAAAGAAGAAATTACTATATAATTTGTACAATTTGACCTAAATGCATGATGATGCATGTAATGCAATATTTACAATGCATGATACTAATATGATACTAAGAACATGCATTAATAGACATTTTTGACTATTCAGATGTATGCACATCATATATATATATTTTGCTTACTTGCTTCTCTTTTTTTTTGCCCCAACAGTCGGCCCTCAACTGATCGAGTAGGTGGGTGCTTAAAATCTTGTTCTCAATACAACCCTTACTAGGTTGCCTCATGTAAGTATGGCAATAATCCCACTTGCACTCTCTCGATGCTTATGGAAGGGCATTTTATGGAAGTAAGACTACTTGCACTCTCAATGGACACTTCTGGGGGAGCTACCCCTCTAGCATGCCCGAACATGGTAGTTTGAACATCCAAATTTCAAATGAGGCATTAGGTGCAGGCTAAGGTGGTATGTTTGCTTGAGATTTGGGCAGCCACCACTTAATGATTCCGCTCAGTTGGGGAATGCGAAAAGACGTGTAATGATTGTATCTCACATTAGCTTCGATAGTGGTTCATGTGTCACATTGCTAGTGGGTGGACCCTAGCGATTTTGATGTCGCATTAATAGTGACATGTCATGGCGGTAATTCTACATTGATTCCACTCCCTTTAAGGATATAAATAGGGATAGTTGAGGCAATAAATGATTCTTACCATGTGGTAAAGAATCTCTAAGCCATCTCATCCCGCCTAAGCCTCTAAACCATGCATTGAGTAAGAGGTTGTCCAGCTACCTAATGCAAATATCCCTTACATGATTGTTGACTCTTTTGGAAGATGTCGAGCGCATTGAACCAACATGAGACTCCCTCCTCCTATGGTTGCCTAAGCGACTCGACTTTAGCACTTTATCAATGCTGGTTGAGATTGATCAATGAGGGTGTAGTCCGCCTATTCCTTCACACACACACCCTATCGAATGTTAGGTTTTCTCTAGCGGGTAAGCATGAGTGCCTATGCTTGCTTGATTGGGGTAACGACTTTTTTATTTATAAATATGCTACTGAGCATGGGTTGATGACGTGCCGTAGTGCGTGTGTGTTAAGAGGTGTCGTCATAGTCGCACTTGATACGTCGATTTTAAAAGAAGTAAACGGAGGTGAGTCCGAGTGTCGGTCTCAGGGAGGCGTGGAAATCGGATTTTATTTATCACTTGTTGTCACGAAAAAGGCGGAGTTTTGCTTGCGAAAGAGACGGTTTTGAAAAAGCGAGAGCGAGAGAGAGAGAGTTTAGGGTTAGAAAGCTCTTGGTTTTAATCATGCACTTTGAACAAGAATTAAAATGACGATTGAACGGAAAGTAGTTTCATTAAACATGCATTCATAGTTCATAGTTTAAAATATTAAATACATGCTTCAACAAAAGTAAATGAAAGCTTAAAAGAGAGAGAGAGAGATAGAGAGAGTGGAGAGCGATGAGGCAGCCACGGCGGTGGAGGAGGCTCCGTCGGCGGCTCGTCGTCTCCAGCGATTACAAAAGTGCCTAAAGCTAGCGAAGAGAGTGGAGTGGTTGCAAGGGGGAGAGTATGCCTTGAATGGTGGTAGAAGGGGGTTTAAATAGAGTTAAGGGCTTCCTAAAAGAAGAATGGGCTTTAGCGACATCTAGAGCATCGCTAAAACCGCTTCTACAAACGTTGGTGAAGCCCTCCTGCCGCCGGTCAGCTGCCCGCCCCGGTCTTCCTCTTCGCGGGATCCGTGGCCGCTGAACGAGAGCCGTCCGATCAAAGATCGGACGACTGAGAGCCTTCTGCGCCCGCGCTGAGATTGCGCCTTGGGCGCTTGTGTGTGCACGCGTTTCCGCCCGGCGTGCACGCGCACGTGGGCGCTCACGAGCTGTCGTCATGCCGCGTGGCGAGATCCTGGCCGCCCGCTGCTGATCAGGCACCAATTTTTCCGCGCCCCCCCGTTCGCCTTCAAAATTCGCTCCGCGCGGCTCGAACGCACGTCGCGGCGATGCGGGCATGCGCGCTAACCGTTGC
This sequence comes from Thalassia testudinum, assembly GCA_037157565.1. Classification (NCBI taxonomy): domain Eukaryota; kingdom Viridiplantae; phylum Streptophyta; class Magnoliopsida; order Alismatales; family Hydrocharitaceae; genus Thalassia; species Thalassia testudinum. The sequence continues at coordinate 64,033,018 of JAZHRO010000039.1, forward strand.
GCCACGCCCGCACTTTGTCGCGGCGACCGCGAGCGAGCGCGCGGATCTTGGCCGTTCGATCGAAGATCGACGGTTGAGATTTGTCCTTGGCCCGCTGAGGGTGTGCGTGCGGTGGGGGCGGGCTGACGTGACACTCTCTGGGCCGTTGATCTCTAGATCAACGGTCAGAATTTCTTGGGCCCATTGTGGGATCTCCGGATGTCGGATTTGGTCGATCTTGAGTCCGTTGGGCTCCGTTCGTCGTTCTGAATCCATCCGTACGGTCCGATTGCTCATCTGAGGCCTGATTTGACAAATGCTTTACACAAATGGCCATTAATACAGTTTATAAGCAATCTTGGTACTTGATGCATGTAATGCTCCTATTCTACTTATGTTGTGCTTTTTATTCTAAAGATGGGCCATATTCAACATAATTATTACCCCCTTGTGTGGTGTTATCAGTTGAGGATCTCATTTAACCCCTTCATAGTTTCTTTCTCTTTTACAACCTAGCACCGTCACAACTTGGTTTCAATTGTTGGTCGTTGTTGAACACATTTTATGGTGGTATGCTTCAAGCTGGGAATCAGTCCCCACTTGAATGTTTTTCTACTAGTTTCCTAGGCTCATCGCCTATAAGGTGAAGAAGGGGAGCCCGCCTACCAAGACCTACACCTTCTGTCTTCGTGCCCTTGGCTACTAAATAGTTGATCTACCAAGCAACCTAAAGAGGCATGACCATTTCTTTTTTTTGGTAGACAATGGAAAGGTACTCCAAGCCCCCAACACCTAGCAGGATCCTTCTAAGAGGGACCCCCACCCAGCAGACGTTGACACCTAGGGAACATCAAGCCAATGAAGAGCTTTGGCTCTCTTGCCTAGTCGGAGTTGAGGTAGTCAAACATTCAAAGGCTGCTCTTGTAGGTGGTGGAGAATTACCCAAGGGCCAGTAAGTATTTTTGTGTGGCTTTCTTCTATTGTAGCTAATCTAACTTTTGTCTTATGTGTAATTTTCATGGTCTTCAAGAAGGTGGCCTCTCTTACCTTCAAAAGGAAGCTTGTCCACTCCTCAAGTCAGGACACCAAGGCTAGTTTGTCCAACCGGGTATCCAAAAAGAGCCACCCATCATCATATCAATGGCGACGATTGCCATCAAAGCCTTCTGCCCCCACTCCGACGACCATCTAGTAAGGGTCGAGATGCCAACCTGCCAGTGATCACGATCACTAAGAGTAGTCCTTCCCAATTGGTTTGAGGAAGCTCTTGTTACTATTGAAGTGCCCCTTCATGGCTCACCTAGGTCAAGGATGAGGGACCAACCATGAAGGGGCTAGCAAGGGAGGAGTCATAATGAGGAAGGAAAAAATCCACTTGTGGGCCTAAACGAAAGAGGCTCACATTAGCCCATCAAGCCCACTCACTAAAGCTCGAAACCCAAAAATGGCCATCAACCAAACAAGGTAAACTGTGCTACCTGGCAAAGGTAAGTTGATTTACTGCCTCATATGGCATGCAAGTGAACCACTAGAATTAGTCAGGCGGGATAACTGTCAAACTCATTCATGCAGGGTAAAAAACTCCCTACTTTCGATTAGGAGTTCCACAGGCTTAGCTAGCATTGGGTCAGGCAGATAATTGGGATGAAATCCTGACAAAGGATTAGAGAGAATCAAGTTTTCCAACTAGTTTGACCAATGAGGCGAAGCACCTTCATAAGGGGCAAAGTCAGACGTCCGTCAAATGTCAATAGCACGTCCAAACTTAGTTGTAGCAAAATCAACAAAACATGCATATCGTGCATTGAGTAGTGCACGACTATTATGCAAAGTTAAATCTATCAATCACGGGATCACGATTTACTGAGCGTGAGATACAAGAAAATGACAATATAAAAGAGTGTGTATGAGTGTGATTGAGGGGCACACGCAAGAGCATTGAGAATTTTGTATTCACACACACACTCTCAATACTTATTATAAATTTTGAGGGTTAGATCCACTTCCTAGACGTACATCCATCAAAGGTGCAATTGGATTACCAAATTAAGCTCATGTGTAATTGTGTGTGCTTGAATAATATCTTTGATCGGATCCTCTCCCTACAATGAATTTGGTAGGATATACTTGGAGGATCCAATCAATTGGTGTTTATGGGAAATAGAACTTTAATTCCTATGTGTATTCTAACACTATTTAAGATCAATGACCCCTACAATTTGGAACGGCTCTAAGATGAACCCCAATCAGGCAGCTCACGAGGAGTCGAGCATCACCCAGTCTCACTGCCAATGCGAAGGAAGGCGACAATCTTAAAAAGGAGGTCATTAACGAATTCATATTTAATTAGATAATTCATGCTCAATTTATGTTAGTTAGGGGACATTTTAGGCATATTTGCATTAGATCAATGCATTTTAGATATTAATGCATCATAGTGTAAATAGTGCATTTTAGGGTTAATTATTATATATTGAAGCTTAATTGTTTAATGTACATTAATGCATGCTTTTCTTCTTTGCAGGTGTGATCAGGCTAACCCAACCCAATCACACACCACCTAATGAAATTAAACCCTAATCCATCTTGGACGTCCAACCTTAATTAATCCTAGCCCTACATTCTTTAGTGATCCAAGTGCATCTCTTTCCTCCAATCACAACTCTCCACCTCACCAACAACCCTACTCCACCTTATTGTTGGCACCACCTTTGATTTTCTACTTAGGTCCACTCCAACTTTAGATTTAATGTCAACCCTCCATCCTAAAGTGCATTAATCCTAACCCTCCACATGAAGTCCACGCCACCCTTAGTTGCAACCCTAAGCCTACTCGTTCCTATCCCTTAACCCATGGCTACACTTCTTCCTCCATCCAAAACTCAAGCAATCTCCACCCTTCATCATCTTGGCCACCAACAAACCCTAACCTTATCTATATCCCATGCAACCCAACTCTTCAATCCTAGCTATCCACTCTTTCAATCCTAATCACGACCCTCCATCTACATCAATCCAAGGCTCCCAATTTCCACCATCACAAAAGACCTCTTCTTCTATATAAACCCCCTATGCACACCTAATAAATGCATGATTATTAATATATATAAATGCCTATATTATGTTTGTTTCTTAAGCTAACTTTAGTATAAATAATTGCATATTAGATATTGAGCATGCATTTAGCACTAATACGATTTTTGTACTAATTAATATATTTTGTATATATGCAGGTTATGGGCTGAATAAAGATAACAACTTAATACGAACCATAGACTTGGGCTCAGTTGGAAATAAAGACAAGCTTCGAAAGTAAAGACATAAGATGTGAAGATAAGGAATAAAGGACACTTGGCACACCTAGAAACCTTTCCTAAAAAACCCACCTTAGGACAACACATTATCCTAAACCTATCCTTAGAAGACCATCTAAAAACCTACAGCATAGATCCTAGATCTTAAAGCTCAAAACCCTTGCTATAATTAGAAAACAAGGACCTATCCAAACCTAATAGCTAGCCATGCTTGCTTCACTACTAAGCATGGTGGTCGACCACTTAGATCTCCCCATCCACCATTTAAACTTCATCCAAAGGCCCTCCTTGAAATCCCATAGCCGCCCACTTCTAGCTTCTCCAAGACTCCAAAAACCAAAGATCATATCCCCTCCTAAGACCTCGCAACCTAAATTAACTCTTAAGACTAATCATCGCCCTCTAACCTACATCCAATGGACCTAATGTTGGTGCTAGAGCACCACGATCATTTGTTTTGATGATAACAAAACACGTGTTATTTAACATTTGCAATTTGAGTCCTAGATTTCAGGTTAATTGCAAATGAAGACGTGTTTAGACGGAACTCGAGCTCGCATCCAGGACAGATTTGAGGAGCTTAATGAAGAACAGAGGAGGTTCGCGTGGAGCGACAGATTGAAGATAGAAGACAAGAAGAATAGGATAGATTCTTTTTAATCCTTTCTTGTATCTCTTGTCTTTATTTTCTTGCTCTTTTTATTTTTCTTAGAATATTATGTTAAAGAGCCTCAAAGTACCCTAACAGTAGTCCTAGGAACACCGGCACAACCCTAGGATACTTAGGTTTTCTGTAGAATACTTAGAAAACCAATATAGGGTTCAAACAGCACTTCCAGACGTCTAATTCCCAAATCTGACGTCTGATAAAGTATTTTAAGACGTCTGACTGTTGTTTCAGACGTCTAATATCTGTTAGGCTGGACATAGCAAGTTCTGTCTGATGAAATCAGACGTCCAAACCTAATACTAGACGTCTTAGGAGACGTCTGATGGACTTGCCAGACATCCAGATAGTGGACCGTTGGCTAGCTTAGCAGACACTCAAGGATATGACCGTTAGAGCCTTATCAGACGTCCATAGGACTGTCCAGACGTCTGATAATTGACCGTTTTGCCTCGGCTGACCCAAAATCTCTTCTCAGAGATTTTCTAGCCGTTGCAACGTTTGGAAATCAATTCCCACAGAAAAAGTTGATTTCCAGACGTCCGGGCATAGTGCCAGACGTCCTGTATGTCGTCTGATCAACTTGAACAAAAACCCTGTTTAGATCTGATTCAAGTCAGGAGGAAACCCGCATAGAATCAGACGTCTGACCTTGAAATCAGACGTCTTAAAGTGGCCTTCCAGATGTCTGATGCCATAATTAGACGTCTGATCACCCTGTCAAATGTAATCATTGTCCTGATTTCGGCCTGATTCTCTTGAGCTTTGCACCCAACGGCTATAGAACCCTTCCTAAGCCTTCCAAAGCCTTCCTAAGGCCTCTATAAATAGAGGGGAACCTTTGCAACACAAATACACACTTAGAGACACAAGATACACACTAAGAGAAACAAGAGACACACCTAAGCAACTTAGTTCCACTCTTTTGTGTCCAAGAGAAGCCCTTGCTCTCCAAGCTCTAGTTCCATTCTCTTGAGAGCATCAAGCTTCGCGCACCCGCTCTCCCGCCGTTGTTTACGAGAGCGACGTTGCACCATCGTGTGGCACACGCACCGCGTCACCAACTCGACGCATTCCTTGCAAAGGGGAGTTTCCTTATTCCTATAGAAGCTAGGTTCATAATTTCTTTGTTGGCTCTATAGGACTTGTTGTTTATTTTATCTTTATTTTTTGGTTGGGTATTCGCTTTGCGAATTCCCGTCTCCTTCGTGAGACAAAATCCTTCTTGTGGAGAGAAGGGGTTGAGGAATGCTACCCTCGTACTTGTAGCGTGGTTGTACTGAGGTTGAATCACTCTCATTTTAAAGTGATTCGGTTAGTGGATTTGATCAACTAGGTTGATCGGAAAATCCTAACTCGAGAGGGTTAGGTGGTGGTTTTCACCCGGTTTGGGTTTCCACCTAAAAACATTTGTGTATATTGTGTGATTGGTTGTCTATTCTGTGATATTGTTTATATTTATTTCCGCATTTTATCACGTCACCCCTCCTAGTAGGGAACCTTCACCTAAATCTATACCCATGGCCGGTCATGAGGCTTCTTCAAGAAGCCATCAAGGCTCGACCATGCCTTGGCTCTTTTTCTACCCGTTGGATGCACATCCAAGGGTTCATCTCACAATTGATTTGTTGTCCTTCCCTTAGCCCTTGATTGAAATCCAATGACCCATTATTTTCCTACATTTCTGTAAAAAGAGTAGACCCTCCACCAATTTCAACATTCCTTACTCTACCTTAGTTACATTAGTCGACCCCTCTACTTAGCCTAATCCTACCTAACCGTCCACCCTCTCCCTCTATTTCTGCTTCTCCATTACCTTAACCTTGAGGGCTTTCTCTAGGTTAAGGTGAGTCCACGCCACCTTGTGGATCCTCCAAGAGCACCTTCGCCTCTACTTCCTTGCTAGCAACTTTGTCTACAAGACTACGCCTTTGTGGTTGATTTTTTCTACTTCAATTTTGTGTTTATTTTTAGTCTTATAAGAATTCCTCTAGATTTCTTCTACTGTGTGGTTCAATTTTGTTTGTAATAGACTCTTGCTAGTGGTAATAAAATTCTCTTTTTCCTTGATTATCTATTTGTTTGTTTTGTTGCTTTCATAGTTAGATTAATATTGCCTCTTTTATTACCTTATATCAAAAATCACAAAAAAGATAATAAAGTAAAAAATTACCAAAAATATAATAATCTTAGGAAAGTGTAAATATTTGGTTTCCTTCCCTTGAGATAACCCGAACTTTAATTTGAAATCCGTAAATTCGTATTTTCGAGTTAGCATCAATTTTCTTTCAAATTATCTGTGCGATTATTTGCTATATCTTCCAAAGACATTTTTAGGTACATATCTTCACGTGGATCAACACCCACCACCAATCACCATCTTCTCTTCCATCTCATTCTTCACCTCTCCACGCCAACCCTCGCCCTTCCCTCCCCCATGGCCGTCCCCTAGGTCTTCTCCACCTTCCCTACATTCTATTAGTTGCCCTTGGGATCTCCTTCCATCAGTTTAGGCATTAGGGTTTAGTAGTAACCTTAGGTTTTTATTGATTACATCTTCTCCATTAAAGTGCTTCTTCAAGCAGTGCTTCTTCTTCAGTTTCTTCACTTCCTCCCGACCACCAACAGTCATAGAGGGGCTTCTCCACCACTATCATGAGTCCTCCGACATCTTCAACTTCAATTATACTCTTCATTTCTTTTCTATTACTGGTTCTTTCTTTCATTTTATTTCTAGTCCTACTTGTAAACATTTTATTTTAGTCGTAATGAAAGTAGTTTTTAATTCGTTACATCTCTTGCTTTTTAATGTTTTATTAGAGTAGATTTCACTTGCTTATTTACATGGCTTTCACTACTGAAAATACCAAAAAAATCCAAAATATACAAAACATCACAAAAATTAGATTTAATATTAACTCACACTAGTTTTGTCCTCACTCATACCTACATGTATTCAGAAATCTATTATGAAAAATTTATATTTTCAAAAATCATGAAATTTCATTTGTGCCTGTAATTTTAATTTAGTTTTATGTTGTCAAATTTTAGGGCATAATTCAATGTACTTTATCTTCTAAAATTCACGCTTATAGAGGGGTTAATGTGATATTAACACTATGCACCTTAATAAATGCACTATTTGTATATTGTGCTTTGTCAAAAACACTACTAAATGTTCCTCAGCTTGTATCATGGGCTATCAAACCCGAGTTGCAACTTAGAAATATAAGTTAACCCTTGTTTGTGTTTAATTACCTAGGTTATCCCCGATTGGTATTTACTTAGGGCAGACTAACCCCCTATTGGGTAATCATGTGACACCTTGCAAAGGCATGTTAAGTCGGGGGGGGCATTTAAATAACACCCTTTTAAACACAAGTCTGCTTTAATCATGTAATCATCTTAACATGAGTTTAAATAACATAAGTCTTAAACCGGGGTTAACCCTCTTTCTAAGGGGATTAATTCACAGTAAACTAAGCTAGGCCTTAGCATTGTTTAGGAGAAAATCCCCTTTACTTTTAGACCATGTATACATGTATTTGTGTATGTCTACACTTACATTTCTATGTGTGTAACAAACCTTTTCATCTTTATGCATGACTAGATTTTTCATATAAGTTTCAACATGATTCAAAATTACATTGGATTAATTAACTTATTTAAATTTTAGATTCACTGGATAGCCTCCTTTGCACGACATACGTGTGTTGATAGCTATCTCCTTAACTACTATCTGCACAAACCTTTTTTGAGCTTAGGAGAATCTGCACCCGCTAACAAAACACAACCAGAGACACCATTCCTTTCTCTACAAAGACACCATAAGTAAAAGTTCTAGCTCGATGCTCTCCCTTCACCCATCTCGTGCAAGTTTAATTTTTTTTGGAAGAATTTACGGTGTCACTTGGAAAGTTTTGGAAGTTGAACTTCTTTAATTTTGATCATGGCAAATCCTGTATTTAAAAAAAGAAAAAGAAAAAGAAAGATGTTAATCCTTATCTCAAGGATGAGAAATGAGATATCTGTTTCCCTTTACACTTTTAGATAATATCTAAGAACTCGAACCTATATTTTTTCCTGAGATGATTTTGAAGTCTTACCGTCTATCTTAGATGGACACAAACACTACATTTGTTGGGATGGGATACCCACGGTACCAATCCCAATCTGAATGCTGTTTGCGTGGATTTGAAAGTTATAACATGAATTCAACCCGTTGAATCCATAATCAGTTCAGCGTGTGGATTAAACGAATGTTAGACTTCAAATACGTATTGAGGCCTAATTGGAATTTAAGATCTGCCAACGACCCGTCTCCTCCAATCAAATCGCTGCAAAATGTTTACCAGATAAATGTAGTCTTAGAGAGGAAGAGGTTGTTGCTCTTGGAATTTGCATAAAAGCCCCCTTCCTCCCCGGGCGTCCGCGCGTAACCTGCTCCGCGTTTTCGTATTTGCAACGGGGTCGCAGAAGGCAAAGAAAGAAAAAGGTTGCAAATATAAATTTCCCAGCAAAAGACCATGAAGGCCCCCGGACCACGTCAAGCACCATAACGGTTCAAAGTCGTAGCTAAGGGGAGAGATTCAGCATACGAGAACTTCGACCACTTCCACTTAATTCTCCCTCACGAACACCAAATTCTCTCCATAAATACCCATCCCTTGGACCCATCGATCTCCTCCCAACACAAACAAACAGATAGACAGCCTCATCTACATAGATCCACAAAGGAAGAACACGTATCAGCCTGCGCGTTTCTTTCATCAGCACCCTTATAAATTCCAATCTTCTTTCCTTCACACACATATATACATACACCCAGCTAAGATTCCAAAGACCGATGGCATCCATGGGCTCTGAGAGAAGAGGTGTATCCTTTGCAACATTGGTGCTGCTGATGATGGCATCTATAATAGCATTATCCTCGCAGCAGCCTCAGATGTTGGCCGAGGCGAGGCTGCTCGTTGGCGCGAGATGGAAGAAGGAGAACAATGTCGTTGGCATCGCCGAGCGCCTCGCATTGCAAGTGCTGCCGAAAGGGTCCGGCCGGACGTCGGGGCCGTCTGGGTGCACCACTGGTGGCTTTACAAATGGCGGCCGGTGCTGATCAAGATGGGCGCAATACCTATATATTACCATGGATAGTAGAGAGCACTCTTGTTATTTCACTTGCATTACTGACCGTCATTCCATGTACGTAATCAATTGTGCTTTTGTCGCCTGTACTTATAGCTAACTTACACCAATTTCTTTATTTTTAAACTTGTATCGAACCAACAAACATTAAAAATGAAGGAATTATTCTGTATACTCTCTCCGACCTCTCCTCAACCGCGCATATATAATTGTATTATCTGTAACCATGCAATCAGCAGTTATTTCTTAAAGGATGCGGTAATTCATCTATGCCTGAGGGATATGTATCGCATCGCTCTTGAACGACCACTTTTAGGTAGTGTATTCAAGTTATTAAATCTATATGTTGTTAATTTTATTATCAGTTAATTCAAGTAAAAAAGATGGTTATTTGGAAGGTTTAGTTGGAGAAAGCATGGTACGTACGTACTCCTGGACCATCCAACTCCTTGATGAAGTCGACCATAAGAATCGATGGCAATGGAAGCCTCCATAGTGCACACCATCAGGGTGACACACACTTCCTTCCACAATTCCCATGGCAAGGACACTTTTGTTGGTAATTGATGGCAAGCATGGTGCATGAGTTTGGTGGTGGCAACCATAAGCTAATTACTCATTCAACTCGCAGGCTCAGAAATAGATAGCGATTGTTGACAAAGATAAGGAATGCCACATTTATGGTCACATTTGAAAGGAGGTATGATTCCATTTCAGGGACCTTCCTCCGTTACATCTGGTGGCCACTTCTCTCGTACTTTCTTTTCCTCTCCACATCACTCAGCTTTTAATTAAAGACTAGAAAAGAGGGGCACCTCCACACCCACACACCCCCCCCCCCCCCCCCCCCCCCCCCGCGCGATTGACAATGGGATGTTCTGTCCGAGGACCTTTACAAGCGAGACGAATCTCTCTAACCGACATCAGACGATAGGGTAGATCCTAAAACCATAGTTACTTGATAAAGAATATGTCAATGGATAGAAGAAGATGTAAAGTGGATGATTAGACCCTACTTAAGTGGGTCCTATTTGAGTTTACAATAAGAGAAGTAGGTCCGTTCGTACTATAACGCATAAGATAAGAGTTTTTGTTACCTAATTTCATCAAGAATAGTGTACATGAGGAGGAAGTAAGGGTATTCTCAAGTTTCACTAACTTTTGATTTGGTGGGGGAAGGGGGGGGTAGGGCAGCTACTTATTTGATGTTCACCTTGTAACACATGAAATGTCACATTCGTGAATCCTTCGCTGAGTTGTAATTGCAGTTATTTGAACAGTGACCCAAAGGTAACTGCCACGATGCCACGCTCCCGATGAATGTAGAATTGTGGACTTAATTGCTTACAATCGTCATTCGCCAAGCGGTAAACAGAATAACTCACTCGCCTAGTTCTTAGACAAGCAAAGTAGGTTGTCCACCTAGCTTGCCAAGTGAGTGGAGCTTATGGCATATGGCGTGTTTGTCAAATGAAAGTGCATCGCCTGACTTATTTAGGTAAGACAAGGGCGAGTTTCCCATCAACTTGTTAGACGTCTAGATAAGACGTCGTGTCAAATGTATCCATTCGTTGATAGATGATCCTTATTTGGTTGGCTAGGACTTCTTAGACGGGCTTTCAGGTATTACCTCATTATTCGTCTAAAGTAAACCTTGAATGTTTTTCTTGTTGGGTCAATTTTGAGTTTATTGTTGGACTTTGAGCGCTAAAGAGCCCTTCAAGAATTGAACTTGAGCAAGGATTTTCCTTTCATCAACTGTGAAGGTTTGATGAGTGGATTGAAAGTATCCAAACAATCAACTTTTTGTGAATACGATAGAGTTTTTGAAACCATCTTACATATAGCAACATATAGGGATTAGACTTTCATGTAATTATATAGACCCGTTTAGTCTCGGATTTAGGAACTAATGTTCAAGTCTAATTATTTTATTCTTCAATTGTGTTAGAGTCACTTCTGGTTAACTTGTAAATTTTATATAACAACCTAATTAGGATATTAAGGTACTTTTTGTTTGCAGAGATTATGTCATTTATGTTACGTTTGAATATTTTAATCTTAAGTTACAATAATTTTAGGATAGAACACTCAATCTTAGGATTAACTAATTCCAAGAGGTAGGTTGAGATGAATTTATCTTAAAATTATGTGACAAAAACCTCACATCTATCCCTTCAAATATGTCATGATTTAATATATATTTTACTCAAGTACAAAAATTTTATAATTTCATCACTTACAAAATTAATCATTTAAAATTAATTTCTTGAAACAAACGCCACTTAAAAAGACGAGCACCTCCCGTATGTTAAACCGAAGGCCCATAAGACTTGGATCGGCTAGATTTAGCTTTGCATGAAGTGATATAAATGAAAAATTCGTACATGCTTCCTACTCTAATAAGATGTCCACGTCACAATCTAATTAGAATTAACAACATGCTTGGAATTAAATAAAAAAGTCCTTCAATGGTTATCCGACAAATATCCCTCTCTATGGATAAATTAATGCGTTCTTTAAGGCTCGATTAGCGATCCCTGTAGCTGTATTTAAATCTAATTAAGCGTGAGGAGGGGAGGTGAGACCGTAAGAGAGGGGCATGCAAAGCGGTCACAGAGACGCACAGATTAATGGTTCCCCCGTTAGAACTTTTGGTCCTTTACAAGCTCTAAAATCAGAAAAATGATGTTAGCTCTAAGTACATCAAGACGACGGCAAAAGTACAAACTATAGATACAGTGAAACCGTGTGGAACAGTAACTGTAGTGATTATGATTACTTTTTCGTTCTATTGTTATTTTCATGATCGATTTTTGCCTGCCCAACCTCTCTCTCTCTCGCTCTCTCGCCTCTCCTTCTCTCTTTGATGCTCCCTCTCTCTCACTTCCTGACTATCTCCTTTGCCTCTCCCCTACCGTCAAATCTCTCTCTATTGTTAACAGCATTTAAATATAGGTTTCTGTCAAACTTATAAAATTTTGACGATGGAAAGTTTTACCCTAGATTAGATGATAAATCATTAATGTTGAAAGTTTGAGAAATATTTTATCTAAATAAGAATCGATAAAATAATCAACACTTCTTTCCTGGTAAAGTAGTAGACTCCACTTCTCCACTTAATTTTGTATCTTTTATAAATATGTTACTGTTCATAACATGTTAATTTCTTTACATACATATATATTAAGTGGCCGAGTAACTATATATTATGACGGTGACTGAAATTAAGAGGAGTAAAAAGATAGGGAAAGATTAATACCTTGTAAGTCCAACGTAAAATGTTTTATTATTATTTTTTCTTTAATTTATAACCATCTGCTACTATCAATCCCGTGATCGATTTCCACCACCTAAGCTCTCCCTCTCTCGCTGCCTCTCTCTCCCAGTTCTTGCCTCTCTCCTTTCCCTCTCCCCCTTCCGCTAAACCTCCCTCTACTGTCAACAGCATTAATATCGGTGGAAGAAGTGTCGGCCAAATTTAGAAAATTTTTACGACGAAAAATTTTTCCCTAGATTCCACGGTAGACCTTTAACGTTGAAAGATGAAAAATATTTGATTTAAGTAAAAATTGACAATAGACACCTCTCTTTGTAAAATAATGAACCTCACTCTCCTATGAGTTCTATTCCTTTTATAGATATGTTACTATTTATAATATGTCTACAGCAATTTCTATATATGCATTGAATAGCCGAGCATCCATGCATTGTAGCAATGGATGAAATTGAGAGGATCAAGAAAGTGTGGAGGAATTGATGTTTCGTAGGTCTCATATAGAAAATGGAAGGGAAGGAAAATAAAAAAGATGTAAATATAAGAATGTAAAAAGTGACATGTTTTGAAACATAAAGAGAGGGCAATAAAAAAATAAATGTAGAAGTTGAAATCAAGTCACATGTTTTCTTGTCACGTAAAAAAGTAATGCAAAGCACCATCATATGATGTAGTCTATCACCGCTCAAAAAAAGCATGACTACTAAAATAGTAGTTGAACTATTTTGCATCGATTCATTTTAGTTTAAAGTGGTGGTAGCTTTTAAATAAGATTGTATATATGCAAAATTATTTTACACATTGAACATAAAATTTGAATTTTTGTGTTAATTCATTGAAGCCTTCCATATAATTTCGATTATAGCTTTTCATTATCTCGAGATAGGATTATATGATTACATTCAAATAATTCATTTCTCTTTTCAAAATAAAAATAATTAATGCTATGATACAAAATTTTAGATATAATTACCTCTGAAAAAATACCCTTCTCTTAAGAAGATTTGACATACAAATTATAATCCCACAGTAAAGCACATGTTAAAACTAGGTAATTACAAGAAATGACGATCGGTAATGCAGTTTAATGAAGACAAATGTTTGGGTACGGCCATTCTGATCAGCGCATGTTGTCGGTATTGACGCCACCTATCTACAAGATAGACTCTCGTTGGGAAATTTACATTTACAACCTCATAATATATGCGTACTAATGTGTTTGGCCCTACACTTCGCTATCGGATCGATCAGGGAAATAAAGGAAGAGAAAGACAGAGTCACACATATGAAGTAACGCAATTAAATTCACATTTAAGATACATTAAAATTGTTGGTGCAAGAGCATCACGATCGTTTATTTTGATGATAATAAAACACTTGTCATTTAACATTTACTTTTGAGTCCAAAGATTTCAGGTCAATTACAAATGGATACAAGTGTAAAGAGCTCGCATCCATGACGGATTAGAGGAGCTTGACGAAGAAGAATGAGACTTCGCTTAGAGGGAAAGCTTAAAGAAGGAAGGAGATGAACAATAGGATAGGTAGATTCCTTTTTCATGTATTTCTTTTGTTGTTTCTTTTGCTCTTTATTTCTGTCTTAGAATATTTGTTAAGAAGCATCAAAGTTAACTAACAGTAGTCCTAGGAACACTTACACAACTCTAGGATACTTAGGTTTCTCGTAGAAGATTTAGAAAATCAAAATAGGCTTCAGACAGCCTTATCAGATGTCTAATCTTAAAATTAGACGTCTAATATTAAACTTTAAGACATCTGAATGTTGAATCAGACATCCAAAACACTTAGGCTGGAGAGCCACTCTTTGTTTGTTTCTTCTAGATGTCCAACCTTTAGTCCAGATGTCTTAGTAGACGTTTGATGACTTTGCCAGACGTCCAATTAGTGAAACGTTGACTTAGAAAAATGATTGTTGAGAAATGACCCTTGATCTTATATCAAACGTCCATAGAGGACCTCAGATGTTTGATAAGTGAACGTTAGCTTCGATTGAACCAAAATCACTTATCTTCTGTTATCTAGCCGTTTGTGCCTTGGAAAATCCATCCCTACAGTAATTTAGGTTTTCAAATGTCTAGACATAGTGTCAGATGTCCAACATGCCGTCTGACCATGTTTCACAAGAACCCTATTTAGGTCTGACTCAAGTCAGGAAGGTAACCCGCCTAAAATTAAACGTTTGATATTAGGCCCAGACGACTTATAAGTGACTTCCAGATATTTGATACTTTTCCTAGACGTCTGATGACCCTGTCAGAATCATTAATGATTCTAATTGCAGCCTGATTTGCCTTGGGATAATTCCCAACGGCTACCTAAGGCTTCCACAACCTTCCTAAGCCTTCCTAAGCCATCTATAAATAGGAGAGACCCCTTCCTTTGTTAGACACACCTTGAGAAAGATTTCCACATCATATTATGTCCTTTTGATCATTAGAAGTGATTTTGCTCTCCAAGCTTTAGTTCCACATCTTGAGAGCACCACATTCGTTGTGCACCCGCTCTCCCGCCATCGATTACAAGAGAGACGTAGTGTCGTTGTGTGGTTCACACACTCTGCGTCTATAGCCGACGCACTTCCATCAAAGGGAAGTTTCTATTGCCTATAGTAACTAGTTTCATTTATTTACTTTGTGGCTCTATAGGATATTTTGTATTTGTCTTTGATTGTGTATTCGTTTTACAAATTTCCGTCTCCTTCGAGAGACTAAATACTCCTCGTAAAGAAGAGAGGTTTGAGGAATGCTACCCTCATACATAGTAGCGTGGTTGTAAGAGGTTCAGTCACCCTTGTTAAGTAACTATGTTAGTGGATTTGATCGACTAAGTCGATTTGGAAATCCTAAACTGAGAGGTTTAGGTGGTGATTTTTACCTAGATTTGAGTTTCCACCTAAAAAATATTTGCGTATCTTGTGTGATTGCCTTTTGTGTAATTGATATTAGAATTTCCATTTTATTTTTCTTATCTCGCAAATCTCACCCTCTCCTGTAGGGATTTATACAAATTATTTATAAAAAAAAGTTACATAGAAATATATAATTTATATTTTATGATTATAGTTAAATGAGAAATAATTATTAGGATCACATATGAGGACCTTGTTACAACGGGGGCCCCTTTTTGGATGGAAATCTTGTCATCTAATCTTGTTCCTATGCAACGAGGGTATTATTAGTAATAGACTCAAGTATATAAGTCCATGTACAATTCAATGTACACCTACCGCAACTGAGAAGCTCATACCACGTCAAACGTCATCCCCGATTGAAGCCGAACGTACGCCATTTTCAAGAGGAAGTATTCCGGGAGAAAAAAACGACATGGACGAAGTCCTCTACCTCCACCCCTCTACGTCATAAAATCTCTCCGTCAATATCCATCACTTTTTATCTGTTCCATTTTCACGTGACCCAATCCAATCTAGTGTCGATATAAGGTACCTAACTTTTTTGAACTTGATCATGGGTTAGGTATGATGAAGACTAATTTAATCGAAATATAAAATGTAAGGATATAAAATATAAATAAAAAATAAAAAACAACATATATATATATATGAAAATATTTAATAATAAAATGTAAAATATTTATACACAAAAAATATTTTTATATAAAATATAAAAGTAATAAGAAAATATTATTGAGGAAAAATAATTAAAAATATGAAAAAAAATAAAATAGAGAAAAACAACTAAAATATAAAAATAATTTTATAAAATGATAATAAAAAGAAAAATGAAAAATTTTAACTTTAACTCTACACCACTTTTACCTTTGAGATAAAAAAAAAAAAAACAAAAACAATGAGAAGTAACCAAAAAAAACTAATTCCATTCTCGACATCCTTCCATCCATCCCCAAAAACATAAATTTAAAAGTCCACCTTTATTTTACCTTTCCAAAAAAAAAAAAAAAAGTCCACCCTTATTTTCTAGAAAAAGGCATTTTTTTGTTATGAAAACTCATTTTTAACCAACATTTTTAATTTTTCCCAAGTGAATACCGACAAATCTGTACCAAACAAGAAAAAAGGGCTACATTTACCACGAACAACCAGACCAAATGGTAATAAAACGAGGAGGAAAAAAAAAAGAATCAAGAAAGAACGAACATGGTGGTGGGTAGGATTTAACCGTCGCTGACGGGGAAGGGAGCGGGGACGTCGACCTGGTGATAGCTAACAAATTAACACCGTTGAGTTTTAGACGTCCACTTGCATTTTGCTCCACTTGTAATTAACTTGTATTTGCTTTTAGTACCTTGTCGTGACAAGGGTGATGAATTGTATGAAGTCAGTTTACTTACTTATATGGAGGCCGTGTTAGCTTTGCATAGATATTGAATAAACACATTGTTTGCCTACATTAGTATTGTCAAAAGATATAACTCAATGGTAGAAATGAGTAATATGTTAGAAAATATAAACTTAAAATTAGCATTTGCTAATCAGTGACCCTATCTAATATTCTAACGATTCGGTTCCCGAGCCTCTACGAGACACGAGAACCGGACCGACTCAACTAATCCCAAGACCTAGTCGTCCAACGAGAAAGTAACCAAAAGAGCAGTAAAATAAACCACATTCAACATGAATATAACTAACAGTAAGAAAATACAGCAGCAAGGAAAGAAACTAGTACAGTATATACCACCACAACAGTAGAACAACATTCATAACTAAATATGAACTGTAGGTAAAGAAAAGTACAGCGGAAACAAGAACTACTCACTATAACGGAACAAAAAGAGGTACAAGAAACAGTGGTAACTCTACTGGACCCTACTCGGCCTAGCGTCCTCTGCAGCCGCTGACCCTGGCTGCTCAACACCTGGTCTTGAAAGGTAACGAGTGTAACACGTCAGCAAAACGCTGAGTAGAGTGGCAACTAAAACTAAAGAAATAGTAGAGTGTACAGTAGCTGTTAAGTTCTTTTACTTTCTTTATTTAAGTCTTTTAATTATCTCACGATTTATCTATTTCTCAGATCTTTCACTTGATCTCGAATGTTCCTCGTGGGAACGATCTTGATTGCAGTCTTTTCCGAACAGTAGAAGTAGCACGTGGTACTCTCCTGGCCGGGAGAGTCCCCCGTGGTGATCCTACTCTCAGTCAACCACCCCAAGGTCACTGACAGACGTAACGCTGACTACGGTGCGAGCGATAAACGCACGAGTAGCTAACCCGCACTGACACGCGGTCAGTCGTTTCCATTAACGGGTGCGCCCAAAGCACAGCACGGAACCAGTACAGGGCAGAGCCTTCTCAGTAACAGGGGTCCAACCCCTCCACAGTAACCAAACAGGGGCCTTGCCCCTCCACAGTCCGCGCACCCTCGCCTGACTACTCTGGTTTGCCTCAGCGGGCCTAACAAGTCGGTGTGGGAGGCTAACAGAACCCCGGGGCCCGTGGGGTAGCTAGTACCTCCCTACACTAGTAGCTCTCCTCGGTACTATGTACGCGAGGGCCAGCAAGTCGGTACAGAGTGGCCAGTCCTAACCCCTGGTCCCTGGGGCGGCTGGCTCCGCTCTGCACTAAACAGGGGGACAGTCGCTCTCCTTGGTACTCCGTACTCAAGGGCCAGCTCACTTCCCCAATACTATTTCATTCACTTTCCAGGAGTTCTACTCCTACTTCCCCGTAGGGTTCCAGCTCAGAACGTCTAAGTTTCACCTTTCAGTTTCACGTTATCATAATCCATGTTCTCAAACACGTTTATTTATTCAACAGGCAGCTGTTAATTCGATTACAGGCAGCTATTTGTTCCTTTCCATTTTTCCAATACTGCAGTATTCATCTGTTCCACTAGTTTTCCCGTCCTAGGATTCATGCCGTATCCTAGGATCTATCATACAATCTAGTTTTTCAGCCCTAGGATTCATGCAACACCTAGGATCTAACATTCAATCTGTTTTTCATTCCTAGGATTCATGCAATGTCATAGGTTCTATTTATGATTCCACAATTTAACAGGTTATACTTAAAAGCCACTCTACCAGGTACTACGGGAGTAATGGGGGCGTGATCGGGAATCTCGCGTGCCTCCGCGACCCCCAAGACTGCAACGGAACGAGGTCCTATCACAAGGATCAAACACAAGGAGTGTCTCAAAACAGTGTATAGCTACTGTAGATGGGTAGAGGATTTAATTCCGGAAAGAACGCAACTCGAAACGCGGAAAACGGAACCCAAACGGGCCCTCAACGGGTCGAAAACGACGACACTGTGCAAAATCAGACGTCTGGAACTTCTTCCAGACGTCTTAAAAAGTGGATCAGAGAATTACCTTATTTTGCGTGGTTTCTTAGACGTCCAGAAGCCTACGGGGACGTCTGGCCTAGTTCCCAGTCGTCCGATGGTCACCCCGGACGTCTGGAGGTCACTCCCGCCGTCTGGTACTACAGCCAGACGTCTGATTCGCGTTGGATGGCGAATCACCGAGCTTGCGCACACCCATCTCCCTCCCTCAGTACGGTCAGTCGACAAGAAGGAAGAAGACGGAAAACTCACCTTTCAGACGTCTGGACAGTCTTCCAGATGTTGACCTCGCCGTCTGGCTATCAGCACAGACGTTTGATTCTGGAACTTTTTCCAGAACCAGGGCGCGACTCGCCCTCCGCTCGCGACTCCGCCCGCGTCGCACCTCGTGCGCCTGCTGCTCGAGCCGCAGCAGGCCTCCCGCGTCGTTCCGCGCCTGCTGCGCTCCCGACCGGCCGGCCCTGGCAGCCTCGGCGAGCTCGCCCTCACGGCTGAGCGTCGCTCTCGCACGCAGCACCCCCTCCACGCTCACTGCGGCCGTCGCCGCCGCAGCAACCCCGCGCCCGCTCTCGCGCTCACTCTCACGCACTGGAAGGAGAAGAGGAAAGGGGTGGAGGCGACGGGAGAGAGCGCGTGGCCTTTTAAGGCCGCGCGAGGAGGAGAGAGAGAGACTGCAGCGGCGAGAATCTGCAGCCGCAGGAGCGAATATGCGGTCTGCGCGCTCAGGCGCGCAGACGACCCGTTGATGGGTCGGCCCGGACAGGTGGTTAATATGATGATTTTATCGTTGAAATGTATATAGTGGTTAACCTAATTCGGACCTAACCATCTCTTTACAAAAATTTTTAACCTGACCTAATTGATTTTATCTTGTCACTTTTAGGCCCAGGGTCGAACTCAGGGAAGTGGGGTTCAAGTTGAGTTTCTACGCCTTTCCTATAACGAGTCTCTTCCATTCATTTATTGTGTTTTTGGTATTTTTTTCTATTTAGATTTTTTTCTGATAATCTTGGTCCTTGAGGCACACCCTCAAAAATGGGTTCTTGGCTTTGAGCCAAAACAGGGTCAAAAACGGGTCTTGCTACTCGCAAGACGAAGTACCTGCAAGTCAAAGATTATCTTTTCTCTTTTATATATTTTTTTATCTTTTTACTAAGAAGGAAGCTAACAGACATAAAGTAAATATAATAGCTATAGATATATATTTATATGTAGTATATATATAAAGAGGTGGGGGTGGAGGTGGCGATGGAGTGTAACACGGTGTTGAGTCGATAGTCGTCTAGAAAGACGCAACCAACATGACTATGTGCCGCGTGGAGTGTGAATGGAGGATGGATGATGAATGTGTCCACGCTTTTTGTACGCGTGTATCGGAGAATATCAGCAACTGGTGCAGATATTCTCGCGATACAGCGTATAGTAAATAACGTGAAAGTATATATACATATATATAAGTAAATATATTTATATATATATATATGTATAGGTATATATGTATAGATATATATAGATATATATGTATATATATATATATATATAGGTGTATATGTATATATATATATATGTATGTATATATGTATATAGCTATGTATATATGTATATAAGTATATATATATATATATATAATACTATATAGATGTATATATATATATATATATGTATATAAGTATATATGTATATATATATATATATATATGTATAAGTATATAGATATATATAAGTAGCTATATATATATTATATATATATGTATATATATTGTATATATATGTATGTTACTATAAGTGTGTGTGTGTGGGTGTGCGTATGTGTGAGTAAAGGTGTGTGTGCATCGGTGAAGGTGTGTGTGTGTGTTGCTGTGAGTAAGTGAAAAAAAAAGAGAGAGAAAGAGAGAGAAAAAAAGAGAGAGAGCAGAAGAGAGAACGGGCGGGAGCGGACGGACGCAGGAGAGAGCCGCGGGTTAAGTCGTCTGCAGAAGGCGCCCGACGTCTGGAGGTCGAGTCGTCTGCAGATGGCTGCTGACGTCTGATGGTCGCGGATGCAGGCGCGTCTTCGCGCGGAGAAGGTGAGGCGTCTGCAGGCCGGGTGCGAGGAAGGAGAGTGGGCGATGGCGTGCTCGGAGAGGGCGGCGGGGAGTCTGCAGTCGGTCGCGGAGGGTTGCAGAGGTTGGCAGGGGAGCGGGACGACGGTTGGCCAGCCGCTGCAGTGCACGCAGCGGCCGGTTGTGGGTGCAACGGCGGAGGCGTCAGAGCGGAGAACTGAGCGGAGAGTGCCCTGCAGGCGCGCGTGGAGGGCTGAGCGCCTGCGGGGAAGGTCGCGGAGGAGGCGAGGAGGTCTGCTGCTGCTGCCGCCGCTGCGGTTTGGCTGCTGCTGCTGCTTCAAGCTTCGGAGCTTGAAGTGGCAGCAATGACGTGGAGATGAAAACGAAAAGAAAAGAAGACACCACGCCCACCGGCTTGTTGAAGAGCTGGGCGGTGGTGTTCCCACTGTGGTGGTGAGCACCACAGTGGGTTCTCTTGCTCGCCGGGTGCCTCCTCGACGGAGGGCCGACGTATGGGAGGGGAAGATGGTGGAAGAGGTGGCTGCGGGTTTTTTTGTTTTGTGCCGCCCCCTCTCTCGCGAGGAAGAAGCTGCAGCTTCTTATAGAGGAGGAGAGAGTGGCGTGCCGGCTGCAGCAGGGAGAGGGTGCGGGAGTTGCAGCTGTAGGGAGCGGCGTTGGCAGGGAGAAGTGACGTGGAGTAAATGCATGCAGCTGCTGCGGGAAGAAGTGCAGCCGCGGGAAGAAGAAAAGAAGAAATCAAGAGAGAAAAAAAAAGTGGTAGAATTTGCAAGGAGGCACTTGAGATAAAATGTAACTATGCAAGCCATTGTTTCACTCCTCTTCTTCTCTTGATTAAATGCATGCATGCAAGCATTTTTACAAATGTGATTACAGGATCCTATTATGCAATGTTAATGCTAGAAAATAGCACAAGAAGGCGTTATTACAGGCGTGTTTTGAGGTGCAAACACCCGCGCGTGTCGAAAATAACCGATTTCCAGACGTCTGGAAATGATCCCAGACATCTGGTCAGACGTCTGGAAGTGACCCCAGACGTCTGGTCCGACGTCTGGGCCACCTCCCAGACGTCTTAAAAGACGTCTGGGGCGTGCGTTCGTTACAATATAACAAACTCAAAGGAAGTTTCGTCCCTGAAACTTGCGTCAACTAGGGTGCGGGAAAAGACGTCAAAATAACTATAACAAACTCAAAGAGGACCGAAGCCGGTCCGAAAGACGTACCCGGGAAAAGCTCCAGGTACTACTCCCGCATTGTCGCCTCAGGCTCCCAGGTAGCCTCCTCGTACCGCTGGCTTCTCCACAAAACCTTTACCAGGGGTACTTGCTTTTGTCTCAAACTGCGGACAGCTCGGTCTAGAATCTGCACTGGCCGCTCGGGGTAGGTCAGGTCGTCGCCCACCTCGACGCTCTCGTGACTTAGCACGTGACTGGGATCGGCTACGTACTTCCTGAGGTTGGACACGTGGAACACGCCGTGCACACCAGAAAGCTACGGGGGGAGGGCAAGCTGGTAAGTAACGGGTCCAACCCGCTCCAGGACCTCAAAGGGCCCCACAAACCTCGGCGCGAGCTTCCCTCTCACCCCAAACCGCTGTAAGCCCTTCATGGGCGAGACACGAAGGAAGACGTGGTCCCCAACCTCAAACTGCACCTCTCTGTGTCTCCGATCCGCGTAGCTGTTCTGTCTGCTCCTGACAGTGCGGAGTCATCTGTGGATCTGCTCAACTACCTCCTGACTCTACCGGATCAACCTGGGGCCAACCTCCCACTTGGTCCCCACCTCAACCCAACTCAAGGGTGCCGTACACCTCCGTCCGTACAGAGCCTCGTAGGGAGCCATGCCGATACTCGAGTGATAACTATTGTTGTATGCAAACTCCGCCAGGGGCAGGTGCTCCTCCCAAGAGCCCCTCCAGTCCAGTACACAGGCACGCAAAAGGTCCTCAAGTGTCTGTATCGTGCGCTCAGACTGTCCGTCCATCTGGGGGTGGTAAGCTGTACTAAACCTCAATCGCGTCCCTAAGGCCTACTGAAACTCAGCCCAAAACTGGGACGTAAAGCGGGTATCCCGGTCGGATACGATTTCCCGCGGAACTCCGTGTAGTCGTACCACATCACGGATATACCTCTTTGCCAAATGTGCTGGTCCCAAAGTGACTCGGATCGGCAAAAATCGCGCCGTCTTCGTCAGTCTATCCACTATTACCCAGACTGCGTCGTGTCCCCGCTGGGTAACAGGTAAGCCCACCACGAAGTCCATGGTGATGCTCTCCCACTTCCACTCTGGCACTGGAAGCGGCTAAAGTGGCCCTGCAGGCCTCTGATGCTCGGCTTTCACCTGCTGGCACACTAAGCACTGCTGCACGAACTCACCCACATCCTGCTTCATCCCTCTCCACCAAAACTCGCATCTCAAGTCGTGGTACATTTTCGTGTTTCCGGGATGTATGGTGAATCTGGAACCGTGTGCCTCAGTCAGGAGCTCTCTCAACAGCTCCTCGTCTCTGGGAACGCACAACCGTCCCCTCAAGCGCAGCACCTGGTCTGTGAAAGAGAAGTCCCCCAAGTCTCCCGACAGTACTCTGTCGCGCAAGGACTGCAAGTACGGATCGGCCATCTGTCCTGTGATGATGCGGTCTATCAGCTCTGGCCTGGTCTGCTGTGTCACCGTCACTGCCCCATAGTACCCTCGTAACTCTAGAGGTCGCCAACTGCCCACCTCCTCCAAAAGGCTCCAACTCTGTAATAGTAGACTGGCCAAGTGTGCGGGCGCCTTACGGCTCAAGGCGTCAGCCACCACATTGGCCTTTCCCGGGTGGTAGGAGATGCTGCAGTCGTAGTCCTTCAGGAGCTCCAACCAACGTCTCTGTCTCATGTTGAGCTCCTTCTGATCAAAAAGGTATCTGAGGCTCTTGTGATCTGTGAAAATCTCGAAGGTCTGACCGTACAAGTAGTGCCTCTAGGTCTTTAGCGCGAAGACAACAGTTGCCAACTCTAAGTCGTGGGTAGGGTAGGTATGCTCGTGGGGCTTCAGTTGCCGCGAAGCATAAGCGACAACGTGACCCCTCTGCATGAGCACACCTCCTAACCCCTGCAAGGAGGCGTCCGTGTACACAACGAACCCGCCACTACTGTCAGGGATGGTAAGCACGGGAGCCGAGGTCAACCTCTCCTTCAGCTCCAGAAAACACGCCTCACAGGCGTCTGTCCAAGCGAAAGGCACGTCCTTCCGTGTCAACTATGTCATAGGACGCGCAATCTGTGAAAATCCTCTGATGAATCGTCTGTAGTAGCCTGCCAGTCCTAGGAAACTGTGAATCTCAGTAACTGAACGCGGTCTCTCCCACCTGAGCACTGCCTCGACCTTGGCTGGGTCCACTGCCAAGCCGTCTCTGGAGATCACATGACCTAGGAAGGTCACCTCCCTCAACCAGAACTCGCACTTGCTGTATTTGGTGTACAGCCGGTGTCGTCTCAGAGTGTCCAGAACCATCCGCAAGTGATGTCCGTGCTGCGTCCGATCTCTAGAATAGATGAGTACATCATCTATGAAAACCACCACGAATTGATCCAAGTACAGTCTAAACACCCGGTTCATCAGGTCCATGAAAGCAACGGGGGCATTGGTCAGCCCAAACGGCATGTCCAAAAACTCGTAGTGTCCGTACCGGGTGCGGAAAGCTGTCTTGGAGACGTCGATCTCCCTGATCCTCAACTGGTGGTATCCAGACCTCAAGTCGATCTTGGAAAATATCGTGGCACCCCGCAACTGGTCAAACAAGTCGTCGATCCTCGGCAGCGGATATCTGTTCTTGATGGTGACCCTATTCAGCTGTCGGTAGTCCACACAAAGGCGTAAGGTCCCATCCTTCTTCTTCACAAACAGTACCGGGGCTCCCTAGGGAGACGCATTAGGCCTCACGAAACCCTTCTCCAGAAGGTCCTGCAACTGAGACTTGAGCTCTCGCAGTTCAAGCGATGCCATCCTGTATGGTGCGGTGGAGATGGGGCTGGTCCCTGGTACTAGTGAGATCTCAAACTCGATCTCACGCTCGGGCAGTAGTCCTGGTAACTCGTCTGGAAACACGTCAGGGTACTCTCTGACCACCAGGATGCTCTGGAAGTCTGCCACAGGGCTGGGCTCTGCCACCACACAAGCTAGGAATCCCTCACACCCCTGGCTCAAAAGTCTCGCCGCCCGAAATGCCGAAATGCACCTGAAACCTCCGTCCACTAGCTGTCCGTGAAACTCGAAAGAAGGCAACTCCGGAATGGAGAAGACGATCTTCCTCTCAAAACAGTCCACCAAGGCGTGGTAAGAGGACAGCCAATCCATCCCCAGAATCACTCCAAAGTCCTCCATCTGTATCATAATCAGGTCAGCTGGCAGGCTATGTCCCCCGACGCTGACCTCGCAATCCGTGTACACCTCCTCAGCTACAAACAGCTGACCACTCGGACCTCTGATTATGAAAGGATTCTCTAACAGTGTATAATCCTGGTCCAAACTAACTGCGAAATTGGCTGCGACAAACGAGTGCGTAGCGCCAGAATCGAAAAGCATGTAAACGAGTCTGCCGGAAACTGAAACCATACCTGCTACCATCGATCTCGAAGCTCTGCCGTCCCCGTGTGTTAGGGCGTTGATACGCCCCTCAGCCCTAGGTGCGGACGAAGTAGCCACACTCTGTGTCGGACGGGTAGGTGCTGGCCGGTACCCTCCTCGCGACTACTGTCCTCCTCCTCGCGCCTTGGAACCGCGGCCTCCTGCGCGCCCTCCAGTGCTCTGCGCGGGGAGTATCTGCTGACCTCCTGCCCTAGACGGGCAGTCCCTCCTGATGTGGCCCGGCTGGCCACACTGGTAACAGAGGGGAACCCGGCTCCCGCCCTCAGCGGGTCCCTGCTGTCGGCTGGGCGGGGGTCCGGTGCTGGCGACTGGCCCCTGTCGAGGGCCCCCAAAGGCCACGGATGGCCCTGCAAAACGTGACGGCTCTCCTGCGGACGTCACATGTCTCCGTTCTCGCCGACCCTGTGAGAAGTCTGGCTGGAAGGGCCTCTTCCGCCAGCCGTCGGTGTCTCGCGTAAGTCATAGCTGCCTCTACCACCCTCGAAAATGGAGGTAGCTTCAGGGGTTTGTCATACCCCCGGATCGTAGGCCGGAGCCCCTCGGTGAACCTCTAAAGGCTCTCCTCCTCAGTGGCTACCGCTGTCGCTGCAAAGCGGGACAGCTCCAAGAAACGCGTGCGGTACGCGCTCACAGTCATCGTCCCTTGGTGGAGAGTGTGGAACTCCCGCCTCCTCTGGTCCTGCCACGTCTGGGGAAAGTACTGCTCGCAGAAGAGGGTGACGAACTGGTCCCACGTCGGCTCGTCCCTCTCCTGTCCCCGGACCGCCCTCCACCACCTGTGTGCCACACTCTCCAGCTGGTACGTGGCAAAGGCCACGCGGCACTCCACCGCGAAGGGTGTCGAAGATCCTCTCCAGCTGCTCAAGCCAGTCCTCTACCTCGGTCGGGTCCTCATCCCCCTTGAAGGAGGGGGGCTTCAGCTTTCGAAACTGCCTGAAAAGCTCGAAGTGGCGCTGTAGGGGAGGTGCTGGTGCACCTCCATGCGAAGGTGCCTCGTGCATGGAAGTATCGGAGGAAGGTGGGGGCTGCGGCAGCCCATCCCCTCCCCCGTGTCCAGCGCCGCGTCCGTCGAGTGGTCCCACAGAGGACTCCCCCTCCGCAAGCCCAGGGTGAGGTGCTCGGGGCGTGGGTGGAGCTCCTCTCGTACAATGTCTCGTATCAGCCGGCTGAGGTCCTGGGCCTGGACGCCCAAGAGTAGTGGCTGGTCCACTGGGGTGTCGGCAACGGCACGCCCACCTCGCCGATCTCGTCCTCGGCCACGCCCGCGGCCCGCCTCACTGGTCCCACGATGAGGCATCTCCTGCAAGGAGACGCGAAACAAAACGGAACACGTCACTACGGAACGATACCAAACGAAAACGTCTAAGAACTCATGTCAAGAGATATGTTGTGGTGGCTACTCTAGTTATAGACATGTGAATTGGTTATTTTCCAGTCAGTTGATTCACTTCTCGGGACGACTTTGCTCCGATACCATCTTCTAACGACCCGGTTCCCGAGCCCCTACGAGACACGAGAACCGGACCGACTCAACTAATCCCAAGACATAGTCGTCCAACGAGGAAGTAACCAAAAGAGCAGTAAAATAAACCACATTCAACATGAATATAACTAACAGTAAGAAAATACAGCAGCAAGGAAAGAAACTACTACAGTATATACCACCACAACAGTAGAACAACATTCATAACTAAATATGAACTGCAGGTAAAGAAAAGTACAGCGGAAACAAGAACTACTCACTATAACGGAACAAAAAGAGGTACAAGAAATAGTGGTAACTCTACTGGACCCTACTCGGCCCAGCGTCCTCTGCAGCGGCTGACCCTGGCTGCTCAACACCTGGTCCTGAAAGGTAACGAGTGTAACACGTCAGCAAAACGCTGAGTAGAGTGGCAACTAAAACTAAAGAAACAGTAGAGTATACAGTAGCTGTTAAGTTCTGTTACTTTCTTTATTTAAGTCTTTCAATTATCTCACGATTTATCTATTTCTCAGATCTTTCACTTGATCTCGAATGTTCCTCGTGGGAACGATCTTGATTGCAGTCTTTTCCAAACAGTAGATGTAGCACGTGGTGCTCTCTTGGCCGGGAGAGTCCCCCGTGGTGATCCTACTCTCAGTCAACCACCCCAAGGTCACTGACAGACGTAATGCTGACTACGGCACGCGCGGTAAACGCTCGGGTAGCTAACCTGCATTGACACGCGGTCAGTCATTTCCGTTAACGGGTGCACCCAAAGCACAGCACGGAACCAATACAGGGCAGAGCCCTCTCAGTAACAGGGGTCCAACCCCTCCACAGTAACCAAACAGGGGCCTTGCCCCTCCACAGTCCGCGCACCCTCGCCTGACTACCCTGGTTTGCCCCAGCGGGCCTAACAAGTCGGTGTAGGAGGCTAGCAGAACCCCGGGGCCCGTGGGGTAGCTAGTACCTCCCTACACTAGTAGCTCTCCTCGGTACTGTGTACGCGAGGGCCAGCAAGTCGGTACAGAGTGGCCAGTCCTAACCCCGGGTCCCTGGGGCGGCTGGCTCCGCTCTGCACTAAACAGGGGGACAGTCGCTCTCCTTGGTACTCCGTACTCAAGGGCCAGCTCACTTCCCCAATACTATTCCATTCACTTTCCAGGAGTTCTACTCCTACTTCCCCGTAGGGTTCCAGCTCAGAACGTCTAAGTTTCACCTTCCAGGTTCACGTTATCACAATCCATGTTCTCAAACACGTTTATTTATTCAACAGGCAGCTGTTAATTCGATTACAGGCAGCTATTTGTTCCTTTCCATTTTTCCAATACTGCAGTATTCATCTGTTCCACTAGTTTTCCCGTCCTAGGATTCATGCCGTATCCTAGGATCTATCATACAATCTAGTTTTTCAGCCCTAGGATTCATGCAACACCTAGGATCTAACATTCAATCTGTTTTTCATTCCTAGGATTCATGCAATGTCATAGGTTCTATTTATGATTCCACAATTTAATAGGTTATACTTAAAAGCCACTCTACCAGGTACTACGGGAGTAATGGGGGCGTGATCGGGAATCTCGCGTGCCTCCGCGACCCCCAAGACTGCAACGGAACGAGGTCCTATCACAAGGATCAAACACAAGGAGTGTCTCAAAACAGTGTATAGCTACTGTAGATGGGTAGAGGATTTAATTCCGGAAAGAACGCAACTCGAAACGCGGAAAACGGAACCCAAACGGGCCCTCAACGGGTCGAAAACGACGACACTGTGCAAAATCAGACGTCTGGAACTTCTTCCAGACGTCTTAAAAAGTGGATCAGAGAATTACCTTATTTTGCGTGGTTTCTTAGACGTCCAGAAGCCTACGGGGACGTCTGGCCTAGTTCCCAGTCGTCCGATGGTCACCCCGGACGTCTGGAGGTCACTCCCGCCGTCTGGTACTACAGCCAGACGTCTGATTCGCGTTGGATGGCGAATCACCGAGCTTGCGCACACCCATCTCCCTCCCTCAGTACGGTCAGTCGACAAGAAGGAAGAAGACGGAAAACTCACCTTTCAGACGTCTGGACAGTCTTCCAGATGTTGACCTCGCCGTCTGGCTATCAGCACAGACGTTTGATTCTGGAACTTTTTCCAGAACCAGGGCGCGACTCGCCCTCCGCTCGCGACTCCGCCCGCGTCGCACCTCGTGCGCCTGCTGCTCGAGCCGCAGCAGGCCTCCCGCGTCGTTCCGCGCCCGCTGCGCTCCCCGCCGGCCGGCCCTGGCAGCCTCGGCGAGCTCGCCCTCACGGCTGAGCGCCGCTCTCGCATGCAGCACCCCCTCCACGCTCACTACGGCCGTCGCCGACGCATCAACCCTGCGCCCGCTCTCGCGCTCGCTCTCGCGCACTGGAAGGAGAAGAGGAAAGGAGTGGAGGCGACGGGAGAGAGCGCGTGGCCTTTTAAGGTCGCGCGAGGTGGAGAAAGAGAGATTACAGCGGCGAGAATCTGCAGCCGCAGGAGCGAATATGCGGTCTGCGCGCTCAGGCGTGCAGACGACCCACGCGTGTCGAAAATAACCGATTTCCAGACGTCTGGAAGCGATCCCAGACGTCTGGTCAGACGTCTGGAAGTGACCCCAGACGTCTGGTCCGACGTCTGGGCCACCTCCCAGACGTCTTAAAAGACGTCTGGGGCGTGCGTTCGTTACAAATATTTGGCTGAAATACAGGAAAAATAAAATAAGATCGACGTGAACATGCAAATTTAACTCAATCATACTTTATTCGGGAATGATCCGAGTGAATATAGAAAATGAAACGGTTGTTTAGGCTGCATTTAGATGTGGGATAAAATAATACAGGGATAAGTTAAGTAGAGAGGGATGTTTATTTCAGTGGTAAAATAACCGGTGAGATAAGTGATCGGATAAAATGATAAGATTTTGACATATATATCTCTTGTAATATTTGCAAATACATATATATTCTTAATTCATATTTACATATATATCCTCACTAAATACGTAATTAGAGTAGGTCATACTCTTTAGTTAACCTCCGTCACTTGTCGGTTGTAACGACCGTTAGTGTGAAGTTGAAAAGTAAAAAATGCTCTGTTACGACCCGCTTCCAGATCACTACAGGATCCAAGACCGGTTCGTCTCGACTAATCCTAAGACCCAATCGTCCAACAAGAAATAACCAAAAATAGAAAATTATTCCACAACCACACATGCAATGTAACTAAGTAGAAATAACTAAAAGACAGTAAAGGAAACAGAACGAAAATGTTTCACAATATTACATGCCATCACAACTATAACAGCAGAAGGTAGAACGGAAACGTAACAGAAACATTATTGCATATATCAACAACAGAGGCTCAAAAATAAAAAGTGAACAGCAACTAAGGCTGGGCTCAACTGGATCCAACTCCCTCTGCAGCCAATGGTGATGGCTGCTCAACTCTTTGGCCTGAACAAGGTTACAAAATCCGTGGTCAACTAATGCTGAGTAGAGTGGCGGTTAAGCCATTTACATGCAATTAACATAAGACAAGCAACTAAGTAATTTATTCATTTCCATTCAGCTCAACTAAGTAGTTCTGATTAGTTTATTCTACTAAGGAACCGGTCATTTTTTGATCTTGTATGTTCTTCAAGGGAACGATCTTGATTGCAGTTTTTCCCGTAATGTAGGATGTTCACGTGATGTTCTCCTGGCCGAGAGAGTCCCCTGTGGTAGTCCAACACCCGGTCTACCACCCCGAGGTTACGGTCACGATGTAGCGGTGATTACGGCACGCGTGATAAGCACATGGGTAGCTACCCCGCACTAGCACGCGGTTAGTCATTTCCGTTAGTGAGTACGCCCAAAAGTATAGCACGGAACAACACATGGCCTTGCCCTCTCAGAACAGGGGTCTCGCCCTTCCACAGTCCGCGTACCCTCGTCCGACTATTCCAGTTTGCCTAGTTGGCCTAACAAAAGTCGGTGTAGGGTGGCTAGTGTAATTCCCTACTTGGAGGGGGTGAGATCAGCGTAACGTAAAAATAATGTGGAATTATAAATGGAACAATCTCACAAAATAACAATCACACAATGTCCACAATGATTTTTAGGTGGAAACCCAAACCAGGTGAAAACCACCACCTAACCCTCTCGAGTTAGGATTTTTCTATCAACCAAGTTGATCAAATCCACTAAACGAATAACTTAAACGAGGGTGATTCAACTTCAATTACAACTACGCTACAAGTGCGAGGGTAGCATTCCTCAACCCCTTCTCTTTACGAGAAGGATTTTGACCCTCGATGGAGACGGGAATTCGCAATGCGAATACCCAACCAATTAACAAAGTAAAGTACAAATAGTAATCCTATAGAACCACAAAGATATTCTTAAACTAAGCTTCTATAGGAGTTAGGATGCTTCCCTTTGCTGGAAGTGCGTCGAATCGGTGACGCGGATGCGTGAGCCACGCAACGGTGCAACGGTGCTCTCGTGAAGTATGGCGGGAGAGTGGGTGCACAAATGATCGATGCTCTCTAGATGTAGAACTTAAGCTTGGAGAGATAGAGCTTCAACTACTTCTCTTGGACACCAAAGATGTGGAAAGTGTTTTGCTTAGTGTGTCTTGGTGTATCTTTGAGTGGCAAAGGTTCTCCACTATTTATAGAGGCCTAGGAAGGCTTTGGAAGGCCTTGGAAGGCTTCCATAGCCGTTGGGTGCAAGACCCAAGAGAATCAGGCCGGAATTAGGATTAATCATTACATTGACAGGGTTATCAGATGTCTGATCCTAGCATCGGACGTCTGGAAGCCAGTTTAAGACATCTGGGAACAAAGTTAGATGTCTGATTTTAGGTGAGTTTCCTTCATGACTTGAATCAGATCTAAACAGGGTTCTAGTGAATTGTCATCAGACGACATACAGGACGTCTAAAATGATGTCTGGACGTCTGGAAACTTACTTTTTTGTGGGAATGGATTTCCAAGAGAGTGCAACGGCTATAAAATCTCTGAGAAGAGATTTTGGGTCAGCCGAGGCAAAACGGTCATGTATCAGACGTCTGGGGTCCTCTACGGACGTTTGATACATGGCTAACGGTCATATCCTTCATTATTTGTTAAGCCAGCCAACGGTCCACTAATTTGATGTCTGTCAAAATCATCATACGTCTTCTAAGTCGTCTGGACTAAGGTCTGGACTCCTGATTTCATCAGATAGAACTAACTAAGTCCAGCCTAAATATAATTGGACGTCTGAGTCAACAGTCAGACGTCTTAATAGTATTTATCAAACATCTGATTTTCAGATTAGATGTTTGAAAAGGTTGTTTGAACCCCATTTTGGCTTTCTAAGTCCTCTACAGAAAACCTAAGTATCCTAGGGTAGTGCAGGTGTTCCTAGGACTACTGTTAGGATACTTTGAGGCTCTTTAACATGATATTCTAAGTAACAAAATAAAGAGCAACAAAAGAAACAGAAATATATAGGGTACAAGTATGAAAGGAAATCTATCCTATTCTTCATCTCCTTCCTTCTTCAAGCTCCTCTGTTCTCCGTCAAGCTCCTCCAATTCGCCATAGATGCGAGCTCGAACTTCGTTTAACAACGTCTCCATTTGCAATTGACCTGAAATCTAAGACTTCAAGTACTAATGTTAAATAATACGTGTTTTGTTATCATCAAAATAAACGATCGTGGTGCTCTAGCACCAACAGCTAGTCCTAACTCCGATCCTTTTGGGGCGGCTAGCTCCCTCCCTGCACTAAGTAGCACACCTCGGTACCACGTACGCGAAGGCCGAACAGGAGTCGGTGTAGAATGACTAGTCCTAACCCCAGTTCTCAACCCAAGGGGCAGCTAGGTCCCCTCTACACTAAAATGACAACTGCTCTCCTTAGTACCGCGTATATAAGGATCACCTGTTATGACCCGGTTCTCGAATCCCTACAGGACACGAGATCGAACCGACTTGACTGGTCCCAAGACCCAGTCATCCAACGAGAAAGTAACCAAAAAGCAGTAAAATAAACCACATTCACCATGCTAGCAACTAACAGTGACAAAAGTACAGCAGTAAAGAAGTAAACTACTACAGTATACGCCACTACAATAGTAGAAAAGTAAACAAGTACAGGAGTATAAAGTGTAGAACGAAAGAGTACATAATATAAAGGTACAAGAAGTTACTCACTACTACAAAAGAGTACAAAAGACTACGACTACTAGGCTCTACTGGGCCTAGCACCCTTTGCAGCCGTAGGCTCTAGCTACTCAACACCTGGACCTGAAAAGGGTTATGAGTACAACACGTCAGCGAACGCTGAGTAGAGTGGCAACCAACTACTAAAGCAGTAAAGGTGGATAAGTAGCTGTTGTTTTTCAATTTCTTTTTTTAACTAATTAATAATATTATTATTTTTTTCTTTCACCACTTGGTTTATTTATCAGGTCTCTTTCTTGATCTCAAATGTTCATCGTGGGAATGATCTTGATTGCAGTCTTTTTCGAAGAGTAGAAGTAGCACGTGGTGCTCTTCTGGCCGGGAGAGTCCCCCGTGGCAGTTCTACCCAGTCAGCCACCCCAAGGTCACAGACAGACATAACGGTGACTACGGCTCGCGCGATAAAAGCACGGGTAGCTACCCCGCAGTGGCATGCAGTCAGTCGTTTCCATTAGCGGGTGCACCCAAAGCACAGCATGGAACAAGTATAGGGCATAGCCCTCTCAGTAACAGGGGTCTAGCCCCTCTCAGTAACCAAACAGGGGTCTCGCCCCTCCACAGTCTCTGCACCCTCGCCTGATTACCCTGGTTTGCCTAATGGGCCTAACAAGTTGGTGTAGGGCGGCTAGCTGAACCTCGGGTCTCGTGGGGTGGCTAACCCTCTCCCTACACTAGTAGCTCTCCCCGGTACAGTGTACACGAGGGCCACTGAGTCGGTGCAAAGTGGCCAAACCCACCTCGGGTCTCAACCTGAAAGGCGGCAAGCACCCCTCTACACTAAGAGGTAACGTGCTTTTCCCTTAATACCACGTACTCAAGGGAAAGCACACTTCCCAAAGAATTTTCCAGATCTATTCCATGTATTTCCAGGAGCTCAACTCCTATTCCCTCATGGGGTTCATGCTCATATTCCTCAGGTTATATACATGCAACTGGTGATTCTATCATTCATATTTCTATATCCAGGTCATTCACAGGTAGTTCGTGTTTCCAACATTCACCTTTCCATTTCCAAGTTATATACATGCGGCTCATATTATGTCATTTCACGGTACGACAGGAAAGATACATTCAGCAATTAACTAACACAAATATTACATATTCCACAGGCAACTGTTATTCATTTTCAGGTAATTGTTCTCATTCTATTTACTTATTCAAGGCCGCAATTCATTCATTCAATACAGACATTCCAATATTTCTAGACCTAGGATTCATGCCATATCCTAGGTTCTAACCATTCATTACACACATGCATTTAAATTGTAATTAATTTAAGGGGAAGCCACTCTACTAGTAAACCCAGGAGTAGTGGGGACTTGATCGGCAAGTCCACGTGCCTCAGCAAACCCCAAACTCGCAACGGAATGATGTCCTATCACAAGGATCATACACAAGAGACTACTTAGAACAGGATAAAAAGTATTCCAACAAGTAGAGGAATTTATACGGGAAACAAGGGTATCTTAATTGCAGAAATCGGACCTCCAACGGAATTCAAACGGGTCAAAAATAGTAATTCTGACTCAAATCAGACATCTAAAACACCTTCTAGACGTCTTAAAAGAGTCCAGAGCCATACCTCAGTTCTGCGCTACACCTCAGACGTACAGGAACTCTGCTGGACCGCCTGGACCCAGTTCCAGACGTCCGACCACCTCTCCGGACGTCTGGAAATGCTTCTCGTCATCTGGTGCCTCGCCCAGATGTTTGAACTGCTTGGGAGGGCGTGTCCTGCGCTTTCCCGAAGCGAATCCTGCATGCGTCGACAAAATCTTCTCAACATGGCACGAAACAGTGCCTCGGTGGAATGGCCTGCATGGCCGTATTCGCAAAGAAGGTGTACGTCGCGAAACTTACCTCTCAGGTGTCGTCTGGACGTCGGTCCAAACGTATGATTATGGGAAAATCCCAGAATCAGAGCCCGCCTTCGCCTTCTCGCGCCGCGCGTGGCCGCGCCGCACCAGCTCGGTTGCTGCTCCAACTACAGCAGTGTTGGGGAGGACCTCCCCGACGCACCTCTCTGCCTCGCGCACGCGCAAACCAGCCGTGAGCTCACCAGCGAGCTCCCACACGAGCTCGTGCTCTTGCTCTCCTCTCTTCCCCTCGCTGCTCCTCCTCTCCTCCCACTCCGCTCACGCTCGTCGCTCACCGCTCGCTGCTCGCTGCTCTCGCTGAAGGAAGGAGAAGGGTGGCTGGAGGTGGGGTGAACAAGGGAGAGGAGGGGGTTTAAATAAGGCACTGGGTTAGGGTTTGCGTCTGCGAGAGGAGGGAGAAGGAGAGAAGAAAAATGAGGTCGCGTACTATCTGCACGCAGCACGCGCGCAGACACGAGGATGTACATGAAATTTTTGATTTCCAGACGTCTGAAAAGGTCTTCAGACGTCTGACCAGAGTTTGACCCAAGTTCCAGACGTCTTAAAGGGCTCTAACAGCTCGGGTCTTAGCACCAGCTCACTTCTCGTCTACATACGAGATTCTTACCATATACAGGAGTTCTTCTCCTAGTTTCTTGTAGGTTTCATGCACTGTATTCATTTCATTTAGTTTGTCAACATGCATATCTCGTTGTTCACATTTTGATTCTCATTCATAAAATAAGCAGCTCGTGTTTGAAGAAGCATCACATCATGTATCTATACATTTGCTAGCAATTAATGTTTTAACTTGCATCTTAAAGTAAACAGTGTAGCTCAAGCATTGTTCATTCATTTCTGCCCTAGGGTTTATTGCATATCCTAGGGTTCAATCAAGTTATTCTAAGTTTGCATTTTACTTATTTAAATCTTAACATTAAAGTAAACCACTCTATCGGGATTCACGGGTGGAATGGGGGCCTGAAACGCAGATCCTATCGTCTCCGCAGGACCCGTACACGCTATAGGCTGGAAATCTATACCAGTGATTAAATCACATCAAGCGAGTTTAGAATAATATATAATTGATGCTAACATGTAGAGAAATTCGAGTGGAAAACAATGGTACTTTGTTTGCGCAAATCCGACTTCATTTAGGCCCTGAACGGGTCAAAATCGTGCATACAGACTGAAATCAGACATCTGAGACTAGGCCCAGACGTCTTAAACGACGTCAATAACTCACTTTGTGCTCCTGTGTTACTGGCGGACTTGTGGAACCCCTTGACAGTCGTCCTGGGTTTTTCCAGACTTCTATCAGTGCATCCAGACGTCTGATAGGTCTATCAGATGGTTGTGGAGACGTCCAGACGTCCTAAAGCACCTCGAAAAGCATGCTTACATGCCTTTTCGAGGCCTGTACCTGCGCACCCAAACGTAGTTCAAAAACTGTGATAGCAAATATTTACATACTTCACGTACACATGTGCATGAGCGTATAGGACTCATATCTCGACACTCTGCGTAATTTCAGATGTTCGGCTTTAGCTCTGGACATCTGCTGCTGCTCTAGACGTTTGGCAGATGCTCCAGACGTCTGATACTAGAAAATCCAGTATGTAGAATCTTCCTCACGAGGTTCTACTTCTCGTGGGCCTCCGCCTGTAGTGCTTGCAGCGGCGACTCCCATGATTGCACAGCAAAAATACACCAACAATTGTACCATCTTGTGCTATTTCCTAGCATTGCCAGTGCATATTAGGTAGCCATAGTCGCATTTGTAAAAATAAACGCATACATGCATTTATTTGAGAGGGGAGGAGAGTGAATAAAATGGCCTTGAAATTAACGTATTCCTCAAGTGTTGCCTCGCAAAATCTCCATCTTTATTTTTTATTTCTATTTGGCTTTGAATTTCTTCGTGCGGCTGGAGGGCATGGCAGCTTCTTCTTCACGCCATTCTCTGCCTTAGCTTGCCCTGACAGCCGCTTGCATAGCCATGCACAGCCCAGGGCATGGCTGTGCTTGCCTCCTTCCTCTTTAAAAAGGGCACAGCCATCTTCCTTGTGGGGAGCTTGGTCCAACAGAGAAAAAACACACACACAGCACCCTTATAGGCCGTCTCCTCCCCTCTCCCCTCCATACGCAGCCTCTCTTCCTCCTGAGGACCTATGCTGCGGGTAGGAGCAACTCACAGTGGTACACGACTACCACTGTGAGTCCCACCACCGCCCAGCTCATCAAAGAGTCGGTG
Organism: Thalassia testudinum; assembly: GCA_037157565.1. NCBI lineage: Eukaryota > Viridiplantae > Streptophyta > Magnoliopsida > Alismatales > Hydrocharitaceae > Thalassia > Thalassia testudinum. The sequence goes on from JAZHRO010000039.1 coordinate 64,070,158, forward strand.
GACGTGGTGGTTCTCCTCTCTGTTTTCGTCATTCCATCCATTTCCGCCATTGCCACAGAGTCAAGCTTTGAAGCTCAACCATAGCTGCAGCAAGGAACTAGTCGCCCCACGCCGCGCGCAGGCCACCGCGTGCCCCTGCAGCAGCTGGCGTAGCTCTTTCCGCGAGCGTGGCTCGCTTCGCAGTGCTCGCACACGTAGAACCGCCAGCAGCAGAGCGCGCACTGTAGCCACTATTCACTCTAGAGAGCGCGACACTGTGGCTACAGTGCGGTGACCGGAAAGTTTCTCACTTATACGGTCACTGCGCACTCTCTCTCCGCAGCCCATCCGCGCACGCCAGCGCCAGCGCTCTCCTCGCGCCCGCTCCAGCGCCTGTGCCAGCGTCTCTCCTAGCGCCCGCTTCATCGCCTGCGTTTCCCTCAACGCGCAGCGTGCTGCTCGGCAGACTCCCTCACACCGCTCCTCCAGAGTGGGCGCGCATCTTTGCGTGCCTACACCTACTTGTGGGCCACCAGACGTCGGTTGAAGCCTTCGGACGACTTAAGTCGCTGTGCCTTCTTCACTCCAGCAGACTCTCTCTCTCTCTCTCTCAGCACTCTCTCACTCCCTCCTGCAGACACATACACACACTCACTCTCTTGTACACACATTCACTCACTTGTAGACGCCTATATACTTATATATATATATATATATATACATATATCTATACATATACTATTACCTCTACAACTAAGTATAAGTATATATATATATACACACACACACATATATATACACATATATTTATACATATATATATATATACAAATATACATACATATATACATATATATCTTCAGCTATAAATACATACATACATACATACATACATATATATATATATATATATATATATATATATATAGACACACACATACATCTATCTATATATATATTTACATATCTATATATATATATACATATACTTATATATATATACATATAAATATATATTTATATATATACATATCTATATATATTTTTTTTCATATCACCTACCACACGTTGTATCGCGGGAATATCTGCACCGGTTGCTGATGTTCCCCGATACACGCGTATAGAAAACGACTCCACACACATCTTCCACCCATCCATTCTACACTCCACATGGCACTTCGTCTTGTTGGTTGCGTCTTCCTAGACGACGATCAACTCGACACCGTGATTACATGCCATTTCCACCTCCACCCCCACCCCTATATACATATATAATATATACATATATATATACTATATTTATCTTATTTCTATTTCTCTTTCCGGCCATTAAAAAGATAAAAATATACAAAAGAAAAAAGATAATCCTTGACTTGCAGGTACTCAGTCTTGCAAATAGCAAGACTAGTTTTGGAACCCTGATTTGGCTCAAAGCCAAGAACCTGATTTTGAGGGTGTACCTCAAGGACAAAAATTATCAGAAAAAAATCTTAAATAGAAAAACACCAAAAACATAATAAACAAACGGAAGAGAGTCGTTGTAGGAAAGGCGTAGAACTTATTCACCTCTAATCTCGCTTCCCTGAGTTCGACCCTGGGCCTAAAAGTGACCAAGATAAAATTAAGCAGGCCAGGTTAAAAAATTTTGTAAAAAGATGGTTAGGCTCGATTTAGGTTAAACACTATACTCATTTCAACGATTAAATCACCATATTAACGCAACCTATCCAAACACGACCACACTTTTTTTTGGCTTAAATTCTTTCCTGGGAAATTGAAGTCCAAATGGACTGGTCCTTTCCATGTCTCGAGACCATTTCCCAACGGGGCCATTGAGATTGAAGATCCCAAATCTGAGCATAAATTTACGGTCAATGGGCAGCTTTTGAAACCCTATCTTACTCATGAACCTGCCCCCGTTGGAGAAACTGTTGCCTTGCTGGAGGGTAACTAATTTTGTGCCTCATTCTGAGTCGAGCTGGGGACGTTAAATTCAGTGCTCGTTGGGAGGCACCCCAACAACACTTCGCTGCTGTCACGTTCACTTCACTTTTCACCTCACCACCCACCATCCACCCACCCTACCACCCTACTGTATACCCTGCACCTCAGCTCTCGTTACTCGATCTTTGGTCCTTCCTCTACCCTACCTTGCATGCATATGAGGACATAGCATTGTTTGGCATGGGGGGGTGGATAGGCATCCATAGGATCTAGATATTTTATGGTATCATGCAGTTTCCATCTATCTGTAAAAAAAAATAAATGATGTTTAGTAATGATCTGAAGGCTGAAACAAAAATACAATAAGTGTTTATGGATATTCAACCACTGTTTTGAAGACTTTCCAGGCCACAGAAGCTTGATTCGCTTAAGCTCGGCTTAATTCACTTGAGCATTAATAAGATAGATCGGAATCTCTCCTAACTTAGGACGTATTCTTGTACTTGAGATACCAGTACAGGATTCGTTGGTTTGTTTCTACTCGAGAGCCTAAGTGTTATAACCCTGGCATCAAACATCATTTAAGACGTCTGGGAATTGGTCCAGACATCTGGTCAGACGGCTGGAAGCCTTCCTAGACGTCTGGAATGAAAATTTTTAGACGTACGGGTTCACGTCTGCGTGCTTCTCTTTCCTTCCTCCCAACAGGCGCAGACAGCTTTTCTCTCTCTCTCCCCTCGGTAGCCTTCAAATACCCCTCTCCTCTCCCTCACCCTCACTCCACCACCTTCTTCTTCTTCTTGTCAGCGAGAGAGTGAGCGGGCGAGGGCAGCCGCAGCGGCTGCTGTGAGTGCGTGGGGAGGAGGGGCTGCTGCGAGAGGGAGAGAGAGCTCGATCGCGAGGTTGCGAGCTTGCCGGAGCAGCCAGGGCCGGCCGGCGGGTGCGCAGCAGGTGTGTGGTGCTGGGGAGGAGTTGCTGCAGCTCAGGCAGCAGGCGAGTGCGGCGCGGCATGGCTGTGTGTTGCGGGCGGAGGGCGAGGAGGTCTTGATTCTTTGAAAATTTTCCAGAATCAGATGTCTGGACATACGTCCAGACGACGCAAAAGACGTCTGGTGGGAGGTCCAGACGTCTGAAAGGTACGATATTTTTACCTTCCTCCCTCTTTCGCATGTACGGCCATGCATCCGTTCCGCCGAAGGCTTCTCATCATTTCGTGTTGAGGACGGCCGCGTATGTGTGCAGGACTCGTTCGGGAAGGCGCAAGGGCACGCCCTCCCACACAGATCGGACGTCTGGGTATAGCACCAGACGACGGAGAGGGTCTCCAGACGTCCGGAGTGACAGTCGGACGTCTGGAAACTAAGTCCAGATGGTTTAGCGGGCTACTGGACGTCTGAGGGACTGCGTAGGATCAAGGTATGACTTGAGCCACCGTTTAAGACGTCTAGAAGATGTTCCAGACGTCTGATTTTGGGCAGACTTGTCGTTTTTGACCCGTTTAGGGTCCGTTCGAAGTCCGTTTTCCGCGTTTCAAGTTTCTTTCTTCTCTGATTTAGTTCCTCTACCGTTTTACAGTAATTGTATAATGTTCTGAGTATCTCCTTGTAATTGATCCTTATGGTAGGACCTCGTTCCGTTGCGGCTCTAGGGGTTGCGGAGGCGCGCGGGCTTGCCGGTTACGCCCCTAGTACTCCCGATTTTGCGAGTAGAGTGGCCCCTTTAATTATTTATCAAAAATTATGCACTTGTGAAATAATTAGTAGATTCTATGGTGTTGCATGAATCCTAGGACTGAAAAATTAGATTGAATGATAGATCCTAGGGTATGGCATGAATCCTAAGACTGAGAAACCAGATTGAATGATAGATCCTAGGATATGGCATGAATCCTAGGACTGGAAAACTAGATTGAATATATATATATTGCAGTCTTGGAAAGGTAGAAAGGAAAACGATAACTACCTGTAATTGGTTAACAATTGCCTGTTTATGAATGGATAATTATTGTTGAGAACATGGGTTATATGAATATAAAGATGAAATAATGAAACCTAAATTGGCTAAGTTAAAGAAAAATGAGCATGAACCTTACGAGGAATTAGGAGTAGAGCTCCTGAGAAGTGAATGGAATAGAATTGGGGAAGTGAGCTGGCCCTTGAGTATGGAGTACCAAGGAGAGCGACTGTCCCCCTGTTTAGTGCAGAGCGAAGCTAGCCGCCCCATGGACCCGGGGTTAGGTCTGGCCACTTTGTACCAACTTTTGGCCCTTGTGTACACAGTACAGAGGAGAGCTACTAGTGTAGGGAGAGCACTAGCCACCCCACGGGCCCCAGGGTTCTACTAGCCTCCTACACCGACTTGTTAGGCCCACTGGGCAAACCCGGGTAGTCAGGCGAGGGTGCACAGACTGTGGAGGGGCAAGACCCCTGTTTAGTTACTGTGGAGGGGCTGGACCCCTGTTACTGAGAGGGCTCTGCCCTATACTAGTTTTGTGCTGTGATTTGGGCGCACCCATTAACGGAAATGACTGACTGCGTGCCAGTGCGGGGTATCTACCCGTGCGTTTATCGCCCGTGCCGTAGTCACTATTACGTCTGTCAGCGACCTTGGGCTGGTTGACTGAGGGTAGGACCATCACGGGGGACTCTCCCAGCCAGGGGAGCACCGCATGTTACTTCTACTTTTCGGAAAAGACTGCAATCAAGATCGTTCCCACGAGGAACATTCAAGATCAAGAGAAAGATCTGAGAAATAATTCAATAATGAATAAATGAAAAAGTAAAGGAAGAGATTAAAAATATAACAGCTACTGTCCACCTTATTGTTTTCTTAGCTTTTGGTTGCCACTCTACTCAGCGTTTCGCTGACGTGTCACCTTTGTCACCTTTTCAGGACCAGGTGATGAGCAGCCAGAGTTGACGGCTGCAGAGGGTGTTGGGCCTAGCAGAGCTCAGTAGTTTTACTTGTGTAGTACCCACTGTACTTTTCCTTCTGTGTAGTGAGTATTTTCTGTTACCACTGTACTCTTTTATTGCAAGTATCATGTTTATGTACCTGTTTATTTCTTTGTTGTTGTGGCGGTGTATACTGTAGTATTTCTTTTCTTTACTGCTGTGTTTTGTTACTGCTAGTTATATACATGGTGAATGTGGTTTATTTTACTGCTCTTTTGGTTGCTTTCTTGTTGGACGACTGGGTCTTGGGATCAGTCGAGTTGGTCCGATTCTCGTGTCTCGTAGGGATTCGGGAATTGGGTCGTAACACTAAGTAATCTTGGTTCACACTACACATATCAAGAAAGACCAAGTGAACATAAGATCCGACCCTAGTGCTCATTAGGGAAGGTGTAGTCCTTACCTGTACGCGCAGGTAGACTTTTTATCCCAGGCTTTAGTCTTGTGTTTAGGAGAGACTCTTTACACCAAAAAGAAACTCTCCCACCAAAAGAAAAGTGTGCTCCTCCAAATAAAGTTGTAAGAGATATACTGACACGTGTTTCAAAAAAAAAAAAAAGGATGCAAATAAGTCAGTATATCTCGCAAATATCTGTAAAGTCTTCATCCTACAAAAGTTCTTCAAGGCAAGTTACAAATCCTGTTTTCTTTGAGCCACAAATGTCATAGAATGGGAGTCGAGTTTTCCGTCATCTTTTTAAGGGTCAATCCGAAGACATGAGATGAAACTGGGACCAACCTGCACTTAAAAATTGGTGAAACCCTGGCCTTGAGTCTTAATGTTCATCTGGTCAGTCTTGATCCTTCACTAAGCACAGACCATAATCTCTTGAGCTCTCGAGTACGGCAGAAACCTCCTGGATCTTGGAAATTGTACTTAAGGTTTAAATATCAAGAGTCCTGGTTAATCGAGAGATGGTCTATGTCACATAAGACTTAAAGTACTGGTAGTCTTCTTTGCAATTGGTTCTCACAATATCCAACAAATAACACACCTATGTCACCTCTGAAGAAGATCTTCAGCTTAAGATAATTTCTAAATACAATACAAAAATGTTTTGCTAGGGACTAGCAAAAGATAGGCATGGGGGTATGATTGCACAGCAAAAATACACTAACAATTATGCCATCTTGTGCTATTTCCTAGCATTGCTAGTGCATATTAGGTAGCCATAGTCGCATTTGTAAAAATAAACGCATGTATGCATTTATTTGAGAGGGGAGGAGAGTGAATAAAATGGCCTTGAAATTAACGTATTCCTCAAGTGCTGCCTCGCAAAATCTCCATCTTTATTTTTTATTTCTATTTGGCTTTGAATTTCTCCATGCGGCTGCAGGGCATGGCAGCTTCTTCTTCGCGCCAATCTTTGCCTCAGCTTGCCCTGATAGCCGTATGCACAGCCATGCACGGCCCAGGGCATGGATGTGCTTGCCTGCTTCCTCTTTAAAAGGGGCACAGCCATCTTCCTTGTGGGGAGCCTGGTCCAACAGAGAAAAAAAACACACACAGCACCCTTCCAGGCCGTCTCCTCCCCTCTCCCCTCCATACGCAGCCTCTCTTCCTCCTGAGGAGCTACGCTGCGGGCAGGAGCAGCTCACAGTGGTACACGACTACCACTGTGAGTCCCACCACCGCCCAGCTCATCAAAGAGCCGGTGGGCGTGGTGGTTCTCCTCTCTGTTTTTGTCATTCCATCCATTTCCGCCATTGCCACAGAGTCAAGCTTTGAAGCTTAACCGTAGCTGCAGCAAGGAACCGGCTGCCCCACGCCGCGCGCAGGCCACTGCGTGCCCCTGCAGCAACCGGTGCAGCTCTTTTCGCTCGTGCGGGTTGGCTCCGCAGCACCCGCACATGCAAAACCGCCAGCAGCCTGTCGCGCGAGCCGAGCGCGCACTATAGCCACTGTTCACGCTAGAGAGCGCGACATTGTGGCTATAGTGCGGTGACCCGAAAGTTTCTCACTTATCCGGTCACCGCGCGCTCTCTCTCCACGCCGCTACCGTCGCCAGCCCATCGATGCACGCCCGCACCCGCGCCTCTCCCCGTGCCCGCTCCAGCACTTGCACCCGCGTCTCTCCCAACGCCTACTTCTTCGCCCGCGTTTCCCTCAGCGCGCAATGCGGTGCGCTGCGGTCCTTAGCGTGCTGCGCTGCAGATTCCCTCACACCGCTCCTCCAATGTGCTACGCGGCAGACTCCCTCACACCACTTCTCCAGCGTGCGCGCACATCTTCGTGCGCCTACGCGCCTGCGCCTGCGCGTAGGCCACCAGACGTCGGCTGAATCCTCCGGATGACTTAACTGGCTGCGCCTTCTTCACTCTAGCAGACGCTCTCTCTCTCTCTCTCTCACAGCACTCTCTCACTCCCTCCCACATACACATACACACACACACACACTCTTGTACACACATTCACTCGCTTGTACACGCCTATGTACTTATATATATATACATATATATATTTATATATATACACATATATTTATGCACACACACATATATATACACATATATATACACATATATTTATACATATACATATATATATATATACAAATATACATACATATATACATATACTTATATATATACATATATAACTACATATACACCTCTATAATTATAACCATATCTATATATATACATATAAATATATATTTATATATATACATATCTATATATATATTTTCATATCACCTACCACACGTTGTATCGCGGGAATATCTGCACCAGTTGTTGATATTCCCCGATACACGCGTACAGAAAGCGTCTCCACACACATCTTCCACCCATCCATTCTACACTCCACGCGGCACTTCGTCCTGTTGGTTGCGTCTTCCTAGACGACGATCAACTCGACATCGTGCTACACGCCATTTCCACCTCCACCCCCACCCCTATATACATATATAATATATACATATATATAGACTATATTTATCTTATTTCTATTTCTCTTTCCGGCCATCAAAAAGATAAAAAAATATACAAAAGAGAAAAGATAATCCTTGACTTGCAAGTACTTAGTCTTGTGAATAGCAAGACCAGTTTTGGAACCCTGATTCGGCTCAAAGCCAAGAACCTGATTTTGAGGGTGTACCTCAAGGACAAAAATTATCAGAAAAAAATCTTAAATAGAAAAACACCAAAAACATAATAAACAAATGAAAGAGAGTAGTTGTAGGAAAGGCGTAGAACTTATTCACCTCTAATCTTGCTTCCTTGAGTTCGACCCTGGGCCTAAAAGTGACCAAGATAAAATAAGTAGGCCAGGTTAAAAAATTTTGTAAAAAGATGGATAGGCTCGATTTAGGTTAACCATTATACTCATTTCAACGATTAAATCACCATATTAACACAACCTATCCGAGCACGACCACAGCTGCAAGAGGTTGAGGACCCTCCTTCGGTGTCCTCCTCTCTCCCACGAGCTCCTTCGACTGCACCTCCTCCCTCTTGTATAAGCTCCCTTGAGCGAGCTCTCTCTTTTCTCATGCCCTCGCTCTCGCTCTCCCTCTCCCACGGTTGCAACATCGGCCGCAGCAAGGGTAGTCCCCACACGTGCAAGCTCTCCTGCTCGAGCTCTTTTGGCTGTGCATGCCTGAGCTACCCGTGAGCTCTCTCCTCTCTCCCACGCTCTCCCTCTTCCTTTCTCCTCCGAGCTCTACCTTGAGCTTTCCTCCCTCTTCCCCACTTACAACATTCAAGGAGATGGGGTGTTCGCGTGCTAAATCGGTGTTTTAAGATTGTCGTGTTGTAGTATAGCCAAAATAACGCTTAAACAAAGAAATGTTATTACTCGAAAAAGGTTCCGAGGTCGAACACAGGGAGCAATATGGAATTTAAAGTTCAAGATCATAATTTAAATCAAGAATAATGTCAGAATCACTATGCAAAAAGAAGGGAGTAAAATGGTGATTTAAATCGCCAATTACTTCTCACAAATAACACTTAAATCAATGTCTCAAATATATGCAATCAAAGTATCAGACGTCTTAAGTAGCCTTGTGCTACAGTGCTGAGAATGTTCTTCTTCTTTCTCTTCTCTTCTCTTTTGTTCTGCTTCTCTTCTGTGGCTTCTTCTTCTATTCTTCTCTGTTTCTTCTGCTGCGGCTCCTCTTCTCTTCTTTTTTGTCTTTCTTCTGCTGCGGCTCCCTCTGCTTCTTCTTCTCTGTTCAGCCTCTTCACATAGGGAAGGGGGCTTCTAGAATTGGCTAAGTGTCGCCAATACTCTCTGCAGCAAAACCCTCCCCCTTCCCCATGCAAGCTCTCTCCTCTCTTTCTCTACTTAGGTTATGCTCTCCCAGAGCCTCAAACAGTACTGGGTATACAGGTAATCGGACCTAGAGCGTACCCGGGACCAGGGCTGTGGGCGTGGGTCACAGCCGAGGAGTGCTTAGGGTTAGGCAGGTTATCGGGCGCACCAGGTTCGCAGGGTCAGAGTCGCGGATGAGGAGCGTGAGGCATGCATGCGAGGACCTCACCCCTTGTGTGTGTTGAGGCGATAAGCCTCTAGCAGAAATTCAATTTATGTGCTGGCGGGCGCTCTTCAGCAACCGATGTGGGACTAAACCATGCCCCTTTCCTTCGCGGAGCAGCAGCAAGGAGGATCCTTCTAATTGAGGTCGGGGATGCAGTCAAAGCGCCCAATTGACTACCTGCTCCTCTGCCTGGGTGTATTCCGCTTCACCTGGGGTGTGTCCCTGGTGCTGGAGCTTCACGAACACGGTTGAAGCTTGCTCGAAGATGCTTTGTTAATGGCGGTTGGAGGTTGGAACTTGAAAACATGAACATGGCCTCACGGCCACATCAAAAGAGCTCAGGAGCTTCACCAGATGTCAAGGAATGCGCCTGTGGTGGTGGCGTCTGGTGCGAGTGGATGTGGAGGCTTGTCGACCTCACAGATTGTGTGTGAGAGTGCGTGAGTCGAGGGGGGATGATAGAGAGGCCAATCCCTGAGGGGTTTTGATCAGTGAGTCGAGACGATGGTGAGGAGAGTGGAAGCAGTGCGGTTGAGCGAGTGTGGAAGCTGCTAGGGCTCGCTGGAGGTCTGCCAGCGAGGTGGAAGATGAAGTCGCGGAGAGCGTGTCGGCGGTTGAAATGAAGTTACGGATGTCTGGAAACGAAGAGTGGAGGACGAGGAGTTGTTTAGGAAAGGAGGCAGACGAAGGGGAGCAGAGTTGGTGCCGGTTGAGGTATGGCCGGCGTCGGAGACGAAGCTGCTCTGATGAGAGGTGGACGGCAAGGATGAATGAGATAAGGGCGTTGGCGGGTGCTGCGCGATGCGGAAGAAGGCAAGGAGGAAATGTTTGCCACTTGTATTGTGGTCAGATGATGAGGGGAGGAAGGGAGAGTCACCGGTGCTTGAAAAGCAAATCGGTCGGAGGAGTAGAGAGGAATTTGAGGGTTTCTCTGGTCAAATTCAAGCTTGGAAGGATCAGGCAGGCCTTGGGAGTCTTTATATAGGTATCAGGGGGTTGATTAGAGCTTGGAAACCGAGCTTTCAAGATTGGAAGGTTGTCGGAGTTGGAAACCCAAATTTCTCATGCGTTTGCATGAGAAATTGGGAAGGATTTGAAGCACAAGAATCGGTCAGATTGAAAGAGGATTTCAAGAAGAATCTCCGGTTCAATTTTGAAGAGGTTTCATCAATCAATCAAGGAGAAATCCTCGATTGATAGTCATCGGAGTTGTAGGATTAGGAGTTTTATGCGGTGGGGACCTTTTTGTGAGAACGACGACAAAGTTAGGGACCCATTTGAAAATTTTTTGAAAGTTAAGGGTAGAAATGCAATTAGACAGGACCAATTTGCAAACTAGGTCAAGACAAACTCATCTTGGATCCAAATTTTGGTACAAACCTAATTTGAACCTAAGGAATCCAATGGTGAAGTTGGATTTTGATTTTTACCACGTTTGATTGGATAATTTATGCAAAAACCCAAATCAAGGCAAATGTCTGTCTGTGACTCTATTTTGGATCAAAACGGGTTCTGATGGTAAAATTGAAGGTTCCAAACCATAGAGAATATTTTTATATGAATTTTAGATGATTTAGGTGAATTTTATACTGATCAGAACCTCAGTTAATTAAGTAGAACTGTTTTTAAGGTTTTAAAAGTCATTTAATTCTCAGAACACGTGCAAACCCTTTTCTGATTGTTCTAACCCACTTGTTATCTTTTTAAGACCAATTGACCTTCATTCAACCCCTGAGAAATTCCGTGGTTGTACTACATTCATGATAAGCTAGTAAAATTATAGTTTTAACCCTAGTTTCTTATTTTTCCCTCAGAATGATTATGCAATGACTTGTGACTCTCTAGCGGTTATGTAGGAGCATTTACTGACTTAATTTGGTCAAAATAAGCTAGTTATGGCTCATGATGGTGTTCCCATCATACCCCCATGCCTAGCTTTTGCTAGTCCCTTAGCAAAATTTCAAGGTATTAACTTTGATTCTAGTCCATAAAACTTTTGATGCCTAAAACTTTAATGTGTGCTTTCTTTTGTAGATTAGGTTAGAAAGCCAATAGTAAGCCTAGAGGTACTCAAGTACCAACCAAGATCCGGACCTGACCAGTTCTAGCCTCAATCTATCGCAAAGGTTTCTAAGACCCACAGGAACTAACCTAAGATTCGTTGAACTATGCGGTTAAAGCACCTGTGCTTGTAACATGTTTTAGCCCATGTTCAGTTTGTAGTGCATTTTTGTCAGAGAGAGATAGATGAATTTTTATTTATTTTTGGAGAGTATTCTCTCTCTTTTCTTTTTATTTCTAGCTTCGAATTAACTTTACAACACGGTCTGCATCGAATTCCTAGTCCGCACCATCAATCCTCGTAGGGTCCTTGTAAATCGATACTTCGAGATAGCACCACCCATGGCAACCCCAGAACCATGGCTTTCGAGATTTCACGATAATCCCGCCCATGGCGTTCTGTAGCTAAATCCAGACCCTGGTAATCGACATTTCGAGATAATGCCGCCTATGGCATCTGAACCAACACAGGGTGCTTATATGCCCCCGGTAGGATATGTAGATATCCTAGGAGACAAGCACCAAGGAGACGATATGTTATTGCGCATCTTTAAGGGGAATTTCCTACCTCTCCGTGTTGAGAACTCGTCCAAATCAACTTGTATTGATCTGCCTCTCCTAATCTAGGTAACTTTTTCAGAACAAGTTTAACGCATTTGCATGATTTTGATACTTAGGCGCACTGAACCAGACTATGTGTGGATTGGGGTGCTTAGGTTACCTAGTCCCACAAACCAGAGGTCAGTTAACGAGGCCGAATAATCCCTAAGCCTTTAGACCTAATACTTAAGCATCGCATTTTCCCCAACCTCTTGAGGATTATCCAGATCTTAGCAGGTACTTGAATTTTTAAGCCTAGGATTACAGTCCAAGAGGCCTAAAATCAGCGTTCCTACTAATATCTTTTTTGTTTTATTAGTACTTTTTGCCTTTCATTTTCTTTCTTTTGATTTGGTCTAGAACTAAGTCAATTTCTTAATCTTTTACTAATGACTATCTCTTTTTCTTTTCTTTTCAAATTGTGCTCCTTTTTGACATTTTTATCTCCTCCCATTTTCTCCGCAAAATTTGATATGCCATCAAAATTTCCTCTCCTCTCGTACTTTTGTTCTTTTTCAAAATTTTTTTATTTTTTTGGTATTTTTGGAATATGTGATTTTTTTTTGATGAAACCCTTTCTTGTGAAGTGATTTTCACGGCATTTTACACTTTAATACCCTCCCTATGCCTACGATTTGCAATGTCCTTATTGTAAATTAGGTGGGTTTGAGTTCAGCTTAGATCATTCATTAGAACAAGTGTTGGGTGGGTGAATGGGTCGGGGTGACTTGTTGCGGACGATTTCAAGCTCGGGTATGGGTACCAGAGGTGGAGTCAGTTGTTCTAATGGATGAACCCTAAAGTGTAATATGAGTTCAGCATAAGATGTGTCAGGAAGGGTTTCAGGTTTTTCAAAATGACGGGTTGCCTCCCGTTAAGCGCTGAGTTTAACGCCATCAACCGGGAGCAATGTGCTCAGGGAGAATGGAGGGTAAAAGATATCTAGCCAAATTTGTATCGGTGTGTTCAATGAACGGTTTGAGTCTCTGATCGTTCATGACAAAAGGTTTTGAATCGTGGCTGAGATGACTGATTTTGATAGCTCCATTTCAAAGATTCGTTGGACAAGGTATGGTCCAATTCATTTTGATCGAAGTTTTCCTGGGAACAATTTGAGTTTGGCATCAAAGAGTAGGACTTTTTGACCAAGGAAAAAGATTTTTTTGGATATGTGCTTGTCGTGAAAGGCCTTAACCTGCTCTTTGTAAATTCACGAGTTCTCATACGCATCGTGGCGTAATTCATCGATCTCACTCATTTGAAGCTTTCTGTGGGTTCCTACTTTAGAAAGATCGAGATTGCAGTTCCGAGCTACCCAATAGGTTATGCCTTCCCGTACACTAATTTGAAGGGAGACATGCCTAATTGGGTTTTGTGGGAGGTCCTATAAGCCCATAAAGCTTCTGTAAGTTGGGATGACCAATCTTTCCTGTCAGGTCGAACAGTGACCTGGAGGATTTTCTTGATCTCCCGATTCAATAGCTCAGCTAGACCGTTGGTTTGGGGGTGATAAGGAGTAGAGATTCGGTGTGACACCCCGTATTTGGTCATCAGTGATCTGAATTGAGCATTCGTGAAGTGGGTCCCTCCATCAGAGATTATGGGACGTGGAATCCCAAACCGAGAAAAGATGTTCTGATGAATGAATTTGATAACCACCTTATGATCGTTGGTTCAGGTCAGAATGGCTTCAATCCATTTTGACACATAGTCAACAGCGAGAAGAATGTATTCGAAGCCATCCGAAACAGGGAAGGGGCCCATAAAATCAATCCCCTAGATATCGAAGATTTTGCATATGAGAATCGACTGTAAGGGCATCATATCACGGTGGCTTATGTTGCTTAAGGTTTGGCAACGAGTGCATGCCTTACAGTGATTGTATGTATCTTTGAAAATTGTAGGCCAGTAGAAGTCGCACTGGAGGACTTTTGCTGCGGTTTTATGACTAGAGAAGTGTCGACCGCATGCATGGTCATGGCAGAAGGATGAAATGTCCTGAATTTCAACTTTTGGAACACATCGTCGGATGATCTGATCAGCACCAATGCAGAAGAGATACAGGTCTTCCCAAAGTAGTACTTGACATCGAAAAGTAATTTGTCCTTCTTGGCTTTTGGCCAATTGGGCGGTATCTGATGTGATGCTAAGTAGTTTACTAGATCAGCAAACCATGGAAGTCTTGTACTGATAGTCAGGAGGTGCTCATCGGGAAAATATTCAGTAATGGGTCTGGAAGGGTTGATAATATCAGAAGGAAGGTGGGATAAGTGATCAGCTACCACATTCTGTTTCCCTGCCTTGTCGCAAATCTCGAGATCAAATTCTTGCAACAGCAAGATCCAGCAGATTAGTCGAGGTTTCGCATCCTTCTTCGCAAGGAGATGCCTACAGTAGTCTGATCTGAGTAAATGATAATACAGGAACCCAAAAGATACGATCTGAACTTTTCCAGGGCAAATACTACGGCTAGCAGCTCTTTCTCAATAACTATGTAGTTACGTTGAGCCTCGTCAAGTGTCTTGCTAGCGTAGTAAATGACCACAGGTTTCCCATCTATTTTCTGCCCAAGTACCTCACCTACAGCGTAATCAGATGCATCGCACATGATCTCAAAGGGTTGAGACCAATCAGGGGGCTGTAGGATAGGTGCTTGGGTAACTCGATCATGCAAGACTTCAAATGCCTGAGTCACTCCTTGATGATTTCAAAAGGGACATCCTTAGATAGAAGATTAGTCAGGGGGCATGTGATTTTCGAGAAATTGACGTGCCTCAGGAAGGATGGGATGTCGTTGACGGAGCTAGGCATAGGGAGTTTGGAAATCAAATTCACCTTGGCTCGATCATCTTGGGTGCCCTTTTCAGAGATAAGATGTCCCAGGAGTATTCCTTCAGGTACCATGAAGTGGCTCTTTTCCCAGGAAAGAACCAAGTTCACTTCAATGCACCGCCTGAGGATCTGGACCAAGTGCAAGGGACAATCGTCAAATGATTCACCAAATATCGAGAAGTCATCCATGAAGACTTCAAGGTACTCACCTACCATATCTAAGAATATGCCAAGCATGCACAATTGAAAAGTAGCGGGTGCATTGCAGAGACCGAACGGCATCCTTCAGAATGCATAAGTTCCAAAGGGACAGGTGAAGGTAGTCTTTTCTTGGTCCTCGGGATGGATTGCGACCTGGTTGTAATTGGAGTACCCGTCCAGAAAGCAGAAGAATCAATTTCACACTAGTTTCTCGAGAATCTGATCAATGAACGATAGTGGGAAATGATCCTTCTTCGTGGAGGAATTAAATCTTTTGTAATCAATGCAGACTCTCCACGAGTTTGCTATACGGGTCGGTATGGCTTCTCCGGTTTTAGTCTTGATGAAGGTGAGCCCTGCCTTTTTAGGCACAACTTGGATTGGGCTCACCCACCAATTGCCAGAAATCGGGTAGATGATCCTTGCATCTAACCAGTTGATAATCTCCTTTTTCACGACATCCTGTAGATTGGGATTCAGGCGTCTCTGCATCTCACTGGATGGTCATGAGCCCTCTTCAGTGTAGATGTGGTGTGTGCAGTATGAGGGGCTAATACCAGTGAGATCGTCGAGAGTCCATCCAATGGCTCTTCGATGTTGCTGGAGAACAGAAATCAAGCGTGTTTCTTGATCAGGTGTGAGTCGGGAGTTGATAATCACAGGAAACATCTAATTGGAACCCATAAAGACGTACTTGAGATGATTAGGAAGAGGTTTTAATTCCAAAATCGGATTTTCAGTCGCAGCGGGTAGTTCAGGATGGGTGTTAGGAGCAAAGGAAGGAGTTATGGGTGTGTCTAAGTTGAGTTTGGGCTCCTCTAATTGCGGGTTTTGATCCTCTTGTGGTTGATCAGAAATAATTGGGCTTTCGATGAAGTCGTCAACCACTGCTTCAATATCGTAAATTTGTTCTATGACTCCACAATTAATTCCTTGTTGGGCTTTAAAGATGTCTATCTTTAGTGTCTTGCTCCCAAATTTCAATTCAATTTGGCCCTCCTCGCAATTGATATTGGCCCTGGCAGTGGCCAGAAAGGGTCTTCCTAATATGATCGGTGTATTCTTCACATTCTCAGCAGCGTCCATGTCTAAAATGATGAAATCCACAAGGAAATAGAAATCATGCACCCTAACTATCACATCTTCGAGAATTCCTTTTGGTGACTTAATTGATCGGTTTGCTAGTTGTAAAGCATTTCAGTCAGCTTAAGTTCAGTTCCTCGAAGTAGCCTAGTAGGGATGTGGGTATCAAATTTATGGGAGCTCCTAAGTCTAATAAAACTCAGTCAAATCGTATATCATCAATTTCACAGGAGATTAAAGGGGTGCCTGGGTCTTTGCCTTAGGTGGGAGTTTACTTAAAATGACAGAGCTGGCTTGCTCTGATAGTACAATCGGATTCCCATCTTTGGTTCGTGGCTTACGCTTAGGTGTACATATGTATTTCAAAAATCGTGCGTAAGTCGGTACGTGGCGTATTGCATCCATCAAGGGGACGTTTATCTGGACCTGCTCAAAGAGATTAACTAGGTCCTCAGGTGCCACGATTTTGGTTATCCTTTTTCCCTTGGTCAAGGCCTCAGGAAATGGAACCTTAGATGGTTTCTCTAGAATGGGTCCAGGTTCTTGATTTGGGATAGAGGTGTCTTGGATGAATATCCTTGGGTTAGAGTTTGTATTACCAGGCTGGGTTTGGCTTGGATAAGGTAGGTCTTGTGTTGTTTTGCCAATGCAGGTAGTAACAGAATTTAATCCTACCTGATTTTGGTTTGGAGTGGGTAGAAGAGGTGCTTGCTGCTGGTAACCCTTATATGATGTCGAAGCCTCCATCCTGTCGGGTGATGGAGTAGAAGGGGCCTGATAAACAAAGTGAGCTTGGCCCGGATTTAGGTTCATAACGCTCCTCTGGTTCGGCACGTTATTCGGATTAGGCAAAGGTTGTGAAGAAAGTGCACCAGGTTAGCGAGGATTTGCCATCTGAGCAAGTTGATTACGAACCTCTGTGATCTCGTCTCTGTACTATTTTTGCATAGCCACATTCGTCTTCTGAATGCCAGCAAGAGTCTGAAGGATAAGAGTCATTTGATCTGTTTGAGTTGGCCCAGATTGATAAGTTAGGTTAGTCTGAGGCTGAGGCGGCTGATATGGACGAGGAGCTTGTGGTCAGGGTGGATATTGAGGTCTCTGATTTTGATTATTGCCTAACCACGTGATGTTGGGATGATTGCGCCATCTAGGGTTATAGGTGTTTGAGAATGGATCATTCTGAATGGCGTTTAGGTCCTCGCAGGTCTGAGAAACCTCGGGAAAATCGGAATATGAGGGTTCAGAGTTCCCCCAACTAGAGTAGGTGGATCCAGAGTTTCCTCCATAGCCAGAATCAGATGGGGGTGGATATGGATCCATCCCCTGAGAAGGTCGGTGATAGATGTTGTGCATGAGGTGGCTTGCTGCAAATGTCGAGTTAGCTCATGCACCTTCTCAATAATAGAGACATTGTCCAGATGACTGGCCATCAGTTCTAAGTCGACGGAAGAGGACAGGCCCTGTGTCTCATGTGCTCCCTTTGGATTTGTCAATGCACGGGCATTTGTCCGGTCGAACATACCCATGGATTCATTATTGATGGAGTTCTCGCACATATTCTCGAGAATCTCCCACACGGTGTCTTCGTGTTAACCCATGATGTTTCCTCCACAAGTTGCATTGACGAATAATCTAATATCCTCATGGAGTCCCTGGTAAATTGTTCCCATTTAGGAACTCCGTGATGGGAGCACTTTCGCATGAGATCCAGAAAACGATCCCATGCTTCGTGAAGCGGTTCTCCTGTCTGTTGTGTGAAATGTGTGATCTGGTGCCGTAAAGCATCTGTCCGACCAACAGGGAAGAACTTTCTCAGAAACTCGGATTGTAGTTTCTCCCAGGTGTTGATCGGACGCGTTTGGTTTTGGTACCAGTGAGAGGCTTTATCCATGAGAGAGAAGGGGAACATTTTCATGAGTAGAATATCCCAATTTTGAGCTTCTAACCCGAAGGTCTAGGTCAGATGCTTGAGTTGTTTGATATGCTGGAAATGATCTTCAGAATTACGCCCATGGAATTTGGGAATGACATGAATCATGTTGGGCTTGAGTTCAGTGTTAGGACCTCCAGCGGGGATTTGTACTCGAGGTTCAATTGCCATTGCAGCGGGATTGTAGTGATCTCGCATCATTGGATGATGCGGTGGGTTCACAAAAGCTTGGAATAGATCATTGAGGCGCTGAAGTTGATTTTCAAGATCATTTTCTTCTGCGGGTTGTGCCATGATGATGGATGAAGGAGAATCAGGTTCAGATGAATCGGAAGAGATATCAATAGGATTGGGTTGTTGCACAAACAAAGAGGTCGAGGCTTGGCCTCGACGTGAATGAGTGACTAAAGGAGGCCTCAAGGATGTTCTTAGAGACCTCCTCTTGAACATGCACTAATGGAGTAGATGAGAGGTAGAATGTGATGGACCCAATCAGGACACCCAAAAAATTTTTGGATAACTATAGAGGTTCAGGGCGGATGATGCTCCTTAATCAGAAAGCTGTCCACCTGAGAATTACTTGGGTAGCCAGAGAGGGAGAGTCCTGTAAAGACCCCTACACGGTAGAGCGTCTGCATGGGTTATAGGGTTTCCCCTACCCGACCTCTCTTGTCACTGATGTTCTAGGTAGACCAGATTGGGGACTTGACCTCTTAAGTCTACCAGTTTTCATTAAGAGCAAGGGTGCTTTAGAATTTTACTTGAACTTTAAGATGTGTTGAGTGCAAAAGTGACCTAATTTGAAGATTGGTTGACCCAAACAAGGTGGGCCAACTTCACCTGTATTGTCCTCTTGAGAATCTTAGGTCCCTCTTTTAGTGTTCAAATGACTTTAAGAGCCTGATTTTAGGGTTTTGCTTGAATAGATCAATTCAATCAAGGTCTAGGCACACATTGTTTGGGAAGATGATTTCTTGATTAAGCAAGTATCTCTAAAATCCCTAAACTGGAATCCTTAATTGGATCTAATTTGATCCACTTTAATTTGTCTAAATGTGGTACCTAGGGCTCAAACAAGAATGTGATAGCCCTAGATACCTTAAGCTTTAAGTGGGTGCACAAATCAAGATTTGTTGTCCAAATAAAATGTATCAACTCAGGCAACTTGATGAATTATCTACGGATAGAATACAAGTAGCCCTAATTGATTTTTTCCTTTTATCCTTTTCAGAATGAGGGGCTTAAGAGAGAGAGTGGTTAGAACTTACCTACCCCTGGGGTGTTTACTGTGCGGCTGATTTTCTTTCAATGTATCTCTCTTGAAACAATCCACAGCAAAAGAGATATAGCAAGTTAGAATCTGAATCAGGAATTGTAATCAAGAGTTCTAAATTACCCGTTGCTCCCCAACAACGGTGCCAAAATGTTCATGTGCTAAATCGATGTTTTAAGATTGTCGTGTTGTAGTATAGCCAAAATAACGCTTAAACAAATAAATTTTATTACTCAAAAAAGGTTCCAAGGTCGAACATAGGGAGTAATATGAAATTTAAAGCTCATGATCACAATTTAAATCAAGAATAAATATTGCAATAAGAGTAATATCAGAATCAATATGCAAAAAGAATGGAGTAAAATGGTGATTTAAATCACCAATTACTCCTCACAAATAACACTTAAATCAATGTCTCAAATATATGCAATCAAAGTATCAGACGTCTTAAGTGGCCTTGTGCTACAGTGCTGAGAATGTTCTTCTTTCTCTTCTCTTCTCTTTTGTTCTGCTTCTCTTCTGTGGCTTCTTCTTCTATTCTTCTCTGTTTCTTCTGCTGCGGCTCCTCTTCTCTTCTTTTTTGTCTTTCTTCTGTTGCGGCTCCCTCTGCTTCTTCTTCTCTGTTCAGCCTCTTCACATAGGGAAGGGGGCTTCTAGAATTGGCTAAGTGTCGCTAATACTCTCTGCAGCAAAACCCTCCCCCTTCCCCATGCAAGCTCTCTCCTCTCTTTCTCTACTTAGGTCACGCTCTCCCAAAGCCTCAACTAGTATCGGGTATATAGGTAATCGGACCTAGAGCGTACCCAGGACTAGGGCTGTGGGCGTGGGTCGTAGCCGAGAAGTGCTTAGGGTTAGGTGGGTTATTGGGGGCCCCAGGTCCACAGGGTCAGAGTCGTGGACAAGGCGCGTGAGGCATGCATGCAGGGACCTCACCCCTTGTGTGTGTTGAGGCGATAAGCCTCTAGCAGAAATTCAATTTATGCACTGGCGGCACTCTTCAGCAATCGATGTGGGACTGAACCGTGCCCCTTTCCTTCGCGCAGCAACAGCAAGGAGGATCCTTCCAATTAAGGTCAGGGATGCAGTAAAAGTGCCCAATTGACTACCTGCTTCTCTACCTGGGTGTATTCCGCTTCACTTGGGGCGTGCCCCTGGTGCTGGAGCTTCACGAACACGGCTGAAGCTTGCTTGAAGATGCTTCGTTAATGGGGCTGGAGGTTGGAACCTAAAAACATGAACACGGCCTCACGACCACATCAGAAAAGCTCAGGAGCTTCGTTGGATGTCAGGGAATGCGCCTGTGGTGGTGGCGTCACGTGCGAGTGGATTGGAGGCTTGTCGACCTCACAGATTGTGTGTGAGAGTGCATGAGTCGGGGGGGTGATAGAGAGCCCAA
This sequence comes from Thalassia testudinum, assembly GCA_037157565.1. Classification (NCBI taxonomy): domain Eukaryota; kingdom Viridiplantae; phylum Streptophyta; class Magnoliopsida; order Alismatales; family Hydrocharitaceae; genus Thalassia; species Thalassia testudinum. Next base: position 64,090,895 of record JAZHRO010000039.1, read on the forward strand.
TCCCTGAGGGGTTTTGATCAGTGAGTCGAGACGATGGTGAGGAGCGTGGAAGTGATGCGGTTGAGCGAGTGTGGAAGCAGCTGGGGCTCGCCGGAGGTCTGCCAGTGAGGTGGAAGATGAAGTGGCAGCGAGCTTGTCGGCAGTTGAAATGAAGTTGTGGATGTCTGGAAACGAAGAGTGGAGGACGAGGAGTTATTTAGGAAAGGAGGCAAATGAAGGGGAGCGGAGTTGGCGCCGGTTGAGGTATGGCCGATGTTGGAGACGAAGCTGCTCTGATGAGAGGTGGACAACGAGGATGAATGAGATAGGGGCGCCGGCGGGTGCTGCGCGATGCGGAAGAAGGCAGGAAGGAAGAGTTTGCCACTCGTATTGTGGTCAGATGATGAGGGGACGAAGGGAGAGTTGCCAGATCTTGAAGAACAAATCGGCCAGAGGAGTAGAGAGGAATTTGAGGGTTTCTCTGGTCGAATTCAAGCTTGGAAGGATCGGGCAGGCCTTGGGAGTCTTTATATAGGTATCAGGGGGTTGATTAGAGCTTGGAAACCAAGCTTTCAAGCTTGGAAGGTTGTCGAAGTTGGAAACCCAAATTTCTCATGCGTTTGCATGAGAAATTGGGAAAGATTTGAAGCACAAGAATCGGTCTGATTGAAAGAGGATTTCAAGAGGAATCTCTGGTTCAATTTTGAGGAGGTTTCATCAATCAATCAAGGAGAAATCCTCGATTGATAGTCGTCGGAGTTGTAGGATTAGGAGTTTTATGCGGTGGGGACCTTTTTGTGAGAACGACGACAAAGTTAGGGACCCATTTGAAAATTTTTTGAAAGTTAAGGGTAGAAATGTAATTAGACAGGACCAATTTGCAAACTAGGTCAAGACAAACTCATCTTGGATCCAAATTTTGGTACAAACCTAATTTGAACCTAAGGAATCCAATGGTGAAGTTGGATTTTTGCTTTTACCACGTTTGACAGGATAATTTATGCAAAAACCCAAATCAAGGCAAATGTCTGTCTGTGACTCTATTTTGGATCAAAATGGGTTCTGATGGTAAAATTGAAGGTTCCAAACCGTAGAGAATATTTTTATATGAATTTTAGATGATTTAGGTGAATTTTATACTGATCATAACCTCAGTTAATTAAGTAGATCTGTTTTTAGGGTTTTAAAAGTCATTTAATTCTCAGAACACGTGCAAACCCTTTTCTGATTGTTCTAACCCACTTGTTATCTTTTTAAGACCAATTGACCTTCATTCAACCCATGAGAAATTCCGTGGCTGTACTACATTCATGATAAGCTAGTAAAATTACAGTTTTAACCCTAGTTTCTTATTTTTCCCTCAGAACGATTATGCAATGACTTGTGACTCTCTGGCGGTTATGTAGGAGCATTTACTGACTTAATTTAGTCAAAATGAGATAGTTATGGCTCATGATGGTGTTCCCATCGTGGGGAATGGAGGTCGCCGGCAGTAGTGGAGGTGTTGGAAGTGGTGGTGGTGGTGGTGGTGTGGAGATGGAGAGGGTGGTGGGGTTTAAATAGAAGTGGGGTTAGGGTTTTGGTGAGGGAGAGGGAAGTGTGCATGCGTGTGTCCATGGGTGAGTGTGGTGAGGGAGAGGAGAGAGGGAGAAAATTGCTGAAATTCCCCCGCTAACCTCTCTTGTTCCCTCAAGGCCCACACACCCGAGCTCAAGGGGTCAAAAATTACGTTTACGCCCCTAACCTTCTGGAAAGACTCCGAACGGTCCTTGGAAAGGGTCATTTCATGCTCCTAGAAAGTAGAAGCCCTCAAAGGTTTCGTAAGGGGAGGCACCCTCGTTGTCGTACTTGATGCTATCGTAGTCGCCCTCAATGCCGATGAAGGTGGACTTGGTGGCGACTGCAATGGAGGTGGAGAGGGCGATGACATCGAGCAAGGCCAGGGTGGAGGTGGGGTCGGCGGAGGTGTCCGCGATCTTCTTGAAGTCGCCAACGATGGCCTTCTCAGGGGGCTTGTTGAGAGCGTCGCTGGAGGCGAAGGGGTCATTACTCTTGTTAGGGGTGGCGGAGGAGGAGGGGTGGTCCTTAGGGGTGGGCTTGAGTTGGTTGTCGAGGGTGGAGGAGGGGAGGGAGGAGGTTGTTGCTATTGATGTTTTCTTGCCCTGACCTCGTCACCAATAGTGCGGGTCTTTGGGAGGAGCTCGAAGGAGGAAGGGGAGAAGAGGAGGGAGCGGGTGGAGGAGCAGTCATGTGGGGAGGGGTCAGACCAGGGGAGGAGGCGCCACGAGAGTGGGACTCGGAGTCGAGGTTGGAGAGGAGCATCTTGGCGACGGAGTCGACATGGGTGGAAGTGAGGAGGGCAGAGAGGCGGAGGGGGCCGATCTAGCCGTGGAGGATGAGGTCAGGGCCATGTAGAGCTTGGGTACTTGCGAGAGAGCTTCCTAGGGGTGATGTCAACGCCGTGGCAGGCAGTGATGACGACAGACACGACCTAGTTGCGGTATGGATGTACTCAAAGACGTTGAGGGAGGGGTCAGGGTTGGCAGGGGAGACGCCGAGGTCGTAGACGGAGTTTATGAGGCGATAGACTGCAATGAAGACAGACTCAATGCCAATGACGACCTGGCCATTGGAGGCGGCGAGGGGGTTGTCGTTGAGGAGGGAGGGGGAGGCAATGTCTTGGTGTTGGTGTTTGTAGAAGGAGACATGAGTTTAGCAGAAGGAAAAGAGGGTGTGGGTGTGGGGGTGGGAACCACTCACGCGTCTAGAGGAGGAGGTCGAGGCTGTTGGTTGGTTGGGGGGAGAGGGCGAGGCACGTCATTGGAGGAGGAGGAGGAGGTCAATGAGGTCAAAGTAGGGTTTGGGAGGAAGGACCTCCACCTTTTGGCACATGAGCACATCACTCCTTTCCGCGAATATTGGCCATTGGATCATGTCTTGAGATTCCACTGACCATGGTTGACAAAGATTAACCCACTTTGGGTTCCTAGATGAAAAGGACAGGGACAGAAGGGTATTAACACTGATCATGCTTAATTAGTGGGGGTATATGATGAGGTGTGGTTCATCATAGCTAAAATGTCCAAGTTAAGCTAGAAACTATGTTAAACACTACATAATTAATACAAGAAATGGGTTAACTATGATAAATAACAAAAATGAGCTAAAAGAGCAAATCAATGTTAAAAATGCATAATTAGGTCACAAAATAAGATATTCTATTTAAAATGTAATTTGATAATCCAATTGCAAATTGAACACATGTTTGAGTTCAAAAGTATAAATCCAAGGTTAAATTAACTTCCTAAATTTTCAATTATGCTTTAATAAAAACTTGGTTGCATTTAGACATCATTAGGACCCTACATTCAATAGACTACAATTAGGTCCTTCATCCTATACATTTAAGTAAGCTAAAAAGTCTTAAGGACCATTTTGAAAATCGTTGGGGGCTTCTTTGCAAATCACAGGGACCGCTCTGCATCAATTCTTCATCACTTATGGCCTTGTGTGTAATCTTTCTACCGTTTCGATTTAAGGGCCTCCTCGCAATTTCTCCTTCTCACCTACAACGCAGGTGTATTGTTCACTTGCGAAGAACAAGCTCATCCGCAACCGTCCATCCCTTGTACCCTTGATCTAGCGGTCAATCCAAGACTAACTTTCCTACGCCTTTGCGCATAGAATCACCGCACCTCCCAGATCCCATCTGATGGTGGAAAATTAATTTGGAACTTCCCACACTCCTCTTAGCTTGTATCCACCGTGAAAGCCTTGATCACTGATGTGGCGGGAGGCGCGTATGTTTAAAAGAGTCGTTATAGCTTGCGCTCGCAACATCGGTTTTAAATGAAGAAATGGACGTGAGTTTGAGTGTCGATCTCAGGGAGGCGTGAAAATCGAATTTTTCTTGTCACTTACAGTCACGGAAATAACGGGTTTTTGCTTGCGAGAAATCGTGGGTGAAAAGCGAGTGAGAGAAAGAGAGAGAGAGAATAGGGTTAGAATTTCTTCATTCACACATGCAACTTTAAACATAAAAGAGGGCAAGTAACTAGATAGGAAACAACTTCGTTTGACATGCAACTTTACATTATAATTACAACACTAGATAAATGCTTGAACATAAGTAAAGTAAAGCTTAAGATAAAGAGGGAAAGAGAGAGAGAAGATGGCGAGGCAGCCACGGCGGTGGAGGGGGGCTTCGTCAGTGGCTCGTCGACTCCGACGATTATAAAGAGGGCTAATGGTAGCTAGGAGTAGGGTAGAGCACTTGCAAGTGGAATTGAATGCCTTCCATGGATGGTTGGAAGGGGTTTAAATAGGGAGAAGGTATTTCCAAATGAAGAAGGGGTTTTAGCAATGTCTCGGACGTTGCTAAAACCCTTCCCAAAACATTGGTGAAGCCCCCTACCGGACTGTCGCTCGCGTGTGCGTGTTCTTCTCCGCACTCAATCTGTGTGCGCGGCTTGAGAGTCATCCGATCGTGGATTGGACGGTTGATGTCACTCGTGGGGCACGCGCTTGGATCGCGCCCACGCCCCCCGCGTCATCGCGGGCGTTGGCTTTGGACGTGCGAGATCGCGTCGCGTCGCTCCATCCGTGCTGTCCGCTACTGATCGGGCGGCTCAATTTCCCCGGTGCTCGCCTCCACCTTCGAATTTCCGCGCAGCGCGATTTGAACCCGCGCTGGCTGCGCGAGCGTGAGACGGTCAACCGCTGTTCTATGCTTGCTGCTTTGTCGCGGCGAGAGCAGGCTCGTGGGTAGCTCTCAGTAGTTCGATCGAAGATTGACGGCTGAGATTCATCCTCCGGGTAAATGCAGGAGCGGGCGACGGTCTGGATGCAGCGAGTAAGCGCCACGTGGCGCGCTGTGGGCCATTGATCATCAGATCAACGGTTAGGGCTTCTTGGGACCATTAAAGGAGCTTCGGATGTCGGATTTGGCTGATTTCAAGTCCGTTGGACTCCATTCGTCGCTCTGAATCCATCAGTGCGGCCCAATTGCTCATCTGAGGCCTATTTTGACATGTCCTTGTACACATGGTCGTTAATAATGCATTATAAGCAATCTTGATGTGCAATGCATGAGGTGCTCCTATTCCTATTTATGATGTGCTATTTGTGCATTTTGCTCTTAAGATAAACCCCAATTGACAGATTTATCACCCCAAGATGCAGTGTTATCAATCACCTAATCACACCTCACGATCATGTGATTCAGCTCATGCGCCTACTTAAACACATCCTTGAGCTTACGTGTGCAGCAACGACCTCCCTCCTACATTTCTTAAGGCTATCCCTTCGTCCACTCCAGCTCTTCTCCTTACACTATCCCTATTTCACTACCTTGGTGGTGGAACTCCACCTTCCTATGATCACTCCTCACTGCTAAGGACCATAAAGCACCTGAGGGCGACCCAGAACTCCACTAGCGAGTTTTCTATCTGTTGGAGCACCTCCTCCCTCCTTTCCTCCTCCTTAGCCACCGACTTTGGATCTACAGGTCCCATTCCTCTGATTAGGTTAGGATTTTAAATGCTTTCTAGAGTAGTTTTTGTGATAATTAAAGTACTGTAGATCAGTAGATTTAGTTCAGATGATGAATTGATGAATGTGTTAGAATTAGAGTAGATTAGATCACTTTTGCCCTCTCTGATCAATTCAAATCAAAGAGGTGATTTTCCACTTTCTCTTGGACCCCCTAATCTCCCTCTACATCACATTGATCACATTCACTAATTTCCTCGCATTTTATTCGCCAACCATCCATTCATCAAGGCATCAAATCAGATCTGACGCTCTTGAGCATTCAGATCTAATTTGAGCGCCAAACCTCATATGAGGATCACTCCATTCATTCCACCTAACCACAATGGTCCTCATGTGATTTTGAATGAAGTAACTCCTGGTTTTTTTTCAAAGATTTGAGGATTTGAGATTCAATTTTGTTGGATTTCATCAGCTGATTCAAACTCTCTCTTCGTGTTGTCTATGGTGCAAGAGAGAGAGTAGATCAGAATTTTTCTCAATTTTTGAGCTTTAATTGAGTGAATGAATCCCAGATCTATCAAAGAAGATCTAAGATACTTCTAAATGAAGGTTTATCGTCATTGAAACCTTAGTTTGCATTCTTATCTTATATTGTCTGTGATGTAAGATGAGAATCATATTAAGATTTCAAGTAACTTATGGGAGACTTATTTGAATTTCTCTTGGTTTTCAAGATGATTAGAAGAGTTTGCAAATAAGTCTTGTGAGATTTATGAGATGGTCGATGAAGATTTAAACGCTTGAATTTGACTTTGAATGAGTTTCCAGCTTGGTCATGTTTTTTAACAATTGCTTGAACATGTGATTTTTATGTTAAACTCTCCCATATCAGTATATAAAAGAGTTGCATAGCAGCTACATTATTTGGAATTAAACCCTGATTTCAAGTAATTGAAAGATTTGAGATTACTTTGAGTGGGGTTTCATTGTCTAATTTGATCTTCACCTTCACATTGTCTATAGTGTCAGCTACGTTATTTGGAATTGAAGCCTGATTTCAAGCAATTGAAAGATTTGAGATTACTTTTAGTGGGGTTTCATTCTCTCATTTGATCTTCACCTTCACACTGTCTATAGTGTAAGATGAAGATCAAATTAGGATTTCTGATGTTCTTAAGACTTTGATTAGAGTTTGAGATGCATATTTGATGGCATAGGATTATTTGCAATATCTAACATGGAGGATTCAATGAGTTAAGTGCCTGATCTAGGCTGCTCTCTCCACTATCTATAGTGGAATGAGGCAATTAGTCAGAGTTTTCTCTAAAAGAAAATTCAATTGATGATTCATTTGGAAATGATTCCAGACACTCCAACAGATTTTGGGTTAATGGATCAATCCTGAGAAGGTATGAATCTGACCTTGTAGGTCTAATCATTTAGCATAATTGATGATCGATAGCAATAGCAGCAGCAGCTGCTGGGAATCACACAGCACCAGCAGATAGCAGCTGCTGAAGTAACTTTAGGTAGCTACATTTAAGGTTGATTAATTAGTTTAGGAACTACATCTGATCTGAAATGATAGTAGCTGCTTGAATTGATCTGAGCTAATCAGCTTTGGAGTGGAAATTTGGGTCTATTTGGGGATTTAGTGAAGCTAACTTGCTTTGTAATGTTAGGATTTTATATTCAAGCCTTCATGTACCTGAAATGTATTTTTCATTCAGTTGAAATGATTGTTTACTCTCATTTGATCCATTGTCACCTATATGTAATGTGCTTTAACTGTCTAACTATTAATTTGCATGCAAATCAAGATGAAAATCGGGTTTAAAGGTTTACACATCTTTCTGGAAATGTATTGAACGTCGGTGAGTGTTTTACCAGCTATACAACACTTTAGAATAGAATTCAAGGCCTTAGGTTCCTAGTGAAGTATCCTTTTTGCCCTCATTTTGGGTTAGTTTGTAATATAAATAAAATTATAAAAAAATCACAAAAAATGAAATAAACTTGTCTTGAGTAAGATCAGGTATTTTTCTAAGTGTTCACCAAAGTTTTAAAGTATTCTGAACCCTCGGCTTGGTAAAACATACTAGCCGATGATTTAATATACCTTGGAATTCAATAAAAGAACCTAAGTTCAAAAACACCAAAAATACCTCTTCCTCTCTCTTCTCACTCTTTCTCTCTTATCCCCTACCTCTCTCATATATACAAAAGCTATAAAAATAATAAAAACCCCAAAAAAACTTAAAATTACATTGTATATTATATATATACTTGTAAATATAACTTAAACCTAAGTTATATGTATATATTGTATAATATGTAGATAATGTGCATAATTAACTTATATATGTATTCTATATATTAAATTAAATATTAGGATGATTTATTGTATAATTATCTATTAATTTATATTAACTAAATGTGTAATGACCTAAGTAATTATACAAACCTATCTATATGTACATAATTGTATCTAGTACTGTACATATGTATTTAACTATATAATATATACTGTATAATACTTGTAAACTGATTTAATTATATATTTATAGTAAATAATTAAGTTATTAAGTTAACTAAGAAATTTATTAACTTAAAATAAAATAAATTAGTTTTTTAAGTTAATAGTGAAGTAATTTATAATGTACACTTGTATAGTATTATATTAAGTATGTTCAACCTATTTATACTATATTTATAATGTATTATAGTATTTATAAATTATTTATGTGTATAACTAATTAAAACGTGTATTTAAATGTAAATAAATTAAAATAAAGTCTTAAAAATACAATAAAAATGTGTAATAAATAATTTATTATATAAATTAACTCTGTATTAGGTCAATTATATGTTTAATTAACTAATTTATACTTTAATTAAGAAATTAACACATAATTTATATGTATAAATAACATATTTTAGCTAATTTTATTATATATCTAAATAATTTATTTCTTTAAATTAATTGTATCACTATGTAACCCTATATAAGGGCTTTATAATTATTTAATTTATTTATAATTTAAAATAATTTATGCCCTTCGAATCGAGAGCCAAAAACCTCAAATCCGGACATTGGCAATGCGCTGCACTACTCAATTCATCCTATGGGATAGTCCTACATCATTACTTGAAAGAGCACTACAGCCATATTTCACGCCTTTGCTATCACGCCCCAAAACTCAAACCCCAAAATGAAGGTCGGAGTCCCGAGGGATGGAAAGGAAAGAGGTGCTGGTTTATTTAATTCGGGTTATACCTAACTAAGTCAAGCTAAAAAAAGTTCCATGTGCGACATAAAATGGAAGAAAGTACGGAAAGAATGACACATAATTGATACAGGAAAGCAATAACAAAAACATAATTTGCTGTAAACTAAGGCATAAAAATAAATATACCTGTCAACAGAGCACGTACAAACTTATGTTGCAATAAATTCCATACATCGACGACTCGCAACGACAACTTGAAAGTAGGTCACAAAGTAGGGATGAGCCAATCAACTCAGCAGGGAATAATTATCTACTGTATTTCAACCAAACAGGATAGTGTACAATTTCATTTGTTGGCTAGTTCCTAGCCCAAACCCACACCTTAGGTTCTAATTTCCTAAACCCTACCTGGCACGACCAAACACCTTGGCCTAGCAACCCATTAACAAGCTACCCAAGTTCTTCCTTACATTCGGTATAATAATTTATTCCCTTACTCGCCTCAATGATCAGATTCTGGGAATCATCCCTCTCTACTAGAGGAGATTGAGACGCATCCTTTTCTTTGAATTCCAGCCCGGTAGTCTTGCCTTGGCCAGGGGAGAGGTTAGCAGGTTGTTAATCCTCTAGAAAGGCATGCCTATTCTCGACGTATCGAGAACGTTGCTGACTTCAATTAGAGGAGTCGGGCCTCTTGGGAGCTACCTAGGCCTATTGCTTGTGATCATGGAGCACAATCCCAATCTGTGTCCAACAAGGACCAGTCACAGAACAAACCAAATCATTATCGCAAGATTGGCTAGAATTGCTAAGCCACACCATTGCTCCTGCTAGGAGTAGCTCCTTGTAGGAGCACAGTCCTCGAGTGTGCTCTCTCAATCCTCCGTCGGATGAGATCTCAACCAATCCATCTCAATACCTCAGCCTCTCTGCACATGCGGGCACCTAGGAGCCTCTTGCTCGAGTACCTTCACATCGAGTTGGATTTGGGTCCATCCAAGTACCAAACACCAGTGATAGCCTCAAGGCTTTGTCACCAAACCTAGGAACCTTTCTTGTTCTGAGGAAGATCTCCTTGGTAGCCTCTTGCTACCGCAACGGCTTGGGTCTTCTACCCGAGCAGTGAACCCGTGGTTCACCAAGTCTAAGGGTGCATCCTTACGACCTCACCTAGTTGACTTACCATCTCTTTGATTTCATTTGGGTTCCGTGCCTGGAATGCAGTCCTAAGGACCTAGTGGATCTCCTGGGGCCTTTCTCAAGACCTTAGGATCCAAGCATTTCCTCTTATTAGACTCGGATCGAGTCATAGCTGTCATCTTGTGAGATTCAAGTCATTACTTAGTCAATTCAGATTGCTTTTAATGTGTTTAGGGAACTTCATGCTCAAAATATAGGTGTACACACACACACACACACCCATACATGTGCTTCAAGCCTCTAGGGTCTAATTTCATTTTTCCCATTCATCCCTATCCATTGGGGTACCTGCTAGATTCCCAATTACGTTTTAACATTACATGAGATTCTGATATTAGAATCACACGATCTCAAGAAAATTATTACGTTCAACAAACTATCAAACATTAGGGACCTGCTCCCTATCATTAGTACACTCAAACAACATTCATCTGTTATTAGGTAATCCTGACCTATTGCTAGGTCAAGATGCTTGTCCAAACCAGGACTGCAAAACCAGCCTTTCGTGCTCGAAACCCAGATTTTGCACCACCAAGATTCTTTGTAATCAAGACCACCAACACACACACGTGTCTGTAATACAAACCCAAGAGATCCCTGATCTCAAAGTTCGTACTTCAACCCTCAGACAGGTTAAGCCAATTTTGTCCTTCTTTACAGTTCAAAGATGAAGAACGAGTACACCAGTACTAGTCCTACCCTTAGGTCTGTGGAGTACCAGTATCGATACTAAGCTTTAGTACCGGTACCGTGCACCCACAGCACAGCCTCCTACAGGCTGGCCAGTATCGGTCCTAGACCCTAGTACTGGCACTGGGCGACCCCAATACAATTGCCAACCCTACCTAGTACTGGTATCGAATGAAGATGTTGGTACCAAGCACTAACCACACCTTTCCAAATGATCCAGCCCATACCAGTACTGAGCATCAGTACCGATACCAGGCACCCTCTGTCATGGCTACTGAACCCATCTAGTATCGGTAAGGGTCACGAATACCGATACTAGGGGCCCTCAGTACTTGACTTAACTCCCATCTCTAGCTTATGCTAAGCCAGCTAGTACCATCACAGGTTACTAATATTGGTACTAGGAGTCTCCAGCATCAGGTTCCAAACCTTAAATCCCCCATTCAACTCATATTTTATTATTACCAAGGTTCTTGACAGAACCCACACTCTATTATCCCAGAGTTATGCCTATTCACCAATTAGAGTTTCTATACTCTTTCCACGTTTTATATAAATCCTTGTTTAATAGCACGCATCTAGCCTCGTGGATATCCTGACAACATGGCCTCATGCATTATACTTAAGTTCACTCCATTTCTAATCAGGATTAATCATTGTAAGTCTCGATTATACCCAAAATCCAAGTTTCCAATGTTAGATGCTAACATGGATTAATACCTTCCATTCCTGACACTATACAGGGATTTAACTAATCATTTTAAGTTCCCGACCCATGTGGGGAAATTCCACACACAACAAGACCACAATATCTTATCGGGCATCCAGTACAAGTGTCAAACGCCCAAAAATGCATCATAAGATGTCTGATACACAACCCAGGCATCCGGAGATAAAATACCCAAGAGACTCGTCTCAAGACAACAGTATTGGACATCTAAACTCTTCCTTGGACATCTAGAGACTAGTCTGGACGTCTAACTATAAGAACAAACATCCAACAATGGTTTCATACCAAAAGCCACAAATAGTACAGATGACTGTCTGATTCCTTGGCTAGACGTCCAAATGAGCACATTGGGCGTCCGATGTAATGTCAGACGTCCAATCGCTAGGGGGGCATAGTCCCTGGAACTACAATCGAGTTACAGGGACATCTAACCAAGAGATCAGACGTCGGGACTAGGGCTAGCAGACATCTAATGAATTTATCATATGTCTAAAAACCCCTAGAACCAAATCCCAGGGCACCATCAATTGTTTCTCTTTTAGCCCAACCAGTACCGTTACTGTGCACCACCAACCTATATCACAAATACCCAGCTAATACCGGTACTAAACATCAGTACTAGTACTGGGCACTACCAGCCTTATACCAACACAACCCTGCCAGTACCAGTACTGGGCACCGATATCGGTACTGGGTAGCCCCGGTTCACCGTCTGGAACCATCCAGTACCGATACTAGTCACCAGTATTGATATTGGGTGCTCCCAATTCCCATTTCACTGCGTTACATTGTGGTGCTAGGTCATCTAGTACAGGTACTGGTCACTAGTACCAGTATTAGGTGCTCTCAGCACCCAGTTCACATTGCCAAACACCCATCATTTTATCTATAAGCCTACTCGGCTATTTAGATGAAAATCCCTCCCCTTTATCACCCACAAACATGGAAACCAAAAAGGGAAAAGTTCTTTACCATTTCACATGCAACATGGTATTTTTTATACACAAACCACCTTTGTCTAATATTCCTAGGCATAGGAACAAAGGATGGATTCAAGAGAGAAACTGAAACAACCCTTTCCTAGGGTTGTTTGATTTTTTTCCAAACTTTAGGGGCCTTCTCGCAATTTTTGCACACCAAAATGGATTCCGTGAGGAGTATTTTAGTTTGAAGGGGGGTTTAGTGCAATTTTTCCTACACCCATACCCCCCACCATACCCATAACCCCCAACCATAACCCCAATAACCCCATACCACCATACCCCCCCATGCCCCATACCACCATACCCCCCTCATTCCCACGCACCCTTAAACCCCCCCTCCATTTTGTTCTCCACCGTAGCAACCGAGTGAGGGAGAAGGAGAGGGAGAGTGGGGAGCAGGAGGAGATCGAAGGATAGGAGGGTGTGCGGGAGGCAGAGGGAGGGTGGCAAGAGGTCTTGAGCGGTCATCGTAGGGAGCTGCTGCAGCTCCAAGTGCGAGGGGAGGGCTCACGAGGAGGTTTTGCGAGCATTATTTTCGCAGATTCAGACGTCTGCAACAATTGTTAGACGTCTGGAGGGATCGCCAGACGTTTGGGACGGACTCAGGACGTCTGGTAAGCACGTAGAGTGCTGAGGTGCCAGAGACGTTGGGAAGGCATGTTGGCGCAGCGTTCGAGGCACTTTAGGACGTTTGGAAGCAGCATTAGATGGCTCTCCCAGACGACTGGGAGCAGTGCCAGATGTCTGGAGACGCCCTCAGACGGTTGTGAGGGGAAGTAGATGATGGGGACAGACGCAGGAACGGAGGTGAGATCCTGCGCTCGTTTAAGACGTGTGGGACTCCCCCCAGGCGTCTGATTTTGGTTAGGGGGCACATGTTTAGGCCGGTTTAGGGCCCAAAAGAAGTCGATTTTGCGCAAAAAAAGTATCATTGGTTTTCTTTCAGAATTTTCTGCGTATTAGAGTCATGTCCATACTGTTTTGAGCTTTTTTGACAAAATGGTCAACAATGTTAATAATTAGTGTGATCAACTGTTTGGAATAGGTCTCCAGTCCATAGTGCACATGGGACCCGCGGATACATCCGGAACCATCGTTCGTGCCCCCATATCTCCCGTACACTTTGGTAGAGTGGTCCTCTCTACTCCTGTGGTTTAAATTATTAAAGTGCATGCTAAAATTAGAAATATCTACTTGAACCCTAGGGCATGAGATCAACCCTAGGACTAAGAATGCGAATATTATATTCGATGCATGAACCCCACTTGACATAAACTGAGAATGCATGTGGTTAAATTCCCTACTGTGAGAAATGAAATATTGGAAAATGATTGTGATAAATTGCTTAGCCTGTTAATTTACAAGCTACCTGTTATATGTATAAGAAACCAGAATGTAAGACATATACATGCCATGTAATAACCCAAGTATCATGCATGAACCCTACGGGGAACTAGAAAAGGAATCATAGTACAGTAATATGGATATTTGATATATAATGGGACTCGTTGCCTATGGGCATGTTGATTGGCTGTTCAGACTTGGGTATGGAAAGTGAGCTGGCCCTCGTGTACGTGGTACCGAGGAGAGCTACTGTCACTTTAGTGTAGGGAGAGAGCTAGCCGCCTCTTAGGTTAGGACTCAGGGTTAGGATTGGCCTCCCTACACTGACTCCTGTTAGGCCCACTGGGCAAACCGGGATAATCGGGTGAGGGTATGCAGATTGTTGAGGGGTGTGGCCCTTGATCGGTTCTGTGCTATAAGTTTAAGTGTACCCGCTAGCGGAAAGGACTGACTATGTGCTAGTACGGGGCAGCTACCCGTGCGTTTATCGCACGTGCTGTAGTCATCGCTAAGTCATGACCGCAACCCTACTGATGGGAACACCATCATGAGCCATAATTAGTTCAATTTGGTCTTATAAATTCAATAAAAGCTCCTACATATCAGTTAGAAGGTCTCTTGAGAAAGATGAATTATTTTGAGAAGAAAAGATGAAAATAGAATTATTTCTGCAATTTTACCATTTTATCACAAATATAGAATAACCACGGGGTATGCTAGGGGTTTATCAAAGGTCATTTAGTCATTAATGCCTAATAAGTGGGTCCATGCAGACAAAAACGGATTTTCATGCATTTCAAGAATTAATGGACATCTGAAACCCTAAAAATAGACTTGCTTAATTAACTGAGGTTATGATCAATATAAAATTCACATAAATCCTCTAAAATTCATAGAAAAATATTCTCTAGGGTTTAACAACTTTGAATTGCCCAGCAGAACCTATTTTGATCCAAAACAGAGTCACAGACAGATTATTACCCTAATTTGGGTTCTACATAAATTACCCAGTCAAACGAGATCAAAACTAAAATCTAACTTCACCATTTGATTCCTTGGGTTCAAATTAGGTTTGTATCAAAATTTAAGCCCAATCTGAGATTATTTCAACTTAGTTTGCATTTTAGTCCAAGTCTAACTCTTATTATCCCAAATAACCACTCAACTTTTGAAATTATTACAAAAACCCCCTCTCTTTGTCGTATTCTTCGCAAAAAGGTCCCCTACACCTCCATGTCCTATTCCTACAACTCCGGCGACCTTCAATCAGAGTTTTCTCCCTGATTTCACGCTCAATCTCTTCCAAATTTGGAAGGAAGATTCCTAAGAGATTTCTCTACAAATTGAACCTATTAGTGGGCTCCAATTCTTTCCTAATCTCTCATGCGAACGCATAAGAGATATGGGTGTCCTACTCCGGCAAGCTTACCAAGCTTGAAAGCTTAGTCTCCAAGCTTGAAAGCTTGGTCTCCAAGCTTTAAACCCCTCCCCATGGCCTATAAAAGGATCAGGGGCAAGAACCCTAGCTCCTTAGCAAATTTTGGCCAGAGAAAACCTTCTCTCTTCCCTCTCTAGCCACCTCAGCAATTTGCTCTGGCGACCTCTCTCCGACCTGCTCCTCCGCACCTCCAACCATCAAATTAGAGGTGCCACTGTCTTCCTCTCTTCATCGCGCACCTTTCCGATCAAAGGGAGGGAGTTCCTTTGCCTCAATCGTCATCATCGCTTAGTCGCCTCCATCTCCTCCGACTCCGGTCAAGCCACGATCGAAGCTCTCCAGCGTTCTTCCTCATTCCTAAGTCCCTCTACCTTCTCCTCCACTCGTCGACATCATTTCCCCCTTACCTACACTTCAAATCAACCACGCTATCACCCACCACACCATCGTCTTCATTTGCTCCGATGACGCTTCAGCAAAGCCTTCCCACCGCACCACTGCTCGAAATGCCACCGCTCCGCCCCCATTAGCACCGTCGTGTTCCAGAGAGCAAAAGCCCTCTGGTTATTGCGGCTATTGGCCTCTCCTCAGTGCCGCTGAACACCACCATCCACACACCACCTTCCCGAGGTCGTTCGACCACCACAGCCACCTTCACTCCATAAAAACACCACCATTGCACTCGTTGACGATCGGCGAAGCTTTTGAACCAATTTAATTGGGCCACCAGACCATGTTCCTATTTTTTAGGTTCGGCTGGAGCTTCGCCATCACTTTCATCATCCCCGGCCCTGTTCTCTCTTCCCCAGCCCTCAACTCGCCTAGGTGCAGATTGTAATAGATGCGGAACCATCAGCTGCAGTTGTCCAGGCCCTCAATCGAAGCCACCAACTACAGTTACTGCCTCAATTCCTTGAGCCAGCCAGAGCAGCTTCGCGCGAAGGAAGCAGGAGAGGATAGTTCGACTTTGTGTGAGACAAAATTCTGACCACGCATAAATTGAATTCTTCCCATCAGCTGTTCGCTTCAATGAGCACGGGGTGAGGTCCCT
This sequence comes from Thalassia testudinum, assembly GCA_037157565.1. Classification (NCBI taxonomy): domain Eukaryota; kingdom Viridiplantae; phylum Streptophyta; class Magnoliopsida; order Alismatales; family Hydrocharitaceae; genus Thalassia; species Thalassia testudinum. The sequence continues at coordinate 64,107,033 of JAZHRO010000039.1, forward strand.
CTCCACGTGCGCATGCACGGCCTCACCCGCAGTCATGCCACGTGGGTCTGGGCTCTAAACCGATTACCTGTATAATCTCTGAGGGAAGAAAGACAGGGAAAGGAAGAAGAGAGAGAGGGGGGAGGGGGGTTTTGCTCTACTGTCTACCTCTTGATACTTAGCAAATTCTGAGGGGGGTTTCGCCTTTGTTGATGTTGGTGTTGAGCTCTGCTGTGCCTCTCCCTGAGGCTTGAGATAGAGAGGCCTTTGCCTCTGTTGCTGGTTCTAAGTGCACTGTGCACTTATCATACGTGGCATTTGGTTGATTGATACTGTTGAGATATTTGCTATTATTGTAATTAAGGTAATTGGTGATTCAAATCACCATTTTACCTTAATATTTTTGCACTATCAACATTTGTTCTTATATACATATCATTTATGTTTGAAAATTTCATCATATATTGATATCTTATGATAGAATTACAATTTTGAGATCTATTTTGCTACTTGCTCCAAGTGATGACCTTGGATTTTATTCAAGTATAAATTTTATCTATTTTCATGCTATAACGACCCATACTACAACGCAACGACTTTTAAAACACCGTTTCAGCGCGTCAACACCTGGGGTGGTAGATTGGGTGTAGGACTACCGCAGAGTACTCTCACGGCCAAGAGAGTGCCACGTCTGCATCCTGCATTGCGAGAAAATTGCATTAAGATCGTTCCCTTATGGAACATGTGGATTAAATGATGATGTGGGCCTTTACTAGAATACACGAATAACTAAACACATAATATGCAGGAAACTAGATGACAATAAGTAACTGTAAGATGCATGAATGGTTTATTGCTTTCTTTCTATACATTAAATGTCTTGTGTGACACTCTACTCAGCATTATCTGACAAAACATATATGTATATCTGTTCAGGTTAGGGAGTTGAGCAGTAGCACCACCGGCTGCAGAGGGTGTTGGGCCCGGCCGAGCCTAGCAATAGTTCGGTCCTTTTTTAGTTTTTATTTCAGAGGCCCTATTTACTGTAGTGAGTGCTTTTAATATGTTGGAACTTGTTGGTGTTTATGTCCTTTCTACTTGTGTTGTGATGGTTAGCTAGCAAACATTATTTTTTCGCCTGTAAAGTATAGTTCTGTTTGAACTCTATTCTACTTTCCTTTGCTGCCTTTCTCTTATTTGCTTAGTTATATTGCATGTGTGGTTGTGGAAATGTTTATCCTTGCATTTGGTTTATTTCTCGTTGGATGGCTAGGTCTTGGGGTTAGTTAAGGCAAGTCATTTTTGGGTTCCACGAGGGCCGATTCGGGCCGTAACAGAAATCCTACCTCAGTTGGAGCTCCTTTCTCTTCACACAATCGCAACAACAACATCAACAGCAGCAATGGTAGCTGCTGCAACAGCAGCAATGGTAGCTGCTGCAACAGCAGCACCACCTCCTTTCCTCTCTTCTCCTTTCTTTCACGCAGCAGCAGCAACAACCACAACAGCAACAACAGCAGCTTCAACAATAGCTGCAGTAGCAGCTCTCCTCCACTTCCTTCCCTTCTCCTTCTCCTCGTAGTAGCAGCAGCAGCAAGCAGGGAGGAGGGGGATGAGGGAGCACTGGCTGAGGAGAAGGAATCAACTGAGGGGGAGAAGGAAAAAAAAAAGGGATTTTCATTTAATTTTTTTAAATCTCTCTATTTTATATAAGGGTTATGAAATTTGCATACAAACCCTTCCACTTCTTTCTTAAGCCTCAAGAAAGGCTCCCAAACATGTTTTCCTCACAAATAGCCCCTCAACTTTTCATTTATTTACATTTTGTTAATGACTTAGAGGATTTGTTTAATTTTAAGGCTAATAATCACTAAATTAAGGTTCCCAAAGCTCTTAATCTCACCTTAAGCAACCAATTAAGGTTTTTAATTAGCCTATTAAGAGTATTACAAATTTGAGGCGTTACATTTGTGTTGCGACCCTCCCGGTCATCAGCGTTGGATGCACAAATGAGCATACAGGTCAACCTCGGGGCACGTGTCGCATGTGCCTGTAGGCATGCATGGGTGTGTGCGTGCGTGCGTATGTACGCAGGTGTGTGTGTGTGCGTGAGTGCGTGTGGGCCTATTGGGCTTGAGAATGCAAAAAAATTCACCTAAAATTAAGTAGGGCCAGCCCATTAGTAGAGGTCTGGTCCCACCAATATTAGGTGCTGTGTATCCCTTGAATGTGGGTTGGCTCACCCACTTTAAAACCTAATTTTTGGGTTGAAGAACTGTAGCTGAGCCGGAGAGGAGAGAATCCTAAAGTTGGCTAAGTATCATGAAGTCTTGAGAAGATTAAAAAGAGAGAATAGAAGAAAATGAGAGTGTGAGAAGATTAAACGACTAAGGGTGAGCCCCTATTGCTGTGTGCGAGTGTGTGTGTACATTTGTATATATGTATATGAAGAATACAGTATAAGTATAAGTATATAAATTAATAAATATATAAATTAAGTAAATAAGATATGTATATAAGTGGCGTATATACTTGTTTGAGCCTGCTATATGTATATAAGTAACCTTAGGATTTAGTGACAGATACTTCTATCATTATAGGTATGTTTATAGGTTAGTATAGGATGCCTTATGTTGTGTAAATATGTTACTAAGGCTACAACAATGTATATATATGTTACTGTACATGTAAAATATGTTACTAAAGATATTAATATGTTAATATGACTTAGTATAGTAGATATTAGTAACTATTTTTGTGCCTGCATTTAAGTATTACTTATATTAGTTGTATATAATTAACATAGTGTAATATTAACTGGTTTTTGATGCTTGTTAGTTGTACATTTGTTTTAGGCATTGTATGTAGAAATAATTGATTCTTTTTGTATACAATTGACCAAATCATTCATTATTTGATTTATTCATTTATTTTATAAATAAAATTAACATTTTTGGAATAAAAGAACATTTTTGGACTTAGAAAGTGATGTATATCAATGACTGCCTCTTAGTGAACGACTTAAAAATTAACCAGTAAAAATTATAATTAAATAAAATGACGTGACATCGATTCGCATCGTGACACCTTTACTACAACAACGACACATAAAATACCATTTTTATTGCAACTCGGTCGTTGCTTCGTCAGTATATATGTAAATACGAATTAAGTAGGGGTATATATGTAGTTACAAATATTATTAGGGGCATATATGTCAAAAATCCTAAAATGATTGGTGTCTTGATATAATATTAGTAGGTATTTATTTAATATTAAGATTGAGTGTGAGAGTAGGTTAATGTGATATAGTAAATATATTAATTTAATAGATATGTTATGTTAAAGTGTATATATTTTAATATATATAGTTATTGATGTGATGTGATGAAATGGTTTGATTTAAATATTGTTGGAAGTGATGAATATTGTCCCAATCTATGATAAATAGTACCTGAAGCCCTTTTAAGAGGGATATCCCTTCACTTATCTCGCATCCAAATGGATCCTTAGGGTTAATTTACGGTAGGGGATAACTAACACAGATTAAATTCTTTACAATAGTGGATAACCCCTATTTTTATTTATTTGAGAATGGAGATTAATCCTTGTTTCTATTTATTGAACAAGGGTTAAGAAAGGGGGTTGTCCTGTGATGTGATGAAAGGTGTGAGTAAATTTGGTCTTGGGTTAGTTTATCCTGGGATAAGAATGTCATGAGGGTTTAGGTTATCCCATGAAGTAAACGGGAGTTAGCCCTCAAAAAGCGGGGATAACCCCTTTAGTAAATTAGCCCTTATGTTGCGTTTGGAAGGAGGATAAATGTTATATTGGGATAAAGTACTGTAGGAACAATTGGAGAGAGGTGTTTAGTTGGGGTATAAGAATAAGTGATGGAATAAAATGATTGGTATTATAATGTAATATTGCTCGTTGTTTTTTTAATATTATAATATAAATGTGAGTAGGTTGATGTGATAGAGTGAATATATTTTAATATTATGTTGAATGTGATATATTTTAATATAATTGATGTTGATGTGATGTGGTGGATGGTTTGATGTTGATATTGATTGGTAGAGTGAAATAAGTAATATTCTTTAGTTGTAGAATTAATGCTTTCGAGATCCTTTGGTAATCTTTTTAATGAGGGATAACCCTTAAGTTCCCCTCCTGTCAAACGAAGCTTGGGTTTGGGAGGAGGGATAAATTTGGTGGGATAACTTTTACATAGGTGGGTCATCTTGTATTTTGTTTGAAAGTCAAAAGGGTTGTCCTGTTGGGTTAAGTCAAATGGGTTGTCCTGTTGGGTTAACTTATTGTTATTTGGAATGCAGAGGGATAACCTACAGTGTATGGTAGTTTGTTGTTTGGGATTTTGTTGATGTGTTAAAATGCAGAATGACATTTCTGTCTCTAAAATTGTTGATTAACAAGTTGATTGTTAAGTATAATTAGAAGATCTTATGACAACGAGATAATATGCAGTTTGAATATTTGACTCATTCTACTACTCATGAGTAAGATTGGTTTCTTTCCCTCTACATGAAAAAAAAGTCTTAGCTGGTTGATATTGTTTCAAACTTTCGATTATGAACTTTGATGTCTTGTGCAATTGATATTATACAAAAATAAAGTACTGATTTGTCATTTGTGGGACATTATTCAGCCTCAAGTTTCGTTACTTCAAGTAATATTTTGATTATCTCACTAAAAATCCAAGTTACCTTGTGAAAACTATCAATCTTATGATGTTAATCCATAAAATAATATATGTATAATATACCTACCTATGTTGTTATTTGTAAGGAAAATATGAATACTTTTCATTCAAAAAAGATATAAATAGTTTTATATATTTTATTTAGTTAATTGATTCATCTACAAGGGCTTTAATCATAGACTAAACATTTGATTCATCTCTTTTCTCCAGAAAGAATGACACATGTTGACATACACCATGTTATGTCTGTTCCATGGTATAAGAGCTGATCGAGACCCATAAAATAGGAATCTTGACTCAAATACAACTATAAGAGGAACTCAAAGAATTGGTGACCAGTTCCACTTGAAAAGGTGTACATCTGGGGGGAGAGTGGGACTCCCAAATCTCACTAATTCTTTTGTAATTGGTACAATCACACTTTGCTATTTTCTCTCTTCAATTGTTGAAAAAACTAGAGCTAGCTTAGCCCAGGTATTTATAGGGAAAGTCACCTCTGATCGTGGGTCATGTAAGATTTCCCACGATCCCATGATCTAAACGTTAGTGCTATTTAATTTAGTAACCGTTAAATAGCTATGGACATAAATATCGACATGACGACGTGCGCTACATCTTCAGTCAATGGGACCCTATTGACAAGTCACTAGATTTTCGAGTGTACCAAGTCGTTGGGTCTTGGTGAATACGTAAAGGAGCTGACTGGCCAACATAGTCAAGATGTCAATCAGCCGGGTCCGTTACTTAATCGGGTGGCTAGATCTGTTAGGATCTTAAGTTAGGTGTGCTCAAATGCCAGGTAACTAGGCTTGGGCCTCCGAACCCAAGTAGTCAAACTCGGGCAATCAGACTCGATAAAATATCGAGTTGGATCCCTTGATATGCCAAAGTTTATGTAAAAGATTTTTCTCCCCTAATTAAGAGCATGGACTTATATATATATATATATGAATAATGTTTCATACCATAATGGTTTTGGGAGATGATTCGATGTTGAAAAAAAGAGAGAGATGAGAGTGAGCGAGAAAGAATGAGCATGTTAAAGCAACATTTGATGGGGACAAAGATGAAATTTATTTTTGACAACTATCGGTTAGAAATGATACACAAAGGATAGTATTTCAAATGTTAACCGGTCAAAATTTATGAGATAATCTTCCAAAATTCTTATCCAACATGAACCTAAATATAACCTATCCTGAGTTAAGTATCTTTAATTTGAGTTAGAATATTCTATCTATCAAATAAGATTAACCTTAATTTTCATGAGTTGACCGATTGTCAAATTAGACTTTAGAGAATTAATCTGTTCCAGTCAATAAAAACTAGGTTGATGAGTTCTAAAACCCAAAGAGGATGGCAACCTCTCAACGGTTGAATCGTGATTGTATCATTGTAACATGCAAGTTCTAGTTCAATGTCTTGTTAAATGTATGTTGGGATGGGAGTTTGTCATGAAAGATTTGTGGGTTAATTATGCTTTTTTAGCTTGGCATGCATCTGGAATCTTCCATTCGAAATATTTTTATCTAGATCTAAAAAATTCGCTGCTTTCCGATTTTATGATTATGTAGGGCTGAAATGCTTGATTTAGGTGAAGCATGCATAGTCACACATCATCTCGGGGATTTCACACGTTGCGTTTCTGATTTACATGTAAGAGTAACCGAAAGCAGTGTCCAGACCTTTACCTGAAGTAGTTCCCATTTGTCTTAAGCTTAAAAAATAAAAAGCCGACTCTCTCTCTATCTTTTTTTTTAATAAAATATTTAACACATATATCCGATTTAAATTTCATTTCCTTTATATTTCAACCTTGTCATCTTTTATTCTTCCTTATAGATTAATATTAAATAAATTTTTACAAGAATATAAAATAATATATATATAAAATGATATAGTATAAATATAACATAAGATACATAATGAAAATCAAAATATATAGGATAATATATTTTATAACATGTGATGTATTCTGATTTTTAATTATTATTTTATTTTTATTTTTACACTCAAATTTTTTACTTTCTTTTGTTGTCGAAAAGAAGGAAATAAAAAATATATCAATTGAATATTTTTAATTAATATTTTTTTATTTTTTTTTGTAAAAATTAAAATATATTGATTGATATTTATGATAAAATAAAAAATTAATTAAAAATTAAAATACATCGATTGACATCAATAAAAATAAAACTATATAAAGTACTTATTTATTTATTTTTTTCTTAAAATTTTTGTTTACTATGTAAAAGTGACACAATATTCATCAAAATATTTATTTATTTATTTTTTAAACGTGCACGAAGAGTTGGCTCAAAATTAATTACTTTTACCTGAAGTAGAATTCATTGGTCACAAACTTAAAAAATAAGACATGATAAAAAAATTGAAAGAGAATTCATTAATTGGCATTTCTGGTTTATTTTGAAGTCTCCACTGGTAATACATTGGATCTTTGGAGAATTCAGAAAGAAGGTAGTGACTTTTTGGTACCAGGAAGACAAGATTATTTTATAAAAACGTAAACTCGAATTACATATGATTTCTGTTTTTCTGGAATTTGGCAAAGAGAACTTCCTAAAACGTGCAACCGCCGGATCCTAGAGCAGAACTCTCGGGTATGGGAATTAGGATTTAATTTTACATTTGGAACTCTTAATTATGTAATTGTACTATTTAAAATTAGAAGTTTAATTATCGAAGAAATATAAAATTATTGTATTTCTCTTTTTATCTTTTATAATATTAAGATGTGATACTCTTTTCTTCTAAATATCTAATTTAATTTTAACTTTTCACCCAAATAATAAAAAAAGCTAATTTCTTTTCCTAATTTTATTTTCTTTTAATTCCTCTTACTTTTTTTTTTATCAATTCGTTTACCCAAACAGCTCCTAAATATTAGTAGCACACCGAAATGGGATAATTATACGGTTAAATGGCGAGACGACCTCCGTGTCTATATCTAAAATTTGAATAACTTGCACATGTACAAAACATATTTTTTTTTAACGGGTCTAAACTAGCGCTGAGAAGTCAAGAACTGTAGGAGACAAAATTTAATTTAATAAAAAAGGTTGAAAACAATAAAATATTGTGAAAATCCTGGGACAGATTAAAATGGACAATCATATATGCTCAACAATTTTGCTTCAAACTCCTCTGAGCAAAGGTCGCATAGCGAAGTGGATATCGCATTAGATTCCGAATCTAAAGGACGTGGGTTCAAATCCCACTGCGATCGTTGGATTTCCTACTATTCTTTCTTTCTTAAGTTTTGATTTTAATTTTTAATGATCCAACTAATTGTATTGAGCCGATTAGGTTGGTAGTGGGAATCAACGTTCGGGATCGGATGCATGAGGGAACGATAGCTAAAGCAATCAGGAGCCTTTTGGATAACTTAACTACTGAAACAAACTCATACCACCTTAGTGACAATAGTATGTTCCCAATTTAAATCTCGAGTAACCTACCCAAAATGAACATTATCATAACTAAAGCAATCAATTTCAAAGATGAAAATTAGTCTTATTGTTGTAAGATAGATTTTCATGAGTTGTTACTGACACTAAAAATTTTGACCGTCAACTTATCTTGGAATTAAGTTATGTCTACAAATGAACAAAACCTCATATCTAACATCTTAGATATTATAGACCTATCATGGATCTAATATATTTCTTTATGATTGGGAAAGTAACATAGCACTCACGTCTATATATAGGAAAATGAAAATCTGGTATTGGTCACAATATATATGCACGCAATCTGGTATAGAGTGCTATGATCTCAAGCATATATCTGAAATATACGTGATAAGAAAACAATAAAGGAAAATCTAGAAAAATTAATAAACAATCGGATGTGGTACACAAAAATAAATTGGAGGGCTAAAAATGTTACCATTAAAGTTTCCCTTGTGAGTCTTCCCTTGAAGAAACAACACCCCTTATTGTATTGTTGCATAGATCTGAGACATCACTTTGCTTATCACAACATAAGAAATAGTGCACGCGTGCGGATGTAGGCACATGCGTGCACATGTGCGCACATGCACACAAAAGGAGAGAGAAGAACAAGGTTGCCTAGACAATCTAGACAATATGAATCAGGTTCCTCTTTTTTTTCCTAGATAATGCTTTTGCAAATGTTGTCCTTAGCATTTGACCCTCTAGGACTTCCTCCTAGTGGGTATTTCTTGAGTGACACCATTCTTGTTACCATATGTTGTCAAATCCAAGGAAACTTCATCAGGTGTCTCTTAGGCTTGAAGGAGTTTTTTTGCCATAGTTTTAACTATGACAACTGTATCAAGTTTCCTTGAGTGAGTTCTTGTCTTGATCCAAACTTCCCTTTGTTGAACAAACGATTCATCCGAGGCTTCATAAAAGCATGAAATCGGTTGTTTACAATTTTATGATTCGAGAAACAATTCAATGCTTGTAAAATCGAATAATCAGGAATCAAGAAGAACCTAATACTGAAACCACATGAGATGAACTCATTTCTTCCCATTTTAAGGTCCCTATGAGTATCGAAATTATACCTTTGGGGTGGTGTAGCACAGTACCCTATGTGTTGTGCCTTCTACTATAACTTCCAGTGTGGCAAGGACTTTCTTTTCAATAGGTGGATGAAGCTCTTAATGTCGAGAATGCCCAAACTTGTGCGCAGTGCAAACCTTTCACGAATCCCAGAGGCAACCTTCGCCTCCTCTGGAAACTTAGTAACGTAGGTTACAAAACCCATGGTGTTACAAACGTGAGCGTCAGACGTGGTTTAAGACATCTGGGAAGTGGCCCAAACATCTGGAACCCTTCCCAGATGTCTGGTATTAAATTTTTTCGGCGTACGGGTTCGCGTCTGCGCGCGAGTGAATCCACCGCCTTCGTCCTGCTCTTCCTCTCCCTCACTGCAGACGCGCAGCTTCTCTTCTCTCTCTCCCCGCGCTGCCTTTAAATACCATCGCCCTCTCCCTCACCCTCACTCCACCACCTTCCTTTTCTCCTCCCTGCCAGCGAGAGCGCGAGCGAGTGAGTGAGCGACTGCGGCAGCAGTGGCCGCGGCGAGCGTGCGGGAAGGAGTGTTGCGAGAGGAAGGAAGAAGCTCGACCGTGAGGGTGCGAGCTTGCCGGGGCAGCTAGAGCCGGCCGGCGGGGGAGCAGCGGGCGTGGGGTGTCGCGGAGGGGCTGCTGCAGCTCGGGCAGCAGGCAGACACGGTGCGGCGCGGCCGTGCGTCGCGGGCGGAGAGCGAACCGGGTTTTGATTTTGGGAAAATTTCCCAGAATCAGACGTCTGGACTTACGTCCAGATGACGCCGAAGACGTCTGGAGGACAGTCCAGACGTCTGACAGGTACAATAATTTCCTATCTTCTCCTTTTTACACGTGTACGGCCATGCAGCCGTCCGCCGCGTCCTTCTGCGCCTCTTCGTGATGAGAGCGGGTGCGTGTGTGCGCAAGTGTTGTTCGGGAGGGCGCGAGGGCTCACCATCCCACACGGATCAGACGTCTGGCCACAGTGCCAGACGACGGAGAGGACCTCCAGACGTCCGGGGTGACAATCGGACGTCTGGAAACTAAGGCCAGACGATCCAGCGGGCTTCTGGACGTCTGAAGGACTGCGCAGACCGAGGTACGACATGACCAACCTTTTAAGACGTCTGGAAGAGGTTCCAGACGTCTGATTTTGGACAGATTCGTCGTTTTTGACCCATTTAGGGCCCGTTCAGAGTCCGTTTTCCGCATTTCGAGTTGCGTTCTTTCCAGATTTATTTTCTCTACCTGTTTACAGAAATTGTATACTATTATGAGAAACTACTTGTGTTGATCCTTGTGTTAGGACTCCGTTCCGTTGCGACTCAGGGGGTTGCGGAGGCGCGCGGGAATGCCAATTACGCCTCCAGTACTTCCGATTTTGCGGGTAGAGTAGCCTTTAATTTATTTAACAAAATTTGTACAGTTATGAAACAAATAAATAGAGTCTAGGGCATTGCATGAACCCTAGGACTGAGGAATTAGATTGAATGATAGATCCTAGGGTATTGCATGAATCCTAGGACTGGAAAACTAGATTGAATGATAGATCCTAGGGTATGGCATGAATCCTAGGACTGGAAAACTAGTGAATATATAAACATTGCAGTCTTGGAAAAGTAGAAAGGAAATGACAGCTGCCTGTTATGAATAAATAAATACGATTGAGAACATGGGTTATATGAATATAAAGCTGGAACGGTGAAACCTAAATTGGCTGAGTTAAAAGAGCATGAACCCTACGGGAAATTAGAAGTAGAACTCCTGAAAAGGGAATGAAATAGAATTGGGGAAGTGAGCTGGCCCTTGAGTACGGAGTACCAAGGAGAGCGACTGTCCCCATGTTTAGTGCAGAGTGGAGCTAGCCTCCCCAAGGACTCGGGGTTAGGTCTGGCCACTTTGTACCGACTTTTGGCCCTCGTGTATACAGTACCGAGGAGAGCTACTAATGTATGGAGAGTACTAGCTACCCCACGGGCCCTGGGGTTCTGCTAGCTCACCTACACCGACTTGTTAGGCCCACTGGGCAAACCAGGGTAGTCAGGCGAGGGTACGCGGACTGTGGAGGGGCAAGACCCCTGTTTGGTTACTGTGGAGGGGCTGGACCCCTGTTACTGAGAGGGATCTTCCCTATACTGGTTCTGTGCTGTGCTTTGGGTGCAACCGTTAATGGAAACGACTGACCGCGTGCCAGTGTGGGGTAGCTACCTGTACGTTTATCGCGCGTGCCGTAGTCACCGTTACGTCTATCAGCGACCTTGTGGTGGTTGACTGAGGGTAGGACCACCACGGGGGACTCTCCCTACCAGGAGAGCACCACGTGTTACTTCTACTTTTCGGGAAAGACTACAATCAAGATCGTTCCTACGAGGAACATTCAAGATCAAGAGAAGGATCTGAGAAATAACCAACAGTGAATAAATGGAAATTATAAGGAAAAAAAATAAATAAATATAACAGCTACTGTACACTCTACTGCTTCTTTTAGCTTTTAGTTGCTACACTACTTAGTGTTTCGCTAACGTGTCACCCTTGTTGCCTTTTCAGAACCAGGTGTTGAGCAGCCAGAGTCAGTGGCTGCAGAGGGCGCTGGGCCTAGTAGGGTCCAGTAGTGTTACCTGTAGTACCTACTGTACTTTTCTTTCCGCTGTAGTGAGTAGTTTTCTGTTACTCCTTGTACTCTCTTTAATGTAAGCTTCATGATATGTACATGTTTATTTCTTTACTGTTGTGGTGGTGTATACTGTAGTATTTCCTTTCCTTACTGCTGTATTTTGTTACTGATAGTTATATACATGGTGAATGTGGTTTATTTTACTGCTCTTTTGGTTACTTTCTCGTTGGACGACTGGGTCTTGGGATTCGTCGAGTCGGTCCGATTCTCGTGTCTCGTAGGGATTCGGGAATCGGGTCGTTACACATGACTAATATAGACTAGAGGACTAGTGACCTTGCTAGACATCTAGAAGCCCTCTAAGACTTTTGGTCATGATCTTGGATGCCCAGGACATGAGTTTGAGGACATTTGACATGCTCTTAGGACCTCCTAGGACCCTGCTAGACATCCAGATGTTGAAGAAGGATGAAGAGGAGGGCGACTTTCATTTTTCTTCTCTTATCTCATGAGGGTGGAGGAATTGATCTGGCACACAATGATTGTTTTTTAGTTAAGGTTTAAACCTTACCTTCGGGAGATATATATGGGGAATCACCCTAATCCCAACACAGTTGGAACCATTGGATCAAATCCAACAAGTGAGAATTATTCCTACTTGATTAATTATGAACTCACCCTTTCATTAATTTACCTAATTGGATTTTAGTACCAAAATTGCACTTAATTTCTATCAAAATCCTTTTCGATCAAGACCAAACCATTTTGACTCAAATTAAATGCCAAATCAAATTCTATTTAACTGTTTAAATAATATATGATTTTTCTACAAGTAGGAACTCATCAAAATCATTATTGGTTTCATCACATTAATAATGAAGCATCCATGATTCGTGATTAATGGCACTATGCCTTCCTTGGGTATTCCAAATACCATGAATCTTTTACACTAGAAGACTTATGCAACCTTGAGGTTTAATTCCTAAATTCACTATTCTTGCTGCGAAGGGTTACAAATGTTCGTATTTTCCTTATATCATTGGGATGGGAATGAAGACCAGCTCCTTTCTAAGAGGACTATATTCTTTTTCATGCATAGGTTAGGCCACGTACGACCATGCATAAAATTTCGTTCATCTCAATATACATGGAGTAAGCTCGTGTCTTCTGATCCACTAGATACACCTATAATAGTAGATTTGCATAATCCTTTCGAGAGATCATCTATCTCCTATGCTCTCATGTACACACTAGCTTCTCAATCTCAATATCATGGTAGGTGCATTGATTATTGGTTGACTAAATATGTGTATTTAAACAACGAGACATATTTGTCTCGGGTCTAAGAATACACCTCTGTGACAGTGATAAAAGGACTTTGTGTATCTCTGTCTCATCGATTCAACGCTTTGACTCAACCTACATAACAGCCTCGAATCTCCATTTCTATGCAAACAATGTGCATCAAAGGCATCCGTCAGGCATCCTCGAGATGATTGCTATTTCTTCTCAGATTGGAGGCAATCAATTGGATATCGTGATGCTTTTTAATGATTTATCGAAATCCCTAATCTAAACTATTTAAATATTTGATATTAGCCATCAATTATATCCAACATAGCTACAATACATTATTCTACTTATATCGAGGGACCCAATTAACCACATTAGTGTCTCCATCTGATCTAACATTTAGATCCAAATCACTAATCAAGTGATATTCTCTCATGTTGGCTTGCTAAGGACATATAATTTCAACTTCCTCAACATGTGAAATCCTTAAGTAAATCTTTCATCTTTGAGTAGGATCCATTAGTAGATCTTTTCTCATAAAATAGCTAAGGCAGTTGGGTCTACCTTCAACTCCTTTTATTCTTCCAAGAAATTATTTATAAGGGATTTGGTAAGGAGGAATGCTATCCTCATTTTAAAGAAGTGTGAAGTGTTATCAGTGGATTTCTAACTTTGATTTGAGGCAAAAATCTTACGATGAGGAAGCTTACCTAGGCGTTTCGTCGAAAAAGGGTTTATTCTTTGAATAACTATGCCTTACTTGGTATGCTTTTCCTTTTTAATTTTAATTGGTATATTTCGTTTTTCATGAGTATGATTCATCTCATTCATTGAGCCTTTGAAGCATAATTTTGGGGACATTAACTCCTTAAAGTACCCTTTATAATGCAACTACAATTCATCAATTGTATGTTGGAGCTACATAGCTCAACCCATGCCTTTTCAAAGTGGGGTCTTACATTCTTCTCCCCCAATGAAATTTTCTTCATGAAATTCCAACTTCATATTTTCTTATCACAAAGGTAAGGATACTTAACTAGCATATGTATTTCCATTTACCAAGTTTGCTCATCTGTGTTTGGACTCTTAGAATAATCAAATAAATTGAATAATCTTACTTTGTAGCTATTTCTTTATGATGAGAAAAATATGCAATTTGTAATATGCGGATTTTAATTGTTGTAATGCGTAAATCTCGATCATATTTAAATTTATAAAACCAAGATAGTTGAGTATCTAGGGTCATCTAAGGAGGCAACTTTAGTTTAATATTGGTTTTCTCTCTTTCACCACTCAAATCCTCTCCATTTTGGTTTTTGTGAAATTGTGATTTTTTAGGGTTTTAGGAAATACTCAAGGCTATGGAATTGAAAGAAGTAAAACTTAAGCTTACGTGAACAAAATGAAATCCTTCTTTCTAAGCTCACCCTAAACAAGTGCGCCAAGGGTAAAGATGGAGTGAAGTGCACTAAGTAGAAAATAATTGCTTGAAATAGAAACACAACAATTGAAGGTAACTAATTCTCTTGTTTTGCAAATAAGAGTCACATAGAGGAATGCTTGTTACAAAGATTAGTTAATATAGAGATAAAAAAAAGATGAAGAAGATAGAAAAATCCTCCAAAATGAAGCCTAGAATAATCTTCACTCCAAACACGGCTGCTCCGGTGTTTGAAGAAGCTTCTTCCTTGCTCTTTTCCTTGATGCTGCTCCTCCTCTTCTTCTCCTCTAAGAGTGGATGTCCACCACCCTTAGCCTCCTCCTTGCTTGGCCATCCTCTAATGGTGGATGCTCCTTAGCTTAGACAAAGGAAGAAAGGAGGAAGAAGGTGGCACTAGGAAGACAAGGTAGTCTTCCTAATCACCCTCCTACTCTTCTCCTTCGTTGGACGTGTAGAGTGGACATAGGTAGAAAATTAAGGCTAGCCAAGGATGGTAGATATGTGGTGGTTAGTGATGTATTTATAGGGTAATGTTGGCACTACCTTAAGGTTCTAGAAGGGTGGCGGTTGGCACCAAAATGGATGGATAAATGTGTGTTTGGAGAGGTGGTTATGAGAGCAATGGCTAGGAAGGGTTGGCACCACCTTAAGGGATGTGAAGGGGGGTGGTTATGGTGGAAGGTTGCCATCAAGTTGGCACCTACTTGAGGGCTTCTAGAAGAAGTCATTTTGGCACCAAGATGAAGGGTGTGGATGGTGGTTGATTTGAGGTGTAGGGTAGGGATTTATGGGAGGTTTTGGCCCACTTTTAAAGGTGGTGGTTGTGGTAGGAAAAGGTGCCTATTTTGGTGCCAAAAGGAGAAGTTGGTGGTGATTTTTTGGACTAGGTGGAGCTAGGTGGTTGGCCATGAAGTAGAGGTGAGGTGGAGCTTAGCTAGGCTAACTAAGCTAGCTTAGCTAGTAGAGGAGTAGGGGAGGAGCTAGGGTTAAGCTGGAGGAGCTATTCTGAGTCTACATGTAGTTGTACTATAGTTGAGGTGGATCTTTTGTGACCTCCTCTACTAGCTTAGCTAACTAGTTCTTTGCTAGTAGCTAAGCAAAGCAGGATGAGCTTAGTTGAGTTGGACTCAACTATTCTGAAGCTGGGGAGAGCTAAGTTTGATCTTCTTGAAGATTCCCTGATTGCCCATCTGGATTGCATGTTAATTAGTTGTTATTAGGTTGTCGTATAGATACAATCCAGATGGATGCTCAATCATTTTATTTATTTACATACTTTTTACTTGTTTATTCCAGGTCGTTCACTAGGAGACAGTTATTAATATACATCACTCTCTATTATTCAAAAATACTTTTTTATTCCAAACATATTTAATATATTTACAAATGAATTAAAGAATAAATGAAATGAACGAATCAGGTTAATTATGTATAAAATGAATCAAGTAGTGCTAATTACAATACCTCAAACATATTTACAAATGGAAAGGCATAAAAAAATATTTAAACTACTCTATGTCAGTTATTTGTAACTATACTAAGCAATGCCTAAATGGAGGCACAAAAATAATATAAGATATACTAAAGTAAGCTTTACTAACATCTATACTACCTATAGTGATAGTTATAAGCGTCACTGAAAACCTTACAAAAATATATATACAAATAAGGCAAACATATTATGTATACTCTAACTATACTGATTATATATACACTAATATGTATATACTATTTAACTACTTTACTTATACATATACACCTCACAGAACTCGCATACACACATACATTAACTTACACACTTAATTATATATACATAATACTAACCTTAGCACTTAGTAATTTACACAACCCTCACACACACTTAGGCACTCAACTTACGCACACTTATACTATTAATAGTGTGTACACTCTACTAACACTTACATTTATTTTAAGTTAACTTGAGTTTAACTATATGATAGAACGAAATTATTGGTTGGCAAGCCCAAATCTTTTGCAGGATCAACAGTCCTACTGGGTCGGATTGGATAACTACTAGACCACTCCTTAGTTCATTTTTTAGTGTATTTTTGTGCATTATTAGGCCCAATAGGCCGACACCCCTACGTGCTCACATGTGCGCTCGCATGCACACATGCACACACCAGCAGGCATGCATGCACGTGCCTAAATCGTTTGTACCTGTACGGTGGTTTTACTCATTTCAGCGTACCTATAGAGGTACATTGAACGTTTTATGCAACACCGCAATTTTTCTCCCACCAATTGGGATTAAGGGGGTGGGGGATTAGGTGTGCTATCAACGTGCAAAATCGTTCGATGAGGCCTATTTCGTGCCTTGAAATTTAGGTCCAAATAAGGTCTTTGCTCAAAATAAATTATACCATTAAAAAGCCTATACATAGGGCTACATAATTATATACTTAATTTACAATAATTACTTATTTGATTATATTTAAAAATTGGTTAAAGTTAGCTAATTATACACATTTAATTAATGCTTGATCTGCTAATTAATGTACAAATTCATAATGCAATCACTCAATTAAGGTATAAATTAGTTAATATAGATTATAAAGTATTTATTACACTTTTTAAATTTATTTTTGGTCTTTTATTTTAATTTACATACATTTATGTACACGTATTACATATATATATACTAATATATAGTATAATTACTACTGTACAGTTTAAATACATCATAAACATACTAAAAATATTTAAAATATTAATATACAAGTATACTATATAAGTTACTTCAGTAATAACTTAATTTACTAATTTAATTTATTTTAACTTAATAACTTAGCTATTTAACTTAATAACATAAATATATACAATAAATACTTAAATAAATAAATATACAGGTATAATATAGTATATAATAATTACTTTAATATGTATATATAGTTATGAATATGTTTGTACACGTATACATATTTACTTATAATTGCCTAAGTATATGTACATATAATCTAGTATAAATAAATAGATAATTATATAATTAGTAAATGTAGATTGTAACTCAACATAAATATTTATTTAAATATATATGATACATATATAGGTTAGTTACGTACATTATAAACATATATTTTATTATTTACACTTACTTATTATTTAATTGATATTTACAAATATAAATACAATATACATGGTATTTTTGAACTTTTTCAAGTTTTATGGCATTTTTATGTTTCATAGAAGTAAGAGAAGAGAGAGGGAAGGTGAGATAAGAAGTAAGAGGATTCTTTTTGTATTTTTCACCTTGAATTCTTTTATTTAGTATTAGAGTAGGCTAAATCGTCTACTGGTATGTTCTACCGACTAGAGGGTTCAAAATACTCTCATACTTTGTACACACTTAGAAAAATGCCTAATCCTACTCAAGACAGCTTTATTTTATTTATTTACAAATTTTTATATTTTTTTTATGTCATTACAAGTTCACACAAAAGAGGCCTAAATAGATGTTGAACTAAGAACCTAAGGCCTTCAAAGTCGATTCTAAGTGATGGAAATGCATTATGAACATTTTAGAGATATCCAGCAAACCATATGAAACATGATGAGTCCTTAGAACTTGATTTCACTTTGATTTCAGTAAAATCCCTACTTGGACAGGTTTATACACTCACATACACAGAGTTTTAAGAATGATTCTACAAGCTATTCCAATCAAACTTTAGCCCAAGAATTGTATATGAATGCTTACAAATAAAGTTGTAGCATTAGAACACAATGTTATCCCATTAAACCTTCAAATCCACCTCAAAACCCAGCCATTCAGCCAATGTTGCTACTGGTGCTGGTGCAATCCCAGCTGCTCAATGCTACTGTTACTAGTTGAATCATTCAGACCAGATGATGGAAAGATTTTCAATTATTTATGAAGATGATAGCAATAAAAGGATGTGTCGTTGTAATATTTTATGTGGTGGAAATCTTTCAATCAAAGATAGCAATTAATGTAATAAACCACGTTGATTTCAAGTGTCGTATCCATAGGGAGGATTAAGCCCAATAAACTCACAACTAATTCCCTATCATTTTTGCCTTAAACAGATTCGAAAGTTTCAATAAGAAGTTGTTAGAATAATAGAGAGACATGTAAAGAGAAAGAAATGATTAGGTCATTTTCACAGGGAGGAACATACCAAATTAATTTGAAACTTGTTAAAACATGATGGTAAAATATTGGCCCTCAATTATAATATAGCATGTAACTTATGTGAGGCTAATAGATGGGGAAGATAATCATGCACTTCAATAAGCCAATTATTTAGAGCAAACTAAAGGGGCTTGGTTGTAAATTCATTCAATTAATAAAATATTAAATCAAAAATCAATTGTTGACAATGGCAGCACATGTAATATCTAATTGAATGGAAAATAGAGCTTTCACACTCTCTCCTCGCGTGCGAGATGGAGCACCGGCGATGGAGCTGCTATGGGAGAAGGATGGCCGATGCATGGGGATCACGATGATTTCAACGGGACGGTGAGAGGCAACCGGAGACGACAACCACGTGTGGAGGTGGTTGGCAGCAGTAGGTGTGTCGACGCGTGAGGAGCTAGCCGGCTAATGTTGTGGTTGCGGTCATGGGTGCAGCGGAGCTCGAGGAGGACGTCGGTGGTGTCAGTGGTGAGGTAGAAGGCCAAGGGTGGCTGCACGGCATGGAGTGTGGTCTGTGGCTGATGGGTTCAGTTGGAGAAGAAGATGAACAGTGGGTGTGGGTGGAAAAGAGGAAGAAGGAAACAGAAGAGGAGAGGAAAAAGGGGAGGATGTGGCGTTTGTGGTGCATAGTGTGTAGGAAGAGGAAGCAGATGGTAAGGGTGGTAATGCGGTGATGGTGGTGGGGGATGGAAGCAAGGATGTAGTACAATGGCCACACGCTGTCACCGCATGGCCAGTGGAGGTGGAGGTCGCGGTGGCGTGGTGGAGATCACAAAGGTTTACAGTGTGAGCTATGGGGTCACGGTGTATGCTTGATTTCACGGTGGTGACGATCCTCGCAGGGGTGTTTGGTTGGCGGCAGGTGTATGGAGAAGATATATAAAAAGAGGAGATAGAAAGTATGGATGGTTCTGCAGTTGGAGAAAGAAGCAGTGTGGAGTGGGCGGTGTGTTAGGATAGGGAATGGGTCTGGGTGGATGTTGCCACCACCAACGTAGGAGATCGGTTGTGAATGCGTTAGACGTCCAGATTGTGTTCCGGACGTCTTAAATGATAGATTAGGTAGGAAGATAAGGTGTCATTGGATTTGGATTGTGTAGGCTTAAGTTGTAGGTATAGGTCCTAGTCTAATTGGGATTTTGAAGTGAAAATTGGGTTTAGGGTAAGTGGGAGAGACGTGAATGGCACCACGAGCCATCTTCTCTATTTATTTCTGCAGCCAAAAGAAATTCACACAATTATTTATATAACATAACAAATTATGTAATCCTATGATATGCACTTATTTTGTAACCAAATGCAAATATTAATATGATCTAAAACGTAGGGACTACCAACTTAGGCTAAATATGAATCCAATAAATTGGACTCATCAAATAACCCTATGCCTAAGTTTTGTTGGTCCTTAGCAAAAGTGAAAAAATGATGGAAGTGACCAAAAGATTTCTTCTTTCGTTATTCCAAAAATTTAGTCCAGACAAATGTGAAGTAATAGTAGCTTAGGTAATGGATCCAAGTGAAAAGCCAACTTACATTTACAGTTCGTACTTAACCCTTGGTAAAACTTCTATTAGGATAGGCAACTTCTTCCCTCAGGGATAAAACAGAAAATAATATGTAATTTGACGTCGGCTTTCTAGCTTAGGTAGGAGATACAGAGTCAAATTGATTTATATTTGGTGGCTCATATTCATCTGGAGCTACATGTAGTCTAGTACTACAGACTCTAAATCTCTAGACTATCAAACGAGTCACCCAGAGAGAGGCTAAACAAAATTGTGCTCTCTTGATGTTCCTTTGCACTTACTCTCTTTTCTTTTTCTTTTCTTCTTTCTTTTCTGAGATCATACATCTTACCAAATTTTGTAAATGTGCTCAATGTTTGGTGGCCTCACATGGCATTTATACTTCAATTAAAGTTCTAATAACCCTATAACTAAGTTAGAAGTCCTCACCCAGTATTCGGGCAATAAAAAATACTGAAAAGTAGGTATGGGTCATATTTGGTGAATTGCAATGGATGTTTTTGTTGCCTCAGTGATATTGATACCTAGAATAGCTATAACTTGAACATCTTTTTTTTTCTTTTCCTTTCCTTTTTTACTTTTTTTTTTGTATTTATTTTCTTTTTCTTCTTCTTCTTCTTATTTTTTTTTCTATAGATAACTATATACTTCTTTTCTTATTCTCTTTCTCTCTCTTTTATAACTCCAACACAACACGATGTTGATTTTTATTCATGAGGCATTATTCTGAATGATGATGATCAAGAGGATATTGTATGGCTTATTTGGTGGAAGTGCTTGCTCTCGACATCGGGAATGAATGGATAGGATAATCATATTTCTGACCTTTGACACTGTTACCCTCCTTCAGCTGAGGACTCTATGAAGGACGGTCGTAACCATCCACCATAGTTATAGTTTTATTAAGACTCAATCTCTGTGTATTTGCCTTATTTGGTGACTCTCAGGAATTCACACAATGTTTGTACACAGGAATAGAAAGCGAAAACTATGCCTAACTCTGAACTATCATCATCTAATTATCCAGAACTTAAGAGTCCTTGCACTAGACTTAACGCACTAGTAGTTTCTCTACTTTCTTCTTACAAATATTAGGTGGATTTAATAGAAGATAGTGTAACGACCCGATTCCCGAGTCCCTACGAGACACGAGAATCGGACCGACTCGACTAATCCTAAGACCTAGTCGTCCAACGAGGAAGTAACCAAAAGAGCAGTAAAATAAACCACATTCAGCATGAATATAACTAGCAGTAACAAAATAGAGCAGTAAGAAAATGAACTACTACAGTATATACCACCACAACAGTAGAATAACAAATATGTACATAACATGAAGCTTACAATAAAGAAGTACAAGGAGAAACAAGGAAACTATTCACTACAGTGGAAGAAAAGTACAAAAAGAACTGCGGGTAACTCTACTGGACCCTACTAGGCCCAGCGTCCTCTGCAGCCGCTGACCCTGGTTGCTCAACACCTGGTCCTGAAAAGTAACGAGTGTAACACGTTAGCGAAACACTGAGTAGAGTGGCAACTAAAAGCTAAAGAAGCAGTAGAGTGTACAGTAGCTGTTATATTTTTACTTTCTTTATTTACGTCTTTCTATTATTTCACGATTTATTTATTTCTCAGATCCTTCACTTGATCTCGAATGTTCCTCGTGGGAACGATCTTGATTGCGGTCTTTTCCGAAAAGTAGAAGTAACACGTGGTGCTTTCCTGGCCGGGAGAGTCCCCCGTGGTGGTCCTACCCTCAGTCAACCACCCCAAGGTCGCTGACAGACGTAACGGTGACTACGGCACACGCGATAAGCGCACGGGTAGCTACCCCGCACTAGCACGCGGTCAGTCGTTTCCGTTAACGGGTGCGCTCAAAACACAGCACGGAACCGGTATAGGGCAGAGCCCTCTCAGTAACAGGGGTCCAACCCCTCCACAGTCCGCGCACCCTCGCCTGACTACCCTGGTTTGCCCAGTGGGCCTAACAAGTCGGTGTAGGAGGCTAGCAGAATCCCGGGGTAGCTGGTGCTCTCCCTACACTAGTAGCTCTCCTCGGTACTGCGTACGCGAGGGCCAGCAAGTCGGTGTACAGTGGCCAAACCCACCCTGGTCTCAACCTGAGGGCGGCAAGCTCCCCTCTACACTAAGAGGTAATGTGTGCTCTCTTTGGTACCACGTATCCAAGAGACAACACACTTCCACGTTTCACTTTCTCAGATCCATTCTATTCTCTTTCCAGGAGTTCTACTCCTAATTCCCCGTAGGGTTCGTATTCTTTTTGTTTGGCCATTGTAGGTTTCACCGTTCCAGTTTTACGTTCATACAACCCATATTCTCAATCATATTTATTCATTCATAACAGGCAGCTATTAATTTACAGGAAGCTATTATTTCCTTTCCACTTTTCCAAGACTGCAATATTTATATATTCCACTAGTTTTTCAGTCCTAGGGTTCATGCCGTACCCTAGGTTCTATCATTCAATCTAGTTTTCCAGTCCTAGGATTCATGCAATACCCTATGATCTATCATTCAATCTAGTTTCTCAGTCCTAGGGTTCATGTAATGCCCTAGACTCTATTAATTGTTCCACAATTGTAACAAATTATGCTAAATAATTTAAAAGTCACTCTACCAGCTACAACGGGAGTACTGGGGGTGTGGTCAGCAATCCCGTGCGCCTCCACAACCCCCAAGACTGCAATGGAACGGGGTCCTAACACAAGGATCAAACACAAGGAGTTTTTCAGAACGGTATACAACTACTGTAAATGGGTAGAGGATTTTATTCTGGAAAGAACACAACTCGAAACGCGGAAAACGGACTCCGAACGAGCCCTAAACGGGTCAAAAATGATGAAACTTTCCAAAATCAGACGTCTGGAACCTCTTCCAGACGTCTTAAAAGGTGGGTCAAATTGTACCTTAGCTCTGTGTAGTTCTTCAGATGTCCAGAAGCCTGCTGGGGCGTCTAGCTTAGTTCTAAGAAGTCCGATTGTCACCCCGGACGTCTGGAAGTCCTCTCCGTCGTCTGGCACTGCGGCCAGACGTCTGATTTACGTGGGATGGCGAGCCCTCGTACCCTCCCGAGCGGAACCTGCGCACACACTCCTGCTCTCAGCACGACGAAGCGCAGACGAAGTCGCGGCGGACGACTGCATGGCCGTACGTGCGAAGAAGGAAGAAGATAGAAATATCTTACCTGTCAGATGTCTAGACAATCCTCCAGACGTCTTCACCGTGTTCTGGTCGTAAGCCCAGACGTCTGGTTCTGGAAAATTTTCCAGAACCAGAGCCCGACTCGCTCTCCGCCCGCAAAGCACGGCCGCGCCGCGACCCGTCCGCCTGCTACCCGAGCTGCAGCAGCCCCTCCGCGACACCCCACGCCCGCCGTTCCCCCGCCGGCCAGCTCTAGCTGCCCTGGCAAGCTCGAACGCTCGCAGTCGAGCTTCCCCCTTCCGCTTGCAACCCTCCTTCCCGCACTCTCGCCGCGGCCGCTGCTGCCGCCGTTCCCTCGCTCGCTCATGCTCTCGCACTAGCAGGGAGAAGGAGAAGAGGAAGGCGGAGGAGATGAGGGTGAGGGAGAGGGCGAGGGAGCCTTATAAGGCCATGCGGGGAGAGAGAAGAGAGCTGCGCGCTTGCAGGAGGAGAGAGAGGAAAAGGAGGAACGAGAGCGGCGGGTGCAGTTTGCACGCGCAAGCGCGCAGACGCAACCCCGTATGCCGCAAAAATTTATTACCAGACATCTGGGAAGGGTTCCAGACGTCTGGTCAGACGTCTGGGCCACTTCCCAGACGTCTTAAAAACCCATCTGATGCCACGTTCGTTACAATAGTATGCCTGACTCCCTTCAAATTGTCTAAGGATTCAGCAAACTAAAAATGCTTATTAATTTTCTACAAAGATCCATTACCCAGTTTACGTGCAAGTGAAGTAACTGTACTAGATTCTATACTTAAAAATAATCTAAGAAGAAAGTATTTAAAGACACCTCCTTAATAAAGATGTTTTGCTAGGGCTAACCAATTCAGCTCAAAAAACAAAAGAGAGATTCTTTTTTAATGCACCTAGCCTAAATGTATGAATACTGCCTAAAAATGCGAAATGCACCCTCCATGCCTAAATCCTACAATGTCCTCATTGTAAAATTAAAACAGGGGGAGAAAGGAAGGAAATCACCTGATGAAGGCGTTATTCAGGATGTCGGGTTGCCTCCTAACAAGTGCTGCATTTTTTGTCAGTAGCCAGGAACTTATAAGTCTAGTTCTAAATAAAAAGAGCTAGGCCCTAAAAATATGCGTAAAAGCGTTGGCCTAGAAAATAAGTAGCTGTGGATGTTGGCGAGTTGATGATGTAGTGTGATTCTAAATGCTCACCAGAAGACATGATAGTAAACAATCTCGCAAGCTACTTGGAAAGGTCTAGGAAAAAGAGCAACAGAAGAAGGGACCTCTTGAAATGAAATAAGTGGAGGATAACAAGAGTCTTCCAAAGTAGGAAGGGTTTTAAAAGATATAACCATAAATATGTCAGACCCTTGAATGGCGAGCATAAAAGTACAAGCATCAATCCAAACTCACCATTCCACACGAGAATGTACTGGCCTAATATTCTCCCTAGAAGGAATGTATGTGAGTAGAGACTTGAGCTAAGGATTAGGTAAGAAGTCTATAGTTTTCTTGAGTGATTGGGTGGTAATTATTAAGTCTAAAGAGGGCTTAGTCTATTTAGGTTCCATTCCCAATAAGCATTCTTCTTCCACATCCTCAAATAGCTTAATTGTTTCATGAACCTCCAATTGCTCCCCTACAATAAAGGAGTTATGCACAGAAGTCAATATCTCATTAGTAGACTCATGATCAACATGCTTTGACGACAGTTGGGTTTCCTGGGAAGTAGCGAGATTAGAATTATCATCAAGTCCATCCTCGGGTTCTTTCTTGTCAATTACATCCTTTCTAGGGACTTTGTGTGCTACTTCATCTTTAATATCTTTAGGAGGGTTATCATTCTCAATGTTATGGAGAAAGCTTATATCACTCAATTCATTGTTCTGCTCGGGTCATAAATCCTTAATTGATACATATTGTCTCTGAGAGTCTCCCTTAGGCTTCTCAATCTTGTGTTCATCCTCCTCCAACATCAACTCTATATCTTCCTGATTTTGTGGAGAATGCTTTTCAAAATCAAAAGTAGGAAGGAATCCAGATTTCACCAGATCATTTATATCCTCAGGGGGTAAGTCCTCGAATAACACATAATTCCCTTAAGATTCACTCCAAACTCTAATCCCAGGTTCCTCCATTGGGTCATCATCCTCCTCTAAAAGAGACTCTTTGTATCCCTGAGACAAAAAATGATTCAATTCATCCTCCATTCCCTTAGGGTCACCTTTATTGGGTACATGTAAATCCTCAGAATGCTGAATGGTAGGTGTTGATTCCCTAAGTGGAGGGTTGGGATTAGGCTCACTAAAGGTAGAATGGGGTTCCACCACATGATTAATAGGGGAAGTGGCATGAATAATATGACCTTGACGAGGGTTATCACGGGTAAGAAAAATACTATCAGTGGGGTCAAGGTCCTCAAGTGGTACCATCTTCCCTTTCTTTTGACTCCAATATAGCTCGGGTGGATAATCATTAAGATAGTTCTCCTCTAGAGGCTGTATCTCATGAGGAGAGTCTAAGTGATAGCTACTCAAAATGGGATCCCTATTATCCGTTGTTTCCTCAGAATCTTTTTGATGATCACGGTTGTAAGGGTAGGGATTAGAATCAATAGTAAGAGAGTAGCTGAGCTGACGAATTTGCTTATTCAATTGTTGACTATTCCTCAACATCTCTCCCATAGACTCCATCATTTCTTTTTGTTGTTTTTGCATTTCTATCATAAAAGATGATAGGCTATTGTCAGATTGGGGAGGATAGTCAATCTCAGGCTCAGGTTACCTAGGAGGGTTAATCCATCCTTGATAAGAAAAATCATGAAGGGTGGGAGGGTTGGGCGTAGGCAAAGTAGTAGGGACTCTTAGGGTGGAAAATCCCGCTCCACGATTTTGCTCAAAAGTGGGAGTTATTGGGCCAGTACTCCCAGGCTAGGAATATGATTGATCCCATGAATTGTCATTGTACTCATCAAAGGATGGATATGCTCGGGGCATGGGATCCTAATTAAAAGATGGAAACTATTAACTGTGATAATCTAAATGATAGGAGTAACGGTGATCTATTTCTTTAAGCAAAACAAATTTACCTCTTATAGGACTTAGAAGAAATTAGAATAAAAGCAAAAACTTCCGAGAGAGTTCTACCACTGTCAAAACAAACTCAAATACAGTGGGATCTATTTTTAGTAGATTCTACGTCTTAGAATTAAGTGTTCAGTTGGTGGCCAAATAAGTTTTGCAAGAGTTATGCTTCCTAAGCCGACCTTTGTTGGTGCCTACAACCTACTCGCAATGGATGGAAGTCTCGAATTGAGCCCACGAACAAGGAATCGAAATAACTTGGTGGATAGGCTTGTTGATTTCCAACTAACTTCCGTTATGATGCAAAGAGGAGAGGTAGAAATTTATCTAGTGACCTTATGTGTGATGTGTATAGTGTCTCAAGTGTGTAACACACGTACGCGTTTTATATTTTGAAATCCCGCAATCAAATCCTTTTGCATGTAATTAAAGTCATTGATTTAAGGTCCAACCTCTTAATAGTCCTAATTCCTTAAAGTGACTACTGAATTAATTAGATTCACACAATTAGGTGGTTTTGGATTTAAGTCCAATGCAGATGCATGACGGAGATGTGATGCTAAAGAGAGGACGTACCTTACTCCAACTTTCTTCAATGCAGGGATGTATGCGATACAATAAAGATAAACTAGATGCTGCTCATTCAATCCTAGATGATTGCCTTATAGATATGTAGCTTCTAGCAGACAGTTTAGATTTTTTTTTATAATAAGCAAACAAACCTAATCTAATTTATCTAACTAATTAACGTGCCGTTCAAATAATTCAAATAAACCTATAATCTACATAAAATGGGAATATGCTTTCGAAAAGATGTTCCCGCATATAAGAGCGAAAAGCAATAAAAAGCACTGGAAACACGTTCCTAAAAATGCCCAACATGGGTCCACAAGACAGAAATTAAATGTCTAATGTCTATCTAGCCTAATCTAAATTTAAAAGGAGAAAACAAGTCCTCGACCGCCAATCATCTTTCCACGCACGTGGGATCAAGGCCCACATGCACACGTGATTATCCTCGAGGTGGCGACAGGGTGCACCAACGTGACGAACATCCCCCATCTGCTCCTCTTCCTCCAGAATGTATCTCGCACAAAAGAATGGTAGATCAATGAATAGCAATAAACAGGGGCCAATGCAAATAGAAAAATACTTACGAGTTTACTAGGCCCATTACCTCCCCGGCAACGACGCCATTTGATGGAAATATTTTCGCTTATTTATGAAGATGATAGCAATAAAAGGATGTGTCGTTGTAGTATTTTATGTGGTGAAAATCTTTCAATCAAAGATAGTAATTAATATAATAAACAACGTTGATTTCGAGTGTTGTATCCATAGAGAGGATTAAACCCAATAAACTCACAACTAATCCCTACCATCTTTGCCTTAAATAGATTTGAAAGTTTCAATAAGAAGTTGTTAGAATAATAGAGAGACATGTAAAGAGAAAGAAATGATTAGGTCATTTTCATTGAGAGGAACATGCCAAATTAATTTGAAACTTGTTAAAACATGATGGTCAAATATTGGCCCTCAATTATAATATAGCATGTAACTTATGTGAGGCTAATAGATGGGGAAGATAATCATGCACTTCAATAAGCCAATTAATTAGAGCAAACTAAAGGGACTTGGTTGTAAATTCATTCAATTAATAAAATATTAAATAAGAAATCAAGTTTTGACAATGGCAGCACATGTAATATCTAATTGAATGGAAAATAGAGCTTTCACTCTCTCTCCTCCTAGCGTACGAGATGGAGCATCGACGACGGAGCTGCTATGGGGGAAGGTTGGCTGGCACGTGGGGATCACGATGATGGCAACGGGATAGCAAGAGGCGGCCATGGGTGGAGGTGGTCGGCGGCAGTAGGTGTGTTGACACGTGAGGAGCTGGTCGACTGATTTTATGGTCGTGGTCGTGGTTGTGGTAGAGCTCGAGGAGGACGCCGGTGGTCTTAGCGGAGAGGTAGGAGGCCAAGGGTGGCCGCATGGCTTGGAGTGTGGTCTGTAGCTGATGGGTTCAGTTGGAGAAAAAGATGAACAGTGGGTGTGAGTGGAAAACAGGAAGAAGGAAATGGAAGAGGAGAGGAAAAAGGAGAGGATGTGGCATTTGTGGTGAGCAATGCATAGGAAGAGGAAGCAGATGGTGAGGGTGGTAGTGCGATGATGGTGGTGGGGGATGGAAGCAAGGATGCGATATGATGGCCACACGCTGTCACCGTGTGGCCGATGGAGGTGGAGGTCGTGGTGGCATGGTGGAGAAGATCATAAAGGTTCACAGTGTGCGCTATGGGGTCACGGTGTATGCTTGATTTCACGTGGTGATGATCCCCACAGGGGCATTCGGTTGGCGGCAGGTGTATGGAGAAGATATATAAAGAGAGGAGATAGAAAGTATGGGTGGTTCTATAGTTGGAGAAAGAACTAGCGTGGAGTGGGTGATGTGTTAGGATAGGGAATGGGTTCGGGTAGTTGTTGCCGCCACCAACGTAGATCTGTTGTGAATGCGTCAGACGTCCAGATTGTGTTCCAGACATCTTAAATGATAGATTAGGTAGGAAGATAAGGTGTCATTGGATTTGGATTGTGTAGGCTTAAGTTGTAGGTATAGGTCCTAGTCTAATTAAGATTTTGAAGTGAAAATTGGGTTTAGGGTAAGTGGGAGAGACGTGAATGGAACCACGAGCCATCTTCTCTATTTATTTCTGCAACCAAAAGAAATTCACACAATTATTTATATAACATAACAAATTATGTAATCCTATGATATGCATTTATTTTGTAACCAAATGCAAATATTAATATGATCTAAAACGTAGGGACTACTAACTTAGGCTGAATATGAATCCAATAAATTGGACTCATCAAATACCACCTGATCAGTCTGATTAAGTGCTCAAGAATTCAATCTCAGATATGGAAAACCTGATTTGAGTGCGATAAAATCTCAGGAAACCATTTTGGCCAAACTTAGTGCTGCAATTTAGAGGATAAAAATGAGCAGCTACTGTTGCTACTGATCTAATCTAAATCAAATCAGACTTAAACATTGAAAATTTAGTTCTCAGCTGTGCAAAACTTTCAAACAAGACCTGGAAATCATTTGAAACACTTTCAGACATCAAACATTCATAAATCTCCAGATTGAAATTATTCTGAGTTAAGAAATAATGTTGCCCTGATTGGGCTGTTACTTTGTATCTATTAGATGATCTGATCACCCTTGACACCATTGATTGGTGTTCAAGATGATCTAGCGATTCTATAAAAATCCATTGGGTCATTGTTAAGCCTCAAATCAGTACAACTGATTTTCCTTGGCTAAACTACCCAAAATGCAACTCAAATGGGCATATATTCATCTGAAAATAAAAATCAGATCAAAACACATTAGACTCATTGCATTGCACCTAATTAAGTAAATGAAAACTCGAATCTCTCAATTAAACCCAGTTCAAACCAAATTGACTCCAAACTTGCGATTCAGCGTAAAATCCAAATCTAAATGAATTGAGCGAATCGATGCAATCAAAACCAGATCGCGGGTCTTTGTGAACATGTGAAGTGAATGGAGAGACTCCCAGGTGGATTTGAGTGCTATTTAGATCTAGAAGTTCAAGAACTTTGGATCTAAATATACTCGGGTGGATGGGGTGGTATATGGATTAAAACATCAAGGGAAATAGTTAGAAGTGATTGTGAAGCATAGAGAAAGCTGTATGACTTGAGATGAAGGTGCGAAAAACACCTCTCTGATCTGAATTGATCAGAGAGGGAGAATTGGATCTAATTAATCTACTCTTAATCTAAACTAACAAATGATGATTCAACTAACTAATTCTACTTCTAACTAGTCTAGAAAACAGTAGATCTAATCTAGAAAGCGATAAACTTATCTATGAAAGCATTAAAGCCTAGCCAATCGAAAGAATGGGACTTGGGCTGCAGCTGGTCACTGCAGTGACGACTGAGGGAGATCTCTAGCTGAAGAAAGTCCACTAGAGGAGATCAAGGACACCCTCAGGCATATGCCATCCCTAGCGACATGGAGGACGCAAGGAAGAAGAATGCCGTCGCTGTCTCCAATGTAGTCAAGTGAAGAAGATAGGAGGAGTTGGAGAGGATGAATGGAGAGCCTAAAGAAGTAGGAGGGGGGCTCATCTTCGCACGCAACTGCTATGGAGCTGCCTATATAGGTGAGGGAAAGGATCTAGGCATCGGAGTTTAAGGTTAGCTGATTTGGGCGTGAATGGTGGGGATGAGAAGGAGGTGAGTGAGGGAAGGATTGTGCACGAATCCCACCATTGAATGGGATTTGGAGGTGGTCACGATGCCTCATGCAAAGGCGCACGATCTTAGATGGACGATCAACCATTAGTTGCGAGGAATGGAATCAACGATCAAGGTGGCTCGTGTTCTTTGTAAGGAATAGGTGGAGAGGAGCTGCACCCAAGTGTATTGGAGAAATTACAAGAAAGCCCTCGAGGTAAATCGATGTAAATATTGCGAGAGAAACCCATAAGTGGTGAAAATGATAACCAGAAGGTCCCTGCAGTCTTTCAAGTATGCCCCTGAGGTATTTATATGTAAACAAATGTGATGACAAATTGACCTAAGTGTAATGCTCTAAATGTAAGGTCCTAATGATGTCTAAATGCTATGAGATTTTTATTGAAGCTTAATTGAATATGTTAGAACATGATTTAACCCTTGATTTGTATTTTGGAGCTCAAATATGTGTTCAATTGTCATTTGGATCATCAATTTCTATTTTGTAAATAAAATATCTCAATTATGACCTAATTATGTATTTTTATCATACTTTGAGTGTTTTAGGTTATTTTCATTAATTCTCACACTTAACGCATTTATTATGTTAAGAATGTAGTTTTAACCTAGTTTATAGCCTAACTTTAGCATTTTAGCTATGATGAAGCACACCTTATCACTTTCAAGCTGGCTAAGCTAGATAGTTTAGGTCTAGTAGACAAGCTCAATTAGGTTGAGCTAGGATGAGTCTTCATGTGCTGGTGATGAGCTGCCCTGAGGTGACTGTGGACTCTTCAGTTGACATAGCTAGTTGAGGACTAGTAGCTAAGCTAAGTTGAGTGGAGCTACCATGAGCTGGATAGAGCTGGAATGAGTTGGGTTAAGCTGGAATCCAGCTGAGGTGAGTTGAATTGAGCTGGGATTTAGCTGGAATGAAGCTGTTATCTTCTTTGCCTACATTTCTGTCTTTCACATTGCCAGGGTTTAGATGATTGGCACTGTATTCTCATCCTTGACAATGAAATGTATGTATTAAAACACAAAAAGAGGGAGAATAATGCAATGCATGCCTAAACTATAAAATGCCTAAATACAACCTAGTACCATAATGTAATGTGGCAAACCTAGGAACTAGATGTGATTTTAGGTCTAAAAGTGATGATAAACCGATGTTTATCACTTTACTTGGTTGAGAATCACAATGAATTGCTCTAGAAACTTAGATTGAGTTCAACTTGCAAGTCATCATGGCAAATGACCTATTATATAGGATCTTTAGGTGAAATGAATTTAGAGTTTTACTGTAACAACCCAAGCTTAAATTCAAATCTAATTGAGAAAAATTAGTGATAACTTGTTGGGTATGGGCCTCATAAACCCAAACGACCACCTAAAATGCTGAAGTCTAAGTTGTCAAGTAGTAATTCTTAATCCTCTTATATGCAACCACTCACTTTCATGAGTTTACTATATAAGACTATTCTTGGGGGTGTTACAACCGCCCCCACTTGAAATCCTAATGTCCTTGTTAGGATTTCAATCAATCAATTAATATACTCCCTGTAGTAGAGGAGGCTTCACCTCATGGCACACTTTTTGGCCATCTCAGGATAGTTCTTTCCTCCTACTAAAGGGAGTTTGACTTTGATATCATTTGTAATGACCTGAGCCTAGACTCAAGCTACTCGAGAAAAATTATTCTTGACAACTTGTTGGATATGGGCCACATAAACCCAAACAATTACCTAAAATACTTATCCCAAGTTATCACATAGTAATTCTTAATCTTTTTATATTCCATCACTCACTTTCATGAGTTTTTTATGTGGGATCACTCTTAGGGGTGTTACAATCTTTTCAACATGAAATCCTGACGTTCTTATCAGAGTTTAATCAATCAATCAATATATGCTTCGCCTCATGATATACTCTTTAGTCATCCCAATAAAAGCTCTTCTCTTATTAGAGAAAATTTGGTTCTAATACCATTTGTAACTTCCTAGGCCTAAACTTGGATCTAATTGAGAATAACGAACCTTGATAACTTGTTGGGTATGGACCTTATAGACCCAAGCCACTATTATGTCCAAGCTATTAAGTAATAATTTTCTATCATCTTATATCTTACCACTCACTTTCATGAGTTTATCATGTTGAACTATTCTTGGAGGTGTTACATGCACATTGGCTCTCTTGGATATAGGGACAAGCATAGGGTTCAGTTGGCCTAGTGTAAGCTTGAGCCTACATTCATCTCGAGCTTAATTGCTATGATTGGGGTCTAACCTAAGCATACAAGCTCAAATATATATGTAATGTAGAATACACATAGTATAATTGTATCATCACAGAGAAAATGAACTTTATATAATGACATAATTTGATAATTTTACATTTTGCTCCCTCATATTGTTCCAATAATAACTCATGATTAAGTAGTTCTCTGCATTCTTCCTTAATTACTTGCCTTAATCATAAGATACGTTAAAAATAAATTGATTTAAAATATACGTATGAGTTAAAGATTAAATTTAGACTCATTTTTCATATCTATTTATAAGGGGAAAGCAATAATGTATTTTATTTCATTTTCTATCCATGATTTTAGTATGTTGTTTAGATTATTATATTTTAAAAATAGATGCAAATCATAAATACAAATAGTCATAAGTGCAAATGAGCCAACTTGGTTTGATCTAGGCCCATCGTCTTGGTTGGGCTTGTGCTAGCTTGCGTAAAAATTTGGGAAATAACCAAATCTCAACTTAGCTCATTAGCTTGATTCAATGAGCTTTGTAAGGACTTACTTGACCTGAAAGAGCCTAACTTGATGCTCACATCAACCTATATCACCTTTCTCTTTTGTACAATGCATTAGTGACCATCCTACATTTGCCTCTTATGCAATGGAATCGTTCCTTTCTAACAACTTTCTCGTCTTTCATCTCAAGAGCATGATCTTAGTGTAGTTTCCACCCCTACCTTCATCAGAAGTTTTCCAGAGACGAGGGTAAAGAAGATTCCTGAAATGCTACATATTTTTCTAGGATGATTGTACAGAAATGTGTATAGGCACCATATATAATTGTTATCTATTGACACCAGAAGTATAAGAGACAAATATGCAGTTCGAAGACAACTTCAATCTAATCTTCCTTGATCTACAAGTGCAATGGTAGAATAATGAACACTTATAATTAAGAACAGTTGGCAGAGTTACCAGATTGTATCTCCTACATATACGTTGTCAACTTGTCCCATTGTCTAGAGCTTTCAAGGTAGATCGATTCATGAAATAAATCGAACTTGAAACAACGGTTGCCTTGGAAGTTCTTCATTGGTCTACCATTTAGTAGAATGCAACTACCTCTCTCAACAGTATTGCGCCGTTCGTTCTCTTCACAACTCATTCCATTAAGGTATGTATCATGTCATATGGTGCCTCCTAGGGCTGAGCATTGAATTGGGCTGTCCTGGCTTAGCCTTGGACTCGACCAAGTTAAGGTCGGCCCTGGCTTAGGCTCAAGCCCATAACTTAAAGAATCACACTTAGGTTAAGATTTTTGCTTATTAATTGAGTTTAGGTTAGGGCATAGGTTAGTCCAATCTCAACCCGACTCGACGCCCGATCCATTTAGGGCACCTATATGCATATATGTATTTTAGGTATATATACATAAATTAATATATTCAAACTTAAAAATAAAAGACAACAAAAGGGTTTTAAACTTTTAAATCCTCCGGCCCATCTATTCCCGTAACACACCCATTCCCATTCCTACCGTAGCCCACCCATTCTTGTAACACGTCCATTCCCATTCCTACACATTCCTAATTTTCCACCATGGAATTTATCATTTGCACATGAGAATAGGTGTGTTATTCCCACAAGAAGCTTCATGTATATACCTAAATGGTTTCCATTCCCACCCATTCTCATAAGTTTGAAACACACTCATTACCATTCCCATAAGTCACGCACATCACACACCCACCCCAAAACCCTCGACCCCCCTAAATATTCCTATAATATTTTGATATTACATATATATTCATAGATTCTTAGATATTACATAAATACCCTTTAAATGTTATCTCTGTTAACAAATATGCTATTTCGTTAGTTTTAACTTTAATAGTCGTTAACTGTGAGTGAAAGTTTTTATATAAATACCCTTATAATATTTTGATATTACACATATACGTCTAGGTTATTTGATATTACATAAATGACCCTAAAATTTGTTTCCATTTACATTACATATCTTTGAGTTAACTTTCATTAGTTTTAACTATAATAGCCGTTAATTTTGAGTTAACTTAACATTTTTGCTCATAAAGGGAAATGCACAATGGTGTAATGAAATGAAGTTCTATTGGTGAGATGCATGGCGAAGTGATGAGGACAGTGGTGGTGATTACTTAGATCACTGATGGCATGATGCATACTGATGCCATGGAGGAGTCTTTGACCATATAAGGAGAGTGATGACAGGAGGTGTGGGTGATACTATGGCTCGAAATGTATGCAGAGTCGATGGATGACTTGGATTTTTCCTACATACCTAGATAATGCATCAACCATTGAAATTAACCAAAGGTCATGATACCATGATTAAGCGTAGACAAACTTCAATTAAGCTGTAACGACATACTAATGGAAGGTCATATATCTATTAATGGAGTTAAGAATTAAGGGGTATTTATGTAATATCTAAGAAGTCACGGTTAACGGTCGTTAAGATTAAAACTAACAGAAGTTTACTCAAGGGTATCACATGTAAATGAGAACAAGATTTTAGGACACTTATGTAACATCCAAGAACCTAGGGGTATGTATGTAATATTAAAACATTACGAAGATATTTATGTAGAAACTTTCACCCACAATTAAAGGTCGTTAAAGTTAAAACTAATAGAAAGGTATATTTGTTGATAGAAATAAGATTTAAGGGATATTTATGTAATATCTAAGAACCCATAGGTATAGATGTAATATCAAAAGATTATATGAATATTTATGTAAAAAACCCTTTTATATATAGATATTTTATGTATTTAATGCGTTACTCTTTATTTATATACATTATTGATTTGATTGTTATGTGAATTCCAGTGATATGTTTGTATACTTATATGTAAATTGACTTTAATTTTATTTTTTATTTTAAAAAGTTATTATATATTTTGTGACGGTCATGTTTATATTCGCCGTCCACTATGACGTAGCGACTATTTCAAAATCATTGCCAAATCCCTGAGTACCGAAGGATATTGCCATGTTTCGACGACGGTTATGATAAAACCCCTCTCGAACATATTTGGCGACGGTAAAAAAATTGTTGTCAAATATAGAATTTTCGTGCCATACAAAATGTTCACGTGAAATTTGCGGTTAGTACTTATCACAATCGCTAATAAAATACGACGGTTATTTTAAAATCGTATACAAGGATGATTTTTTACCACCTCTAAATCCTCACAACTTCGATGCTGATCGGGCTAGAAAAATGGCAACGCTGTCCAAAAATAACTATCGTGGAAATTCAACCGTGACTCAACCTTCTGTGACGATTGCCGGCGACAGTTATATAGGTATTGCCGACGATTTTGATCCATCGTTGAAAGCCTTATTTCATGTAGCCTTAAACTCCCTCATCACCATTAGCAAGCCTGCCATCGACACATTCAATGCTCAGTACCAATTTGTTGACAAGAAAATTGAATTATATAGCTATGTGTGCAATTGAGAAAGTACATGATCCATCACCGATGGAACATAGGCATTTCAATGGAGAACCTCAAGGATGAAGCTAGGATTTCTAGCTGGTGGGAGCAAACAATTGATGTCCATCTCCATCACCAGAAAACCCCTTTAAGTTTGGCAGACAAAAACCATAGATAGAAGAAATAATTTCAGTATGATGAGCACAATGGAGTTTACATATATATATATATATATATATATATATATATATATAGACCCTACCAATCTCCATCTTTTGTGAATCCTAACCTAACCACCACCTGTAATTACCCAGAGAAAAGGACTCGGCTAATCGGATCCGTCACTTGCTAAAATTTAGATGATAATTGGGCCTGACAAATCCACCCATGCTCCATCCTATTTCTTTGTTCAAGCATGATCGACAAAGTGCCCTGAAACCCCCCAACCACTTATGCCATTCAATGCCTTCAATATTTCCTTTGTCACGAGACTAAAAAACCCACTAATTCTGAGTTGGAATTAACCATGGAAAACCCCCATGCTGGAACTTGGCCCGCAAAGACCAGCACAAAGAACCAACTGGATCATGGGAAATGGGACCTGCATGATTAGAATCCGTTGGCGACAGAACTGGAGCTAGAAACATTTGATTGGTACCAAGACTTACACTTCTTACAGCCAGAAGGAATGAAGGAATTGCTGCTTATTTTAATTGCATTTGGTGAACACTTATTACCCATTATTAATTTGTTCCCTGTCACTGGTTGGTGAAGAGCAGCACCCTGACGGCGAATTCTGCCTATTTGTCTTCGTCAAGCCACTGGAGGCTTCCAAGAAGCACTAAGAACACCTCTAAATATATTATATTATATATAAAGCTGACGAAATTTTTGGAAACTGGAAGAATTGTGGGAATGGAATGCCCCCTATGACCCACAGGGACCGACCAACCACTAACCAACTTGGGAAACATTACCGATTCTTGAGTAAACCATAGAAAAGATAAACGAAAAAGAACAGATTGCACGTCCCTGTCTAAGATTATTACCCTTTATGGGGGCCA
Organism: Thalassia testudinum; assembly: GCA_037157565.1. Classification (NCBI taxonomy): domain Eukaryota; kingdom Viridiplantae; phylum Streptophyta; class Magnoliopsida; order Alismatales; family Hydrocharitaceae; genus Thalassia; species Thalassia testudinum. The sequence continues at coordinate 64,144,648 of JAZHRO010000039.1, forward strand.
CAACACACCCACATGGCTTTTTCTGCACAGCGAAGTTTTCTAAAGCAGCAACAAAGCCCTTTTCTCACGCCTTCATTCCCGACCAAAAGTAAGATCGCTTTCCTCATTCTTGCATAGAATATGCATACACCTGAGGTTGCTTTAGTTTTGGATCATTAACCAATACCTGCACTCTTCCAGCAAAAAAAAAAAAAAAAAAAAAACCAATACCTGCACTCTCCAATCCTTTTTTTTTTTTTTGGGTATACATGCAAGAACTTTCATGGAATAATATTTAGGGAATATGATACAAATGAAAGTTAAATGAAAGCATGTAACTGGTCGGGGTCAGTGGTACTGGTTCCTATTCTAGCTAAACCGTCCTAATTTTGATTAAAAAAATTAATGAGATTTCTTTCAATTTAGCCCCCCCCCCCTCCCCAAGAACGCTATTGAGGAGAGAGGAAAAATCCTTAATTAAGCCTACTAAGTCTACCAAACCCAAATAACAAAGTTAACTTAAATGAGCCTGACAATCAACCCAAGATGACCTACAATTGGGTACAAATCCAACTATAAAAGTAAACGGGTAAATCTTGCTTAAAGGGTCTTAACCCATACAGGTAGGTGGACAAAAGTCAAGTCACATGTAATTACATGCCAAACTATATAGCATGTCCAGAGACTTTGAGCAAGAATAGGTAATGAGACCAGCAAGGATGGTCGGTGTATCCCGGCAACGAGATCGGCAATGAGCAATGATAGCCAGTATGATTATGGGACTAGGAATGACAGTCGGTATGCTCAGGCAATTACCTTGGTTGAAAACTTAGTAACCAGTTGAGTGACATCCGTTACAAAACTTGGCTGATGTGACTTACATGATGCATAATAATCAATGATCAATGACCGAGCTTCGACCTATAATGTCCACGATTTAGGGATCTGAGGAGCATGAAGTTCTAAACATTACGATTTTGACATTTTAAATAATGATCCTCATCATCAGGGTACACGTGATCTTTTTGAGAATTCTTTTTTGTAAATACTTTGATAACAGTGAAATCAACGAGAGTCACAATGTTTTCCCTGGACGTACATCTTTTAGGGGGAACTAGGTTGCAAACTTCCTATGCTCTTTTGAAGTGTGCTTTTCTATTTCTGTGATCAACCTTTTTCTTTTGTTTGAACCCAACAAAATCCAATTAAAAGGCCCCAATTAGGTATATCTGCCTTCTCAATGTATTAAACCACCTTCAGCTGATCTTCATGACAACCTTTACCACCAAGCAAACAATGGCTCTGCACATAAGGAATAGGATTGTCCTCTCTTGCTTAACATCCATCGATTACCTTCACCGTTGCCATCATTACCTAACCAAAGTGTAACCCAACCAATAATAACCTTTGAATTTTGCACGTTGCAGGAAATGTAGGCTCTGCTATTCTAGACTATGTAGTCTATTGATCCCAATGCAGTCAACACGAAGAATAGGGATCAGATCCCAAGGAAATCTATCTTAGTTACAAGAACATGCAAATTTGATTCTGACCGTAGCCAAACAAAGAGAAGCACTTGAGTGGAAGCATCCTGGTGCATCCAAAATCGACAATTTTAGACATGTGAAGGCAAAATATCCCTTATACAGCACCAGGGCGTTGGTACGTACCGTGGAGACGTACGTAGATGAGGTTACATTTTGGATGGTACATATAAATAATAGATCTTGACGATTAGGGTCATTACGCTACTTGCTTCGCCTATATAATGCCTAGGTGTTATTATGGATTTTGATAGGCGTGCACTTGGGTCAAGTCTAACTTGCAACCTAACCTTAACCAATCCTGTTGAGTTGAGTTAAGAGTTATAATAGGTGAGTTGGCTTGGGATTTTCCTAATAGGTGGGAATATTTGAGGTTTAAGTAAACCAACCCAACTTCCAATTTGATATATATATATATATATATATATATATATGTGCAACTTACCTCTACCTAACTTACGAGTAACTTAAGCATATTTCGCTCCTGCGGTGCTTACGAGTACCTCCATGTTTTTGCCCCTACGGTGCTTCTCTTCCCCGTTCCCTCTCCTAGGTGTTGTTTGGTTGGAAGAATAATTAGGAGGGATAAAAAAGGGATGTAAAAGAGTAAGAGGAATTAGAAGTTTTTATTCCGCCTAAGTATTTGATTGTATTTGTTGTCACATCAAAGAATTAGAAGTATTTATTCTGCCTGAAGTGTTTGGTAGGAGGAATAAACAAATTTTATGTGGTGAAGTTGAGAGAGGGAGATGAGAGAGGCAGAATAAACCAACGGAATAAATGAATTCCACCTCTTTGGCGGAAAGCATTTATTCCGGCGTCCACCCCTTACTTCTGGAATCCACTGACATCGGAACAAATGCTGCCAAACGTAGCATTCACCCTTAATTCCTCCTCCATTCCGCCAACCAAACAGGCCCCTAGGGTTTCCTTGTGCTCCTCCCCTCTTCTTCTCTGGTGAGCCCTTTCCTCCTCCCCTCCTTTGGAGGGGGGTTGAAAGGCTTCTCACCTATGGCGGAGTATCTACTTTGAGTCTCCGTCGGGGGTTTTTTTTCTTCTTGTTGTGGTTTTGCGCTTTCTTCTTTCTTTTTCCTGCTCCCTTCTTTTCTTTTGTTTGCTTTGTGTTGCTTTCCTTTTTGGTGCTGTGTTTTTTTGTTTTCCTTTGTTCGATCATCTGGTTTCTTCCTCTCCGGCTGTGTTGGCTTTAGGGGGTTTCTATTCTTCGGATGCTTTCTCCTCCTTGGAAGAGCTTTTCTCGCACTTGGTCTCCTCTAGCAAGAGGCTTGAGAAAGATCCATTTGTAGCAGATCCTTTTGGGGTTGCGCTTTTGGTTTATTCCGTACGCCCTTCGATTTTCGATTGCCTTTGTTTTTCTTTGGGGAGTTGGAGGTGGGATTTCCCCTTTTTTTGGGAGATGGCCCAGCCTTCTAGGTCTTCATCCTCATCTCCCCCTCAGGATGAGCCTGATACCCCTTCTCCTTCGAAGCGCTCCTTTGCTTCGATGGTTGCGGGACCCAGATCGTCATTGACACCTCCTTTCAAGGAACTTATGCTTCAAGTCCGAAAGCCTGAGGTCATCGATGGCCTCTTGGGCATGCGATTTTCTTCTGATGAGGTTTTTGATTTGGCTTGCAAGTTTGCTTTCGCAATTGTTATCCGCGCATGGGGTCCCAAGCCCCATGCATAGGTCATTAAGAGCTTTCTCTCTAAAAAAAGCCATTTTAATGGTCGATTATTCCCTTACTTCACTTGATCTGAGGCATTGGCTGCTTTCTTTTGCTTCGTATGCTAACTTTTGTTAGATCTATGCTTTGGACTCGGCTACGTTATCCAATATGAGGGTTCAGTTCATTCACTAGAATACTACCTTTAGGACTAATGCTCTAGTTTCGGTTGCTCCGGTCTGGGTGGTATTCCCAAGGCTAAACCTTCATTTGATTCACCCAAATGCTTTACTGTCGATTGCCAAATAGGTTAGTAACCCAATCTGTGTGGATTATTGTACGGTTGGTGGTTTTAAACCTAGGTACTCTCAGGTCAGTGTGGAGATTAATTTGTTAGCCTCTCGTTCTAAGCTTTTTTGGATTTTTAATGGTGATGACAAAGTTAAGTAGTGTGTGATTTATGAGAAGATTCCCTCATTTTGTGCTAAGTGTAACGGATTTAGTCATTTTAGTTCATCTTGCTCCTTCTCTCTAGGTTCTAGATTTTCCTCCCTTTATATATATATATATTTGTGAGAATCCCTCAGAGAATTGAATTTCCATTTGATTTGCACTTTAACACCCCTATGCCTAAGTTTTGTAATGTCCTTATTGTAAACTAGGTGGGTATGGATTTAGCTTAGTTCAAATATTAGAACAGGGTCAAAGGGTGAGTGAATGGGTCGGGATGATTGTTTGCGGACGATTTCAAGCTTTGATATGAGTACCAAAGGTGGAGTCGGCTATTTTAAATTTGAACTCTCAAGTGCAATAGGAATGTAGCTCAAAAGATAATCAGAAGGGTCTCGGGCTTTTGGAATGACGGGTTGCCTCCCGTTAAATGCTAAATTCAATGCCTTCAGCGGAGTAGAAGGTGGTCAAGGACAAGGGTTGGTCAAATCAGAGGAGTTTTGTAGAACAAGCACTCGATAAGTAGCCTGGTTGGTCCAACCACGTGCTTATTTGGATCAATAGGCTGATGATGTAGACCAAACCCAATTAGTCAATAGGTTTGGAGCCCACCGGATGCTATGTGGCTCGAGAAGATATGGAAATGTGAATCTAGGGTTTGGCTGAATTGGCTTAGCTTGATCAGAGTAGGGGTCCTCAAAAGACAATGTGTTACGATCATGGGCGTCAAAAGCAGTTTAAGACGTCTGGAACCCTTCCCAGACGTCTGGTAATAAATTTTTTCGGCGTACAGCTTCGCATCTGCGCGCGTGCGCGCGCAGACTGAACCCACAGCCTTCGTTTTCTCTCCCTGCAGGCGCCGCTTTCCTTCTCTCTCTTCCCACGGCTGCCCTATAAGACACCCTCACCCTCTCCCTCACCCTCATCTCCTCCGCCTTCCTCTTCTTCTCCCTGCCAGTGCGAGAGCGCGAGCGAGCGAGTGAGCGGTGGCAGCAGCGGCCGCGGCGAGCGTGCGGGAAGGAGTGTTGCGAGAGGAAGAAGAAGCTCGACCATGGAGGTGCGAGCTTGCCGGGGGAGCTAGAGCTGGTCGGCGGGGGAGCGGCAGGCGTGGAGTGTTGCGGAGGGGCTGCTGCGGCTCGGACAGCAGGCGGACGGGGCACGGCGCGGCTGTGCGTCGTGGGTGGAGAGCGAATCGGGGTTTGGTTTTGGAAATTTTTCCAGAATCAGACGTCTGGACTTATGTCCAGACGACGTCGAAGACGTCTGGAGGACTGTCAAGACGTCTGACAGGTAAGATATTTCATATCTTCTCCTTTTTGCGCGTGTACGGCCATGCAGCCGTCCGCCGCGACTTCTTCTGCGTTTCGTCATGTTGAGAGCCGGTGTTTGTGTGCGCAGGTCCTGCTCGAGAGGGCGCGAGGGTCGCCATCCCACGTGAATCAGACGTCTGGCCGCAGTGCCAGACGACGGAGAGAACCTCCAGACGTCCGGGGTGACGATCGGACGTCTGGAAACCAAGCCAGACGTCCCTGCAAGCTTCTGGATGTCTGAAGGACTACGCAGAACTAAGGTACGACTTGACCCACCTTTTAAGACGTCTGGAAGAGGTTCCAGACGTCTGATCTTGGACAGTTTCGTCATTTTTGACCCGTTTAGGGCCCATTTAGAGTCCGTTTTCCACGTTTCGAGTTGCGTTCTTTCCAGAATAAATTCCTCTACCCATTTACAGTAATTGTATACCGTTCTGAGAAATTCCTTGTGATTGATCCTTGTGTTAGGACCTCGTTTCGTTGTAGTCTTGGGGATTGCGGAGGCACGCGGGATTGCCGACCACGCCCCCAGTACTCCCGTTTTCGCTGGTAGAGTGGCTTTTTAATTTACTTAACAAAATTTATTACAATTGTGGAATAATTAATAGAGTCTAGGGCATTGCATGAACCCTAGGACTGAGAAACTAGATTGAATAATAGAACCTAGGGTATTGCATGAATCCTAGGACTGGAAAACTAGATTGAATGATAGATCCTAGGACTGGAAAACTAGTGGAATATATAAATATAGCAATCTTGGAAAAGTGGAAAGGAAATAATAACTGCCTGTAAATTGATTTAACAGCTGCCTGTTATGAATTAAGAAATATGATGAAGAACATGGGTTGTATGAACGTAAAACTGGAATGGTGAAATCTAAAATGGCCAAACCAAAAAGAACATGAACCCTACGGGGAATTAGGAGTAGAACTCCTAGAAAGAGAACATAATGGAACTGAGAAAGTGAAACATGAAAGTGTGTTGTTTCTTGGGTACGTGGTACCAGAGAGAGCATACATTACCTCTTAGTGTAGAGGGGAGCTTGCCGCCCTCAGGTTGAGATCGGGGTGGGTTTGGCCACTGTACACCGACTTGCTGGCCCTCGCGTACACAGTACTGAAGAGAGCTATTAGTGTAGGGAGAGCACTAGCTACCCCACGGGCCCCGGGGTTCTGCTAGCCTCCTACACCGACTTGTTAGGCCCACTGGGCAAACCAGGGTAGTCAGGTGAGGGTGCGCGGACTGTGGAGGGGCTGGACCCCTGTTACTGAGAGGGCTCTGCCCTATACTGGTTCCGTGCTGTGCTTTGGGCGCACCCGTTAACGGAAACGACTGACCGCGTGCCAGTGCGGGGTAGCTACCCATGCGCTTATCGCGCGTGCCGTAGTCACCGTTACGTCTGTCAGTGACCTTGGGGTGGTTGACTGGGGGTAGGACCACCACGGGGGACTCTCCCGGCAAGGGGAGCACCACGTGTTACTTCTACTTTTCGGAAAAGACTGCAATCAAGATCATTCCCACGAGGAACATTCGAGATCAAGAGAAGGATCTGAGAAATAAATCAATAGTAATTTAATAGAAAGACGTAAATAACGAAAGTAAAAATATACCAGCTACTGTGCACCCTTCTGCTTCTTTAGCTTTTAGTTGCCACTCTACTCAGCGTTTCGCTGACGTGTTACACTCGTTACTTTTCAGGACCAGGTGTTGAGCAGCCAGGGTCAGCGGCTGCAGAGGACGCTGGGCCTAGTAGGGTCTAGCAGAGCTACCTGTAGTACTTTTTGTACTTTTCTTTCACTGTAGTGAGTAGTTTCTTTGTTACTCCCTATACTTTCTTTGTCGAAACTTTATGTTATGTACATGTTTATTTCCCTTCTGCTGTGGTGGTGTATACTGTAGTATTTCCTTTTATTACTGCTGTATTTTGTTACTGCTAATTATATTCATGCTGAATGTGGTTTATTTTACTACTCTTTTGGTTACTTCCTCGTTGGACGACTAGGTCTTGAGATTAGTCGAGTCGGTCCGATTCTCGTGTCTCGTAGAGATTTGGGAATCGGGTCGTTACACAATGGATCTGAGGAGGATGTAGGAACCCTACTGTTGAGATCAAAGAATGATAAGTAGTGATTAACGATATGATCAATGTCTGATTCCCAATCAAAAAATGGAGGTGAATCATATACAATTGGATCAGAGAGAGGTGAATCGGAGTAGAAGTTGATTTCGGTGGTGGGTAGGGGTTGGGATCAGATTTTGGAAGGCTTTGGCTGTGGTGTGGCTGCATTGAGGTCCAAATCATTAGCCTCAGCATCAGAATCAAAGAACGAGTCATGGATGCTAAGGTAGTAAACTGGCTCGTAATCATCAGGAAACAATGGATCTCCAAAGTCAGAGTAGGATTCGAAATCATCAGAGAAACTGCGAAAATTAGTTTCTGAACCTGATTCTAGATCGGGATTTCCACCATGGAGCAAATCATAATGCCTAGAATCAATAACCTGACTTGGATCTAACCTAATCTCAAATTCCGTGGCTCCTAGGGTAGACCCAATTAAATCCCAAGTCTTCCAACTCCTCTGTTTCTGTATCATAAATCAGCGTGACTTGCGAAAAATCAATACATTCTTCTAAGGAGTTTGGAGAGGTGTAATCATCAAATATAGGCCCAGAATCATAATGCAGATCTAAAATCTGATTCTCATCATATTGGGCCTCATGATCATCCCAAATAAGCTCAAATCTAGATTCTAGGTCAAGGTTAGGAATTGGGTCACCAAAATCTGGACTTGATTCTATTGGGATGTTAGAATTATTCTCGAGGCTTACCTTAATATGATATGGTTTGGGAATTACATCCTTGAGAGGTTCTGATTCAAGTTCACTATAGGTATTTGGGAAATCAAGGCATGATGGACCAACTTCATGACTCTCTAAGGCTGGTTTAGAATCAGGAACACCTGCAACTAGATTCACCCAACCAACATCAAGATCAGGAATGCCATTTTACACAAAGTTTGAATTTGATTCCATTTGGGTTGATTGTCCACAACAACCTTTATTTTCAAACTCGGGCTTTGGGAAATCATATTGATCCTCAATGCTCTTCTAAGATGTCTCATCAACTTCTGAGGGGATATATGGGTATTTTTGATTGATGGCTTCATACACCATATTCAATAATTTTCTACATTTCTCCATGAGATCTTAGTGTTTTTCCAAAAGTAGGGGATTTGACCAACATTGTAGATACTTGTTGCTATGTAATTTCCCCAATTCAATATATTATAATAAGAGATCATCGCGGGTAGAACCATGTATCATTTGTGTCAATATCATTGCAACACAGTTCATAATGTAGGTTGTTATTTTTGAAACATTAACCTAAATTTTGTTAAAAGGATTCGAGTTTTTGTAACACTCATCATGATGTCTAAGAGCATCCTCAATCATCTTCTCTTTCATGCTCATTTAGGATTCAGGTTTCCTGAATATTTTTCCTAAATTGTCAGGTTGCATTTTCAAATTAGGTGGTGGATCAAGATGTAGAATCAAATTCAGGTTCAAATTAAATCGATCAGAAATCCCCAAGAAGATCAACTCTAATGAGGGGTCTAGGTCAACAACCTAGGGGCCTTTCCTATGTATGTGCACTATAGAATAGATGAGGGACAGAATATGAATTGGACCCAATCAAGGTACCAAAAGATTTTTGGATAACTAAGGCTGTTTTGAGGCGGATGATATCTTTGAATGAAAAATCCACATACCCGGGAATTATTTGGGCAGCTAGGAAGGGAGAGCCCCATAATGACCCCTAAACAGTAGAGCATCCCTAAGAGTTATAGGGTTTCTCCTACTCGACCTTCTTTGTCACTGTGGTTCCAAGTAGATCAATTTTAGTCCTAATTTGAGTCTTGAATTTCACTTGATTAGAAGATGATTCAATTTGTGACCTAATTTGGAGGTTGGTTGACCCACAAGGTGGACCAACTTCACCTGACCTGCCCTAAAGATGGAGGATGAAATTTGGGGCAAGACATAAAAATCACCCTGAATTGACTCTCAGATTATTAGGTCCAAAATTTTAGGGTTCAAGTGAATTTAGAGCCTAATTTTAGGGTTTACTTGAATAGATCTTTTTAAACAAGGGCTTAGGTTGCACACAAATGCAGGAAGATTAGTTTCCCTGAATGCATGCAAGTGTGAGCTGACACTTCATAACCCTAAAGTGGAAATCCTAATTAGCTCTATTTCAAGTCCAATTTAATATCAAATGTGGCACCTTGGACTCAAACAAGAAAGTTGAGTAGTCCAAGATGTCAAGAGTTTTAAGCGTAAATCCCTAATAGGTACAGGAAATCAGGATGTGGATCTTTAAACAAATCGTCTCAATATTCAATTAGATATAATTCAAGTTCGTAAATCAAGAAACTTTTGCCTTTGAATGATAATTACTAGAAAAATATGACAAGTGAATCCTAATTCATTTGTTTCCTTTTTCTCTTTCCCAAGATTAGGAGGTTGGTTAGGGAGAAGAGAAATTTTACTTGCCCCTGAAGTAGTTGATTGTGGAAGATTTTCTCGTGATGTACCTCGCAAAATCACAAGCAAAGCAAATATGGCAAGTTAGTGCTCAAATCAAATAAGATATGACTAGTGGTGAATTGCGCGTTACTCCCCGGCAACGACGTCAAAGTGTTTAACGCGTCTGAGTTATGTGTTAAGAGATGTATTTGCGTTGTAGTACAGTTGACCAAAACACAACAAATACTTAAATTTATAAAGCTAAAAAATAATGTGAGTCCGAGGTCGTTCGTAGGGAGCAAATGGAATCCACACACTAATTGCAATCAGAAATAATGAGCACAATCAATTAAGTACAAGAAAGATATGCAATGAATAATATACGCAGAAATATATTCAATAATATCTCAAGAAACCACTATGATAAAAAATAAAGAGAATCAAAACAATGATGATTTAAATCACCAATTAATTATCTAATTAAGCATGCATCTCATGTATTCAATTTAACCAAATAATCCAACAGTAGCTCGAATAAAGTATTCAAATAAAGATACAATACTCTTCAATCAAATGTCACCAATGTTTCAAAGACAACCTAACTAGCAGAGCCTCAGAACCACAACAGGGAGCACAAGGGTACCAAGCCTCACACTTTACTCAAGCACAGAGAAATAGAGCATAGAATAAACCTTTCAAAGGCTAAGTGTCAGCCATTCTTTAGCATGCACCCCGAGGCAACAAAGCCTGAGGCAAAACCCTTCACTCTCCTCCTCACAAATTCTCCTCTTCTTTCAGAATCGGCCATTAATCGGGTCTATAGCGAGTAATCGGATCCGAGGATTGGGTCCAGGCCTGCGTGCATGTGTGCACGGGCAAGGAGTGAGAGCACGAGGAGGCGCATGTGAAGGGGGACCCAACCCCCCGTGTTACTGGGTGACAAGGCTATGGAAGGAAATCAATTTATATCACAGGCGGTTCTTCAACAACCGATATGGGACCATGTCCCTATCTTCCTCATGCGAAGCTGCAGTAGGTGATCCTTCCAAATCAACGCAGCTGCTGGTTCCTCTATGTCCAATTGGGATTGCTTTTGGGGTTGTAGATAAAGTCTACAACACCTGGAGTTGGAAGTAGCGGTGATAGAGGTTGGCATACGGCAGACGGAGGTGGAGATTGGATGACAATGATGAAGCTCCAGTGGCAACTTAAAACGCAATATGACATTGTGGCCCATTAAAAAGCTCCTGAGCTTCACCGTGGGGCGAGGAAGGTGATGGTGAGGCTGATTAGGTGAACGACGACGTGTGGTGGTTGGAGAGTGAAGGGATGATCGGTGGATTGATGGGTTCTTCAGCTAGGGGTATGTGTGAGTGAAACCCTCAATTTCTTGAGGGGTTTCTCTTGCACGGTTGTGGGCGAGCTTATGGACCAGATGGAGTGAGATTTCGTGGTGTGGATCGCCGGCACGAGCTCACCGGAGATCTCGCCGGACTTGGGGAAGACGGTGAGGAAGGGAAGCGATTGTCGATCGAATTGAGAAGTAAAGGGGTCGATGAGGATCTAGAGAGGTAGAGGAAGAAATTGAACCTATTTATGGACGAAGAGAGAGAGAATTGCGTTGAATTTGATTGGGCAGTCGCGGAGAGGGTGAATTCCTCCGGTGAGGGGGACGACGAGGAAGAAGGGGAGCTCTTGCTAGTATTGCGAGAAGCAGATGAAGGAGAGAAGGCGAGTCCCTCTACCTATGGTATGTGGCAGAGGGTGAAGACACTAGGGAAGAAGGTTCAACAAAGTTGCGGTGGAGGTGGCTGGAGAGAGAAGAATTTGAAGAAGTAAGGCCAAAATCGAGTTAAAGAACATGGCCTGAAGAGCAAGAGCTTATATGAAGCTCATAACCAAGCTCTAAATGAAAAAAGAGGCTGGTTGTGCCTCAGTTTGGGATCAAGAATCCCCACGAATTTTTGTGGGTTCGCATGATCTCTCTGTCGTGAATCAGAGTCCAAGATCACTTTCATGTGATTTCTTACTGTGAAAACATTAATCCCACCAAATTCGATGAGATTTAATGATGATTTGATTGGGTTTTGAGGCGGTAAAAGTTGGAGCTTAGGTCGGTTGACCTCTAATGGCAGAAGGAACCTATCCGTGAAGAAGATGAGAAAGTTAGGGCCTTTTTGCAACGATTTCAAAAGTTAGGGGCTTGATTGAGAGGAATAGAGATTTAATGGACTGAAATGCAAACTACATCAAGATGGACTCTGATTAGGCCCAAATTTTGGTACAAACCTAATTTGTACCCAAGAAATTTGATGGAAAAGTTGGATTTCAGTTTTGATCAAGTTTGACTGGGCAATTTGCATAAAAATCTAAATTTGGGTAAAATTCCGTATAAGACTCTATTTAAGGTTAAAATAGGTTTAGATGGTTAAACCAAGGATACCAAACCTCTCATAATATTTTTCTATTATTTTTAGGAGGTTGAGATAAATTTTATCCTGACTAAAACCTCTTGAATTCAAGCGGGTCTGAAATTAGGGTTTTGGGTTTTGATGTGGTTCTCGAAACGTGTGAAATCCTATTTCTGTCTGTGTGAACCCACTTTGGACTTTAATGCTCATTAGACCTTCAATTAAACCTTGGGAAACCCCGTGATTACTCTACATTTATGATGTGATGTTAAAACTGTAGAATTAATCTTGTTTTAGTGTTTTCTTCTCAGAATGGATTTGCATGGAATTATGGTCTTCAGGCGACTATGTAGGAGCATTTGTCCCTTGATTCTGACTAATTAAAGCTAGTTATGGCTAATGATGGTGTTGCAATTATCTTAGGTAAAAGCTTATTCCCCTGTGGATGATGAGACTGATGCTGATGCTTCCTTACCTGTTGGTTTTCCGGATCGCTCTGCGGATGTGTGTTTTGCCAATGCGGATTTTTACATTGTGCCCTTAAATGAGGTTAAAGGTTTTTAGCACCCCTTCAATAACTTTTTGCACTCGAATAGTCTTTTTTCTTTTGAAAGATAAGAGAATGTTCCTTGTAATATGGCTATGGTTATGGGTTTAGAAGATCAACAACCTCCTTTAACTGAAAATCTCCTATCTATTTGTAATGGTTCGTTTGAAACTTCAACCTTCCCATTCAAATATGTGATGAAACTATTTTCTACAGGAGATGCTTTAAACCAACAGGCTTGCGTTAATGGCATCAGAGTTTCTAATTCTTTTATTTTAAATTAGGGCATTTATCTGCCTTTCCCGCGACTCCGGATCCTGACCCGGTTCCTTCGAGGATATAAGAAATTCTTGAGGAGGTTTCGACTCCTTGCATCCATATTTTGAGTGATGATGGGATCCCAGAGATGTCTAGGTTTGATGGCGAGACTCCTGGTTGTTCGGATTTTTCGGTTCTTTACTCCCAGTCGGTGTTGGCATATGAGGCACACTCTACCCCTAGGTCTAGAGGAGCCCGTGGTGGTCAGCTCGCTAGGAGGCCGACTAAAGTTACCTGAAGTCTATCTAGGTCCCAATCTTCTTCCCAATTATGCTTAAATGTCTCTTTTGGAATTGTCAGGGTATTTTGAATATACCCACCTTAAATCGTCTGAAATCTCTGATCTTGGAGCATTCCTTGAATTTGATCTTCCCTTCTGAACGTTTTGTTGCTTAGGATGACTTCTTAAAGATTATGGCTGATATTGCTTTTGATCATTGCTTGACGAATCCCGCCTCCCCTAAAATTTGGTGCTTTTGCAAAAATGATTTGAGCATCTCCTTTCGTACATCTATGTCTCAGTCCCTTACGATATTTTGTGCTTTTCATTCAAAGGTGGTGACTTTTTCTGCTATTTATGCATCATATGAGGAAGGGCTTAGAGTAAACCTTTGGAGCCACTTAATACACCTTGCCACTAACACTTGCACCCCTTGGGTTTTTGGAGGAGATTTTAATTGCATTCTTAATGCATCTGAGAAGAGTGGGGGTTTCCCTTATCGAGAGTCTCAATCAACTGATTTCCAATCCTTCATTGATAACCTAGCTTTGATTGACCTGCTGTTGGGTGGTACCCAATTCTCCTGGTGCATCGGTTGCAGAGGGAGTTCCCCTATTTATCAGAAATTGGATCGAACCCTTCTCAATCTTGAAGCTATGACCCTCTCTCCTTCTGGTGAACACCTCTCTCGCCGCAACTCTGATCACTCCCCCATGCTGCTTATCTTTAATAATACTGCTTCCTTCCATCCCCGCCCTTTCCGTTTTCTGAACATGTGGCTAAGGGATGAAAGGTTTTCTAGGTTGGTTCAATCAATTTGGTCTGAATCGCTATCTGATTGTCATGGTGACCCTATATATTACCCATCTTTATTTGAAACTTGCTTCCCTTAAGAGGGCTTTGAAGACTTGGAACAAATTGACTTTTAGGGAAATTTAGAAGCTTGTTGATAACCTTGAGTCTCGCCATGATGAACTTGACACCTCTCTTGCATCCTATTGGGATGACAACACTTCCGCTGAGCTTAATGAAATCCGTATCCAGCTTGATGATGCTATCCTTAAATTGAATGATCTCTATATGCAAAAAGCTAAAGTAAAATGGCTTAAAGATGGTGAAGGTTGTAATAGGCATTTCTCTATGACTATTAAAAGAAAGTTTGCCAAACGTGCAAGATCCTCTTTGGTGGAGAAAATTGGTTATGGGTCTAAAGTGGAAACAATCCAGAAGTCCATATACTATTTTGAAAATCTTCCTGCTTCCCATTCGTCATCTGGCTTTGAACCTTTCCTTCAACACATTTTGCCCTTGATTTTGGATGCTGACTCTGAGGGTCTGGTTAAGCCACTCTCTGAGGTGGAAATTCTTGAGATTTTGTCCCAGATGCCTCCTAACAAGACTCCTGGGCCAAATGGGTTCAGTGCTGAATTCTTCAAACATTGCTAGGACTTGATTAAAGTTGATATTAAGGAGACAATTTGTTACTTCTTCAATACTTGCACGGCCCCCCACTCCTTTAACAACACTTTTATCACTCTAATTCCTAAAAAAGCGGATGTCCTTGAACTTGCCGATTATAGGCCTATCGATTTATATAATGTTGTCAATAAAATTGCCTCGGGTATCTTTGCCACATGCCTTGAAATCCATCTCCCTAGATTGATCTCTCGTGAATAGGTGGGGTTTATCAAGGGGAGATCTATCTTTGATCACATTGCCACTACTTTTGAGCTCACCCAACGCCTTGATAAGAAGGTCCATGGCTCCAATGTTATTTTTCAATTGGACCTTGAAAAGGCCTATGACAGAGTGGAGTGGGGTAATCTTTTCAAAATTCTCGAGGCCTTTGGTTTCTCTTATCGTTGTATTAATCTGATTAGGGCTTTTGTCTGCCATGAAGGATCCTCTATTCTGATTGATGGAAGCTCATCTCCTTTCTTCAAGTCTTCTTGTGGTTTGTGGCAAGGGGATCCTATATCCCCATTTCTTTTTGACATATTCATGGAACCTTTCATAAGAAACCTCAAACATCTTGTAAATATGGGAAGAATTCAACCCTTCTCCCTTAGGCGTAACATCTCTCCCCCAATTACCCTTCTTTATGCCGATGACATCATCATTTTCACTAATGGGAATCTAAATTCCATCCGGAATCTATCCAATTTCGTTTCCTCTTTTGAGGAGGCTTTCATTCAAAAGGTCAGTCTCTATAAGAGCTTTTACTATGTTGGGAAAAATTTTCCTTGTGGACGACTTCCTTGCCTCTTCTCTATCATGGGGTATCAAAATGGCTCCTTGATGGGAACACCATCATAGGCCCTAACTGGGCACTTTTAGTTAGGTTTAAAAGATAAATGCTCCTACATAACCATCTGAGGGTTATAACTCCACTTCAGGCTGTTTTGAGAAGAGAACAGAAAAACTAGGGTTAATTCTATAATTTTAACAGCATATCATGAACACAGAATAACCAAGGGGTTTTCTACTGGTGAAATAAAGGTCAAATGAGCATTAAAGTCTAATAAGTGGGTTCATGCAGATAGAAACAAGATTTCACGTATTTCAAGAATTAATACAGCACCCAAAATCTTAATTTCAAACCTTCTTAAATTACCAAGGTTCTGGCCAGGATAAAATTTATCTAAACCTTCTACAATTCATGGAAAAATATTCTTTGAGGTTTGGTGCACTTGATTTGACCTTTGGAACCCATTTTGACCTTAAACTGAGTCACAGACACAGTTCTGCCTTAATTTGGATTTTTATGCAAATTTTTCTATCAAACTTGGTCAAAACTAAACTCTGACTTCACCATCAGATTCCTTGGATCCAAATTAGGTTTGTAACAAAATTTGGGCCTAATCAAAATTCATCTTGACCTAGTTTGCATTTTAGTCCATTTAAACTCTATTTCTCACACTTAAGGCCCTAACTTTCGAAATCTTTGCATTTAGCCCCCTAACTTCTCTTCATTTTCTTCAAAAAGGTCCCTATCACCATTAATAGTGTGAACCCATCAAGCACTGATCTTCAATCAAGCATTCCTCCCTGATTGCTCGACTAATCCCTTTCAAAATTGGAAGAGATGATCTTAAGGAAGTCCTTAATCGCCTAAACCTAGTTTTGGACTCCAAATCTCCTCATGAAGCTCTTGCGAATTTGTGGATTTTAGGGATCTCTTTCCCTAAAAATTCAAGCTTCTCAAGCTTGTTTCCAAGCTTAGAAGCTTGCTTAAAGCCCTATAAAATCATCCCCATCGCAAAGCCGAACTCCTTTGCGAGTTCTAGGCCCAGAAACCCTTCATCTCCTCTACCTTCGACCGACTCTAGACTCGTCTCCGGTGACCTCCTCCCTCCGGTCTCTTTGCCTACTACCATGTAATATAGGCTATAGGTTTGCCTTCCCCAGCCTCGTCTGCATCTCGCCATACCTGCGAGAAGCTCCTTCCCCCTTCAGCCATCGCCACTTTCCCTCCTGGAGCACTTCGTCATCTTCGGCTTCGGCCCATCATAGCCGGATGCCTTCACTCTCCATCCTCCTCTATAAGTCCCTCTATCTCCTTTTCTCCTCTTCCTGATCATTCTCAACCTCTTAGCCCTTAAGTCAGACCACCAACACCCCTCCATCACCATCGTCTTCCTCCGCTCCGACATAGCCTCCCACCCGCTACAGACCATCAAACGCCTCTCTACCACCTCCATGAGCTTCTCCACCACCTTCGTCTTCTCTAGCTCCACCAACTATCTTTGAGTCGTGCTCTTTAGCGCCCTCCACTTCAGGTGCTGCGGACGACTCCCAGGAAGCACTCTAGCCTTCCAATTGAAGTAGTAGTTGCTTCCCTCGACCTCAATCAGAGGAATCTTCAGCTGCTGCTGCGCGAGGATTGTGGGACATATAGTCCCACATCGTAGAATCAAAAGTCATTTTCACGAAATAAGAGGAATTTGTGACCCCTGCTATTCGCCCACGAACACAGGGGTCGGGTCCCTCTCACCTCTACACACTCCTTGCCCACCTACATGCTGGCAGGTTGATGATAACGTCATCATCAGCCATATCTAGCTTTATTTAGTCATAATCAAGTGATAAACGCTCCTACATAATCGCCAAATGGCCATAATTCATTGCATATCCTTTCTGAGAGATAAACATGAAAATAGGGGTAAATTTGCAATTTTAACAGAATATCCTAAATGCAAAACAATCACGAGATTTTTCAGGGGTTAATTAAAGGTCAAATGGTCATAAATGTCTAATAAGTGGGTTCATGCAGATAGAAACAGGTATTCACGTGTTTTGAGAATTAAATGACATCTGAAACTCTAAAAATAGACCCGCTTAATTAACTGAGGTTATGGTTGGGATAAAATTCACCTAAACCTTCTAAAAATCATAAAAAAATATTCTCTAAGGTTTGGTATGCTTGCTTGGACCATTGGAACCCAATTTGATCTAAAATAAAGTTTCAGGTGGACAGTTGCCCTAATTTGGGTTTCTACTTAAATTACCCAGTCAAACTTGGTCAAAACCAAAATCCGACTTCGCCATCATATTTTTTGGGTCCAAATTAGGTTTTTACCAAAATTTGGGTCTAATCAGAGATCATCTTGACCTAGTTTACATTTTAATCATGTTCTGACTCTTTCTCTTACAAAGAACCCCTTAGCTTTCAAATTCTTTGCAAATAACCCCCCAACTTTGTCGTCTTCTTCACCAATAGGTCCCATATGCCTTCAGACTCCTAAATCCTACTCCAACGACCTTTGATTGGAGAGTTCTCCCGATTGATTGACGAATCTCTCCCAAAAGAGAAAGGGGAATTCCTCAGGAAGTTACCTTCCATTTGAGCCATGTACGAGGCTCTGAATCCTACTCTAAAGCTCGTGCGAACCTTTTGAAGGTTCGGGTCTCCTACTTGTGCGGAAGCCCCAAGCTTCCATGCTTGGCTTCCAAGCTTGGAAGGCCTCCTTAAGCGCTATAAATAGACCCCTGATGCACGGTTGAGTTCCTTAGCAAGGTTTTGAGGCCAAATACCCCTTCTTCCTCCATCTCCGGCCAAGCTCCACCTTAGCTCCGGTGGCCTCCTTCCCCATCTTCCTACGGATGGCCAACAGACAAATTGGCCCATCCAACCTCTTCCTTACATTCATCCGCGCTTCGTCGGCCACAGCTAGGGCATCCTCTCCCTTTCCTCGCCGCCGTCTCCCTCCTCGGAGCCCTGTCTTCCACGGCGTCGGCCAATCAAAGCTGGCGCCTTCCTGCCCCTTTCATCCATTTCTTTAGGTCTTATTAGCTTCCTCTCCCTTTCTAGATCACCTTCGACTCCTTTATACTTCAAATCGACCACCGACCACGCCTCTCCCCTTTTGTCTTCCTCTTCTTTGGTGAATCTCTGGTGACACCTACACACTACTCCATTGCACAAATCTTGCCGCTACCACCCCCATCAGCTTCGTCGCGATCCCACCGACTAAAGCCCTAACCTGATTTCACCGATTAGCCACTCTACCGTCTCCCCGAACACCACCACCTTCGTAGCTCTGCCCCGACCTTGCCCTACGCACACACGCCTCGCCTCACCACATAACCATCACCACCACACTCACTACACCACGACGAAGCTTATGAGCTGTTTTAATGTGGCCGAGAGGCCATATTCTTGATTCCCAGGTGCTCACCATTCTCCGCCGTCGCCGTCATCCACGCTGCCGTGCTCTTCAAGTTCCAGGACACGTTTGCCCCAGGTCTTAGCTCCAGGTGACGTGGAATCTCTCCAAGACCATCTCCAAGGCCTCAATTGAAGACCCCACTCTCAGTAGCTGCTCCAATTAGCAAAGGATCCACCGGCAGCTGCACGTGACAAGGCAGTGAGATATTAGTCCCACATCGTGGGATTTGGGAGCAGTGAGTGCACATAAATTGTATTTGTCACTTGGGCTTTTCGCCTCAAGCACACCGGGGGTGAGGTCCCCAGCACATTACCCGCACATGATCTGACCCACCTAAGCCTCTCTCACTTATCGGCTGTGACCTCACGCATGCAGCCCTAGACCCAGGTTACCGCATACCCGATTACCTGTTAAACCTGGATCAGAGAAAGAGGAGGGAAGGAAAAAGAGAGCAGGGGAAAGGGGGGTTTTGCTTCAGAGAAGAAAGCTTTACACTTAGTCGCTGTAAGAAGAAGGAAAGAAAGGAAGAGAAGAGGAGAGGTTATAGAGAAGGCTTGCTGAAGAGGAAAGGTAGAGGTTGAAGGAGAAAACCCTTGGTCGTGCCTGAGAAGAAGAGAAGGACTAAGGAAGAAAGGCAGAAGAGAAGAAGAAGAATGGGAGAAGAACAAAGAAGGCTTTGAGAGCCTTAATCATTTAAGACATCTAGTTCTCAAATCAGACGTCTGAATACTATTCATTTATTTAACATTAATGAGTAATTGATATATATGTGCTTAGGTGATTGCACAGTAATCATGCAACCTAAATCACCTGAATTAAGCTAGATTCTAGCAAAACTTAGGATTAATGCATTCATAGGCATCGTAATTTGCACAATAGCTAGTTTATTAGTCATATAGATAATATCGTCATTTTATGACCTAAAAGAGAGATGATTTTAATCGCAGATGATTTGAAGCCGCGGATGTTAGATCAGATTGATAGATCTGATCAGAATGACAACGAGAGTCTAACGCTTCCGAAATCGTCCCGATCAGACAATCAGGGCACCTTGTGCAGTCCATAAAAGAATGGAGATCATAAAGCCAAAGGACAAAGACCCGAGCCTTAGATGAAGGATTTAACTGCATGGATGAATCCGGATCAACGATTGCAGTCCAATGGCGCAAAAATTAACTCGATCGGAGGTCTACATCATCAGATACAAGGAAAAGAAGATGAATGGCCATGATGGCGCCACGTGGCGCATCACAGTCGCTCCCTCACTATTGCCCCAAATAGGAAGGCCACACTGCAAGCTGTGGGCCGTTGGATCTTCATCCAACGGCCATGAGTGTGCCATGTCGCTCACCCAGATCGGATAAGCATAAATAGAAACAAACAAATATATATAGCAGAAGGTTCGCGTAGTGAGTTGGCTCACACGCTCGCGCGGAAGTGGGTGACACGTGTTCAAGCCTGTGCGCTACGCGAAATTAAAGTGGCATTAGTTATGCAGTAATCGAAGCGCGATCGACCACTGTTCGTATAAAAAAAATATCATCGTTGTTGTAGTATATGTCACAAATACAAACCGTTACAGCGTCAATTTTATTTAATTACATAATTTCTACTAATTTATTCTAGTTCGTTCACTGGGAGGCAGTTATTAATATACATCACTCTCTAAGTCCAATATCATTTTTTAATTCCAAAAAGATCATTCTTATGTACAATCATGAATGAATGAATTAATGAATGAAAGATTTAAATTAACTTATGTACAAAAGAATGTAATAAAATGCTTGCAAACAGATATATACAAACAAGCATCAAACACTATAAATATATACTATATACTATCTATTTATAACTTATAATGCTAGTACTTACATATATATACAATAATAAGTAATAATATGTACTTTACTAACTTAACTTAATATACTAACATATACAGTAACATATATAGTATGTACAGCGACATATATAAACGTCGCTAAACCTTAGGAGAAAAAAACAATGTACAAGGGCTAGGGTAAAAACTAGGGTCTATAGTGACACTTATTCTATCTACAGTAACGAATTATTCTATCAGTAAAGTTATACTGTTATTTATATACATATATAGCTCAAACATTACCTATATTAGGTGTACTTATTATACATATACTTATTATTTACAGTATACTTACACACACACACACACACACATATATATACATACACACACACTACATATATACAAGGCATACGGTCATACATCTTCTTCGTTCTTCTGTACTTAACCATTTCTTCTTCTTCATTTTCTCTTCTTAACCCCTCATTAACCCTCACTTAGTACAAAAATTAGGTTTTAGGTTGGCAGGCAGCCTTTTCACCCCCGACTGCACCGCACACCAATATCACATCATAGACCAATGCCAGAACATGCTCAGATCAGAGGAGGGGGAGATAAGGGTTATAAGGGCACCTGGTGCCTGATGACTGAAGAGGATAACTAATAAAAATAATTTATACGGTGGTGCCCACTCGTGAACTCACAATGTGGCGCTATCTTTAGCGCTTCTCAGCATTGGGATTGCAGCGCGGCTGTTCTGATTTCATGACTTTGGCCCACGATTTGAGGGCCATAATTTATTATAAATTAAAAATAAATTATATGATATTAAAGTATTTATATAAGACTACATAATTGTACAATTAATTTACAAAATTAATTACATTTATTATATAAATAAATTAGGCAAAGTTTACAGTTTATTCATATTGTTTATTAGGTTTTATTTCTTAATTACGTATAAATTAGTTAATGTATGCTCTAATTGACCCTGTACAGTATTAATATACATATTAAAGTATTTAATAAATATTTTTATTGTATTTTACAACATTTATTTTGATTTAATTTACATTTAAAAACTTATTTTCAGGTTTTGTTGTATATAAATTAGGTTTAACTATTATAATACATTATAAGTATACTTAAATTAGCTTAATTTGCTTAAAATACTTCAATACAAATGTGCAGTATAAGTTTGTTCAGTTATAACTTAAATTACTAATTTATTTTGATTTAATATAATAACTTAGTTAGTAACTTAATAAATTAATCAGTTATTCTATATACATAATTAAATTATGGTACAGGATTCCTTATGTACATAATATACATATAATTATGTATGTACAATATCATTCATAAATATGTTTATTTATAGGGTTTTATTAATTTACTTAGAGTATAGTACATATAAGTTAGTATAATTAATAAATAATTATATAAATAAGTTATATATAATTTAAGTCATCTTAAATACTTAAGTTACAATATATAGTATATACATAAGTTATATACACACAATATATACATATTTTACACTTTATACACATATAGCTTACTATATAGCTTATATTTATATGTATATATATATAGTATACAAGGTGTTTTTAGGTATTTTTGTGGTTTTTCTAATTTTTATGGGTTTTATATATTTTGTAGAGGTAGGAGATGAGAAAGAAAGAGAGAGATGAGAGCTAGAATGTGTTTTTATATAGTTAGACACTAAATGTAGCTGACAATGTATGATTAAGTGAAATTACAAGCAATTTACATGCAATTATAAGACCTATATCAATACAGGAATGCTTATACCCAAAATACACAACATGACACATATCAACTGTTTTAAATAATTAAACCTAAAACTACTATCCCAAGAATTTCATCCATCCTACTACTACTGCAACAGCAGCAACAACAGCCAAAGCAGCAACTTCAAGCAGCAGCATCAGTAGCAACAGCTTAGGGATTTCCAGACATCCTTAAGGCAAATCAGACGTCTTAACTTAATTCATATCCATATTGTAGTGTATCCAGACATCAGGGAAACCATCTGCAGCAGGTCCAAGCCTCCAATTTAGTAGACTAATTTCCTGATTCAGTCATTTATATCTCAAATCAGACTTGAGAAAGTCTGATCAGAGATACAAAATGTCTAAATCAGAAAATTACTTTGCTGGATTTCAGTTAAAATGTAGCTACATCATGCAGCAATTTACTATGAAGGATTTGGGATTCAAAACACAACAAAAACCTCTTAAAACTCTGACAAGGTCTGAAACCAACATAGAAATCATTCTTGGATGTTAAATTCTGAATCAAAATCCCTTGTCAAAAATTTTTTTTTCAAATCAGAGACAAATCACTGATCTAACACCTTCCTAATGCTATAGACAGCATGTAGGAAGTGTTAGAATCAGTCCCTTAAATTCAGCTGAATCCCAATGTGTTGAAAACCTTAAGGGATATTAAGAATCCCTTAGGTTAGGCATCAAAATCTCAAAAACATTAGAGACATTCTGGGTAGAGCCTCCAATCAACAAGGTTGATTTTCCTTGTCTCTACCATACATTCGAGACCATAAAATTCACTCATGACAAATCTGATCATGGCTCATCTGAGGAAAATTCATCATTAGCATCATCTCAGATTCATGGCCATGTATAGATCCACTCAAGAATATATCGATTCACTTGATCAAAAACCCTTGAAAACCCAAATGATTCAAAATCTCGCGATCTTGCA
Source organism: Thalassia testudinum (assembly GCA_037157565.1). Lineage (NCBI taxonomy): Eukaryota > Viridiplantae > Streptophyta > Magnoliopsida > Alismatales > Hydrocharitaceae > Thalassia > Thalassia testudinum. The sequence continues at coordinate 64,167,854 of JAZHRO010000039.1, forward strand.
TTGAAATCCAAATAAAAAATTGATCAAGCAAACAGATTCCATTTTAAAATAGATCAGGGGTCTTTGTGAACAAACTGAAGTGAGTGAAGAGACCCCTAGGTGGATTTGAGTGCAAGTCCTCATCTCAAAGCTTAAAAGCAATGGGATGGGGATTTGACTCCAAATGGATGGGTGGATTGCGGATTAAAACTCGAGAAAATCAAAAAGCGAAATGGAAACATGTCAGGGGAGAAAACAGTGATCAGTGAATGGGGAAATTCATCTCCTCTGATCTAAAGTGTTTAGAGGAGGTGAAAATGTGGAATCTATGCTAACTCTACTCCTAAGCTACACTATAGTCACACACAGATCAGAACTAATCTACATTTAAATTCTACTGCTAAACTACTCTAATTACACTACAGTTAATCTATAAAACAGTAAACCTAATCTAAATGGAGGAATGGGACCTTTGGATCTCCACCTGGTGGATGGAGAGGAAGAATGGAGGGAGGAAACGCTCCAGCAGAGGGAAAACTCACCCTTAGGTGCTACGGAGTCCTTAGCAGTGAGGAGAGTCAGGGAAGAAGTGGAATTTCACAGCTGGTGGCCGTGAAAAGGGGAAATATGGGGAGGAGAGCTAAAGGGGAAGAATGATTGGCTCGAGAGGTGTAGAAGGGAGCGATCCCTCGCGCGCCGCAGCTGTGGAGCTCCTTAAGTAGAGTGATAGTGAATCAGAGCATCGTGATGGTGCGATTAGGCTCCAAGGGTGTGGGCGGTGGGGATTTGAGGAGAGAGCGCGCGCAGGCTCAAATCAAAAAGTGGTCGTTGGATGGGATCTGGGTGAGGTGGTGATCGCACGTGCCGATTTGCGTGAAGCTTCCAGTCAAGGCAAGCCACAGATCGTGAGGTGAGGGAGGATCAACGGTCACGATTTTGTGAGTTCTTGTGGTGCTATAGTGTTTGTGGACGATTGCAGGTGTGTGTAGGTTCTAATGGTGTATTTGCAAGGAAGACCCTTTGCGAAGGTGTAGAAAGATTACACAGAAGCCCATAAGTGGTTAAGAAATGTTTCAAAGCAGTCATTAAGGGCTTACAAATAGGTCCCTACGATCTTCAAGTAGGTCCCTAGCTAATTTTCTATGAATGAAATGTGATGTACTAAGGAACTAAATGTAAATCTTTAAATGCAAGGCCCTAATGATGTCCAAATGCACCCAAGTTTTTATAGAAGCTTAATTGAACATTTGGAAAGTTAATTATACTTTTGATTTGTACTTTTAAACTTATTTGTGTGTTCAATTTGCACTTGGATCACCATTTAATCTTATTTAAAAGAATATCTCATTTAATGACCTAATTATGCATTTTTAACACAAAATTGATGTTTTAGGTCTTTTTCTCTATTTCCCACACTTAACCCTTTTTATGTGTTAATTTGATAGTATTTAACTTAGTTTCTAGTTTAACTTAGGTGATTTAGCTATGATGAGTCGCAACTCATCGGATATGCAGAGACGACTCAATTGAAATTTACAGGAGGTCGTGAAAAAAGAGATCTTCAAGTGGTTAGATGTTGGTGTTATCTACTCGATCTCTCATAGCCATTGGTTGAGCCCAATCCAGGTTGTGCCTAAGAAGGCAAGCCTCACCGTCATTAGGACTGAATCTGGAGGAACCATGCCAACCTGCATTGCAAATTAGTGGAGAGTCTGCATAGACTATCAGAAATTGAATGCCTCCATGAAGAAAGATCATTTCCTGCTTCCGTTCATTGACCAGATTCTTGAGAAATTGGTGGGAAATCAATTTTTCTGTTTCTTGGATGGTTACTCTAGATATAATTAGGTGGCAATTCATCCAGAGGATCAGGAAAAGACAACCTTTACCTACCCCTACAGTACGTACGCATTCCGCTGGATGCCATTCGGGCTATACAATGCACCTGCCACCTTTCAATGGTGCATGCTAGCCATATTCTCAGATGTGGTAGGTAATTACCGTGAGGTCTTCATGGACGACTTCTCGGTATTCGGTGAATATTTTGATGAGTGCCTCCTACATTTGGTCCAAATCCTTAAACGATGCATTGAAGTGAACCTGGTTCTCTCCTGGAAAATGAGCCACTTCATGGTTTCTGAAGGCATTGCTCTTGGACATCTCGTCTTTGAGAGGGGTATCTGGGTTGACTGGGCTAAGGTGAATTTGATTTCCAAGCTACCTGTGCCTAACTCAGTCAAAGACATCAGATCATTCCTGGGGCACGTCGGATTTTATCGTCGATTCATACCTGATTTCTCTAAGATCGCACGCCCCTTAACGAATCTCCTCTCAAAGGACACACCTTTTGAGGTATCGAGTGATTGCATTCACGCATTTGAGAACCTGTGTGACCGAGTCACTGATAAACGTCAGTTTATCATCATTCTTATTCTCTAAAACAAACCTAGCTCTTAGGATTTTAACTTCGCAAACGGATTTTTGGGCTGCATTTAGGCATTAATTAGGTTAGGGATGCATTGCATTTTTTATAGTATTTTTAATACATTTGTTTAAGTGTTAAGGACAAACAAATTGACGAATCCCTAAAACCTTAGCACTCATGATGGCAACTGGTGAAGAGGAAGCTCATTCCAGCTCATCATAGTTGGATGCAAGCTCACTTGGGTTAGAGTTAGCTCCATTCAGCTCATATTAGATGAATGGCAGCTCAGGGCAGCTCATCTTAGCTCAACCTAGCTGAAGTTAGCTCAGATCCAGCTCAACTTAGTTGAGTCTAGCTCATCTCAGCTCTAATTAGTTCACTGGGAGCTCTAGTTAGCTCAATCAAGTTGGCAAGAGTCCACCTCAGCTCAAGTCTAGCTCTCCATAGCTCCACTCAGCTCATGGTAGCTGAACTCCCACCAGCTTAGCTACTACTTGTCAACTAGTAGCTAAGCTAGCTTGGGAGTTTCGATCAGAAGTAGTTCCAACTCAACCTAGCTTCAGTTAGGTTGAAACCAGCTCAATTTAGCTCAACTACCCAAGCTTAGTTGCTAGCATAAGAACTAGCTAGCTAAGTTGAGTAGTTGACTCTTCATGAAGGGCTCTTCAGCATTCCAGCTCCAATGCAGCTTCATTCCAGCTCCAGATAATTTGTCCTCAGCTCCTCTCTCCTAAACCCTAGCTCCAACCTACTCATTCTCTACTAGCTAAGCTAGCTTAGCTAGCTTAGCTAAGCTCAAAATTAGCTCCCCCTCCATGGCCGTCCACCTCCTACCTAAAACCCTAACCTAGCTCCACCTCAACTTAACTACTAGCTCCACCTAAAAACACCTCCACTCCCTTCCCTTTTTGGCACCAACCACCAACCCCACATCTCTTCACACCACCACCTCCAAAAGCCACCAACAAGTTGGCACCAACTCCTTCCCTCCAAAAACCCCCCTTATCTCCACCTTACACCTAAGCTACCTAGCCATCCTAACCCTACACCTAGCCCCCTTCTAGAAACCTATACTTGGCACCACCTAATATCACCTTAACCACCTCCTAACCACCATATAAATGGCGCCAAAACACCACCCACACCCCTTCACCTTGGCTCCATTTATATCTACCCTTGATCCCGCAACCACCACCACATGGAACCATCCTAGCCCTCCACAAATCCCACGCCACTTAACCCACCTAAACCCTCCTAAAGTTGTCGCCAAATCCCTTAACCAAACCTCCACACATCCCTTAAGTTGGCACCAACTTACCCTAGCCATCCATCTCCAAACCACCACCATATAACCTAATCCTAGCCATACAACACATCAACCTACCCCTTAACTCTAACCCACATAGAGTTGGTGCCAACTCTACTCCACCCACCATAACTACAACCTAATGCAACCTTCTACCTCCATGCCAACCTTAATCCACCATCCATCCACCAACTTCCATATCCTAACCATCCATAACACTACTCTTCCCTTAACCATAGTCAAGACTAACCTCTACCCCCTCTACTCTATAAAAGACCTATACCTACCACCATTAATCCCTATCCTTCGGCTTGATATTCTCCACATTCATCCCACCATACTCACGACTAAGAGAAGAAGGAGAAGAAGAAGATTAAGGGGATACTCTATCCCCTTGGTGCCTTCCCCTCTTCCCTTCTTTCTTGTGCCACCACCAGCTAGAGGAGCAGCTAGGCAAGGAAGACCTTAGGAGGAGGTCTTGAGGGTGGTGCACGCCACCCTAGGAGGAGATTTGTGGGTGGAGATCATCCACCTTTGGAGGAGCAAAGGCGCCCCCCCCCAGGGCTTGCCAAGGAAGACATCACCTTGGAGGAGCTTTTCAAGGAAGGAGTTAGAGAGACCCTTTTGAAGCCCAGGAGCAACTGAGCTTGGAGCAAGGACTCTCTCCTCTTCACCACCATCATCAAGAGGATTTTTGTTTTACTTCTTTTGTTTTTCTTATTTTAGAGTAGAAGCATTCCTCTACTTGTCTTGTGTAAAACATTTTTTCTACCTAATTAAAGTTGCCTTCTTTTCATTTGTGTTACGTCTTTTTGTTGTTTCTAGCACTTGTCACTTTCTCTCTAATTACACTAGGCCTCCACGTGCCTAGGGTGAGTTTAGAAAGAAGACTATCTTGTCACTATAGTGTTAGAATTAGCAATCTAGGTGTAATCATTTTCTCGTACTCAATTGCATATTTTCCTGTTATTTCAAAATAAAAAAAATCTTATATCCAAAAACCTAAAAAGAAAGTTGATTTCCACTTTGTTAAGCAAGATTATTAAAAGTGCATTCCCGCCTCCTTGGACGACCCTAGATACCCCACTATCTAGGTTTTATAAATTTTAAAAAGCGATTGCGAAATTGAGTGTTGCAATGACTAAACCCTAGTTTTAACAAATCACGCATTCTTCGCATCAGACACCCAAGCACCAATCCTGCAATCTCCTGATAGGTCTCAACCCTTCGAGATCATGTGCGATGCATTTGACTATGTAGTAGGAGCGGTGCTGGGTCAAAAAATCAATGGGAAACCTGTGGTCATATATTACGCTAGCAAGACACTGGATGAGGCTTAGCGTAATTACACTATTACAGAGAAAGAGCTGTTGGCTGTAGTATTTGGCCTAAAGAAATTCAGGTCTTATCTCTCGGGATCCCATGTCATCATTTACTCAGATCACACCGTAGTGAGGCACTTACTCATGAAGAACAACGCGAAGCCTAGATCAATCTGCTGGATCTTGCTGTTGCAAGAATTCGATCTTGAAATTCATGACAAATTAGGAAAGCAGAATGTGGTAGCTGACCACTTATCCCGTCTTCCTTCTTCACTCATTTACCCTTCTGGACCTATCACAGAGCGCTTTCTAGATGAGAACCTCTTGACAATCGAAATGGAACTTCCGTGGTATGCTAATATGGTGATTTATTTGGCATCGCATCAGATTCCGTCTGATTGGCCAAAAGCCAAGAAAGATAAATTATTTTCTGATGCTAAATACATTGTTTGGGAAGATTTGTATCTATTCTGCATCGGTGCTGATCAAATCATCAGAAGATGTGTTCCGCAATATGAGTTCAATGGAATTTTATCCTTTTGCCAAGATCAGGTCTACGGTGGTCATTTTCTGGACACAAGACCACAACAAAAGTCCTCCAGTGTGGATTCTATTGGCCCACGATTTTCAAAGATGCACACGACTACTGTAAGGCATGCACTCGTTGCCAGACCTTAGGCAACATGAGCCTACGTGACATGATGCCTTTACAACCGATTCTTGTGTATGAAATCTTCGACATCTGGGGGATTGACTTTATGGGCCTCTTCCCAAAATTCGATGGTTTGAATACATTCTTGTAAAGACCCGTTCCACTTTTAGCCTTTTAAGACGTCTGGAGTGTCAGTCAGACGTCTGTCCAGACGTTTGGACCCTTTCTCGGATGTCTGGAAATTAAAAATCTGTACGCATACTGCGTTCTGCACGTGGGCAGCACGCAGAACTCTCCTTCTCTCTCTTTTCTTCTTCCTTCCCCCTACTGAACCCTAATCCCTCAGCTATAAAAAGCCCCCCCTTCCTCTCCTCTCCACTCCACCACTACCACCACACCCCACCTTCACTGCCATGAGCGAGGGTGAGTGAGAGAGAACAAGAAAGAGGAGAAGTGCGGGAGGAGGAGGCCGAGGTCGGGAGCTTCGGTGGAAGCTCGCCGGAGCTCACACGGCCGCCGTGGGCGCGTGCGAGAGGAGGAGGGAGTCCGGAGCATCGTCCTTGACCACCTGCAGTAGTTGGAGCTGCGGCGGAGCGAGGAGAACTACGGCGGAGCGCGGCAAGGAGTGCTGGCAGCGCGGTCTAATACTGGAATTTTTCCAGTATCAGATGTTTGGAGTGGGGTCCGGACGACTGGCTGAGCATCTAGACATCTGGCATCAACACCAGACGTCTGAAAGCACCTGTATCGCAAAGGTACGTTCTTTCAGCGGTTACGGCCATGCAGACCGCACCACAGAAGATATGCCGGCCTGATTTTGGGTGGTTGCTCTGTCGTACGCAGGAGTAGCCTTGGGAAGGTGCGTGCAGAGCCCTTCCACGCACTTTCGGGCATCTGATCAGCTCACCAGACGACCGGAGGACTGGTCAAACATCTAGAACTGCTTTCAGACGGTCGCAGGGGAGTCCTGGACGTCTGAGGTCACCGCAAGAGCTTGAGGTGAGATTCTGTAACTTTCAAGATGTTTGGACTTGTTTCCAGACGTCTGATTTTTATCTGTAGACAAGTTTTTGACCCGTTTGGGGTCCGATTAGAATCCGTTTTACGCAAACAAAGTATCTGTGGTTTCCTTGTGAGTTTCTCTACGTATTAGAAACCTTTATACATTATTCTGAATCTTACTTTGTGATGTATTTCTTGGTATAGGACTTTGACCTGCTGTGTGTCTAGGGCTCGCAGAGGCGCCTGGGTCTGCGGTTCGAGCCCCTAGTACTCCCAGATTGTCTGGTAGAGTGGTCCACCCCTGTTAATCTTATGAAATAAGAATATAACTGTGAAATTAGTCAACTGAAAACCTAGGATGTGGCATGAACCCTAGGACAGAGAAATGAATAAACCAAATTGTTCTGCATGATTGTGTTTGTATACATGAATAAGTTAAACTACTAGCCATTGCCTGCAATAAAGTATGAGCTGCCTGTTAGAATATGAGCTGCTTGAGATAACTGAACAGTTACCTATAAAATCATTAGTTGCATGTATTAAATTGTGGAAATACGAGCTGCCTGTATATAAATGAGAGCTGAATTGTGAATGATGGAATCTGGATCGGAATAATGTGGTGAACATGAGCATGAACCCTACGTGGAACTAAGAGTAGAGCTCCTGTGGTTATATGGAAAATCTGGAATGTGGATGGGAAGTGTGCTGGCCTTTGAGTATGTGGTACCAAAGAGAGCGACTATCCCCTTTTTGTGTAGAGCGGAGCTAGCAAACCTTGGCTTGGGACCAGGGGTTAGGATTGGCCACTCTACACCGACTTCTGTTGGCCCTCGTGTACACGGTACCGAGGTGAGCTACTAGTGTAGGGAGGGAGCTATCCACCCCACGAGGCCCGGGGTTCAACTAGCTACCCTACATCGATTTGTTAGGCCCTCTAAGCAAACCGGGATAGTCAGACGAGGGTGCGTGGACTCTGGAGGGGCGAGACCCCTGTTGGTTCTGAGGGGCTAGACCCCTATTTCTGAGAGGGTTAGGCCCTATACTATTCCGTGCTGTACTTTGGGCATACCCGTTAACGGAAACGACTGACCGCGTGTCAGTGCGGGGTAGCTGCCCGTGCGCTTATCGCGCGTGCTGTAGTCACCGCTATGTCTGACAGTGACCTTAGGGTGGTTGACTGGGTGTAGGACTACCATGGGGGGCTCTCCCGACTAGGAGAGCACCACGTGTACCTTCTACTCTTCGAAAAAGACTGCAATCAAGATCGTTCCCACGAGGAACATGCAAGATCAAGAAAAATTTGAAAGTTGATGAACAGGGGTGAAAAGGAATTACCTATAAAATAAAATAACTAAAAAAGATAATTATACCTATTACTTTTACTGCTTTAGATAGTATGGTTACTACTCTACTCAGCGTTCGCTGACTCCGTGTTTTTCATAACATTGTTTAGGTCCAGGAGTTGAGCAACCTGAGCTTCCAGCTGCAGAGGGTGCTGGGCCCAGTTGATTCCAGCCATAGTTTTCTGCACTCTTTGTTATACCCTCTTTATTGTTGTTGTGAGTTTCGAACTTTAGCTAATGTTCTTGTTATTGTTGCTTTCATTTCCGTTGTTCCTGTTGTTGTGGTGATATGTACTGAAATAGCAACTTTTACTTTCCTTTACTACTTGTACATTTTTACTGCTTAGTTACATTGCATATGTGAATGTAGTTTATTTTCCTGCCTTTTGGTTACTTCTTGTTGGATGACTGGGTCTTGGGATTAGTTGAGGCGAGCCGGTCTCGGGTCCTTTAAGGATTCAGGAATTGGGTCGTAACAATTCTCCTAGTCATGGACTACGTGTCCAAATGGATCGAAGCTATCCCAACTCGAACCCATGATCATAAAGTTGTGATTAAATTCATTCATCAACACATTTTCTCTTGATTCGGTATTCCACAGGCTATCATATCTGATGGAGGGACCCACTTTGCGAATGTGCAATTCCAGTCCCTGATGAAAAAGTATGGGGTGTCGCATCGTATCTCGACTCCTTATCACCCCCAGACTAATGGATTGGCTGAATTGTCAAATAGGGAGATCAAGAAGATCCTTCAAGTCACTATTCGACCTGACAGGAGGACTGGTCTGCCCGCCTTCTGGAAGCATTGTGGGCCTATAGGACCGCCCATAAGACCCAGTTAGGCATGTCTCCCTTTAGACTCGTGTAGAGGACGGCATGTCATCTCCTCGTAGAAATGGAGCATAAAGCCTATTGGGCAGTACGGAAATGCAATCTAGATCTTCTGAAGGCTGGAATCCACCGTCGATTGCAATTAAGTGAGATCAAGGAACTACGCAATAACATGTACGAGAACTCGCAAATCTACAAAGAGCAGGTGAAAGCCTTCCATGACAAGCACATTTCACGAAAATCCTTCCATCCTGATCAGAAAGTATTACTCTTCGATGCCAAACTCAAACTCTTCCAAGGAAAACTCAGATCAAAATGGATTAGATCATTCCTTGTGAGACAAGTATTTTGAAATGGTGCAGTCGAAATCAGTGAACTCAGCCACGAATCTGAACCTTTTATTGTGAACGGTTAGAGACTCAAACCATTCTTTGAACTCACCGACACAAATTTGGCTGCAGTATCTTTTGATCTCCATTCTCCTTGAGCTTAATTGCACCCAGCTAATGGCGTTGAACTTAGCGCTTAACGGGAGGCAACTCGTCATCTTTTGAAAAAACCTGAAACCTTCTTGACATATCCCTTTACTGAATTCATATTGCACTTTAGGGTTCATCCATTAAAACATCCGACTCCACCATTGATACTTGTATCAGAGCTAGAAATCATCTGCAACAGTCATTCCGACCCATTCACCACCCACCTGTTCTAATGTATGATCTAAATTGAACTCGAACCCACCTAATTTACAATAAGGATATTGCAAATCTTAGGCATGGGGGTATTAAAGTGCAAAATGCTGTGAAATCATTATGAACTGAATGAAAAGAGGAGAAGAAGAAAAGAAAAAGAGAGAAAAAAGGGGGAGCAAACAAAAAGAAAAAAATGAATGAGTCCCTTAAAATTGAGTATGGAACTAACCTAACTTCTAGGTTGGATCGGATGATGAATTAAGACCTGGAAGGCTAAAACTTAGGAGATTAGTGACGAGTACCGACCTTAGGCCTCTTGGATTTGTTCTAGGGTTTAAACACTCACATATTTGTTAAGATCCGGATTAATCCTCAAGAGGTTGAGGAAAGTGTGAGGCTGATGTAGTAGGTTTAAGGCTTAGGAATTATTTGACCCCGTTGCCTGCCCTTTGGTTTGCGGGACTTGGTAACCTAAGCACCCAAAATCACACACTTAGTTAGGTTCAGTGCGCTTAACAAAGAAAAATATTTCAAAAGTGTTCTGTTCTGAAAAGCCATCTCGAAAATCTAGCTTAGGAGTGGCTTGACAACACAAGTTGATTGGACAAGTTCCCAGTGTGGAGAGGTGGGAAATTCCCATCGAAGATGAGTAATAACATATCATCTCCTTGGTGCTTGTCTCCTATGATATCTAAATATCCTACTGGGGTTATGTAAGCACCTTGTGCTGATTTAGGTGCCATGGGTGAGATTATCCCGAAATGTCGATTGCTAGGGCCTGAATTTAGTTACAGAATGCCATGGGCCGCACTATCCCAAAGTGTCGAAAGCCAGGGTTATGGGGGTTACCTGAGTGGTGCTATCTCGAAGCATCGAAAGCCAGGGACTCTTCGAGGATTGATGGTGGGGACAAGGAATCCGATACAAACCGAGTTTAGGGCTAATTCTAGGCTGGATTTAGGGAAAAATAAAAAAGAGAGAGAAAACTCTCCAAATGAAAAATCCTTCTCTATCTCTTTCTTACAAAAATGCATTGGAAAACTGAACCTGGACATGATACGTCTACGCACGGGTGCTTTAACCACTAGGGTCAACGAACCTTTAAGGAGTTTTTGTAGCCCTTAGAAACCTTCGTGGCAGACAAAGGCTGGAGTTGGTTAGGTCTGGATCTTGGCTGATACTTGAGTACCTCAAGGTCTATTGTTGGTATTCTGATCTGATTTCTAGAGATGCTACTAAGTAAGACACCCTGACGGTTACATTCGACCTAGAGACCTGTCTCGATCCATAGGATGTTTACGTAGGGACTAGCAAAAGCTAGGCAAGGGGTATGATGGGAACACCATCATAGGCCCTAACTGGGCACTTTTAGTCAGGTTTAAAAGATAAATCCTCCTACATAACCATCTGAGGGTTATAACTCCATTTCAGGCTGTTTTGAGAAGAGAACAGAAAAATTAGGGTTAATTCTATAATTTTAACAGCATATCATGAACACAGAATAACCAAGGGGTTTTCTAAGGGTGAAATAAAGGTCAAATAAGCATTAAAGTCTAATAAGTGGGTTCATGCAGACAAAAACAAGATTTCACGTATTTCGAGAATTAATACAGCACCCAAAACCTTAATTTCAAACCTTCTTAAATTACCAAGGTTCTGGCTAGGATAAAATTTATCTAAACCTTCTACAATTCATGGAAAAATATTCCTTGAGGTTTGGTGCCCTTGATTTGACTTTTGGAACCCATTTTGACCTTAAATTGAGTCACAGACACAGTTCTACCTTAATTTGGATTTTTATGCAAATTTTTCTATCAAACTTGGTCAAAACTAAACTCTGACTTCACCATCAGATTCCTTGGGTCTAAATTAGGTTTTTACCAAAATTTGGGCATATTCAAAATTCATCTTGACCTAGTTTTCATTTTAGTCCATTTAAACTCTATTTCTCACACTTAAGGCCCTAGCTTTCGAAATCTTTGCATTTAGCCCCCTAACTTCAATTCATTTTCTTCAAAAAGGTCCTTAGCCCCATTAGCAGTGTGAACCCATCAAGCACTGACCTTCAATCAAGGATTCCTCCCTGATTACTCGACTAATCCCTTCCAAAATTGGAAAGGATGATCTTGAGGAAGTCCTCAATCGCCTAAACCTAGTTTTGGACTCCAAATCTCCTCATGAAGCTCTTGCAAATTCGTGGATTTTAGGGACCTCTTTCCCTAAAAATTCAAGCTTCTCAATCTTGTTTCCAAGCTTCGAAGCTTGCCTAAACCCTATAAAAGTATCCCCATCACAATGCTGAACTTCTTAGCGAGTTTTAGGCCCAGAAACCCTCCGTCTCTTCTACCTCCGGCTGGCTCCAGACTTGTCTCCGGCGACCTCTAATGGGAATACCATCATAAGCCCTAACTAGCCCATTTTAGTCTGGAATAAAACATAAAAGCTCCTATGTATCCATTAGAGGGTTCTATATGCATAATCTTCTGTTTTGAAAATAAGAGGAGAAACCAGGGTTATTTCTATAATTCTAACAGCAAATCATGAACACAGAATAACAAAGGGGTTGGATAAGGGTGAATTAAAGGTCAAATGAGCAATAAAGTTAAATAAGTGGGTTTATACAAACAACCCGAAACCCTAATTTCAAATCCATTTAATTATCAGAGAGTATGATCGGGATAAAATTTACTTAAACCTTCTAAAAATCATATAAAAATATTTCATAAGATTTGGTATCCTTGATTTGACCACTAGAACCCATTTTGACCAAAAATAGAGTCTCAGACAGAAAGTTGCCCTAATTTTGGTTTCTACATAAATTGACCAGCCAAACTTAGTCAAAACTGAAATCCAACTTCACCACTAGATTCCTTGGGTCTAAATTAGATTTGTACCAAAATTTGGGTCCAATTAGAGTTCATCTTGACCTAGTTTGCAATTTATTCTAGTTTGACTCTTTCTCTCTCATTCATACCCCCAACTTTCGAAATCCTTACAAAAAGACCCCTAACTTCTCTTCATTTTCTTCAAATGGGTCCCTACCGCCATGGTAGGTGTGAACCCAAAGGTGCCGAGCTTCAATCAGGGATACCTCCCTGATTTCTCGATCAATCCCTTCCAAAATTAGAAGGGATGATCTTGAGGTCATCCCTAAACAACTAAACCTAATTCTAGATCCTAAAATCGCCCAAGAAGCTCATGCGAATCCTTGATTGCCAATAATCTTCTTCTTGAAAAATTGAGCCTTTCAAGCTTGTTTCCAAGGTTGGGAGATTGCTTGAAGGCCTATAAAAGACCCTCATGGACTGCCTCACCTCCTTAGCAAATTTTGGCTTGGGAAATCCTCTCTTCTTCCCTCTCTGACCACGTAAAAATTCCACTCCAGCGACCTCCTTTGTCCTCCTCTTTCGGCCGTGCAACCATCAAATTGGACAGCCAATAAGCTTCCCCTCTTCCTCACAATCATCACCATCCAAAGTGTGACCGGCTTCTACGTCTCCGTCCTCGTCGCTGACTTGTCGCTATCTTCTCCTTCTCCGGCTCCAGTCAAGACAAGATTGGAGCTCTCCATCCCCCTACCTCTCTCCTAAGCATCTCAAACTCTTCCTCTCTCCTTCTACTCTCTTTTCCTACACACACAACTCACTCGCACTCACCGCACTGCCCTCACACCATTCGTCTTCCTCCGCACCGGCAAAGCTCCGACGAGCTCGCCACGCTACGCCACGCCACCAAATGCCCCGCCAACACCTCCAAGAGAATCACCACACCTTTGAGACCTAAATCCCTCTCCTAATTCCATCTTCCAGCCACTCACGCAACCCACCGAACACACCCATCATCGCTCGCTTCTTTCGACCTCCGCAGACCATCGTACTCACTCCTACAGTATGCCATTGCCACCAACACCCTCGCCGCATCCGCGGGATACTCATGAGACATTTAATTGGGGCTATTAAGCCTGTATTGATATTTGCAGGTTCTTGCTGTCGCCACCATTAACGGCACTCTTCGCTCAACCTTGGGTGTTAAGCTTCAACCGCATTCCTCCTCGCCTACACCTCTAGGTTGCGCGGAATCTTCATCTCCAGGCTTCCAGGTCCTCAATTGAGCAGAAGACCCGCAGTTGCTGATCCAATTGGCGAGATCTTCTTCTGCAGCTTCACAAGAAGGCAATTGACGAAGTAGTCCCACATCATGAGATTAGAAGGAATAGCTGTGATATAAAAGGAAAAAAGCACCCTTAGCAATTCTCCCGAAGCACATGGGGGTTGGGTCCCCTTCACCTCTACGGAGCACTCCTTAGCTACCTTTCACTGCCGGTAGCCCTAGTCACTCAGATCCGATAACCTGATTAGCTGCCAGGTTACGTTTGAGAGAGAAAAGAGAAGAAAGAGAGAGAGAGGAGGGGATGAGTTTTTGCCCTTGCTCTTGCCCTCTCTACACTTAGCCGCTGAGGAACTTTTGTGCCTCTATTGGTGATCCGTGCTGTTAAGGCATCTAATGCCTTGTGCTATTGTCTGGTGCATTGGTTCTTCTGGTTCTTAAATACTTTTGAGATATTCATGACATATATGATTTTGATTATTGTTCAAATATTTGAGTAAATTGTGAAGCTTGACATTACAGGGTAATTTGGTGATTCAAATCACCATTTTACCCTAATCTTTGTGCATATTGATACTTGGATCTATTGATATATCATTTTAAATTATTCTTCTTGTCTTGATTACTTATATTTTGCTTATAATTGTGATCTGTGAGATTGAACTATCCCTATTGCTCCTAGTGAACGACCTCATGTTTTCTTGAGATTATAAATTTAAGTGTTTATCATGATTTCTCGACTGTACTATAGCGCATTTCCTTAGATTTGATGATTTCGTGAATAACAACCTCCTCCCTCTGGTCTCTTCGCCTGCTACCATGTAATATAGGTAGCAGGTTTGCCTTCCCCATCCTTGTCCACATCTCGCCACACCTGCGAGAAGCTCCTTCCCCCTTTAGCCGTCATCGCTCTCCCTCCCAGAGCATTTCGTCATCTCCAGCTCCGACCCATCATAGCCGGACGCCTTTGCCCTCCATCCTCCTCTCTAAGTCCCTTTATCTCCTCTCCTCTTCTTGATCATTCCTAACCTCTTAGCCCTTAGGTCAGACCACCAACACCCCTCCATCACCATCGTCTTCCTCCGCTTTGGCGATGCTCCGGCGTAGCCTCCCGCCTGCTACAGACCATCAAATGCCTTGCTACCACCTCCACAAGCTTCGCCACCGCCTTCGTCTTCTCTGGCTTCGCTAGCTATCTTCGAGCCATGCTATTTAGCGCCATCCACTCCAGGTGCTGCGGATGACTCCCAGGAAGCACTCTAGACTTCCAATTGAAGTAACAGGTGCTTCCCTCGACCTTAATCAGAGAAATCTTCAGCTGCTGCTGCGGGAGGATTGTGGGACATATAGTCCCACATCGTAGAATCAGAAGTTGTTCTCACGAGATAAGAGGAATTCGTGACCCCTGCTATTCATCCCTGAACACAAGGGCCAGGTCCCTCTCACCTCTATGCACTCCTCGCCTGCCTACATGGCTGCGGGTCTGGTCCCTAGTTCGAATACTCGATTATTGACCTAATTGTCCCTTGGGTTTGAGAGAAGAAGAAAATAAGAGAGAGGGGGAATTTTGCCCTTCGCGCCTCTGCTCTCTACACTTAACCAATTCTGAGGCCTTTGCCTTTGTGATGTGCTTGCCTCTCTCTTTAGGCACGAAGGAGAAAGAAGGAGGCCTTTGCCTCTTTTGTTGGAGTTGTGCCTTGGTGCCTTGAGCAACTTAAGGCGTCTGATGCCTTGTGAGTTCATCTGATTTCTGCTGGTGCGTTAGTTCTGAAGCTACTGTTGGAATATTTAACTTGGTTGACGTGGCATATTTAGTTGAGATTTATTGTTCAATTATTTGAGATACTTGTGAGCTTAATTTCAGGGGTTAATTTGGTGATTCAAATCACCATTTTAACCCAATCTTTTTGCATTATTATTCCGATCTTATTGAAATATCATTCTTGATTAATCATTGCTTTCAAATTTCTTATATTGCTTAAGACTGATGAATTTAAATTGCATCTTTGCTCCCTGTGAACGACCTCGAACTTTATTTCCTGAATCTGAGAATATAAATTTAAATGATTTGAGCGATTTTGTCTTATACTACGATGCATTCTTAAACAATGACTATTTTGCTTAAACACTCCTTTCCGTATACCCATTTTGGCTGTCCCATCTTTTCTGGTGGGTCCAAAATCTCCTACTTCTCTGATATCATTAAAAAGGTCCAATCCAAAATCGTGGGCTGGAAAGCCAATCTCCTTTATGCTACTGCTAGAATGCTCTTGATTAAACATGTTCTCACCTCTATGCTTATAGACATCATGGTTATTCTTGACGTCCCCTCCTCAGTGATAAGGAAGATAAATTCTATCTTTGCCAATTTTTTATGGGGAAAATCTTTGGATGGCTCTCAACATCATTGGATATCTTGGAACAAAATCACCTCTTCGCATGACTTGGGAGGGCTTGGCATTAGAAATTTGTCTTATTTCATTAAAGCTTTGAGAATGAAAAGGGTCTGGAACATCATCCATGGTGATTCCATATTTAACACTCTTGTCTGTGATCTGTGGAAGATTGGTAGCCTCTCTACCCTTCCCTCCAGATTTTGTGTTCTTTACAATGCTTATATGGATATGAAACCTTTCATTTGTTGGGAGATCCATGAAGGAAAGATGGATTTTTGGTTTGACATTTGGGTTGGGAACTCAGCCCTTAAGGATTTCATTCCTGAAGATAATCTCATCCAAAGTGTCCCAGTAAAGGATATCATCTCCACCTTTGACTCTAATCCTCTAAGAGTGTTCCTTCCCCATCACATCTTAGATCATATTGACAATATCTTGTTAGATGGGATGAAGGACAAGCCTATTTGGTCTCCCCAACCCTCAGGCTCCTTTTCTGTCTCCTCAGCCTACCATCTCAACTTTGCTTGTGCTGCTGCCATTTCGATGTTCAAGCATTTGCAGTACCTTAAACTTCCTCTTCATATTACCCTCTGTGTGTGGTGTATTCTGCACCAAAGACTTCCCACTAATGACAATATCTGTAAACTTGGTATTTGATTGTCTCTAAATACTCCTGCTGTCCTCGTAACCCTTCTACTGAGACTATTAAGCATATTTTTTGTCACAGTGAGTTAGTCCTAAAACTCTCCAAGTGGGCATTTCAAAAATGCTTTATTCCCCCTATTGACCTAGAAGTGTTCTTTTCTATTATGAGGGCTCATCCCTCCTATAGACGGGGAAACAAAATGAAAGCCATGATTTGTTTCATCTAGTACTATGTTTGGTGGGCTAGGAACAAAAGTTGCCATGACAATTTAAATTGGAATGGTCTAGATGGTTTGCTTGAACATGGCTGGTGCAATTTTCAAATGACTTGTTGGATTACGAATCAAATGCATGTGAACTTGGCTCTCTCCTGGATTCGTCCTAAAAATGGTTTCAAAATCAATGTGGTTGCGTGGTCTAATAATTTCAAGTCCATGTTGGGTTGGGTTATCAGGGATCAGGTTAGTAATTTTATTTTGGGTGCCTCCTCTAAAATGCCCCTGGTTTCCAATGAAGTGGGTATTCTTAGAGCTCTGCACCATGCTTTGTCCCTGTCTCTGGCTTACTATCCTTTGCAGGTTGAAGTGGATTCTACTCTCCTTTATTTCTGGTGGAATGGTAAGATTTAGGTAGCTTGGAAGGCTTACAGGGACTTTCATTACATTTTAAGTAGAAAGAATCAAATACAATCTTTTTCTTATGTACACTATGCTATTAACATTTTGGCTTCCAAGCTTGTAGAGATCGCAAATGGTGACTGGCAGGTTTATTCAGGAATTTCTGACCTTCCTCAAAGGCTCAAGGGTGTTCTCCAATTGGACAAAATTCAATGCCCATATGTCATATTTTTTAGGGTATTATTCTCCAGTGTACCAAGCCATGAGTCGTGGCTCATGTTTTTGTCATACTAACAGGTTTCGGTTTAGCCCTCCTGTCTCTATTTTGCCTCTAGGGAGCAGAGGATGAGTAACAGGGGCTCCTTGTTAAATAAAAAATTTTTTTTTGGTATATTTCTATACAAAATTAATATTTTAAAATGAAAATTTACGGATTGAAACTATATAGTAAAAATATAAAACATACAAAATTTCACTTCACCTAAGTTATGTATATGTGAGCTGCACGCTCCTTTTTCTCATATATGTGTGTGTGTGTGTGAAAAGTATTGTAGCTAGGGTGAGAAATAAGAGAGGGTTGGATTGAATATGTATTATTGTCCTCTTTTACATCAATTTTTCCTCCAAAACAAAAATTTCACTTCCCCTCAATCCATCTCTATCCTTTGACCAAACAAATCAAAACCCTACATTCTCCCCAAGACCCCATCACCTTTGCTGCCATCATCTTATTCACTCTTGTCATCGTTGTCTCATCTACTCACCAATTCGCCGCTTATCAAGTTCTATCGTCTTTCCTCCTTGTAAGGTATTCCTCCCTTCAATTAGCACCTTGTCGTCCCTTTCCTCCCCTACCCAAGTCTTTATCAAATATGTCTTTATCTTTTCTTATTATTTTTAGATCATATTTTTATTTTTTTTCTTAGAAGCTTTTTTTAGTTTTTACTTATTTTATTTACTTTGTTATAAGATGCAAGTTGCTTATGAGCTTAATTTTTTTTATTAAATAGGAAAGACATATAGAAAATAAACATAAACTTTGAGTAGTCAACAATCTACTTAGCCCAACCTAACCTAACCAAATTTTATGGGTTGAGTTCAGTAGTGTAACTAGTTAGGTTGAGTTAGAAAAAATCCCAACCTATAAACTGTAGGTTGGGTTTAAGTTAGTTCCGAATCTAACCCCATGCACCCTTAGATTTTGAACATTCTATTTTTATATGCAACATTTCACGATAGATCTTACTGAAAAGGATCATTTCTTGAAAAGCCATATATGAAAAATTACAGCAAAATACTCCAAGGTGCTATAACAAATTTATCCTCAATTAGAACTAGAGGAACTAGTGTCATGATTTAAGCTATTGTCTGCAATGAACAAGTTAGAAGTTCTCATCTAAAAAAGAATTTGGTTGAAATGTTGAGCCTATTAATGCATTAGCACAAATATCCTTGATTTTGATGATAACAAAGCACATAGTGTGAAAACTCGAGTCCCGCCAACTGACAAAACCTGAGTCCTTGTGTGCTAACAATTAGCATGAATACCCGCAAGATCGCAGTCACCCATCATATAGTCATTAAACATCAATAGCCAACATTCATTCATAAAGCATTAAATGAAAGAAAACTAAAGTGTTGACAATAAAATCAAAGTTCACCTAGAGCAGAAACAACAAGAGTCTTGTACAACTACCAAGAAGACAGGAAAATAAAAGTCTAATAGCAGAAAGAAACTACTCCTAAGAGCCACTAGCTCAGTACAAGCCGTTTCCTTAGGTAAGACCGAATTTCATGGAAGTCTAACCAACAGCAGCTGCGGTACTTGCCTTCTCAACAACACTTGAGTACGGAGCCTGAGACAAAATGTCAGTGGAAACTGAGTAGAACAACTAAACATGTAACTCAAGTGACAGAGTACAGGAAAAATACACTATGTTGATAACTCGTCAGTTTTACAATCTATTTCATATCCAGTTCCTTTTATGTAGTTTGCCTATATTCTTATTAGTCTCAAGCTGTCAATCAACGTCTTGGGCACAAGATAATCTCGTGTGACTTCTTGTGGTGTAAGATTGGTATAAGCCACCCTCATAGCTGGGAGGACTGCTTATACTCATTGAGTTACCATGCTCCGTCACCCTGGGGTCATCACAAAAAGGGGTGGTGACTACGTTGTGTAGCGTGAACACGTACAAGCATTGTGTACACTGAACTACAGACAACCAATGATCCACCCACTGACCGAAAAGAACTACTCCAAACCTTGAGCCCTACAATCCATTATCCCAATTAGCTGCTAAGCCTAACAAAAGAGTCGTAAGGAGGCTAACCACTCCCTAAACCAGCCCTTGAACCTAGTTCGAACGGATTCAAATCTACAGTTGAAAATCCCAGCAAGTAGTTGGGCGGTAAACCAGTTATCTATTCCTTTTTATTTTCCGGATATATCCGTTGTATTATATATATCCAATTTCCAGATAACTGTAGCCCTTAGTAATTTTGTATTACTACTACCAGGTTTAACAATTATTCACATTATCTCCCAATTTATCCATTCACAAGTAGTTTCAATCTTGTACTAGTGGTTCATATTATTTAGACATTTCTAAAGATAGCAGAACCTGTTTTATGGAACACAGAGTTCATTTCATGTATGTGATAACAAGGGTATATGTACTTATTAGTTCCTTATCATGCACATAAAACATATTATTTCTTGTTATAGTGCCCAAAATCAAGAAGACACCGGAGGGGTTCCAAATCCAGTAAAAGGGAGAACACACACTGACTAAGGGATCTACGAAAAAAGATTGCACAAAATAGTCCATAGGTACTCGAAAAATCAGCTGAATTAAAAGAGGGGTAGACTACTCTACTTAATGCCATTGGAGGGCCACGTTGACTCTGAACCATGTGCACCAGGCCTAGAAACAGTCTCCACGCCGCCTCGGGATCCACACATGCACTGAGGAGAAGACTTAGATCAAATGGACCCACAATGGGGTCAAAGACACTTAATTACGTTTCTAATTTTTCCATAAGCAAAATAAGCTCAAAAGTAAAAATAAATCATATCAACGCATAGTACGCGTCGATACGATTCCAACAGTACCTTATTTGTCAAAATTCAAGGTTGGGAAAGCCTTGAACCAGATGAAACAGCGCTAGAGGGTTTAAAGTCAGACCGAACCTGCCCTCGCACACGTCGCTTGACGCGGTCTCGCACGCGCCACGTGTCGTGCTTGGATTCATGCATGCCCCGTGCTGTGGATGATTGAACGCTCGCTAGAAGCCTCTCGATCATGCCACGCTGTGCGATCTACCGCATTCCCATTCACTATTGTCGCACGTGTGCGTGTTTGAAAAGTGGTGCCATGTGCCACGCACTGCTATGCCACGTGTTGCACGCACGTCTGTCGTCACTACCATGAGTCGCACTACTGTTGCGTGCCGCCGCTACCACCGCAAAATTTGCTGTGGGAACCTCGGGTTTTGCGGATTTGCACCCAGTTCCTCGAATTATGTTTTTGATTTTTGGAGATGAAAAACTAAGTCTTTCTCTCTTGATTAGAGAGGGTTGGAGGCTAATGATGACCCAAGGGACCCAGGGGGCTTTAATTAGGCCTTAGGGGTGGTTGTAATTAGGTTTAGGTGGGTGAAATACCCAAATCGCTCTTAGGGTTGGGTCCACCTTACATTTAGGTCCCTGGTGATTTCTTTTGGCCATAACTTGAGCTATACAACTCGGAATTATGTAAAACAAGCATCGCCAAAACGCTTGTAATGAGAGGAATCAAATGGTACCATATATGGCAAAATTTTGACAAATTTTGATTAGGGTTTGACTCGAAATACACGATTCTTGATAATTTAAAAAGGTTCTGACACCAGTCCCAAACCCTAATTGGGTTTTCGGGTTCGAACTGACCCTAACTACTTTGAAATGACTCAAAACCTGAATTTTGAGACATTACACATAGATTTCATGTTGTTCTTGGAGAACTAACATTTCAGGCATAAAGATTGAGATAACATATCAAGAAGCAAAAAGACAAAACAAAATGACAGAGTTTGTCTCAAAAAGACTAGAAATTAAGATCAAAGTTTGAAGAAGACATTAGATCATGTTTTTGTATTTATTTTCAAATGATGTAATTTTCTTGTTGTTTTAGACATGATGTATAAGAGTACAAGTGTACTAAATAAGTCCTAAATAACACCTATACAGCCTTAGGACAGTTAGGCAAACCTTAGATATAAAGGCAAGACCTAAACAAAATCATCCTACATAGATTAGTCATCTAACACCTTAGTTAGACATCCTAAAATGCAAAATAAGTCATCCAATTTCTTTATTTGACGTCTCCTGAATGGAAAGTTGAATCCCAATGTTCACCTTGTTTTATTAGACCTTCAAACACTCACTCAGACATCTTGATAGTCTCTTAGTCATCCAACACGATTACCCGTCAACTTATACATATCCGTTGGTCCTAGGAAACCTAAAAGGGGAAGATCCTCTGTTAGAAGCTTGAATCCAAAATTGATGATCATATCAGATGACCAACAACATCATCAAATGCCTTATTAGACATCTAACTCTTAGGCTAGACAACTCTGTAGACCACATCCCAAATCCAGTAAAATCAACACTTAGAATATAGACGTCTTAACTTATATTTAGACAACTTATAAGTTAAAATAAGTTCTTTGATCAATTGCAAGCATCCACTAGGCAAGCTTTTCTTGACTACCCTTTAGAGTCGATTTTTAGACAACACTCACCTTGTTCTAGTCATCCGACTATAACTATACCAGACATTTAACAATCATTCTAGATGTTAGATAACGGTTCAGCTAATGTAAATCTTTTTGTAATTTATTCCATACTCAAAAGATTCTTTCTTTAATCACTTCTAACAACCATACAACCTCACTCAACCCATCTAGAGTCTTTCTATAACACTTCTATAAATACCTCTAGTGGTTCTCATCACTAACACACACAAGATAAAATTCTTCCTATCCCTTATACAACTAATAGAGCTCAACATCTCTCTTGCAAACACTAAAGGGTCAAGCTCTCTCTACAAGCTCTCTAGGCACTTCCCTCAACAATTGAGAGCACTCTTCCTGTGGCATAAACTCTGATTTACACATTCTAAAAGGGAAGTACACTACACCTATAGAAGCTAAACTCATTTACATGTGCTTTTATAACATTTTTGTATTTTTCATTTTGTTATATTTGGATATTTAGGATGTTGAATTGTTATTTCTTCTTACATAGAAAGGCAAAATTTTTTGGTAGGGACCGGAGAGGGGTCTTATAATTGAGTTACACCACTTTCAATTTTAAGTAATTTAAATAGTGGATTTGATCCGTTAAATTGATCAGAAAATTCCAAGTTAAGAAAAATTTAGATGATAACTTTTAGCCTTTAATGTTTTTTGCCTAAATATCTCATCTCTTTTGTGCTTTATTTGTAAATTATTTTGATTATACTGATCATCCCCCTAGTGCACCCTCAGAGCCTAATGCCATGCTTTCAACCCTAAAGTTTACCATTTGAATGCCACTTAAAGGGTTCTTTTAGGTATCAATCGTTGATACAATTGCATCCTTCTCCAAATTATCTTGTGACTAGTTTGTACGACCGAACTATTAAACCATAGTCTACCATACGTGCCAGCTCACATACCAGAAGAGAGGAGGAATCAATGTACCGAATTAATTATTTGCAACGAGGATCATACATAGCACAAGTATAAAATTATTTTTACAATTCAAAACGAATAATATCAAATTTGATTTAACTTTTTTTATCTTAATTAGGATCGTTGGAAAATTGTCATATTTATAAATATTTATACATTTGGATTAGTCTAAAAGCTCACATAAACCGATGGGCTAGTTAACAGAGCTGACCTATTTGATTAGGATCCAATATATAGGTAGATGGAAAACTACGTTGGTGATGTTTCAGTTGAAACTAGTTATTGCTTAATATTGTCCTTTAATTTTGAAGTATTCAATTATCTATTTTCTTCTCAAAACCTCATTCCTTTTGGTTCACATCAAACACTGGATGATATGTTTACATAGACATATATCTGTTTTTTTTAGGAAGTTGTTTATTAATTTTACAGCAGTACAAAAGTCTTATTCTCCAGAGTTATTTAACCTGTTTTTGCAGATTTTGCAGATACAAATTTATCATTGATAATTGTATGCAACACATATTACAAACTTTTGTTTATATTTTACAAAGCATTTTTATTGATTTTATAAACATATATAAATTTATGCTTTCACAAGCATATGTGTCTTTTTATTTAGAGCGGCTAGATCAAGCTAAGAGGGTGGGAGAGAGATTTTGGAGGAATTTAAATGGTACGTAATTTGATTAGGATATGGTTGGATTTTATGTCTATATCTAGTCTTACTTTTTTTTTTAAACCAAATCAATCGCATTAATAACTATAATATAAGAATGATATTTTTTAGTTTATTGTAAAAAGTTTATTTATCAAAGATAATTTTATAAAACTCCATTAAATCTCAAATCAAGGAACAAGGTATGTGAGGATGGGTAAAAGGTATTTTCGGATTTAAAATTTTACATGAAACTCAAGAAAGGATTCGATTACATGATATTGGGCAAACCGACGGATTAAGCTCCATCTAATCTGCTTATGCTTAGATGGATCCGAACCCACTTTATCTAGGTGAATCTAAATAAGATTGACTCGTCAAAGGATCTAGGTTGACTGGAGTTAGAGAGGTGACGATGACACCCACTACACCTACGTCGGCAGTAATGAGGGTGTCACCAGTGCTATTAATAGCCACGTAACATATGTGTCGGAGAATCCACAAGGATTGTTGTGGAAGATCTTATGTTGTCAGGATATTTCATGTACTATAAATAGCGAAGAAAGATCCTCGAAGGTCTCCTTCATGCAATCTGGGAGAAACAAAAATAGAGAATTTATATTACTACTAATTTTAGTGGAGATTTAGGAGCATTATCCTCCCCCCAAATGTACATCTCTTACCATGAAATTGGGCGACCAATTCCCTTACCTTTTTTCTGTAATTTCTTGTGTGTGAAGGAGTCCGAACAATCTCTTATCTTAAATAGTGAATTTGAACCTTTCTGCTCATTGGATGAATCTTCTCCTTATGTAAGAGATGCATCAAATTGACACTGCTCATTTTATCAAAAAAAAAAAACACAAAATATGGACCACTAATTTGTATCATCAATTTTGAAAACCACCTAGTAAATTAAACATGACTTTAGTTATTATCCTTTTATGGAATCTTGAATCTAATAATTACATGTGTCAATATATGCATCATTGGATTTCCAACTTTACACTCTCAACACCATTATATCATCGGAACACATTTGCCTTCAACCTTTGGTCCATAGCATGCTGTAGCACTTCTAATGAACTCATTCGACTTCTATCATTGGATATACAACTCATACAATTTTTTTTTTTAATGGAACTTGATTTTATTCATCCCCTAATTCTTGGAGGCCAAAAAAGAAGGTAGGGGAGTAGATCAAAACTTACCTAATACGAAAAGAGAGGGACCATGACTCTGGCCTAGTACATCAAAACCACAAAACAACAAAACTACAGCCAGCAAAGCAATAGACCAGAACCAAACGGAGCGGACAACGTCGAGGAGGAGAAAAAGCCAAATAGCCCCTCTTGGAGGGAAACAATTAAACCATAATATACGGGCACTGAATACCGTTCATATAGCAAATCCCTCTAATTCTCCGAGGAAGGTTGGAAAGGGTACTAAAGATCCTCTAGTCACCATATGCAATCTCTGCAAGTCTCAAAGCAAGGAGATTAATTGTTCTATGCACAAAGGAAACAGATAGAATTTGATTTTTCATAGACAATAATGAATTGAACTCCCTGCGCATATTCCAAGCAACTTGAATTTTACCATTCCACCAATAGTAGAGAAGGGTAGAATCCACTTCAACCTGAAGGGCAAAATCCACTAGAGGAAGGGAGAGGGCATGAAGCAAAGCCCGCATAATACCAACTTCATTAGGAAGGACCATAGTTTTACAGGAGGCCCCCAAGACAAAATTCCCAATATGATCTCTAATAGCCCAACCCAAGAAAGAATTATCATTAACAGTCTTAGATGCAATATTAATCTTGAAGCCTGACAAGGGATACATCCAAGAAAGAATCATATTTTTGGGCCTTTGTTTTGAAATCCAAAGTTGCATATGGAAATTACCCCAACCATAATGAAGATTATGAAGGCCGTTTATCATGACGAATTTGTTTTTAATCCACCAAACATAGTACCAAATAAAGCAAATCATGGCTTTAATGGTATTACCCTGTTTGTGAAGAGAACAACCTTCCAAAATGTCAAAAAAGAAGACAAGGTCAATAAGGGTGATAAAGCCTTTGAGAAAAACCCACTTAGAAATTTTTTGAACAAGTTCACTGTGGATGAAGATGTGGGTGGAAGTCTCCGTGGATGGAAAATGAGGGTAGCAATAGCATTTCGAGGCAAGAGGAATGCCCAATCTAGAGATATTTTCATCCGTAGGGAGCCTATGAAGCAAAACTCTCCAAATACAAAGGGAAATACGTAGGGGGAGCATCAGCTTCCAAAGATTCCTGAAAATCGTGCTTCCCACTTCATTCTTGGCAATCAAATGATAGGCCAAAGAGAAAGAGAAAGAGCTAGTAGTCCGGGGTCCAAATTGGCTTATCTTTGACTTCATCCAAAGAAATATTATCAATATGGTCATGAATATAGGAAGGAATATACTTAGTTAGAGGATTTGAGTTCAGAGATGAGATAATATCTTTGATGTTAATAGGTTGAACATGAGAATTCTCTGGGAGGAAATCTTTGAGAGGACAATCTCCAATCCAAAGGTCGAACCAGAAGTCCACCTGACCTTCATGAACCTCCCATTTAATGAAAGGTCTCATCTCCTAATAAGCTTGGAAAAGTACTCGAAATCTAGAGGGGAGCAAGGAAAGGTTGGCATTCTTGAAAATATCACGAAGAAGATTAGAGAAGATAGAATCTTCGTGCAAAATATGCCAAACCCTCTTCATTCTCAAGGCTCTAATAAAAAGGTTAAGATTTCTTATCCCTAAGCCCCCTGAGTTTTAAGGGGTGGTAATTGTATTCCGAGAAATCCAATGGTGTTGAGAACCATCAGAAACCTTACCCAAAAGAAGTTAGCAAAGATGGAATTCAATTTCTAGAACACAGAGGAGGGAACATCCAACACAGCCATAATGTGGATTGGAACAACAGAGAGCACATGCTTAATTAAAAGGACTGGCCGCAGCAGAAAGAAGATTGGCTTTCCAACTCGCCAACTTAGATTGAATTTTTTTGATAATGTCGGCAAAGTAGGAGATTTTGGCCCTACCAGTAAAGATGGGGCAACCAAGATATGTGTAAGGGAAAGACCTAATTTGATAACCCATGGTGCTGAGAATGCTGGAAAGGTGACCATGGGGGAAATGTTTCCCAACATAACAAAAGCTCCTATGCAAGCTAACCCTCTGTCTGAGAGAGTTTTCAAAATTGGACAAAAAAATAGAGAGGTTGCGAATGGAATTGAGATTCCCGTTGGTAAAGATGATGATATCATCAACATATAAAACAACAATTGGAGGGATAACATCTCGACGGAGATAGAAGGGCTTAACTCTCCCTAAATTCACAAGATGTTTAAGGTTCCTAATGAAAGGTTCCAGGATGAAATGACCCGGTGCCTGTTTGGGGTGCTTAAGACGTTTGGACTAACCATTAGACGTCTGTCCGGACGTCTGGATGAAGGGCCAAATGTCTGAAGTGGGAATTTTCATACGTTCTTTGCGCTCTGCATGCAGGCGGTGCGTAGAGCTTCTCTCACTCCTCCACACCCCTCACCCCTAAACCCTAAACCCCTTCTATTTAAACTCCCCCTTAACCTCACCCACTCCACTCTCCACCAGCCACCACCACCTCCATCCGTCCTCCCTGTGCAACCACGACGAGGGTTAGGAGGGAGAGAGAGAGAGGGTGAGCGAGGGAGAATGAGAGGGAGAGTGAGAGGAAGGAGGAATGTGAAAGGAGGTTTGAGGCCACGGGAGCTCAGTGGAGCTTGAGGAGGAGTTCATGGGAGAGAGGAGGTTGTTGGCGGGGAGCTTCTCAAGCTCCCGCAGCTGCTGGAGCTGCCGCTGCGTCGACTGAGAGCGAAGGTGCGAGTGGGGCGAGCTGCGTAGAGGAGTCCTGATACTGGAAGTCTTCCAGTATCAGACATCTGGAGGGTCGACCACACGTCTGTAGAGGCAACAGGACGTCTGGAGATGAAGCCAGATGTCTGAAAGCATTTTATCGCGTGGAGGTACATGTTCCTACGCTACTTTCCGCCATGTAGACCATAGTGCAAGGTGGTTTGGCTTAAAATAGGTCTGTGTTTTGTATACATAGGTGCAAGATGTTGGAAAGGTACATGGCGTGCCTTTTTAGGCACTTTTGGACGTCTGATCACATCGCCGGATGTCCGGCGGCACTTTTAGACTACTGGAGGCATAGTCTGACGTCTGGAACTTCCTTCAAACGGTCGCAGAGAGATCCAGACGTCTGAGGAACCCGCAGGAGACACAAGGTAAGATTTGACGTCTTTTAAGACGTCTGGGACTAGTCCCAGACGTCTGATTTTGGACAGTAACCGTGTTTTTGGCCCGTTTAGGGCCCATACGGAATCGGATTTCCGCAAACGAAGTACCGTTGTTTTCCACTAGAATTTCTCTATGTGTTCGTGTTGAGTACCTACTATTTTGAGCTCGTCTGATTTAAATTAGTCGTTGGTACAGGTTACCAGCCGGTGGGGTGTTCAGGGCCTGCGGAGAGGGCGAGATCTGCGGTGCAGGCCCCCATTCCTCCCGTGATACCCGATAGAGTGGTTTACTATAATATTAAGATTTACACAATGAAATAGCATGTTTAGAATACTTGAATAAACCCTAGGATGAGAAATGAACCCTAAGGTAGAAATAAATGAGAATGTTTGAGCTACTCTGTTTACTTGAGATGCATGTTAAAATACGAGTTGCCTGTATGTGAATGAGAAATTGAACTGTCAAACCACAAGTTGCATGTATATGATTGAGAATTGAATTGTGAAAACATGAGCTGCCTGTATATGGATGAGGAACGAGTTATGAACCATGAGATTTGAATACTGATAAATGGAATGAATATAGCGTGTGAACCCTACGGGGAATTAGGAGGAGAACTCCTGGATATGGAAAGGAATTCCATGTGTAGACGGGAAGTGAGTTGGCCCTTGTGTATGTGGTACCAAGGAGCACAGTGGTTCTTTTAGTGTAGAGCGGAGCTAACCGCCCTTGGGTTGAGACCCGGGGTTAGGATTGGCCACTCTACACCGACTCTTGTTGGCCCTCGCGTAAGTGGTACCGAGGCATGCTAATAGTGTAGGGAGGGAGCTCATGAGCCATAACTAGCTCATTTTGACCCAATACAAAGGATAAAAGCTCCTACATATCTCAAGGAAAGGCTTAACTCAGAGAATTCTGAGTTTGAGAAGAAAACCAGTCATAAGGGGTAAAAGTGCAATTTTACCAGTATAATCTGCATACAGGGTAATTCAGGGCCCAAACATAGGTCAAAACAGCTTAATAAGAATAAAAGTGGGATGAGATGATCTAGTAAGGGCTACAGCACTTCCAAGGAACCAAATGATAATCTGTAACCCTAAAACAACCCACTTCAATTCACAAGGTTCGAGGCAAAGTAAAAATAGAATAAACCCTCTAAAATTCATAGAAAAATAATCTCTAGGGTTTAGAACCTTCAATTTGGCCTTTAGAACCCATTTTGACCTACATTGAGAACCATGCCCAATTAATAACTTAATTTGGGTTTTTGCGCAAATTGACCGGTCAAACAAGGTTTAATATGAAAATGAAATTCACCATCAGATTCCTTAGGTCCTAATTAGTCATGTATAAAAACTTGAGCCTAAGAAGAAACCTCCTTGACCGACTTCACACTTTGGTCCTCATATATTTACTCTTTGGCCCTCAACTTTTGAACCCTCGCATTTTGGCCCCTAACTCTCCTTCGTTCTTTGCAATCAGGTCCCTCCTGCAAAACCCTGCCAGCACCATGCTCCGGCGACCTTGCGCGGAGCATGGCGCCGCGCAGGGTGAGGTGGGGGACCTGGCAAGTAAACCGGGGGTGCCCTGCGTCGTCAGCCGTCGCAGGGGCACCCCCCTGGTCATTGTAGCCCACCATACCGGCCGTGCGAACGCACGGACGGTATGGGTTCGTGTTCCGACCATTCTCCGGCGAGGGAGACACGTCGTCTCCCTCCGCCTTCCTCCCTGTTTCATCCCTATAAATACCCCCCGCTGCTCCACCGACCAGGGCAGCCTGGATCTGACGGAGAAAACCCCCAGCTTTCTTCTCTTCTTCCTCCGGCAGACGCTCACCAGCTCCGGCGGCTTCCTCCCCCTCCACCTCTTCGCTCTGCCGCAATACCAGCAGCAGAGACTTCCTCCCCTGCTCTTCCCGCGCCACGCCGCACCCAGCTGGCGCCTCTCCGGCTCTCTGCTCGCCGCCGCCCCTCTTCCTGAGCATCGTCTTCTCCGGCGACAGTCGATACGACTGTCGCCCTGTTCCTCCCCCTTCGTCCCTGCAAGTAAGCTAGAGCTACTCCCCTTCTCCTCCTCTTTCTTTCCCCGCTTTCAATTTATTCAATTAAGCCCTCTACCGACCCTGACCACCTTCACCCCCTTCGCCTCCGACCACCCTCCGGCGAGCCGTTCCCATCACCTCAGCAACCCACACGACTCGCCAACCCTCACCGCACCTCCGCCTCATCACACTGAGCACCTCCCACCCCTCCACTGCCACTCCACACCTCCGTAACACTCCCCCGAACAAACCCATTCCTCCGGTTGCAGTCCGACCCAGGGCTGCCACCAGACACCTCCTTGCGGCCTGCCGCGCAGCTCCTCACCTTCGCCGTGCCACGGCGAAGGTTCCCCAGTGGTTTGATTAGGCCGCGAGGCCATATTCGTGTCCGACAGGTTTTGAGGTCCGACCGCCATTGACGCACATTAAAGCAGCTTCTCCCGCGCTCCAGGCTTGAGGACGCCAGGTCTCCAGCTGCTGCGGGGTACGGGGCGTCGTGCGAAGGCAGCCAGCCAGCAACTTATGCAGATAGAAGCCGCAGCTGCAGAAGCCAAGCCGCGGTCTCCCAGCAGGCGCACGCGAGGGACGGTCTGCGTTTAGTCCCACATCGGTAAGCCTCACACACGTTCCACTGTTTAAATTGATTTCGTGCACTAGCCTCATTGCCTCAGTACACGGGGTGAGGTCCCCTTACACCCGCCCGGTTACCCGGTCTCGTCCGCGCTCACGCCTCGCGGACCTGACCCGACCCGACTTAGACTGACTGCACTCCTCGCCCACCACGCACGCCGGTGGGCCTGGACCCGGGCCTGACCCGAACCCGATTACCCGGTAGCTCTGGGGAGAGCTTTCCCAAGAGTGGTTTCAGAGAGAAAGAGAGACGCGGGGGGGGGAGGGTAGAGTAGGTTTTGCCTCTTGACGAAAAACTCTGAAGTGTGCAGGCCAAAGAAGAAGAAGAAGACCCGCGGAAGAAGAAGTGCAGGCGAAGAAGAAGGAGCTGCACTGTAGCAAATGCACAGTTAAGTCGTCGAAGCACCGGGTCAGACGACGGAAGGTCAGCAGCCAGAGCAGGAAAGAAGGCAGGCTGAAGAAAGAAAGAAAAGAAGAGCAGCAGCCAAGGAAGAAGAAGAAGGAGATCTGAAGAAGAAAGGAAGACTTAGTAGCTGAAGGTAGAAGCTCTGCAGCCAAGGAAGAAGAAGAAGGAGATCTGAAGAAAGAAAGGAAGAAGAAACATTCACAGAAGAGACTGCAGAAAAAGAAGAAGAGAGGCCAAGACAGAAACCAAGGAAGAAGAAGAAGGAGATCTGAAGAAAGAGAAAGAAAGAAGAACATCACAACAAATTCTTTCCCTCTCTCTTTATTTTGTAAAAGAAACATGTATATCTCTAGAATACGACTTGCTCCCTGAGTTCGACCTCGGGAACTCTTTCATTTTCCGAGTAAAAAATTTTATATTTGAAATGTTGGTAATAACCGGCTTTACTACAACGTTATAACAAAACCAAAACCCTCAAACCCGGTTGCCGCCACGTTTCATTTTGGCGCCGCTGCTGGGGAGCAACGGCTATTCTAGAGGTAAACATTCCTGTTTCTTTTAAGTTCTGATAATCTCCTCTCTTTTGTGCAGCTACAGGAACTCAAGAAGACAAGCAACCACACAACCACTCCGAAGACAGGTAAATCTTTTCTCTCACTATTAACCCCTACACTCTAAAGAGGAAGAAAAGAAAAGAACAAGCAATATAGGGCTAACCTGTCTTCCATACTTAGTAACCATAAAAAGTTGCATGTTTTCAACTCATCACTCCTGCACACTATTAAGGGTATTTAAGGGCTAACACATTCTTGCTTGAGCCCTAATTGCCCAACAAAGAGTTAAATGGACCAAGTAGAGCCAACATAAGGTCAAACATTAGGATTTCAGTAGAGACACACCCCTTAATCAAGAATTGAGGAAATCCAAAAGAGGTGTGCCCAAGCCATTGATTGAAAATAATTAACAAGAAAAATCCTAAACAATTGGCTCTCTCTAAACACTTGAACCCTAAAAGAAAGGACCCAAAAAGCTCTCAAAGAAAACAAGAGGTAAAGTTGACCCCTTTGGGTTAACCAACCTTAAATTAGGTCACTCTTTGCACTTAAAAAGACTAAAGTTCAAGTGAAACCTTAAGCACCCTGATCTTAAAATTGGTAGACTTAAGAGGTCAAGATCCCCATTCTGGTCTACCTGGAACCGCAGTGACAAGAGAGGTCGGGTGGGGGAAACCCTGTAACCCGTGGGGACGCTCTACCGTGTAGGGGTCTTCGCAGGACTCTCCCTCTCTGGCTGCCCAGGTAATTCTCAGGTGGACGATCTTTCTGATCAAGGGGTCCATCTGCCCCGCACCTCTATAGTCACCCAACACATTTTTGGGTGTCTTGATTGGGTCCAGCACCTTCTAAACTTACCTCTCCCAACTGTGCATGTACGGAAGGAGGTCTCTAAGACCACCCTTAAGACCTCCATTAGAAATTCGCTCTCGTCAAGGCCAAGCCTCGACGCCCGTATTTGTGCAGCAACACCCTCACATTATTCTCTCTTCTGATTCAGAACCAAGTTCTTCTTCTTCCCCCATCATGGCTCAGCCAGTTGAGGAAGAAAATAATCTGGAACACCAGCTCCAGCGACTCAATGACCTCTTCCAAAACTTCGTGCACCCACCACAGCGTCCTATGATGCGGGACCACTACAATCCTGCTGCGGTGGCCATTGAGCCTCGAGTCAGAATCCCGATTGGAGGACCTGATTCCGAACTAAAGCCCAACATGATTCATGCTATACCTAAATTCCATGGGCTTAATTCTGAAGATCCCTTCCAGCACATCAAACAGCTAAAGCATCTGGCCCACACTTTTGGATCAGATGCGCAAAATCGGGATATTCTTCTCATGAAGATGTTCTCCTTTTCTCTTATGGACAAGGCCGCCCATTGGTATCAAACTCAGACCCGGCCGATCAACACTTGGGAAGAACTTCAATCCGAGTTTTTGAAAAAGTTCTTTCCCGTTGGTCGGACCAACGCCTTGCGCCATCAGATTACACACTTCACTCAACAATCAGGAGAACCTCTCCATGAGGCATGGGATCGTTTTCAGGATCTCATGAGGAAGTGCCCCCATCACGGAGTTCCTAAATGGGAACAAGTCCAATCTTTTTACCAGGGACTCCGTGAGGACATCCGCCTTTTCGTCAATGCAACCTGCGGAGGAAACATCATGGGTCAACATGAAGACACCGTATGGGAGATTCTCGAAAACATGTGCGAGAACTCCATCAACAATGACTCCATGGGATTATTCGACAGGACGAATACCCGCGCAGCGACGAATCTTAAGGGAGCACATGAGACGCAGGACCTGTCCGCATCAGTCGACCTGGAATTAATGGCCAGTCGATTAGACAAGGTCTCAATCATTGAAAAGAAGGTGGATGAGCTGACTCAGCACTTGCAGCGAGCCACCTCTGCGCGTAACTCCTTTGCACAACCTCCTTCCACACAGGAGACTGTGCAAAACATCCTCCACCGATCCTCCCTTGGGATGGATCCATATCCATCCCCATCTGATTCTTGGACTGGAAGATCATCCGATCCTTTCTTCACCAGCCGGGGGAACTCCATTCCTCCTTTCCCTGATTCTCAGGAGGTTCCTCAGACCTGCGAGGACCTCAACGCCATCCAGAACGACCCATTCTCCAACACTTACAACCCTGGATGGCGAAACCATCCCAATTTTCAGTGGGCGGGAAATCCCCAAACCCAAAGACCACCTTTTCAGTCCCGCCCACAGCCCTCTCATCACTACCAGCCGCCTCAGCCTCGGCCCAACCCTACTTATCCATCAGGGCCAAATCAAGATCAAATGTCCTTAATCCTTCAGACTCTGGCTGACATTCAAAAATCGAATGCGGCCATTCAAAAACAGCACAAGGACGAGCTTACTGAAGTTAAAACTCAGCTGGCCCAGTTGGCAAATTCTCGCCAGCCAGGCACACTCCCTTCCCAACCTCTTCCTAACCCAAATAACGTGCCAACCCAGAAGCGCGTTATGAATCCAAATTTAGGCCACGCTCAATGGATTTATCAGGCCCCTACTGCCCCATCTCCAGACGAGATGGAAGCCTCAACTTCGCGTGCGGGATTTCAGCAGCAGCCACCCCTCCTACCAAACCCAAACCAAAATCAGGCCGGATTAAATTCTGTAACAACACGTAGTGGTAAGACAACTCAGGACCCGCATTATCCAAACCACTCCCAGCCTGATAACCATGACCCTAGGATAGTTATCCAAGGTACCGCTGTTCCAGACCCACAACCTGGACCTATCCTAGAGGAACCAACCAAGATCCCGTTTCCCGAGGCCCTGACCAAAGGAAAGAAGACCACCAAACCCGTGGCCCCTGAGGAGGACCTGGTCAAGCTCTTTGAGCAGGTCCACATAAACATCCCCTTGATGGATGCAATCCGCCACGTACCAGCTTACGCACGATTTCTAAAGAATATATGTACACCCCAGCGTAAGCCGCGAACCAAGGGAGGGAGCCCAATTGTTCTGTCAGAGCAAGCCAGCTCTGTAATCCTTAGTAGACTCCCACCCAAGGCAAAAGATCCTGGAACTCCCCTGATCTCCTGTAAGATAGGTGGTACCCAATTTGATAGAGCATTGTTAGACTTAGGTGCATCTATAAATCTGATACCCACATCCTTACTTGACCATCTGGAAGAATCTGAGCTGAAACCAACCGAGGTGACATTACAATTAGCAGATCGATCTATAAAATCACCAAAAGGGATTCTCGAGGATGTTATCGTGAGAGTGCGGGATTTCTATTTTCCAGTGGACTTTATAGTCTTAGACATGGATGCACCTGAGAACCCTAGGGATACACCAATCATTCTAGGGAGACCTTTCTTGGCTACTGCTAGAGCCAACATCAGCTGTGAGGAGGGCCAAATAGAGCTTAAGTTTGGAGATCAAACACTGAAAATTGATATATTTAAGGCCCAACAAGGAATTAATTGCGGCGTCATCGAGCAAATTTGTGACATCAAGACTTTGGTTGATGAATCACACCTCCAGAATGACTTGAGTATGCCTCATCAACCACAGAAGGATCTTGACCCGCAAACAGAGGAGCCAAATCCAGATGTGAACAACCCAGTAACTCCCACCCTTGAACCTCACATCTATACTGAACCACCCGCTGCTGCTGAAAACCCCATCCTCGAACTGAAACCCCTTCCTGCTCATTTGAAATACATCTTTTTGGGTTCTAATCAGACCCTTCCTGTGATCATCAATTCCAACCTCAGTCCTGAACAGGAAACCAGTCTGATTGTTGTCCTCCAGCAACATCGAAGAGCCATCGGATGGACTCTCGATGATTTGACTGGAATAAGTCCCTCTTATTGTACTCATCATATCTATTCAGAAGAGGGCACACGACCTTCTCGTGAAATGCAGAGACGCTTAAACCCCAATCTGCAGGAGGTCGTGAAAAAGGAGATCATCAAGTGGTTAGATGCCGGGATCATCTACCCGATCTCCGATAGTCGTTGGGTGAGCCCAATTCAGGTCGTGCCTAAGAAGGCAGGACTCACCACTATAACGACTGAGACCGGAGAAATCATTCCTACCCGATTAGCCAACTCGTGGAGAGTCTGTATAGATTACCGTCGACTCAATTCCTCCACGAAGAAGGATCATTTCCCACTACCCTTCATTGATCAAATTCTCGAAAAACTAGCGGGAAATAGGTTCTTCTGCTTTCTTGACGGGTACTCCGGTTATAACCAGGTGGCAATCCATCCTGAGGACCAAGAAAAGACCACGTTCACCTGCCCCTTCGGAACATACGCTTTCCGAAGGATGCCTTTCGGTCTTTGCAATGCACCCGCTACTTTTCAGCGATGCATGCTTGCCATATTCTCAGATATGGTAGGTGATTATCTGGAAGTCTTCATGGATGACTTTTCAGTTTTCGGAGCATCATTCGACGATTGCCTCCAACACTTGGTCCAGATACTCAGGCGGTGCATCGACGTGAATTTGGTTCTTTCCTGGGAAAAGAGCCATTTCATGGTGCCTGAGGGAATTGTCCTGGGACACTCAATTTCGGAGAAAGGTATCCAAGTGGATCGAGCTAAGGTTAATCTGATTTCTCACCTTCCTATGCCTAGCTCGATCAGGGACATCCGATCCTTTTTAGGGCATGTCGGTTTTTATCGACGATTTATCCCTGATTTTTCAAAAATCGCACGCCCCCTGACCACTCTTCTCTCCAAGGATGTTCCCTTCGAAATCTCCAAGGAATGCACTCAAGCATTTGAAATCCTGCGTGACCGAGTCACCCAAGCCCCGATCCTACAGTCCCCTGATTGGTCTCAACCCTTTGAGATCATGTGTGATGCATCCGACTTCGCTGTAGGAGCGGTTTTGGGGCAGAAAAATGACAAGAAACCTGTGGTCATTTACTACGCCAGCAAAACACTCGATGAGGCTCAACGTAACTATACAGTTACTGAGAAAGAGCTGCTAGCTGTAGTATTTGCCCTAGAGAAGTTCAGATCGTACCTTCTGGGTTCCCATGTCATCATATACTCGGATCACACGGCTGTGAGGCATCTCCTTGCAAAGAAGGACGCGAAACCTCGATTGATCCGATGGATCTTGCTGTTGCAAGAATTTGACCTCGAGATTCGCGATAAAGCGGGAAAACAAAACGTGGTAGCTGATCACTTGTCCCGTCTTCCTTCTGAAATGATAGACCCTTCCGGACCCATCACTGAGCATTTTCCCGATGAGCACCTGCTGACTATTGGTACTAGCCTTCCATGGTTTGCTAATATTGTAAATTACTTGGCATCTCATCAGACCCCGTCCGATTGGCCGAAGGCCAAGAAAGACAAATTACGCTCCGATGCCAAGTATTACATTTGGGAAGACCCGTACCTCTTCCGCATAGGTGCCGATCAGATCATCCGGAGATGTGTCCCGGAAGGGGAAGTCAACAATATCCTCTCTTTCTGCCATGACCAGGCATGCGGTGGCCATTTTGCCGGGCATAAAACCGCATCAAAAGTCCTCTAGTGCGGCTTTTACTGGCCCACGCTGTTCAAAGATGCATACAGTCATTGCAAGGCATGCAGTCGTTGCCAGACTTTGGGCAACATGAGCCATCGCGACATGATGCCTATGCAACCGATTCTAGTATGCGAAATCTTTGATGTTTGGGGGATTGATTTTATGGGCCCCTTTCCTGTTTCGGATGGTTTCGAATACATTCTGTTGGCTGTGGACTACGTGTCCAAATGGATCGAAGCCATACCGACCCGAACCTGTGATCACAAAATCGTTCTCAAATTTATTCATCAACACATTTTCTCAAGGTTCGGGATTCCTCGTGCAATAATCTCTGATGGGGGGACCCATTTCACAAATGCTCAGTTTAGGTCACTGATGACCAAATACGGGGTGTCTCACCGAATCTCTACTCCTTACCACCCCCAAACTAATGGTCTAGCTGAGCTGTCTAATCGGGAGATCAAGAAAATCCTGCAAGTCACTGTTCGACCTGACAGGAAGGACTGGTCGTCCCGACTTCCGGAAGCATTGTGGGCCTATAGGACCGCCCACAAGACCCAATTAGGCATGTCTCCCTTTAAACTGGTGTACGGAAAGGCATGCCACCTTCCCGTCGAACTGGAGCATAAAGCCTATTGGGCAGTACGGAACTGTAATCTAGATCTTTCTAAGGCTGGGACCCACAGAAAACTCCAAATCAGCGAGATCGATGAATTGCGCATAGACGCGTACGAGAACTCGCAAATCTACAAGGAGCGGGTTAAAGCCTTCCACGACAAACACATCTCGAGAAAGATCTTTCATCCTGGTCAAAAGGTCCTACTCTTTGATGCCCGACTCAAACTCTTCCCAGGAAAACTGAGATCTAAGTGGGTCGGACCATATTTGGTCCGACAGGTTTTTGGAAATGGAGCAATCGAAATCAGTCCACTCAGCCACGATTCTGAACCTTTCATCGTGAACGGTCAGAGACTCAAGCCGTTCATTGATGTAACTTCTACTGATTTGGCTGAGGCATCTTATATCCTCCTTTCCCCTTGAGCTTATTGCGCCCAGCCGATGGCGTAAAACTCAGCGCTTAACGGGAGGCAGCCCGTCATTCTCTTTGAAAACCTGAAACTTGTTCTGACACCTTTCAGCACTCGAAGTTCACCCTTGTAGACAGCCGACCCCAACTCAGATGTTTGCATCTGGGATTTGAAATCGTCCGCAAAAATTCAACCCGACCCATTCACTCATCCAAATTTCTGTCTTAAGGAATGAACTAAGACCCCCTAGGTTACAATGAGGACATTGCAAATCTTAGGCATGGGGGGGTAGGAAAGTGCAAAAACTTGTAAGAAAAGGTTTCAAACAAAAAATTCACATATGCCAAAAATACCATAAAAATTAAAAAATTTTTCGAAAAAGAATAAGAGGAAAAGAGGAGAAGGAAAATTTTGTGAAGGAGAAAAGAAACAAAATGAAAAAGGAGCACAAAATTATGAGAAAAAGTGATAGTCATTAGTAAGGAACTAAGGAATTAACCTAAGTTCTAGACCTCATTCAAGAAAATAACTGAAAAGTGCACAATAAGATTAGTAAGAATGCAAACCTTAGGCATTCTTGAATAGACTCTTAGTACCCATTAAGATCTGGACACTCCTCAAGAGGTTGAGGAAAATGAAAAGCTGAAGTATTAGGTCTAAGGCTTAGGAAGTATTCGGCCTCGTTAACTAATTTTTGGTTTACGGGACTCAGTAACCTAAGCACCCTAATCTCACACACAGCCTGGTTCAGTAAGCGTAAAAATCAGAATCACGCAGAAGCGTCGCAAAAATCTGAAAAGAACACCTAGAATAGGAACGGCCGATCAACACAAGTTGATTTGGACGAGTTCCCAGCGCGGAGAGGCGGGAAATCCCCTCGAAGATGCGTAACAAAATATCATCTCCTCGGTGCTTGTCTCTTAGGATATTTACATATCCTACGGGGGGCATGTAAGCACTCTGCTGGTTCAGATTCCATGGATGGCATTATCTCGAAGTGTCAATTGCCAGGGTCTGGATTCGGCCACGGAATACCATGGATGGGATTATCTCGAAATCTCAATAGCCAGGGTTCCGGGGGTTGCCATGGGCGGTGCTATCTCGAAGCATCGATCGCCAGGAACCCTTGAGGATTGATGATGGGAGCAAGGAATCTGATACAGACCGTGTTGAAAAGCCAATCCTAGGCTAGAACTAAAAAGAAAAAGAGAGAGAAAACTCTCCAAACAGAAAAACTTTCTATCTCTCTCTTACAAAACGCACTGCGAACTGAGCCAGGGCTAAAATCATTTCAAGCACGGGTGCTTTAACCACGAAGTCCAATAAACCTTAGGTTAGTTCTTGCGGGCCTTAAAAACCTTTGCTAAAAGACTGAGGCTAAGGCTAGACAGATTTGGATCTTGATTGGTACTAGAGTACCTTTTAGGCCTATGGTCAGCATTCTAACCTAATCTATGCTCAAATAAAAAAGGCACTTATCTAAAACCATTAAAAACTTCATGGTCTAGAACAAGGGTTGAAACCTTAAGTTTTTGCTAAGGGACTAGCAAAAGCTAGGCATGGGGGTATGATGAGAACCTCATCATGAGCCATAACTAGCTCATTTTGACCCAATACAAAGGATAAAAGCTCCTACATATCTCAAGGAAAGGCTTAACTCAGAGAATTCTGAGTTTGAGAAGAAAACCAGTCATAAGGGGTAAAAGTGCAATTTTACCAGTATAATCTGCATACAGGGTAATTCAGGGCCCAAACATAGGTCAAAACAGCTTAATAAGAATAAAAGTGGGATGAGATGATCTAGTAAGGGCTACAGCACTTCCAAGGAACCAAATGATAATCTGTAACCCTAAAACAACCCACTTCAATTCACAAGGTTCGAGGCAAAGTAAAAATAGAATAAACCCTCTAAAATTCATAGAAAAATAATCTCTAGGGTTTATAACCTTCAATTTGGCCTTTAGAACCCATTTTGACCTACATTGAGAACCATGCCCAATTAATAACTTAATTTGGGTTTTTGCGCAAATTGACCGGTCAAACAAGGTTTAATATGAAAATGAAATTCACCATCAGATTCCTTAGGTCCTAATTAGTCATGTATAAAAACTTGAGCCTAAGAAGAAACCTCCTTGACCGACTTCACACTTTGGTCCTCATATATTTACTCTTTGGCCCTCAACTTTTGAACCCTCGCATTTTGGCCCCTAACTCTCCTTCGTTCTTTGCAATCAGGTCCCTCCTGCAAAACCCTGCCAGCACCATGCTCCGGCGACCTTGCGCGGAGCATGGCGCCGCGCAGGGTGAGGTGGGGGACCTGGCAAGTAAACCGGGGGTGCCCTGCGTCGTCAGCCGTCGCAGGGGCACCCCCCTGGTCATTGTAGCCCACCATACCGGCCGTGCGAACGCACGGACGGTATGGGTTCGTGTTCCGACCATTCTCCGGCGAGGGAGACACGTCGTCTCCCTCCGCCTTCCTCCCTGTTTCATCCCTATAAATACCCCCCGCTGCTCCACCGACCAGGGCAGCCTGGATCTGACGGAGAAAACCCCCAGCTTTCTTCTCTTCTTCCTCCGGCAGACGCTCACCAGCTCCGGCGGCTTCCTCCCCCTCCACCTCTTCGCTCTGCCGCAATACCAGCAGCAGAGACTTCCTCCCCTGCTCTTCCCGCGCCACGCCGCACCCAGCTGGCGCCTCTCCGGCTCTCTGCTCGCCGCCGCCCCTCTTCCTGAGCATCGTCTTCTCCGGCGACAGTCGATACGACTGTCGCCCTGTTCCTCCCCCTTCGTCCCTGCAAGTAAGCTAGAGCTACTCCCCTTCTCCTCCTCTTTCTTTCCCCGCTTTCAATTTATTCAATTAAGCCCTCTACCGACCCTGACCACCTTCACCCCCTTCGCCTCCGACCACCCTCCGGCGAGCCGTTCCCATCACCTCAGCAACCCACACGGCTCGCCAACCCTCACCGCACCTCCGCCTCATCACACTGAGCACCTCCCACCCCTCCACTGCCACTCCACACCTCCGTAACACTCCCCCGAACAAACCCATTCCTCCGGTTGCAGTCCGACCCAGGGCTGCCACCAGACACCTCCTTGCGGCCTGCCGCGCAGCTCCTCACCTTCGCCGTGCCACGGCGAAGGTTCCCCAGTGGTTTGATTAGGCCGCGAGGCCATATTCGTGTCCGACAGGTTTTGAGGTCCGACCGCCATTGACGCACATTAAAGCAGCTTCTCCCGCGCTCCAGGCTTGAGGACGCCAGGTCTCCAGCTGCTGCGGGGTACGGGGCGTCGTGCGAAGGCAGCCAGCCAGCAACTTATGCAGATAGAAGCCGCAGCTGCAGAAGCCAAGCCGCGGTCTCCCAGCAGGCGCACGCGAGGGACGGTCTGCGTTTAGTCCCACATCGGTAAGCCTCACACACGTTCCACTGTTTAAATTGATTTCGTGCACTAGCCTCATTGCCTCAGTACACGGGGTGAGGTCCCCTTACACCCGCCCGGTTACCCGGTCTCGTCCGCGCTCACGCCTCGCGGACCTGACCCGACCCGACTTAGACTGACTGCACTCCTCGCCCACCACGCACGCCGGTGGGCCTGGACCCGGGCCTGACCCGAACCCGATTACCCGGTAGCTCTGGGGAGAGCTTTCCCAAGAGTGGTTTCAGAGAGAAAGAGAGACGCGGGGGGGGGAGGGTAGAGTAGGTTTTGCCTCTTGACGAAAAACTCTGAAGTGTGCAGGCCAAAGAAGAAGAAGAAGACCCGCGGAAGAAGAAGTGCAGGCGAAGAAGAAGGAGCTGCACTGTAGCAAATGCACAGTTAAGTCGTCGAAGCACCGGGTCAGACGACGGAAGGTCAGCAGCCAGAGCAGGAAAGAAGGCAGGCTGAAGAAAGAAAGAAAAGAAGAGCAGCAGCCAAGGAAGAAGAAGAAGGAGATCTGAAGAAGAAAGGAAGACTTAGTAGCTGAAGGTAGAAGCTCTGCAGCCAAGGAAGAAGAAGAAGGAGATCTGAAGAAAGAAAGGAAGAAGAAACATTCACAGAAGAGACTGCAGAAAAAGAAGAAGAGAGGCCAAGACAGAAACCAAGGAAGAAGAAGAAGGAGATCTGAAGAAAGAGAAAGAAAGAAGAACATCACAACAAATTCTTTCCCTCTCTCTTTATTTTGTAAAAGAAACATGTATATCTCTAGAATACGACTTGCTCCCTGAGTTCGACCTCGGGAACTCTTTCATTTTCCGAGTAAAAAATTTTATATTTGAAATGTTGGTAATAACCGGCTTTACTACAACGTTATAACAAAACCAAAACCCTCAAACCCGGTTGCCGCCACGTTTCAATATGGAAAGGAATTCCATGTGTAGACGGGAAGTGAGTTGGCCCTTGTGTATGTGGTACCAAGGAGCACAGTGGTTCTTTTAGTGTAGAGCGGAGCTAACCGCCCTTGGGTTGAGACCCGGGGTTAGGATTGGCCACTCTACACCGACTCCTGTTGGCCCTCGCGTAAGTGGTACCGAGGCATGCTAATAGTGTAGGGAGGGAGCTAGCCACCCCATGGGGCCCAGGGTTAAGCTAGCCACCCCACTTGGCCCGGGGTTAAGCGAGCCACCCTACACCAACTTTGTTAGGCCCGCTGGGCAAACCGAGGTAGTCAGACGAGGGTGCACGGACTGTGGAGGGGCGAGACCTCTGTTCTGAGAAGGCAAGGCCCTATACTGTTCCGTGCTGTACCTTAGGCGTACCCGCTAGTGGAAACAACTGACTGTGTGTCAATGCGAGGTAGCTACTCGTGCACTTATCACGCGCGCCGTAGTCACCGCTACGTCGGGACAGTGACCTCGAGGTGGTTGACTG
Organism: Thalassia testudinum; assembly: GCA_037157565.1. Classification (NCBI taxonomy): domain Eukaryota; kingdom Viridiplantae; phylum Streptophyta; class Magnoliopsida; order Alismatales; family Hydrocharitaceae; genus Thalassia; species Thalassia testudinum. The sequence goes on from JAZHRO010000039.1 coordinate 64,210,898, forward strand.
GGTGTAGGACTACTGCGGGGGACTCTCCCAGCCAGGAGAGCACCACGTGTACCTTTTACTCCACGGAAAAGACTGCAATCAAGATAGTTCCCATGAGGAACAAGCAAGATCAAGAAATACTTGGATCCTTATGAAATAAATGAACTAGAAATACATATATGAGATAAATAGAAATGAGAATAAAACCTGATTACTTGTTTTACCTTACTTGCACATAATTAATGTAACCACCACTCTAGTCAGTGTTCGCTAACTCCATTTTTTCATAACCCCGTCGAAGACCAGTAGTTGAGTAACCTGAGTTTCCAGCTGCAGAGGGTGCTAGGCCCAGCTGATCCCAGCCGTAGTCGTTTCTTACCAGCTCTTTCATTTTTTTGCTGTTGTAGTGAGTAATAGACATCTATTTTACTGTTCTTGTTACTTTCTATTTTCTTTCCGCTGTTGTTGTGGTGGCATGTACTATTTTGAGACAGTTGCTCTACTTTCCTTTATTGTTTCGCTTTTCCTTCTGCTTAGTTATAATGCATGTGTGGATGTGGTATTATTTCCTACTTTTGGTTATTTCTTATTGGACGACTAGGTCTTGGGATTAGTCGAGGTTAGCCGATTTCGGGGCCTGTAGGGATCTGGGAACCAAGTCGTAACAAAATGGTATCAGAGTAAGGTCATCCCGAGAAATGAACCAATTGGTCCGAGAATAACCACTCACGTGCATATAACTAGGATAGCCATCACAACGTATCTCTTTGATCTTCATTTTCAAGTCTTTTTCTTGATGTAATCCGGTATCGTTCACAACTCTTGTTCTATCTCTTGCAAGCCGTGGTCGTGGTCGTGGTCGTGGACGAGGTCGAAGGGGCGAACGTAACAGACCTGAGGCACCAGTTGACCCACCTCTCCTCTCGAACATTCAGGCCCAGGATCTCACCCAGTTAATTAGAGACATCGTGCGAGAGGAGCTCCAACAGCCTCCTTGGGCACCTTTTCCTGAGGACGTGGAGGGGGAGTCCTCGGTGGGACAGAGAGACCGTCGCAGCGCTGGACGAGCAGGAGGGGGTGACCCTCCACCACCCCCACCACCCTCTGACACTTCTGAGCATGAGCCTTCCTTGCCTAGAGGCATGTCTGTTCCTTCGTTGCAGCTACACCACGAGCTTTTCGAACAGTTTCGGAAGCTAAAGCCCCCCTCCTTCAAGGGGGATGAGAGCTCGTCTGAGGCATAGAACTAGCTGGAGCAGTTAGAGAAGGTGTTCGACACCCTTCACCCTCCTGCAGAGTGTTGCGTGGCCTTTGCCACGTACCAGCTGGAGAGCGCAGCATACAGGTGGTGGAGGGCAGTTAGAGGCCAAGAGGGGAGAGAGCCGTCGTGGGACCAGTTCGTGACTCTCTTCTGCAAGCAATACTTTTCGCAGACCTGATAGGACTAGAGGAGGCGGGAGTTCCACACTCTCTGCCAAGGGACGATGACAGTTAGCGCGTATCACACGCGTTTCTTGGAGCTGTCACGCTTCCCCCAGACGACTGTGTCTACTGAGGAGGAGCACCTGTGGAGGTTTACGGAGGGGCTCCGACCTGCGATTCAGGGGTATGTCAAACCCTTGAAGTTGCCCACTTTCTCTCATGTGGTCGAGGCAGCCATGACTTATGAGGAGACCAACTCGGCTGCGCGAGACACTGACGGCGGACGGAAGAGGCCTTACCAGCCAGAGTACTTACAAGGTCGTCGGGAGAGGAGGCACGCGGCGCCTGCGGAAGAGCCGTCCCATTCTGTGGGGCCACCAGTGGGCTTTGGGGGGCCCAGACAGGGGCCAGTTGTCAGCACTGGACCCCCGCTCAGCCGCCGGCAGGGACTTATTGAGGGAGGAGGTTGTATACCCCTCTACTACCAATGTGGCCAATTGGGCCAAATCAGAAGGGACTTCCCATTTAGGGTCGGAGCACAGTAGATGCTCCCCGCACCGAGCACTAGAGACCGAGCTGGCAATCGTGGTCACCAGGCGCATGAGGGAGGGCAACAGTCACGAGGAGGGTACCAGTCAATTGCTGCTCGCCCGACCCAGAGTATAGTGCTTCATCTGCACCGAGAGTTGAAGGGCGTATCAACGCCTTAATACACAGAGATGCCAGGGCTTCGGGTTCTGTGGTGGCAGGTATGTTACCGTTTCTGGCAGATTAGTGTACGTACTTTTTGATTCCGTTGCCACCCACTCTTTTGTTGCTACGACTTTCGCCGTCAGTTTGAGGCAGGCCAGTGTACTGTTAGAGGATCTGTTTGTGATCAGAGGCCTAGGTGGCCAGTTGTTTGTAGCCGAGGAGGTCTACATAGACTGCGAGGTTAGTATAGTGGGACACAGCCTCCTCGCTGACCTGATTATGATCCAGATGGAGGACTTTGGCGTGATCCTAGGGATGGACTGTCTATCCGCCTATCATGCCCTGGTGGACTGTTTCGGGAGAAAGATCATCTTCTCCATATTGGAGTTGCATCCTTTTGAGTTTCATGGTCAGCCGGTGGATGGAGGTTTCAGATGCATCTCTGCGCTTCGGGCAGCGAGGTTTTTGACCTAGGGGTGTGAGGGCTTCTTGGCCTGTGTGGTGGCAGAGCCTAGCCCCGTGGCTGACTTCTAGAGTATCCCGGTGGTTTGCGAGCTCCCCGACGTCTTCTTAGAGGAGTTACCGGGTTTACCTCCAAAGCATGAGATCGAGTTTGAGATCTCACTAGTACCAGGGACCAGCCCCATTTCTACTGCACCATACCAGATGGCACCGTTTGAGCTGAGAGAGCTCAAGTCACAGCTACAGGACCTATTGGAGAAGGGTTTTGTGAGGCCCAGTGCGTCCTTGTAGGGAGCTCATGTACTGTTTGTGAAGAAGAATGACGGTACCTGATACGTGGTTTTCACTCAACTCAGTAATCAAGTTAATTTCACTTAATTAAGAATAGAAGAAATCACTTAGGTTAACTTGAAGTTGTGTCGATTGTATAGTATAGGGTCGAATTAACCTAACATTTTAGAAATTTTTACTGGTTGAGTCCAGGTCGTTCACTGGGAGGCATAGTAATTTTTCTCCAAATTCACCAATTTTCTTTTATCTCTTTAAGTTTAGGAGGTCTAACTAAGTTGATTTTTAAAACATGAATTTTATCAAAATATTTAAACCATAAAGGATATACAAAATTCCATATGAAAACATATTTACTTAAAATGTTGTACTTTAATAACAAGTAATCATGCTAATTTTTCAATTTTATTTCATTCTAAGAAATTAAGGCAATTAAAAAGTTATCCAATTAAAACATGCCTTTTTACATTTAAGAACAAAAAGATACTGATGCAAGAAAAATTTATTTATTTTCATTTATCCCTTCAGCCTCTAATCTTCTTCTTTCTTTCTTTTATTTCCTTCTCTATCTCGAGCTCTCTTTCTTTTATTGTTCCTGCCTTCTTCTCTTGTTCCTGTCTCTTATCTTTTTCCTTAGTTTTCTCTTGCCTTCTCTTCTTCCCTTAGTTTTTCTTCTTAACACTCCTTAGTGCCTGTGCCTTCTTTAGCTTTCAGCTTCAACACTTAGCATCCTTCAGTGGCTTTTCTTTTCCTTAAGCTTTCAGCTGAACCGGGTTTTTTTTTACTTTTTTAACCAAAAGTTTTTTTATTTGCGGCGAGGCCCTTTCGAGGATACACAGCACCCTGAGACCAGGATGGGACCAGACCCTACTCGGTCCTCGCCTAATCTCAGTTAGGTTCATTTTGGTTCATTTATTTATCGGTTCACAATCTCGAGCCACATCGGCTCAACCCGGCCTCCCAGGCCACACTCGCCCTCCCAGGGCACAATCACTTTCGCATGCCCCCAAGGGCGCACACCCACACACACAGAACAGAAGCAAAGCTCAGATCAAAACAGATGGAATCGGAATTGGTGCGCCGAGCGCTGACAACTGCATAGCCAAGGAAACAAATTGGTTTTATCCCCAGGTGCGCGCTCGTGAATAACCGAGGTGGGACTATCCTAACCCTTCTAGACCCGAATTCAAATGTTCATAACTTTCTACCCAGAGCTCCAAATTGAGTGATTTCAAGTTTATTGGAAAGCTCTAAGGGTAATCTACACAATTTCAGGGTCAATTTAATGTTTTAATGATGTTTTGCTCCTCAATTTAAAAGATGAAATCAGGGGTTCCTACAGGGTTTTTAATAGCCTGGAAGTAGTTTTAAATCAGGAGAGTCCTCAGATGGACTTCTCTCTTCTATTTAAAGGTCTGTATAAGTGATATAAGTAATTCCGCTTCTGTTAGGATGGATTTTAAACTCTTAAGACCTTCAGAACCACCAGACAAGCTTTTCACTTCTCTGAAAGCTTCAAAGTTTGATTTTTCAGATTTCAATAAGTGCAACAGACACTTTAAAGTGTTCCTAATCTATTTAGATTAATTATAAGGGTTATAACAGATCAATCTGGGCAGGTTTTAAGTTTAAATTTCATCAGAACAGTAGTCCTGTTGGTTTGGGTTCGAAGGTAACCCAAATTGGTAGAAACTAAATCCTCACTAAGTACATCATCTGAGCTTACTTTAATTAATTTCAGATCATCAAATAAGATCCCAGAAACAGTTTTCAATCCTCAAAATCTCAATTTGAGCTCAGAACTCCATTATCAGACTCATGTTTGATTGTGGAAGCTTGAAAATTGACTTTTTGTTCTAAGCTCCCTCCCAAGAAATTAATGCCTAAAATAGAGTCTTCTCATCATCTAGAACTTATTTAGATCTTCAGAAAGTTGTTTCAACCTTTATTCCTAGGGTTTCAGGCTCGCCGCCTGAACTGAAATAGGTGTTTGTTCGACAGAGTCATGGAAAGATTGCTACAATGTTCTGAAGCTTCTGAGCTCATTAAATGCTTCTCAAATCCTTCCTAATAGACTTCTCCAACTCGCCGGAGTTGGGGAAGAAGAAGTTACATCTATAGCTCTAGTGGTTAAATCCTCAAACAAATTTCTTCAAAATAATCAGTAATTCTTATTTTACTATTCTGGAGCTACTTAGCAAGTTCTAGAGGCTGTAACACAAAAATGGCTCGTCGGAGCTCCGGTGAGTTTAGAAAATGTAGAATTGTATGTATAAATTGACAAAACTAACCATTTTTAATCCAAAAATGATCCTGAGGTTACAAGGAACCTCAGTATCACATTTAATTCCTCATTTGTTCATTAAAATTAAGATTTGACAGTAAGTTGTTTTCTTAAAGATTTGAGTGGTTAAAGCTCAGGACTTGTTTAACCACTCGATTGAGAGGTTAAATCAAGTCAACAGATGTTATTATTCATAAATATATATTTAATTTATAGTTTGAAATGTTCCTGAGCTGCCATGGACAGCGAGCTTAGGAGCTTAATTAAGATTTAGGCATTTAATTATAGATGATAATAATAGGTATTATAATGTCGATTAGGGTTCATTAGTGGTGATAGGTGATGAATGAACCCAATGAAGGTGAAATTAAATCGACTACTATCACCATGGACAGTGTTAGAAGTCGGTGAAGGTGAGATATGAATTAGGCGTTTAGGTGATTTAATTAATGATTAAATGAATTAGAAGTGAACATGGAAGATACAGGAAGGTGTATAATGAATTAAAAGACAAGATTGAAGCTCTGGCGAGCTTAAGGAACTCGTCGGAGTCGGAGGAGATGAAACTAAATTCTAACATTACTCTAATCTAAATAACTAAACTAACTAACTAAGCTAGCCTACTCCTACTCCTACTCCTAGTCTACTGTTACCTGGACGAAGGGGTCAATAGGGTTTCGCCGAAGTCTCATGGCCAACGACGAAATCAGAGGGTGAAAGAAAGATCTCCGGCGGGTGGATTTGAGGTGGAGTAGAGGAATCCTAGGGTCAGCGCTTGTGTCAGAGGTGCGGCAGACCATGGCGGATCTCCTCGGCTGCTTAAGATGGATGGAGGAAGTCGGAAGATGGAATGCGAAATCGCCGGAGGTTTGGACGAATAGCCTATTGGGTCGGCTACAGTGTTAGAAGAGGGAAGGGAGCCAACTTGCCTAAAATCAGAGGTGTGAGGTGGTATTTATAGTAGTTTGTGGCGAAGAGAGTGGCGGGGTCTGGCTGAAGAAGGAGCTCGAGGAGCTTAACCTCCGTCGTCGTCTCCGACGACAGTGAGGTTATCTCCCACTTAAAAATAGGATTCTCGGTTAATCCAGACCGATGGATGAAGTTGAGGTGGTGAGCGCAAGCTGCAAGAGCTTGGGTAAAGAGGAATGATGTCGGCAAGGCGGTGATCGTGAGGTGGGGTGACTCTCTGTCGCCAGCCGTTCATTCGGTTGGAGAAGAAGAAGAAGAAGACAAAGAGGGACTTGAAGTAATAAAACTTAAGGACCTGTGTGAGAAATAAGGACCCGACTGTAATGAATATTAAGGACTAAAATGTAAACCCAGGTTTTGAAGGTTTATTTTAATTTAGATCTTTTTCAACTTTTTATATATGTTAGTAAATAAGGTAAATATTATGTTTACACCTTGAATTTACATTTTTGACCTTTTTAGGTTAATTTATTAAATTAAGTAAAATCACTTAAGTTATTATATACTTAGGTATACATTATATTTAAGTTAATTAACTTATTAATTAAGGAAATGATTAATAGGATTTCGAGTCCAATTATTATCTAAATTATTAATAATGTTAATTGAATGATAAAATGTCATTTTAAACTTATTTTAAGGTCCTTAACTAAATATCCCTTATTCTATAATTAACCCTTATATATTCATAACCCTAGCTAATTAACTAGGAAGACTAGTTAATTAGGGGTAATTAGAGATCATGATGAGTGTCTCATCAGTACCCTTCGACTGTGCGTCGACTATCGATAGCTGAATCGGGTCACCGTCAAGAACAAGTACCCGCTACCTCGTATTGACGACCTTTTTAACCAGTTGCGAGATGCCACAGTATTCTCCAAGATAGATCTGAGGTAGAGTAATCACTAATTGAGGATCAGGGAGACTGACGTCTCCAAGACAAATTTCCATACCCAATACGGGCACTACGAGTTCTTGGTCATGCCGTTTGGGCTAACCAATGCCCCCGCTGCCTTTATGGATATGATGAACCGTGTGTTCAGGCCATACTTAGACAAGTTTGTGGTGGTGTTTATCGACGATGTACTCGTTTACTCGTGGGATCAGGCACAGCATGGACAACATTTACACATGGTCCTGAATACTTTGAGGCGACGCAGGTCGTATGCCAAGTACAACAAGTGAGAGTTTTGGCTGAGACAGGTGACTTTCTTGGGCCACGTGATTTCAGGAGATGGATTGACTGTGGATCCAGCCAAGGTAGAGGCCGTACTTAGGTGGGAAAGGCCATGCACAGTGACAGAGATACGTAGCTTTTTGGGACTGGCAGGTTATTACCGGTGGTTTATCAAAGGATTCTCTCAGATTGTACATCCTATGACTTAGCTGACTCGGAAGGACGTGCCCTTCGCCTGGACCAACGAGTGTGAGGCGTGTTTCCAAGAGTTGAAGGAGAGATTGACTTCACCTCTTATACTTACCATTCCAGACAGCAGTGGTGGGTCGTGGTTTACACCGATGCCTCGTTGTAGGGGTTAGGGGGTGTGCTCATGCAGTGGGGTCACGTTGTCTCTTACACTTCGCAGCAACTGAAGCCCCATGAGCATAGCTACCCTACCCATGACTTAGAGCTGGCGGCAGTTGTCTTCGCGCTGAAGACATGGAGGCACTACCTTTACAATGAGACTTTCGAGATCTTCACAGTTCATAAGAGCCTCAGGTACTTGTTTAATCAGAAGGAGCTCAACATGAGACAGAGACGTTGGTTAGAGCTCCTGAAGGATTACGACTGCAGCATCTCCTACCACCCAGGGAAGGCCAATGTGGTGGCCGACGCCTTGAGCCAAAAGGCGTCTGCCCACTTGGCCAGCTTACAGGCACAGAGTTGGAGACTCATGGAGGAGGTGGGCAGTTGGCGACCCCGGGAGTCACAGGGGTATTGTGGGGCAATGACAGTGACGCGGCAAACACAACCAGAGCTGATAGACAGCATCATCGCAGGGTAGATGGACGACCTGTACTTACAGACACTGCAGGATAGAGTACTGACAGGGGACCCAAGAGACTTTTCTTTCTCGAATGAGATACTGCGCATGAGGGGACGCCTATGCTCTCCTAGAGACGAGGAGTTGTTGAGAGAGCTTCTGACTGAGATGCACAGGTCTAGGTTTACCATACATCCTGGGAACACAAAGATGTACCATGATTTAAGACGCGACTTCTGGTGGAGAGGGATGAAGTGGGATGTTGGTAAGTTTGTTCAGCAGTGTTTTGTATGCCAACAGGTAAGGGCTGAGCACCAGAGGCCTGCAAGGCCATTGCAGCCACTTCCTGTGCCAGAGTGGAAGTGGGAGAGCATCACTATGGACTTGGTGGTGGGTCTACCAGATACCCAGTGGGGACACGACGTAGTCTGGGTGATCGTAGACCGGTTGACGAAGATGGCATGGTTTCTGCCGATCTGAGTCACTTTTAGGCCAGCACAGCTAGCAGAGCAATACATCAGAGATGTGGTGCGCCTGCACGGAGTTCCTCGTGAGATCGTATCCGACAGAGATACTCGTTTCACTTCTCAGTTCTGGGCAGAGTTCCAGCAGGCCTTGGGGATGCGTCTGAGGTTCAGTACAGCCTACCACCCCCAGACCGACGGGCAGTTAGAGCGCATGATACAGACACTTGAGGATCTCCTACGTGCATGTGTACTAGACTGGAGAGGCTCCTGGGAGGAGCATTTACCCTTGGCAGAGTTTGCATACAATAATAGCTATCATTCGAGCATCGGCATGGCACCTTACGAGGCCTTGTACGGATGGAGATGTACTGCACCCTTGAGTTGGGTCGAGGTGGGGACCAAGTGGGAGGTTGGCCCTAGGCTGATCCGGTAGAGTCAGGAGGTATAGAGCAGATTCACAGACGACTCCGCACTGTCAAGAGCAGGCAGAAGAGCTATGCCGACAGGAAGTGCAGAGAGGTGCAGTTCGAGGTTGGGGATCACGTCTTTCTCCGTGTTTCGCCCATGAAGGGCCTTCAACATTTTGGGGTGAAGGGGAAACTTGCACTGAGGTTTGTGGGGCCCTTTGAGATCCTAGAGTGGGTAGAACCCATTACTTACCGGCTTGCCCTTCCTCCCCAACTTTCTGGAGTGCACGACGTGTTCCATGTGTCCAACCTCAGGAAGTACGTCGCCGATCCTAGCCACGTTCTGAGCCATGAGAGCATCGAGGTGGGGGACAACCTAACCTATCCTGAGAGGCCAGTACAGATACTAAATAGAGTTGTCCGGAGTCTAAGATGGAAATAGGTACCACTGGTGAAGGTTCTTTGGAGAAGCTAGCGGTACAAGGAGACCTTGGAGCCTGAGGCGGCGATGCGAGAGCGGTACCCAGAGCTTTTTGAGGGTACGTCTCTTTGGACCTACTTCGGTCCACTTTAAGTTTGTTATACGTTTTTACATTAGTTCCGCACCCTAGGTAGCTCAAGTATCGGGGACGAAACTTCCTTTAAGTTTGTTATGTTGAAATGACCCGGTGTCTGTTTGGGGTGTTTAAGATGTTTGGACTAACTGTCAGATGTCTGTCCGGACGTTTGGATGAAGGGCCAGACGTCTGAAGTGGGAATTTTCGTACGTTCTTTGCGCTCTATGTGTGGGAGACGTGTAGAGCTTCTCTCTCACCTCCACACCCTTCACCCCTAAACCCTAATCCCCTTTTATTTAAACACCCCCTTACCCACGCCACCCTCCACCAGCTAGCACTACCTCCAACCGTTCTCCCTGTGCAGTCGTAACGATGGTTAGGAGGGAGAGCGAGAGAGAGAGAGAGAGGGTGAGCGAGGGAGAATGAGAGGGAGAGTACGAGGAAGGAGGAATGTGAAGGGAGGTTCGAGGCCGTGGGAGCTCGGTGGAGCTCGAGGAGGAGTTCGTGGGAGAGAGGAGGACGCCGGTGGGGAGCTTCTCAAGCTCCTGTAGTTGTTGGAGCTGCTGCTACGTCGACTGAGGGGGGAGGCGAGAGCGAAGCGAGCTGTGCAGAGGAGTCCTGATACTGGAAGTCTTCCAGTATCAGATGTCTAAAGGGTCGACCAGACATTTGTAGAGGCAATAGGACGTCTGGAGCTGAAGCTGGATGTCTAAAAGCATTTTATCGCGTGGAGGTACGTGTTCCTACGCTACTTTCCGCCATGTAGACCGTAGCACAGGGTGGTTTGGTTTAAAAAAGGTCTGCGTTTTGTATATGCAGGTGCAGGACGTTGGAAAGGTGCGCGGAGCGCCTTTCCAAGCACTTTTGGACGTCTGATCACATCGTCGGATGTCCGAAGGCACTTTTAGACGACCAGAGGCATAGTCCAATGTCTAGAACTTCCTTCAGACGGTCGCGGAGAGATATGGATGTCTGAGGAACCCGCAGGAGACACAAGGTAAGATTTAACGTCTTTTAAGACATCTGGGACTAGTCCCAGATGTCTGATTTTGGACTGTAACCGTGTTTTTGGCCTGTTTAGGGCCCAAACGGAATCGGATTTCTGCAAATGAAGTACCGTTGTTTTCCACTCGAGTTCTCTACGTGTTCGTGTTGAGTACCTACTATTTTGAGCTCGTCTAATGTAAATTAGTCGCTGGAACAAGTTACCAGCCGGTGGCGTGTTCAGGGCCTGCAGAGATGACGAGATCTGCCGTGCAAGCCCCCATTCCTCCTGTGATAGTCAGTAGAGTGGTTTACTATAATATTAAGATTTACACAATGAAAGAGCATGTTTAGAATACTTGAATAAACCCTAGGATGGGAAATGAACCCTAGGGTAGAAACAAATGAGAATGTTTGAGCTACTCTGTTTACTTGAGATGCATGTTAAAATATGAGTTGCCTGTATGTGAATGAGAAATTGAACTGTGAAACCGCAAGTTGCATGTATATGATTGAGAATTGAATTGTGAAAACACTAGCTACCTATATATGGATGAGGAACGAGCTATGAACCATGAGATCTGAATACTAATAAATGGAATGAATACAGTGTGTGAACCCTATGGGGAATTAGGAGAACTCCTGGATATGGAAAGGAATTCCGTGTGTAGACAGGAAGTGAGTTAGCCCTTGTGTACGTGGTACTAAGGAGCACAGTGGTTCTTTTAGTGTAGAGCGGAACTAGCCACCCTTGGGTTAAGACCTGGGGTTAGGATTGGCCATTCTACACCGACTCCCGTTGGCCCTCGCGTACGTGGTACCGAGGTGTGCTACTAGTGTAGGGAGGGAGCTAGCCACCCTACAGGGCCTGGGGTTAAGCTAGCCACCCTACATCGACTTTGTTAGGCCCGTTGGGAAAACCGGGGTAGTCGAACGAGGGTACGCGAACTGTGGAGGGGTGAGACCCCTGTTTTGTTCTGAGGGGCGAGACCTCTGTTCTGAGAGGGCAAGGCCCTATACTGTTCCGTGCTGTACCTTAGGCGTAGCCGCTAGCGGAAACGACTGACTGCGTGTCAGTGCGGGGTAGCTACCCGCTCACTTATTACGCGTGCCGTAGTCATCGCTACATCGCGACAGTGACCTTGGGGTGGTTGATTGGGTGTAGGACTACCGCGAGGGGCTTTCCCGACCAAGAGAGCACCACGTGTACCTTCTACTCCATGGAAAAGACTACAATTAAGATCGTTTCCACGAGGAATAAGCAACATCAAGAAATACTTGGATCCTTGTGAAATAAATGAACCAGAAATACATAGATGAGATAAATAGAAATGAGAATAAAACTTGATTGCTTGTTTTACCTTACTTTCACATAATTAATGTAATCACCTCTCTACTCAGCATTCGCTGACTTTGTCTTTTCGTAACCTTGTTTAGGACCAGGAGTTGAGCAGCCCAAGTTTCCGACTGCAGAGGGTGTCGGGCCCAGCCGAGCCCAACTGTAGTCGTTTCTTTCCAGCTCTTTCATTTTTCTGCTATTGTAGTGAGTAATAGACATCTATTTTACTATTCCTATTACTTTCTGTTTTCTTTCCGCTATTGTTGTTGTGGTGGCATGTACTATTTTGAGACAGTTGCTCTACTTTCCTTTACTGGTTCGCTTTTCCTTATGCTTAGTTATAATGCATGTGTGGATGTGGTATTATTTCCAACTTTTGGTTATTTCTTGTTAGACGGCTAGGTCTTGGGATTAGTTGAGGTGAGCCGGCCTTGGGTCCTGTAGGGATTTGGGAACCGAGTCGTAACACAGGAAAATGTTGAATAGGAACAGAGAGATGGGATCTCCTTGGTGTAAACCCCAAGAGGCCATAAAGAACGAGGAAGAGCACTCATCAACCAGAATGGAAGAGCCCTCATGACACACAAGGGCCCTAATAAGATTGACACACTGACAGGAGAAACCAAAAGCCTCAAGAATTTTAAAAAGAATTCCCCACTCCACTCTATCATACACCTTTTCAAGATCCAATTGGAGAATAACATTAGAACCATGGACCTTCTTGTCAAGACATTGCGTGAGTTCGAAAATAGTTGCAATATGATCAAAGATAGAGCGACCCTTAATAAAACCAGCCTGCTCATGAAAGATCAATTTATGGAGGTAGGGCTCAAGCCTTTTGGCTAGGATGCCTGAGGCTAATTTATAGAGAACATTGCATAAGCTAATCGGCCTGTAATCCGCTAACTCAAAAGGATCAACTTTTTTGGGAATAAGGGTAATGAACGTATTGTTAAAGGATCATGGGGCCACTTAAGCGTCAAAGAAGTAACAAATAGCCTCAATAATATCTTCTTTAACGATGCTCCAACAATGCTTGAAAAATTCTGCATTAAAGCCATTAGGGCCAGGGGTCTTATTTGGAGGCATAAAGGATAGTACATCAAAGATTTCGACTTCAAATGGTGCCTTCACAAGGTTATCACAATCTTCAGAAGAGATAATGGAAGGAATGTGCTAGAGGAAAGATTCACACCTCGCAGGAGAACCAGAGGCAAGAAGATGTTCAAAGTAACTGGTAGCTTTATGAGTTGCTTCCACCCTAGAACCATTACCTATCCTCTCCACCAAGGAAGATCTAGCTCGCTTAGCAAATTTCCCCTTAATAGTCATGAAGAAAAATCTATTGCAACCTCCCCCATTCATAAGCCAATTAACTTTAGCCTTTTGCATATAGAGATTGTTCAATTTAAGAATGGCATCGTCAAGCTGGATAGGGGTATCGTTGAGCTCAGTGGATATGTTATCATCCCAACTAGATGCAAGGGAGGCATCAAGTTCATCATGGCGAGACTCAAGCTGTCCAACAAGCTTATGGATATCCCCAAAAGTCGATCTGTTCCAAGTCCTCAGAGCCCTGTTAAGAGAAGCAAGCTTAGCATAAAGACGAGCAATAGGATCACCATGAAAGATGTGAGGCTGTTGAGACCAGATAGATTAAACCAAATCAGAAAAATGCTTATCCCTTAACCACATATTGAAGAATCGAAAAGGCCGAGGATAAGAGGAATTATCATTGCTGAAAGTGAAAACCATGGGGGAGTGGTCAGAATTACGGCGAGAAAGATATTTACCAGAGGGAGAAAGAGCCATCGCTTCAAGGTTAAAAAGGATCCGATCAAGTTTTTGATAAATACGAGAACTCCCTCTACGGCAGTTGCACCAGGAGTACTGGTTACTAATGATTGGTTGGGGTTTAATGAATGATGGTGATGACTTGTGATAATGGTTCCATTGCTATTTATATAATGAATTGATGTTGTTGTAGCAAATGTAGGAAATACAAACCATCATTACGACCATTATTATTTAATTAACTAATTTTTACTGGTTTATTCCAGGTCGTTCACTGGGAGGCAGTTATTGATTTACATCACTCTCTAAGTCCAAAATTATTCTTTAATTCCAAAAACGATCAATTTTATATACAATCAATAATGAATGAATGAATCTATGAATAATGAATTACAATTTCCATGATGTACAAAAAGTCAATAAAAGTGCTTGCAAAAATCTACTTACAAACAAGCATCAAATGATACATAAGTTTGTTCTATACTATCTATTTATAAGCTATATTACTAATACTTACATAAACATACATTACTAACTCATATTACATATCATACTAACTTGACTTACTATACTGATATATACAGTAACACATATAATTGCTATAGCGACAGATATAAGCGTCGCTGGACCTCAGAAAAACTATATACAAACTAAAAGAGGGAAACCATGGTCTACAGCAACGGTTATTTTTCCTACAGTGACACTTTATTTTGTTAGTAAAGGTCTGAAGTTATATATACAAATAAATAACTATACTACATGTGTGTGTGTATATATATATATATATTATAGTTATCTTGTACAACTTTATTTATACAGGTTTCCAATCTGTATATACTTTATACTTATAAGTATCTGTACTCTCCCTCTCCCTCTTTACTCCTCTGCCTTTCTTCTTCTTCTTCTTAATTTTATTCGTCTTCAGTTCTCCGCAGCACTTAAGCGTTAAATACTTAGGTGATTAGTCAATGTCATTACAGCTCTTAATTAATCAAAAATTTATTTAATTTGCGGGTACGCTTTTCGATGGATACACAACACCCAGAGCATGGGACCAGACCTCTACTAAGCGTGCCCTAATTTATCATTAGGCCGCTTAATTACGTATTTATATGCTCAGATCAGTGGACTTCACAGCCCGCACACACCCGGGCCCCCGACCCCACACATCTTATTTGCTCAGCATGCTCAAAGGTCATAGGATGATCAGTTGTTTGGGTGCCCGGCACCCGTGACGATTGATCGTCCTATGCAACAAAAACATAATAAGGCACTATGGGCGCTTCACAGCAACCGATATGGCGCTATTCCAGCGCCTGCGCAGCACTGGAATTCTAGCGGCTATGCACACATTTGCGATTTTGGCCCTCGATTCAAGGGCCATAATTTATTAAATATTAAAAATAAATTATGTGAAAATAAAGTATTTATATAGTACTATACACTTGTACAATTAATTTGGAATTTTAATTGTATTTACTATATAAATAAATTAGCTAAGGTATACAGTTTATGCATACTTAATTTTAGGTTTTATTTTTTAATTATGTATAAATTATTTATTATATGATCTAATTGACCTTATACAGAGTTACCATACATATGTAAGTATTTTATAAACATTTTTATTATATTTTACAGATTTGATTTATGTTTTATTTACATTTAAATAGCCAATTTTAGACTATTTTAGTTACAAATTAAATGTAAATAGTGTATATATTATAAATATACTTAAATTAGGTTAAATTACTCAAAATACAGTAGTATACATATACAGTATAAATTACTTAATTTTAACTTAATTTACTAATTTATTTTAATTTAATCTAATAACTTAATTATTAACTTAATAAATTAATTATTTATTCTGTATACATAATTAAATTAAGGTGCAAAGCTTAATATGTTTATAATATACATATAAATACATATATATAGTATTATAACTTAATATGGTTACTTATAGTGCTTATTACTTTATATAGCTTATGGTACATATACATTAGTTTAATTAATAATTAGTTGTACAACTAAGATATATTTATAGCATAATCTAACTTAAATATTTATGTTACATAATACAATATATATATCAGTTATTTAACTTATAAATATGTATATTTTACATTATAGATAAGTAGGCTTACCATATAGCTTAAATATATACTTATATACATATTATACAAGGGATTTTTACTATTTTTAGAGTTTTTTCACTTTTTATGATTTTTATATATGTTATGGAGGTAGGAGAAGAGATGGAAAGAAATGGATGAGAAGAAGGAGATGTTTTTGGTGTTTTTAAGGGTAGTTTCTTTTATTAAATTTCATGGTATATAAAATCGTCGACTGGCAAATTATACTAAGTCAAGGGTTCAAAATACCATGAAACATGATATGCAGTTAGAAAAATATTTGATCTTCAATCATACAGTTTTATTTTATTTCTTTTAGATTTTTTATAATTTTTATTTAAATCCAAAGTTCACTCATCCTAAGTCTTTAAAGGGTTGTCTAAAGTATCCTAAGGGCTTAAGATGAGTCCTAAGGGTCTAAAAGGTAGGGAACTGCCTTGAATATGTTCAGTATAGGTTAAGTGAAAGATATAAGCAGTTAAGCATGCAAGTAAAGACAAATTTCAATTAATTTCATATAGTGGACAGTTAGACTTACTATTTAGCTGACAAAGGACAAAAAAAATTTCATTACAAGCATTCAAAGGAGATTAAAAATCAATTACAATATAGGAAAGCTAGTATACAAGTGACACAACATTTTACAACAGTCAGCTATTCTAACAAAATTAAATCTAAGCTACTATCCATAGGATCATTCAGACTTGGGATTCCTGCTAGAACAACAGGAAGAAGCTATCAAATGCAGCAGCTGAGCAGAAGGGTATTCAACAGTAAACAACTGTTGAAACTCCTCTCACTGCCACAGATTTGGTTCTACTTTAGATGTCTTAATTGCTGCTGCAGTTAAGACATCTTCCATAGAATCAGATCTGCAACAGAGAGGACTCAGTACCAGCTACCTAATAACTTGAATCAACCGATCTAATTCCAGATCAGGCTATAGACAACCTGATCAGGAATTTTAAATGGTTGTTTCAGGAACTACATAGCTGGGTTGAGGGGAAATGTAGCTGCAATTGCAGCACTTTGCTCTAAATCTGGGATTTGTACACATAAAACACAAATCAGAAATTCCCTCAACACAATCTGACAAGGGTTTCAATTCAAATAAAAACCACTCGGGAATACAAATCAAAACCAAGATCCCTTGTCAGCAAAATCCCTTCAGATCAAAATGAAAGCTGATCTATCTCTTCCTAATGCTATAGAAAACATGTAGGAAGAGTTAAATCAGTAACTTTAAAAACACACACTTAAATCCCAGAATTCTAAGACTTAAAGGAATATGGAAAATTCCTTAGGTTAAAACATCATACTTCTAAAAATAATTAACTCATGAATACAAGATAGAACTTCAAATCACCAAAGTGATTTTCATGAGCCTTATCATGCAATCAAGGCATTGCAAACCTCATGAAGATCCAAATCAGATTATGGCTCCTCTGAGGTGAATTCTAATTTCAGAATCACCTCAGATTCCTCGCCAAACAATTAATCAACTAAACATAAGCTCAGTTTGCTAGATCAAAGAGTTTAAAGCTCACAAACGTATAAAAAATTGAAATCTGACTTCATCAAACAAATCTGGCAAACCGGTTCTCTTTCAAGCTCAGATCAGGGGCTTTTGTAAGCAAAATGGAATGAGTGAGAAGCCCCTAATATGATCTTTGACGCTAATTTCAGATCCGAGATTAGAAGACAATCAGATCTAAAATTAGGTCTAATGAGTGGGTGAATTGCGAGAAATAAATCACGGGAATCAGAAGAGATATGAAAAACATGAAGAGGGAGAAAACTTATGATAAATGGCTGTGTGAACTAATCAGAGGAGATGAGGGGAGTGAATCTATTCTACTTCTACTGCTACAGCTAGTTTAACAAAACAATTGAATTAAACACTGCAAATTACTCTAATTCTACTGTTAATCTACTTAACTACAACTAAAGTGCAGAATATTAAATCTACTCTAACAGGAAGAATGGGACCTATGGGTCCTTAGCCGGTGGCTAAGGAGGACGAAGGGAGGGAGATGACTCCAGTGGAGGGAAAAGCCTTCTAGTGAGGCTTCAGAGTCATCCTCAGGTGCTATGAGGTCCTTAGTGACGAGGAGGTAGAATAGAAGTCGGGGATTTCATAGCCGGTGGCTGCAAAATCAGGGATTTGGTGGGGAGGGCAGCTGGAGTGGATGAATGATCGCTGAGAAATGTAGGAGAGAGCGATCCCCTACCTGTGCGACCACTGAGGTGCTTAAGTAGCAAACTCAGTGGCTAGATCACCGCGCGGGTAAAAATAGTCGATGAAGCAACCGGCGGCAAGGATGAGAGGAGAGGGGCGCGCGATTTGCCAACTCAAAAACTGACCATCGGATGGGATCTAGGGAGAAGGGTGAGCGCACACGCCGCTTCGTGCGAAACTTCGATTCAGATCGAGTCATAGATCAAGATCACGAGAGAATGGACGACCAAGATCTGCCATGTTCTTCACGCGCTACAGTGCGTGCGAAGAACAGCAGGTGGCTACGAAATGTTGGGAAATTTGCAGGGAGAACCCCTTCACGAAGGGGTAGAAAAATTGTACATAGGCCCATAAGTGGAGGAAATTGTAACAAGATGGACCCTAAGGGCTTTCTGTAACGACCCGATTCCCGAGTCCCTACGAGACACGAGAATCGGACCGACTCGACTAATCCCAAGACCTAGTCGTCCAATGAGGAAGTAACCAAAAGAGCAGTAAAATAAACCACATTCAGCATGAATATAACTAATAGTAAGAAAGTACAACAGTAAGGAAAGACACCACTACAGTATATACCACCACAACAGTAGAACAACATTCATAACATAATATGAACTGCAGGTAAAGAAAAGTACAGCGGAAACAAGAACTACTCACTACAGTGGAACAAAAAGAGGTACAAGAGAACAGTGGTAACTCTACTGGACCCTACTCGGCCCAGCGTCCTCTGCAGCCGCTGACCCTGGCTGCTCAACACCTGGTCCTGAAAGGTAACGAGTGTAACATGTCAGCAAAATGCTGAGTAGAGTGGCAACTAAAACTAAAGAAAACAGTAGAGTGTACAGTAGTTGCTATGTTCTATTATTTTCATTATTTACATCTTTCACTTGTCTCACGATTTCAATTATTCCTCAGATCCTTTACTTGATCTCGAATGTTCCTCGTGGAAACGATCTTGATTGCAGTCTTTTCCAAAAAGTAGAAGTAGCACGTGGTGCTCTCCTGGCCGGGAGAGTCCCCCGTGGTGATCCTACTCTCAGTCAACCACCCCAAGGTCACGGACAGGGGTAACGGTGACTACGGCACACGCGATAAACTCACAGGTAGCTAACCCGCATTAGCACGCGGCCAGTCGTTTCCGTTAACGGGTGCGCCCAAGGCACAGCACGGAACCAGTACAGGGCAGAGCCCTCTCAGTAACAGGGGTCCAACCCCTCCACAGTAACCAAACAGGGGCCTTGCCCCTCCACAGTCCGCGCACCCTCGCCTGACACCCTGGTTTGCCCAGTGGGCCTAACAAGTCGGTGTAGGAGGCTAGCAGAACCCCGGGGCCCGTGGGGTAGCTAGTACCTCCCTACACTAGTAGCTCTCCTCGGTACTACGTACACGAGGCCAGCAAGTCGGTACAAAGTGGCCAGTCCTAACCCCGGGTCCCTAGGGCGGCTGGCTCCGCTCTGCACTAAACAGGTACAGGTACTTCCCTTGGTACTACGTACCCAAGAGACAGCACTCTACCACGTCCTTCTTTCTCAGTTCCATTCCTTTCTCTTTCCAGGAGTTCCACTCCTAATTCTCCGTAGGGTTCCAGTTCTTTTAACTCAGTACATTCAGGTTTCACCTTCCCAGTTTCACATTCATACATCCCATATTCCCAGACATGCTCATTTATTCATAACAGGCAGTTGTTAAACCAATTTACAGGTAGCTATTATTTTCTTTTCACATTTTCCAAGACTGCAGTTATTCATATATTCCACTAGTTCTTCCCATCCTAGGATTCATGCCATACCCTAGGATCTATCATACCAATTTACAGGTAGCTATTATTTTCTTTTCACATTTTCCAAGACTGCAGTTATTCATATATTCCACTAGTTCTTCCCATCCTAGGATTCATGCCATACCCTAGGATCTATCATACAATCTAGTTTTCCAGCTCTAAGATTCATGCAACACCCTAGGATCTACCATTCATTCTAGTTTCTCATTTCTAGGATTCATGCAATGTCTTAGGTTCTATTTATGGTTCATAATTAACAGATTATACTAATAAACTTAAAAGCCACTCTACCGGTTACAACAGGAGTACTGGAGGCGTGGTCGGGAATCCCGCGTGCCTCCGCAACCCCCGAGACTGCAATGGAATGGGATCCTATCACAAGGATCAAACACAAGGAGTTTCTCAAAATAGTACATAGCTACTGTAGACGGGTAGAGGATTTAATTCTGAAAAGAACGCAACTCGAAATGCGGAAAACGGGACCCGAACGGGCCCTAAACGGGTCGAAAACGACGAAAAAGTGCAAAATCAGACGTCCGGAACTTCTTCCAGACGTCTTAAAAAGGTGGATCAGGGATTGCCTTGCTCTACGTGGGCTCTCAGATGTCCAGAAGCCTGCGGGGGCGTCTGGCCTAGTTCCCAGACGTCCGATGGTCACCCCGGACGTCTGGATGTCGCTCCCGTCGTCTGGTGCTATAGCCAGACGTCTGATTTGCGTTGGATGGCGAATCACCGAACCTGCGCGTACCATCTCTCTCTCTCAGTACGGTCAGTCGAAGAAAACGAAGGAGACGGAAATAACTCACCTTTCAGATGTCTGGACAGTCTTCCAGACGTCGTTCCCGTCCTCTGGCTAGAAGCCCAGATGTCTGATTCTAGAAAAGTTTCCAGAACCAAGGTGCGACTCGCCCTCCGCTCGCGACGCCCGGTCACGCCGTGTCTCGTCCGCCTGCTGCTCAAACTGCAGCAGTCCCCCCCTCCCCGTGTAGCTCTGCGCCCACTGCGCCCCCCCACCGACCGGCCCTAGCCGCCCCGGTGAGCTCGTCCTCACGGCCGAGCACCTCTTCCATGCGCAGCACCTCCTCCCACGCTCACCGTGGCTGTCGCTACCACCGCTCACACTCGCTCGCTCTCGCGCACTAGCTGGAAGGAGAAGAGGAAGGGGGCGGAGGTGACGGGAGTGAGGGAGAGGGCGTGGCCTTTTAAGGCCACGTGAGGAGGAGAGAGAGAGAGAGCGGACAGGGTGGGTCTGCGGCCGCAGGAGAGAGGGAAAAAGAGAGGGAGAGAGAGTGTACGAGGTCTACGCACTCAGGCACGCAGACGAAACGCGCATGCCAAAAAAATAACCGATTCCCAGACGTCTTAAAAGACGTCTGAAGCGCGCGTTCATAACAATATAACAAACTCAAAGGAAGTTTCATCCCCGAAACTTGCGCTAACTAGGGTGCAGAAAAGACATCAAAATAACCATAACAAACTCAAAGAGGACCAAAGCCGGTCCGAAAAGACGTACCCGCAAAAAGCTCCAGGTACCGCTCCCGCATTGCCGCCTCAGGCTCCCAGGTAGCCTCCTCGTACCGCTGGCTCCTCCACAAAACCTTTACCAGGGGTACTTGCTTTCGTCTCAAACTGCGGACGGCTCGGTCTAGAATCTGCACTGGCCGCTCAGGGCAGGTCAGGTCGTCGCCCACCTCGACGCTCTCGTGACTCAGTACGTGACTGGGATCGGCTACGTACTTCCTGAGGTTGGACACGTGGAACACGTCGTGCACACCAGAAAGCTGCGGGGGGAGGGCAAGCCTGTAAGCAACGGGTCCAACCCGCTCCAGGACCTCAAAGGGCCCCACAAACCTCGACGCGAGCTTCCCTTTCACCCCAAACCGCTGCAGGCCCTTCATGGGCGAAACACGAAGAAAGACATGATCCCCAACCTCAAACTGCACCTCTCTGCGTCTCCGATCCGCGTAGCTCTTCTGTTTGCTCCTGACAATGCGGAGTCGCCTGTGGATCTGCTCGACTACCTCCTGACTCTGCCGGATCAACCTGGGGCCAACCTCCCACTTGGTCCCCACAGTGCCCCCGTAACTCCAGGGGTCGCCAACTGCCCACCTCCTCCAAAAGGCTCCAACTCTGTAACTGTAAACTGGCCAAGTGCGCGGGTGCCTTACGGCTCAAGGCGTGAGCCACCACATTGGCCTTTCCCAGGTGGTAGGAGATGCTGCAGTCGTAGTCCTTCAGGAGCTCCAACCAACGTCTCTGTCTCATGTTGAGCTCCTTCTGATCAAAAAGGTATCTGAGGCTCTTGTGATCTGTGAAAATCTCGAAGGTCTCACTGTACAAGTAGTGCCTCCAGGTCTTCAGCGCGAAGACAACCGCTGCCAACTCTAGGTCGTGGGTAGGGTAGGTATGCTCATGGGGCTTTAGTTGCCGCGAAGCGTAAGCGACAACGTGACCCCTCTGCATGAGCACACCTCCTAACCCCTGCAAGGAGGCATCCG
This sequence comes from Thalassia testudinum, assembly GCA_037157565.1. Taxonomy (NCBI): domain Eukaryota; kingdom Viridiplantae; phylum Streptophyta; class Magnoliopsida; order Alismatales; family Hydrocharitaceae; genus Thalassia; species Thalassia testudinum. The sequence goes on from JAZHRO010000039.1 coordinate 64,233,183, forward strand.
TGTACACAACGAACCCGCCACTACTGTCAGGGATGGTGAGCTTGGGAGCCGAGGTCAACCTCTCCTTCAGCTCCAAAAAACACGCCTCACAGGCGTCTGTCCAAGCGAAGGGCACGTCCTTCCGGGTCAACTGTGTCATAGGACGCGCGATCTGTGAAAAACCTCTGATGAATCGTTTGTAGTAGCCTACCAGTCCCAGGAAACTGCGAATCTCAGTGACTGAACGCGGTCTCTCCCACCTGAGTACTGCCTCGACCTTGGCTGCATCCACTGCCAAGCCGTCTCCAGAGATCACATGACCTAAGAAAGTCACCTCACTCAACCAGAACTCGCACTTGTTGTATTTGGCGTATAGCCTACGTCGTCTCAGAGTGTCCAGAACCATCCGCAAGTGCTGTCCGTGCTGCGTCTGATCTCTAGAATAGATGAGTACATCATCTATGAAAACCATCACGAACTGGCCCAAGTACATTCTAAACACCCGGTTCATCAGATCCATGAAAGCAGCGGGGGCATTGGTCAGCCCAAACGGCATGACCAAAAACTCATAGTGTCCGTACAGGGTGCGGAAAGCTATCTTGGAGACGTCGGTCTCCCTGATCCTCAACTGGTGGTATCCCGACCTCAAGTCGATCTTGGAGAACACCGTGGCACCCCGCAATTGGTCAAACAAGTCGTCAATCCTCGGCAGCGGATATCTGTTCTTGATGGTGACCCTATTCAACTGTCGGTAGTCCACACAAAGGCGTAAGGTCCCATCCTTCTTCTTCACAAACAGTACCGGGGCTCCCCAGGGAGACGCACTAGGCCTCATGAAACCTTTCTCCAAAAGGTCCTGCAACTGAGACTTGAGCTCTCGTAGCTCAAGTGGTGCCATCCTGTATGGCGCGGTGGAGATGGGGCTGGTCCCTAGTACTGGTGAGATCTCAAACTCGATCTCACGCTCGGGTGGTAGTCCTGGTAACTCGTCTGGAAACACGTCAGGGTACTCTCTGACCACCGGGATACTCTGGAAGTCTGCCACAGGGCTGGGCTCTGCCACCACATAAGCTAGGAAGCCCTCACACCCCTGGCTCAAAAGTCTCGCCGCCCGAAGTGCCGGAACGCACCTGAAGCCTCCGTCCACTGGCTGTCCGTGAAACTCGAAAGAAGGCAACTCCGGCATGGAGAAGACAATCTTCCTCTGAAAATAGTCTACCAAGGCGTGGTAAGCGGACAGCCAGTCCATCCCCAGAATCACTCCGAAGTCCTCCATCTGTATCATAATCAGGTCAGCTGGCAGGCTATGTCCCCCGACGCTGACCTCGCAATCCGTGTACACCTCCTCAGCTACAAACAGCTGACCACTCGGACCTCTGATTACGAACGGATTCTCTAACAGCGTATAATCCTGGCCCAAACTAACTGCGAAACTGGCTGCGACAAACGAGTGCGTAGCGTCGGAATCGAAAAGTGTGTAAACGAGTCTGCCGGAAACTGAAACCATACCTGCCACAACTGAGCCCGAAGCTCTGGCATCCCTGTGTGTGAGGGTGTTGATGAGCCCCTCAGCTTTAGGTGCGGACGAAGCAGCCACACTCTGCGTCGGACGGGCAGGTGCTGGCGGGTACCCTCCTCGTGACTGCTGTCCTCCTCCTCGCGCCTGGGAACCGCGGCCTCCTGCGTGCCCTCCAGTGCTCTGCGCGGGGAGTATCTACTGACCTCCTGCCCTAGACGGGCAGTCCCTCCTGATGTGGCCCGGTTGGCCACACTGGTAACAGAGGGGAACCCGACTCCCGCCCTCAGTGGGTCCCTGCTGTCGACTAGGCGGGGGTCCGGTGCTGACGACTGGCCCCTGTCGAGGGCCCCCAAAGGCCACTGATGGCCCTGCAAAACATGACGGCTCTCCTGCGGACGCCACATGTCTCCTCTCTCGCCGGCCTTGTGAAAAGTCCGGCTGAAAGGGCCTCTTCCGCCCGCCGTCAGTGTCTCGCGTGGACGGGTTGGTCTCCTCATAAGTCGTGGCTGCCTCCACCACCCTCGAAAACGTAGGGAGCTTCAGGGGTTTGACGTACCCCCGGATTGCAGGCTGGAGCCCCTCGTTGAACCTCCAAAGGCTCTCCTCCTCAGTGGCTACCGCTGTCACTGCAAAGCAGGACAGCTCCAAGAAACGCGTGCGGTATGTGTTCACAGTCATCGTCCCTTGGCGGAGAGTGTGGAACTCCCGCCTCCTCTGGTCCTGCCACGTCTAGGGAAAGTACTGCTCGCAGAAGAGGGCGATGAACTGGTCCCAGGTCGGCTCGTCCCTCTCCTGTCCCTGGACCGCCCTCCACCACCTGTGTGCCGCACTCTCTAGCTGGTACGTGGCAAAGGCCACGCAGCACTCCACCGGGGGGCGAAGGGTATCGAAGATCTTCTCCAGCTACTCAAGCCAGTCCTCTGCCTCGGTTGGGTCCTCATCCCCCTTGAAGGAGGGGGGCTTCAGCTTTCGGAACTGCCCGAAAAGCTCGAAGTGGCGCTGTAGGGGAGGTGCTGGTGCACCTCCAGGCGAAGGTGCCTCGTGCACAGAAGCGTCTGAGCAAGGTGGGGGCGGCAGCGGCCCATCCCCTCCCCCGTGTCCAGCACCGTGTCCGTCATGTGGTCCCACAGAGGACTCCCCCTCCACAGCCCCAGGAGGAGGCACTCGAAGCGGTGGGTGGAGCTCCTCTCGTACAATGTCCCGTATCAGCCGAGCGAGGTCCTGGGCCTGGATGCCCGGGAGTGGTGGCTGGTCCATCGAGACGTCAACAACAGCACATCCACCTCGCCGACCTTGTCCTCAGCCGCGCCCGTGGCCAGTCTCGCCAGTCCCGCGACGAGGCATCTCCTACAAGGAGACGCGAAACAAAACGAAAAACGTCAAACAGACGGTACCTAACGAAACGTCTAAGAGCTCATGTCAAGAGATATGTTGTGGTGGCTACTCTAGTTATAGACATGTGAATTGGTTATTTTCCAGTCAGTTGATTCACTTCTCGGGACAACCTTGCTCTGATACCATCTTGTAACGACCCGATTCCCGAGTCCCTACGAGACACGAGAACCGGACCGACTCGACTAATCCCAAGACCTAGTCGTCCAACGAGGAAGTAACCAAAAGAGCAGTAAAATAAACCACATTCAGCATGAATATAACTAACAGTAAGAAAGTACGGCAGTAAGGAAAGAAACCACTACAGTATATATCACCACAGCAGTAGAACAACATTCATAACATAATATGAACTGCAGGTAAAGAAAAGTACAGCGGAAACAAGAACTACTCACTACAGTGGAACAAAAAGAGGTACAAGAGAACAGTGGTAACTCTACTGGACCCTACTCGACCCAGCGTCCTCTGCAGTCGCTGACCCTGGCTGCTCAACACCTGGTCCTGAAAGGTAACGAGTGTAACACGTCAGCAAAACGTTGAGTAGAGTGGCAACTAAAACTAAAGAAAATAGTAGAGTGTACAGTGTACAGCAAACGGTGACTACGGCACACGCGATAAACGCACAGGTAGCTAACCCGCACTGGCACGCGGTTAGTCGTTTCCGTTAATGGGTGCACCCAAGGCACAGCACGGAACCAGTACAGGGCAGAGCCCTCTTAGTAACAGGGGTCCAACCCCTCCACAGTAACCAAACAGGGGCCTTGCCCCTCCACAGTCCGCGCACCCTCGCCTGACTACCCTGGTTTGTCCAGTGGGCCTAACAAGTCGGTGTAGGAGGCTAGCAGAACCCCGGGGCCCGTGGGGTAGCTAGTACCTCCCTACACTAGTAGCTCTCCTCGGTACTACGTACACGAGGGCCAGCAAGTCGGTACAAAGTGGCCAGTCCTAACCCCGGGTCCCTGGGGCGGTTGGCTCCGCTCTGCACTAAACAGGTACAGGTACTTCCCTTGGTACTACGTACCCAAGAGACAGCACTCTACCACGTCCTTCTTTCTCAGTTCCATTCCTTTCTCTTTCCAGGAGTTCCACTCCTAATTCCCCGTAGGGTTCCAGTTCTTTTAACTCAGCACATTCAGGTTTCACCTTCCCAGTTTCACATTCATACATCCCATATTCCCAGACATGCTCATTTATTAATAACAGGCAGTTGTTAAACCAATTTATAGGTAGCTATTATTTCCTTTTCACATTTTCCAAGACTGCAGTTATTCATATATTCCATTAGTTCTTCCCATCCTAGGATTCATGCCATACCCTAGGATCTATCATACAATCTAGTTTTCCAGCCCTAGGATTCATGCAACACCCTAGGATCTACCATTCATTCTAGTTTCTCATTTCTAAGATTCATGCAATGACCTAGGTTCTATTTATGGTTCATAATTAACAGATTATACTAATAAACTTAAAAGCCACTCTACCGGTTACAACAGGAGTACTGGGGGCGTGGTCGGGAATCCCACGTGCCTCCGCAACCCCCGAGACTGCAATGGAATGGGATCCTATCACAAGGATCAAACACAAGGAGTTTCTCAAAACAGTACATAGCTACTGTAGACGGGTAGAGGATTTAATTCCGAAAAGAACGCAACTCGAAATGCGAAAAACGGGACCCGAACGGGCCCTAAACGGGTCGAAAACGATGAAAAAGTGCAAAATCAGACGTCTGGAACTTCTTCCAGACGTCTTAAAAAGGTGGATCAGGGATTACCTTGCTCTACGTGGGCTCTCAGACGTCCAGAAGCCTGCGGGGGCATCTGGCCTAGTTCCCAGACGTCCGATGGTCACCTCGGACGTCTGGATGTCGCTCCCGTTGTCTGGGGCTACAGCCAGATGTCTGATTCACATTGGATGGTGAATCACCGAACCTGCGCGTACCCATCTCTCTCTCTCTGTACGGTCAGTCGAAGAAAGCGAAGGAGACGGAAATAACTCACCTTTCAGAGGTCTGGACAGTCTTCCAGACGTCGTTCCCGTCGTCTGGTTAGAAGCCTAGACGTCTGATTCTGGAAAAGTTTCCAGAACCAAGGCGCGACTCGCGATGCCCGGCCGCGCCGCGTCTCGTCCGCCTGCTGCTCAAACTGCAGCAGTCCCCCCCCCCCCTGCGTCGCCCGCGCTCACTGCACCCCCCCACCGGCCGGCCCTAGCAGCCCCGGCGAGCTTGCCCTCACGGCTGAGCGCCTCTTCCACGCGCAGCACCTCCTCACACGCTCACCGCGGCTGTCGCTGCCGCCGCTCACTCGCTCTCGCTCTCGCGCACTGGCTGGAAGGAGAAGAGGAAGGGGGTGGAGGTGACGGGAGTGAGGGAGAGGGCGTGGCCTTTTAAGGCCACGCGAGGAGGAGAGAGAGAGAGCGGACAGGGTGGGTTTGCGGCCGCAGGAGAGAGGGAAAAAGAGAGGGAGCGAGAGCGTACGCAGGTCTGTGCGCTCAGGCGCGTAGACAAAACATGCATGTCAGAAAAATAACCGATTCCCAGACGTCTTAAAAGTCGTCTGAAGCGCTCGTTCGTAACACTTTCAAAGGGGTCCCTGCGGGTTACAAATAGGTCAAAAAAGGATTTCTAAGGAAGAGAATGTGATGCATGAAGGACATAAGTGTAAACTCTACATTTCAAGGCCATAATTATGTCCAAATGCCTTCAAATTTCTATATGTGCTCAATTGAACATTTAAGAAATTAATTGTACTTTTGATTTGGACTTTTAAACTTGTTTATGTGTTCAATTAACACTTGGATCACCATTTGACCTAATTTTAAGAATATCTCGTTTCATGACCTAATTATGCAATTTTAACACAAAATCAAGGTTTTAGGCCTTTTTCTTTTATTCCCACACTTAACCCTTTTTATCTGTTAATTTGATATTGTTTAACCCAGTGTCTAGCTTAACTTCAGCTTTTTAGCTATGATGAGTAGCCACTCATCAGTTACTACCCAGCAGTAAGTCAATCAGCGCCAAATTATCAATAAAAGATTGGAAGACAATGGATCGGGAATCACAATAAGGCAGCCCACCGCTTTTATCAAAGGCATTAAGGATACAATTAAAGTCCCCACCCTAAAGCCAAGGAGAGTAGGAATCAGAAGAAAGACTATGTAAATGGTCCCAAAGGTTGGCTCTAAGGTTCTCTTCATAAGAGGCATAAATGGCAAAGATAGTCACCATTTTAGAATGGAAGGTGCAGTCCATAGTTAAGGCCTGGGGCATAGAATTTCTCAAAGATATGGATAGATTATGTTTCCAAAAGCACTAGATATTAGAGGAGGAAGGATCTGCTAAATGGAAGTCAAAACCTATGTTAGCCATAATCTTGAGAGCATCAAGAGGAGGAGTAAACGGTTCCAGAAGGAAGATCAAACTTAAAGAGTGATCCATAATCAAGGATTTAAGGCTGTTTAAAATTGGAATATTTAGAATACCCCAACAATTCCATAAGAGGAACTTAATCATAGGAGGGATGAAGATCAGGACCTAGATCAACTTCGGGTAATCCTACCCGATCCTCTAATGGGCTGACCACCACGGGCTTTTCTAGACCGGGAGGTAGAGTGTGCTGCATATGCCTGCACCAAGTGGGGTCCAAAGTCTGAAAAATCTGAAAAAATAAGAGTCTTGCCATTCGAACAAGATTTCTCCAGGTTCCCATCATTGCTCAAAGTGGGGGGGGGGGGGGGGGGGAAGGGATATTGTCCTCCGAATTAAATTCCTCAATCTTAGGTGGGGTGAGGTCAGGAGTCGGAGTAGGAAAAGGAAGATAAATACCCCACTTCAAGTTCGACGAAATAAAGGACCCATTACTATTAATAGTAACAAAATCAGCCATAGGGGGGTCATTAAAATCAGCCACAGGTAGATCAAAGCAGTGATTCGTCAACAATTTATAAGGAAGATTTGAACTGTTCGTAAGATAAGAAGTAGCCGCATCCAAAGTGACAGAAGAAAATTTAGCATTCAATGAGGAATCCAACTTTGGAAGATTCTGAGAAGAAAGACCATCCTGTCTCAAACGAATCGGCGGAGAAACAATCGAGCGGGAAGCAGATTGGGCATCTTGAGAAAAGCCATTCGAGATTTTAAAAGCAGACGGAGAAACATCCTTAGGGGAAGAACTCACAACCATAGCCATGTCATTAAAAGCCACATTATCGATTTCATCCACTAAAGGAGAAGAAGTTGATACCTGAACGGGATTCGAAGACTTTGGGAGAGGGTTGTCCAAAGACTCGGATCCTGGAAGTTTGCCCGAAGATGAACGTTGTTTGTGGTGAAGTTGAAGCACATGATTTTTCTTCCTTTTATGCTTGCTCAGCATAGGAGAGGAAGCCACAGGGTCTGGACCCCTCAAGGGAGAAGATAGAGGATCAGTGCATTGCTGCTGCAACACAGGGGTGCTGCCCTCAGGCTCTTTCAAGGAAGGAGAGGCAGCAGTCTGATGAGGGGCTTCAGGAGCAACCTGAGTTCTCACAACAGAGGGGAAAGAGCACGTCGAACTCACATGACTGAACCTAGAACATATAACACAAAATGCGAGAATCCACTCATAAATCACACATTGTTTGACTCAGTTATCCCCATTAAAAATCTAGACGAACTCTGGATGAGAATCTGATGAGAACCTCATCGCAAACCTTAAACTAGCACCATTTAACCCTGATATGCAAGAAAAAGCTCCTACATAACTCTAGAAAGGCTTGGCTCAGAGAGATTCTGAGTTTGCAAAGAAAATAGAAACTAAGGGGTAAAAATGTAATTTCACCAATCCGATCTGAAAATAGGGTAACTCAGGGTAAAAACATAGGTCAAAATAACCTAATAAGAAGAAAAGTGGGATGAGATGACTCAATAAGGGCTACAGCAACTCCAAGGAATTAAATGACATCCTGTAACCCTAAAAATAAACCCACTTCAATTCACGTGGTTCGAGGCAAGGTAAAAATCAACTAAACCCTGTAAAATTCATAGAAAAATAATCTCTACGGTTTAGGACTTTCAATTTGGCCTTAGGAACCCATTTTGACCTACATTGAGAACCATGCCCAATTAACAACTTAATTTGGATTTTTGCGTAAATTGACCGGTAAAAGAAGGCTTAATCTAGAAATAAAATTCACCATCAGAATCCTTAGGTCCTAATTAGTCATGTATAAAAACTTGGGCCTAAGAAGAAACCTTCTTGACCAACTTTACACTTTGGTCCTCATATATTTACTTTTTGGCCCTCAACTTTTGAACCCTAACATTTTGGCCCTAACTCTCCTTTGTTCTTTGCATTTAGGTCCCTCCTGCAAAACCTGAGCAGCGCCATGCTCCGGCGACCTTGCGCGGAGCATGGCGCCGCGTAGGGTGAGGGAGGGGCCCTAGCAAGTCAATGGGGGGTACCCTACGTCGTCAGCCACCGCAGGGACACCCCCTGATGTTAACACATTTACACTACTTAAAATGTCTATTTATGCATGTTCTTAAGCATAGGATTGCATTTCATGATATAAATATTGCATTACATGCATCATCTTGCATTTAGAGTAGTTTGAATAAAATGGAGGTTAATTGTCTCCTTTTATGTGCTTGGACAGGACAAATATTTTATCGGGGCCTCGGATCAAAGATCCAACCGTATGGATATGATCAGGGCGACGATTGGAGTTCAACGACTCCAAGATCGCCCTAATCAGGCATCCGTAGCATCAGATAGAGACCTGGGAACCCTAGAAGATCAAGGGCCAAGATGGTGTAAATCCGCACTTCAGATGGCAAATCCGACCACACGGATGAATTCGGATCGACGATCGCAGCCCAACGACACAAAAATCGAGTCAATCCGACATCCGTGGCACCATCTACAACTTCCAGAAGATGGACGGCCAAGATGGCGCCACGTGGCGCCATCTCAGCCTCCCAATCGGCCGCATGCGTCTTGTGAAGACCGCGCACCGTCTCCTCTCCGCCGTTGGATCTCGATCCAACGGCTGCGGTCGCTCGCGCTTAAAAGCATCCGCGCGACCATTTCGTCCGCGTAGCGCAGCGGCGACGCAGCTGCGGGCGAAGCGGAGGTCGCGGGTTCGAGCCGCGATGAGGGGGTGGAGGGCGCGGGCGAGCGGGCGCGGACGAGCGTCAGATGAAGATCAAACGGCTGCGCGCGCTCAATCAGGACGACGCGCGATTGGACGCAGGGCGTAACGCGCGATCGCACGCGGGCGGGCGCGCTACGCAGCGGGCGCGGACGCGATCTAAGCCGTCCGATCTCGCCATCGGACGGCTGAGACTACGCGGACGTGCGTTGGCGTTACGCGCGCGGCCAGCCGAGCGGGCGCGCGTGGGCGCGGCGGCGACGGCGACGTCGGGGCTTTAGCGACGGTTTTATCCGTCACTAAAGACCCCTTATTTATTATTTTGAAGATGTAATGTCCATTTTTCCCCCACTCCTTGCAACTATAAAAGGAGACCCCCTCCATACGAAATTTTCATCCCTTCCTTCTCCTCTCCACCTCTCCAAAGCTCAAGAGAAGCTTGTCCCACACCCGGGATGCTTCTCGCGAGATAAAGTCCAAATTTTCGTCCCCCTTCGGAAGTGGATCCCGCGACGACGACGGCGTGCTGCTTCGTTCCCGTTCTTCTGCTTCGTCCTCCTTCGTCCCGCTTCGTTCTCCTTCGTCCAGGCGTCGTCCCGTCCGGCTCGTCCTCCAAGCGACCGTCGAGGAGGATTCTCTCTCCCTATTCTTTTTACTGCTTTCTAGTATAGATTTACTGCTTTCTAGAGTAGCCTATTCGTCCTCCGAGCGATCGTCGAGGAGGACATTTCTCCCTCCATTCTTTTAATGCTTTCTAGAGTAATTGTTTTATGTTTTCTAGTTGTAACGAACGAACTCTTTTATGATAAATTCCTTGTCTATTCTACATCTCATTTTGACTTCCATGTGTAGTATTCTTTCTCTCTCTCTTACTCCCTCTCTCTCTTTTATTTGTTGTAGATACTTAGATAGTTTAAATTGAATTTCTTCGTGACAAAATAAAAAGAAACGCGAAGTTTTTAAATCAAACGTTCGCCTCCCTGTGTTCGACCCGGAATTTTAATTTGGGTATAAATTTTATTTGTTGAACTCGAATCCTTCGCTTTCGAACTACAACGACGGGTTTTTCAAAATCGAACACGTTAGCGTAGGTTCGTAACACGTTCAACACCCCCTGAGCGCTGCACCCACCCATACCGGCCGTGCGAACGCACGGACGGTATGGGTATCCTTCCTCCGGCGTCCTCCGGCGAGGGAGACACGTCGTCTCCCTCCGCCCTCCTCTCTGGTTCTGCCCCTATAAATACCCCCGTCGCTCCGCCGTTCTTTCCAGCTCGGATCTGACGGAGACACCCCCTCAATTCCTCCCTTCCCACTCCGACAGACGCCCCCTTGCTCCGGCGGCCTCTCCTCCTCCTCCTCGTCGCCTTGCCGCAGTACCAGCAGCAGGGTTACCTTCCCTCGATCTTTCCGCGTCACGCCGCACCCAGCTGGCGCCTCTCCGGCCCTCTCCTCGCCGCCGCCCCTTCCTCTGGGCAATTTCTTCTCCGGCGACAGTCGATACGACTGTCGCCTGCGCCAACCCCTCCTCGTCCAGCTTAGTAGGTAAAACTTCTCCTCTTCCTCCCCTCTTTCTTTTCCATACTGAAAGCCCTTACTGTCGCCACCGATTTCCCACCGATCACCCTCACCTTCTCCACCTCCGGCCAAACTCCGGCGAACCGCTCCCATCGCTCCAGTACCCCACACGGCTCGCCGACCTGTGCATAACCTCCGCCTCCTCACCCTGATCCTCTTCCGCCCCTCCACTTCCCACCAAACGCCCTCTGCAGATCCACCGAACACACCCACTTCTCCGCCCGCAGTTTGACCTAGGGTGACCCTTCTGCTCCACCACGCCCCCTGCAGACCCTCCGACCACCTTCGCCGTGCCACGGCGAAGGTCCTCCGCATATCTGATTAGGCCGATAGGCCGTGTTGTTGTAAACAGGGTCTGTGCTCGCCACCGCCATTGACGAGTGAAGAAGCTCCGCCTACCTACTGCTCCAGGCACGCCACGCCTAGATCAGGCTCCCAAGCTGCGTGGGGTCACTTCGCGAAGTGCCAGGCTGCAGCTGAGGCGAAGTCCTCACGCGAAGCCCTCGCATTGGCCCTCGACTGCTCGCTGCCTTCTCCGCACGGGCGCTCACATTAGGGTGGGACATTTAGTCCCACCTCGGAAGATTGTGAGCGAGCGCCGTGAGATAAATTGGAAAAGTGACATAGTCTATTCGCCTCAGTTCACAGGGTGAGGTCCCCTTCACCCACCCGATTACCCGGCCCCGTCCGCGCTCACGCCTCGTGGACCTGGCCCGACCCAACTAAGCCCGACCTGCACTCCTCGCCCACCACCGCACGCCGGTGGGCTTGGACCCGGGCGCAACCCGCGTACCCGATTACCCGGCCCCGTCCGCGCTCACACCTCGCGGACCTGGCCCGACCCGACTAAGCCCGACCTGCACTCCTCGCCCACCACCGCACGCCGGTGGGCTTGGACCCGGGCGCGACCCACGTACCCGATTACCCGGTTGTTCTGGGAGAGCTGTCCTAAGAGCGAATTCTGAGAGAGAGAGACGCGGGGGGGGGGGAGAATAGAGTAGGTTTTTGCCCTCTGATGCTGAAATCTTGAGCGTGCAGGCACAGGTGAAGAAGAAGAAGGACTGCGGAAGAAGAAGAACTGAAGCGACACTGTAGCATCCGCGGGTTAAGTCGTCTGATTGGAAAATCAGACGACGTCCTGAAGACAGGTGAAGACAAAAAAAAAGAAGAAAAGAAGAGAGAAGGAGCATCCAAGTGAAGAAACAGAAAGCAAAAGAAGAAGAGAAGCAAGAAGCAAGAAAAGAAGAAGAAGAAGAATAGGAAGAACAAAAGCCAAAGAGGAGAGAAGACAAAGAGGAAGAAAGAAGAGAAGAAGAAGAAGCCAAACTTTCATCTCTCTCTCTCTCTCTCTTTATTTTTGTAATAGAACATGTATATCTCTAGAATACGACTTGCTCCCTGAGTTCGACCTCGGGAGAATTGTTATTCCCGAGTAAAAAAATATATATATTTGAAATGATGGCAATAACTAGCTATACTACAACGCTATAGCAAAACCTAGTCATAGTTGTCGCCGACCGTTTCATTTTTGGAGCCTTTGCCGGGGAGCAACGGCTATTCTAGAGGTAATTAAATTCCTGTTTTTAAATTTCTAATAATCTCTTCTTTTGTGAAGATACAGGAAAAGCGAGAAGACAAGCAACCGCACGACAACCACTCCGAGGACAGGTAATTTTCAATCCTCTCAACCTTTAAATTCTAAAGAGGAAGAAAAGAAAAGAACAAGCAATATAGGTCTAACCTGTCTTCTCTACTTAGTAAACCATAAAAAAATTGCATGTTTTCAACCCATTATTCCTGCACACTATTAAGGGTATTCAAGGGCTAACACATTCTTGGTTGAGCCCTAATTACCCAACAAAGAGCTAACTGGACCAAGTAGAGCCAACATAAGATTCAACATTAGGGATTTAGACACACACTTTTAAGCAAGAACTGAGAAACCCTAAAAGAAGTGTGCCCAAGCCATTATCTGAAAATACCTATCCAAAGAAACCCTAAAATAAGATTGGCTCTCTAAACACTTAAACCCGAAAAGACAAGACCTAATAAGCAAAACTAGCAGGTAAAGTTGACCAATTGGGTCAACTAACCTTCAACTTAGGTCACTCGTTGCACTCAAAACACCTAAGAAGTTCAAGTGAAACCTAAGCACCTTGCTCTTGAATTAAAAATTGGTAGACTTAAGAGGTTAAGATCCCCACTCTGGTCTACCTGGAACCGCATTGACAAGAGAGGTCGGGTGGGGGAAACCCTGTAACCCGTGGGGACGCTCTACCGTGTAGGGGTCTTCGCGGGACTCACCCTCTCTGGCTGCCCAGGTAATTCTCAGGTGGACGATCTTTCTGATCAAGGGGTCCATCTACCCCGCACCTCTATAGTCACCCAACACATTTTTGGGTGTCTCGATTGGGTCCAGCACCTTCTAACCTCTTCCACTCCAACAGTGCATGAACGGTAGGAGATCCTTAAGACCACCCTTAAGATCTCCTTTAAAATTTCACTCTCGTCAAGGCCCAGCCTTGACTCCCGTGTTTGAGCAGCAACCTAACCCCATCATTCTCTCTTCCGATTCTGAATCAAACTCTTCTTCTATCATGGCTCAGCCAGTTGAGGAAGAAAACAATTTGGAGCACCAGCTCCAGCGACTCAACGACCTCTTCCAAAACTTTATGCACCCACCGCAGCGTCCCATGATGCGGGACCATTATAATCCTGCTGCGGTGGCCATCGAGCCTCGAGTCAGAATCCTGACTGGGGGACCTGACTCTGAATTAAAGCCCAATATGATTCATGCTATACCTAAATTCCATGGGCTTAATTCTGAAGATCCCTTCCAGCACATCAAACAGCTAAAGCATCTGGCCCAAACTTTCGGGCCAGACGCACAAAATCGGGATATTCTTCTCATGAAGATGTTCTCCTTTTCTCTTATGGACAAGGCCACCCATTGGTATCAAACTCAGATCCGGCCGATCAACAATTGGGAAGAACTTCAGTCCGAGTTCCTGAAAAAGTTCTTCCTTGTTGGACAGACCAACGCCTTGCGCCATCAGATTACACATTTCACCCAACAAACAGGGGAACCTCTCCATGAGGCATGGGATCATTTTCAGGATCTCATGAGAAAGTGCCCCCATCACGGAGTTCCTAAATGGGAACAGGTCCAATCTTTTTACCAGGGACTCCATGAGGACATCCGTCTTTTTTACGTCAATGCAACCTGCGGAGGAAATATCATGGGTCAACATGAAGACACCGTGAGGGAGATTCTCGAAAACATGTGCGAGAACTCCATCAACAATGACTCCATGGGATTATTCGACAGGACGAATACCCGCGCATCGACGAATCTTAAGGGAGCACATGAGACGCAGAGCCTGTCCGCATCAGTCGACCTGGAATTAATGGCCAGTCGATTGGACAAGGTCTCGATTATCGAAAAGAAGGTGGATAAGCTGACTCAGCATCTACAGCGAGCCACCTCTACGCATAACCCTTTCGCACAGCCTCCTTCCACAAGGGAAACTGTGCAAAACATTCTCCATCGATCTTCTCCTAGGATGGACCCATCATCCGAATCTTTGCCCGGAGGTCCTTCCGATTCCTTCTACACCTGCTAGGGGAATTCCATTCCTTCTTTCTCTAACCCTCTGGAGGTTCCTCAGACCTGCGAGGACCTCAACGCCATCCAGAACGACCCGTTCTCCAACACCTATAATCCTGGATGGCAAAACCATCCTAACTTTCAGTGGGCGGGAAATTCCCAAACCCAAAGACAATCCTTCCAACCCCGCCCACAACCTCCTCGTCCTTACCAACCGCCTCAGCCTCGGCCCAACCCTACTTACCCATCTGGGCCAAATCAAGATCAAATGTCCCTTATCCTTCAGACCCTGGCTGACATTCAAAGAACTAATGCAACTATCCAAAAACAACATAAGGACGAACTTACAGAGGTCCGAAACCAATTGACCTAGTTGGCAAACTCTCGCCAGCCAGGTACTCTTCCTTCCCAACCTCTGCCTAATCCTAATAACGTGCCAACCCAGCGGCGCGTTATGAACCCAAACCCGGGCCATGCCCATATGATTTATCAGGCCCCCTCTGTTCCTTCACCCGACGGGATAGAGGCCTCCACTTCCTTTGCAGGTTACCAGTAGCAAGCTATCTTACCCAATCCCAACCAAAACCAGGTAGGACTTAATTCCGTAACAACCCGTAGTGGTAAGGAAACCCATGACCCACCTCATCCGAACCACTCCAAGCCCGGTAGTGATCCCAAGCCTAGGACAGTAATCCAGGACGTCCCCACCCCTATCCCAGATCCACAACCTGGACCTATCCTAGAAGAACCAACCAAGATCCCGTTTCCCGAGGCCTTGACCAAGGGAAAGAAGACTACCAAACCCGTGGCTCCTAAGGAGGACCTGGTCAAGCTCTTTGAGCAGGTCCACATAAACATCCCTTTGATGGATGCAATCCGCCACGTACCGGCTTACGCACGATTTCTAAAGAATATTTGTACACCCCAGCGTAAGCCGCGAACCAAGGGTGGGAGCCCAATTGTTCTGTCAGAGCAAGCCAGCTCTGTAATCCTCAGTAAACTCCCACCCAAGGCAAAAGATCCTGGTACTCCCCTGATTTCCTGCAAGATAGGTGATACCCAATTTGATAGAGCTTTGCTAGACTTAGGTGCATCCATAAACCTGATACCCACATCCTTACTTGACCATCTAGAAGAATCTGAGCTAAAACCAACCGAGGTGACATTACAATTAGCAGATCGATCTATAAAGTCACCAAAAGGGATTCTCGAGGATGTTATCGTAAGAGTGCGGGATTTCTATTTCCCAGTGGACTTTATAGTCTTAGATATGGATGCGCCTAAAAACCCTAGGGATACACCAATCATTCTAGGGAGACCTTTCTTGGCTACTGCTAGAGCCAACATCAGCTGTGAGGAGGGCCAAATAGAGCTTAAATTTGGAGATCAAACCTTAAAAATTGATATATTTAAGGCCCAACAAGGAATTAATTGCGGTGTCATCGAACAGATTTGTGACGTTAGGATTTTGGTTGATGAATCACACCTCCAGAATGACTCGATTATGCCTCATCAACCACAGAAGGATCTTGACCCGCAAACGGAGGAGTTGAATCCAGATAGAAACAACCCAGTAACTCCTACCCTTGAACCTCACATCTATAGTGAACCACCCGCTGTTGCTGATAACCCTATCCTCGAGTTAAAGCCTCTTCCTGCTCACTTGAAATACATCTTTTTGGGTTCCAATCAGACCCTTCCTGTGATTATCAATTCCACCCTCAATCCCAAACAGGAATCCCGTCTGATTACTATTCTCCAGCAACATCGCAGAGCCATCGGGTGGACTCTCGATGATTTGACTGGAATAAGCCCCTCTTATTGTACTCATCATATCTATTCAGAAGAGGGCGCACGACCTTCTTGTGAAATGTAGAGACGTTTAAACCCTAATCTGCAGGAGGTCGTGAAAAAGGAGATCATCAAGTGGTTAGATGCCGGGATCATCTACCCGATCTCCGATAGTCGTTGGGTGAGCCCAATTCAGGTTGTGCCTAAAAAGGCAGGACTCACCACCATAACAACTGAAACCGGAGAAGTCATTCCTACCCAATTAGCCAATGCGTGTAGAGTCTGTATAGATTACCGCCGACTCAATTCCTCCACGAAGAAGGATCATTTCCCACTACCCTTCATTGATCAAATTCTCGAGAAACTAGCGGGAAATAGGTTCTTCTGCTTTCTTGACGGGTACTCCGGTTATAACCAGGTGGCAATCCATCCTTAGGACCAAGAAAAGACCACGTTCACCTACCCCTTCGGAGAGTACGCTTTCCGAAGGATGCCTTTCGGTCTTTGCAACGCACCTACTACCTTTCAGCGGTGCATGCTTGCCATATTCTCAGATATGGTAGGTGATTTCCTGGAAGTCTTCATGGATGACTTTTCAGTCTTTGGAGACTCTTTTGATGATTGCCTCCAACACTTGGTCCAGATACTCAGGCGATGCATTGAGGTGAACTTGGTTCTTTCCTGGGAAAAGAGCCATTTCATGGTGCCTGAGGGAATTGTCTTGGGACATCTAATTTCAGAAAAAGGCATCCAGGTGGATCGAGCTAAGGTGGATCTGATATCTCGCCTTCCTATGCCTGGCTCGATCAGGGACATCCGTTCTTTTTTAGGGCACGTCGATTTTTACCGCCGTTTCATTCCAGATTTCTCGAAAATCGTGCGCCCCTTGACTTCTCTTCTCTCTAAGGATGTACCCTTTGAAATCTCCAAGGAATGCACACTAGCCTTTGAAAACCTGCATGACCGAGTCACCCAGGCACCTATCCTACAATCTCCTGATTGGTCTCAACCCTTTGAGATCATGTGCAATGCATCTGATTTCGCTGTAGGAGCAGTCCTGGGGCAGAAAGCTGACGGGAAACCCGTGGTTATATACTACGCTAGCAAGACACTTGACGAGGCTTAGCATAACTATACGGTTACGGAGAAAGAGCTGCTAGCCGTAGTATTTGCCCTTGAAAAATTCCGATCGTATCTTCTGGGTTCCCATGTCATCATTTACTCGGATCACACGGCTGTAAGGCAACTCCTTGCCAAGAAGGACGCGAAGCCCCGACTAATCCGTTGGATCTTGTTGTTGCAAGAATTCGATCTTGAGATTCACGACAAGGCGGGAAGGCAGAATGTGGTAGCCGACCATCTGTCCCGTCTTCCTTCTGAGATCATCGACCCTTCCGGACCCATCACATAACACTTTCCTGATGAGCACCTGCTTACTGTTGGTACTAGACTTCCATGGTTTGCTGATATAGTGAACTACTTGGCATCTCATCAAACCCCGTCTGATTGGCCGAAGGCCAAGAAAGATAAATTGCGTTCTGATACCAAGTATTACATTTGGGAAGATCCGTACCTTTTCCGCATAGGTGCTGATCAGATTATTCGAAGATGTGTCCCGGAAGAGGAAATCAGCAATATCCTCTCTTTCTGCCATGACCAGGCATGCGGTGGCCATTTCTCAGGGCATAAAACCGCATCCAAAGTCCTCCAGTGTGGCTTCTACTGGCCTACACTCTTCAAAGACGCATACAGTCACTGCAAGGCATGCAGTCGTTGCCAAACTTTGGGCAACATGAACCATCGCGACATGATGCCTTTGCAGCCGATTCTCGTATACGAAATCTTCGATGTTTGGGGGATTAATTTTATGGGCCCCTTTCCTGTTTCGGATGGTTTCGAGTACATTCTGCTTGCGGCGGACTACGTGTCCAAATGGATCGAAGCCATACCGACCCGAACCTGCGATCACAAGATTGTTCTTAAGTTCATACATCAAAACATTTTCTCGAGGTTCGGGATTCCCCGTGCTATAATCTCTGATGGGGGGACCCATTTTTCAAATGCTCAGTTTAGGTCATTGATGGTCAAATTTGGGGTGTCTCACCGAATCTCTACTCCTTACCACCCCCAAACAAATGGTCTAGCTCAGTTGTCAAATAGGGAGATCAAGAAAATCCTGCAAGTCACTATTCGGCCTAACAGGAAGGACTGGTCGTCCCGACTTCCGGAAGCATTGTGGGCCTATAGGACCGCCCACAAGACCCAATTAGGCATGTCTCCCTTTAGACTGGTGTACAGAAAGGCGTGTCACCTTCCCGTAGAACTGGAGCATAAAGCCTATTGGGCAGTACGGAACTGTAATCTAGATCTTTCCAAGGCTGGAACCCACAGAAAACTCCAAATCAGCGAGATCGATGAATTACGCCTAGACGCGTACGAGAACTCGCGAATCTACAAGGAGCGGGTTAAAGCCTTCCATGACAAGCATATCTCGAGAAAGATCTTTCATCCTGGTCAAAAGGTTCTACTCTTTGATGCCCGACTTAAACTTTTCCCGGGAAAACTGCGATCCAAGTGGGTCGGACCATATCTAGTCCGACAGGTTTTTGGAAATGGAGCAATTGAAATCAGTCCACTCAGCCACGATTCCGAACCTTTCATCGTGAACGGTCAGAGACTCAAACCGTTCATTGATGTGACTTCTACTGATTTGGCTGAGTCATCTCTCATCCTCCATTCTCCGTGAGCTTACTGCGCCCAGCCGATGGCGTAAAACTCAGTGCTTAACGGGAGGAAGCCCGTCATTCCCTCTGAAAATCTAAAACCTTTTTTTTCTGACACCTTGGTGCACTTAAGGTTCACCCTTCAAGACAGCCGACTCCACCTCAGATGCTTGCATCTGAGATTAGAAATCGTCCGCAAAATTCAACCCGACCCATTCACTCACAAAAACAACTGTCTTAAGGAATGAACTAAGTAAATAAAAACCCCTAAAATCATAATGAGGACATTGCAAACCTTAGGCATGGGGGGGTATGAAAGTGCAAAACGTGTAAGAAAAGGTTTCAAACAAAAAATTCACATATGCCAAAAACACCATAAAAATTAAAAATTTTTCGAAAAAATAAGAGAATAAGAGGAGAAACGAAATTTTGGGATGTGGGAGGAGAAAAGAAACAAAAGGATAAAAGGAGCACAAATATGAAAGAAAAAGTGATAGTCATTAGTAAGGAACTAAGGAATTGACCTAAGTTCTAGACCTCATTCATAAAAATAAAAAAAAAAATATTTTTGAAAAGTGCACAATAAGATTAGTAAGAATGCAAACCTTAGGCATTCTTGAAAAGATTCTTAGTACCCATTAAGATCTGGACACTCCTCAAGAGGTTGAGGAAAATGAAAAGCTGAAGTATTAGGTCTAAGGCTTAGGGTGTATTTGGCCTCATTAACTAATTTTTGGTCTACAGGACTCAGTAACCTAAGCACCCTACCTCACACACAGCCTGGTTCAGTAAGAGTAAAAATCAAAATCACGCAGAAGCGTCATTCTGGAAAGTACACCTAGAATAGGAGCGGCCGATCAACACAAGTTGATTTGGACGAGTTCCCAGCGCAGAGAGGCGGGAAATCCCCTCAAAGATGCGTAACAAAATATCATCTCCTCGGTGCTTGTCTCTTAGGATATTGACATATCCTACTGGGGGCATGTAAGCACTCTGCTGGTTCAGATTCCATGGATGGCATTATCTCGAAGTGTCAATTGCCAGGGTCTGAATTCAGCCGCGGAACACCATGGATGGGATTATCTCGAAATCTCAATAGCCAGGGTTCCGGGGGTTGCCATGGGCGGTGCTATCTCGAATCATCGATCGCCAGGAACCCTTGAGGATTGATGATGGGAGCAATGAATCTGATACAGACCGTGTTGAAAAGCCAATCCTAAGCTAGAACTAAAAAGAAAAAGAGAGAGAAAACTCTCCAAACAGAAAAACTTTCTATCTCTCTCTTATAAAACACACTGCGAACTGAACCAGGGCAAAAATCGTTTCAAGCACGGGGTGCTTTAACTACAAAGTCCAATAAACCTTAGGTTAGTTCTTGTGGGTCTTAAAAACCTTTGCTAAGGACTGAGGCTAAGGCTAGACAGATTTGGATCTTGATTGGTACTAGAGTACCTTTTAAGCCTATGGTCAGCATTCTAACCTAATCTAGGTTCAAAAGAAAAGGCACTTACCTGAAGTTGTTAAGAATATCATGGTCTAGAACAAAGGTTAAAACCTTAAGTTTTTGCTAAGGGACTAGCAAAAGCCAAGCATGGGGGTGTGATGAGAACCTCATCACAAACCCTAAACTAGCACCATTTAACCCTGATATGCAAGAAAAAGCTCCTACATAACTCTAGAAAGGCTTGGCTCAGAAAGATTCTGAGTTTGCAAAGAAAATAGAAACTAAGGGTAAAAATGCAATTTCACCAATCCGATCTGAAAATAGGGTAACTCAGGGTCCAAACATAGGTCAAAATAACCTAATAAGAAGAAAAGTGGGATGAGATGACTCAATAAGGGCTACAGCAACTCCAAGGAATTAAATGACATCTTGTAACCCTAAAAATAAACCCACTTCAATTCACGTGGTTCGAGGCAAGGTAAAAATCAAATAAACCCTCTAAAATTCATATAAAAATAATCTCTAGGGTTTAGGACTTTCAATTTGGCCTTAGGAACCCATTTTGACCTACATTGAGAACCATGCCCAATTAACAACTTAATTTGGATTTTTACGTAAATTGATCGGTAAAACAAGGTTTAATCTAGAAATAAAATTCACCATCAGAATCCTTAGGTCCTAATTAGTCATGTATAAAAACTTGGGCTTAAGAAGAAACCTTCTTGACCAACTTTACACTTTGGTCCTCATATATTTACTTTTTGACCCTCAACTTTTGAACCCTCACATTTTGGCCCCTAACTCTCCTTCGTTCTTTGCATTTAGGTCCCTCCTGCAAAACCTGAGCAGCGCCATGCTCCGGCGACCTTGCGCGGAGCATGGCGCCGCGCAGGGTGAGGGAGGGGCCCTGGCAAGTCAATGGGGGGTACCCTGCGTCATCAGCCACCGTAGGGACACCCCCTTGAGCGCTGCACCCACTCATACTGACCGTGCGAACACACGGACGGTATGGGTATCCTTCCTCCGGCGTCCTCCGGCGAGGGAGACACGTCGTCTCCCTCCGCCCTCCTCTCTGGTTCTGCCCCTATAAATACCCCCGTCGCTCCGCCGTTCTTTCCAGCTCAGATCTGACGGAGACACCCCCTCAATTCCTCCCTTCCCACTCCGACAGACGCCCCCTTGCTCCGGCGGCCTCTCCTCCTCCTCGTCGCCCTGCCGCACTACCAGCAGCAGGGTTACCTTCCCTCAATCTTTCCGCGCCACGCCGCACCCAGCTGACGCCTCTCCGGCCCTCTCCTCGCCGCCGCCCCTTCCTCTGGGCAATTTCTTCTCCGGCAACAGTCGATACGACTGTCGCTTGTGCCAACCCCTCCTCGTCCAGCTTAGTAGGTAAAACTTCTCCTCTTCCTCCCCTCTTTCTTTTCCATACTGAAAGCCCTTACTGTCGCCACCGATTTCCCACCGATCAACCTCACCTTCTCCACCTCCGGCCAAACTCCGGCGAACCGCTCCCATCGCTCCAGCACCCCACACGGCTCGCCGACCTGTGCATAACCTCCGCCTCCTCACCCTGATCCTCTTCCGCCCCTCCACTTCCCACCAAACGCCCTCTGCAGATCCACCGAACACACCCACTTCTCCGCCCGCAGTTTGACCTAGGGCGACCCTTTTGCTCCACCACGCCCCCTGCAGACCCTCCGACCACCTTCGCCGTGCCACGAAGAAGGTCCTCCGCATATCTGATTAGGCCGAGAGGCCGTGTTGTTGTAAACAGGGTCTGTGCTCGCCGTCGCCATTGACGAGTGAAGAAGCTCCTCCTACCTGCTGCTCCAGGCACGCCACGCCTAGATCAGGCTCCCAAGCTGCGTGGGGTGACTTCGCGAAGTGCCAGGCTGCAGCTGAGGCGAAGTCCTCGCGCGAAGCCCTCGCATTGGCCCTCGACTGCTCGCTGCCTTCTCTGCACGGGCGCTCACATTGGGGTGGGACATTTAGTCCCACCTTGGAAGATTGTGAGCGAGCGCCGTGAGATAAATTGGAAAACTGACATAGTCTATTCGCCTCAGTTCACGGGGTGAGGTCCCCTTCACCCACCCGATTACCCGGCCCCATCCGCGCTCACGCCTTGCGGACCTGGCCCGACCCGACTAAGCCCGACCTGCACTCCTTACCCACCACCGCACGCCGGTGGGCCTGGACCCGGGCGCGACCCGCGTACCCGATTACCCGGCCCCGTCCGCGCTCACGCCTCGCGGACCTGGCCCAACCCGACTAAGCCCGACCTGCACTCCTCGCCCACCACCGCACACCGGTGGGCCTGGACCCGTGCGCGACCCGCGTACCCGGTTACCCGGTTGCTCTGGGAGAGCTGTCCTAAGAGCGAATTCTGAGAGAGAGAGACGCGGGGGGGGGGGGGGGAATAGAGTAGGTTTTTGCCCTCTGATGCTGAACTCTTGAGCGTGCAGGCACAGGTGAAGAAGAAGAAGGACTGCGGAAGAAGAAGAACTGAAGCGACACTGTAGCATCCGCTGGTTAAGTCGTCTGATTGGAAAATCAGACGACGTCTTGAAGACAGGTGAAGACAAAAAAAAGAAGAAAAGAAGAGAGAAGGAGCAGCCAAGTGAAGAAACAGAAAGCAGAAGAAGAAGAGAAGCAAGAAGCAAGAAAAGAAGAAGAAGAAGAACAGGAAGAACAAAAGCCAAAGAGGAGAGAAGACAAAGAGGAAGAAAGAAGAGAAGAAGAAGAAGCCAAACTTTCATCTCTCTCTCTCTCTCTCTTTATTTTTGTAATAGAACATGTATATCTCTAGAATACGACTTGCTCCCTGAGTTCGACCTCGGGAGAATTGTTATTCCCGAGTAAAAAAAATATATATATTTGAAATGATGGCAATAACTAGCTATACTACAACGCTATAGCAAAACCTAGTCATAGTTGTCGCCGACCGTTTCAGAATCCATCAGGTTGAACTCAACACACACACAAGGATACCCCGGTTTAAAACCTTCAACCGTACGATAGTCCACGCAAATAGGGCTGCTGATCTGGAAGGCGATGGACAACAAAGCATTCAGATGAATTTGATGAAGATTAAGGCCAGGGAAGCCCACCCAGAGAGGAGCAATCGAAACCGGAGCATCCATCTTGAAGGTGGTCGTCCAACAAATGAATTGAACCCTCACTTTGTCTAACACCGTGGAATCCAAGGAAAAAATCTGGTAGAAATCCGCATACGAAGCACATGAAATCAACCAATGTCTCAGATCAAGCAAGTCAAAGAGAAATTGTTTGATAAGGATACCTTCTTGGCAAGGAAACTCCTAATAGATTGAGAGTGAGGTTTGGGCCCCCACGCTCAGAGAATAACCACAAAGGAAAAGTTTTGCGCCAAATCAAAGACCTCCTCGAAGGAAAATTGCGTACCCACAATACCATCAACAATGTCAGGTCTACGAACTTGAAGGGCCAGCTCTTTAAAAGGAGGGTTGATCGGTGACCCTAGGCCCATGACCACTGATGCAAAGGACAGTTGTGAAGGGGGAATGGGATCAAGCTCCTCAGGACGAGGAGGTGACCCAATGGCTTGATCCATGCTCGCAAAACAGAGTAATCCAATATGAACCCCCAAGGAAACAACTCAAAGAGCAGAACACCAAAGGCAAAAGCCGCCAACCGTGTGCCATCGATAGAGCACAAAATTGACACCTAAAGCGAAAATGAAGAAACCCTAAAAACACAAAAACAACCATAAAAGGGAAAAGTCGAGCAAGTAAAATAAAGACGAGCAAAGGAGAAGAGCCATCAACAGAGAAAGCCCCCTCAATGAAGAGCCTACCACATGGGAGAAACCTCTTGGCCCCCCTAAAAGGAGGGGAGAAGAGGAGGGCTCACCAACATAAAGGAGGCGTAGAAGAAACAAAAGGGAGAAGAGGAGGGAGAGCATCGCAAGAGCCAAGGAGCAGGGAGGGGAGAGGAGAGGGAGCGCTGCGGAGAAAAACGACGCGAAGAACCCTAGCACCCTCATGCCAATAGTCACCTATACAACTCATAGGGTTGTTTAAAACTTGTGATGAATAAATCAACTTGTAATATATCTCTTTTTTTTAATACAATTTATAATGTTGTTCAACACCTTAATGAATCAACTCAACAACTATACTACTACATATATGACTTGTAATGGGTCCATTGAATATTTATAATACTACATATACAACTTATAGTGGCCTATAGTACAATTTTGTTTCATTTTTTATAATCTATATTGGGTTCAATAATGATTGTATCAAATGGCTAGTTCGACTGAAAAGGTACTATAAGTATACATAATTATAAAAGTACTTTTGGTGATTTACAAGTGCTCTATTACATTTCTATAAGAATCCCTTTTTAATTACAAATACTTCTTATAATTTTACAAGTATGGTTTTGTATAATTCTACAACTACTTCTTTATAAGCTTTTTCATTTTTTTTTCATTTTTTTTTTTAGAAAAAGAAACTTGATAATGTTCACTTTTCAAGGATTGATAGATTAGTGGTCAAGTGTGTACAAAAAAAAAAGGAATTAGTTAATTAATTTTGTACTTATTTAACATTTAATTCTTAAATGTACCATAACTGCTCGGAATATTTAGTAGAACAGGCACTATTCTCGATGGAGAATTTTCGACCGTTATACAATGGTTGCTATAATAATATTCTCAACCATTATTAGGTAAAACAGTTTAGAACAAGTTAATCATTAACTTTCCCACCTACCCTGCCGTTGGTTTGGTTACAGTCATTCGTGATCATTTTTTACGGTCTAGAATAATATGCATGTCGACCATTTATGAGAAAATGATCGATGATAGTCTTTTCAGAAATCGCCAAATCACAAAGTTAATTTTCAAATGCATTCATCGACTATTATCTCTGGAACGATCAAGAAATGTCAACCTAAATCGCCCCTGCATCCCCGACTCCCTCCCCCTTCCTCTCAAAACATATCCTTCCATACCTCCTTGTCGACCTCCTCTCGATGCCTCCTCTAGATGCATTGCGACCGACCTCCTCTCGACGATGCCTCCAACTGCCTCCTCGCCAACTCCGACGTCGACACGGTTCGGTCCTCGTGCAACCCCTCCTCTTCGTCACCGTTCACGTCCTCCTTAGATAGGACCTCCTCTTGCGAGACCGCCCTCCTTTCGACTCCCCTCGCTGGCAAGTCCCGACCTCCTCCGCCATCCAAGCCCCTCTCCCCATCCCTCACGAAATGCGGCTACGATGACCACCACCACAACCGGCCACCCCTCCTCCCGCCACCACCACCACCTCGCCTCATGCCTCCTCCTTCACCTCCCCATCCATGGCCGCGTGCCCGCTTCCCTTCCCTCGCTGCGTGGCTATCCACCACCACCAACAACCACCGCTCCCACCCATCCCATCCTCTTCCCACCATCACCTGCGAGCACCACCACCACCTGCCCCATCCTCCTCCCACCACCACCTGTGCTACCACCACCTGCTAGCCACCACCACCTCCTCCTCCCACCACCACCCTCTACCATTGCCCCCCTCCTCTCAAATAGCTACGTTAATTATTTTTTTATTTACTTTGGCTTGATTTTTATATGTGAATGCAATTAACATGTTTTACAAGTTATATTTTTTATTTGAATTGCATTGAAACAATTAACAAGTTATTAGTTTATATTGAATTTTTAGTTAAAAGTTTAGTTAATTTGGTTTAGTTAAATTGTTACTAATTGTTATTTGTATGGTGTGCCCACATATGTTGTGATTAGTTGTAAGGTATTCCTACTCCTAGTTTCATTAAAATGTTTAGTTAAATTTACATTTAATTTGAATGCTTGTGTGACATTTTATTTATAAAAGTGAAATGTGCGGTGTACCCACATCTGTTGTGATACACTTTTGTGTATGTAGATTTGAGAGAAATCCCATATTTTAGTAGAAACTCTGCCAAAATTTTTCAGCTTACAATTTGCGTGTAGGTATAGGTGTAGGGTTTATGATTAGGTTTTACATTTTGGGTTTATGGTTTTGTGTTTAGGGTTGAGGATAATAGTTATTTGTTTTTAGGTTAAGTTTTAGGGTTTAGTGTTTAAGGTTTAAGGTTAGGTTTAGGATTTTCTTTTTGGGTTTTGGTATTAGGTTTTGAGTTTTGGATTTAGGTTATAGGGTTTTTATTTTAGATTTAGGGTTCTGCTTAAGGTTTAAGTTTAGGGTTTTTGGTTTTAGTTTAGGTTTACGATTTTTTATTTTAGGTTTTTGTTATAGGTTTTTAGTTTTGGATTTAAGATTTCAGGTTTTGATTAGGGTTTAAGGTTTAGGATTATGGTTATTTATTTTGAGGTTAGGTTTTAGGGTTTAGTGTTTAAGGTTTAAGGTTAGGTTTAGGATTTCTTTCTTGGGTTTTGGTATTAAGTTTTGAGTTCTGGATTTAGGTTATAGGGTTTTTATTTTAGATTTAGGGTTTTTTGGCTTTAGTTTAGGTTTATGATTTTTTATTTTAGGTTTTGGTTATAGGTTTTTAGTTTTGGATTTAAGATTTCGGGTTTTGATTAGGGTTTAGGTTTTACGATTTAGGGTTTAAGGTTGAGGATTATGGTTATTTGTTTTTAGGTTAGGTTTTAGGGTTTAGTGTTTAAGGTTTAAGGTTAGGTTTAGGATTATTTTTTTAGGTTTTGGTATTAGGTTTTGAGTTTTGGATTTAGGTTATAGGGTTTTTATTTTAGATTTAGGGTTTCTGTTTAAGGTTTAAGTTTAGGTTTTTTTTTTAGCTTAGGTTTACCATTTTTTATTTTAGGTTTTGATTATAGGTTTTTAGTTTTGGATTTAAGATTTTGGTTTTGATTAGGGTTTAGGGTTTTAGGATTTTAGGGTTTAGGGCTTAGGGTTGAGGATTATGGTTATTTGTTTTTAGGTTAGATTTTAGGATTTAGTGTTTAAGGTTTAAGGTTAGCTTTAGGATTTTTTTTTTGGGTTTTGGTATTAGGTTTTGAGTTTTGGATTTAGGTTATAGGGTTTTTAGTTTAGATTTAGGGTTTTCTGTTTAAGGTTTAGGTTTAGGTCTTTTGATTTTAGTTTAGGTTTACGATTTTTTATTTTAGGTTTTGGTTATATGTTTTTAGTTTTGGATTTAAGATTTCAGGTTTTGATTTTCGAATTTGGGTTTTGATTATTGAATTATGATTTAGTGTTTTATTTTTATGATGTTGGGTTTTAGTATAGAATTTAGAGTTTAGGTTTAATTTATGATTTTTGGGTTTAGTCGCTCAGTTTAAGGCTTAGTACTTTTATGTTTTGCAGTGTGAAGAAGTTTATTAATTAAATTTAGATACACACTTGTACAAATTTAGATGCACCTGATGATAAATAATAGGAATTTTAACCCCTAGGTAACAGGTTGTGGGAGAGATGTAATTGTGTCAAAATACTAGTCCGTCGAGACTTATGATCAAGTGATATGGACAATGCAGAGTGTGTGTATACCTCACTTACATACACGATGCATTGTCTTTATAACATGCCAGAAGTGTCGTCATCCTTTATTTAGAGAAGTTCCAAACAAAGGGGGTGCTTGAAGATTTGATCACAACTTAGGGTTATTTCTTGCATATAGCTAGTGTTTGGAGAAATTTACGTCGCATTTTCTTGCTCTTCTTTCTAAAGCGCCCTTTAGTGGGGGCTATTAGGGATATAGTTAAGGTTAGTGAAGTGCGTTGGGTCAACCGGGTTTTATTGTTATAACATTGTAATATAGCCAGTTATTACCAACATTTCAAATATATAAATTTTTTTACTCGGAAAATAAAAGAGTTCCCGAGGTCGAACTCAGGGAGCAAGTTGTATTCTAGAGATATACATGTTTCTTTTACAAAAAATAAAGAAAGAGAGAGGGAAAGAATTTGTTGTTCTCTTTGTTTTCTCCTCGTGGTGTTCTTCTTTCTTTCTTTCTTCAGATCTCCTTCTTCTTCTTTGTTCTGCAGAGGTGATGCTCCTCTTTCTTTCTTCAGATCTCCTTCTCTTTTTCTTCTTCTGCAGAGGTGATGCTCTTCTTTCTTTCTTCAGATCTCCTTCTTCTTCTTTGTTCTGCAGAGGTGATGCTCCTCTTTCTTTCTTCAGATCTCCTTCTTCTTCTTTGTTCTGCAGAGGTGATGCTCCTCTTTCTTTCTTCAGATCTCCTTCTCTTTTTCTTCTTCTGCAG
Source organism: Thalassia testudinum (assembly GCA_037157565.1). Classification (NCBI taxonomy): domain Eukaryota; kingdom Viridiplantae; phylum Streptophyta; class Magnoliopsida; order Alismatales; family Hydrocharitaceae; genus Thalassia; species Thalassia testudinum. Next base: position 64,261,556 of record JAZHRO010000039.1, read on the forward strand.
AGGTGATGCTCTTCTTTCTTTCTTCAGATCTCCTTCTTCTTCTTTTCTTTTTCAGCCAGGGACGTCACCCCTCCTTCTTTCTTCTTTTCCCTTCAGGCCGTCGTCTGATTTCCAAATCAGACGACTTAAACTACCTGTTGCTACAGTCAGCTTCCTTCTTCTTCCGCAGTTCTTCTTCTTCACCTGTGCCTGCACACTTCAGAGTTTTTCGTCAGAGGCAAAACCTACTCTACCCTCCCCCCCCGCGTCTCTCTCTCTCTCTGAAACCACTCTTGGGAAAGCTCTCCCAGAGCTACCGGGTAACCGGGTTCAGGTCAGGCCCGAGTCCAGGCCCACCGGCGTGCGTGGTGGGCGAGGAGTGCAGGTCAGTCTTAAGTCGGGTCGGGTCGGGTCAGGTCCGCGGGGCGTGAGCGCGGACGAGACCGGGTAACCGGGCGGGTGAAGGGGACCTCACCCCGTGTGCTGAGGCAGTAAGCCTCCAGCACTTTTGCATCTTATATCGCTGCGCCTCTTCAGGCTTTTCCGAGGTGGGACTAAATGTCCCACCTCAATTGCGCGCCCGCAGCGGGGAAAGCAGCGGGAGATCGCGGCGTCACGCGAAGCCTTCTGCCTTAGCTGCGAGCCTGGTGTTTTGTCGAAACGCCTCGCTAGGCCTGGGAGTTGAATCTGGGCGTGGCGCTGAGCGTGGCGCACCTGTAGCTGCGGGCGGAAGCAGCTCCTTCTGCACGGCAATGGCGGCGGAGGTCGGGTGGCCTGTTCACAAGAAAACGGCCTCTCGGCCTAATCAGAAAGTGCCAGGAGCTTCGCCAGGGTGCGGCGAAGCTCGTGTGGGTGGTGGCGAGGCGCGGGGCGGCGTGCAAGGGCTGCCCTAGGTCGGGCTGTGGGTCGGAGGATGGGTTTGTTGGGGGAAGCGTTACGGAGGTGTGGAGTGGCAGTGAAGGGGTGGGGGGTGCTCAGTGTGATGAGGCGGAGGTGCGGTGAGGGTCGGCGAGGGGTGTGAGGCTGTGGAGCGATGGGAGCATCTCGCCGGAGGGTGGCCAGAGACGAAGGGGGTGACGATGGTCAGGGTCGGTCGAGGGCTTAATTGAATAAATTGAAAGCGGGGAAAGAAAGAGGAGAAGAAGGGGAGTAGTTCTAGCTTACTTGCAGGGACGAAGGGGGAGGAACAGGGCGACAGTCGTATCGACTGTCGCCGGAGAAGACGATGCTCAGGGAAAGGGGCGGCGGCGAGCAGAGAGCCGGAGAGGCGCCAGCTGGGTGCGGCGTGGCGCGGGAAGAGCAGGGGAGGAAGTCTCTGCTGCTGGTATTGCGGCAGAGCGAAGAGGTGGAGGGGGAGGAACCGCCGGAGCTGGTGAGCGTCTGCCGGAGAGAGAAGAGAGGAAAGTTGGGGATTTTCTCCGTCAGATCCAAGCTGCCCCGGTCGGTGGAGCAACGGGGGGTATTTATAGGGATCAAACAGGGAGGAAGGCGGAGGGAGACGACGTGTCTCCCTCGCCGGAGGATGGCCGGAAATAAGAACCCATACCGTCCGTGCGTTCGCACGGCCAGTATGGTGGGTTACAACGACCAGGGGGGTGTCCCTGCGACGGCTGACGACGCAGGGCACCCCCGGTTTACTTGCCAGGTCCCCCACCTCACCCTGCGCGGCGCCATGCTCCGCGCAAGGTCGCCGGAGCATGGTGCTGGCAGGTTTTGCAGGGGGACCTGATCGCAAAGAACGAAGGAGAGTTAGGGGCCAAAATGCGAGGGTTCAAAAGTTGAGGGCCAAAGAGTAAATATATGAGGACCAAAGTGTAAAGTCGGTCAAGGAGGTTTCTTCTTAGGCTCAAGTTTTTATACATGACTAATTAGGACCTAAGGAATCTGATGGTGAATTTCATTTCTATATTAAACCTTGTTTGACCGGTCAATTTACGCAAAAACCCAAATTAAGTTATTAATTGGGCATGGTTCTCAATGTAGGTCAAAATGGGTTCTGAAGGCCAAATTGAAGGTTCTAAACCCTAGAGATTATTTTTCTATGAATTTTAGAGGGTTTATTCTATTTTTACTTTTCCTCGAACCTTATGAATTGAAGTGGGTTGTTTTAGGGTTACAGATTATCATTTAGTTTCTTGGAATTGCTGTAGCCCTTGCTAGATCATTTCATCCCACTTTTATTCTTATTAAGCTGCTTTGACCTATGTTTGGGCCCTGAATTACCCTGTATGCAGATTATACTGGTAAAATTGCATTTTTACCCCTTATGACTTGTTTTCTTCTTAAACTCAGAATTCTCTGAGTTAAGCCTTTCCTTGAGATATGTAGGAGCTTTTATCCTTTGTATTAGGTCAAAATGAGCTAGTTATGGCTCATGATGAGGTTCTCATCAGTTAGTCTTGGAAAGTATACTGGAGAAGTGAGGGAAAATACCGTCGAAATTTATCTAAACACTGGTTGCATGTAAGAAGTAATGTTGTGATCAAATCTTCAAGGATGGGCTACTTAAAGTGAAAATCTCCTTAAAATACACATTTCTTCCTTATTCGAGTCTAACTTATGAGTGATCTTAAAATACACATTTTTTCTTTATTCGAGTCTAATTTATGAGTGGTTGTCGTTGACATTTAGGTTAATTATCATGGATAAGTTATGAATTAGTCTAAGGAATTCGAATTACCACGAATACAAGAGTGGAGTGATTTCGTTTCTGGAGTAGGCATTTAATGATGATAGGAAGACATTTGACGAGGAGAATTCCTTTAACTAATTTTATGCCTATGTAGACACTATTTGAATGAGTTTTTCTATGACCGAGACAATTTTCGATCATGTAATATGTAACAGTTGATGGCAGCATTACATAAATTGGACAGCTCACGGTGAGCAAATGAGACAAGAAGTTAGAAATGAGAAAATTGAAGCTTTTGAAGAAAGTGATGATAATCAAGGAGATGAATTGGATGAAATGTTACATGATATGAGAGTAGCTGACCCTGAGGATGCAGATGACGATGAGACATTACAAGTTTGTAATGAGTTTTAAGATGCAGTCAAGGCAACAGAGGATCCTATTTCTCTTGGAATAACGTCAATGTCTAAGTTGTCATTCCTTCTTAAATTGTTTCAGATGAAAGTGATGAATAGAGCCACAACGACATTAATGTCTGAGGTTCTGGAATTCATTGTAGAGCTGCTGAATAATCCTGTTAGGTATCCTAAGTCATGGTATGATGCGAAGCAGTAAATACGTGGGCTCAGACTGAAATGCAAGAAGATTGATGCCTATCGTAATGGTTGTGTCCTGTATAGAAATGAGTACTGAGGGTTGACTAACTGTCCTGAATGTGATAAGGAGAGGTATAAGATGGGTAAGTCAACAAACACCGGCAGGAAGAAACAACCGAAGAAGGTTCTTCGTTATTTTTCACTGATCCCTAGGCTACAACGCCTATTCATTTCCAGTAAAATAACAAAATTAATGGCATGATATCAGGATAATAAATCGAAAGATTGATGCATTCGTCATTCAACAGATTCTGATGAGTGGAATATATTTAACGAGGATCACGCATTATTCGCAGAGGAGGCACGGAGTGTGAGATTAGGTCTTACAAGTGATGGATTCAATTCATTCAAGAACATGTATCCATCATATTCCATATGGCTGGTGGTCATGTTAACTTACAACTTACCCCTATGGTTATGCATGCTATCTGCATTCATGGTGTTGACCCTCCTTATCCCAGGACCTAAGCAATCAGGAAATGCAATAGATGTTTATCTTTAACTGTTGATTGATGAACTGAAAGTCTTGTGGTACAGTAGTGTTCAAGCATATGATGCACAAAAGAAACAGTTCTTCCAGTTGCACGCATCATTACTGTGGATAATCAATGACTTTCTAGCATATGCAAATTTGTCAGGATGGAGTACGGAGGGGAAGTTCGTCTGTCCAATCTGTATGGATGATACTCATCACTTGAGATTGCTTGAAAGTAACAAGTTATGTTACTTAGGGCACTGTAGGTTTTTGGCCATTGAACATAGATGGCTAACGTCATAATTCAAGGACAGATTTGATGGTAAAGCATGTTGGTATTTGTCGAGGAATCCGAAAAATAAACTCAGTACAAGTTCTGTTAGGTTGTCGGAGATGAAAATCATGGAGATGTTGCAACAGCTTGGTGAAATACGTTTGGGTTATCTTTTCAAGAATGACTTGACTTCCTTCTGACATTCAAGGTTTAGGAAGAAAAGCATATATTTTATGGAGCTTCCATATTGGAAGGATTTGACTGTGATAACATTCTTGACGTATTAAACCTAATGGACAACCCAAAGGATACAGTTAAAATAAGGAATGATATAAAAATTTTGGGTATTTGTCCTGAGTTGCATGTTGAAGGAAGGTATCACTTTCCGGAAGCTATATACAGTCTTACCGGAGAGTAGAGACAAAAGATTTTCTTATTCCTTAAAGACATTCAGGTTCCAGATGGGTATTCATCACAGTTTTCATGTTGCGTAAATGAAGCGCAGAAGAAGATTACTCGGTTAAAAAATCATGATTCTCATGTGTACATGCAAATCTTATTCTCATTAGCGATACGTGGAGTGATGCCTGATCCAGTAGTCGATTCTTTCACGAAGATGAGCAGATATTTTAAAGTCATATGTTCAAAGACATTAGATCCCAAGTTGCTGAACTATTGGGATAAACAAATTATGATCACACTTTATAAAATGGAGCAGATTTTCCCGCCTGCATTCTTCGATGTGGTGGTTCATGTCACGCTTTATCTTTCGAATGAAGTGAGAATTGTTGGACCTGTGCAGTACAGATGGATGTATCCAACTGAAGGATATTTGAAGAAACTGAAAGATTATGTCTTGGATAAAGCTGGACCAGAAGGGTCAATAGTGGAAGGCTATCTTGTAGAGAAATGTATTAACTTCTGTGCCATGTACATGAGTGAGATAGATAATCGATTTAATCATCTTGAACGAAACTATGAAAGAGAATTTAATGGTAGTGATGAAGATTGCTGTCCATATTTAACATCGGAGGAAGGTCGATCCTCCGGACGGAGGTTATGCCCATCTCAGAAATGGAACGATGATTGGCACACTTGTATATTTTGAAGCAAATTCCAAAAGTGGATGAATTTTACAATGAATTCAAAGAATCCTCTGCGTCATCTATACACAACTTACAGTTTCTTAATTGGTTCAAGGATCATGTGAATAAATTAAAAGAAAATGGGGATCCACGGTGGGTACAGGATTTTGATATAATTGCTAATACACCTTTGACAAACGGACGTTACCCTTCAGGTTACAGAATTAACGATTTTAGATTTAGAGTATGGTCCATTGATGATGCGAAGGCCACGCAACAGGCGAGAGTCGTAGTCAGTTGTGACCTAAGCACTGGTTGTGGTGGGTATTACGGTCAAATTGAAGACATTGTGGAAATGAGTTTCAGGTTTGATCGTTAGGTGGTTCTATTCAAGTGTGATTGATTTGATTTTTTTAAAGAAGACCTTGGATTCAAAGTTGATAAGAAACACGATTTCTTGAGCTTATGTAAGAATCGTCGCATTCTCCGGTCATTAGAACCATTCACACTAGCTTCTCAGGTAGCACAAGTATTCTACATGAGTAGCAGAAATGGGTAGATAATACCTGTTAGAGCTCAACTTCTTGAACAATATGATGTGGGAAAAGATTTCAACCCAGATGTTGAATCTGAAGCATATCAACAAAACCCACAAAGTGAAGAAGTTGCCTCTGGTGCAACTGACATTAATATATAAGATAACTTGCCAAAAGTATTAATCCATAACCACAAATAAAAATAATTTAATAAATTTTTAGTTGTCTGTTTTGTTTAAATTTCCTTTAAATTATTTTATATTTTTTCAAAGCTTATGTTCATTTATTTTTCGAAGCTAAAATTTATTCTATTACCTTCTCATATAAGTTCTTCACATTCTCACACTGTTTTTGCATCATTTTTGGACTATTGCATCACTATGGGGAGGTTTTTCTATTACTTTATTTTTTAAAATGTTCTTTTAATGTTTCTTTAAAAAAAAAGTTCTTTTAATGTTAAATATGGGGTGTGCCCACTTAGGTTTATTTTATATGTAGGGTGTGCATGATGATAATGTCATCATTAGCCATATCTAGCTTTATTTAATCATAATCAACAGATAAACGCTCCTACATAACCACCAAAGGGTCATAATTCACTACAAATCCATTCTGAGAGAAATGCACTAAACTAGGGGTAAAACTGCAATTTTAACAGAATATCTTAATTGCAGAACAATCACAGAGTTTCCTAGGGGTTAATTAAAGGTTAAATGGTCATAAATGTCCAATAAGTGAGTTAATGCAGACAGAAACAGGTTTTTACGCATTTCGAGAATTAAATGACATCTGAAATCATAAAAACAGACCTGCTTAAATAACTAAGGTTCCAGTCAAGATAAAATTCACCTAAACCTTCTTAAAATCATAGAAAAATATTCTATAAGGTTTGGTATGCTTGCTTTGACCATTAGAATCCATTTTGACCTAAAACAGTCTCAGACAGACAGTTGCCCTAATTTGAATTTCTACGCAATTTACCTAGTCAAACTTTATCAAAACTAAAATCCGACTTCACCATCAGATTTCTTATGTTTAAATTAGGTTTTTACCAAAATTTGAGCCCAATCAGAGGTCACCTTGACCTAGTTTACATTTCAGTCCTGACAGACTCTTTTCATTACATAAAAGCCCTTAACTTTTTGAAATCATTGCAAACAAGTCCTTAGGTTTTTCATCTTCTTCACAAACAAGTCTCCGCACCATTTTTGGAAGGTCAGACTTTCACCGTCGAGTTTCGAGCGAGGATTTCTCACTAGATGCTCAATCAATCCCTTCCAAAATTGAAAGGGAGATTTCTTGAGGAATTCCCTTCCAAATGAGACCATTCATGAATCCTAAAACCCTCTAGAATCCTCATGTGAATGGTTTAAATACACGTGTTCAAAGCTTGTTCGTGAAGGTTGGAGTTCGCAATCTTGTTTCCAAGCTTAGAACTCCATTCTAAGCCCTATAAATGAACCCCTGAGGACAAACCATCCTCCTTAGCAAGGCTTTGAGGCTAAATACCCCTTCTTCCTCCATCTCCAGCCAAGCTCCACCTTAGCTCCGATAGCCAAATACCCCTTCTTCCTCCATCTTCGACCGAGCTCCACCTTAGCTCTGGCGGGCTCCTTCCCCATCTTCCTACTAACGGCCAACGGACAAATTGGCCCGTCCAACCTCTTCCACACATTCATCTGCACTTCAATAGCCACAACAAGGGCATCCTCTCCCTTTCCTCGCTGCCGTCTCCCTCCCCGAAGCCCTCGTCTTCCACAGTGCCGGCCAATCAAAGCTGGCGCCTTCCTGTCCCTTTCATTTGTTACTTTAGGTCTTATTAGCTTCCTCTCCCTCTCTAGATCACCCTTGACTCCTTTATTCTTCAAATCGACCACCGACCACACCTCTCCCCCTCTGTCTTCCTCCACTCCGGCGAAACTCCAGCGACGCCTACACGCCGCTCCACCGCACGGATCTCACCGCTACCACCCCCATTAGCTTCGCCACGATCCCATTGATTAAAGCCCTAATCTATTCCACCCTACCACCCATCCAAACACTCCACCGACCAACCCACCTTCACACCTCCATTCCCGACTCCGACACACCCCTACACACACTCCCACGCCACATGAAGCTCACGACCATGTTCGCCGTCCTCCAACGAAGCTTCTGGACCTTCTAATTAGGGCTTTTGAGCCCACATGCTTGATTTCAGGTCTCGCCATCCACCATCGCCGCCACCATCTTCTCTGACACCATTCTTGCACTTCCAGCCGTGTTCTTCGTGCCTGTACATCCAGGACACACAGACGCATTCGGGGACCTCTCCCAGGTCCTTGATTGGGAGTGCCAACCTCTGTAGTTGCCACAGCTCGAAGGCATTTCAGCACAGCAGCACGCACGCGAAGGAGAGGGATGTTTAGTCCCACATCATTTGTGGATAAGCATTTGACCACGGATAAGTTCATTTTGTGCTTTCGACTGGTTGCCTCAAGACACTCAAGGGTGAGGTCCCTTCACCCTTCACACGACCCGACCCACCTACGTCACTCCTCGCTCATCACCACCCTCGATGAGCCTAGACCCGGTTACTGTTCAACCCGAATACCCGATTAAGATCGGTTATTTGAGGAAGCGGAAAGGAAAAAAAGGAAGGAAAGAGAGAGAGCAGGGGAGGGGTGGGTTTTGCTCTTCAGAAAAAGAGCCTGACACTTACTCGAGAAAGGAAAAGCTAAGGAAGGAGAAGAAGAGGAAGGAAGAAGCTAAAGGGAAGGCAGAAGAAGAGAGGAAGCTGAGATCAGAGAAGAAGAAAGGTAGCAGAAGAGAAGAAGAACAAAACCTTGAAGAGTAATGTAGATGCAATAGTTAAGTCGTCTGATTCTCAAATCAGACGTCTGAAGTACCGTTCATTTATTTAACCTGATTGAGTAATTGATATACATGTGTTTAGACTAATAATTGGTGATCTAAATCATCATTATTTTGTCTTAGTTATCTTTTTGGTGTTTTTAACTCTTGAAATACATTGATCTTCGTTGAATATTAATATGACAGATTAGCATTCATTGAATATCTTTATTGTGCTAAATTCTTTATGCTCATTTATATTTTAATTAAAGATTGGCGCGTGAATTCCTATTTGCTCCCTGTGTTCGATCTCAGACTTCATTTCTAGATTTTCGAGCTTATAGATTTATTTATTTGAGCGCATTTGTTCGATACTATGATGCATATCTTAAACAACGACGAATTCACTTTAATAGTGCCCACTTAAGTTTTTTGTATATTGAATGTTTTGTGTTGAATGTGGAGGAGAGGAAGAGGAAAGGGAAATAGATGAAGCAAGGGAATGTGTAGAGAAAGGGGAAGGGGGAGGGAAAAGGAGGGGGGAATGAGAAGGGAAAGAAAGTGGAAGGGAAATGGGGGAAGGGAATGTGGAGAAGCGGGAGGGGAAGGGGAAAGGGAAATGAAGGGGGGAAAAGAAAAGGAAGAAGAAGAGCGAGGGAAAGAGGAAGGGAAAGGGGGAGGGAAATGGAGGGGAGAATGAGAAGGAAAAGAAAGAGGAAGGGAAATGGGGGAAGGGAATGGGAAGGAAAAAGAAGAAATGTAGGGGGAAGGTATTTTTTTTCTATGCTTATTTTATTTTCATTTATTTCTATATTAATTTTATACAGGATTTTTGAAATATCACAATATATAGGGAAAATGCTGCTAAATTTTTTTAAAAAATATCTGATTATTTGTGATGTTTTTACGCAGGTTATATTTAAGAAGAAGACTAATAGGAGCCGTAGAGATGATACCACCTCCCAGTAGCCTGAAGTCCCCCGCCACTAGCCTTAGCCTCAGGCTCACTGCCGATAGCAGCCCACTCAGCCGCCTCGTGAGGAGCCCTAGGCACGTCGCCAACAATTTTTGAGGCCCAGAGATGTGGCTTGATATTTCCAAAATGAGGGGAGGGGAGGTAGGGGGAAGGGGAAGAGTCCGATGCCTCCTCCGATGGATTTCCCGGTAGAGGATTCTAACTATGAGGAGAATGCACCCGTAGATGAGGAAGAGGAGGATAGTACTTCAGTTGATGAGGACATTGGATTGGATGATCAGCCAGAGCAGTCGGTTAACCCAGATCTTTCTCAGCTGGGATATTCTGCGCCACCCTCTCGCAATTTTGGTATGAAATTAAGGTTCGGTAAATGTTACGATTTATTTATTTCTTTGTTGTTTTATTTTATGTAATAATTCTGTCTTACAGGTGCATTTAGAGAAAGAGGTCCCATGAGGAATAGGGACCTAGAGAGAATTCCGCATGGGGTCCGCATTTCAGTTAGAATCACACCAGCGGGAGAAGCAATGGACTATTGCCAGCAGACTGGGTATATTGACGAAGGTGATCATCCTACTGTCCTACTTCGATTAAAGGAAGGTACCAAATAAGCTGAAGAGGCAGCTCATTCGAAAGTTAGAGGTAATTGGTAAAAATTAATAACTTATATACATTACTTTATATAACTTTAAATTATGTAACAATTTCTGTTCTCTTACTAATATAGGTCATATTCGATTAGGATGAAGATCCAAACATCCCTAAAGATATCCTCAAGCACGCAGTGAAGATTCACAAAGATTGGAGATTAAGAATAAGGTAAATGATAAATTTTAACTGTATTTGTTTATTTCTTTTACCATAATTTAAATATTATTTCTAACATTACAATTATATTTTTTAGTATTATAAGAACATGAATCATAATGAGGCATTGCGTAATGTGCCTTTTTTAATATAGCCGTGATGAGAACCTCATCATGAGCCATAACTAGCTCATTTTGACCTAATACAAAGGATAAAAGCTCCTACATAACTCAAGGAAAGGCTTAACTCAGAGAATTCTGAGTTTAAGGAGAAAATAAGTCATAAGGGGTAAAAATGCAATTTTACCAGTATAATCTGCATACAGGGTAATTCAGGGTCCAAACATAGGTCAAACAAACCGAATAAGAAGGAAAGTGGGATGATCTGACAAGGGCTACAGCAATTCCAAGGAACTAAATGATAATCTGTAACCTTAAAACAAACCCACTTCAATTCACAAGGTTCGAGGAAAAGTAAAAATAGAATAAATCCTCTAAAATTCATAGAAAAATAATCTCTAGGATTTAGAACCTTCAATTTGGCCTTCAGAACCCATTTTGACCTACATTGAGAACCATGCCCAATTAATAATTTAATTCGGGTTTTTGCATAAATTGACCGTCAAACAAGGTTTAATCTAGAAATAAAATTCACCATCAGATTCCTTAGGTCCTAATTAGTCATGTATAAAGCCTTGAGCCTAAGAAGAAACCTTCTTGACCAACTTTACACTTTGGTCCTCATATATTTACTTGTTGGCCCTCAACTTTCGAACCCTCACATTTCTGCCCCTAACTCTCCTTCGTTCTCTGCATTCAGGTCCCTCCTGCCAAAACCTAACCAGCACCATGCTCTGGCGACCTTGCGCGGAGTATGGCGCCGTGCAGGGTAAGGGGGAGGGTCTGGCAAGACAACCGGGGGTGCCCTGCGTCGTCAGCCGTCGCAGGAACACCCCCTGGTCGCTGCAACCCACCATACCGGCCGTGCGAACGCACGGACGGTATGGGTCTCCATCTCCGGCGTCCTCCGGCGAGGGAGACACGTCATCTCCCTCCGCCCTCCTCTCTGATTCCGCCTCTATAAATACCCCCGTCGCTCCGCCGTTCTGAGCAGCTCGGTCCTGACGGAGAAAGACCCCCACTTCCTCTCTTCCCACTCCGACAGGAAGCCCTCCAGCTCCGGCGGCCTCTCCCCTTCCTCCTCGTCGCTCTGTCGCACTACCAGCTGCAGGGTTGCCCTCCCTCGCTCTTCCCGCGCCACGCCGCACCCAGCTGGCGCCTCTCCGGCCCTCTCCTCGCCGCCGTTCTCTCCCTCTGGGCATTTCTTCTCCAGCTCCGGTAGGTACGAGCCGGCAGCCACTTCGTCCCCTTCGTCACTTTAGTTAGGTTAGAATTAGTCGTCTCTATCCCCTCTTTCTTTTCCTCGCTATTTTACATTCAATTAAACCCTCGACCGACCCGACCACCGTCATCTTCCACACCTCCGGCCATCCTCCGGCGAGTCGCTCCCATCATTCCGCCACTCCACACGACTCGCTGACCCTCACAGAACCTCCGCCCTTCCACTTCCCACCACTCGCCCTCTGCAGGCCCCCCGAACAAACCCACTTCTCCGCCCGCAGTTTGACCTAGGGCGACCCTCACGCTCCGCCCCGCCGCCTGCCAGACCCCCCACCACCTTCGTCGTGCCATGGCGAAGGCTCTCTGCGTATCTGATTAGACCGAGAGGCCGTTCCTCTGTGGACAGGTATCTCGACCGCCGTCGCCATTGCTGCGTGGAAGGAGCACCTTCAACCTGCAGCTCCAGGTGCGATTCGCCCAGGTACGACTCCTAGGCTACGCGGGGCATCTCCGCGAAGCGTCCCAGACTTGCAGCTGGGGCAAAGGCCTCGCGTGCAACCGCGAACTCCTGCAGCATCTTCAGCTGCGGGCGCCCAATTGGGGTGGGACATTTAGTCCCACCTCGTAACTTTTCAGAGGAGCGCGCCCGCATAAAGGCAAAAAGTGCCTTATGTTCGTTGCCTCCTGAGCACGGGGTGAGGTCCCTCTCACTCACCTGCTCGACCCGGCCTCGTCCGCGACCACGCCCCGCGGACCTGGCCCGACCCGACTAAGTCCGACCTGCACTCCTCGCCCACCACGCACGCCGGTGGGCCTGGACCCGGGGACGACCCGTACCCGAATACCCGGCAGCTCTGGGAGAGCTTTCCTAAGAGCGGCTTCTGTGAGAGAGAAATGCGGGGGAGAGGGTAGAATTAGGTTTTGCCCCTCTGATGAAGTTGTGCAAGTGTGCAGGCAAAGAAGAAGAAGAAAGACGCCCGCTGAACAGAGAAGGAGAAGAAGACTGAAGAAAGAAAGAGCAGCCAGGGCTGCCCGAAGCAGAGGACTGAGGAAGAACTGAAGCAACACTGTAGCATCCGCGGGTTAAGTCGTCTGATTGGAAAATCAGACGACGTCCTGAAGACAGGTGAAGAAAGAAGAAAAGAAGAGAGACGGAGCAGCCAAGCAGAAGAAGAAGAGAAGCAAGAAGAAAAGAAGAAGAGCACGGAAGGGAGATCTGAAGCAAGAAAAGAAGAACAGGAAGAACAAAAGCTAAAGAGAAGACAAAGAGAAAGAAAGAAGAAAAGAAGAAGAAGCCAAACTTTCATCTCTCTCTCTTTATTTTTGTAATAGAACATGTATATCTTTAGAATACAACTTGCTTCCTGAGTTCGACCTCGGGAACTCTTTATTTTCTGAGTAAAAAAAATTATATATTAGCAAATGATGGCAATAACTATCTGTACTACAACGACTTAAGAAAAGCTAGTTGCTGCCACCGTTTTGCCAGTTTACGCCGTTGCCGAGGAGCAACGGCTATTCTAGAGATAATCAAATTCCTGTTTTTGCATTGTTAACAATCTCTCCTTTGTTGTGCAGAAAAAAATACAAAAAAATCGAGAAGACAAGCAACCGCACGACAACCACTCCAAGGACAGGTAAAATTCTATCCTCTCAATCCCTAAACTCTAAAGAGGAAGAAAAGAAAAGAACAAGCAATATAGGTCTAACCTGTCTTCTATACTCAGTAAACCATCAAAAGTTGCATGTTTTCAACCCATTATTACTGCACACTATTAAGGGTATTTAAGGGCTAACACATTCTTGCTTGAGCCCTAATTACCCAACAAAGAGCTAACTGGACCAAGTAGAGCCAACCTAGGATCCAACACTAGGGATTTAGAGACACACTCCTTAAGCAAGAATTGAGAAAACCAAATGAAGTGTGCCCAAGCCCTTGTCTGAAAATACCTATTCAAAGAAAACCTAAAACAATTGGCTCTCTAAACACTTGAACCCTAAAAGAAAGGACCCAAAAGCTCTCAAAGGAACAAGAGGTAAAGTTGACCCCTTGGGTCAACCAACCTTAAAATTAGGTCACTTTCTCACTCAAAATACCTAAGAGTTCAAGTGTAACTTTAAGCACCCTGATCTTAAACTAAAATTGGTAGACTTAAGAGGTCAAGATACCCATTCTGGTCTACCTGGAACCGTAGTGACAAGAGAGGTCGGGTGGGGGAAACCTTGTAACCCGTGGGGACGCTCTACCGTGTAGGGGTCTTCGCGGGACTCACCCTCTCTGGCTGCCCAGGTAATTCTCAGGTGGACGATCTTTCTGACCAAGGGGTCTATCTGCCCCGAACCTCTATAGTCACCCAACATTTTTGGGTGTCTTGATTGGGTCCAGCACCTGCTTATCTCATCCAGTCCTTCAGTATTTTGCAGGAGGTCCTTGAAACCTCCTATAGAAATTCACTCTCCCCGAGGCTAAGCCTCGGCTCCCTTGTTTTTACAGAAATCATTCGCATAGCCCCTCTTTCCTCTGATTCTGAACAAAGTCCCCTTCTTCCATTAATTCAAACTTCTGATTCTATATCTTGATTCCACCACCTGATTCGAAGATGCAGCCTAATTACCTAGCAAGACTACCATGTAAAAAACCTGAATATCTGAGATCCATGAAAGATAAGATGATTGAGGATGCCCTTAAATTCTATGAAATCAAATATAAACCCTCAACACCAATAGAAAACATTCAGGTTGATGTCCCAACAACCACAGCTTTCATCATAAACTGTGCCCAAATTCTTTTGACAGAAGTTACAAAAGGATCAACCCGAGATATGCTCATGACAGGATACATTGAGATAGAAAAATTACACCAATCTGAATACCTTCAATGCTTGACAAATCCTGTACTTTGGGAACAACACCAAGATGCCCTTACAAAACGGGTAGAAATGATGAAATCACTAGAACAAACTATCAACCAGAAATACCCGTATATACCAGAAACAGAGGATGAACCATCTTGGAATAGTATTAAGGAACAATCCAGTTTCCCAGATCTCGGGACTAAGGCACGAAGTGGTTGTAGAATCCCAACCCAGATAGAGGATAATGTTGAATTAGGTTGGAATATTGCAGGGGAACACAATGATGAGTCAAACGAAGACCATGAATTGCCAAGCCTAGAATTCCAAAACTCCTGCAATAATGAGATCAAAACTGAACCTTTTGAGGGTATAAATTCCGCCCCTTATTGTGATAAGGTGGCCCTCGAAGGTTATTCAGACTTAGGTTCTAGTAACTCTACCCACATCCTAAGCCTAGAACCTAGATCTGAAACTTATTGGAAAGATTATGAGGCCCCTTATGAGAAAGATCAAATTTTTACAGAGTATGATTCCGGGCCTCTATTTGATGAATATCCCTCTCCAACATCCTCAGGAAATCTGATCGATTTTTCAGAAAACATGCCAATCTATGATACAGCAACTGAGGAGTTGGATGAGCAAGGTTTTAATGGGGTCTATCCTACCAGCTTCGAGCTTGAATAGAACACCTTTTTGAACCCAGAATTGACATATAGGCTAGAACCCAGTCAGGCTGCTGATTCCACATCTGATGATTTTTGCTGTAGTGGAATTCATGATCATGAATCTCATTTTCACAAACTCTCCGACAATTTCAGATCTGACTATAATTGCGGAGAGACCTTCCTTCCTGAACACGCCAGGCCCATCTACGACCTCAGTTCACGTAACTCTGACTCCGACTCTGAGGTCCTGATTCCCGAGATCACTGATAACACAGAATCATTCCTTTTCGATCCTCAGGAACCAAAAATAGAAAATGCCAAGAGTGATTGCAACCCAGAATTCAAATCTTTTCTCAATTCAGATTTCTTTCATCCTACAGACACTCTTCGGGCATTTGATAGTTACCCAGAGGACTCTTTACAGAAAATCACCTGTCATTCCTTTCTAAAAGAGTCCTCATACACAGTTTCCACCTCGTCTGCACACACAGAACTAATCAAAACCTCTTCCCAACCCCGACCCGCAACCGGACTCAATTTCTATTCAGATTCACCTCTCACCGAGCCGATTGCATTTCCACATCGGGTTTGGAACACTGATCAGACTACATATCATGCTCCATCATTCTCTGATCACCCCTGTAGGGTTTCCGCGTCATTCATTGATTATTCTACGGGTCCTTACTCTGACCAGGCTGATTCAACTCAGCCAAACCCTGCATTTTCACTTCCACATCCATCTGAGCTTCATAGTATATGGTGGGTTCCACACCTTTTTATCCACATCTATCAACCCACCAGATTGATTGGGTTTGGGCTGCATCATCATCCTGTTGATCTGAACAAGCACCTGGTTGGACCAACCAGGCTTTTAATCAAGATGCTTGTATTACAAAACTCTGCTGATTTCACCATCCCCTCTCCATCGCATTTCTCGCTTGGCTGAAGGCATCAAATTTAGCGCTCAACGGGAGGCAGCCCGTCATTCTCTTTAAAAACCTGAAACCTTTTCTAACACCTTTTTGCACTTAAGGTTCACCCTTGTAGACAGTCGACCCCACCTTAGATGCTTGCATCTGGGATTAGAAATCGTCCGCAAAATTCAACCCGACCCATTCACTCATCCAAATTTCTGTCTTAAGGAATGAACTAAGTTGAATAAAAACCCCCTAGGTTACAATGAGGACATTGCAAATCTTAGGCATGGGGGGTATGAAAGTGCAAAACTTGTAAGAAAAGGTTTCAAACAAAAAATTCACATATGCCAAAAACACCATAAAAATTAAAAATTTTCGAAAAAGAATAAGAGGAAAAGAGGAGAAGGAAATTTTGTGAAGGAGAAGGAGAAAAGAAACAAAATGAAAAAGGAGCACAAAAAGATTAAAGAAAAAGTGATAGTCATTAGTAAGGAACTAAGGAATTAACCTAAGTTCTAGACCTCATTCAAGAAAATAACTGAAAAGTGCATAATGAGATTAGTAAGAACGCAAACCTTAGGCATTCTTGAATAGACTCTTAGTACCCATTAAGATCTGGACACTCCTCAAGAGGTTGAGGAAAATGAAAAGCTGAAGTATTAGGTCTAAGGCTTAGGGAGTATTTGGCCTCATTAACTAATTTTTGGTTTACGGGACTTAGTAACCTAAGCACCCTAACCTCATACACAGCCTGGTTCAGTAAGCGTAAAAATCAAAATCACGTAGAAGCGTCGCAAAATTCTGAAAAAAACACCTAGAGTAGGAGCGGCCGATCAACACAAGTTGATTTGGACGAGTTCCCAGCGCGGAGAGGCGGGAAATCCCCTCAAAGATGCGTAACAAAATATCATCTCCTCGGTGCTTGTCTCTTAGGATATTTACATATCCTACTGGGGGCATGTAAGCACTCTGCTGGTTCAGATTCCATGGATGGCATTATCTCGAAGTGTCAATTGCCAGGGTCTGAATTCAGCCGCGGAACACCATGGATGGGATTATCTCGAAATCTCAATAGCCAGGGTTCCGGGGGTTGCCATGGGCGGTGCTATCTCGAATCATCGATCGCCAGGAACCCTTGAGGATTGATGATGGGAGCAATGAATCTGATACAGACCGTGTTGAAAAGCCAATCCTAGGCTAGAACTAAAAAGAAAAAGAGAGAGAAAACTCTCCAAATAGAGAACTTTCTATCTCTCTCTTATAAAACGCACTGCGAACTGAACCAGGGCTAAAATCATTTCAAGCACGGGTGCTTTAACCACAAAGTCCAATAAACCTTAGGTTAGTTCTTGTGGGCCTTAAAAACCTTTGCTAAAGACTGAGGCTAAGGCTAGACAGATTTGGATCTTGATTGGTACTAGAGTACCTTTTAGGCCTATGGTCAGCATTCTAACCTAATCTAGGTTTAAATGAAAAAGCACTTATCTGAAGCTATTAAGAACTTCATGGTCTAGAACAAGGGTTGAAACCTTAAGTTTTTGCTAAGGGACTAGCAAAAGCTAGGCATGGGGGTATGATGAGAACCTCATCATGAGCCATAACTAGCTCATTTTGACCTAATACAAAGGATAAAAGCTCCTACATAACTCAAGGAAAGGCTTAACTCAGAGAATTCTGAGTTTAAGGAGAAAACAAGTCATAAGGGGTAAAAATGCAATTTTACCAGTATTATCTGCATACAGGGTAATTCAGGGTCCAAACATAGGTCAAACAAACCGAATAAGAAGGAAAGTGGGATGATCTGACAAGGGCTACAGCAATTCCAAGGAACTAAATGATAATCTGTAACCTTAAAACAAATCCACTTCAATTCACGAGGTTCGAGGCAAAGTAAAAATAGAATAAACCCTCTAAAATTCATAGAAAAATAATCTCTAGGGTTTAGAACCTTCAATTTGGCCTTCAGAACCCATTTTGACCTACATTGAGAACCATGCCCAATTAATAACTTAATTCAAGTTTTTACGTAAATTGACCGGTCAAACAAGGTTTAATCTAGAAATAAAATTCACCATCAGATTCCTTAGGTCCTAATTATTCATGTATAAAAACTTGAGCCTAAGAAGAAACCTTCTTGACCAACTTTACACTTTGGTCCTCATATATTTACTTGTTGGCCCTCAACTTTCGAACCCTCACATTTCTGCCCCTAACTCTCCTTCGTTCTTTGCATTCAGGTCCCTCCTGCCAAAACCTGACCAGCACCATGCTCCGGCGACCTTGCGCGGAGCATGGCGCCGTGCAGGGTAAGGAGGAGGGTCTGGCAAGACAACCGGGGGTGCCCTGCGTCGTCAGCCGTCGCAGGAACACTCCCCTGGTCGCTGCAACCCACCATACCGGCCGTGCGAACGCACGGACGGTATGGGTCTCCATCTCCGGCGTCCTCTGGCGAGGGAGACACGTCGTCTCCCTCCGCCCTCCTCTCTGATTCCGCCTCTATAAATACCCCCGTCGCTCCGCCGTTCTGAGCAGCTCGGTCCTGACGGAGAAAGACCCCCACTTCCTCTCTTCCCACTCCGACAGGAAGCCCTCCAGCTCCGGCGGCTCTCCCCTTCCTCCTCGTCGCTCTGCCGCACTACCAACTGCAGGGTTGCCCTCCCTCGCTCTTCCCGCGCCACGCCGCACCCAGCTGGCGCCTCTCCGGCCCTCTCCTCGCAGCCGTTCTCTCCCTCTGGGCATTTCTTCTCCAGCTCCGGTAGGTACGAGCCGGCAGCCACTTCGTCCCCTTCGTCACTTTAGTTAGGTTAGAATTAGTCGTCTCTATCCCCTCTTTCTTTTCCTCGCTATTTTACATTCAATTAAACCCTCGACCGACCCGACCACCGTCATCTTCCACACCTCCGGCCATCCTCCGGCGAGTCGCTCCCATCATTCCGCCACTCCACACGACTCGCTGACCCTCACAGAACCTCCACCTCCTCACCCTGATCAACCTCCACCCTTCCACTTCCCACCACTCGCCCTCTGCAGGCCCCCCGAGCAAACCCATTTCTCCGCCCGCAGTTTGACCTAGGGCGACCCTCACGCTCCGCCCCGCCGCCTGCCAGACCCCCCACCACCTTCGCCGTGCCACGGCGAAGGCTCTCTGCGTATCTGATTAGGCCGAGAGGCCGTTCCTCTGTGGACAGGTATCTCGACCGCCGTCGCCATTGCTGTGTGGAAGGAGCACCTTCAACCTGCAGCTCCAGGTGCGATTCGCCCAGGTGCGATTCCCAGGCTGCGCGGGGCATCTCCGCGAAGCGTCCCAGACTTGCAGCTGGGGCAAAGGCCTCGCGTGCAACCGCAAACTCCTGCAGCGTCTTCAGCTGCGGGCGCCCAATTGGGGTGGGACATTTAGTCCCACCTCGTAACTTTTCAGAGGAGCGCGCCCGCATAAAGGCAAAAAGTGCCTTATGTTCGTTGCCTCCTGAGCACGGGGTGAGGTCCCTCTCACTCACCTGCTCGACCCGGCCTCGTCCGCGACCACGCCCCGCGGACCTGGCCCGACCCGACTAAGCCCGACCTGCACTCCTCGCCCACCACGCACGCCGGTGGGCCTGGACCCGGGCACGACCCGTACCCGAATACCCGGTAGCTCTGGGAGAGCTTTCCTAAGAGCGGCTCCTGTGAGAGAGAAACGCGGGGGAGAGGGTAGAATTAGGTTTTGCCCCTCTGATGAAGTTGTGCAAGTGTGCAGGCAGAGAAGAAGAAGAAAGACACCCGCTGAACAGAGAAGGAGAAGAAGACTAAAGAAAGAAAGAGCAGCCAGGGCTGCCCGAAGCAGAGGACTGAGGAAGAACTGAAGCAACACTGTAGCATCCACGGGTTAAGTCGTCTGATTGGAAAATCAGACGACGTCCTGAAGACAGGTGAAGAAAGAAGAAAAGAAGAGAGACGGAGCAGCCAAGCAGAAGAAGAAGAGAAGCAAGAAGAAAAGAAGAAGAGCACGGAAGGGAGATCTGAAGCAAGAAAAGAAGAACAGGAAGAACAAAAGCTAAAGAGAAGACAAAGAGAAAGAAAGAAGAAAAGAAGAAGAAGCCAAACTTTCATCTCTCTCTCTCTTTATTTTTGTAATAGAACATGTATATCTCTAGAATACAACTTGCTCCCTGAGTTCGACCTCGGGAACTCTTTATTTTCCGAGTAAAAAAAATTATATATTAGCAAATGATGGCAATAACTATTTGTACTACAACAACTTAAGAAAAGCTAGTTGCTGCCACCGTTTCGCCAAGCCGCACACTTAGAAGGAAGCGTGCGACCATTGGCATGATCCAGCGATGCAGGTAAAAGTATTACATATATTATCATTTAACTAATTTTTAAGTTAATAAATTTTACTTTTATTTAAGGAGTAGGTTAAGAAGAATAAGGAAAATAAGGCTACGGCTCCAACGAAGATTGATGTCATGGGTAGGAGACTAGGCAGTTTGAAATCCTTATAGTAAGTATTTTTAATTATTATTTTCTTTTAAACCTTACAATATTTTTAATTTGTTTTAATTAATTGTTTCAAAATATTGTAGTCTGCCATGTATGAAGATGCCCAGCTTGATCGGGTGGGAGTATATGAGGCTAACTCATAACAAGATGAGTAGTGAGGGAAACAGACAATAGCCTCATGACACATGTCAGCAGAGACACGTAAGTTAAAAAACACAATACTTTCATTTCATTTCGTAATGAAATTACTTAACATAATTCAATCTCTTTTAGGATAATATGGTCAATTTAATTCATCTTTCTGGAAACGCCAACTCTGATACAGTTCAGCAACCACTGACAACAAAGGAGGCATATCGGATCGTCATGCCACCTGAACATGGCAGGTACGTTCGTAGCGTAGGGAGGAGCAAGACCGTCTTCACGTGGTATGGGAGAAAGGGAGCATCATCTTATTCAACTGAGGTACAAGAGATGAGGAAGGAGATTGCGACATTACGCCACCTCCACGAGGAGTTGCAGATCGATGAGTTGCCGGCGCAGGTTAGGGACAATGCGACACAATTTAAAGGATCGACAGAACAGTTGCAGTAATCCACTAAGATCATCAAGGAGCTCCTGAAGGTACTTCAATAGGGAGGTATCGATCACCCTGCCTTTTATCAGTATAGAGATCGTCGTGACGGCGACGATTTAAGTGGTGGTGGTGCTGGAGGCGTTGGTGCTGTAGCATGATTGTTGTATTTTTTATATACATTGCCGTTTATAATGAACATTGTATACATTATTATATATATAAAATTTTTATTTGCATTTCTAATGTGTTAATTAGATGCAAATGTTTTAAGTAGTGCAAATGATTTTATAAGATTTTTATTTTTTTACAGATCTTCCACATAATTAAAAACATTAACTTTAAAAAAATTTCAGCTATTGTCGACCGTTTTGCAATGAAGGAGAATAGTATATGACAGAATAAAAAGATATTGTCGACGATTTGAACATGGACAAAATATTAATATTCTCGATCGTGTTAAAACGGATAAAAATAGTAATATTCTCGACCATTATTTACTCATTGGTTTTAAAACAGTCGAAAATAGTAACATTCTCAACCTTTATTTAATAACAATCGAGAATGTTACTATTTTCGATTGTTTTAAAATCGATAAGAATATCAACATTCTCGTCCATTATTAGAAAATGATCGAGGATACTCTTTTCATCGATCGCCTAAATAATGATCGATGTAGATATTTACGTTGATGATCCATTTATAACGTTTCTCGATCGTTTAAAATAGATGACAGAAATAACAACACATCAAATAAGAGTCTATCTTTTAGAAATAAGATTCTAAATTGATCGAGAAAATCAAAGAACAATAATATATCCCTCAACCTTCTTTCTTAATCATTTTTTTAACCTTACCGATCATTTTTATCCATGAACAATAGTAAATATTCTTATTTATATAACATTCATTATTTACATCCCCAATACGCTAGCTTAGTGGTAGAGCCTCCCATGAGATCAAATTCCGTACCTATATTTGCCTTCTCAGAAGTACATTTGCGTTATTTCTATATACGGCAATTTAAAATAGCGATTTTCAAAAAATCACAACAATTTTGAAATATGAATCATGCTCCAGGCAAAAAAATGAAGAAGCAAGGTTTAATGCTCATTTTTATACAGCGAAAAGGTAAAGAAATTGACGCATGTAACGTGTTTATGTATTACGTAGGGTGAGAGAATATATTTTAATTGGTATATTTTAATTTTTTTTATCGGTAAAAATTATTTTTTATAGATAAAAAAATATTTTTTAAGTGAAAAATCACTTTTCTATAGATATATTCTTCATTTCAATCGGTGTATTTTGATTTTTAATTGGTGATAAATTATTTTGAATAGGTAATGATTGAGAGGTAAAATATATCAATCTATTTTTATTTTTAATTTATATATTTTCATTTTTAATTGATACATTTTGATGATTTTAACTTTGATATTTTAATTTTTAACTAATTAATGTTGATTTTCAATCGATTGATTCTTTAAATAAAAACATAAGTGGGAGTCACACATTGTAAAATATGTCACAAACATAAGTTTCCATATTGAAATAATTTTATAAAAATGAGTATAGTGCACATAAGTTCGATCATGTGTGAATAAACATCAATCATTCATTATACCACTGATATTTTTCCTCTTTGAGAAGCACACATATCATAATCATAGAATTTGATTTCATAACCGTTAAATGTGTGTGTGGTTGGGGTGGGTGTGGTCACGATCACTCTACCAACCTCTTGGTGGCAACTTTAATTTTCTTTTTTTTCTCAAGAGCTTAGAGATAATATATTCATTCCTTTCTGCCCCTGGAATACCGTCGAAAAGAAGGGTATGAGTGGTTCTGAATAAGGCTTGCTTGGTATAAGATAGAAAATTAAAATATATTATAATTCACAGCCTTTTATGCATGATTATATTATTAGCTACTTTATTAACCATATATTTCAAACCTGGTGGATGGACTGTTTAATAACTATTCCATGATTAGAAGTATAGCCTTAACTGCATAATACAAGACTTGACACAATTAGATAACTTGCACTAGGTCGATAGAGATTCACACCCTAATGTTTTAAGTGTAATGGGCATACTTGCACTTTTAACTGGCGTTGTCTCGTAGCCAACATGCATGCTTTCCAATTTCCATAGAAAGGCAGTTGGACTCGTCGATTCTGAAAGCTTTTTTTTGTTCTTTGTTTATCAATTCCAAAAGCTTATCTAGTTCGTCTACTGGACTTGATGGTCTAGTTCGTCTACTGGACCTGACAAAAAAAATTAGACGTATCGATTGGTTTTGCGAATATTCCTCGAGAAGGAAGTGGCATGCTCTTCTCACCGTGTCTATCTATTGCAATAATCTACTCTATCTTCATACTAAAGCGTGACCATATCCTGCCTCTCTAAATTCTAGAGCATGGGGGATTTTCAAAATCGGAGAAACAGGAACCCTTCCTGGTGGCAGCAGACTCCAACTGAAGTGATCAATAAGTTCCTTGATAGGGAATTATAAACGACCGGCGATTTTGTGGTTAGATTTGCTTGATTCCAAAATTGAATGATTGCATCTTCTCGAAGGTTACGATGAAAATTTTTTATTTAGATCTAATTTACTTAAGAGATTAATCATTTAAAAGAAAAATTAACTTATATTTACTTTACTACTTAACTGATCACGAGAGAACTCAAGTTTGAGTAAGTTAACACAGATTTATCTACGTCGATTTTTATTGATATTAGTTAAATTTACATTAAAATCATATATTATTTATACCGTTGAAGGTTCTCATAACTCATATTTCTAATATTAATATCCAATAAATATAATAAAAGTTAACACTATAACTTAATATTAATTTAAATAAATATAAATTAACGTTGAACAGATAAATATAATTATATGCTAACGTCAACTTCACTATTTTTTAACCGTACCCTGGAAGAAATTTCAAGCAATTTCTTTTAGCATTGTTTGGAAAAACGAAAAAAAGGTCACCTGAAATGTTTACACGTGTTCCTCCAAATAGCATCACACGGTGCTTGTCGTCTTACCCCATCTCAATTTAAAAGCGGAAAACGTGGTAGAGCAATTGCCTATGTTTATCTTCAAATGGCATTCTTCCTGTGGAGAAAAGAAATAGAGAGTTCTTTTTTTCTTCCTATCATCGAAGAACTAGTTTCTCTCCGTAGTTATGAAATTGATATTTAAAAAAAAAAAAAAATTGATGTTAATCTTTATCTTTTATTTATTTATTTAAATGGGTGTTAAATTATAATATTAATCATTGAGATATTTACTTAAACCAACATTAACATCAACTTTAAAGACTAAGATTTAAATGCAAGGAAGATTCAAGATTAATACCACTTTTACTGACATCCTTCTTGATTGAAGTTAACAAAAGTCGAAATGGTAACTTGACACCCAATCAATCTCGGGCTACTTCATATGCTTTTTCACCCTGTAGTTGTGAATGAAATCACCGGTTCGTCAGCAAGTCGGCAAAAAGCTGCAAGTGATAGATTTGGTGCAGAGATACTGCCTTCCTTCCCCTCGAGCAACCGCAAGTTGAGCTTTTATTTATTAGTTCACAGATCGTTATGGATCCATTCGTTCCACTCGTGTATAATTAATTGAGCTATACTTTTTCTGAAAATTGGAGACAAAATTTTTTTAATTATCACGTGCACTTTGTCCGAGGTAATTGATGTTGAAATACTTTAGACGGAAGGCCAACCTCACTCGACGTTAGATCATGCAAGGGAGTGAAACCTAAGGGAAAACCTAAGCAAAGCCGAATGGGTACAGATGCCGAGCTTCCATTCAGATGTCCTCTCGTGTGTGGCCTCTTCAAGTAGGCTTTGCATCGGATGACGTTAAGATTGACGATCGATTCATAGGGCCTGTTTACGTTGAGGGAGATTTCCATTCGGGGATAACGGATCCTGTGTTTCGATCTCGGGTTTTGGCAATTCTGAGTATGTGCCTGGAACTGTTTTTCCCGCATTTTTATCCCACCCCACTAATGCGAGTTGCCCCTCCCTCTCTCCCCTCTGAGCACGCAAAGGTGGTTCACGAGATAATTTTTGGAGGATAAGTTTTTGTAAGCGGTGAGATTGGGAGATAT
Source organism: Thalassia testudinum (assembly GCA_037157565.1). NCBI lineage: Eukaryota > Viridiplantae > Streptophyta > Magnoliopsida > Alismatales > Hydrocharitaceae > Thalassia > Thalassia testudinum. The sequence goes on from JAZHRO010000039.1 coordinate 64,286,773, forward strand.
ACGAGGGATAAGTGTTTTTTTTATGAGTTAGATCATGTGTAAAATTATGGGATAAGTAAAAAAATTTATCTCACAGGAAGGGGGGGGGGGGGGGGAGTTAAATCTTTCTCACCCCTCACCCTGGAATATATTATTTCTAGGATATTCCTCTTATGATCAGGATAAATCTATCTCCAGATAAAATCCACCAAACATCACATATCCTACCTTCTCCCACGCAACAAACTGGTCCAAAGAGGGTGATTCCCTCCCTTAGGCAGTCCTATCCCCTATCTTGAGAAGGCACCTTAAGGGCTTGTTTTCGTTGTGGGGGTGATGGCTTTATCCCTTGTTTGTGGCATTGTCACCTGGGGGGGGAGGGGGGGAGGAAATATCTCGTGTTAGGCAACGAAAACACGGGAGGAATGGAGTCCCACGACCCCTTTGGAATTGGTTTATCCCATTGTTTATCCTGTGTAAGGTAATCTGTGTGATGGATTTTAGGCATGGGATGCCATGATGGATTTTGCTAACCCATTGAGATGTTATGGAAATGCTCTGACATTGTCGTGCCGGTTTGTGTTTTTCGTTTACCTCTAAACTTCAGAAATACCACTCTTAAAACTTTAATATTAAGCTAAATTAGAGGTGCATGTCGTTGATTATTTTTTACCTGTGCAAATATTCTTATATATTGTAACTGACGGCATTAATTATTTACTTTAACTTCTTTATATGTGTGTGCAGATCGGTTTTAGATCAAAGTGTGGGGAAAGAAAAAAATCTAAGTGTATCTATTAATAATTTATTATTACATTATAATATTTACCACAAATACCTAACTCAATATAAGAGCATAAAGGTTTATTCTCAAATTTCTAACTAACTTTTCCTTTAATTATATTATATAACTACCAATTTATCTCACAATATCATCCCCTTACCAAACATCCATAACACTTTAAATGTAGGATAACTTAAACTTATCTCATCATTGTACCTATGTATCTCTCCAACAACATTTCCTATTTATCTCAGGATAAATAATTTATTCCTTACACAATTAAATTTATTCTTCATAATTTATCCTGCGATCCAAACAGGTGCTGAGGGATTTCTCTCCTCCCATACGCAGTGCCTTTACTTCCCTTCCTCTTGTTGAATTTTGGTTTTCTCTAGGTGATCTTGTTCCCTCTCCAGGAGCTTCAGGTGAGGAGCGTCGGATCGTTGGTGGTGGGTGGCCGTACGTCATTAATAGTGTTTGTGGTGACCTCTTCATATTTGCGATGTATATTTTGCATCTTTTGCTGGTTGTCGTACATTCTGTGGGTTTGTTATGAGCTGTTGGAGCTTGTGGATTATGTTGTTCGATGGTGCATTTTTCTTTGGATGGTTTGATGTTACCCTCAATCAATTTTGAATCTCTGTGTGTGTGTGTGTTTTTATTTTTTTGGAGTCATTCCTTAGGAGTATCAAATGATGTGTTCTTCTTAGACATTAGCAGGTGTGTTCTTCTTCTTCTTGATTTTTTTACGGATGTTTTGATGTTGCCCTAAATCAGTTTCAAGTTTCTATTTTTTGTTGTCAAGTCCTTTCTTGTTAGTTTGAAATAGACGTGTGTTCATCTTCGTATTCATTAGCAGTTGTGTTATACTTCTTATCGATTTTTCTGCCGACGGTTTGATGTTGTTCTCAATCTGTTTCGGACTTGTGTTTTTTTGTTCGTTTACTCAATTCTCAGTATGAAATGGAGGTGTGTGCTCTTGTTTTTATATGTTAGAAGGCAATATGGCTCCAATTTTTGTGAATCCCACCTCCTTTCCAAGTGAAGATGACCCGATCCTAATTAATTTTTGACCTCTCCCTTCATTAATCAGAGTTGAGATTATTGTAGGATAATAGATTTTGAATTAGAAATAACTGCAAGCTTTCAAGCTTCTTTCTGGATAGAAATTATTGCAATAGAAGATATTGTCGAATGTTTTACCATTAATGGTCGAAATCGATTTTATTTGACAAGTTTGATGCCTGATGTCGAGAGAATAATGTAGATATTTTTTATCTATGTCAATTTCATTCGGCAACCAACTTATTTCAAGAAATGTCTTACACAAAAGAATGAGATTATCGTTAGGATGATATTTTCAAGTTATTTTAATTAATTAATTAAAAATAATTTCAAACCTTATATAAATATCTTATAAAAAATTATAATTCTTAAAAGAATCTATTAACCAACCAACGTAACCACCTACATCTAAGGGTGAGGTAATCTTTTGACAACTTATCTCCATCTTCATCCCCTATTTTTAATTACATACCCTACTTTTTCTTCCCTAGTTTATCTTTTATTCATGCATATTCTCACAAAATTATCTCAAATTACATGTAAATATTAACATAAAATGTCTCATATTTATAATTTTTTATCGTACAAAATACATCTTACAACATAAATTAGTTACAGGTCTAGACATTAATTAAACGTCAACATTGGTACTCCATGCTAACATTTTCTTTTAAATGTCGAAATCTATTTACATTGACATTCTCTTCTTTGATTGGGCTTTTCCTAACATTCATTTTGTATTTTAAGCTACATTTGGTAGAGGGTCAAGAGTTATCATGGGATAAAGTATTGTAGAGATACATAGAGTAGGGTATTTGTTTGAATTGTGGAATAAGTGGGAATCAGGGAGACAGACTAAGCTCTCTAAAAATCGCTCCCCTCCCCACCCCTTGTTCAAGGTGTTTGAAAACGTAAGCTCCTTGGGGCTTTGATTGGCCGAAGAGGGCTGATCGGAGTCCCCTCCACCTCCGCCGACTCCCCCCTTCCCTCCCCTCACCTTCCTCTACCTCGCTCGAAGTTGCCGCACCACATGTAGAGCCCACGGAGCTCGCAATCCTCACCAGCATTGCTTGAGCCCATCCTTCCTCGTTGCCGTCGATTGATGTCATGGGGAGGTTTAGCTCAGGCGCTCGCAGTGCTTGCGGTTTGATGGTGCGTGTGTGGGGTGAGCGTGGCCTTCATTTGTCCTGACGTTGGAGACACCGCCACATTGAACGTTGATCGATGTAGTCAACCGGTCGTCTCGTTGTTTGGCTACGTCGCCTCGTCACCCGAATGTGCACTGCGTGGAGCCCCCTCGTCGAGGACCTAATCTATTGCAGGGGTGGAAGGAATGGATTCGCGGGTGTCGATATTATTCTATTGTTGTTGTGGTGTTTTGGTGTGTGGTTGGAGTTAGGTTTCCTTTTTCTTGTTTTTTAGTGTTGTTTGTTTTATTAAAGGACCACGTGTGACCTCGGGTTTATCACAGCCGAGTTTCCTAACATAGGTAAGGGACCAATTTATTCAGTCACTCGTTATCATGATCTTCGAGATTCTATCTCACTAGTGCTTAATCGTTCTACGAGCGTGGGGTCACTCTCCTTCGGGAGTTCGTCTAGGTCCCGATCTAGGGGCACTTTCTTTTTCTTTTTCTTTTTCCTTTATATCTTGTCTTGTTTTGTTTTGTGTTCCCCTATTTCCACCGGGCGTATTCCCCTTCATGGGTGAGGATTTCTTTTCTCTTTCCCTCTGGGTTGCATCTTTTAGCATTAGGATCTTCCCTTGTAATGAAATGTTTATTTAAAAGAAAATTGTGGAATAAGTTGTGAGATAGAATGATTGATATGGTGAGATGATGTTAGTAGATAATTTTTTAATATTATGATATAGGTGTGAGTGAGTTGATGTAATATAGTGAATATATTTTAATTTGTATATTATAGTGGAGTATGTATATTTTAATAGAACACGAGTACTGAAACAATACGTTTTGCAATGCACGGTCAATATTTAACTGATTGAAAATTAGAATCAATTGGTTAAAAATCAAGCAGAGGTTGGAAATGATTTTCAATCTGTTGAAAATGAAAATACATCGGTGTGTTTTACCTTTATACCTGTGGAAAATGATTTTTCACTTGAAACGTAATTTTTTACCTATAAGAAGTGATTTTCACTTGAAAAGTGATTTTTCATCGATAAAAGGTGATTTCCACCAATGAAAAGCCAAAATACATCAATTAAAACTACCACTCTCATCTGTGAGTTATTTATTTCTTTTCATTTTAATATATATTGATATTGATGTGATGTAGTAAGATAATTTTATGTTAATAATATTAATGGATGAAAATTATATTTCTTGATTTTAGATTTATTCATTTGATATTCCTTTGATCAAGGAATCCCTCTACCAAAGGAAGCCTTTATGATATTTATTAATTCAGAGAAAGGGTTCCTTCCTTTAGTGATATTTACAATCCATTTGGTTCTAAGGGAAGCTATTATGCCATGGAGGGAGGGTGACATACATCAAGGTAGAAGGTGTATAATATAGAGGAGGAAGAGGATGTCAGGTTTTTCAAATGCTTTTGAGGTTATAAAAATAAGAAGAAAGAGGTAATACAACACTATGGCATCATTAATGCTATAATATTAGACCTATAATAGCACTACTTTTTTTAAAAAAATAAAGTAGTGGATATTATTCATCTCCTACTCCCTGGAGGCTATCAAAATGACAGGGGGACCGAACCAAAATCTGCCAATACAGGGAAGGAGCACGACTCGTGACCTATTATAAAAGCAAAAATAGGAGAGTAGCACAGCACAACACCAAAACTTAACTAAAAGGAAAAGCAACAGGGGCCACAAACTCAAGCAAGAACATAGGGGAATTGAATTTTGTCTAAGGTGATAATACCTCGTATGCACCTTGAAAGATCACAAATGTTATAGATGCGTCAGCTATCAACAGCCATTCGTACGAGGGAGGAAGCTAGCACATTTGCAGCCTCACAAATAAAGGACACAGATATGATTTTAGGCTTTAACTTAAGAGCCTACGAATATTCCTTTTGCACATACCAAGCTACCGGGACTTTGTTGTTCCACCAATAATGAAGGGGAGAGGAGTCAGATTCAAGGTGCACAGAGGAGATAGCTGGATTGATAGCAAATGCATGGATAATAGCTTTCAAGATAGTGTTACGACCCGATCCTAGATCCCTACAGGACCCGAGACCGACCTACCTCGACTAATCCCAAGACCTAGTCATCCAACGAGAAATAACCAAAAGCAAATAATATTCCACAATTACACATGCAATGTAACTAAGTAGAAAATAATAAGAGACAGTAAAGAAAATAGAACGAACAGTCTTACATTATTACAAGCCATTACAACTACAACAGCAGAAAATACAGTGGAAAAAAAATAATTGGAACAGTAGTACATATAACAAGATACTCACAACTACAAAAGAAGCATACTGGAATAGAAAACATCAACAGCTAAGGCTAGGCTCGATTAGGCCCAGCTCACTCTGCAGTCAGTGGTGCTGGCTGCTCAACTCCCTGACCTGAACAAGGTTATAAAATTTCGTAGTTAACTAATGCTAAGTAGAGTGGTAGCTAAACCATTTACATGTAATTTAACTTAAGATAGGCAACTAATTTATTTTTCAATTTCATTTAGCTCAACTAAGTGGTTCTAATTCGTTTATTTTCTTAGAAACTAGTCATTTCTTGATCTTGATTGTCCCTCAAGGGGACGATCTTGATTGCAGTCTTTCCCATGATGTAGGATGTACGCATTGTGCTCTCCTGACCGAGAGAGTCCCCCGTGGTAATCCTACACTCAGTCAACCACCCGAGGTCACGGTCCCGACGTAACGGTGACTACAGCACGCATGATAAGCGCACGGGTAGCTACCCCACACTAGCACGCTGTCAATCGTTTCCACTAGCGGGTATGCCCAAGGTATAGCACAAGACCTTACCCACTCAGAACAGGGGTCTCGTCCCTCATAACAGAACAGGGGTTCGCCCCTCCACAGTTTACGTACCCTCGTCCGACTATCCCGATTTGCCCAGTGGGCCTAACAAGAGTCGGTGTAGGGCAGCTAGTCCTAACCCCGGATCCCATGGGGAGGCTAGCTCCCTCCCTACACTAAGTAGCTCACCTTGATACCACGTACACGAGGGTTGATAAGAACCTCATCATGAACCCTAACTAGCACAATCTAACCTAGGTATGCAAGAAAAAGCTCCTACATAACTCAAAGAAAGGCTTAACTCAGAGAATTCTGAGTTTAAGAAGAAAACAAGTCATAAGGGGTAAAAATGCAATTTCACCAACACAATCTGCAAACAGGGTAACTCAGGATCCAAACACAGGTCAAACAAATCAAATAAGAAGGAAAGTGGGATGGTCTAATCCAACAAGAGCTACAACTCCAAGGAATTAAATGACATTCTGTAACTCTAAAACAAACCCACTTCAATTCACGAGGTTAGAGTTAGGGTAAAAATCAAATAAACCCTCTAAAATTCATAGAAAAATAATCTCTAGGGTTTATAACCTTCAATTTGACCTTAGAAACCCATTTTCACCTACATTGAGAATCATGCCCAATTAATGATTTAATTTAGATTTTTACGTAAATTGGCCAGTCAAACATGGTCTGACCTAGAAAAAAAATTTACCATTAAAATCCTTAGATCCAATTTAGTCATGCATAAAAACTTGAGCCTAAGAAGAGACCTCCTTGACCGACTTTGCAATTTGGTCCTCATCATTTACTTTTTGACCCTCAACTTTCGAAACCCTTGCATTTTGGCCCCTAATATCCTCGTCGTTCTTTGCATTTTGGTCCCTCCTACAAGTCTCTGCGCAGCGCCATGCTTCGGCGACCTTGCGCGGAGCATGGCGCCGCGCAGGGTGAAGGGGACGTCCTGAAAAGAGAACGCGGAGTTCCCTGCGACGTCTGCTGTCACAGGGACTCGGCCATGCCACCTGACGACGCCCACACCTTCCGTGCGAACATGCGGAAGGTATGGGTCTCATCTCCGACTATACTCCGGCGAGGGACGCACGTCGTCTCCCTGCGTCCGACCCTCCGCCACCGCCTTTATAAAGACCAGCATCGCTAGCTGGTTCTGGCAGCTCGGTCTTGACGAAGAATCCCTCAACCCTTCCTCTCTCTCCACTCCGACAGGAACCCACCAACTCCGGTGGCTCCTCCTCCTCCTTTTCGTCACTCTGCTGCAATACCAGCAGCAGAGTCACCTGCACCTGATCTCCCCGCGTCGCGCCGCACCAAGCGCGCGCCTCCCTGCCCTCTTCCTCGCCGCCGCTCTCTCCCTCTGGGTGTTTCTTCTTCGACGACAGTCGGTACGGCTGCCTGCCGCTCCGGCCCCCCTTCGTCCCTGTAGGTAAGTAACAGTTATTTCCCTTCCTCCCCTCTTTCTTTTCCCCAACTTGTTTTGCTTGATCGCCCTACGCCCACGCCTTCCCCACCTCCGGCCACTCTCAGGCGAGTCGTTCCCGTCATCCCACAACCCCATACGACTCGCCAACTGCACCAAAAACTCTGCCTCACCTCACCAAACACCCTCCGCCCCTCCACTGCCATTCCACACCTCCACAACGTCCCCCCGAACAAACCCATTTTTTCGACTACAGTCCGACCTAGGGTTGCCGCCATACACCGCCTCACGCCTCGCCACCACCCGCACTGGCTTCGCCGCACTCCGGCGAAGCTCCCTGCATCTTCTGACTGGGCCGAGAGGCCGTATTCTTGCTTTCAGGTCACGCCCCCTTCGTCGCCATTGCTGGGCAGGTGAAGCTCCTTCACTTGCAGCTGCACCTTCGATCCCGCCCAGGCGCTGGTCCCAGGTCGTGCGGAGTGTCTCTGCAAAGACTCCCAGGTCTGCAGCTGAGGCAAACCCCTCGCGAGTTGCTGCAATTGCCTGCAGCCTCCTCGCCCGCGGACACCAGTCAGGAGGTGGGACTTTAGTCCCACCTCGGAAGTGCGTGGCTCAGTGCCCGCACATAAATTGTAAAAGTGTTCGAGGCTATTCACCTTCGAACACAGGGGTTAGGTCCCTCACGCACGTGCGCGCCACGCGCTCGCCCTCGCCCGCGCTCACTCCCCGCAGGTCTGGGCAGGATCCGAATACCCGACACTGCGCACACCTCGCCCACCACCGCACACCGGTGGGCCTGGTCCTAGGTGCGATACTCGTACCCGAATACCCGACTCTGGGAGAGCGATTGTATGAGAGAAATCTGAGAAAGAGAGAGACGCGGGGAAGGGTAGGGGTAGGTTTTGCTCTGGCCATTTGTGTGAGTGTGCAGGAGCAGAAGAAGAAGAAGAAGCGGCGAAGGAAGAAAGGAAGGAGAAGAAGAGAAGCACTGTAGCTGACCGTCGTTTAAGTCGTCTGACTGCGGTATCAGACGACAGATGAAGCTTCAGAGGAGATAAAGCAGAGAGGAAGAAGAAGAAAAGAGAAGGCTCCGCAACTGAAGAGAAAGAAAAGAGAAGAAGGAAGAAAGAAGCAGAAGAAGACTTCGAACTGAAGAAGAAAAGAGATAGAAGACAAGCAGAAGAAGAATTGAAGTCAACAGGAAGAAGAAGACCTGTAGAGACACTGCAGCTGAAGAAAAGCTAAAGAAGAGAAGAAGAAGACAAGCAAAGAGAGAAAGAAGAGAAGAAAAATCGAAATCCATCTCTCCCTCTCTCTCTCTCTCTCTTATTTTTGTAATAAAGAAAACTCTGTACTTCTAGAATTCTAGTAGCTCCTTGAGTTCGACTTCGGGAAACCAAACTATTTCCGAGTAAATTTTGATAGTAACGACAACCGTAGCTGTCTTATACTATAATGACTGTACTATAATAAACACAAAGCAGCACCGCGGTTCGCCATTTTCAAGGGTCAAACAGAAGTCAGTATAGAGTGATTAGACCTAACCCCGAGTCTCAACCCAAAGGGGCGGCTAGTTCCCCTTTACAGTAAAAGGACAGTTGCACTCCTTGATACCATATACACAAGGGCTAGCTCACTTCCCATCTACTCACAAGGTTCTTTCTGTATACAGGAGTACCTCTCCTAGTTCCCCCTAGGGTTCGTGCACTGGAATCCATTTCTTAGTATTCAAATCTCATTTATATAATAGGCAGCTCATGTTTTCATAATTGAGAAGACATCACATCAAGTATTTAACACTTGTTAGCAATTAGGGTTTAACATGCATATTAAGTAAATAGTGTAACTCAAGCCATATTCATTTGCTCCTGCCCTAGGGTTCATTTCTCATCCTAGGGTTCATTCAAGTTATTCTAGACATGCACTTTATTTGTCTAAATCTTAATATTAATATAAACCACTCTACCAGGAAACACGAGATGAATGAGAGCTAGAACTGTAGGTCCTGTCGCCTCCATGGGCCCTGCATAGTTAATTGACTAGAAACTTATACAATTGACCAACCACGTCAAACGAGTCCAAAACTGTATACAAGTGACACTAACTCGTAGAGAAAGTCAAGCGGAAAACAACGGTACTTCATTTGCGAAAATCTGATTCCGTTTGAGTCCTAAACGGGCCAAAAACACACATACTGTCTAAAATCAGACGTCTGGGACTAGACCTTGATGTCTTAAACAAGCTCAGAACTTCACATTTCTTTCTTGTGGCTTCCTTAGACGTCTGAACCCCTCTGCAATCGTCTGAGGGAAGTCCCAGACGTCGAACTCTCCTTCCGGTCGTTTGGGAGTACAGTCAAATGTCTGACGATGTGTTCAGACGTCTAAAAGTACCTCAAAGAGCGCACCGTGCGCCTCCGTACAACCACACAGACCCAAAAATGGTTGAGTTTCCTGTCTGCATGGCTGGAACCCGTGCAGAAGCATGTACCTCTGCACTAAACGTGCTTTCAGATGTCCGGCTTCAGCTCCGGATGTCCCACTGCTACTCCAGATGTCTGATACTGGAAAAGATCCAGTACGTAGAACTCCTTGCGGCACTTCTCCTCTGCGAGTTCACTGGCAGGGGCTGTAGTAGCGCCTCCAGCAGCTACAGGAGGCCGAGGCTTCTGCTCGCGAGCTTCTCCTCCTCGCACGAGTCCTCGACTCCTCTCACATGAGCTCCTTCGAGCTCCCGTGGCTCCCTCTCGAGCTCCTCCCCTTGAGCTCTCGAGTTCCTCCCCCTGAGCTCCTCCTCCTCGACTCCATCGAGCTCGCACCGCCGCACCTGCAGCAAGGCACTCCTCATGCGCGAGCTCCCGCGAGTTCTCTCCCTCTTTCTCACGCCCTTGCTCACACTCTCTCCCTCTCTCCTTCACACCCTCGCTTGCTCGCAACAGAGGGGCGATGTCGAAGATGGTCGCTGGTAGGGGGATGAAGATGGAGGTGGCAGTGGCTGGTGGTGATGGAGAGGGTGGCGTGGGTGTGTGGGGTTTTAAATAGTTGGTGATTAGGGTTTTGGTGAGGGGGTCGGAGGGGGGAAAACACATGCACGTCGCATGTGCGTGAAAAGCAAAAGAATGTACAGTTCTCCTTACTTTCAGACGTCTAGACAGACGTCTGGTAAACACCTCAGACGTCTCATCTAACTAAAGAGTGACGGGTCATTTCAGATAGTCCCTTCCTTAGAAATATTAGTAACCCTACATGAAGCACCCAACAGAAAGTCACCGTTCAAATTACGCAAGGCCCAACCCAAACAAGAATAAGACCTGACATATTTCATCGAGATATTAATTTTAACTCCATCAGGAGGCTGGATCCAGGTGTCAGCGAAAATCGTGGGCCTATGTTGGCGAAACCAAGTGGAAAGATCAAATTTATCCCAATTATTAGCAAGCATGATTTGCATCTTATGAAAGGAGAATTGATTATGCCGAATTTTGTTTCTAAATCACCAAACATTGAACTAGATGAAAGTAATGAGGCCTTTGATATAATGTTTTTTGGCCGAGATGGCAGGGTTCCTCATAATCTGAAAAAAGAAAGCAAGGTTGACAGGAGAAATAAGATTCTTCCTAAAAATGCAATTAGAAACTTGGTGGGTTAGTTCACTTTGAGTAAAATGATGGATAACAGTTTCAACCTTAAGATTGGAATTGCAGCAAGAGCATTTGGAGGCAAGGGAGATACCAAAATTAGTAATGTTATCATCAATGGGAAGCTTGAGGAACAGGACCCTCCAAGCAAGAAGGGAAATACGAAGGGAAATTTTGGCCACAAGGTCACCCTATGATAACACTATAGCACTGCAGAGCCTATACTATAGCATGGACACAATAATGGTATACTAAATCACTAAAACATAGCATATATAGATGCTACGAGTATAACAACATCATGGCATCAATACCACGGTGGTAATAGCACAACATATGCCAATGGATATCTCTGATATGTTAGCATGATACTTTATAATATGGATGCTATGGTTACGGCGTCAATGCCATGGTTTGCAACATTAATGACATGATCTTGGTCATGAACAAAAATGCATAGGAAAGTGGGGTATGCCCATGCAAATGTGCGCGGAGACGAGTTTCTTTACATTTTTTTTCTATGGTATTCTTTTGTGCAGTATAAGTTAGATGTGAACTATTCTCCAGAACACCAGTAACTCAATCATTTCACGTTTAATTTATGTGGACAAGGAATCCAAATCTTGATCATGGAAAAAGACATTAATTTGCTCTTACTAATTAATTTGATGAGTGCATAGTCGGTGATGGATCTTGGTACGTCCATCTAAATATCAGCTGCAGTCAACTTCTAATGATGTTATCGTGATTGAGATTAGCCGACTTAATAACCACTTGCTGGGATATGCTTACGTATTAACCGAAATCCAAGTGGAGTTCCATGTTGGCAGAAGCTTCTGATAGGTATAACTCGTTGCTGCAGAGAGAGACGATTTCATGATTGGTTCCATGAAAGGGACAGAGAAGTTAAGTACCCACAATCCCATGGCCCTTGCGGTGTGGACATGGCACACATGTGGGGTTGGGCGGCACACCAAGATCTGGCTTCGAATCCAATGCAGATACCTTAAAAACATATATATATAAAAAGGTTTGCAAACACTATTAATGAAAAGCCTTGGGAAACAATGCATCCATGACAGATGTAGAGAGAGAGAGAGGGAGGTGATGTCCTTTTCATTCATTCCTTCTCCTTTCTTTCACCTCTTGCCCACCCCCACGCGCAATCGATGGCAATATTTCTCAATCCACCACCCCCTCTCCCCCACCATCCACCACCATGTCCTTTGTTACCCACCAAAGTTTGCATATATATATATCACACTGAAAGCTCACCCCTTCTATATTAATTGCTCAGAAAAGCTCACAAGCACAGGGCTAGATCATCTCCTCCTCTCTACCATATCAAGTGGTATGTATTTCTTCCCGGGTGGTAATATTTGTTAGGATGAACTTCCGTAAATCACACTATACCTACATACATATGCATGCATGCTATCTTTTCCTATATTAATTGCTGGGGGAAGTACTTAATTATATACTGAAGTAATGTTTTCGTTACTTGGATTGTAGTGATTTAAGATTAATTTGAAAGTCTCGAGAGAGACAACAGCTAAGGCTAAGGCACGCATGAATTGCACTCGAAGCAAGCATGCACGACTTGCAAGTAAAATATACCCGCCAGACCATGATGGCTTCAGGCAGATGCCCATTTAATTAATTACTTGAATCATTTGTATAACATATATCAACTATTAAATTAGGGTCACCGAAAATAAAGTGTTTTTCCACGGGGGATTAAATAAAAATGATTGATACGACGATGTGATGTTGATAGATAATATTTTGATATCGGTGTGGGTAAACTGATGTAATATAAGGAGTATACTTTAGGTGACATTAATTTAGGATAATCTTTGAATTATTCTGTTGCCAAGGTAGGATCTTGGCTCATGATTTAGTTGGGCCCACCACCTCTGTTGGTCCCGACAGATGGTTGTTAAGTAACATGCAACTGCATGATGCCCTTCGATCTAACCTCTCCAACCACTGGCCGACGGGTGTTTGTGGATCTTTCAGGTGTGGAAATTGGAATCATTTGGGCATATGGAGATGGAGTACTCATGCGTGCCACCAGGCTTTAGGTTCCACCCCACGGAGGAGGAGCTTGTGGGCTATTACCTAACAAGGAAAGTGGCCTCCCAGAAGATGGATATAGAGGTCATCACAGACGTGGATCTCTACAGGATCGAGCCATGGGATCTCCAAGGTTGATTATATATAAATTAGCTAGCTTTCCTTGTAACGCAACATGATTGCATGAGAAAATTTCTAATCGTTGTCTTATTATACGTATAGAGTAATTGGATTAATTGATCTACAATTTAAAACGTACACGTACGTTAATTAATGTGATCTCGATATCCTCTAGCAGATAGGTGCAAGAACGGGCACGAAGAACAGAACAACGAGTGGTACTTCTTTAGCCACAAGGACAAGAAGTACCCAACGGGGTCGAGGACCAACAGAGCAACTGCTGCTGGATTTTGGAAGGCGACTGGGAGGGATAAGGCCGTGATCTCCAAGTGCAAGATTATTGGGATGAGGAAGACCTTGGTGTTCTATGAAGGACGTGCCCCCAATGGGAGGAAGACCGATTGGATCATGCATGAGTACCGTCTTCAAAGCAGCGAACATGCTCCTCCTCAGGTAGCTTATAATTATGGTATTTGGCAAGAAGAATATATGTTTGTAGAATAATTAGAGGGATAGGGAGGGAGTGATGGAATAAGTAGATTTTGACATTTATATGTTTAGGCGGTTAAATTTACTTAGTAAATAAATATGGGTTAACTCACTTAACCTAACTCACCTATCAAACACGACCTATATCTTTAGTCTTACCTAATTTTCCATCTTGATCCAGTAATCTCAAATTAGAGAAACCCTTATTCATACGTCTGCATATTTTAGTAGCATGCTTCTCGAAAAATTTACGTTATATATGTTTAATTCTAGGTGATGCGTGGGATGAAGTTGTCGCAACATATTTAAGGGAGATTTGCTCTCACAATGTTTGCAGTTTGCTTACAAAAGAGATAGGAACACGTTCAAGGAAGTCCAAGTAATAAGAACTATTGAAAGGATAACTGCCCTGACATGTTAATTTTAAGAAGTTCAAAATGGTAACTTAGTAATCTTACAGTATCTGCTGGTTTCTCGAACTTACTTTGTGGAATAATTTTTTTCGGAACTATAAAAAAGAACATAAATTAACCAGTGATAACAATTTCTAATTAATAGGATATATAGACAAAAATACCCAATAGCATCCATCTCTAGCTTCCATCTCTTCCAAGGCTTTGTGATTGGGAAAAGCTTGAGTAATATACCTATGTATCTACCTTTTTCTACGTTATGTCCATGCGTACAAAGCTATTGGTTACCGCAGTTTATCCCCTGCAGCTCCACTCGAGTGGTTAAGTAGAGAGTTCAACCAACAGCTACCGTACATTTGCTTAACGTGTACTTGACTTGAATGTATATGCTTTAACTTGGGTCTGATTCATTTAGGAAATGAACCAAAACTATCCAAATAATTAAATTCAACGTATAATTATGATTGCATCATGTATGTACGAATTTTAGTATGACGAGATACGACCACAGTGCTGTACAATGACCTGGAGAGAACAAATTAACTTAAGGTAAGAAATGAGCAGTGGAGATTTTATTTGATATCCATGGCATGTTTACGTCATTTTCTCATGGTGTTGGATGTGGCCATAAACAAATTATTGATCATGTATATATACCCTCGCTACAGGCAAAAAGAGTATAATCTAGGGAGTCTGCAAAGGATTATACGAATATTAATTACCTCCCAAATGTCCAGGATGTTTCATAAGAAATGTACCTTGAGAAATATTTTCGTAACGGTAGTTAATTAGTATCCCACAGAGACAAATCCTAATTTCCATCGTAAATCAGGCTATTTTTCGCTGAAATTATATATTAAAGGCACTTCTCGTGGAAAAGGACTTTAAAGAAAGATACATATTTGAATCCTTAACTTATTTACTTTAAATTATGATTCTTTTGTAGTGCCTAAATGAGTATTTGATATATGTCATTCGTGTACAACTCGATAAGAACATCAAATGGATCTTAACTTCATCTTCTCACAACAAGATTGTTAATTTTACTCAATTGTTTCTAGCACTCATATCGTTAGATTCAGAAAAATTAATTTTGACAATTTGTTAGATATATTAGACAATCATTCAAAATATTTAAGTTTAAATTTTTAAATAGTAATTCTCAATTCTTTATATCCTACTACTCAAGTTTATGAGTTTCCTATGTTAAATTATTTTTGATATACTACAATCTCCCCCTGCTTTAGTTTGCACCATCATTGTTGTGACTTTACCATCATATTTTTAATGATAGTGGTAGCTACAACTCATGGTGTACTATCTAGCAATCTTAAGGTCGACTCTTTCCTTTTTACCAAAGAAAGTTTGACTATGATATCATTTATAATAACCTAATCCTAATTAAGAAAGCATAACTTGATAACTCATTGAGTATAATTCTAATAGACCCAAATAACCATTCAAAACATTTAGGCCTAAATTTATAACTAGCAATACTTTATCTTTTATATCTCACTGATCCCAAGCCAAGCTATTTTTATGCAACGAAATGGACATCCATCGCCTATCTACTTCTATTCAATATTTTCTACGTACCCCAACAAAATACAAAACTTCTGGATTAACAAAAACTTAAGATTTTACATAGAGCATGTTGTATAGCCGGTTTCAGACTAAATCGACCTAAATCATCATAATTTACTTCGTGGATAATTAGCTATTATTTGGAAGTATGCATGAGCAAAAAAAACAACCAAGCTAAAATGTTCAACCTCGAAGTAGAAATAACAAAAAAAAACATGTATACTTACCAGTAACTAACCAACCATCCAAGATCAACCAAGTGTGCTCGACACGTGTTAACTTCCTCCTTTTATCATAAAAAAAAGTCGATAGAGATTAATCATGTTATACCATACATGTTTTGCTCATTTTTTAAGCTTACCCTATAGCCTTTACTTTCGATGTAATATGGGGTCTACTTCTCTTTCGAAAATCACGACCGGTGGACATTCATAATATCAATATTGTTATTTAGCTATTCATCATAAATGCAATTACTGGAAACATTATGCACGATTTTTGGAGCATAATCCATGCCAGCTGTAGAACATCTATTTAATTTAGACCGTTGCATTAAAAAATAGAAGTAGCAATACTCTACTATTATATCCATAAATACATGCATGACCTCCAACCCTAGAAATTTATTGGTAAATCTCTTCATTGCAGGAGGAAGGATGGGTTGTGTGCAGGGCTTTCAAGAAGCCAACCCCTAATCAGAGGCAGCTCTTCCCTCATTGGAACCCACAATTCTATCCCAAGGATGATGACAGCCTCCTCAAATCCTATCAAACACCACCAGATTATGAAAGATCTCCATATCTATCAAACCCATACTTGGGAAGCAACAATGCTTATCAAGAACAGGCCTTCAATTGTGATCAAGAACTTGAATCAAAGCAATTACCATCTAGTCATATGGAGCAACACCTCAAGCTGCCGCATCTCGACGGCCCCAACATGCCCCAGAGCTTCACCACGAGCGAGTGCATCGAACCTCGACATGTTGCGGGTAGAAATGAATTTAAGGGAAGCTACCTTGGTGGAGGGTTTGTTGATTGGAGGGCCTTGGACAGGCTTCTTGGGTCTCAACTAAATGACTCCTTATCATCGTCAAACACTAATATGCCACTTATGAACATGGAGTATGAGGTTGATGCTCAGAACAATGGGGATCATTTCATCAACCCCTTCTCTAACTTGTGACAGCCACTTGGATGCATGCATGGCATATAATGTCATCTGAGTAGGATATGAGAATAATTGAGATATGAATTTGACTTTTGAGTTAACTATATATGCCATTTGTATAAATGCATGTCTTGGCAACTTAGATTCACAAATATATTGAAATGAATTAATAGACAAAGACGTGTATGTTTTATGAAATTTTTGTGATATGCGCATCATGTAAGGAAGTGAACGCTTCATCCCGTGACATCGTGAAAGCATGAAAATGAGCATTTTAAAACTTCAAATCGCAATTCAATTAGATGCCCAAACTCTATCAATGAAAAAATAAAATGTTCTACAATCAAAAGCACATGGGAGGAATTATTTTCTTCCCGTTACGAGGTCACACGAGATAAGAATTTTACCTTGGTGGGTGGCGTAGAATAGTACCCCACGTGCAGTCTCTTACAATAAGCTCCGGTGCAGAGGGGACCCTTCTTCTTGGTAGTTTGAAGAGACCCATTGCGCCAAGAACACCAAATCCGTGTTTCTTGCAAGCTCTCTTCACAAAACCCGAGGACGATGCTCGTCCTTCTCCTCAAATTGTGTGTTCTTTTGAATAGAGGAACAACTTCTTACATGCTCAGAGGAAGTAGATGTCCAGTAGTAGCAAGGGATGTCTAAGAGGGGCACTTCTAGACATCCAAAAGAGTTTTTGGGCATCTAAAATCCTTCACACTGGAAGATAATATCAACCCTCAGGTCTAATCTGATTAGACAGCTGTCATTCTTTTATGGATAATATTATTTCTAACATCTCTTTCTATCATTGGAGTGAGAATGAAGACCGTCTCCTTTCTCAAAGGATGGTCTTCTTCTCTTTTATGCTTGAGTCTGATCAAGACTCTACGACCGCATGTAGAATTTGTCTTTCCCAATATACTCAGAGTAAGCTCTTTTCTCCAATCTACTACATATATCTATGAAGCAAATTTGTGTGGTCCTGTCAAGAAATCATGTGTCTCCAATTCCCTCTCACATGCACCAGCTTTCCAATATCAGCATCAAGGTAGGTGCATCTATCGTTGGTTTGCCAAATGCATGTGCTCGCGAACAGAGACACATATTAGTCTCAGGTCAAAGGATACACTATCTCCATGACAGGCCAGCATTAGAGATGGACTTTTGGTTATCTCATATTTCATCATCCGATTTGTGTGACAGTTCTAAATCTCCATTCAAGAAAATCTCTTAGGCATCGACCTCTAGAGAAGGTTGTCATTCCAACTTAGACAAAAAACAGACAATCGAATCATATATGATGGTTTCTTTTGATGTCATATCGAATCCTCTAAATTATTTAGATCTCTAAGTCAACACCCATTGGGTTTATTCGATCTGGCTAAGTACATACGCCACCTTATTCGTACTAAGAGATCCAATTCATGTACTGAAAATAATTTAATTCTTATTTAAATGAAATGTAACTCATTACATTATTCAGATGGTTTTCTAAGGGCATATAAAATCCAATAGACTCCTACCCTTAGAGCCATTTCGAAACCTCTTTTATCCCCATACAGTTCACATGCCAATCAAATGACTCTTTAGTTAATCTTTAGTTAGCGACTCAGCCACATTATTCGCAAAGGCAACCTTCATGATGATTACATTGTCACACTTGGTAATCTCTCAAATGATGTTGTACTTCCTCTCAACATGCATGCTCTTATTGTGTGAGTGAGACTCATTCGCCTGCATAATGGCACCTATGTTGTTGCACAACAATGAGATTGACAATTGTATTGAAAGAATAACACTAAGCTCTTCAACAAACTTGCGTATCCACACCACCTCCTTCACAACATCGGATGCAGCAATGTACTCAACTTCTTTTGTTGAATTAGTTATGGTGTCCTACTTCTTACTTCTCCAGTTCACAACACCGCCGTTCAAGATAAACCTTGACATAAACTTTCTATCATCAATATCTGATTGGAAGTCAGAGTTGGTATGCGCTAACTGTTGCATTTTGTATGCCCTAAGAGATCCATCTGAATAATGTAATATAATTACATTACATCTTAATAAAAAGGATTAAATTAATTTCCAGTGCATGAATTGGGTAACGTATTTAGCCAAATTGAATAAATCCAATGTGTGTTGATTTGAAGATCTAAACAATTTAGAGGATTCACGAACACATCATGAAACCATCTGATTTGATCATTTGTTTCCGGTCTGTGTTGGAATGACAAGCTTCTCAAGAGACCATCGTCTGATTAAAGTTCTTAAATGAGGATTCAGAACTGTCACGCAGGTTGGTTTAAGGAGTTAACTTGATGAAATAGGAGATAACCAAAGTCCTTCTTCAATGTTGTCCCGTAGAAAGTGTATCCTTTGACCTGAGACAGATATGTGTCCCTGTTCACAAACAGATACATTTGGTGGACCAATAATTGATGCACTCATCTTGGTGCTGACACTAAAAAGTTGGTGTATGCAAGAAGGGACAAGAGATACATGATCTTTTGAAGGGATCAAATGCCTATAAGTATATGTAGCAGGTTGGAGGAATGCACTCATTCCGAGCATATTAGGAAAAACAATTCCACATGTGGTTTCAGAGTCCTGATCAAACAAGTGAGAAAGAGAATAAGACGGTCCCTTGGGAAAGGAGCTAATCTTCATTCTTATCTCAACGATACTAAGAGATGTTAGAAATAAGATCATCCAATGAGGAATGATAGTTGTCTAATGGGACTGGAGCTCAAGGATAATATTTGGCCTCCATGTGAAGATTCACGGGTATTCGAAATACATAGGGAGGCGTAGTGCCATAATTTCAAGAATCCTAAACACTTTGCTATTGGCGTTTTGAAACCAATGGTAATTTTGATAGGTTCCTTCTTGTAAAGAAATCAATTGTTATTTAAGGAGTTAAATATCATTTGATTTAATGTTTAATTAAGTCTAATTTGATTAGGTTTGATCCAAGAGGGGTTGGATGGCAATTAAAGATAGTTTGGATACTAAATCCAAACATCCCATAATTTATTATGAGCTAATCTTGCAAGATACAAGTAGGATCCAAATCATTGTATGGAGATCCATGGGTCTCCATCATATTAAGATTAGAAAGAATCCCTATATATATCTCCCAAAGGCAAAAAGAAACTATGATAAATTTGATTTGATCAAAACCTAATCCACCTCCACAGCTAAGACAAAAGAGAAAGGTCGCTACCCTCTCTCTTCTATGCTCTCCATCTTGAATGTCCAAACATTGTTCTAGACTTCTAGGAGCGCCATCAAAAGTCCAGCACCTTTCTTACAAGTCCTAATCTACATTACCCTTATACGGCCAATGCTTCTAGCGGTTGACTCTCTATTCTGAGGGTTGAGGAATTGGTTCCTTTTCTGTAAAAAGTACATGGATCAAGGCGGAGAGCAAGGGTCGCTCTTGGGATCCATGAAGATGTTCGCAAAGATCAAAATCATGTTTTCGACGTGATGGATCTCATCAATCTTTCAAGAAGAAGGTCTTCATACCAAGATTTATAGTAGGAGTCACCATATTGTTCTATGCCACCAATGAAGTTATATTTTCATGTTGTGGGACCCTGGACATATGGTTCCGATTTAGGGTGTTTTGATTAAATTGTAATCAATTTTGGGCATTGAATCTATCATTGTTCTGAAAGTTTAAAACTCCCAATTCCACACTTCTACGGTACCACGGAGCACTCTGAATAACTCCCTTCACTATCACATGGAGATCTCCATCTCTAAAGACTAGACAATAGTCTTCTGTCCTCCTCAAGTACTTGAAAATGTTCTTGAGAATAGTCCAGTGTACTTGCCCTGGATTGAATTGGTAATGACTTGCCACCTCCACTTCATGACAGATGTATGGTCTAGTATACTATGTTACACACAAATCGATATTTAATAAAACACACGTAATACAGTTGAATGTGCAAAACTGACTTTTGAATTTGTACACGAAATAGTATTCCAAAGTTAAACAAGAGGAGCAAAGTGTTGCACAAATACCATTATCTTGTTAATTACAATTGATTTGATGAACTTGTATTAAGTGTAGATTTTCAAAAATCAAACAAGTTCAACGGCACCCTTGGTTCTACGAAATAAAACTGTTAAATTGAATTTCAAGTGCAATGAATAAATAAAATTTTTTATACTTACCAAGAGTGTTTGGACAAGACTTTGCACTAATGACTTATTCAAAATCAAATCTTAAATGAAATCATTAGAAATTGCAAATCAATCCTTATATCATGTTTTGTCCTTAAATCTTTGCGATTAGGCCCTTGTGTATCTGCAATTAGGTCCCTATGGTTTTTTTTTCTTTGCAACTAAGCCCCTACCTTTAACAGGAGCTTGACCTCCATCTCCATGTCAATGCAGCTACAAGGCCTTCAGCGAGATCGGTGAAGGCTTGTTGGTAGCCAAAATCACCTACTAGGGGTCGGGATTGCTTCCTCATGCCTTCACGAAGCTTCATGTGAAGCTTGGGACTGTGGGGATGTCAGGAGGTAGTCGACTAGAGTCGATGAAGATGGTGGCAGCGTAAGTGGCCGGCTTGTCTCGAGAAATGTATTGAATATTCGCTTAGGTCTCTGTTTATATTCAAAATAGGTTCATTTTGTCAAATTGAATATTCTAAACCTTATAAAATATTTTTCAATAATTTTTAGAAGGTTTAGCTTACATTTATTTCAACCAAAATCTCTTTAATTTCAGTGAGGCTAAAATTAGGGTTTTTAAATATAAATTGACTTCCAATTTTTAGAAAAACCCTAAATCAATCCGTGCAAGCTCACTTGTTGGCACTTTTAGCTTAGTTGACCTTTAATTAGGTATAGGTTCATACTTGAGATATTATGTAGTTGTATTCTTCCATTAAAGCAATATAATTAAGTAATTTTGATGCAATTCTTCTTGATTCAGCCAAGATTGAATTGTACCATTTAATATAATAATTAGGTGAAATTAACCTTAAAACTTAGTCAAACTGAACTAGATATAGAGGATGATGGTGTTACCATCACACTACATAGTATACATCAGACTGCCCACTACAGATGCATATCGGCATCTACTCATGTGTTTCTTCACTTAAACTATTTAGGGAGACATTCCCTTCAATAAGGAAATCTCATTTCTAAATGGGAGAAAGCCCTTCTTGAAGTTATCTATGTGGAATCTCTCCAAGATCTTGGTGATGTATCCTTGCCGTGATAGTCCTTATATCCTCTTTTCTCTATTTCTGAACATATTTAGACCTGAGATATAATGGGCTTTTTCGAGATCCTTCATCTTGAAGTCCAGAGATAACCAGAGCTTGACATTGGATAACATCCCTGCATCATTTCCAATGGGTAGGATGTCATCCACATATAGCACCAGAAATGTGATAGTACTCCCACTGGCGTTTTTGGAGACACAAGGTTCATTCGTGTTCTTGTGAAATCCAAAACTCTTTATGATCTCATTAAATTAGATGTTCCAACTACGAGAAGTCTATTTGAGTTTATAAATGGGTCTCTTTAGCTTGCATACTTTTCTCTCCCCACCATCTACACGGAAACCTTTAGGTTGCATCATGTAGGTGTCCTCCTTGAGGAATACGTTGAGGAAAGCTATCTTGACATCCATCTACTAAATGTCATAGTCATAGTATGCAACTGTGGCTAGCAATATCAGAATGGATTTAAGCATAGTAACAAGAGAGAAGGTTTCCTCATAGTCAACCTCTTCCTTCTGAGTGTAGTCCTTTACCACAAGCTATGCTTTGAATGTCTCTACCTTCCCGTCTAGTCCCCTTTTCCTCTTGAAGATCCATTTACACTTAATGGGTTTAATCCCATTAGAAGGATCCATCAGGGTCTATGCATCATTTTTATACATTGAGTCTATCTCAAATTGCATTGCTAGCTTCCACCTATCACATTATGATCCTTCATTGCCTCATATAAGACGTGGAATTTGTGGAATTTGTATCTCTCACTTGGATGCACCTCTCTAGAACTCCTTATAAGCTATATGGGAGCATCACTTAATTCTAGTTGATCTCTTTTTCCTAAGTTAGGAACATCATTAGCTTCGTTAGACTCAATGAGTTCCCTTACTTCGTTCTTTCTTGACCTTCCAAAAATTCTTCTTCTAGGAATCTAGCATTCCTAGATATGACTATATACCCTTTGAGTCTTAGGATCATAAAAGCAATAGCCTTTGCTATCCTTCGGATACCCAACAAAATAGGACATAGAAGAGTGGGATTTCGTCTTGTTTGGGTTCGTGGTCTTAACATGAGCTAAACAACCCCAGATGTGCAAGTGTCCCATGCTGATCTTCCTTCTCAACCACATCTCATGCGAAGTTTTAGGGACAGATTTGGTTGGAATCCTATTCAGTATGTATGCAACTATCTCTAATGCATACCCCTTGAAGTAAAGTGGCAAATCCGCCTTACTCATCATGGACTACACCATATCTAATAGAGTGTAGTTGCGTCTCCTAGACACACCATTTAATTGCAGTGTACCACGTAGCGTGAGTTTAGAGATGATCTCCTTCTCCTTAAGGTATTCTTTGAATTCCTCTATAAAGGTACTCACCTCCTTAATCTGACTAAATTACTTTGATTCGTCTACCCGTTTGGTTCTCAACTAATGCCTAATACTCTTTAAACTTTTCAAAGTTCTTAGACTTGTGACCAACAATAAACGATGGATTCCTTGGGATATATACACAGGAAATAACTAGTTTAGTCCTGCTGCTCATCGGAATTTAGCTATAGTGTCAATTTGAATTTAAACTGGTCGAAGTGGTTAGAGAGTTGTTGGCCATCCTTCAACTCATAGCTAACTTTAATGGTCAACTAGGATAGCAGGGTGTCTAGCTCAAAGTTGGAGCTAGTGGTTCTTTTCTCAACTAGTCAATGAAGGAATAATAGTTTGTGGATCAGCATGTCTAACTAGCACATGTTTATACCATATAATGTTGCCAGCACTTCTTTTGTGATGACCCTAGGATGATAGACTGAATTGTGGGATGAATACAAGGGATCCTCTTAGCTAAGAGGGTGTCTTATATTAGTTTCACTTCTCAGAATATCACATGGAGATTACCTAATGCATTCCAAGGCTGATTGGGATAGTTAAGGTTTGCAATTGCCAAAGGCAACATACACAATAACAAATGAATAATAATTAATAATTAAATAATGGCTTGATAAATAGATTAATATCCATATAGTTACCATCTTCTATGCTCTATCAATATATATAATGAAGCCGCGTGTGAGTTCCGATCAGTAGTGCACTGTTTACTTCACTATTTTTCTTTTTTGATTTTTTGGGTCTGGCTGGCACTACAACATACTCTACTTTTGTCGTTAGTTGGAAACCGACGGTAAAACCCAAATAACCGATGCCATTAAGCGACGTCGTTATTATCGTCACTATTTCATTTTGTTGTCGATTAAATGGCACATCCAACGTCAAAATAATGTTTGACCATGGGACAGATTAGATATTTCAACATCATTTCAAAACTGACGGTAATTGTATTTACCGTCGCTTATGTCATAAGCAATGGCATATGTAAGTCACATTTTCTCGCCTTTACGTGCCTTTTCTTTATTTTCACCATCGTTAAAGTAAATTTATTGTCGCTTAGATAAGCGACGCCAAAAATATTTTTGTCATTACTTTTCCTTAAAAGCGACAGCATACAGGTGATTGCAAAAACAGTTTTGCTGTCGCTTATTTAAATAAGCGACGACATAGATATGACACTAAAAATATTTTTTCCATCACTTATCCTAACAAGCGACGATATAAAAAGGGAAATGTGATTCTCTCGAACTTTATATGCCGTCGCTTATTAAGATAAGTGACGGGAAAAATATTTTTAACGTCACATCTATGCTGTCAATTATTCAAAAAAGCGACAGCAAATGTATGGGCTTTTTAAAAAAAAATTACAAAATGATGGGATCTACCTACTAAACATATTTAAAAGACTTGCTTTTATAGAAAAATAAGTAATGGAAATGAAGAGAAGTTTATATTTCATAAATATAAAGTCTAGTACATAAAAAGTTTGAAAATGAAATATTTACATAAAAAAGGTAACATTAAAAACATAACAAAAGAAAATGGATAAAAATCAAAATACAAATTCCCCGATGCCACTAGCTCCATCTGCACCACCCATGGATTCGTCGTCGTCTCATCTGTAGATCTTGGAATCCAATAAAGACGGATGCTCTAATTGACCCTTCTTCAGAAGAAGGGTTAGAAGCGTCTGATGCTTATCGTCCATGGCATTCATCTTGTTCTTCATCTCTATCTCTCTCTTCTCCCTCTCCTCCTCTCGTCTCTGTAGTGTGCCGATCTTTTGATGTGGCTGATGTACGACACTAGATGAGATGGCACCTTTCCTCCTATACCAAGTGGATAAAGTATGTGCCCTCCCCGCACTAAAAACAAAACCACAGTGGTCCAGTGGTATTACTCTCCGAAATGCCTCCTCTGGATCCAAAGGCTAGTGGATGCTGTCGGAGGGCTGGTCAGTGGGGGGATGTAGAAAGTGTACCATTTGCTCCTAAATGTATTAAAAAATATCATTATAATATATATATACAAAGTTATAAATTTTTTAAGTTTAGGAAACTTACGTATTTCTCCTGTTATAACTCATGAATCCACTTACGCATACCCTCAGTTGCAGCCTTACTGTGGGTGACCTCGTAGATATCCATCCTACTCATTTCCATATCATCATGTGTAGTAGACTGAAAATATAAAAAAGATACAATTATATTAAGATAACTTAAAAGTTAAGTAATATTCAACTGAAAAATAGTTTCAATACTTACATAACGGCTCCTGATCGCCTCGATGCTCCTTCGAGCCAAGCAATAAGTCTATGGTGGAGCTTTAGCCCTATTGGCCTTATTTTTTCTTGCTTGCTCTTGTAGATATACACAATAATATTTTTTATGAATTTAAGATATATTAAATTAATAAAATAATTTTTAATCATTTACTAACCTCTGTCTTCGGATCCAGCCAATGCTGGCATGCCTTCTTCCAATCGTCAGGCATGACATCAAGAGGATATTCTCCATTGCCTTCTGGAGTGAAATGCAGTTCGGGAAAAACTAAATACCAAATATAAATTGTTAGAAATAATATATAAAATTATGTATATAATAAAAATGTAAATGTTTAGAAATTATTACATTTCTCTTCGTCTCCGTTCTCAAATCTCTGTAGATTTTAGCAACGTACTTAAGGATATATTGGGAGGCATTGGGGTTGTCACCCCAATTGTAATTTGCCTACATTAATTTAAAAAAAATATATGTCAATCTTGCTTTATAATAATTTTAAGATAAAGTTATAAAAGAAATAACTTTGATAAATGAAATTACCTCCAATTGACGGAGAAATTGCCTCTTCAGCTCTCGGGCACCTTCCTCTAGTCGAAGTAGCAAATGAGTACAATGGACTTAACAATTGTGCCCATTCGATGGATGAAGCTTGGGTAATTCTCTACCTCTCCTGTGGTTCTAAGCCAGATCGTTATTCTTAGGCCCTCGGGGATACGCTGGAGGTCTAGATTCTTTGTCTTCCCTCGTTCTCTTCCTACTTTACCTGGGTAAACATTAATCATATTCATTACATATTTATGAAGGTATAATAAACTTTAAAATATATAAGTAATTTACGTCTTAAAGGTATATGAGTTCTTACCAAAACTTGTGTCTGCCGTTAAGGGGTCCACATGAATTGGGGACGAACTCCCCACCATCTCATCCTCCGCCTCCTCCTCTCTCTCCTCTCCCACCTTCTCCCCCTTATCCTCATCTGATGCCCCATAATTTAGATCATCCTCTAGTCGCTCTGGCAATGTTTGAGCAATCTCCTTCCCCTTTCTCTTCCCCCCTCCCTCCCTGCATGTAGTAAATGTGCCATTTCCCTGGGTCGTACGAAACGTGACTGGTGGAAAGCCTGGTGCCGGGGGGTTGCTAAACCTGAGGAGACGAATTAGCCTAGGTGGATGGCTGTGTCTTAGGAGGATCCTTTCTTTTCGATTTTTTTCTTAAACAACTTTGACGTGCGCATGCGCGTGTGTTTGGAAGTATCGTTATAGTTTGCACTTGCGACATCGATTTTAAAGTAAAGAAACAGATGTGAGTCCGAGTGTCGATCTCAGGGAGGCGTAAAAACAGGATTCTTCTTATCACTTATTGTCACGAAAAATCGTGGGGTTTTGCTTACGAAAAGGCGCAGGTGAAAAGCGACAAGGAGAGAGAAATTAGGGTTAGAATTGTTTCATTCGTCACATGCAACTTGAATAGAAAATAGAGCAAGAAATTGAATGGAAAACAACTTCATTAATCATGCAACTTTAGTTCATAATTACAACACTAGATAAATGCTTGAACATACGTAAAGTAAAGCTTAAAAGAAGGGAAGAGAGAGAGAAAGGGGAGGACGGCGAGGCAGCCACGGTGGTGGAGAGGGCTCCGTCGGTGGCTCGTCATCTCCGGCGATTACAAAAGGGCTTAAAGGTAGCTAGGAGGGGGGTAGAGTAGTTGCAAGTGGAGTGAATGCCTTGAATGGGTGGTTGGAAGGATTTAAATAGGGATAAGGGCTTTCCAAATGAAGAAGGGGTTTTAGCGACATCCAGGACATCGCTAAAACCCTTCCCAAAATGTTGATGAAGACCCCTGCCCGCCGGTCGCTCTCCTGCAGCTGTGCTTCTTCGGGCCTGATTCATGTGCACACGTTGTAAGCCGTCCGATCTAAGATCAGACGGCTAAGATCTCGCGCGAGGCGCACGCCAGGATCGCGCACTCATGCCCGCGTCATCGCGCGCGTCTGGTCAGGGCGCATCTACGGGCACCACGTCTCATGATCACTCCCGTTCGCTGCTGATCGGGCAGTCCAATTTCACCTGTGCGCGTCGTCGTCTCCGCATTTCAGCGTCGCGCGATTCAAACCCGCGTCGCGTGAGCACGGGTGAGTGCTCCGACCGCTGCGCCCGCTGCTTTCTCGCAACAAGGGCGGGCACGCGAGTGGCTCTCAACCATTCTATCGAAGATTGGCGGCTGAGATTTGTCCTCTGGGTGAAGGTGGAAGCGGGCGGCGGTTTGGACACGGTGAGCGGGTGCCACGTGGCGCACCGTGGGCCGTTGATCATCAGATCAATGGTCAGAACTTCTTTGGCCCATTGTAGGAGCTTCGGATGTCGAATTTGGCCGATTTCGAGTCTGTTGGACTCCGTTCGTCGCTTTGAATCCATCCATGTGGTCCGATTCTCATCTGAGGCCTACTTTGACAAGTGCTTATACAAATGGCCATTAATACTATTTTATAAGCAATCTTGACGTATGATGCATACAATGCTCCCATTTTATTTATGATGTGTTATCTGTGCATGTTATTCTTAAGATGGACCCTATTTAACAGAATTATCACCCTAAGATGCAGTGTTATCATACCCCCATGCTTACTCCTTGCTAGTCCCTAGCAAGGTTTATTCTAGCCTTTATTTTCTGTCCGAATTTAAGAAGTAACTACTTAGATACTTCCTTACTTGTCAATAAGAGGAAATATACTAAGATCTTAATCTACAAGGACTAAGCAGCGTCCAGGTGTCTGCCAAAATATGAATCTCCTAAATCATTGCTTTAATGATGTAAATATTTTTTTTTCTTATTTTTAGATTTTTTTGGTATTAAGAGTGGGTTGGTAACTTTTTACGGCTACCGAACCCACCCAAAACTCAGACAAAACTCTAAGTGCTAAGCATCTTGGTGTGAAGATCGTGATAGACTCATTCAACGGTAATTTAGACATACTCTGGCTTTCTACGCTCCTAGGTGACCGGAAGATGAAGTGTTTTTCCTGAAGGTGTATTTGTTCGATTGGTAGCTTTCTCTCTACGTTTGTTTTAATTGGGGTCAATACAAGGATTTTTCCAGTGTATATCTTTCCGACTTGTACTACTTCCCCGCTTCTTCCTTAAGTGTTTTGGTTCTTTTTGTGCAATTACTGAGCTAGGCTCTGGACAACCGACCAATGGGCTGTTACCCATGATCACTTGCCAGCCATACTCGTGCGTTGAAGTGTGGTTTATTTTATTTTCTTTTTCTTCTTTTTTTTTTTGGTAAGTGTCTTCCCTGATCTCAAATTTACCTAGAGGCAATGAAGAAGAAGTGGTCCTGTGGCTAGGCTCTGAACAACTTGCCAATGGGCTGTTACCCACGACAACTTGCCAGCCATACCACCCTAGAGAGTTCATTAGCTACTCAATTTCTGTCAAAATCTCTGAGGAGTGAGTCTGTGCAAAAATGTGTGCAGATGCTTAGACTCAAAGTCTTTCTGAGTTAGAGGGTGAGTTAAAAAGTCGTATACTTATCACCTTATTTAGTAGGTGGATTAGAGTAGCTTAAGGTAGCAAGGATTTGAAGCTAAATCCATATTTTAACAGACACCAGGGCTGATTAAGCTTGAAGGCCTGAAAAGTCTAAGTATTCAAGTTCTTTTTATATTATTTCCCACTATTGACAAGTTTCTAATGCCTAAGTTTCTTCCTAATTTTTTTTTTTTTATTCAGACTGATTAAATGAGCTTAGGATCATGTAATTTACCACCCTCCCCCATGCTTAAGTTGGACAATGTCCTCATTGGCAAATACATGGATGCAACAGGGGTTCAAAAAGATATTACCTGAGTGACGTAAAATACCAGATCAGTCTAAATCCTCTGGGTTGCCTCCCAGGAAGCACTGAGTTTAATGCCTCCAGTTGAGTGGTGCTTCGTGTCATCCCTCAATGAGGGTGACACTCTCCTTTGGGGGAACCTAGGCTGGGAAGTGTTTCAATCTTTGGCTATTAACTGTAAAAGTATGCCCAGTGTTTGGATCAGCAATTTCAACCGTCCCATTGGAGTGAGGCTTGACCACCCTAAATGGTCCTGTCCACTTGGACCTGAGTTTCCCCAAAAAGAGTTTTAAGCGGGTATCGAAAAGCCAGACTTGCTGGTTAGGCTCAAAGGTCTTTCTATGGATGAGACGGTCGTGGATGGCTTTCATTTTCTCCTTATACAGTCGACTATTCTCAAAGGCGTCCCGACGAATTTCTTCGAGCTCAGAGAGTTGGAGCGTCCTCTATGCACCGGCTAACTGGGAATCCATGTTACACTGCTTGACAGCCCAGTAAGCCTAGTGTTCCAATTCAACAGGAAGGTGTCAAGTTTTGCCAAAGACCAGGCGATAAGGCGACATGCCTATCGGGGTCTTGAAAGCGGTCATGTACGCCCACAGGGCATTAGTGATGGGTTTTCTCCCAACCGCAGCTAGTCTTTGTTCGTTTTAGTGCTTATTACAGTAATGTCGTTGTGGTATAAAATAAGACAGCTACGGTTGTCGTTACAATCAAAATTTACTCAGAAATAGTTTCCCGAGGTTGAACTCAGGGAGCTACTGGAATTCTAGAAGTACAAAGTTTCTTTATTACAAAAATAAAAGAGAGAGAGAGAGATATATTTTGTCTTGGCTTCTTCTTCTCTTCTTTCACTTTGTGCTTTCCCTCTTCTTTCTTCTGCTGCTCTTCCTGTCTTCTTCTTCTCTTCTTTCTCTTTTCTTCAGCTGTGGTATCTCTCTCTACGAGTTTTCTTCTTCCTTGGCTCTGTTTGCCTTCAATTCCTCTTCTTCTTCTGCTTGTCTTATATTTCTTTTCTTCTTCAGTTCTTCTTCTTTTTCTTGTCTTTATCTTCTGCAAAGTCTTCTTTTTCTTCCTTCTTCTCTTTTCTTTCTTTTCTGCTTCGGAGCCTTCTTTTTTCTTCTTCTTCTTCCTTGGTCTTCTGCTTTAGCTCCTCTGAAGGTTTATCCGTCGTCTGATATCGCAGTCAGACGACTTAAACGGCGGTTTGCTACAGTGCTTCCCCTCTTTTTCTTCCTTCATTGCTTCTTCTTCTTCTCTTCTTTGGCGAGCCTTCTTCTTCCTCTGCTTCTTCTTCCTTGGTCTTCTGCCTTGCTCAGCTGCAAGACTTCTTCAGAGTTTCTTCTTCTTCTCCTCTTCTTCTTGCGGCTAAGTGTTGAGTCTTCCTCCTTTGCGCCCTGTTCCTGCACAAGGCATAGCAAAACCTAGCCCTTCCCTCTACCCGGACGACTCTCTCTCTCTCTGTAAACCGCTCATAGGAAGCTCTCCCAGAGTCGGGTTATCGGGTCGGGTAGCGTACCCGTGACCAGGCGCACCGGCGTGGGTGGTGCGCGAGGAGTGTAGGGTAAACGGGTCGGCCAGATCCATGTGGCATGGGTCACGGACGAGGCGGGCGACTGGGCGAGGGGACCTCACCCCATGTTCTGAGGCGTTAAGGTAAAATCACAAAATCAATTTAAATGGGTGCGGCGCTTCGAAATCTTACGATGTGGGACTAAACTTTGTTCCTTCTCGCGCGCACCCGCAGGAAGAATGCGACCT
Source organism: Thalassia testudinum (assembly GCA_037157565.1). Lineage (NCBI taxonomy): Eukaryota > Viridiplantae > Streptophyta > Magnoliopsida > Alismatales > Hydrocharitaceae > Thalassia > Thalassia testudinum. The sequence continues at coordinate 64,318,014 of JAZHRO010000039.1, forward strand.
CTCCTCAGCAGTTGAGTCCTCGTTTCCCCTCGCGTGCCAGCTGCCTGCCTTCAACCGATTCTCCCCAATTCGCATCAGCTGGAGATCTGACTCTCTGAGGCCTGGACCTCGCTTGGAAGCTCCTTGCGTCGTCGCCAATGGCAACTGGGGCAGCAGGTCTATCTAACACAAATAGGGCCTCTCGGCCTAATCAGACCACAGGGGAACCTTCGCCGTGGCACAACGAAGGTGGTGCGAGGTGCAGCAGGCCGCAGGACGGCCTAGGCGTGCATGCCTAGGTCGTTCTTTGGCCGGAAAAATGGGTTTGATCAGGGGAGTGTTGTGGAGGTGTGGAGTGGCAGTGGAGGGGCGGAGGGTGTTTGGTGAGGTGAGGCGGAGTTTTTGGTGCAGTTGGCGAGTCGTATGGTGATGAGAACCTCATCATGAACCCTAACTAACACAATCTAACCTAGATATGCGAGAAAAAGCTCCTACATAACTCATAGAAAGGCTTGACTCAGAGAATTCTGAGTTTGTAAAGAAAACAGGTCATTAGGGGTAAAAATGCAATTTCACCAACACAATCAGTAAACAGGGTAACTCAGGATCCAAACATAGGTCAAACTAACCTAATAAGAAGGAAAGTGGGATGATTTGATCCAACAAGGGCTACAGCAACTCCAAGGAATTAAATGACATTCTATAACCTTAAAACAAACCCACTTCAATTCACGAGGTTCGAGGTAAAGTAAAAATAGACTAAACCCTCTAAAATTCATAGAAAAATAATCTCTAGGGTTTAGAACCTTCAATTTGGCCTTGGGAACCCATTTTGACCTACATTGAAAACCATGCCCAATTTTTTTTTGAGAAAGAAAGGAATGCTATCGAATCACAAAATCACCATTAGAATCCTTAGGTCCCATTTAGTCATGCATAAAAACTTGAGCCTAAGAAGAAACCTTCTTGATCGACTTTGCATTTTGGTCCTCATCTATTACTTTTTGACCCTCAACTTTCGAAACCCTCGCATTTTGGCCCCTAGGTTCTTAGTCGTTCTTTGCACTTAGGTCCCCCCTGCAAATCTCTGAGCAACGCCATGCTCCAGCGACTTTGCGCGAGCATGGCGCCGCACAGGGTGAGGGAGGCCCTCTGCCAGTTGAACCGGGTGTTCCCTGCGACGTCTGCTGTCGCAGGGACACCGCTGATGTAAACACATTTACACTACTTAAAATGTCTATTTATGCATGTTCTTAAGCATAGGATTGCATTTCATGATATAAATATTGCATTACATGCATCATCTTGCATTTAGAGTAGTTTGAATAAAATGGAGGTTAATTGTCTCCTTTTATGTGCTTGGACAGGGCAAATATTTTATCGGGGCCTCGGATCAAAGATCCAACCGTATGGATATGATCAGGGCGACGATTGGAGTTCAACGACTCCAAGATCGCCCTAATCAGGCATCCGTAGCATCAGATAGAGACCGGGGAACCCTAGAAGATCAAGGGCCAGGATGGTGTAAATCCGCACTTCAGATGGAAAATCCGACCACACGGATGAATTCGGATCGACGATCGCAGCCCAACGACACAAAAATCGAGTCAATCCGACATCCGTGGCACCATCTACAACTTCCAGAAGATGGACGGCTAAGATGGCGCCACGTGGCGCCATCTCAGCCGCCCAATCGGCCGCATGCGTCTGGTGAAGACCGCGCACCGTCTCCTCTCCGCCGTTGGATCTCAATCCAACGGCTGTGGACGCATCGTTTTAAAAGCATCCGCGCGACCATTTGGGCGAGGCAGCGCAGCGGTCCAGCGCCTTATCGCGAGGCGCTGGCGCGCGTTCGAGCCTCGCCAAGCGATTTCTGAGGCGGGCGGGCGCGCTCCAATTGACCGCACGATCGCGATCCAACGGCCACGCGCGCCCGATAGCGCCGACGCGCAATTGGACGCTCTGGTGAACGCACGATCGTACGCGCAGGCGGGCGGACGGCAGCGGTGAAGGCGCGATTTTAAGCCGTCCGATCTCGCGATCGGACGGCTGAGACGACGCGGACGTGCGTCTGCGTTACGCGCGCAGGCCAGCCGAGCGGGCGCGCGTGGCGCGGCGGCGACGGCGACGGCGGGGCTTTAGCGACGGTTTTATCCGTCACTAAAGACCCCTTATTTATTATTTTGAAGATGTAATGTCCATTTTGCCCCCACTCCTTGCAACTATAAAAGGAGACCCCCTCCATACGAAATTTTCATCCCTTCCTTCTCCTCTCTACCTCTCCAAAGCTCAAGAGAAGCTTGTCCCACACCCGGGATGCTTCTCGCGAGATAAAGTCCAAATTTTCGTCCCCCTTCGGAAGTGGATCCCGCGACGACGACGGCGTGCTGCTTCGTTCCCGTTCTTCTGCTTCGTCCTCCTTCGTCCCGCTTCGTTCTCCTTCGTCCAGGCGTCGTCCCGTCCGGCTCGTCTTCCAAGCAACCGTCGAGGAGGATTTCTCTCTCCCTATTCTTTTTACTGCTTTCTAGTATAGATTTACTGCTTTCTAGAGTAGTCTATTCGTCCTCCGAGCGATCGTCGAGGAGGACATTTCTCCCTCCATTCTTTTAATGCTTTCTAGAGTAATTATTTTATGTTTTCTAGTTGTAATGAAAGAACTCTTTTATGATAAATTCCTTGTCTATTCTACATCTCATTTTGATTTCCATGTATAGTATTCCTTCTCTCTCTCTTACTCCCTCTCTCTCTTTTATTTGTTGTAGATACTTAGATAGTTTAAATTGAATTTCTTTGTGACAAAATAAAAAGAAACGCGGAGTTTTTAAATCAAACGTTCGCCTCCCTGTGTTCGACCCGGAATTCTTATTTCGGTATAAATCTTATTTGTTGAACACGAATCCTTCGCTTTCGAACTACAACGACGGGTTTTCCAAAACCAAACACGTTAGCGTAGATTCTCGCGCTCAACAACCGCCATGACCTCTGCCATCGCCCACACCTTCCGTGCGAACGCGCGGAAGGTATGGGTTGCAACGCCTACCCCTCCGCCTTCGCCTTTATAAGGACCGCCGTTGCCAGCCAACGGGAGCAGCTCAGTCCTGACGGAGAAAAACCCCCATTTTTCCTCCATTCCCACTCCGGCAGAAACCCACCAGCTCCAACGGCTCCTCCTCCTCCATCTCGTCGCTCTGCTGCAATACCAGCAGCAGAGCCACCTTCGCCCGCTCTTCCCGCGTCGCGCCTTACCCAGTGCATGCCCTCCCACTCCCTTCCTCGCCGCCGCTCTCTCTGGGTATCTTCTTCTCCAGCGACAGTTGATACGACCGTCGTCCTGCTCCGGCCCCTTCGTCCCTGTAACTAGGTCAGAACTATTCCCCATCTCCCCCTCTTTCTTTTCCTCACTGTCTTTCATTCGATTAAACCCTCGACCGCTCCTGTCCACCGTCACCTTCTTCATCTCCGGCCACCCTCCGGCGAGATGCTCCCATCGCTCCGTCGCCCCACACGCCTCGCCGACCCACGCATAACCTCCGCCTCATCACGCTGAACAACCTCCGCCCACCCACTGCCGCTCTACACCCACCCATCGCTCCCCCGAACACACCCACACCTCCGATCACAGGGCGACCTAGGCACGCACGCCTAGGCCGCCCCACGACCTACTACACCTCGCACCACCTTCGTCGTGCCACGGCGAAGGTCCCCCGTTGATCTGATTAGGCCGAGAGGCCCTTTTCGTGTCTGGCAGTTTTCGACGCCCGGCTGCCATTGACCCTTCATTGAAGCAGCTCCACGCACGCTCCAGGCTTCAGAACTCCAGGGCTCCAGGTGCTGCGAGGTCGGGAGGGTAGTGCGAAGGCAGCTAACCCAGCAATCGACACGAATAGAGCCTGCAGCTGAGGAAGCGAAGCTGCGGTCTGCTGCGGGCGCGCGAAGGAGAACAGTGGGTTTTAGTCCCACATCGGTAAGCGACGAAGCATACACACGATTTATATTGTTTTTGTGAATTTTGCTTAACGCCTTCGAAAGCACTGGGGTGAGGTCCCGCACCCACTCACCCGCTCGGTCCGCGAGCTCACCACGCGGATCCGGCGGACCCGACCCGACCCTATCTGAGCACACCTCGCGCATCACCCACACACCGGTGCGCCTGGTCACGGGCACGAAACCTGACCTGATTACCCGCGGCTCTGGGAGAGCGTCCTGTGAGTGATTTGCAGAGAGAGAGAGACGTGCGGGTAGAGGGACAGGGTAGGTTTTGCTCTTTGTGCAGGGACAGGGTGCGGAAGAAGGAGAAGGAGAAGGCCAAAGAAGAAGAAGAAGAAGGTCACACTTGGCCGTAGGAAGAAGACAAAGCAAAGAAGAAGAAGGAAGAAGAAGACCGCAGGAAGAAGAAGGAGGAGCACAAAGGAAGCACTGTAGCAGACACCACTTAAGCCGTCTGACTAAGAAATCAGACGACGGATGGAGCTCTGCAGACAAAGCAAAGAAGAAGAAAAAGTAAAGAAAAGGTGCCACAGCTGAAAGAAAAGAGAACAAGGAAGAAAGAAGAAGAAAGGAAGAAGACAAAGAAGAGAAGAAGAAGAACTGAAGAAGATCAAGAACTGTGAAGAAGAGAAGAAGAAGACAAGCAAAGAGAGAAAGAAGAGAAGAAGAAAAAGCCAAGAAACAAAATCTATCTCTCTCTCTCTTATTTTTGTAATAAAAGCATTGTACTTCTAGAATTCTGGTAGCTCCCTGAGTTCGACCTCGGGAAAAATATTTCTGAGTAAAATTATAATGGTGGAAATGACGACAAACCGTAGCTATTTTATCTGTACCACAACGACATTACTGCAATAGACACGAAAACAAACAAAAGACCTAGCTTCGGTCGCACTGCTACTATATGGGGTTGTGGGATGACGGGAACGACTCGCCGAAGAGTGGCCGGAGGTGGGGAAGATGAGGGTGGTCAGGCGTGGTCGTAGGGCGATCAAGCAAAACAAGTTGGGGAAAAGAAAAAGGGGAGGAAGGGAAATAACTGTTACTTACCTACAGGGACGAAGGGGGGCCGGAGCGGCAGGAAGCCGTAGCGACTGTCCCCGAAGAAGAAACACCCAAAGGGAGAGAGCGGTGGCGAGGAAGAGGGCAGGGAGGCGCGCGGTTGGTGCGGCGCGACGCGGGGAGATCAGGTGAAGGTGGCTCTACTACTGGTATTGCAGCAGAGTGACGAGAAGGAGGAGGAGGAGCCGCCGGAGCTGGTGGGTTCCTGTCGGAGTGGGGAGAGAGGAAGGGATGAGGGATTCTCCGTCAAGACCAAGCTGGGAGAACCGACTGGCGATGCTGGTCTTTATAAAGGCGATGGCGGAGGGTCGGACGTAGGGAGGCGGCGTGCGTCCCTCGCCGGAGTATGGTCAGAGACGAGACCCATACCTTCCACACGTTTGCACGGAAGGTGTGGGCGTCGTCAAGTGGCATGGCCGAGTCCCTGCGATAGCAGACGTCGCAGGGAACTTCGCGTTTACTTTGCAGGACGCCTCCCTCACCCTGCGCGGCGCCATGCTCTGCGTAAAAGTTGCCGGAGCATGGTGCTGCGCACACTTGCAGGGGGACCAAAATACAAAGAACGACGAGGAAATTAGGGGTCAAAATGTAAGGGTTTTGAAAGTTGAGGGTCAAAAAGTAAATGATGATGATCAAATTGCAAAGTCGGTCAAGGAGGTCTCTTCTTAGGCTCAAGTTTTTATGAATGACTAAATTGGACCTAAGGATTTTAATGGTGAACTTTTTTTCTAGGTAAGACCATGTTTGACTGGCCAATTTATGTAAAAACTCAAATTAAATCATTAATTGGGCATGGTTCTCAATGTAGGTCAAAATGGGTTTCTAAGGCCAAATTGAAGGTTCTAAACCCTAGAGATTATTTTTCTATGAATTTTAGAGGGTTTAGGTGATTTTTTTCCTACCTAGAACCACGTGAATTGAAGTGGGTTTGTTTTAGGGTGATAGAATGTCTTTTAATTCCTTGGAGTTGTCGTAGCCCTTGTTGGATCAGATCATCCCACTTTCCTTCTTATTTGGTTTGTTTGACCTGTGTTTGGACCCTGAGTTACCCTGTTTTCATATTGTGTTGGTGAAATTACATTTTTACCCCTTATAACTGGTTTTCTTTTTGAACTCAGAATTCTCTGAGTTAAGCCTTTCTTTGAGTTATGTAGGAGCTTTTTCTTGCATATATGGGTTAGATTGTGCTAGTTAGGGTTCATGATGAGGTTCTCATCAAGCATCATCCAGTCATGTGGACCAGTCTTTCCTGTCAGGTCTCAGTCATCTGTAAAATGTTCTTGATTTGTCTATTTGAGACCTCGGTCTGCCCATTTGTTTGCTGATGATACGGGGTAGCAATGCGGTGGTTAATCCTGCATTTTCCAAGTAGGGCACGGAATAGGGAGTGAATAAAATGACTTCCACCATCACTGATCATGGCCTTTGGTATTCCAAACTAGGAAAAGATATTCTGCTTAACAAAGTCCACAACAGTCTTATGATCACATCGGCGGGTGGCGACGGCTTCAATCCATTTAGAAACATAGTCTACTGAGACTAGGATGCACTCAAAGCTGTTGGATGGTGGAAAGGGGCCCATAAAATTGATAGCCCAAACGTCAAAAATTTCGACAATCAAAATGGGCTAGAGGGGCATCATATCTTTTCTGGTCATGGTCCCCAGTGTTTGGCAGCGTAAGCAAGTCTTGGCAAAGTTACGTGCATCCTTAAATAGGGAAGGCCAGTAAAATCCAAACTGCAGAATCTTCGCAGCCGTTTTCTTTCCAGAGAAGTGGCAACCATAAGCTTGGTCATGACAGAAAGATAGCACACTCTGAACTTCGTTCTTGGGGATACACCTCCTAATGATCTGGTCGGCACAGAGGCGAAACAACATGTGATCATCCCAGAAATAGTGCTTGGCCTCGGCCAAGAACCTGTCCCATTGCTGTCTGGACTAGCTGTGCGGGGTCTATCCTACAACTAGGTAGTTGACATAGTCAGCAGGCAGTTTCTTGTCTTGCACAGCCAGAATGTGTTCATCGGGGAAGGTATCAGATAAAGGCAGGGAGGGTCCAATGTGGTCTGGGTGAAGTCTAGACAAGTGGTCAGCCACCACATTCTTTGATCCGGCTTTGTCGTGGATTTCCAGGTCAAATTCCTGCAAGAGCAGGATCCATCTGATGAGCCTGGGTTTTGTGTCCTTTTTAGCCAATAGGTGCCGGATGGCTGAATAGTCAGTATAGATGGTCACGTGGGATCCTAGTAGGTAAGGTCGGAACTTCTCAAGTCCGAAAACTACAGCGAGCAATTCTTTCTCTGTGACCGTATAATTTCGTTGGGCCTCGTCCAACATTTTGCTAGCGTAGTAGATCACCACGGGTTTCTTGTCTTGTCTTTGTCCCAGGATAGCGCCTATGGCAAAATCTGATGCATCACACAATCTCAAAGTCCTAGGACCAATCCGGGGGCTGAAGTACAGGTGTTGTGGAAACTAAGTCCCTGAGGGTGTGATAAGCCTGGATGCAATCAGAGGTCATGTGGAATACGGCGTTGTTGGCCAGAAGGCCGGTTAAGGGTTTGGAAAGCTTGGAGAAGTCTTTGATGAACCTTCGGTAGAAGCCAATATATCCTAGGAATGAACGGATCTGCCGAACCGAGTTAGGCGGAGGAAGTTTGGAAATCAAATCAACCTTAGCCCGATCCACCTCAATGCCCCTATGCGATACGATGTGACCGAGGATGATTCCTTCTTGAACCATAAAATGGCTCTTTTCCCAACTTAACACCAGATTAACCTCGATACACCGTTTCAGGATTTTCTCCAAGTTGCTTAAATAGTGGTCGAATGAATTCCCAAATACAGAGAAATCATCCATAAAGACCTCCAAGTATTCACCCACCATTTCTGAAAAAATGGCTAGCATGCAACGCTGAAAGGAAGCAGGTGAGTTGCATAACCCGAACGGCATTCGATGGAATGCAAACGTGCCATACGAGCAAGTGAATGTGGTCTTTTTTTGATCTTCCGGAGCAATTGCGACTTGGTTATATACTGAATATCCATCCAGGAAGCAAAAATACTTTTACCCTGCCAATCTTTCAAGGATCTGGTCAATGAATGGCAAGGGGAAATGATCCTTCTTAATGGCTTCATTGAGCTTCCTGTAATCAATACACACCTGCCATGCGGTGGTGGTGCGGGTGGGGATGGATTCGCCATGCTCATTGGTGACAACGGTGAGCCCGGCTTTCTTTGGAACCACTTGAGTGGGGCTCACCGAGGGGCTATCAGAGACAGGATAGATGATGTCGGTGTCAAGCCACTTGATAATTTCTTTCTTAACGACCTCCCACATGTTTGGGTTTAATCGTCTCTGCATCTGGCGGGAGGGTCGTGCCCCGTCTTCCAGGTAAATCTTATGAGTGCAATAGGCGGGGCTAATTCCTCTCAAGTCTGAAATGGTCCATCCAATGGCGGCCCGATGTTCTGAAAGGGTCGCGGTCAACCTGAGTTCCTGATCCCAGGTTAGATGAGAATTAATAATCTCGGGGAAGGTTTGGTCAGGTCCCAGGAAGACATACTTGAGGTTTTCAGGTAGTGGCTTAAGTTCGGGTGCGGGTGGAACAACAGTCGACGGGAAAGGGAAATGTGGGAGTTCATCAACAACGATTTCCTCAAATGGTGTTGTTTGATGGTAATCAGCCTTACAGAGGTCCATGGGTAGCGATGGTGACGGGTTAGAATAGTCATTACATGATTGGTGGTCCGAGACAGAACTAAGGGTGAGGCATTCCTCGACCAAAGTTTCCACGGGATCATGTTCCTCAACGCAATCATAATCAAAAGACTTTATCGTCCGGAAGATATCTAACTGCATTTTCTTATCTCCGAAGGCGATTTCCATACATCCCGTGTCACAATCAATGCTTGCCTTAGCCGTAGCTAAGAAAGGTCTGCCTAAGATTATGGGTGCATTCTGTAATTTTTCAGGGACTTCCATGTCGAGCATCAAGAAGTCGACCAGAAAATAGAAGTCCTTGACCCACACAATTACGTCCTCGACAACCCCTTTCGGGGTCTTCACAGATCTATCAGCCAGCTGGATGAAGACAAGTGTGGGTGTTAACTCTCCGAAACCAAATTGGTGGTATAGGGTTGTTGGAATCAGATTGATAGAAGCACCTAAGTCCAGGAGCGCTCTATCAAATGTCATGTCCCCGATATTGCAGGAAATCAGGGGTGCTTCTAGGTCAGTTCGCTTGAGTGGAAGGTTGCTTGATATTACGAAACTTGCTTGCTCAGAGAGCACAACCTTCCTAGGTGCTTGATGTCTTGGCTTACATTTGGGTGTACAGGCATCCTTTAAAAACTTGGCGTAAGCCGGGATGTGCTTAACGGTTTCGAGGAGCGGAATATTAATTTGTACCTACTTAAAGATCTCCAAAAGCTCCTCAGTTTCCACAACATTTTTCTTCTTCTTGATTGTCTCCAAGGCCTCAGGGTAGGGTGTATGAACATGGATCGGATCTATTTTTGGGTCCTTGGGTTTTTCCAGTGCCTCTTCTGAGCTGGGTATTTCAGTTGGTGAAGTCTCGGGGAGAGTCGGCCATTTGGGATCATGGGTTTTGGTGCCACTTCTCAAGGTTACTGCATTCGCAGAGGCATTGGGACCATGGGTTGATCCTTGAGAAGACGAGGACGAAGAAGCACCAAACCCAGGGGGTGTTTGTGGGGCTGGCTAGACCATGCGAGACTGCCCGGGATTGCCCTGGAACCCTTGTGAATTAGGGCTTCTGTTAATCATGTTTCGCGGGTTCAGTTGTGGCTGGGAAGGTAAGGATCCTTGTTGTTTACAGTCCAAAAGTTGGCTTAGTTGTCCCTTTACTAAGGCCATTTCCTCCTGATGTTTCTGGTTCATTTCAGCCATCATCTTTATCAGGGTGTCCATTTGGTTCTGTGGGGGAGGGGCCGCCTTATTTTGATTATATGGGGGTCAAACTGTTGGTCCTTGCTGATAGGGGGCAAGTTTGGCTACTGGTTTGGCCTGGGCTGGTTTTGAAATTGTGGTGGTTTCTGGTTTGTCCAACCAAAGTTGGGGTGATTATGCCAGCCAGTGTTGTAAGTGTTGGAGAAAGGGTCAGGTTTAGCATAACCTTGGACAGCCTGTACATCTTCAAGGATAGCAGATGTCGATGGGGAGGGGAGAGAGTAATCAAGGGTTGAGGGAGCAAAGGTCCCTCCCTGGAACGTGATCAGGGGTTTTTCCAGGTTCAGTTGGCTTAAGGGCTAGACCAGGTCAACATTATGTGCTCCATTTGCTAGGGAGAAGGTCTGTAACGGATTCCTGGTCTGGTTCAGTAGCTCATCAATCTTTTTATCCACCAATTCCACTCGATTGGCAATGATGTCCATGTCAACCATTCCAGAATTTGCTTGTACCTCATAAATCCTGCCACTGGGTTGACTGGATCGATTAAACTGGGTCATGGAGGCATTGTTGAGTGAATTTTCGCTCATAGACTCAAAGAGCTCAAACGTGCTCTCGTCGTCCTTGCCCAAGAAGTTCCCCCCGCATGAGGCATCGACGAAGTTTCGTAGGTTGCTGTCCAAACCGTGGTAGAAAATTTGGGCTAATTGCCACCTTGGTACTTCGTGGTGTGGGCATTTCCTCAAGAGTTCATTAAATCTCTCCCACGCCTCATGGAACTGTTCCCCACCGTGGAGTGTAAAGGTAGCAATATCTCTTCTGAGGGCATTGGTCTTTCCTATGGGGAAGAATTTCTTTAGAAATGCATGCCTCAGTTCTTCCTAGGTGGTGATGGGTCTACCTAGGGTTCTAAGCCAGTGAGAAGCCTTGTCTCTCAACGAGAAGGGGAACATCTTAATTAGAACAATGTCAAGGCTAATGTTCCTAGGTTTCACAGTTTGTGCTATCCGGTCAAGATCCTCTAGGTGCTGAAAGGGGTCCTCATTTGAGCTTCCATGGAAGTGGCTCTGGATCAGACTTAAGACATTTGGTTTTAGCTCAAAATCATCTCCCCCTTCGGGGATCCTAAGGTGTGGCTCGACTCTAATAGCGGAAGGATTGTAGAAATCGCAGAGGGGCCTCGGTTGATCCTGGAATGGTGGTAAATCAAGTGGTTGTTGCCCTTGTGGGCCTTGGAAAGGTGGTGGTGGTTGCCCTTGTGGGTTCTGTAACCGGTGTATGGCTTGCATGATGGTGTGGATCTGTTGCTCCTGAAGCTGGTGGTTTGCATTAATCTGGGCTTGGATGATGGCCATTGTGTCTGGTGGGGGTTGGTCCTCAACCTCATCTACCCTAGGTTCAGCCATGTTTCTAACAGAATCAAGTAGCCTGGATTCCCGTCCTAAAACAAACAATTCGAGATGCAGTGAGCGTCTCCCATGCATACACTAGAGAAGAACAGGAGTGGATGCGGAGAGCGACAGATGCGAGAAGTGTGTGTTCAATCAAGCAAACAAGCCTAGTCCTTATGGTGTATTCCTTGGGAGACCTAGAAATCTCAAAAAGGGTGATTAAGTCCGTAAACACTGGACTCCCCTTCCCAAAGCTAATCTGGCCTGGTTGATTACGAGGGGATTGCAGGGAAGGTTCTTCCTTTGGGTTGCGCCGCCGGTTCCATAGACCCCACAACCACGGTCGTTTGACACTGTCCTGCAACCTAGTCACCAGATTCTACCAAGGGAATGAAAGCCAAGTGCCCAGCGAACAAAGCCTCGTCTCTCGAGACTTAACTCAGTCCTGCCTAGGGCACGTCTACTCAGTTTTAAAAGGGCTAGGATAGTGCTTGTGCTAGGGTTATGTGATGAGGCGTTGATTGGGGTGGTGCCTCTTAGTTTTCCACTTTCAATGTGTGTGCTTCTATTAAAACATGATTTTTAAGCAAAGATTTTTTCAAGATGTAGTGTCTTTTAATGTTTCACCCTTACTTTAGTGTCTTTTAGGATTAACGTGTCTTAATGTTTTCAGACAAGTTTTAGTGGGCACGTCAAGTTTTACACACAATTTGGTGAAAGTAGATTTCTTTTTATTGTGTAAAGGCTCTAAAACCCTAATGTACTCATCCTAATGATCATGCAGCTTCTATTAGATGAGTCATTTTTAGGGTTGAGTGGTGCGACCCAAATCAATCCAAGGTGGCTTCGCAAACATCACTCAAAAAGAAAAAAGAATACTCCAAGAATTTATTCAGAATGTTAGAGTGTATATTTTTTTTGTTGGGTGATGTGTTAAGGATGTGGGTCAGGTAATCATACACCAAGCCAATTTTTTTCAATTTTACAATTTTTTTAGATTTTCAAGCGAGCAAACAACCATGAGTGAAGAACTACTCACGACCGGTCCTTGTTGCGCCTACTCCCTTGTTATCGTCATGAGTTACGCTGCTTCGCCGTCCAAGCGTTGAATTCCTGCAACCATCAAGTAAAAGGAGACAAGGCATTAGACGATGTGAAAATGGATGTAAAATGGAAGTGACAAAACAAATCCGTTGCCTCCCCGGCAACGGCACCAAAAACTAACGTGCGTGTGCGCGTGTTTGGAAGTGTCGTTATAGTTTGCACTTGCAACGTCAGTTTTAAGGTAAAGAAACAGATGTGAATCCGAGTGTCGGTCTCAGGGAGGCGTAAAAATCGGATTCTTCTTGTCACTTATTGTCAAGAAAAATCACAGGGTTTTGCTTGCGAAAAGGCGCGGGTGAAAAGCGAGAGAGAGAGAGATTAGGGTTAGAATTGTTTCATTCGCCACATGGAACTTGAATAGAAAATAGAGCAAGCAATTGAATAGAAAATAACTTCATTAATCATGCAACTTTAGTTCATAATTACAACACTAGATAAATGCTTGAACATACATAAAGCTTAAAAGAAGAGAAGAGAGAGAGGGGGGAGGACGGCGAGGCAGCCATGGTGGTGGAGAGGGCTCCGTCGGCAGCTCGTCATCTCCGGCGATTACAAAAGGGCTTAAAGGTAGCTAGGAGGGGGGTAGAGTAGTTGCAAGTGGAGTGAATGCCTTGAATGGGTGGTTGGAAGGGGTTTAAATAGGGAGAAGGGCTTTCCAAATGAAGAAGAGGTTTTAGCGACGTCCGGGACGTCACTAAAACCCTTCCCAAAACGTCGGTGAAGACCCCTGCCCGCCGGTCGCTCGCCCGCAGCTGTGCTTCTTCACGCCTAATCCGTGTGTGCACGTCGTAAGCCGTTCGATCGAAGATCGGACGACTGGGATCTCGCGCGAGGCGCACGCCAAGATCGCGCCCTCAAGCCCGCGTCATCGCGAGCGTCTGGTCAGGGCGCATCTGCGGGTGCCACGTCAAGCGATCGCACCCGTCCGTTGCTGATAGGGCGGTCCAATTTCGCCCGCGCGCGTCGTCGTCTCCGCATTTCAGCGTCACGCGATTCGAACCCGTGTCGCGTTAGCACGGGTGAGTGCTCCCACCGCTGCGCTGCGATCGCTGTTTTGTCGCGGCAAGGGCGAGCGCGCAAGCGGCTCTCAGTCGTTCGATCGAAGATCGACGGCTGAGATTTGTCCTCCAGGTGAAGGTGGAAGCGGGTGGCGGTCTAGACGCAGCGAGCGGGCGCCACGTGGCATGCCGTAGGCTGTTGATCATCAGATCAGTGGTCAGAACTTCTTGGGCCCATTGTAGGAGCTCCGGATGTCGGATTTGGCTGATTCGTCGCTCTGAATCCATCCGTGTGGTCCGATTGCTCATCTGAGGCCTGCTTTAACAAGTGCTTATACAAATGGCCATTAATACTATTTTATAAGCAATCTTGACGTATGATGCATGCAATGCTCCCATTCTATTTATGATGTGTTATCTGTGCATTTTATTCTTAAAATGGACCCTATTTAACAGAATTATCAACACAAGATGCAGTGTTATCAAACTTCATCTGTAATAAGTAAAAAATGCAATAATTAATATAGTTGAAAATCATTAATATATAAATCATTAATGAAAAAAGTTTGCCAAACATAAAAAAAATATTTAAAAATTTCAACAAAGTTTTCCCTTAAATTTGGAGGTTTCTCTATAAACCTGCATATTAAAATGAAAGTGGGCACACCCCACATAAAAAAAAAGTGTAAAAACAAATCACAAGAACTTGCATATTTACAACTCAAAGTAAATGCAAGTTATTTAAATGAAAGTTGGTTAACTTCATTAAACATTCAAAACCATTCATCCATATCCAACGGTCATATATTAAGGAAAAAACATTCATCTAATCACAATTCAAATGATTTAAACACCCAATGGTTTCAAATGCAATGGTTTAAAAGAAAAACCATCAATGAACATGGGCTAATACCTTCTAACACTTCGGCAAGAGGAGCTTCTAAGGAGTTAAAAGTGGTAGCCATTGATGTCTTGACCACGGATTAATATTTCAAAATACTCGATGACGGGCTCAAGAATTCCTACTTCCTTGTGATCTTGCCATCATTGATAAGGCACCTAAAGTTTTTTTTTATTTCCTTTTTTTAATTCAAGAATATCTTTTGCAAATCCCTTTACCAATACCCAGCAGATAGGCATTTTGTTATTGGCTGACTATATATGTGATGGATTCCTTGATTGATTCATCAATCTAGCCTTCTCATCTTTTTCTATTAGGTTGAATAGTGTAACCCAGGGCCCATATTGAACCTTGAAGCTTTAGGTCCTTTACATATTGCCCTCATAAACACTATAGCAAAGAAGATACTCTTTGGATGTTTTCTCTAATCATAATACATGTTCTACCTTTCTCTACAACACCTCCCCATGGGCGCCGATAGCGAGGGTCTTGTGTGCTTTTCTACCGTCGGATCGCAATCGACATGGGATCAACGCACACCTCCCCGTAGGTACACTCTCACTCTCCCCTCTAGGTTCTACCTCCATTCTGGTAGTTAGGTTCTCCCCTCTAGGTTCTACTTCTAGTCTCTAGATTCTACCTATTGGTGATGTGGCAATGTCATTTAAAAAATTTTGGAAGAGTTTCCCCTTAAAATCTGAAGTTTTTCTATAAACATGCATAGCACATAAGTGGGTACACTCCACATCCATTCAAATTAACAAAATATAATATAAACAAGTGGGTACACCCCATGATGAGTTGCGACTCATCATAGCTAAATCGCCTAAGTTAAGTTAGAAACTAGGTTAAACACTATCAAATTAATACATAAAAAGGGTTAAGTGTGGGAACTAGAGAAAAAGACCTAAAACATCAATTTTATGTTAAAAATACATAATTAGGTCATTAAATAAGATATTCTATTAAAGAAGATTAAATGGTGATCCAAGTACAAATTAAACACACAAATGAATTCAAAATTCCAAATCAAAAGTAAAATTAATTTCTAATATATTCAATTGAGATTCAATAAAAACTTGGGTGCATTTGGACATCACCCATTTGATTAGGAATAATCCCATTTACCTAAAATATCCCTCGTTACGTTTATTTATATCTTTCTTCCATTTATTATATTTTTTGTATAACTTTTGCTACAGATGTTTGATTCATATGAAATAAGTATCGTTGGAAAGCTTGTGATAAGAGGAATCCAACGATACTACATTGGACCCCCTTTTGAAAATGTTTGATCGAGGGTTGATTGAAATCACACGTTTTTTGCATTTTATGAGGCTTTTTGACGCGATTCGACCTTGGTTGGTACCCATGGCTCTGAAACGACATCATTGACTCCAAAATGACTCAAATCCCATGTTTCGACAAAAATAATCGCTTAGATCCCCAATTCCGTTTTACGTGCGCATATCACTATTAAATGAGTTTCATGTATAACTTTTGCTATGTAACTCAGATTTTCATAAAATAATAGTTGTTGAAAAGTTTATTTCGAGTAATTTTTACGGGGGGTTGACTGGATTGGACCAAAATATGTATTTTTCTTGCTTTTAAGATACACGGACTTGATTTACACCTTATAAGTGTTGATAAGTTCATTTTAATGCACTTAAGTCCATAATGACTCTAGAATCCCTTGGTGGTCTATGGCCTATGGTGGGTGGTGGTCTATGGTGGGGGTTAGTGGTACATGGGGGGATGAACATTATGCATGTAAATATCAAATTAGGGGCAAAGTTATCTTTTAAACACCCCACTTTATCTCTTGTTCACATTAATACCTCCATAGAATCATCTTGGGTTTTATGTAAACACCAACAAAAAATATCCCCGATTTACAAATTTTTATACCGCATAATGCATCCCACAACGTAAACAAACCGTAAGGCTACATTTGGATTACAAGATAAAATTTGAGAGATAAATCTTGTTGTGTAATTAGGGATAGAGGGATAAGTGAGGGATAAATAGATTTTCATGTTTGGAAGTGCCATGGATTATGTTAAGGGATAAACTTGTGGTATCTTACGTTTGAGGTGTTATGGGTGTTTGGCAATGGGATGTTTTTGTTAGATAAATTGTTAGTTACGTGATTGAATGGAAGACAAAGTTAGTTGAATAAAGATATTCAATTTATAATTGCTACCTATTTGTTTTATGATTAAGAGGAATGAACTAAAATTTTCCGACTTATAATTCAGGAGACCTACTTTCTTCATTGGAATGTAGATTTCCATTCTATAATGTGCCTTATTTGCACCTACGACCAATTTTCCAAACCCTTTACCATAGAATAAGTAACTTCTATAATCATGATTAATTTCCTAGTGGAAGGTATGCGGCAAAATAGTAAATCGAAACAAAAGACGAATATACACCATGGCAAGGAATGAATAATAGACTTTAGAAATAAATAGCATGGTAACGAATAAATAATAGAGATAAGTAATCATATACATCATTTTCCTATTATGGAACAACTACAATAGATTTGCAACGAACCCAAAATTTCACACACGGATTATAATCTACGGGATAAACAATAAAAGAAATCAATTTCGTAGGAATCAAATAGTTAGATTCTTTTCGTATTTTACCTCCTCACATGAGATTTTTTTTGACTTCGGTGACATCACCCCCAGATCTCACAATCCAAACAAATTCTAAAGATACCGTAATTGACAAATTAAATGAATTTACATCAAATTAAATAAATTATTCAAAATAAAATTATTCTATTACATCTATAAAATAATTTTAATTTATTAAAATATTTATATTTTATTTATTCATTTATTCCACAGATTTATTTCCCGATCAAACGAATGCAAATGTCTACGTTATTGGAGAACGTGCAGTGGTGTGCGTGCATCGGCAGAGCAGAGGCGTCTCCCATTGAGATCCACGACACCCCTCTGTTCCAAACCCTCGCCTTCTCTCTTCTCGACGGCCGACGTGTCATAAAGGGGAAGGAAGAGCTTCGTCACTTTGATAGCTACGCGCAACTTTCTCGATGGCGTCGAGGCTCCTCTCCCGCTTCTCCAGGGGGGCGATCTCCGCCGCGGCTCGCCCGATCGGGCTCTCCCCTGCTCGCCCCGCCGCCTCCGCCTTCCTCTCACGCCCAAACTCCTCCTCCTTCGTCCAATCCGAGGTGGTCCATCTCCCACATCATTCGCCCTGCTTCCTTTCCTTCCTTTTTCTAGGGTTTAGGCCATTACCTTCGTGTGCAACGGGTGCGACCCTACTTTGGCCGCCCGAGCGCTCCGGGAGAGGTCATGGAGGGAGGCGTTGGGATGCTACTTGAGGATATAGGAGACGGATGTGCCATGGCTTATTGGTATTGGCTTCAACGCAACGTCGGGATCGTGATTTTGAGGCTGGAGCATGTGGAGGATCGTGGGATGGTCACCAGTAAGGAGCAATGTAAGAGGCGTAGGGTGTCTAAAGTGGTTCATTTAGGAAGTTTGGGATGGAGTGGATTTAGAGGTAGAGGCAATCATGGCTTAAGGGGATGATAATGCGAAATCTTCCCACTTATGTATGAATGGGAGACAGAGAAGACATGACATTAGTGTGGACACTTACTGTGCTTTTGGGTGGTTTGGGGTGTGGAAATATTCTGTGCGTTTTCTTTGAGAGTGGAGCTGTAGGATTGTTCTAGTATTGATTGGATTAATTCTTCCAATGCCAATGGCTTATAGTTTTTGCTCTGACATGGTATGGTTGGAGTGCGACTTCTTCTTCAAGTCTAAACATTACTTGGCAGAGGCGTTGGTAGTTTTCTGGTCCATTTGGCCAGAGCTGAATGGAAGCCCTTTAAGGGCTTGAGGTCGTATGCTGACAATGTGATATATTGTTCTTTGTACTGGGTCGCACTTGGGGAAATGCTTTTGCTTCTCGATGTTACTTGTTAATGGCTTTTTAACAGGAGTGGGGGCCTGTTGATCTCGAGTATCTACCCTGTCTACCCCTGCTCGCATGGTAGAAAATCTGTTCGTTGTTTAATGCTGAGAAAGTGGTCAATCCTAAGGTGGAGTTGAATGTTGCTGTATCATTTCTCATTTGTCTTCATTTACTTGAATTGCATGGTAGATGACCACTTGTCACTGTGAGACTTCTAGTCTAGATGAGGCCTATGATGGAACCAAATGTAGTTAAATGAAGGATGGTCAGGAAAATTGGTGATGTAGGACTAGAGTTGTCAATTAAAGCCAATGAGCCAAGCTTGGCTCAGGTGAGACATGCTCAAGTTAGTTCACTGTTGGTAAGGCTTGATTGCACGTGTCAGGGCTTATTCTTGAGCTCATAGGCTTAAGCCCTTAACAAGCTTATTAATGAGCCTCATCATTAATAACCATAGGCTTGTTAGCTTAATGCTCGAGCTTGATAAGCTTGGCATGAATTGGTAAAATTTAATTATATATACATAGAGAAACCTATCATCCCCATTACATCAAAATAAAATGTAGAGAAAGAAATTGAAATGTACTGTATTCGTCATATCTATGGTAATAGATCACCATCTTCTACTTAAATTAAATTGTAAAAGCTAGAAGCTATTCAGCATCATTGTTACAAATTGATGCTTGTGAAGTATGGGGTAGTTAGGGCACCAGTGTTGTGAAAGAGATTTGGTGTAGGACTAGTGGAAAATATAACATATGAAAAATTTATATCTACTAGTGTAAAGATTAGATGTTACTTTTCAGTGTGCAACCATTCGATAAGTGAGGTACAAGGTGGAATTGGAAGTTGTAGTGAGATTCCATTCCCATGGACCAATTTCTTACACATACATTATATGTTTTCAGAAACATATGTCTCTCATTATTGAGCTTGATTTTTTGTTCAGCCTTGGGTTTATAGCTTATTAAGGTGGGCTAATGAGTCCTTATTGAGATGAGACCAAGAAAAGCCTAGCAAGTCCTTTTTTTCTAAAAGGGAAGCAAGCCCTAATTTTTTAAGGATCTCTACTTTGGATATTGTCAATGGAGGAAATTTGGAATGTGGAATCATGAGCATGTCACATGGGATGAAAGAGCTTAAGAATCCATGGTGGAAATGGGAATCAATGGTTACCCCTTTTCCTGATGACATAAAGAGCCAAGAGAGATGGGAATATGCATGTGCAATGCCAATTTAGGGCCCACAAGGATAGTAGGTGAGAACATAATGGCAGCGAAGTTTTTGTAGCATAAGAATCTCACTAGATTTTTTCACCCAAAAAAGAATCTTGTTAGAGATGGAATAGGAGTGATGCGGTTATGGATCTAGTGCATGAGTGAATTGTGATGGTTTGACTGCCATGAGAATGTGAAAAAGATAAAGGAAATGATGGGAATTCATTGCATTCAAATTGTTGAGAAGTTATTATTGCAGTTTGAATCACCATTGACATCATATGGATGGGATTTTGCTTCTCAAAGAGCTATATGGATAGTTTCCTTTGCTTATATGACTAGCTATCATCAAGTTTTTTCCTACAGATGCTAAAATGTAAACATTTTTTACCATTATGTTGTTCTTCTTGACAAATATACTCCTTGCTGGCTGTACAACAGGAGGAGCTGTAACTTTCAGATATGATATCATAGTTGTTGAGCTGGAATAGCCTTTCGTCTCTCTAGTGACCTCTAATCTTGCTGAAGAAGTCTATTTGTGTTTAAGTATCTGATATGAAGCTTCTCTTTGTGAGCTTAACGCATGTTCATCACATGGAAATTAACCTATAAATAGAACTACGTAGATGTACACGAATGTTGTGTAATGAATATTATTCCTATAAACTTTTCTGAAGGAAGATAGTTTGAAGGCAGTTTTTTCTTTCTTCCTTGCATTCTTTCTTTCTTTCTTTGAGAGGTTTCGAGAGCAGATATGCCAAACCCTAAGAAAGCCAATTAAAAGAAATAAAATCCACTCCTCAATTTCTATTTTTGGATATATTGGAATTTTAATTGTTTTGTCACTTAAAGTCAGGGCACATTGTAGACCTTGCTTGGGTGATGGCCTTAAATTATGGTTATTGCTGAGACTTATCCTGGATTGGCTGCTTTGGCTATTGATCCTCTTGCTTCAGTTGCAAATTGGCTGTTGGTCTCCATCACTTCTCCTTCATTCTCCGTTGCTTGGACGAAGGAGCTTATTCTTTTATTTCAGACCCTTAATGATATCAACCCAAGTTGGGGCATGGATGGCTGGCTTTGGAGAGATGGTTCCTTGAATTCCTTCTCTGTTGTATCTGCAGTATATTGAGATCGTGTTCCACTTGGATCAAGTTCTGGTGGCTGTTGTAGGAAGATTTGGAAGTGGAAAACTCCCCTATAGTGAAGTTTTTTTATGTGGCTTATGCAGAGGCAGATGGTGATCACCAAAGATTATAGGAGGTGCTGGGAACCCAGTGCTGACGTTACCTACATTTTTTACAGCAAAGGAGTGAGGACACAAGTCACCTATTTTTCACTTGTCCTTTGTGCATTCTTGCTGGGTGGGAGCCAATACTTGGTCTATTTCTTTTGCCTCCCTTGCCTCTTTCTGATGGGGATACTATGAGGGTTCTGCCTCCTTTGGTGCATTTGGCTGAAGTGTAATGGAATTATGTTTAGGAGGGAGATAACATCTTTGGAGGGTGTTATAGATCACTATAATATGCTTTGTAATTATTGGTGTAATGAGGTCCCTGAATCTGGCGGTTAGCAATATTTAAGAACCCCTTTTTTCCTTTAACAAAAAATTCAAAAAAATATTCTTATCATTTATGACTTGCAAGGGTGTCCCTTGACTCTCCCTTTCCCCTATGCTTCTATGATATTACTAGATTTTGGGGAAGATTCTTATTGTCTGCGTAAGCAACATGGAAGAAAAGGTTTTGCCTTTATCTGCAGTTAATATCAGTTTCTTATTCTCTTATTTGTCCACCATTGGTTCTTAAATTACACTTTATCATTGATTCTTTTGGGCATCTAGTATTGAAATTTATTCTTCCCCATCACTTTGGGAATATTGAGTTTCCTGTGATTCGGTGGAAAATCAAGATGTCTTTGTGTGTGTGTTTTTAATTTCTAGTTCTGATTTCTGCCAATGAATATTATCTGAACTGCTTGGGTTGGAAACCAACATACTTTATATTGAGATTTCTTTGATTGAAATCATACTTTGTTGAACAGTCAACCCTTTTTGGCAAAATATCGACTATTGGCAAAACTTTTCTCATCAGTCCTTTTAATTGTTTTCTTTGTTTTATTATCTTATAGATCATCTTTTGCAATAATGAATTCATCTGTCTGCAGATGACATCGGTGGAGATGACCAAAGTTTCAAGGCAACAATTTATAGTCAACCCTACTCTTCAGCGGTTTGGGTATTCTTCTTCAGCCTCATCTTGTCAACCTGTCACAGGGACTACCCCGACATCTGCCCAGCAAGGTGGGACTGATACTAGAAGGTCTAAAATTAATTTTTTTTTTTTTTAAGGATTCTCTCAAACTCAAAAATGCAGTTTCAGGCTTGAGATCTGGAGAAATATCTAAACTCAATTATCAGAAATTCTCATCACCTTACACAGGTAGACTGTCTCTTAAATTGAATCTCCTTTTTTTTTTTCGAGAAAAGGTAAACTGAATCTCCTATTAATCATTTACTCAATTATGATGGCTGCTAAAGTAGCAAGCTTTTCCTATTTTTATTAGATTGATATGATCAAGGACGCATATAATGATCGAATAACCCTAATAAAAATAGTTGGTGGAGGAAGATCTGAATGCCCTGTAACATTTATAGGATTCTCTGTTGACCTAATTCCTAGCTCCTTTTTTTGTCAATGATAAATGAACTTATTGAGCACATTTGGAGGATGTTATGGTATTTTTATTTTTGAGGGAAGGCATTTTTATTTTTAGGTTGCTGAAACTTGACATGGACTGCACTCTGACATAGAGTTATACTAGGACGCTCATGATTATAAGGTTCTCAGGATATAGAGGTAAAATTGAATCTATGGTATTCAACTGCAGTCAAGAGTGATCTTTCAAAAGAGTGAAAATAACTGGGAGAGATGATACTACATGATGAATGAGATTTCCTTGAAGTAATTGCTTCAATTGACCTGCCATGAAGATTTATAGAAACGGTAGAAAATGGAAATGAAGATCCAAAAGATAAACCAAGTTACTGCTAATAAGTTGTTAAGGGAGCTTCATCCAATTGTGTTAAGCCTGGTGCACTGCTCCATCATCATCAATAAGGGAAATCAGTTGACTTGTTATTCTATGGCAATCCTAAGTGAAGTCCACCCATGGTTGCAACAGAATTTTATGTAGCCGTTGAAATAGTTGCGTTTTCTTTTACAACACTGCCCATAGAATATGCCCCCAACATCCAACTTTGAAACATCACCTGAAAGATGTGTTCTCGATCTCACATTCAAAAAACATATAAATAGTCATGTGAAAACCTACCATATTGTCATGTTAGCACTCCACTATATCATAATCAAATTTCTATCATCCTGATACAACTCCGAAGAATAGCCTCATCTCTTTTCAGCCTAGTGGGCCATCAATGTAGAATGACTTTCTTATTCCCCAACCAAAGCTTGTTAGAAGTCCTACCATGTTCTCTGCAAAAATACTTCCAAAAAATGGCAATGATTTCATTTTTTTTTTACAAACTCTGAAACATAGGGGCTTGGGTTGCCCCTTTTTTTGAACTCCCAAAAGAATCAAGTACAAAATATCCTCCCACCAAGGGATATACAAATGAAAAGAAAAGAAATACAAAAGAAATAAAACAGAGAAGTCTTGTACAAGAAAAGCAATATCAAAACTTGATGTGAGTTGCTATAAGTTCCAAACTCAAGGAATCCATCTCCAAGCAAACAATGAATCTTCAATCTTCCCTGAATCTATTTAAGTAGCAGAGCCTTCAATCTGAAAATCAATAGCATACTTCTTTCATTTTAGCTAATTTCCCGTTCCTCATGTCCATGACAGTAGCACCTGGTCTATCTCAGCAATCCATCTTCAATCTTCAACCCAATTAGTTCAGCAGCATCTACTTGAAACTTTAAACTGATCTGAAAATAAATGGCAATGATTGTATCTTCTTTTCCAGGAAAGGAAATCAGTTGCCAACA
Organism: Thalassia testudinum; assembly: GCA_037157565.1. NCBI lineage: Eukaryota > Viridiplantae > Streptophyta > Magnoliopsida > Alismatales > Hydrocharitaceae > Thalassia > Thalassia testudinum. The sequence goes on from JAZHRO010000039.1 coordinate 64,341,536, forward strand.
AAAAAGAATAAGAAATGAGGACTTAACTTTTGGGCACATATCCCGTATGGATATGCACCCTTCCAATTTGCAAATCCTTCTTAAATAATTCTCCAATCAGTAACTTGTCTTAAAATTTTATCACCCTTTCTAACCTGAAAATTATATTAACAGCAGCAAATATCCAACTTACAAGTGAATTCATAAAACAATCCCAATATTCTAATCTCAAAAAGAGATTCAAGATAACAGTAGAACTTATCTTTTGTGTTCAACTTTTCAGAGCTTTAGCAATTCCCAGCATCACATTTCATCTCGACTGATCTGGAGCAACAAAACCCAGATCCAAACTTCAAGCATCCCACTTCCATTACTTATTCAAGTTTTAATAATCTGAAAAATATATCAAGATAACAGCAGCAGCAAATCAAAATTCCAAAGCTCCAAATATTCAAATAATACTAATAAAAATAGGACTTCCAAGGTAAGTGACTTAGCTTTTGTCTTCCAAAATCTTCGAGCTAATCCAAATTCAAGTTCCAGTCCTCAAATTGAATTAAAGTCTCCAATCAACAAAAAGAATAGAAGCAACAACAAAACTCCAAACTTCATGATGCAAAGCAATGCTGTCAAGGCGCTCGCTTGAGGTGAGGCAAGACCTTGGCACCTTGACAACCTTTCGGCTAGGCATTTTGGCTTGGGTGAGGCCTAGGCAAGTGCCTTAGCTTGAGGTGTTAGGCGCTAGGGTGAGTACCTTAGACAAAATCTAACCCACTCTTTGCTTTAACTTGACTACCTGATAACCACTAACCCAATAAAACCAAAAAAAACCTCTCCAAAATCCCTATGCCCAAAAACCCTCCCGATACCCTATCTCCTTCGAGTCTTTGATCGTGTCTCCTTTGATGGCATGAGCAAGGGCTCCTTCCTTCGATCGCCTTCAATCGCCACCGAGCAAGAAGCCTCCCCATTGCCGCTCACCTCTGGAACTTCGCCCCATTGCTGCCGCTGCAGCTTCTCTCCATTGCCAACTTCACCCATCGCTGCTGCAGCTTTGAGAGAGGTCTCAATCCTTCTCTCCTACCCCCCGCATGCACTCTCTTATTTTTGCACACAGTCCTCCCAATCTCTGGCTCAGCGGCTCTTATTTTACTTGTTTATTTTTTATTTTTTAACTGTATTTTACTGTTCACAGGCAATGATTTTCAAGTGTGATTTTTTTGATACAGTATTTTAAAGTGTAATTTTTTTTATTTCACTGATCGCAGGTAATTTCATTTCAATTTGACAGTGATTTCAATTTTTTGGTTTCATTGTGGCACAACTAATTTGATTTCAATGTTTTGGACAACTAATTTGATTTCAATGTTTTGTCATAGTGTATTTAAGCCTTTATTTGGGTTAAATTTTCAGTATTTATGTTGATCCAATAACTATAGTTTATTGATGGATCCATATATGAAATTATGTGAGCATCTAATTTATTGATAATTTATATCTTTTTTCAAAAAAAAAAAAAGTTTAGTGCCTTGGATGTTTTGGACCTTTCTTGCCTTTTAGCGCCTCTCACCTTTGACAACATTGATGCAAAGAACCTATCTAAAGCCAATATGATATGATGGAGGAGGAATTAAAAAATAGGAACGTAACTTTTGGGCACATATGTGCCCCGCCGTTCTTCATTGATCTTCGAGAAATCCCAATCAACTTCTTCAATCAATTGAAGCTTGAACCTGTCAAATCTGAAAAATTATCACAGCACCAGCAGCAGGATATTGCATAGATTTGAAATCCAAAGCCTTCATATCATAAAACATTGCCAAAAAGTAAGGCATCAATAGTAGAATAAAATTAGGAATTTTAGGAGTTGACTTTCGTGTGCATATCCAAACTGGATATGCACACTTCCAAGAGCATTAAGCTAACCCCCATGGTTCTAAACTCCAAAATCACTTCCAATGGAAATGATGGAAATTCAAGCTGAAAATTAATATAGCAGCAGCAGCAGCTCACATGCCAAAATAAATAAAACCATACTCCAAATTTAGAAAAGCTTATAAGTCAATGGAAGAAAAAAGGATAAGGAACTTAGCTTTTGTGTGCATATCACATTGGATATGCACACTTCCAGATCTTCAAGTTAATCATCAAAACATTTGTCCAATATCTCAACCCTTGATTTCAAGAATCACACTGAAAAAATATAAAGCACCAGCAGCAACAAATCTCTCAAAATTTCCAATATGAAATAGACCGAAATAGGAATTGACAAGAAAAGAAAGGATTTAAGATGGGGCACCTAGCTGTTGTGTGCATATCCTTTATAGGATATGCACACTTCCCCAAGTCTCAAGCTGAATCACCAAAATCCAATCTCTCTCAGCAGTTTTCCAGAAATTGGGCAATCGAAACAAAGACCATCTGGAAATAAAAGAAAACCAGAAGCAAAAAACTCCCAGATCCCTTTTCAAGAAAAAAAAAACCCTCCAAGATCCATTCTATAATGAAAGATCTTCAATAAGAAGAAAATTGATCATGAGAGAAATCATTTTGAATACTTAACTTTTGGGTGCATATCCAAAACACACACTTCCAGTTATGTCCAGCTGATCCCCAAATATCCAAAATCCCAAAAAATTCTTTGATTGTATCAAGATCCATCTGAAAATAAGAAATAGCGGCAGCAGCAGAAGACTCCAAAGATCCATATAGGGAAAATATTTTCTTCAACAAAATCAGTAAGCAAACATAAACAGAATGTTGAGGACTTATCTTTTGTGTGCATATCCCAGAGGATATGCACACTTCCAATTCTCCCAAGCTGATTCATTACTCATCAGTCTTAAAATCAAAAGCTAAGCATTCCAAACTTCTTTTGAAATAAGCAGGGCCAAGGCAGAAAAAAACAGGAGCAGCAACAGCCAAAAATCCAAAATTCCAGACAAAAAATGGAGTAATTTCAAAGTATAAATGAAGGGGCCAGGACTTATCTTTTGTGTGCATACCCAGATTGGATATGCACATTTCCCATCTTTAGGCTGAATATCAAGGCTTCAAACAAAAGCCATCTTAAAATAAAAGTAACAGCAACAGCAGAAGACCCAGGCTCCTTCATCATCCTATTGTTTAATCTGGAATGGAAGAAAGAATAGCAGCACCATAGCCAAACTCCAAAGTCCAAGCAATTTTAAAGAAAATTCAGAGATAATAATTGTTAACTTCTATGTGTACACCCTAAGGATGTGTGAACCTCCAAGAATAAAAGGCAAATCATTTCATCTTCACATCAGGAAGACCAGCCATCTCCAGTTTGTGAGCTCCCCATACTTCTTTAGGAAGATTGCTCAGACTTTCATAGATAACATTCCTCTTATTTTTAACTCCAGTAGCAAGAAAATCAGCAAGAACATTTGCCTCTCTGTATTGACTGATCAGACCAATAGCACCTTTCAGCTCCATAACTTCTGTCCACCATTGCTGTAGCTGCCATAAAGAGCATTTATTTTCTAAAAGCATATCAACCAAAACCTTTGAATCGGATTCAATCCAAATATCTCTCCCATCCCCTCTACTTGCAATATGTCAGCCGATCAAGAAGAGCTCCAAGTTCAGTCTCCATATTGGTTGCTACACCTTTGAAATGATTTTTTTTTTAACTTACCCCCTAGAAATGTGAATAAGCAAAAATACAGCTGCCTTTAGAAAGGAACCCGTCCTATTTAACATTGTCCATCATTTGTTTCCAGTTCCATGTGACTCTATTGCTGTTTTGCTTTCCCTTCCTCCCCATCCTCATCTCTTCATCACTCAACCTCTGTGCATGGTCATGCTAATAAGTTCATTTTATCCTTGTCACATCTGATGATATTATTCCAGCTATGTTTATGTTAAGTATGACTTTAATTATTTAAATTTAAGTTCAGAAATAATTTAAAATAAATTTTGGTGAAAGTAAAGAATCCATATAACCGACCTCACTTAGTGTTGGAGAAGATTTGGTTGTTGTTGTATGTTTATAGAAGTCCTGAGTAAATTTGACATGTTGAAGAGATTTTCTTGTAATCAGTTAAAATATTAACCGAACTAATATTTCTTTTTTTTCTTTTATGACCCGGAATCCCAACTGAACTAATAATCTGCTGCTCTGGTTTTGTGCAGGGTTGAATAAATTTCTTCCTTACACTCTTCTCTTTCGCTGTAAGTTATTGGATCCTGTGTCTTTCGTCTGAATTTATATCTATTACTTTTTTCTCTGCCGTTCATTTTTCAGTTCCCTATTCATATTTCTTTTCTTTGTTATATTTAGGGGAATAATATTTTTTTTGCTAAAACAACTGTACTTCCAACTTTTAATTGTTTTTTGAGGTAAATTTCACCGGATCATGTTATGCAACTCCAGGGATCGAGGAGATTATATTGGATTACGTTCACCATGAAGTAACTCGAAACATGGTTATGCTCTACTTAAGGTTGTTTCTCATAATCGTCATGAAAGATGTTTTCATTGGCTGCTATGATCTCCTTACGCCTCAGTAAGGTCCTTTCGGAGGTCCCTCGTGCTTCAAGTAATCATGTATTAGCGTGAGATGCTTTTGTAATAAGATTGGGGAGCTTTCTAGTCTATGCATCGACAAGAGCTCTGTAACGTTCGGAATCTATTCTACGAACAAGTTGGATTGTTTTAACTGCACCTTGAATAAACATTTTGTCACTTCGTATGTAAACCAACCATTCAAGATGCAACAAAAATAGAAAACGTAGGATCTTGTTGCATGCATGTCTGTTCTGTAGCTTTTTGTTGGCTGTTTTAATTATTAACTTTGAGCTTGTGGATCCATTTGAAATTAGAGCTTTTTGAAATTCTTTTGTTTCTATTTTTGAAATGGAACTTGAGGTATGGATCTTTCTGATGTGAAGCATCACTAGGAGGCTCATGTCAAGGTGGTCACCTACAGCCATGTTATCAACTATTTGCACGATAAGACTTGGCACTTTCTTGCTTACCTAACGTGTGAATTCGAAGTATAAAATATGTTCTAAAGTCGGAATAAACTTTTCGGAGCAGTTAATTACTGCTCATTGAAATCACTTTTTTTGTCGATTTCCAATTTTCATTGCTTTGGCAGTGTGTCAGGTAGATTTTGAATCACTGGCTTGGTGAAATGCCGTTGACCTATACAACAAGCATGGTCCTATAAAAGATACAAGGTAATTATACATCTAGCTTTGTGCTGCTATTTTCTTGATGTTCGAACCTACCAAAGCCTATAAGAGGTTCTACATATTGTATTTTGGGTTGATTCTTCGTATTGTTCTTTTCAGTTAAAATGCCACTAATTGATACCGAACATGCAACCAAGTACCAATGAATCTCTAGTGTTTACACCGCTGTTCTTTGAGCAATAACATGACCTGTTATTTCATCGTGATGAATGATCGATTTGTGGTATGCTTGTTTACACGTGCGCCCTTCCACTATTTGCCATGCGCGATCTGAGCTTACTCAATTTAGTATAGATATCGCCTTAAAACATTGACCTGGTGCTCTCCGTATCACTCTCGTGGATACAATCTAATCAGAATTGTCTCTTGTAAGCGTCAGAGGTAAGTCATACCATGTAGCATGTTTGGAGGCAATCAATGTCTAACGATGAAAGTGATCGTAGTAGTCTTAATTTGCACGTTATCCAACCAAAAAGTGAGTGGAGCTGGTGGAACAAGGCTTGTAGTCATATTAGTCTTAATATGCACGTTATACAGATGCGTTTAAGAGAGAGATCCAACCAAAAGTGAGTGCACCCAGTGGAACAAGGTCGTTGGTTTTAGTGGTGTTATCCCTCGGCCTCTCCAAGGATAGCAGTTGCACTTGTCTCGATCTTGCAGGGGTTGCTTATGGTTTGTTGCGTGACTTCTACCTTGAGAGCATAGAATATGTCGAATTCTTACTGAGGTATAAGTATAAAGACAACTTGTGCGTAAAACTTATTGTTTTAAAAGCAACTTCGATATTGAATTTTGTGTGCACAGAGATACAATTTCGTTGCATTAAGTGCAAAAACACTTTTATATTGCTGTTGCGTAAACAGCAAAGGCTGCTTAAGCCAGAGGAGTGTTCCCTTTTTCTTTTTTGTTCCAGAATTATTCCAATTGTCGATAAAAAAGATCATTTAATCTTCCACTGCATAGATCAATTCACCTACATATCCAACTCACCACTTATTTTACTATCTAATGAAAAATTAACAACAAAAAAAAAATTCCTCATATCAGATATAGAATAAAGAAACTACGACTTCTGATTTTTTACTTCACTTATATCAAATTACTCATCGTATGTAATCTTTATACTTATTTCTCCATCCAACCAAAATCCTAGTTCAATTCAACTTTTTTATCTAAAATATTTTGGATCATAAACCTTGTGTGCAACAAAATTCAATTCGAGCGATGCTTTCTGTCATCCAAACATGCCACCAAGAAACTTGTATCTTCCACATTTGGATGGATGTTAAAAGGGGTAGAATAGTTGATGTATGCATATCAAATAAACAATATAAATAGAAAAGACATAATTTACGAGCAACGTCATCAAACATCTGTACGTACAACATAAATTACATGTTACACCTAACCTTACTTTTCACCAAATCAATTACACCTAAAAGAACAAAAGAAAAAAAAGACCAAACAACCAATTTAATCCTTCCTCGTATATATGTCAAATTAAAAATTAAGAGTTAATTTACTTCAATACTTAGAAAGTTGTTATTTAAAAATATAAAATTAATATTAATATTTATTTTTATTTAAGAATATTAATATTAATTTCTATTTATTTAAATTAATATTAAGTTATGATGTTAATTTTTATGATATTTATTTAAATTGATGTTAATAAAATTTAGATATAAAAAAATTAAAAAGTTAACACCTATTATTACCAACATCTCTTAGAATGCATGTTAACAAAAATAAATATAAATCTTCTAAAATTAAATATTAAAATTAAATAATTTAACCCTTGAAATGAACAAATATTAACCCTCCGTGCGAAGAAGTTAAGCCTCCAAATAAACTAACCCGACAGCACACCAACCAGATAAGATCTTACGTCATCCATTCCAAAAGAGACGAAAGAGAGGGCACATCCCCCGAATAATTTCCCCGTCATCCAATAAAAAAATCCTTGGACACGTCACAAAAATCCTTGCCAGATGTCTACTGCCAGAAAACACCAACCCCCACTCCACACCACCACGACTGGAGATAGATCCTCCCCCACGAATCCCCTCACCTGAGCTTAACCTCCCTCCATCTTCTACCCCTCCTCCGCTGCCGCCTTCTACTGCCATCATATCATGATGATATCTCTCCACCAACACACCTTCCTCCACCGTCGTCAACACCTCGTCTCTCTCCCCAAGCTCTACTCCTCCATCTCCACCACCACCACCTTTCTTCCAACAACCCCAAAGAGTTCAAGGAGCAACCTCCTCCTCCTCCTCCTCCTCCCCACCTTGAAGCAGAAGAAGAACAAGCACAACCACCGCCAACACCTTGCCACAAGATCCGATCTGGCAGGCCACCAGCCACCGCCCATCTCGAGGGTACCCAAGTGGGAGTCTGTGCTGTCTACGGCCGCCAGCCTCTACCCTTTGTACGTGACGGCCGGTGGCGCCCTCGCGTGCGTGAAGCCCTCGGCCTTCTCGTGGTTCGTCGAGAGGGGACCCACTTCCTACAGCTGCGCCCTCGCCTTCATCATGCTCTCCATGGGCGTCACCCTCCACCTCAGAGACTTCTTCTCCCTCCTCCTCCAGAGACCCCTCTCTGTAATTAACCGAACCTTGCCTTATATAAATCGTCCCTCCTTTCCTTACTCACTGATTATATTAATTTCCTTCCACCTCAGGGACGACTTCCATTTGATTCGATTGGTGGCTTAGCTATTTACTGACTGACATAAAGGTTCTTTTTTTGCTGATTGATAGATTCTGTTTGGATGTGCTGCTCAGTACACAATCATGCCCGCTTTTGGTGCAATTGTCAGCAAAGCTCTAGGCCTCCCACCGTCCCTTGCAGTTGGCTTGATCTTGCTTTCCTGTTGCCCCGGGGGAACAGCATCCAATGTGGTAATTTTATGCTAGCTCACAGCTACTGTTGTTTCATTACAGATATGAAATCACACCATCTAATTTTTAGGGCTACTTTACTTGGAGAAATGTGAAACTGGTCTTGATTCTCATTTCTGTCCGCTTGCGGATCTAGTTTACTTGGGAGGTTAACCTTCCCCCCCCCCCCCCCCCCCCCCTCCCCTTCCCTTGTTTACTTTACCACTTAACCCTCCTTTACTTAGCATTGGTTTTCTTCTCTTAACACTGGTTTGCCTAACACTAGCCAAATCCATGTTAAAGTCGCATGCAACCCTTTCTCTCTAGCATTGGTTGCCTCCCCTTCTCTCTAACACCACTATTTAGAAAACGTTGCAAGAGTTAACATCACAACTTAATATCAATTCAAGTAAATATAAATTGATATTAACACTCCTCACAATTAGGGGTTTAACACTAGTTTTACATTTTTTAACATCATTTTCCTAAACCTTCAAGTAAACTAACTCGCAGTTTTGTTTATTAAAATGGTGTTAAACTTTAATGTTAATCCTTGTGATGTTTACTTAAACTAATTTTAGCACTCATTCTAGAGAGTGAGGGTTTGGGTGTGGGGGAGGTACGAAGTTAACATCAATTTTGCTAACATCTCCTGGAATTGGTGTTAGCAAAACTAGTGTTAAGGATCCCAAAATGTCGATTATGAGTCTATGAGCATGTAGGTTAACCCCTCTAAGTAAATGGGGGTTAATGTCTCCAAGTAACCTAGTCCTTAGGTAGCAAAAGAGGAAAAAAAGCTAACAAAGAAGTGTACTTGGGTTGCTATTTATCAGTTTCATCAAATAGCTTTTCAGGTGACTTTGATCGCTCGAGGAGATGTACCCCTATCCGTTGTGATGACTGCATGCACGACGACGTCTGCGGTTTTCGTTACTCCTCTCCTGATCAAATTTCTTGCAGGAGCTATCGTCCCCGTGGATGCAGTGAAGCTCTCCATCAGCACTCTACAGGTTGTATCCTAAATTAATCGTCTAGAGTTTGTACTCGATTGCTTTAAAAATATGTTATTCTTCGTAGGTTGTTGTCGCTCCGGTCATACTGGGATCTTACCTGCCAAGGGCATTTCCTGCCTTCGTCGAAGTCATTAAACCCTATGCACCACTACTGGCTGTTCTTGTGTCATCCCTTCTTGCCAGCAGGTTCATCTGAATTATTAACTGCCATCTCCTGACCTTGACATTTTTCTTGAAAACCATAATTAACATCGAAATGCGAAGTGTCTTCCCGTCTCTTCAGCGTGTTCTCCGAAAATCTTGTTCGCCTCAAATCATCGATTCTCAATGCACCAAGTGGGTCTGATGCTGCTGCAACTCTCGACTTTCAAGGATTCTTCTCTGGTGATTTGGGATCTTTGGTTCTGGCTGTCATGCTTCTGCATTTGGCAGGATTTCTAGTGGGGTGAGGTTCTTTGATTTTCATTTTTGCCGTACGTCATTTTGAACGATTACCCAATTTTTCGTTGAATGCCCATGTGTAAGCCCACCATTTCCTTGTTACAGGTACTTGTATGCGAGTATCTGCGGATTCAAGGAACGACAATGTCGTGCGATTTCGATAGAGGTAAACTTCAGTGGATATATAGTTACCTGTTGTTTGTCTTTTGCATCAGAAAATGAATCTTCTGTACCAAGTTATCATGATAATATTCTAAACTTTCCATGATAAGGATCACATTTATGTAGCATATTTTAATCTGGTTTGAACCCTCTAAAGATCTCTACGTGCATCTTAATGTGTATGTTGAACGATTCACCATAGTGGCCTCCATTTTCTTCAGGTTGGGATGCAGAACTCATCCTTGGGCGTGGTTCTTGCGACCGCCCATTTTACCTCTCCGACGGTTGCGCTTCCTTGTGCCATTTCGGCCGTGGTTATGAATATAATGGGAAGCTCCCTGGGCTTCATTTGGCGGTATCTAGATCCACGTGAGGATGAAGAACTGACCTAAACTGGAAGTCAAATCTTATGAAATTGTGATGTGAATCTTTCCGTAAATTATGCCTTTTCATCACAAAATATCCTGCCAAAAGCAAGTTGCTAGTCATGGAATCTTCATCTTCATGCAGCCCTTGTCTAGTTTGCAGTAGGACATAGACAAATTAGAACTCGACTCGGGTAAGGCCTCCCATGCAGTGAAAGTACACACACAATTTAACATAGTCAGTTAGATGTCGTGCAAAATTAGGAACTGGAAACCGTTTGGAATCTTATTCGAATTGTAGATAGCTGCATGGCAATTAGGAACATGATACAAAATGGCCAACAATGTGTTATCTGGGTGTGAGATGCGATATTCTTTCGACCAAGCTATGGACCACGCTATCCCAGTTGTGCCAGTGGTCTCGCCCTAGCTCTTACCTTGCAATCCAAATGGTTATCCTATGATAGTTAGCTACTTAATGGCATTGTTTGTAATAATTGAGGTTCATTAACCGGAGCCCCCTTGACCTTTCAAATACGTGGTGTTGCTCCTAACTGGCTCTTTTAAGCAACAACATCCAATTTCGCTGTACTATTGGATTGATGCAACGAAAGAGGAGGGCACATCTACTGTTTCATGATGCGTAGGGGGAGATGGATGAAGGTCAGTAGTAATCGAGTGTGGTTCGTTTATTGTTTTTTTTTTTTTAACGATGCTATTTTGATTCGACTGGAAGCTGGAAAATTTTTTCTCATTGATTGATTGGATGGAATCATAGAAGAGAATTTCCAAAGGAACTTCAATTCAATACTCTGTACACTACCACTGCATTGTGGGATTTTGGATATAAGGAAGAAGAAATTTGCGAGAAGATATGCCGACAAAACCTTCCTCTATTTAGCGACGTTTCGCTGGACCTCCAATTTCCAGTGAAAAGTCTGGTGCAAATTCTATACTCATATCCACAGTTTTTGGGTATGGGAGTAATTTTATCTCAACGGTTTCAATAGATAGACCTTCAGGGATAATTATTCTTCTACGTCTCCCTTTTTGAAGGTGCGGTCCTCACCCAAATAGCATTTGAATTTCTAGGGATGTGGATTACGAAATGAGCGTTGCAACGCGTGTAATGAGAGTGTCAGTCGTGGTTTGAATTGATGTGTTTTAGTTTATTGACTTGATTCAACCGAAAGCGGTGAAATTTTAATTTTTATAACTAAAAGTTTATTTTTCATTTAAGTGAAAGTTAAAATTCATTTTTTATATGTTGAGAGGTAAAATATAGTTTACTTTTATTTTTGTTGATGTATTTTAATTTTTTATAGATGAAAAATTACCTTATATATATATATATATATATATATATATATATATATATATATATATATATATATATATATATTCAATTGATATATTGTAATTTTTTATCTGTCAAAATATTCAAACTCATTCCTATAATTTCACGAGGTATGCAGCAAATGCTTGAAAGAAATTAGGTCCTCTTTGATGATTCTATACAGCGGATTGAAATACTTCACTGGTTTCTATTCCTTCGTTTTGGGTACCGTCTGAATACAGAAGTGACACTCTCTGTTATTCGGCATTTGCGAGAGGTTATCTCATCAAAATCTATTTCTTCCGAATTTTGGACATATATTCTAGTATAAAGTAATCCCATCCATGGAACAAATTTATTACTATGCTTTCTAATTTGACGTAAATTATATTTACTTAGTCTACAATCGGACATAAAATATACCTTATGATGTTACGATTACTTCCATTATCCCTTAAGCCAAATGGCTATTCAACTTAATTTATTGGTTTGATCCTATGTCCCAGTGCGATCGGTGCCCTTCCTCCTCATTCTTGCCTCCTCCAAGTTGCCACGCGTGCCCAAAGTCCAACAAGAAAGCCAAAGGTGTGAAGCAGATGGAGTGATATCCCCCTTACTTTGGATGGTTGACACTCCCCTTCAAACTTTAGATGGTGTAGAAACCATATTAATTTTGGATATGTGATATTGAAAAGAGTAAAAAGAAAATAAATGCATTCTATGACAAGTTTTACAATGTATAGATAAGAATGATATTTTTAATTAATGTATTTAGGATTTTATCTATAATAATTAATTTTCACCAATAAAAAATTACTTTTAACGGTTGAAAAATTACATTCTAAGTAAAAAAATTATTTTTAACCATTTGAAAGGTAAAATACATGGATGTATTTTAATTTTCAATCGATATATTTTAATTTTCATTTTTAATCGGTTAATTTTTTATCGTGTATTGTAAAATATCTTGTAACACGTATTTTCATATTCACATCCTATTGAAGATGTAAGTACACAAGGAAATGGAGGATCCGATTGAGGATGTGCTTTACCGCCTTGGAGAGGAGCAAAGGGGGAGAGAAAGGGCTCAGATATCAACTTAGGAAAAGAAGAAGTGTCCTTATTTGCATTGCTATATTAAAGAAAGTACAATCTTTGTTCAGAAAAAAAAAAAAAAAAAAAAGCAAGGAACAAATAAGGAATAGCTAACAGAAGGAAAAGAGAGCAATTGTCGGAGAAAAAGTCTCTTAACCGTTAGGAGCCCATGGAGAGCCAATGGTGCCTATTATTTATGCCAATGGTGCTTCCTTTTTTTGTTTAACAATTAAGGATGCAAGTTTTCTTTACTCTGGCCCAAACCCGACTTACCTAACCTGACTATAACGAGTAAAATCCGTCCCATGTGTAAATGGATTTTGGTATGGGCTTTAATTTGAAAACTGAATTAGGTATGGGTATACATATGGGTTTGATACTTTACTCGTTTACTGGCCCATTTACCCAACATGCACATTGCATGCATAGATACATAAAAGGTCTTATGTTACTAGTTTTTTTCGATTTTCATGCTAAGAATGGTTAAGGAATCCCGAAACATCTCAACTCTGTTACACAATTTGCAAACTTCTCGAGGCTACCATTTGCTATGGATGATACGGAGACATACGAAAGTGCACAGATATTTCAAACGCCTCAATGGCCTTCCTCTCAGCGATTGTTGATTGGCAGGTGGGTAATGAGAAAATGGGAAAAGGGTTGGATGGGTGGAATTCTCAAATGTTATCGAAGGTGGGAAACTTGTCCTTTTAAAGTTAATTCTGTTGGTTATTCCTCTCTTGTACTTGTCCACTTTTAAGATGCTGATAAAAGTACATAATATAAGGAGCTTGGTATAATCTAGTCACTAAAGTATTAGAATCTTGCTATTGTGGAAAAAAGCTGGATTGGGTGGATAGAATTTTTCCTGTTACGAGGGGCTTCTCATTTCTGAAAGGGGATCGTGCGTATTAATCTGTTAGTGAAAGACTGACCTCTTCTATGCTGATTTGTGTGATGTTGGAACTTTTAAATCCTAGATGTGATACGGATGAATGGGCACCTTGGCAGATAGATACCTGCGCCTGTTTCATTTGGCATCTGACATGTTGGCTAACCATGGAGGATTATTAATTGGAACAATGATAAGAGAATCTTGTACGCCTTTGTTTGTGAGCCCGCTTTCTGATGAGGGGCCACAAGACTGGCTAAGTCTGCCAGATATTCTTGCCAACCAAAGATTGGCAATCGAAGCAATTGATAGCTGGACTTCCGCACATGGCACCTTTTATGTTAGTGCTATAGTTTTTATGTGCCTCGATGAGGGAAAGAGATCAGCACTTGTTTAAAGACTGCAAAGCTTTTGTGGAAAGCTAAGATGCCCTTGGAAATAAAGATATGTAGCTTGATGGTGTGAAGAAAGAAATTAACGTTGAAGGCTCACGGAAGAAAGCTTTCTCCTGTGGGAGATTCGACTTGTCCTTCATATCATCTTTTTTATATTTTTTATTTGATAACCTAGACCTCCCTGCTTATTGTCAGTGCTTTGGCCCATCCGACCATGCCCCGATAGGCCATCATCTTTTCTCTGGATGCCAATTTGCTTCATAAATTTGGAGATTATTCGGACTATAGTTGAAATTTGGATGCTAAAATCCATTCTAAACTTTATACACACACACAATTTGAGAATTGGACTCAAAAGACCTCCAAAAATATTACATTTGTGTCTACTGGATGATATTTTTTATTGATGAAAATCACCACATACGTCAAAAGATGATTTAGAAAATCACCATTTGTATTTAGAATGCACTAAATAAATTATTACATTATTTGTAAAAAGTTTCTTTTTCACATAATGTTGATTTGTATTACAACTTGAATTATATTTGGAATACAATCAATTAATTATTATATTGTTATTGAAAAATAACAATGTCGTATTAATGTTTAGCTGTACTAAAATCTTTTCCTGAACTAGAACGAAGTTGTATTACAAGTTTTCGCATGTATTACAATTAAGTTTTTCACTTGTAATACAAATTTTTCATTTTCATTATAGTAAATACATATTTGTAATACAAGTTTATTGTGTATGTTATAAGTCTGTTTTTCACTTATAATACAAGTTCTACATTTCTGTTATAGTAAAATACTTGAAGTATAAGTTCATTGCATGTATTACAACTTTCTTTTTCACTTGTAATGTAAGTTTTTATATTTTCATTATAGTAAATATTTGTAATATAAGTTAATAACATGTATTACAATTCAGTTTCTAACTTTTAATACAAATTTTTGTACTTTCGTTACAGTGAATAATTATAATACAAGTTCATCATGTATATTACAAGTCTGCTTTTCACTTTTAAGACTAGCTTTTCCACTTTTGTTACAACAAATACTTGTAATATAAATTACTTGCATACATTACAAGTCTATTTTTCACTTGTAATATAAGTTTTTGTACTTTTATTTATCATAAATATTTATAATACAAGTTCCTAATATGTATTAAGCTAGTTTTTCACTTGTAATATAAGTTTTTGCATTCATTACAAGTTGATTTTCCAGTTGTAATATAATTTTTAACGATTTTAGTACAATGAACACTTGTAATAGAAGTTTGTATTATAAACATTTTTGAGTTATTTTTATTACAAATATACATGTAGTTCCGTGATGTAATTAATATTTTTTTATTTACATTTGATACCTTTTTGACCTATTTTGAACATAATTCGTAGAGGACATATATATATATATATATATATATATATATATATATATATATATATAGGGGTCTTATCTAATGAGTACAGTATTTAAAAATAATCAAATGAGCATAATGTGTCATCCATTTGATAGAGATCCCACAATTATAACAAATACCACCTCTATTAATGAAACTGATTTTGCATTGCACCATAAATAAAGGAAATTGCTAAAACAATATAATTTAAATAAATAGAATAAAAAAAAGATGCATTAATATCCCTGTGAATCGATATTATATAAATAGGTAATGAATTAATTACTTGTATGAAAAAGATTTCGTAATACAAATATCATTAATAAAAAAGTAAAATTATATGGAAAGAAAAAAGATAGAACGTATAAATCTTGTTAGTGGAATCTTAAAAACAACAAACATATGATTTAGAAATGTGAAATGATGGTAAAAAGAAAAAACATGTACCGTAATATTGAGAGGATGTGGTTGTAATAATTTTGCTCAATTAAAATGAGTTTTGTAATAAAATATGCATGTTATGAAAAATATACAACGGCTAAAATAATGTATTACAAGATGATTAAATTCAAAGACAGTTATAATCGTGTACTACCAAAAGGAAATACAAGTGAAAAACTTTCTAATACATGATGAACTTGCATTACAAAATATTTACTATAAAAAAGTGTAAAAACTTATATTACAAGTAAAAACAAATTTATATATACACGATAAACATGTATTATAATTATTTATTATAATAGAAATAAAATAATTTTTATTATAAGTGAAAATTTGAATTGTAATATATACGAAATCTTGTAATATAAATTCATTCTGGTAAGAGAGAGTTGTAATACAATCAAACATCAATGTGATATGATTATTTTTTAATAATAATGTAATATTTAATTAATTATATTTCAAATACAATTTATAAATATAGTAGTAATATATTTATGTACATTGATATTTTCCAGAAATAATATAATGATTGATTAAATAGATTCCATATATAAAGGGTGATTTTCTAGATAACCTTTTAACAGGTACAATGATTTTTATCAATGGAAATTTTATTCAACGGACACAACGATTGGTTTGTTTAAGGGTTGATGAGCATAGTATTAAATGGATACTTTTCATATATATGTATGTGTATCTTTTGAGCCCTGTGGTCAAAAGATCCAAAAAAAACTTACAATTATGTTTATTCGATGGTATTCTACACTGATGGAATCACCACACAAGTTAAATGGTAGTTTAGAAAATCATCATTCATATTTGGATGTGCTTAATTAATTATTAAATTATTTCTAGAAATTATTTTTCTCACATAAATGTCTGAATTATATTACAAATATTTTTATATATCATATTTAGAATATAATTAATCATTTTGATCTACCCTTTAAATTTTTACAACTTTATTTTCAATGTAATATGAAAAGAGAAGATAAATTCTGTACCTCTTTTTCTACCATGATTAATGCCTTAATATTTTTAAAAAACTCCTAATTAAGTTTCATTTTAAAGAAAGGAAATTTGGTATATTGAGATTATCATTTTTTGAACTTCACATCTCAGTTACATGCTTTGGGAGATCTATGGTAGAATTGGTATATTCCTTTAACGTTCAATTTTTCCAAAATATTTTTTATTCCTCTTGACTCTTTTTTTGAGAATTTACATCTATACTCCTGGAAATATATCTAATTACATATATATCCCTCTATACTTCATTATCACATGCAGGTCCCTAAAAACTTACACCTTAGGATAGCTATACCTTCAGGTTATGTCTTCGTTTGATTTAAAGGAATATTTTCCCTTATATTCCCTAATGGCCATTAAAATTAATGACGTAAAATTTAAAATTTACATTAATATCCTTATCAATATTTAGAAATGACATTAGTATCCCTATCCATGTTTTTTTTTACCTTTTCTTTATTTTTCCTCCTCTCCTTCCCTTCTTGCTCCTGTTGGGCTTGGATCGCACCTCTCATCAGAGGACAGGAAAGTGGTGGCAACATCGAAATCATTGTCGGAGGTCACACTCTTTTTTTCACCTCCCCAACTACATCCCTTCTCCCTAGCCACCATTGCCCATCCACCCTAGTTGTCACGACCCCTCCTCCCTAGCCACTGCCCTTCCTCTTTCTTCCTCTTCTCCAACATTCCCCCCCTCCTCCCTACTTAGCCAACCCCACGCAACCTCCTTCCCCCTCCCTTCCAAAAGAGAAAATTTTATTTTTTTTTTGATGACTTGGGTGTAATCACGGAAGTTTCAACGGCGTGGATCTTTTTTTTTTTTTTTTCTAAATATGTTAGGGAGTAACAACCTAACGATAATTATCACTGTTTATTGTTAGATGTAATGGCAGGAGCATATATACATAAGGATGTAAGTTTACAGAAGTATTATAGATGTAATAATGAAACATTGCGAAGTATGGATAGAATTAGATATGTTTTTAAAATCATGAACGTAAAAATTCTTATTTTTTAATCATTTGGTGAGGTAATTTAAAAATAGTATATTTAACCTTCAAAGATATTGGTGCAAACATTTACCACCCACGACAAAGCCTGGGATAAGTAACCAGTTATCATCCAAAGCCCGGTTGCAATGGAAGTTTGGTTCAGATGATAGTTCCAGGCAAATGCAAAATTTCACACGAAGAAAACCTTTGCTGATCCCATATCCAAGTTTTCTCCCCTCCTTCAGTTCTTATCAATCCCTAACAACACGACCAAACAGAAAATAGAATTATCCCGCTTACATAAGCTTATTCCAGAATTCTTATTCTTCCAGACAGAGAGGGTCTACAACAAATCAAAATTCGCAGTTCTTAAGTTGAACCAACTACGCCACAGACATGGCAGGATTTGCTCAAACGATTATTTTTATTGGAAACCAACAATCGTCGAATCATAGCAATTTAAAGCATCAAAATAAGTACAGATAGAGTTAATCTTTGCAACAAAAGAAACAAAAAGAAAGAAAAAAAAAAGACAGAGCAAATTGCACACATTGCCGGAGGGGGCCTTTGCCTATCAGAGCCTACTCTTTTCTAGATTTTCCATTCGATATCTAAATAGATACAATCGGAAGCGTTTGGGGCGTTGATTTTACATAAAAGTTTCCCTGGAATTGCATCTTGAACTTGTAATCAGCAATTGAGATCTGCACCTTTCATGGCATCTTCTAGATCAGCAAAAGTGTTTCTCATTGTTCTTCTTCCTATGCCTCCATTACCCTTCCTCATCATGGCAGCGAATTCAGCATAATCTATTTGTCCATCCTGAGATATCCACACAAAAACTTGTAATTCAGACTCAACTCCCTTACATCTTCATCTACTTTGGATGTACATAGAGTGGACAAGGTAAGAGAATTAGAGAAAGCCGGTACCCACATTATTTTGATCAATTTCTTTGATCATTTCGTCTAGATGAGCCTCGCTAAGGCCGAATTCATGGCATGCTTTTTGGAGTTCATCAATGGTTATGTAGCCACTCGAGTCCTTGTCGAAGAATGCAAAAGCGGAAACAAGATTTTCCTCCCTCTCCATCTTGTTCAAGTGAATGGTTGCGGCGATGAATTCTCCGTAATCTATGGTGCCACTACGGTCGATATCAGCCTGGCAAACAATTTTAAAAATTAGTAAAAGAAAAATTCTTAAAAAGGTACTTGCGATGCATATAATGAAACATAGAAATAGGAAAAATGCAATTATGAGCCTTTTTCCAATGCATCATGTTACGTTTTTAGAACCAATCAGAACCAGGGAAAGGCTAGATTTCGAATCGGTGAGGAGTTCTGAGTTCTGCTCTTCAATCACATCTCCATGCATCCTAATGTTAGCAAACATCCACAGCATCACTGTGGTGTGGAAGAGGTAGCTCTCTGGTTAGGGACCTTACATTTATGAGGCAGTAGATATGCATGTTTTCTTGGTTGCAGGATAAATGAAGGGACAAAGGGTGAATTAGACCACATGGCATAAAGAACGTTTGGTAAAAGGAGTCCATGATGCATAATTTTCTGTTTTGCTTTCAAGAAAGAATTCAGGAGACAGCCATTTAATGCAAGAGTATTGACTCACCTCTTCAACCTCAACCAAACAACAAAAAAATTGCATTTATTTATTTTTTATCCTCTAACCAAAATGACCATCAGTTACTGATTACGAAAATGGTGAAACTCTGAGACGATAAACTTACCGCATCCATAAGGGCCTGGATCTCAGATTCCATTAGCTCGGAGCCTACCTTCCTCAAACCTTCTTTCAGTTCATCAAACGTAATCGTCCCACTGTTATCTGTGTCAATCATCTTGAACAACTCTTTAAGGCCTCCAATCTCTTCCTCGGAAAGTCTTTCGGCAATCACCTGAATACAAAGGGATTATTGTCACTAGAAAACAGAGATGACATTGTACGATGATACCCTTCACCTTACTGTATGTCAGAAATGCTTTTGATAGAGCTAAATCAAATTAGCTTAATCCATTTCACT
This sequence comes from Thalassia testudinum, assembly GCA_037157565.1. Lineage (NCBI taxonomy): Eukaryota > Viridiplantae > Streptophyta > Magnoliopsida > Alismatales > Hydrocharitaceae > Thalassia > Thalassia testudinum. The sequence continues at coordinate 64,361,236 of JAZHRO010000039.1, forward strand.
GTCTAGATCATCAGGAAGAAAAATCATTAGAAGGCTAGTGTGAGAGTTTAAGCAAAATGACACGTGACAGTGCCACGTGGCGTGCCTGGTGAGTTGGCGTGGAAGTGCACGTGTGGGTATGTGTGCGTGTGAAAGTTGGTGTGAGTTGTGTTGCCTTGTGTGACAAGTTTGGTTAATGACATTTTGGTATGAATTGGTTGTTTAGTGTTTTAGGAAAGTTTTTTTGACTTCTATTAGGATTAGGAATAATTGAGTCCTATTTTCTTTATCTAGTCAATTTACGTAATCTAGATTGAACCTCTTTTTCCTTGAGTTTCATGATAATAAAATGTCTCCATCTCTAATGTGGACTCCTCTCCCACATCTCCTTCTCCACGCCAATTCTCTCTCTTACTCAAGCGTGGCCTTCTCCACCTCTCGTTCTGCGTGTAGACTCTTCCCAAGAGGAAGAGAACTCCATCCTGATTCTTCACAGTTAATTTGAAGAAGAAAATTGGTTTGAGCAATAACTTAGTAGATTGATTTACATCATGTCCAGCCATATGCTAGAATCGTCTTATACACGAGCGACAAGGAAGCATGAGGAAAAGAAAAGGTGATAAAAGTACTGTTTCGAAGTAGAGACATTTATGATAATTCCATCTAAATAGACTAACTACTATGCCTGTAGTATTTTGATTCAAACGGAAAGACCCCTTTCTACCTGGAAAGTGTGCATAGCAAAATATGGTTTTTCCTCCATTGTCCAACCTTTTGATAATAATGGCTAAGAGGTATAGAAATGGGTTTAGATTAAACAGATTCTGTCTTGAAGATATGATATTCCCTGGTTCTAAGTTGCAAAACAAATATGTCAAAGGCACCACATTGAAAAGTCACCCAGTTTTCTGGGTGAGGTTACATGTCATTTTGCCGAACTTTGACGAAGCAGAAGATAAACAGGTCAAAATTCTGATACCAAATGAAAAGTTTCCATAAGCATATAGCTATGCTGAGATGTCAAAATAGGTTGAAAGCCTGTGCTGCATGTGATCTTCACAAACAGTATATGGTGTCTTAAGGCATCTAGATAATTAGATGAAAATTCCATGAAGGAATCTTTTATAACCTAAAAAGGGGATATCATTGTCTCTCATCTAAACACATGGTAAAATTGTAACCCTGCCTGATGAAAATATCAATACTATTTTGCGTTGCAAGTATCAAGATAAATTTGACAGCCAAAGAAATGTCTTAGCAACTACCACGATTATGACAATCTAGAAACTTACTTTCAAAGCCATCTTTTTGAGTTTGTTCATAGCTGAGAAATGCTTAAGGCGGGACAGAACAGCAGAATCGAGAGGCTTGTCGGGGGCAACACTGTCATCAACGATCCATGGATGGCCTGGCGTATGAAAATGGATTAGCTAATTGTATAAGTGCCCAATAGCATCCCTTGTCTCTCTTGTTACGTTTTTCTAACTTGCATAAGATGCTAATTAAATTGGCACTATACTACTCACATAGAACCTGATGAGCAGTAAACCTTTCCTTGGGGTTCCTATTTAACATATTCCGAATAAGATCCTTGGCACTGTCAGAAATTCCAGGCCATGGTGGAGATTCCAAGTCAAGCTTCCCATTTAAAACTTGTCTGAAGATCCCTCTTTCAGTTTCTGGGAGTGAGAAAAAATCAAACACATCATTAGGGAAAAATCTTTCGCAATTACCATCTGGAATGTCAAGTGCTGAATGAAATGATTAAGCAATACCAGCCCAGAATGGTGGAACACCACTCAACAAGATATATAAGATGACACCAGCACTCCAAACATCTGCCTCAAGGCCATAACGTTTTTGCAATACCTCTGGTGCGATATAGAAAGGACTTCCAACTAACTCTGTAAGTACTTCTCCTGGAAATAAACAAGTTAAATTTCAGAGATTAAGATCAAGATGCTTTCACCGTCAGTTTGCTATTAGGCACTTCAATTGTGCTCAGCTAGGTTGACTTGACGCTGAATTGGGTTAATTGACTTATCATAAAAGAGAAGTCTGGAAGAAACAAGTCCATAGAAGCAAAGAGAATAACTAAGAATAGAATCATGTGAGAATGCACTATTTGAGATAAGAGTGTTCTACCCCATGAGTACTAGATAAATCTGCTAACTGGGACACATTGACAAGGTAGAATTTACCATGAATGAGCACTAGAAATTTCCAGACTTTGTCTTATTTGAAGGATAGCCACGCAACTCATTAGAAATCTAAGATATATTTGAACAAAGGCAGCAAACCAAACTCGGTGTTCCACATCATTGAATGAAGCTCTGAAAGATTTCATGGATGCTAAGTAAGTTTCAACTGCACAGCTCATAAATACACGGAGGGAAGCAATCATAGACTGATGCCAAAAACTTAAAGAAGATGAATTTTGGAAATAAAAGCCACCTCCTAGCATGTATTCCCCTTTTTGCTCAACAAGGCAATCGAACATAATGAGTATAATTTTATGTTTAACACAAGAGATGAAAAAGTCATTGTCTACATCAATTTCTTGTCACTTTTGCGATCCGTAAACAGATGGGTCATGGAGCCATCGACTCTGACATTGGAAGACGTATTAGTCTAATGCAACGCTGTGGTATTCGATTTCCCCTCCCTTGGAATCTGTCAATTTCCCTGAATTTATTCCCTCAAAAGTGAGCAATTCAACACAAACAAGGGAGAAAACGATGTCCCAACTAACCTTACAATGAGACCCCATCTCCCATCTTCTTTCCAAGTCGGCGGCAGAACAGGTCAACCGAATATTCCAATTTTCCTTGGAGGCCTTCTCATCGGATATCTACCCTAAGATATTTCTATTGTCGATCTAGACTTGGTCATCCCACCAACATTGTCTTGACATCATCCACGGTATGCTAGTAATGGGAATCCAAGTAGCTACATCCAAATTCCAATCAGAACCCTCTTCCCATTCTTTCCGATTCCAAGAAGATCATCAACAACCAAAATAGATCCTCTTATCAAGTAAGAGATATAACATACATTCGCCGGAGAACAAGCCCCAGGACATTATCTATAGTATATTCTAATTATAATAGTAATATCCATCCGATAAATTACTCTCGGCATTACTCCAGTAAAAACCAAACTTGCACCAGTATCCAAAACCCAATTTAACAAAGCAACACCATCATCCAAAAAAAAAAGAGAGAGAGAAAAAAAAAAAGAGAAATCATAAAAATCATAGCAATAACAAGATGCCCAAAACCCATTCTGCCCATTGTTGGGTCAACCACCGATGTTAACCACACAGGCACAGGACAAGATGCGAACACGAGGGTACGATAATCCTAATAATCTAACAATCTAACAAACACGACCACAGATCTTTAACCCAAAACTCCAACGACCCAAAAGTCAACGGCTTCATGCCACAACCAAAGCAAAGCAAGAGAAGACAAAGCAAGGCAAGGAAAGAAGAAGTAGTAGTAGTACTGACCGGGTTTGTAGAAGACGGAGAGGCCGAAGTCTGTGGCCTTGAGAGGGGAGTGCTCGTCGGGGCCAAGGAAGAGGAAATTCTCGGGCTTGAGGTCCCTGTGCATGACCCCGAGGGAGTGGCACGCCTCCACCACCCCGACGACGGTCTTGGTGATCTTGGCGGCCTCCCTCTCGCTGTACTGACCCTTGTCGACGATCCTGTCGAAGAGCTCCCCACCGGCGCAGAGCTCCATGACGAGGTGCACGAACAGGCCGTCCTCGTAGGCCCCTTCGATCCTCACGACGTTGGGGTGCTCCGACACGTGGTGCATGATCTGTATCTCCCTCCTCACGTCCTCGAAGTCGTCCGCGCATATAAGCTTCCTCTTGGGGATGGACTTGCAGGCGAAGTCGTTCCCCGTCGCCCTGTGCCTGCACACGTACGTCGTCCCGAACTGCCCCTGCCCGAGCTTCTTGCCCATCTGGAACTGCTCCCGGACATTGGGGGTCTTGCTGGGGAGCACCGAGCTCGGCCTCGACGACGATGGCCTCCCCATCTTTGCTTGCTCGCTCTGTACACCACCTGTTTCTCTTGTTTCACTTCTTCTCTTCTGTTTGTGAATGTGGTGTGGGATCCTCCCTGCCTCCTACGTGGGTTGGGTTCGTTCCTCTGCTGCTCGTTGGGGTCGAAAGAGTTTGAATGGAGGAGAAGGGGATTGAGTAGACGAGGAGGGGAGGGGACCGTGGGGGTTGTGGCGTAAATGATAATGACAAAGTTTGCGGGTGCCGCTGAGGGTCACCACTTTCTGCGTGGAAGTGGACACCGCAATGGGGCCCCGTGTAGACGCTGACGTACGAAGAGTGGCGTGCAATCCCATTTTCCATAAAGTTGGGCTCGGAGGAGGGGAACATGAAAAATTTGCCGCGTGAAAGAGATGGGGAAAGAGAATGGGAAAATGTGGGGTGTATACGGATCTGTACATCCTCCCGTCACCCAGCAAATGAGGCCTCATCCATTCGGCTCGGACCCCACTGTTGGGTCAAGGTAGACGGTGTGCAATTGGGTGTACGCCAATCACGCTTCAGGAGAAATTATCCAAAATTAATGCTTTGCAACATAAATGGACTTTGAGTCTGGGCGTTGATGAAAGGCAAAAGGATCGTCGGACTTAAAATTTTGAAGGGAGTTCGAGAAGGAATTCGGTTACTTAGATATAAAGTAAATTGGTGGATTTGATTCAGCTTGATCCACCTACGTTTGGGAGGATTTAGATTTGTTTATGTTACGATCTGGTTCTTGAATCCCTATAGGATTCGAGATCGACTCGACTCGATTAATCTTAAGATCTAATCGTCCAACAAGAAATAATAAAAAAGTAGGAAAGTAAACCGCATTCATTATGCAAAGTAACTAACAGTAAAAAAGTACAAGCAGTAAAGGAAGTAAAAACTACTAACAGTACATATCACCACCACAACAGTAAAGTAGAACAAAAGTACATAACAGGAACAGTAACAACAGTCTAAAACTCACTAGTAGAACAGAGAGTACAACAAAAACAGGAACTATTGCTGGGCTCGACTGAGCCCAGCACCCTCTGCAGCAGGTGACTCGGGCTACTCAACTCCTGGACCTAAAAAGGGTTATGAGTAAACGAAATCAGCGAACGCTGAGTAGAGTAGTAACCAACTAACTAAAACAGTAAAGGCTAACAGGTAAATTATCTTTTCTAATTATTTTATTTTACTAGTCATTTCCTTTCACCGATTAGTTTACTTTCAGATCTCTTTTTTGATTTCGAATGTTCCTCATGGGAATGATCATGATTGTAGTATTTTCCAAAGGGTAGAAGACACACGTGGTGCTCTCCTGGCCGGGAGAATCCCCCGTGGTGATCCTACACCCAGTCAACCACCCCGAGGTCACGGATAGACGTAGCGATGACTACGGCACGCACGATAAGCGCATGGGTAGCTACCTCGCACTAGCATGCGGTCAATCGTTTCCACTAGCGGGTACGTCCAAAGTATAACACGGAACAGTACAGAACCTAGCCCTCTCAGTAACAGGGGTCTAGCCCCTGAGAACCAAACAGGGATCTCGCCCCTCCACAGTCCGCGCACCCTCGTCTGACTACCCCGGTTTGCCCAGTGGGCCTAACAAGTTGGTGTAGGGTGGCTAGTTGAACCCCGAGCCCCGTGGGGTGACTAGCTCTCTCCCTACACTAGTAGCTCTCCCCGGTAAATTGTACACGAGGGCCAACAGAAGTTGGTGTAAAGCGGCCAATCCTAACCCCAGGTCCCAACCCAAGGGCGGCTGGCTCCACTTTACATAAACAGGGGACAGTCTCTTTCCTTAGTACCACGTACTCAAGGGCCAGCACACTTCTCACCCACATTTCCAGATCCATTCCATTTATCCACAGGAGCTCTACCCCTAATTCCCCGTAGGGTTCATGCTCGTATTCACCATGTTGTTCCATACCAGATTTCATAATTCACATTTCCATTATCATATTATACACATGCAGCTCGTGTTTCCACATTTAACATATACAACAAGTAATGTCACAGGTAACTATTTAACTAGTACAGGCATTTTATATTTCACAAGCAGTTCGTATTTATTAACAGGCAGTTATTTACATTTCTATCCATTCATTTATGACTGCAATCTCAAACACGCATACAAACAGTGCAAGTACTTCTCGTCCTATGATTCATGCTACATCCTAGGTTTCTAATTATCCAATTTCACATATGCATTTATGTTTTATAATTAAAATAAGGGAAACCACTCTACCAGACAATCTGGGAGTACTGGGGGCTCGAATGGCAGGCTCACATGCCTCAGCAAGCCCCGAACACGTAACAGATCGAAGTCCTATACCAAGGAGCATACCACAATGGAACGTTTAGAATAGTATAAAATGATTTCTACATGTAGAGGAACTCACAAGGAAACCACAGATATCTTATTTGCGTAAAACGGACCTCAAACGGACCCTAAACAGGTCAAAAACAGAACTACAGATATAAATCAGACGTCTGGCACAAGGTCCAGACGACTTAAAAGTCACCAGGGTCTCAGTCACCAGGGTCTCACCTCAAGTTCCTGCGTCGACTTCAAACGTCCAGAACCCCTACTTGACCGTCTGGACCCAGCTCCAGACGTCTGACCTCTCCAGTCATCTGGGAGTACTTCCGGTAGTCTGGTAGGCTGCCCAGACGTCCGAGACGCGTGGGAGGGCGTGCCCCACGCCTTCCTGAAGTTATCCCTGCACGCGACAGACAATATCACTTACTTTTAGCCATACAGATTAGCTTTGCGGTGCAGCTTGCATGGTCGTAACCGCAAGAGGAACGTACCTTTGCGAAACTCTACTTTCAGACGTCCCATTCGTCACTAGACGTCCAACCCGACGTCTGGATGGCACGCCAGACGTCTGATTCTGGGAAAATCCCAGAACCAAACCGATTTCCTGCTCCTCTCGCCGCATGCAGTCGCGACCTCTCCTCCTCGTCTACAACTCCAACTGTAGTAGAGTGTCAAGGACATCTCCCCTGATGTGGTCCTCCTCCCGCACGCGCCGCTTCGGCCGTACGTCCTCCGACGAGCTCCCACGAGCTTGCAAGCTCACGCTCCTTCTCTCTTCTCGCTCTCGCGCCCTCTTTCTCGCTCTCGCGCCCTCTTCCTCGCTCATCCCTCTCGCTGCAATGGAGAGGAAGGAAGGAAAGTGGTGGTGGTGGAGTGGGGAAGAGAAGAAGGGGGAGAGGGGTTATATAGAGGGAGCGGCTAAGGTTATGTGGGGAAGAAAAGAAGAGAGAGAAAAGGGAGGAAGGCAGTCTGCACACAGCCAGCGCGTAGACGCGAAGCTACGCACAAAATTTTCAATTTCCAGACGTCTGGGAAGGGATCCAGACGTCTGACTGATAGTCTAGACATCTTAAAAGGTTTAGAATAGAATGGGTCTTTACAGTTCACATCTAGGTGGGTCCGAATAGGCTCGACTTGTCGGAAGATCCGATTTAACCGAGGTTAGAAACTCAACGAAAAAGTTCACGACGGTAACAATGGTGTTACCACCACCATTAATAGTCTTGCAATAAACATATCCAGACAACAAACATATCCTGACAACGGGCATGTCCGAGTAGAATATCACACGGTAAGATCCTCTTCCGACACTGTAAATAGCAAAGAGAGGCCCTCAAGGCTCCCCTTTATGCGATCTGAGGAAAAGAGAGATTGTATTACCATTTTTTACTAGTGAATATTCGGGAGCATTGTCCTTCCTCTAGACGTACACATTCTGTGGTGGAATTAAGTCACCAACCTCCTTCCTTTCCCTGTGATTGCTTGTTTGTAACTCGTTGAGTAAGACCTTCCGATTACTTGGGAGGTTCAATCAGGTATGGACACGAGTATGTAAATGGGTGTTTTAATGTATTTTGAAACGCGTAGTTAGAATCAACAAGTTGAAAATCAGAATCAACCAGATGGAAATCAAGTTGACCAACTAAAAATCAAAACTCACAAATTGAAAATGATTTTCAACCGGTTGAAATTGAAGATACATCGATATATTTTACTTTTCTATTGATGGTAAATAATTTTTCACTTGTAACATAATATTTCACCTATAGAAATAATTTTTCATTTATTAAAAATAATTTTTATTGATAAAAAATTAAAGTACATCAATTAAGCTCACTACTTTTAATTTATATATTGTAAAATACGTTACTACATATATTTATTTACCTTTTAACTTTGAGCATTTGAGATTTTTCACTTGCAAGTCCTCGACATCATTTGCAATGACGTAGATATCTTGATTTCTTCTTTTTTTTCTTTTTTTTTTTTGTTTGGCCATTTACGTGGATCTCTCCAGAGAAATCGTCCTTTTTTTGCATTAAATGTCCGGCCAGGCCATTATGGATGTCATGTCAAAGTTAACGAAATTAGACTTAAAAATAAAGAACTTCTTCGATCGACCTTGAGTGCCTTGAAAGTTCCGTACGTTGAGGATCCTTGAATGGCTCTAGTTTGAACTTACTAGGCGTTTGAACTTGCGTAGAGATGTCGTTGTACTGGCGGATTAAAAAGAGATTGTTGGAGGAGGAGGAGGAGGAAGGAAAAGCAGGCAGAAATAGAAGAAGAAGAGGACGGGTAGAAAATATATGCATAAAATCTATTAATCTTGTGCCCAATTCTACCAACTTTTACAACATAACACTATTGATATAAGCACAGGAACCTTTTTAGGGGAAACCTATGTAAATAATGATAGGTTGAGTGTATGTATGTATTTAACAGATTCCAAGGATGTTCAGGTAAGAATTTCATATTTTTTTTATAGACACATGCCTAAAATACTTTGGAATATTGTGCAGTTGACTCGGATTTCTTTTTGTTTACATAGACCTTTCTCTTAAGGGAAAAAAAAAAATCTCTCTCGGAAGTTACTCCATTCTAAGGTTTCAAGCTTCGATTTTGGTGATTTTGAAAGTACTCATTTTTTTTGGTATGTCCGATGTATGCTAAGGAAATAACCTAAAAAATTGATATTTCCAAGACATGCTGAGGGATTACCGTGAAAAATTTTAAATTTTATCGAAATGTTTTTGAAAAAGTTAAACATAAAAAACTATATTTTGCAACCAAAATGTAGCATAAAAGTGGAGATCATGTTATGTGTCTCCCTCGCACACGCTCCTTCGCCCTAAGTGGAATCCACTACTAGAATGTATCGGTGCATTCAAATATCACTAGCGATATTTGCCATTATCATGCCAGTCTCTTACAATGCATGTCGAGGGGCCCACCACCTATTAAAGATCAAGAAATCATTAGTGATTTTCACCTATAACTGAAAATCACTAGTACTATTTGGTTTGGAATTAGAGATCATCAACGATATTTCAAAAATCGCCAATGATATTTATTCAAATGCAAAAATCACCGATGATATTTGCCTCAAATGCAAAAATCACTCGTGATATTTCAAAGATCACTAGTGATATTTGGCTCAAATGGAGAAATCACCGGTGATATTTGGTTGAAAAGCAAAAATCATTAGTGTTTGGTTTTGAGGTGGGTGAGTCTTAATGTGAGACCTACTAAACATGTGATTTAGGAAGAGTGGGTGATCATGTATCCCTTTCATAACACGTGTTGCAAAATGCATTTCCCTATCATCATCCTTGTTCTAACTTTTATAGTTAAACTTGATAAATACTTAATGGAGCACTATTTAACTTTTATTAAATATACATGTATAAATAAATTGAAATGCTGTAGCACTAGCATGCATACCTAATATAAGCTTAAGCACAAATTCATGTAGAAATTTATGCCCACCATAATAATCTTAAATCAACATGATACATGCTTAATTAAAGCATGATTACATATAACTTCTTGCATAACAATCTTCTGTAAGCCTATACATAACTTACATGCACATGCTTCTTGCTAAATCTAACTTAAATACATACATGTATTAGTTAGTCCTGACTTTTGCACCTAGAAAGTGACAAAATGACCTCCTATTTAGCTTTAAGCCCTCAAAAAATCCTAAGAAGCACCACCAAGAATAATATCTAGAAGTTGCTACAAGCTTTCTTTGTTGAAATGGGAGCCTATTTTGCCTCTATACTCGAAGTGTAGGATTTTTTTGCATTGAAAGTATTAAATTTCATCAAAATTGTCAAAATTGCATTGACATGCTCAAAATTTCCTTGAAATTTGAGCAAAATCATCAAAATTTTAGTGGAATCTTGGAATTTTGATATATCTACCATGTTGAAATGGCTTATTTGTTGAAACTTGCCATTTTGACAAAATTTTGCTAGCATGTTGACGAAATTGAAAAGTATGCTCTATTCTAGAGTGTGCACGAGTCAAATATCATGTTGATGAAGTTAGATTAAAATGTAATCTTCTCATGTGTTCAAGTTCTCATAACATTCATATCTTTGTTGTTCTCAAAATTAACTATTGTAGTATAATAGCTTGAAACCTTATGCCTTGATTAGCCAATAGTCTTATTTAGAGAAGTTGGATGTAAATTACCCAAATTTATAATCATATGCAAGAGAGAGAGAGAACTTACACCAAGATTACTTTTAAATACCTAAATTTGTTAATTTGAGTGTCTAAACCTAGACAATGGGTGTGTGCAGCACTTATCCTTCATTCAATGGTGTGCAAGTTGTTTAGATGCCTAAGTAAACACTTTATTCATCTAAACCTGATTAATGACCGATGAACAACAACAAACTTTGGTCAAAAGAATGAGTTGTTAACCTTATTCTGTTACAGTCTAGAACCCCACCCAAGTAAGAACCTAGGTCGATTTCTTAATAATCACCCACGATCTTAGTCGTCAAATATATAAATATAAAACATAAACATGCAAAATGAGCATCACCACATATCAAGAAATTGTAAAGAAGGAAAATAGGTAAATTAGAAATAAAAGTTTGATTAACAAAGTTCACAACAATAGTTCATAGAAAATAAAAGTACAAGTCCCAAAGAAAGCAATATCAAAATAAAATGAAAAGAAAGAACTAAGCTACATGGGTAAGCTCCATAGACTGGCTACGATGCAGAACTCAAATCAACACCATCTCCTCCTGTAGCGTAGAACCTCGCTACAACTCACCGAGACTTGAGTATAGAGTCTAAATAGAAACACTCAGCAAAAGCTGAGTAGTAAAATAGTAACAAGTTAACACCAATGAAGTGAAGAAAAAGGAATGGGTACTTTTGATTGTGTAACCAATTTAAATTAACCACTTATTATCCGATTACGTAAGTGTATGTATCTTCACATATTTCATCATTATTAACCTAAAATCAGTTCCTCAAAAGATACAAGGAGGTATCATTGCAAGATTCTAGGCAGCAAGTTCAATACAAGATACTCTCTTGGCCAAAAGGATGACTCGCATGTTCACTTTCAAAAGGACTCTATTATCAATTCCACACCATTCCCTTGGCATGTTCACTTAAGCAAATCATCATTACAGTTTAGCCTGTGTAATAGCAAGCCTTATCTTTAATCACTTGCTTGCCAGGGATCAAGTTGATTTATCCATAACAAAAAATGTGTTTTCATAATTAATCATATTTATCTATTAACTTACTCATAATGTAGATGTAGTACCCTTTTTTGTCTAAGTATCTACATTTAGATCAGAATTATCCATATAATTACTTTATATAAAGCATGCATATGACATTTGTCCAATTAAATCCATTCACATAATGTGCGATTATAACATACGCATTTAATCTAGCATTAACAAGTACCTATGATTAGAATAATCACCTAAATCATAGTAAACTCTGAAAACTCAATAAAAGGACTAAGAATGCATGCATAATAAGGTAACCACAGGTCTTGTGCCAATCAGAAGATAGATGTTCATTACTTGAAGAGAAATTGAGGACTACTCTACCTAGCTAGGGTCACCAAGGGGTCATTATAACTCTTAAAAGTCACGTTGGAGGCTCATGCTATTGCTCACAATATGTCAGGCCTTGTGCATGCTCTAGGGTGACTCTAGGTCAAACATTACATTAGACGAAACCAATAAGTCTTAAATGACTTTTCTAGAATTTAACATCAATCATAGCGGTGAAAGCTGAATTTGAGTCATACTGGCATGTAGTTCAGGTTAGGTTGATTTTGGCGATATCTAGTTCATCAAAATTAAAGCATTAGAGGGCCCTAAACAGGCCAAAGGAAGTAATAGGGCCTCCGACCAATTTAACTCGACATTGTTCAAGTGAACTGGGTGCTTGTAGTGCCCATTGCTCATTGCCATGTGGCGTCGCATGGGTGGATACCACTCGCTTCCCTTGGATTGCCTTGTTGGAAGAAGATCCAGTACAGGGCCATGCACATGACTGATCGCATGGGTGGGTCAACCCTCTTGCACATGTGAACTTGTGGTTGGGAAGGTTGTTACACTGCTTCAAGCATTGACGCATGGTGCCATGTGGCATCTATTGGTTCGTCACTACTATTACCCCTGTCAATTGTATGAATGGTTAGTGGCCGTGAGCCCCATCTCATGCAGCTCTGATGCATGAGTGCAGAAAAAATGAGAGAGAGAGAGAGAGAGAGAGAGAGAGGGCATTCTCTCTCCCCTCTTGATCTCTCTTCTCTTCCCTCTCCTTTCTTCGTCTTTTCATGAGATTCAAGTCCTCAAAATAAATGCAACAACAATGCGGAATCTTAGTACAAATATTATTAATTGATTTTACATTGAATTAGGTTTCAGAAAACTCACATTTAGACCAAAATACTCTAAGTTTTGGTTTACTTGTACCCACACCCACATTCAATGTGTTTTATGCATAACTTTATCTACAAAACTCATATTTTCACAAAATATGACTCATTGGAAAACTTGAAATGAGAGGAATCCAACAGAACTAAATATGACATGTTTCATGTGAGTTTTTCCTGAAGGGTTGACAAAGGTTGACTAACATATGCATTTTCTTATTTTTTAGGTTACGCTTACCTGATTCATGTTCGACGAGTGTTGATGAGTTTGTTTTGAAAGTTCCCTACTACCAGGAGGGGTGACGTAATAATATACGGAAATAAAATATAAAGCAATCTCACAAAAATCAATCGCACAATGTACACAGGTATTTTTAGGTGGAAACCCAAATCGGGTGAAAACCACCACCTAACCCTCTCGAGTTAGGATTTTCCGATCAACCTAGTTGATCAAATCCACTAACCGAATCACTTTAAACGAGGGTGATTCAACCTCAGTACAACCACGCTACAAGTACGAGGGTAGCGTTCCTCAACCCCTTCTCTCCACGAGAAGGATTTTGTCCCACGAAGGAGACGGGAATTCGCAAAGCGAATACCCAACCAAAAGACAAAGATAAAAGAAACAATAGTCCTATAGAGCCAACAAAATAATTAAACCTAGCTTCTATAGGAAATAGGAAACTCCCCTTTGCAAGGAGTGCGTCGACGATGACGCGGTGCGTGTGCCACGCGATGGCGCTACGTCGCTCTCGTTAACAATGCCGGGAGAGCGGGTGCGCAACGGTTGATGCTCTCAAGAAAATGGAGCTTGAGCTTGGAGAGCAAGAGAGTCTTTTCTTTGGACACAAAAGGTTTGAAAGTGTGTAGCTAAGTGTATCCAAGTGTATATCTTGTGTGTTTTTTGTGTCTCTTAGTGTATGTGTGTTACAAAGGTTCCCCTCTATTTATAGAGGCCTTAGGAAGGCTTTGGAAGGCTTGGAAAAGCTTCCATAGCCGTTGGGTCCAAAGCCCAAGAGAATCAGGCTGAAATCAGGACAATGATTACATTTGACAGGGTTATCAGACGTCTAACTCTGGCATCAGACGTCTGGAAGGCCACTTTAAGACGTCTGATTTCAAGGTCAGACGTCTGATTCTATGCGGGTTTCTCCCTGACTTGAATCAGATCTAAACAGGGTTTTTGTGCAAGTCCATCAGACGACATACAGGACGTCTGGCACTAAGTCTGGACGTCTGGAAACCTACTTTTACTGTGGGAATTGATTTCCAAACGTTGCAACGGCTAGAAAATCTCTGAGAAGAGATTTTGGGTCAGCCGAGGCAAAACGGTCAATTATCAGACGTCTGGGAAGTCCTATGGACGTCTGATAAGGCTCTAACGGTCATATACTGCCGTGCTTGCTAAGTTAGCCAACGGTCCACTATCTGGACGTCTGGCAAGTCCATCAGACGTCTTCTAAGACGTCTGGTCTAAGGTCTGGACGTCTGATTTCATCAGACAGAACTATGTCCAGCCTAACAGTTATCAGACGTCTGAAACAACAGTCAGACGTCTTAAAATGCTTTATCAGACGTCTGATTTTGGAATTAGACGTCTGGAAAGTCTGTTTGAACCCTATATTGGTTTTCTAAGTATTCTACAGAAAACCTAAGTATCCTAGGGTTGTACAGGTGTTCCTAGGACTACTTTTAGGGTACTTTGAGGCTCTTTAACATAATGTTCTAAGGAATCAAAAAGAGCAAGAAAATAAAGACAAGAGATACATGAAAGGATAAAAAAAGAATCTATCCTATTCTTCTTGTCTTCCATCTTCAATCTTTCGTTCCACGCGAACCTCCTCTGTTTTCCGTCAAGCTCCTCCAATCCGTCCTGGATGCGAGCTCGAACTCCGTCTAAACACGTCCACATTTGCAATTGACCTGTAATCTAGGACTCAAATTGCAAATGTTAAATAACACGTGTTTTGTTATCATCAAAACAAATGATCGTGGTGCTCTAGCACCAACAGTTTTGATGTGCCCAATTCTAAAATGAGTCCACAAATTGAATTTCAGGTCATTACACATTGTCCACTTGAGTCATTGGCCACCATTAGACCGAGACCTATTCCTTAGATGTTATTGGTTGTGATTAGGGTTAATAGTGTGGGGTAAAGCTTTGATTGACACCAAAGTTATTTCTGAAAAGATGGTTGATGGAGTTCATGTCGTTAAATCATTTTTGATGAGCCAACAAATACTATTGATTCAATGGTTAAATGTAGCGCTTAGGAGTGACGTGGGCCGAACGCGTTTGTCTAAATAGGTCATTGGAGCTCGCGTTCGCAACGTCGGTTTTAAATATAGAAACGGATGTGAGTCCGAATGTCGAACACAGGGAGGCGTGAAATCAGCTTTTTCTATCACTTAGTTGTCACGAAAATGGTGGGTTTTTCTTGTGCACGAGAAAACGTGGGAGAGAAAAGAGAGTACGAGAGAAAGAAAGAGAGAGAGAGTAGGGTTAGAGTCTTTAGATCATAGCATTCATGCAAATCAAGATAAGAAAAACCCGATCAAAAGAGCGAGGCAATAACTATATAAGAAATAACATCATTTAACATGCAACTTGAGTTTTACAGATACAACAATAGCTAAATGCTTAAAAAAGTAAAGTAAAGCTAGAGTAAAGGGAGAGAGAGAGAGAGAGAGGAGAAGGCGAGGCGGCCACGGTGGTGGAGGAGAGCTCCATCGGCGATTGCAGGAGCCCGGATGTTGGATTTGATCTATTTTGAGTCCGTTGGACTCTGTTTGTCATTTTGAATCCATCTGTACGATCCAATAGCTCATATGAGGCCTATTTTGACATGAACTTGTACAAATGGCCATTAACATTGATTTATAAGCAATCTCAATGTGCAATGCATGTAATGCTCCCAAGCCCATTTATGATGTGTTATTTGTGCATGTTACCCTTAAGATAAATCCCGATTGGCATAATTATCGCTACAAAATGTAGAGTTATCAAGGAGCTTGATTGAGCTATAGAACCTCTTTCATTTAAGGAGCTCGAGTCCTTCAATAGAACACACGACCTTCCCAAGCTTCTATCTTCCCTTATTGCTCTTTTGGTTGAGCTTTGCAAGTATGGGTGTGTGCACTTGAGAAGGAGCCCACTAGTGAGCTCCAGTAACTATTGTAATCTTTGGCAATGATTGCTTGCATGTGTAGAGGTGAGAAAGAGCTCATCCAAAGCTATACTTGACGGTGATTGCCATTTCTAGATGATGAGAAGAAGGTAAGAAGAATTGAGGTTTGGTAATTGAGCAAAGTAGCATATCCTATTTCAATGTTGCATTGATGTGTTTCTCCTTGTTTTTGCTCGATCATTAGCTCGAGTTATTGATTTGAAATTTGAGTGTGGTGAATTGACCCTTTCCTTGGTCGTTGCTAGATGGGAATGAGTAACTCCAAAGTTTGATGCCATGGTTGAATGTATAACCGGAAGTCTTGAGCATAGATTCACCTCCATTTTCTGAGGCTTTGAGGAAATTTAAGGTTCAAGGAGCTTATAGAGACACCCCTTCATGAGTAGGAGCAACTAGGTATCCAAATCACATAATGATTGGCCTAAAATCAAGATTCGAAAATAGCTTTTATTAAAGCTTATAACTTCAAGTTTAGAGGTCTAAATGTTTATTTAAATGTTTAAACATGAGTGGGCTAATTGCCCAACCATGTGCAGGGTTAGATGCCTAAATGTGCTACTTAACCATTTGAATTTGTGAAAGACTTAGTGCCTTTTTCTAGCTAAGAATGGGCATCTAAGATGTGATACAAATATCTAAAACTAAAACCATGAGATTTATGGTGTCTCGAATATACCATGTACTGTACTAATTAGGTCAAGAATAACCTATGAAATTTTTAATCGCCTGTTTAAGAAAACTATTGTTAAATGCGAGAGTTGTCATTTAGAAATACGCATCGTAGTATAGGATAAAATTTGCATAAACACTTAAATTTATAAAACTTGAAATCAGGAAATGAGTCTGAGGTTGTTCGCAGGGAGAAAATTGACAATTTTAATCACTAATCACAATTATGAGAGAAGATATACAAATATATTCAAAATGATGCTCAATAAATATACCAAAATAATATAGCAATAAACCAAAAATGAGAGTGCAAAAAGATGGGGTTCAAATGGTGATTTAAATCACCAAATTAACCCTAATGTTAAGCTCAGCAATCAACTCAAATAATTTAATAGTATCCTCAATCGAATATCCACAGAAAATATCTCCACAGTATCCAGTATCAAGCTAATCAAGCACTAAGTCAGACGATAATGTAAGGCTTCAGACTCTTTAACCTCAAGGCACCAAGGCACAACAGACAGAGGCATAAAGGCCTCTCCAAGGCTCAGCAACGACTAAGTGTAGAGAGAGGAGAGGGAGGGCATGAATCCCAAGGCCACAGTGCAAAAACCCTCCCCCCTCCTCCCCAAATTCTTTTCTCTTCAAAACAGACCAGATCCGAGTAATAAGACCCAATGCCCAGACCCGTGGGCGTGATCGCAGGTAAGGGCGCGTAGGGGACCGCGTGTAAGCGCGTGTGGTGGGGAGTGTGAGGGACCTCACCCCTATGCTCTCGGAGGTGATAAACTACAGGCACGAAATCAATTTATGCTCGATCGTGCTTTTGTCCTACACGATGTTGGACTATCCACTGCTCTTCTTCTTCGCGTCAGTGTGCGTAAGCTGCAGCTAAATCGAGTGAGAGAATGAGGTAGTAGTTGCTACCTCCTCGCGAAATTAAGCCTGCAGACATCTACAGTGGTTGAAGCTGCTTTGAGCGAGGGTTGTTGCAAGTTGAATGAGGGTCGGAGAGATGCTGTCAGAGTCGAAGATGATGTTGGCAACGGTGCTCCTACGAATACCTAAGAACAGAATACAACCTTGTGGCCTCGTCAAAACAAGTCCAAAAGCTTCGTTGGATGGTGGCGAATGTCGTGGTGGTCATGAATCAATGTGAGGGTGTGTGTGGTGGAGTAGCGAATTCGGAGAAGGTGCGTAGTGGTGGGTGTGTTCGATGGTGCGCGTGCGTGGTTAGAAGTCCCAACAAAGTTGGGGCTTCTGATTAGTGGGTCAGGATGGATCTAATGGAGGTGGTGGTGTTGTGTTTGGTGGTCTGTGGCGTAGGCACGAGCTCGTGCCGGACGTGGGGAAGACGAAGGTGTTGAGGGTGAAGCGGTGGTCAAAAGTGAAATTTAAGTGGATAAAAGTGAGGAGAGGGTTAGAGGAAGAGAATAGAGGGAAGGAAGAGGAAGAACAAGGAAGAGGAGGCATTGGCATTGGCTGGCTGACACCAAAGAAGATAAGGAAGGTGGCGAGGTAGAGTGGCGACAACGAAGGCATGGAGAACTTCTACTTTGATCGGCGAGAGGTAGAAGCGAGAAAGGAAGGTGATGGGAACACCATCATAGGCCCTAACTGGCCACTTTTAGTCAGGTTTAAAAGGTAAATGCTCCTACATAACTGTCTGAGGGTTATAACTCTGCTTCATTCTGTTTTGAGAAGAGAACAAGAAATTAGGGTTAATTATGTAATTCTAATAGCATATCATGAACACAAAATAACCAAGGGATTTTTCAGGGGTTAAATAAAGGTCAAATGAGCATTAAAGACTAATAAGTGGGTCCATGCAGATAGAAATGGGATTTTACACATTTCGAGAACTAATACAACACTCGAAACCCTAATTTCAGAGCCCACTTGAATAATAGAGGTTATGGTCAAGATAAAATTCATCTAAATCTTCTAAAATTCATAGAGAAATATTTTTTGAGATTTGGTATCCTTGATTTGACTATTGGAACTTATTTTGACCTTAATTAGAGTCACAAATAGAGTTCTGCCCTAATTTAGGTTTCTACGTAAATTGCCTAGTCAAACTTAGTCAAACTACAATTTGACTTCACCATCAGATTTCTTGGGTCCAAATTAGGTTTGTACCGAAATTTGGGTCCAATCAGAATCCATCTTGACCTAGTTTGCATTTTTGTCTATTTAAACTTTATTCCTTTCAATTAACCCCTAACTTTCAAAATATTTGCAATCAAGTCCCTAACTTTATCTTCATTTTTACAAAAGGGTCCCTTCCGCCATTGGTGTGAACGAAGCTCCTCCGTTGAGATTCGAGCGAGGTTTCTCACTTGATTCTCAATCAAATCCTCCCAAAATTGAAAGGAAAATTCTTTAAAAGATCCTCTATCATCTGAATCACAGATTGGCCCTTGATTTTCATCGAGAAGCCTATGTGAATGCTCGCGGTCCCAGGGATCTTCCTCCCTGAGTTCTCGAGCTCGCCAAGCCTCCTACCATGTTTAGAACATCTTATGAGGCCTTTAAATAGAACCCTCTTGAGACACCAAGCTCCTTAGTGAAGTTTAGAGCCTGAAAAACCCTCTCTTCCTCATCTCCGGTTATCCGCACCTTCGTCTCCAACAAACCTATCTGTCCTCTTCATCGAGCTGGCCAATGGTCAAATTGATCGGCTCAACATCGTCCCCTCATCCTCGTGACCATCTCCAGCCAAAGCACGGCTGCCATCTCCCTCTCCTTCCTTGCCGCCATGCCGTCATCGCCTTCACCTTCTCCGACGCTGACCCATCATAGTCAGTCACCCTTGCTCACTCTCTCCCTCTCTAAATCTCCCTTCATCTTCCTCTCGCCCTCCTAATCCTTTTCCAACCCCTTAGATTTTAGGTTTCACCCAAATCATCACCGCACGACCTTCGTCTTCCTCCACACCACCTCCATTAGCTCCACCACAACCCGCCCTACAATAGCCCTAAGGAAATTTAGGGCTTAACGCCCTCTACCTCCCCATCAAACAAACCCACCTTCCGCTCTCATTCCCGTCACCGTCAGCCCTCCACACATGTGCACACACCAAACCACGGCCACCGTTTCACTCGCCGTGGTCCGGCGAACCTTCTAACCATACTGATTAGGGAGTTTAGCCCATGTTCTCTATTTCAGGTACCTCGCCGGACAACTACCACCGCCACCATCAACTCCAGCTCTAGCTGCAGCTCTCCGGTCGTGTTCATCCTCAATTTTCTCTCCAAGCCGTGTGGCCTAATTCCAAGAAGCCTCCCAAGTAGCCAATTGAAGTTGCCAAATTTTCCTTCGCCCTCAATTGGAAGCTTCACTTCCTACTGCTACTGCACGAAGGAAGGCTCGGTGGGATAGTCCCACATCGTAAAGTGAAGACCTCCTCACAACAAATAAAAGCCAAAAGTTACATTGCCTGTTTGCCTTTGAAACAATGAGGTCAGGCCCCTACGCACATGCCCCTGTACACGCGCTCCTCATACGCTTATCCACGCCCTCGCCAGCGCTTATGCCTCGCGGGTTTGGGCGGTGGATCCGTTTAGCCGATATCCAAGTCTAGTCCGTTCTAAGCTTGGAAAGGGAAGAAAGAGAATCTGAGAGAGAGGGGGTGGGTTTTGCTACCTTGGGATTTGGGCCCTCTCCTCTTTCTATACTTAGCGAGATTTCTGAAGAGGCCCTTGAGCCTCTGTTCGTTGCTGCTGCTATATTCTTTTGAGGCTTGAAGGATAGGAGCTTTTTGCTTCTCTTGTGAGGCCCTTGAGCCCCTTCTGATAAGGCATCTGAAGCCTTTGGTCGACGTTTGAGGCATTTTGCTAGTTACTGTTGGAATATTTGAATAACTTAACTGACGTGGATTATTGATTGTGGTTTACTGTTGAAATATTTAAGTGGTTGTGAGCTTAAACTTAATGAGTTAATTTGGTTATTCAAATCACCGTTTTAACCCGATCTTTTTGCACTGTTCTTCTGGTTTTATTGAAATATCATTCTGAGTATTATTGATTTCAAATTGCATATACATTTCTTGTGATTGGTGAATTAAATTGCACCATTGCTCCCTACAAACGATCTCGGACTCTTTTCTGAATCTGAATTTGTAAATTTAAATATTTTGAGAGATCCTAACCTATACTACAACATATATCTTAAACAACGACGATTTCACGCAAACAGAAGGTAGAGGGTTGTCCAATTTGATTATTGGACGACCGGAAGAGGAGATCAGAGAGAGTCGTTGAAACTTGAGATGTGGTCAGTCGGAGAGGAGAAGAAATAGTTCTCCACCTTTTTTGAGCTAAGGAGAACGACTGAAGTATGCCATTTTATAGAGGTTTGGAGTATGGATGTGAGAGCTCTCTCTTAGGCTGCCTCCTCGAGGAGGTGCGTGTGTTGTGTGGAAAGGTAGAGGGGACAATCCTTGACCGTCCAATAGCTTTTCCAGGTATATCCTTCTATTAACGGCACAACCTTCGCAGTAGTGGCGCAAGCCGTACATTATTCTTGGCATGCAAAACAAAAAAAAGAGAAGAAGTGTGATCTATCTCAGCTCCTGAGCCACTACCCTGCTTCACTATCCCGATAGGCCTTACTGCCTCGATGCTTGGCAAACTAGGTGGGCAAGCCAATCGGGTGATTTGGGTTATCTGATAGGATGAGTACCCAAGAAATTTTCTTATCCGACCGGCAAATCCAAGCGAGGGCCACCAAAGGGGGTCTCGCCTTATCTAATTGATCCATGCAGGGGGGGGGGGGGAAGGGGGGGTGACTAGGGGCTTCCTGTCTCGATCTTAGGCCTTGGGCCCACATTTATCTAAACTGAAGGCATCGTGGGCTTTTGTTTGATGGGTCAGACTTTTCCTCCCTAATCAAGGATCTAGAGCACAAAATGTCCGTACTTTTATGTTTGACTCCTTTAGTTTTGAGAAATAATCTCCTTTGCTTTCCCTTTGGTTTGTTATAAAGATCTTGTTATATTTTCTCGATAATGCTAAGCACAAAGTAAAGAGAAATGCATAGAGTATTTGAAAATCTTAAAATTTATTCCTTGATGAAGCCACAATCTCTAAGCATAAGGATTAACGCATCTTAAAAAGAAACTTTCTTGCCCCTTGCTAGTGCCCTTCTTTTCTTAGTTTCGTGCGTCAATGACAAAGTAGCCTTATCATTTTCTTCGCTAAGGTGATGTTAGTTCAGTGAAATAAGATTGATTTTTTTGCATTTGACCGGCCTAATCTTAGAATCTGCCAATTCCAAAATCAATGTCACAATTTTAGAAAAAAATATTTATTCCACCTTAAGGACGATACTAATTTATTTCTCACAAAAAAATTCTATTGCTGACTTAATTCTTTGAAGTGACTTAAACACATGTAATTTCATTATTTATTTCACTTTTCTTTGATTCCTTTATTTATTCCATTTTTCTAATTCTATCAACCAAATGCCACCTTAAGGGAAGACATATTAGATAATGTTAGCAACGAGATTAAGATCTATGTTACTGGAAATGGAGGACTTCTATGCAATTTTTTTAACAATGAACTGGCGTGGGACTAAGTTAAGGGTAGGCCTTTTTGTTGAAACATTCTCCAACGGGAGCAAACTTTGCATTAAAGGAAAGAATATTTGGTTGCAATACCCAACAGGGACCATTTCCACACATGAAACCTTGGAAAGGATATATAAAAGATAAAGCAGGAGGCGCCAAGAGCAGTGGAAACCAGATATCCTGCTCACGAGGTCTTGTGCAGAAGATTCGAGCCACATATGATTCGTATAGCGTACTGGCGATGTGGAAAGACCACGGATGAGCGTGGGACTTAGAGATGTCATGAAGACATTGGGAAAGCTGACACAGTGCACATCTCCGACAAACAAGACATAAGTTGTCAAATCAAAGCCGACCAACACACCGCAACATAACAACGACAAACAAAATACAAGAACAATAAACAAGTGACAAACAAGAAACGTCCCCGCAAAATATGGCCATGGACGCAGAAGACGAAGTCGAAATGGCAATGGAGTGGCATGGCCACAGACCACCTTCAACCCAGTGTTGTAAAATTGAGTGGTTAGTATTCAGTTGGTTATGTTACTAATTATGTATAGGGTATTTAAGGGAGTAATCGAAAAATAGAGTATTATATATATATATATATATATATATATATATATATATATATATATATATATCATCAAGTAAAATATATCATCACATAGAAGTAATAAAAATACAAGTTTAAAGTATTTAATCATTAAAATTATAAAAAACACATCAAAAGTCAATAATCATCTGCCTCATTCAAAAATAAGGGAACATTCTTTTCATCTTCATCTTAGGTTGAGGTTGAATTAAGGAATGGGATCGAGAAGCAATTGGGTTGTAGAGAGAGGGTTTTATTTCGTATTTGAATGAGATATGTTTACCTGGATTCGCAACATATCTGTATAAAACTGGGCTCTATACTTGGCCGAGTAGATCAACTACTCGACTGAGTAGTCGCAGCTACTGAGTATGTACCCAAGTATGGGTAATTGGATCGGCCAGGGGGTTGGTAGCTAGTTAGCGAACTACTGAACTAACTCAAGTGATTTTTACAATAGAGAATCATCTTGCATCTATAAAATTGCGAGTGTCAAGAACCACAATGGGAAAGGTTGTCATGACAGGCAAAGTAGAAGCCACTACCACCATGCTAGGAGACACTACAAAGCTGTAGATCGCTAATTGCAGATAGCAACGTAGAGTATCACCACCTTAGGGAGACAAAAGGGGCGACGAGAGATGGGAAGTGTCACAACCCAGTTCCCGAATCCCTATAGGACACGAGACCGGACTGACTCAACTGATCCCAAGATCCAGTCGTCCAACAAGGAAGTAACTAGAAAGCAGTAAAATAAACCAATTCATCATGTAAGCAACTAACAGTAACAAAAGTATAACAGTAAAGAAGCAAACTACTACAGTACACACCACCACAACAGTAGAAAATTAAACGAGTACAAGAATATAAAGTTCACAATAAAAGAGTACAGAAGTGTAACAACTACTCATTACAACAGGAAATGGAGTACAACAAAAAGCTACAACTACTGGGCTCTACTGAGCCTAGCACCCTCTGCAGCCGTAGGCTCTGGCTACTCAACACTTGGACCTGAAAAAGGTTATGAGTACACAAAATCAGCAAACGTAGAGTAGAGTGGCAACCAGCTAACTAAAACAGTAAAAGTGGACAGGTAGCTGTTGTTTTTCAATTTCTTTGTTTCTTTCATCACTTCGTTTATTGATTAGGTCTCTTTCTTGATCTCGAATGTTCCTCGTGGGAATGATCTTGATTGCAGTCTTTTGCAAAGAGTAGAAGGCACACGTGGTGCTCTCTTGGCCGGGAGAGTCACCCGTGGTGATCCTACACCCAGTCAACCACCCCGAGGTCACAGACAGACGTAGCGGTGACTACGGCACGCGCGATAAGCGCACGGGTAGATACCTCTCACAAGCACGCGGTCAGTCGTTTCCGCTAGCGGGTACGCCCAAAGCACAGCACGGAACAACAGTACAGGGCCTAGCCCTCTCAGTAATAGGGGTCTAGCCCCTAAGAACTAAACAGGGGTCTCGCACCTCCACAGTCCGCGCACCCTTGCCTGACTACCCTGGTTTGCCCAGTGGGCCTAACAAGTCGATGTAAGGCTGCTAGCTGAACCCCGAGCCCCGTGGGGTGGCTAGCTCTCTCCCTACACTAGTAGCTCTCCCCGGTACTGTGTACGCGAGGGCCAAAAAGTCGGTACAAAGTGGCCAATCCTAACCCCGAGTCCCAACCCTAGGGTGGCTAGCTCCGCTTTGCATTAAAAAGGGGGGACAATCGCTCTCCTTGGTACTCTGTACTCAAGGGCCAACTCACTTCCCCATTCACATTTCCAGTTCCATTCCATTTATTTCCAGGAGCTCTACTCTTAATTCCCCATAGGGTTCATGCTCATGTTTCTCAGGCCAAGCCATACTAGGCTTCAACATTTCTATTTCCATTTCTCAGGTTCTACACATGTAGCATGTAACTTTATTATTTACATTCCAAGTTTATTCACAGGTAGCTCGTGTTTCCAACATTCAATCTTCCATTTCCAGTTCATATACAGGCAGCTCGTATTTAACTTAAACAACAAGAATTTACATACAACAATTTGCTAACACCAGTACTTTACATTTCATAGGCAGCTGTTATCCATTTACAGGCAATTGTTATTATTCTATTTACTCATCCAGGACTGCAATCCATACATTTCATACAAATATTCTAATGTTTCTAGTTCTAGGATTTATGCCATACCCTAGGATCTAACATTCATTCCACATATGCATTCATGTTTATAATTAAACTAGGGGAAGCCACTCTACCAGTAAACCGAGGAGTAATGGGGGCTTGATCGGTAAGTCCACGTGCCTCAGTAAACCCCAAATCCGCAACGGAATGAGATCCTATCAAAAGAATCAATCACAAGAGACCACTTAGAATAGGATAAAAGCATTCCAACAAGTAGAGGAACTTATACGAAGAACAACGGGATCTTAATTGCGGAAATCAGACCTCAAACGGACCCTAAACGGGTCAAAAATAGTAATTTTGATTCATATCAGTCGTCTGGAACACCTTCCAGACATCTTAAAAGAGTCCAGAACCATACCTCAACTCCTGCGCCACTCCTCAGACGTCCAGGAACTCCGTTGGACCATCTGGACCCAGTTCCAAACGTCCGACCACTTCTCAGGACATTTGGAAACGCTTCCTGTCGTCTGGTGCCTTGCCCAGACATCTGAACTTCGTGGGAGGGCGTGTCCCATGCCTTTCCGAAGCGAATCCTGCATGCAACGATGCAAATCTCCTCAATATGGCGTGGAACAGTACCTCGGCGGAACGGCCTGCATAGCCGTATCCGCAAGGAAGGTGTACATGGCGGGACTTACCTCTCAGTCGTCTAGAACCTCCTCCAGACGTCGTCTGGATGTCAATCCAGACGTCTAATTTTGAGAAATTTCCAGAACCAGAAATTGTCTTCGCCTTCTTGCGCCGCGCGCGGCCAGGCCACGCCCGCTCGCCCGCTGCTCTGGCTGCAGCAGTGTCAAGGAGGACCTCCCCGATGTACCTCTCCGCCTTATGCACGCCCGATCGGCCATGAGCTCTCTGGCGAGCTCCCTCACGAACTCGCGTGCTTGCTCTCCTCTCTTCCCCTCGCTGCTCCTCTCCTCTCACTCCGCTCACGCCCGCTGCTCGCTACTCGCCGTTCACTGCTCTCGCACTGGAGGAAGGAGGAGGGTGGCTGAAGTTGAGGTGAATGAGGGAGAGGAGGGGAGTTTAAGTAGGTGCTGGGTTAGGGTTGCGTCGGTGGTGAGACGCTAATCCTCTGTAGTTCTAATATTTCGTCGTAGTATAGTATAGAGAAGCGGTTACCAGTTTAATACAATTTGTTACTCGGAAATGAAAGTTTTCTCGATGTCGAACTCAGGGAGCAAATTGTATTCTAGAAGTACAAAGTTACTATTGCAAAAATGAAAGAGAGAGAGAGAGTTGTCTTGTTGGCTTTTTCTTCTTTTCTTCTTTCTCTTGTCTTTGTCTTCTTCTTTTCTCTTCTCTTTGGTTCTTCAGTCTTCTTCCTTCTTCTTCTTTTTCTTCAGGGCTTCTTCTCTTTCTCCTCGTGTTCTTCTCTCTTCTTTGTCTTCTTCCTTCTGCTTTTCTTCTTTCTTTCTTCCTTGCGGTGCCTGTTCTTCTTTTCTTCTTCTTCAGGGCGTCGTCTCATTTTTCAATCAGACGACTTAAGTGGCTTCTGCTACAGTGCGTCCTCCTTCCTTCTTTCTTCTGTGTCTTTCTTCTTCTTCTCGCAGTCCTTCTTCTTCTTCTTCTTCTTCTTCTTCTTCTGCTTTGCTTCAAGCAGCCACGGCTCTAGCTGCTCCTTCCTTCTTTCTCTTCTCCTTCTTCCTCTGCGGTCTACCTTCTCTTCTTCTTCTTCTGTGCCTACACGCTCACAGTTTGGTCAGGGCAAAAACCTACTCTACCCTCCCCCGCGTCTCTCTCTCTCAAAATTCACTCGTAGGATAACTCTCCCAGAGCCGCCGGGTATTCGGATACGGGTCACGCCCGAGTCCAGGCCCACCAGCGTGCGGTGGTGGGCGAGGAGTGCAGGTCGGGTAAACGGGTCGGGCCAGGTCCGCGGGGGGTGGTCGCGGACGAGGCCGGGTGAGCGGGTGAGAGGGACCTCACCCCGTGTGCTGAGGCGATAAGCATATAGCACTTTTTGCATTTATGTGGGCGCGTAGCTTCAGAATCCACCGAGGTGGGACTAAATGTCTCACCCCAATTTGGCGCCTGCAGCTGAGAAAGCTGCAGGCAATCGCGGTTGTGTGCGAAGCCTTCACCCCAGCTGCAGGCCTGGGCAGCTGCGTAAGGGTGAACCGCACATCCTGGCGAGTCAGACCTAGGCGAAGCGAGGCTGCAGCTGCAGGCGGAAGAAGCTCCACTTGCTCAGCAATGGCGGCGGAGGGCGGGTGACCTGTTCATAGCAATACGAACTCTCAGGCTAGTCAGAAGGTGCAGGGAGCTTTGCCAGAGTGCGGTGAAGCTCGTGCAGGTGGTGGCGAGGTGTGGGGTGGCGTCCAAGGGCTGCCCTAGGTCGGACTGTGGTTGGGGGAATGGGTTTGTTCGGGGGGTCTTTAGGCAGCGAACGACAGGGAGTGAAGGGGTGGAAGTGGTTCAACGTGAAGAGGCGGAGGTTTTGGGTCGGTCGGCGAATCGTGTGGGGTGGTGGAATGATGGGAGCGAGTCGCCGGAGGTTGGTCGGAGATGGAGAAGGTGAGGGCGATCAGGCACGGTCGAAGGGTGGTTGAACAAACTGAAGTAGGAAAAAGAAAGAGGGGAGGAAGGGAAAGAACTGTACTTACTTGGAGGGACGAGGGGGACCGGAGCAGGGTGACAGTCGTATCGACTGTTGTCGGAGAAGAAGGTGCCCAGAGAGAGAGGGCGGTGGCGAGGAGAGAGCGGGAGAGCGTGCGCTGGGTACGGCGCGACGAGGGAAGAGTGGGCGAAGGCAGCTCTGCTGCTGGTAATGCGGCAGAGCGACGAGGAGGAGGAAGAACCGTCGGAGCAGGGGGGCTTCTGCCGGAGTGGGAAGAGAGGGAAGAAGGGGGGGTTTCTCCGTCAGGGCCGAGCTGCTGAGTTCGGTAGACAGGGGCAGCTTTTTTAGAGGTGGAATCAGAGAGGAGGGCGAAGAGAGGCGACGTGCCTCCCTCGCTAGAGGATGCCAGAGATGGAGACCCATACCTTCCGTCCGTTCGCACGGGAGGTATGGGTAGCCGCAGAGACCATGGAGGTGTCCTTGCGACAGCAGACGTCGCAGGGAACCCCCGGTTGTCTTGGCAGAGGGTCTCCCTTACCCGGCGCGGTGCCATGCTCCGCGCAAAGTCGCCGGAGCATGGCACTGCTCAGGGTTTTGCAGGGAGGACCCAAATGCAAAGAAAGAAGAAGAGTTAGGAGCCAAAATGTAAGGGTTTCAAAAATTGAGGGCCAAAAAGTAATAGATGAGGACCAAAATGTAAAGATGGTCAAAAAGGTCTCTTCTTAGGCTCAAGTTTTTATACATGACTAATTAGGACCTAAGGATTCTGATGGTGAATTTTATTTCTAGATCAGACCTTGTTTGATCAGTCAATTTACGTAAAAATCCAAATTAAGTCATTAATTGGCCATGGTTCTCAATGTACGTCAAAATGGGTTCCTAAGGCTAAATTGAAGGTTCTAAACCCTAGAGATTATTTTTCTATGAATTTTAGAGGGTTTAGTTGATGTTTTCTTTGCCTCGAACCTCGTGAATTGAAGTGGGTTTATTTTTAGGGTTACAGGATGTCATTTAATTCCTTGGAGTTACTGTAGCCCTTATTGGATCAACTCATCCCACTTTTTTTATTATTAGGTTAGTTTGACCTATGTTTGGACCCTGGGTTACCCTGTTTTCAGATTGAATTGGTGAAATTGCATTTTTACCCCTTAGTTTCTATTTTCTTCACAAACTCAAAATTTCTCTAAGACAAGCCTTTCTAGAGTTATGTAGGAGCTTTTTCTTGCAAATCTGGGTTAGATGGTGCTAGTTTAGGGTTTATGACGGGGTTCTCATCATACCCCCCATGCCTAGCTTTTGCTAGTCCTTTAGCAAAAACCTAAGGTTTTAACCTTTGTTCTAGACCATGATGTTTTTAACAATCTTCAGATAAGTGTTTTTGCATTTGAACCTAGATTAAGTTAGAATGCTGCCCATAGGCTTAAAAGGTACTTTAGTACCAACCAAGATCCAGATCTGTCTAGCCTTAGTCTCAGTCTTTGGCAAAGGTTTTTAAGGCCCATAAGAACTAACTTAAGGCTTATTGGACTTCGTGATTAAAGCACCCCGTGCTTGAAATGATTTTAGCCCTGGTTCAGTTAGCAGTGCGTTTTGTAAGAGAGAGAGGTAGAAAGTTTTTCTGTTGAAGAGTTTTCTCTCTCTTTTTCTTTTTAGTTCTAGCTTAGGATTGGCTTTTCAACACAGTCTGTATCGGATTCCTTACTCCCATCATCAATCCTCAAGGGTTCTTGGCAATCGATGCTTCGAGATAGCACCGCCCATGGCAACCCCCGGAACCCTGGCTATTGAGATTTCGAGATAATCCCGTCCATGGTGTTCCGTGGCTGAATCCAGACCCTGGCAATTGACACTTCGTGATAATGCCATCCATGGAATTTGAACCAGCAGAGTGCTTACATGCCCCCAGTAGGATATGTAAATATCCTAAGAGACAAGCACCGAGGAGATGATATTTTGTTACACATCTTTGAGGGGATTTCCCGCCTCTCCGTGCTAGGAATTCGTCCAAATCAACTTGTGTTGATCGGCCGCTCCTATTCTAGGTGTATTTTTCAGAATTTTGCGACGCTTCTACGTGATTTTGAATTTTTACGCTTACTGAACCAGGCTGTGTGTGGGGTTGGGGTACTTAGGTTACTGAGTCCCGTAAACTAGAAGTTAGTTAATGAGGTCAAATACTCCCTAAGCCTTGGACCTAATACTTAAGATTTTCATTTTCCTCAACCTCTTGAGGACTGTTTAGATCTTAATGGGTACTAAGAGTCTATCCAAGAATGCCTAAAGTTTGCATTCTTACTAATCTCACCATGCACCTTTTATTTCTTTTCTTGAATAAGGTCTAGAACTTAGGTCAATTCCATAGCTTCTTACTAATGACTATCACTCTTTTTCTTCAATTTATGCTCCTTTTTGTTTCTTTTTCTTCTGCCACAAAATTTCCTTTCTCCTCCTCTTATTATTATTTTTTTTTTTATGGTGTTTTTGTCATATGTGAATTTTTTTATTTTAAAACCCTTTTTACAAGTTTTGCACTTTTATACCCCCCCATGCTTAAGGTTTGCAATGTCCTCATTGTGACTTAGGGGTTTTTATTTACTTAGTTCATTCCTTAAGACAGATGTTTTAATGAGTGAATGGGTCGGGATGAATTCTACGGACGATTTCTAATCTCAGATGCACGTATCTGAGGTGGAGTCGGTTGTCTATAAGGGTGAACTTTAAGTGCACAAAAGTGTGAAAAGGGTTTAGATTTTCAGAAAATGACGGGCTGCCTCCCGTTAAGCGCTGAGTTTTACGCCATCGGCTGGGCGCAATAAGCTCAAAGGGAATGGAGGATATAAGAAGATTCAGCCAAATCAGTAGAAGTCACATCAATGAACGACTTGAGTCTCTGACCGTTCACGATGAAAGGTTCGGAATCGTGGCTGAGCGAACTGATTTCGATAGCTCCATTTCCAAAAACCTGCCGGACTAAATATGGTCCGACACACTTGGATCGCAGCTTTCCCGGGAAAAGTTTGAGTCGGGCATCAAAGAGTAGGACCTTCTGAACAGGATGAAAGATCTTTCTCGAGATGTGCTTGTCATGGAAGGCTTTAACCTGCTCCTTGTAGATTCGCGAGTTCTCATACACGTCTAGGCGTAATTCATCGATCTTGCTGATTTGGAGTTTTCTGTGGGTTCCAGCCTTTGAAAGATCTAGATTACAGTTCCGTACTGCCCAATAGGCTTTATACTCCAATTCTACGGGAAGGTGACACGCCTTTCCATACACCAGTCTAAAGGGAGACATACCTAATTGGGTTTTGTGGGTGGTCCTATAGGCCCACAATGCTTCCGGAAGTCGGGACGACTAGTCCTTCCTGTCAGGCCGAACAGTGACCCGCAGGATCTTCTTGATCTCCCGATTTGACAGCTCAGCTAGACCATTAGTTTGGGGGTGGTAAGGAGTAGAGATTCGGTGAGACACCCCGTATTTGGTCATCAGTGACCTAAACTGAGTATTTGTAAAATGGGTCCCCCCATCAGAGATTATAGCACGGGGAATCCCGAACCTTGGGAAAATATTTTGATGAATAAATTTGAGAACAATCTTGTGATCACAGGTTCGGGTCGGTATGGCTTCGATCCATTTGGACATGTAGTCCACAGTAAGCAGAATGTATTCGAAACCATCCGAGACAGGAAAGGGGCCCATAAATCAATCCCCCAAACATTAAAGATTTCGCATACGAGAATAGGTTGCAAAGGCATCATATCGCGACGGTTCATGTTGCCCAAAGTCTGGCAACGACTGCATGCCTTACAGTGACTGTATGCATCTTTGAACAGCGTGGGCCAGTAAAAACCACACTGGAGGACTTTTGATGCGGTTTTATGCCCAGAGAAATGGCCACCGCATGCCTGGTCATGGCAGAAAGAGAGGATATTGTTGAATTCCTCTTCCGGGACACATCTCCGAATGATTTGATCAGCACCTATGCGGAAAAGGTACGGATCTTCCCAGATGTAATACTTGGTATCAGAACGCAATTTGTCTTTCTTGGCCTTCGGCCAGTCAGATGGGGTCTGATGAGATGCCAAGTAGTTTACTATATCAGCAAACCATGGAAGTCTAGTACCAACAGTAAGCAGGTGCTCATCGGAAAGTGTTCCGTGATGGGTCCGGAAGGGTTGATAATCTCAAAAGGAAGACGGGATAGATGGTCAGCTACCACATTCTGCCTTCCCGCCTTGTCACGAATCTCAAGATCGAATTCTTGCAACAGCAAGATCCAACAGATTAGTCGGGGCTTCGCGTCCTTCTTGGCAAGGAGATGCCTAACAGCCGTGTGATCCGAGTAAATGATGACATGGGAACCCAGAAGATACGATCGAAACTTTTCAAGGGCAAATACTACAGCTAGCAGCTCTTTCTCCGTAACCGTATAGTTACACTGAGCCTTGTCAAGTGTCTTGCTAGCGTAGTAGATGACCACGGGTTTCCCGTCAGCTTTTTGCCCCAGGACCGCTCCTACAGCGAAATCAGATGCATCGCACATGATCTCAAAGGATTGAAACCAGTCAGGGGATTGTAGGATAGGTGCCTGGGTGACTCGGTCATGCAGGTTTTCAAAGGCTAGTGTGCAGTCCTTGGAGATTTCAAAGGGTACATCCTTGGAGAGAAGAGAAGTCAAGGGGCACGCGATTTTCGAGAAATCTGGAATGAAACGACGGTAAAAATCGACATGCCCCAGAAAAGAACGGATGTCCCTGATTGAGCTAGGCAAAGGAAGGCGAGAGATCATATCAACCTTAGCTCGATCCACTTGGATGCCTTTTTCTGAAATTAAGTGTCCCAGGACAATTCCCTCAGGCACCATGAAATGGCTCTTTTCCCAGGAAAGAACCAAATTTACCTCGATGCACCGCCTGAGTATTTGGACCAAGTGTTGGAGGCAATCGTCAAAAGATTCTCCAAAAACTGAAAAGTCATCCATGAAGACTTCCAGAAAATCACCTACCATATCTGAGAATATGGCAAGCATGCACCGCTGAAAGGTAGAGGGTGCATTGCAAAGACCGAAAGGCATTCTTCGGAAAGCATATGTTCCGAAGGGGCAGGTGAACGTGGTCTTTTCTTGGTCCTCAGGATGGATTGCCACCTAGTTATAACTGGAGTATCTGTCAAGAAAGCAGAAGAACCTATTTCCCGCTAGTTTCTCGAGAATTTGATCAATGAAAGGTAGTGGGAAATGATCCTTCTTCGTGGAGGAATTGAGTCGGCGATAATCTATGCAGACTCTCCACGCGTTGGCTAATCGGGTAGGAATGATTTCTCCGGTCTCAGTCGTTATGGTGGTGAGTCCTGCCTTCCTAGGCACAACCTGAATTGGGCTCACCCAACGACTATCGGAGATCGGGTAGATGATTCCGGCATCTAACCACTTGATGATCTCCTTCTTCACGACCTCCTGCAGATTAGGGTTCAAACGTCTCTGCATTTCACGAGAAGGTCGTGCGCCCTCTTCTGAATAGATATGATGAGTACAATAAGAGGGACTTATTCCAGTCAAATCATCGAGAGTCCATCCGATGGCTCTGCGATGTTGCTGGAGGACAGTAATCAGACGGGATTCCTGTTCGGGATTGAGGTTGGAATTGATAATCACAGGGAGGGTCTGATTAGAAGTGGGTTTATTTTTAGGGTTATAGGATGTCATTTAATTCCTTGGAGTTACTGTAGCCCTTATTGGATCAACTCATTCCACTTTTCTTCTTATTTGGTTAGTTTGACCTATGTTTGGACCTTAAGTTACCCTATTTTCAGATTGAATTGGTGAAATTACATTTTTACTCCTTAGTTTCTGTTTTCTTCACAAACTCAGAATTTCTCTGAGCCAAGCCTTTCTAGAGTTATGTAGGAGCTTTTTCTTACAAATCTGGGTTAGATGGTGCTATTTTAGGGTTTATGACGGGGTTCTCATCAGTCAGTGAGGGGAGAGAGAAGGAGGGAAGAAAACGAGGCTGCGTACTGTTTGCATGCAGCACGCGCGTAGACGCAAGGACGTACACGAAAAAATTTGATTTCCAAAAGTCTGGGAAGATGTCCAGACATCTGAACAGATGTCCAGACATCTGAACAGATGTCCAGACATCTGAACAGATGTTTGACCCAAATCCCAGACGTCTTAGAGGGTTCTAACAGTATGGGTTTTAACAACATAACAAATTCGAAGGAAGTTTCATTCCCAAAACTTGAGCTAGCTAGGCTGCGGAAAAAGAACAACATACGCATAACAAACTCAAAGAGGATCGAAGCTGGTCCGAAAAGACGTACCCTCAAAGAGCTCCGGGTACCGCTCTCGCATCGTTGCCTCAGGCTCCTAGGTAGCCTCCTCGTACCGCTGGCTCCTCCACAAGACCTTCACCAGGGGTACCTGCTTCCGTCTCAGACTCCGGATGGCTCTATCTAGTATTTACACTAGCTGCTCGAGGTAGGTCAGGTTGTCACCCACCTCGACGCTCTCGTTGCTCAGAACGTGACTGGGATCAGCGATGTACTTCCTGAGGTTGGACACGTGGAACACGTCGTGCACACCAGAAAGCTGGGGAGGAAGGGCAAGCCTGTAAGCAATGGGTCCAACCCGCTCTAGGACCTCAAAGGGTCCTACAAACCTTGGTCGAGCTTCCCTTTCACCCCAAACCGCTGTAGGCCATTCATGGGCGAAACGCGAAGGAAAACGTGATCCCCAACCTCAAACTGCACCTCTCTGCGTTTCCTATTTGCATAGCTCTTCTACCTACTCCTGATAGTGCGGAGTCTCCTGTGAATCTGCTCGATCACCTCCTGACTTTGCCGGATCAGCCTAGGGCCAACCTCCCACTTGGTCCCCACCTCAACCCAACTCAAGGGTGCAGTACACCTTCGTCCGTACAAAACCTCGTAGGGTGCCATGCCGATGCTCGAGTGATAGTTGTTGCTATATGCAAACTCCGCCAGGGGCAAGTGCTCCTCCCAAGAGCCCCTCTAGTCTAGTACACAAGCACGCAAAAGGTCCTCAAGCGTCTGTATCGTGCACTCTGACTGTCCATCCGTTTGGGGGTGATATGTTGTATTGAACCTCAACCGTGTCCCCAAGGCCTACTGAAACTCAGCCCAAAACTGGGACGTAAAGCGGGTATCCCGATCGGATACAATCTCCCACGGAACTCTGTGTAGACGTACCACGTCGCGGATATACCTCTTTGCCAACTGTGCTGGTCCCAAAGTGACTCGGATCGGTAAGAAACGTGCCATCTTTGTCAATCTGTCTATGATAACCCAGACTGTGTCGTGTCCTCGCTGGGTAACGGGCAAGCTCGCCACCAAGTCCATGGTGATGCTCTCCCACTTCCACTCTAGCATTAGAAGTGGTTGCAATGGTCCTGCAGGCCTCTGATGCTCGGCCTTCACCTGCTGGCACACTAGACATTGCTTCACGAATTCACCTACATCCAGCTTCATTCCCCTCCACCAAAAGTCGCGTCTCAGATCATGATACATCTTTGTGTTCCCGGGATGTATGGTGAACCTGGAACCGTGTGCCTCAGTTAGGAGCTCTCTCAACAGCTCCTCGTCCTTGGGAACGCACAATCGTCCCCTCATGCGCAGCACCTCGTCTGTAAAGGAGAAGTCTCCAGGGTCCCTTGACAGTACTTTGTCACGCAACGACTGCAGGTACGGATCGGCCATCTGTCCTGCGATGATGCGGTCTATCAGCTCTAGCCTCGTCTGTCATGTCACAGTCACTGCCCCACAGTGCCCCAATAACTCTAGGGGTCGCCAACTGCCCATCTCCTCCATGAGTTTCCAACTCTGCGCTTGTAAACTGGCCAAGTGGGCGAGCGCCTTCCGGCTCAAGGCGTCAGCCACCACGTTTGCCTTCCCCGGATGGTAGGAAATGCTGCAGTCATAGTCATTCAGGAGCTCTAACCAACGTCTCTGTCTCATGTTGAGCTCCTTCTGATCAAACAATTATCTGAGGCTCTTATGATCTGTGAAACTCTCAAAAGTCTCACCGTACAGGTAGTGCCTCTAAGTCTTCAACGCGAAGATGACAGCTGCCAGCTCCAGGTCGTGGGTAGGGTAGCTATGCTCATGGGATTTCAGTTGCCGCAAAGCGTAAGCGACAACGTGACCTCGCTGCATGAGCACACCCATTAACCCATGCAAAGAGGCGTCCGTGTACACAACGAACTCGTCGCTGCTGTCTGGGATGGTAAGCACGAGTGTCGAAGTCAGCCTTTCTTTCAGCTCCTGAAAACACACCTCACAAGCGTCTGTCCAAGAAAAGGGCACGTCCTTCCGGGTCAGCCGTGTCATAGGATGTGCAATCTGCCTGTAGTATCCTACCAGTCCCAAGAAACTGCGGATCTCAGGCTGTCTCTCCTACCTGAGAATTGCCTCAACCTTGGCTGGGTTCACAGCCAAGCCATCCCCGGAAATCACATGACCTAAGAAGGTCACCTCCCTCAACCAGAACTCTCACTTGTTGTATTTGGCGTACAGCCTACTGACAATGGATTTTACACGATTTGTTTACGTCATTGTAACGAGCAAAACCGATCAACTCTTAAATTTATATTCCAAGATAGGGGAGTATCTAGGGTCATCCAAGGAGGCCAAATGTTTGCAAAATTGATTCTCTTGCTTGGAATATAAATCTCAACTTTCTTTTTGATATTTTTCAATATATCATTTTTTTGTTTTTGAATTAAGACAACATGCGG
Source organism: Thalassia testudinum (assembly GCA_037157565.1). Taxonomy (NCBI): domain Eukaryota; kingdom Viridiplantae; phylum Streptophyta; class Magnoliopsida; order Alismatales; family Hydrocharitaceae; genus Thalassia; species Thalassia testudinum. Next base: position 64,397,528 of record JAZHRO010000039.1, read on the forward strand.
AATGGTGGCGGGAAGGTGATTTACACTTCAAATTTAATAAACTACTTCTAAAATGGCAAGTAGAACCACTCCCTAAGCTCACTCTTGGCAAGTGGAGGCCTAGAATAATTAGGGAGAGGGAGTGAAGAATGCTAAAAACAAAGCAATTAGAAATGCAAATAAGAAAATTGCAAAGAAGGCAACTAGATAAATGAAAAGGTGTTTTACAAAAAGGCCTAGTAGAGGAATGCTTCTACTACTAGAAAATTGCAAATAAGAAAAGCAAACACAAATACTCTAGATGGATGGTGAAGAAGAGGGCTTCTTGCTCCAAGGTTGGTAGATCCCAATCTTGAAAAGAGTCCTCCAACTCCTTCCTTGCTGTGCTCCGCCAAGATGATGTCCTCCAAGGCAAGCCCTAAGGGGGGCGTGCCCTAAGCTTCTCTCCAAGGGTGGACGTCCACCCTAGGTCCTTCTCCCTTGCCTAGCCGTCCTCCTTGAAGTGGAAGAGTCCTCCTCCTTGGCGTGGCCCAAGTTGAAGAGAGTGGGGAGAAGAAGGCACCAAAAGGGCTGGTGATGTGCCCCTTTAATCTCCTTCTTCTTGGCCGTAGGTATAGGTGGTATAGGTAGCAAAATACACTAATGGAGGATGGGAATTATGTGGTGGTAGGGTAGGGTATTTATAGGATGGGAAGGGGGGTGGTTATGGTGTTTTTTTGGAGGGAAATGAAGGGGTGCTTGGATATTTTTGGAGGGAAAAATGGGAGGGAAATGAAGAGGTGCCTTGGTTTTCCCTCCAAAAATACCTTCTAGAAGGCAATTTTGGAGGGAAAAAGATGGAGGGTGGAGATGGGTTTTGATGGTGAATGTAGGGTGGTGATGGAAGGGATAGTTGGCACCAAAGTAAAGTAGGAGTAGTTGGTCTTTTTACTGGATCTTAGGTAGTAGGGTAGTGATAACATCACACAAGGGGGTAATAATTATGTTGAATATGGCCCATCTTTAGAATAAAAGGCACAACATAAGTAGAATAGGAGCAGTGCATGCATCATGTATCAAGATTGCTTATAAACTGTATTAATGGCCATTTTTGTAAGCATTTGTCAAAGCAGACCTCAGATGAGCAATCGAACCACACGGATGGATTCAAAATGACGAACGGAGTCCAACGGACTCAAGATCGGAAAAATCCGACATCCAGAGCTCTTACAATGGACCCAAGAAGTTCTGACCGTTGATCTGGAGATCAACGGCCCAGATTGTGCCACGTTAGCCCCGCCCCCACCGCACGCACGCCTTCAGCCAGCCGAGGACAAATCTCGACCGTCGATCCTCGATCGAACGGCCGAGATCCACGCGCCCGCCCGCGGTCGCCGCGACAAAGCGTGGGTGTGGTGCAACGGTTAGCGCGCACGGCCGCCGCATCCACGCGACGCGCGTTCGAGCCGCGCGGGGTGGAATGTGAAGGCGAACGAAGGGCGCGGGGAAATTGGGTGCCCAATCAACAGCGGGCGGCCAGGATCTCCCCACGCGGCGCGACCGCAGCTCTCGAGCGCCCACACGTGCACGCACGCCGGGCGGAGACGCGCGCGCACAAGCGCGCCCGAGGCGCGATCTCAGCGCGGGCGAGGAAGACTCGAACGGCTCTCGTTCAGTGGCCACGGATCGCGCGAGGAGAAGGAACGGGGCAGGCGGCTGACCGGCGGCGAGAGGGCTTCACCGACGCTTTTGGAAGCGGTTTTAGCGACGCTCTAGATGTCGCTAAATCCCCTTCTTCTTTTAGGAAGCCCTTAACTCTATTTAAATCCCCTCCTACCACCATTCAAGGCATTCACTCCCCCTTGCAACTACTCCACTCCTCTCTTAGCTAGCTTTAGGCACTCTTGTAATCTCCAGAGACGATAAGCCGCTGACGGAGCCTCCTCCACCGCCGTGGCTGCCTCGTTGCTCTCCACTCTCTCTCTCTCTCTCTCTCTCTCTTTTAAGCTTTCCATTACTTTTGTTGAAGCATGTATTTAATGTTGTAAGTTATGAACTACGAATGCATGTTTAATGAAGTTATTTTCCGTTCAATTGCCATGTTAATTTCTGTTCAAGTTGCATGATCGAAACCAAGAGCTTTCTTACCCTAAACTCTCTCTCTTTCTATCGCTCTCTCTCGCTTTTTAAAATCGCATCTTTTGCAAGCAAAACTCCACCTTTTCCGTGACAACAAGTGATAAACAAAAATCCGATTTCCACGCCTCCCTGAGACCGACACTCCGACTCACCTCCGTTTACTTCTTTTAAAACTAACATATCAAGTTTAAAAACTTGACGTGCCCGCTGAAACTTGTTTGAAAACATTAAGACATGTCAACCCTAAAAAGCACTAAAGTAAGGATGAAACACTAAAAGACACCACATCTTATCAAATCCTTGCTTGAAAACCATGTTTTGCTAGAAGCACACACTTTGAAAGTGGAAAATTAAGAGGCATCACCCCAATCAGTGCCTCATCACATCACCCTAAGCACAAGCACTATCCTAACCCTTTAAAACTGAGTAGACGTACCCTAGGCAGGACTGAGTTAAATCTCAAAAGATGAAGTTTTGTTCGCTAGGCACTTCGCTTTCATTCCCTTGGTAGAATCTGGTGACTAGGCTGCAGGGCAGTGTCAAACGACCGCGGTTGTGGGGTCTATGGAACCGGAGGTGAAAGCCAAAGGAAGAACCTTCCCTGCAATCCCCTCGTAATCAACCTGGCCAGATTAGCCTTGGGAAGGGGAGTCCAGTGCTTACGGACTTAATCACCCTTTGTGAGATTTCTAGGTCTCCTGAGGAATACACCATAAGGACTAGGCTTGGTTGCTTGATTGAAACACATTTCTCGCATCTGTCGCCCTCCGCATCCCCTCCTGTTCTTCTCTAGTGTATGCACGGGAGGCGCTCACTGCATCCCGAGTTGTGTGTTTTGGGGCAGGAATCTAGGCGACGTAATTCTATTGAAAACATGGCTGAACTTAGGGTAGATGAGGCTGAGGATCAACCCCCACCAGATGCTATGGCCATCATCCAAGCTCAAATCAATGCTAACCATCGGCTTCAGCAACAACAAATCCACACCATCATGCAAGCCATACAACGGTTACAAAACCCACAAGAACAACCACCACCACCTTTCCACGACATACCCAGGCAACCACCACTTGATTTATCGCCATTTCAGGACCAGCCAAGACCCCTCCGTGATTTCTATAACCCGTCTGCTATTAGAGTCGAGCCACACCTTAGGATCCCCGAGGGGGGAGATGATTTTGAGCTAAAACCAAATGTCTTAAGTCTGATCCAGAGCCACTTTCATGGAAGCTCAAATGAGGACCCCTTTCAGCACCTAGAGGATCTCGACCGCATAGCACGAACGGTGAAGCCTAGGAACATTAGCCTTGACATTGTTCTAATCAAGATGTCCCCTTTCTCATTAAGAGACAAGGCTTCTCATTGGCTTATAACCCTAGGTAGACCCATCACCACCTGGAAAGAACTCAGGCATGCATTTTTAAAGAAATTCTTCCCCATAGGAAAGACCAATGCCCTCAGAAGAGCTATCACTACCTTCACACTCCAGGGTAGGGAACAATTTCATGAGGCGTAGGAAAGATTTAATGAACTTTTGAGGAAATGCCCACACCACGAAGTTCCAAGGTGGCAATTGGCCCAGATCTTCTACCACGGTCTGGACAGCAACCTACGGAACTTCGTCGATGCCTCATGCGGGGGAAACTTCCTAAACAAAGATGAGGAGAGCATGTTTGAGCTCTTTGAGTCTATGAGCGAGAATTCGCTCAACAATGCCTCCATGAACCAGTTTAACAGGTCCAGTCAACCTCGTGGCGGGATTTATGAGGTGCAAGCAAATTCTGGAATGGTTGACATGGACATCATTGCCAAAAAGTTGGATCGAGTGGAATTGGTGGACAAAAGGATTGATGAGATACTGAATCAGACCAGGAACCCCTTGCAGACTTTCTCCCTAGCAAAGGGAGCACATAATGTTGACCTGGTCCAGCCCTTCACCCAACTGAACCTGGAACAACCCCATACCACGTTCCAGGGAGGGACCTTTGCTCCCTCGACCCTTGATTACTCCCTTCCCTCTTCATCAACATCGGCTATCCTAGAAGATGTGCAAGCCGTCCAAGGATATGCGAAACCTGACCCTTTCTCCAACACTTACAACACCGGCTGGCGTAACCACCCCAACTTTGGTTGGACAAACCAAAAACCACCGCAATTCCAAAACCAACCCAGGCCAAACTAGCAGCCACACTTGCCCCCCTATCAGCAAGGACCACCAGTTAGACCCCAATATAACCAGAATAGGGCGGCCCCTCCCCCACAAAATCAAATGGATACCCTAATAAAGATGATGGCTGACATGAACCAGAAACATCAGGAAGAAATGGCCTTGGTAAAGGGACAGTTAAGCCAACTCTTGGACTGTAAACAACAAGGATCCCTACCTTCCCAACCACAACCGAACCCGCAAAATATAATTAACAGAGGCCCCAATTCGCAAGGGTTCCAAAGCAACCCCGGGCAGGCTCACATGGTCCAGCCAGCCCCGCAAACACCTCCTGGGTTTGGCGCTTCTTCATCCTCGTCTTCTCAAGGATCACCCCATGGTCCCAATGCCTCTGCGAATGAGGTGACCTTGAGAAGCGGCACCAAAACCTAGGATCCCAAATGGCCGACTCTCCCCAAGACTTTACCTGTCGAAATACCCGACTCAGAAGAGGCACCAACCAAGGACCCAGACATGGAACCAATCCACATTCAGACGCCCTACCCTGAGGCCTTGGAAACAATCAAGAAAAAGAAGAATACTGTGGAAACTGAGGAGACTTTGGAAATTTTTAAGCAAGTACAGATTAATATTCCGCTCCTAGAAGCTGTCAAACACATCCCTACTTACACCAAGTTTTTAAAGGATGCCTGTACACCCAAGCGTAAGCCGAGACCTCAAGCACCTAGGAAGGTTGTACTTTCTGAGCAAGCAAGTTTCGTGATATCATGCAACCTTCCACTCAAACGAACTGACCCAGGAGCGCCCCTGATTTCCTACAATATCGGGGACATGACGTTTGATAGAGCGCTCCTGGACCTAGGTGCTTCTATCAATCTAATTCCAACAACCCTGTACCACTAATTTGGTTTTGGAGAGCTGACACCAACCCCTGTCACCATCCAGCTGGCTGATAGATCTGTGAAAACCCCGAAGGGGGTTGTCGAGGACGTAATTGTACGGGTCAAGGACTTCTATTTCCCGGTCAACTTTTTGGTGCTCGACATGGAAGTCCCTGAAAAATTACAGAACGCGTCCATAATTTTAGGCAGACCTTTCTTAGCTACGGCTAAAGCAAACATTGATTGCGACACGGGATGTATGGAAATCGCCTTCGAGGACAGGAAAATGCAATTGGATATCTTCCGGGTGACAAAGTCTTTTGATTGCGATTACATTGAAGAACATGATCCCGTGGAAACTTTAATCGAGGAATGCCTCAACCTCAGTTCTGTCTCAGACCACCAAACCCGTACTTCTAACCTGTCACCATCGTTACCCGTGGACCTCTGTAAGGCTGAGTATCATCCAATGACACCATTTGAAGAGATCGATGTTGATCAACTACCGCCCTTTCCCTTCCCATCTACTGTGGTCCCACCCGCACCTGAACTTAAACCATTGCCTGAGAATCTCAAGTACGTCTTCTTAGGACCTGACCAGACCTTCCCAGTGATTATTAATTCTCATCTAACCAAGGGTCAGGAACTCAGGTTGACTGCGACTCTTTCAGAACATCGGGCCGCCATTGGTTGGACCATTTCGAATTTAAGAGGAATTAGCCCCACCTATTGCACCCACAAGATTTACCTGGAAGACGGGGCCCGACCTTCCCACCAGATGCAGAGACGTTTAAACCCTAACATGCGGGAGGTCGTTAAAAAAGAAATCAAGTGGCTTGACGCCGACATCGTCTACCCTATCTCCGATAGCCCCTGGGTGAGCCCCACTCAAGTGGTTCCAAAGAAAGCTGGGCTCACCGTTGTCACCAATGATCATGGCGAATCCATCCCCACCCGCACCACTACCGCATGGCAGGTGTGTATTGATTATAGGAAGCTTAATGAAGCCACTAAGAAGGACCACTTCCCCTTGCCATTCATTGACCAAATCCTTGAAAGATTGGTAGGGCAGAAGTATTTTTGCTTCCTGGATGGATATTCAGGATATAACCAAGTCGCAATTGCTCCAGAAGATCAGGAAAAGACTACATTCACTTGCCCGTATGGCACGTTTGCATTCCGTCGAATGCAGTTCGGGTTATGCAACGCACCTGCGACCATCCAGCATTGCATGCTAGCCATTTTTTCAGAAATGGTGGGTGAATACTTGGAGGTCTTTATGGATGATTTCTCTGTATTCGGGAATTCATTCGACCATTGTCTGAGCAACTTGGAGAAAATCCTAAAACGATGTATCGAGGTTAGCTTGGTGTTAAGTTGGGAAAAGAGCCATTTTATGGTTCAAGAAGGAATTATCCTCGGTCACATCGTCTTGCATAGGGGTATCGAGGTAGATCGAGCTAAGGTTGATTTAATTTCCAAACTTCCTCCACCTAGTTTGGTCCGGCAGATTCGCTCCTTCCTAGGACATGTTGGCTTCTATCGAAGGTTCATCAAAAACTTTTCCAAGCTTTCCAAACCCTTGACCGACCTTCTAGCCAACGATGCCATATTCCACATGTCTCCTGATTGCATCTAGGCTTATCACACCCTTCGGGACGTAGTCTCCACCGCACCTGTACTTCAACCCCCAGACTGGTCTTAGGAATTTGAGATTATCTGTGATGCATCAAATTTTGCCATAGGCGCTATCCTGGGACAAAGGCAAGACAAGAAGCCCGTGGTGATCTACTACGCGAGCAAAACGTTGGACGAGGCCCAACGTAATTATACCATCATAGAGAAAGAGTTGCTCGCTGTAGTATTTGGACTTGAAAAATTTCGCTCATACTTGCTGGGATCCCACGTGACTATTTACACTGACCATTCAGCCATCCGGCACCTGTTGACCAAAAAGGACGCAAAGCCCAGGCTCATCAGATGGATCCTGCTTTTGCAGGAATTTGACCTGGAAATCCGAGACAAGGCTGGATCGAAAAATGTGGTGGCTGACCACTTGTCGAGACTTCATCCAGACCACATTGGACCCTCCCTACCTCTATCTGATACCTTCCCTGATGAATACATCCTAGTCGTGCAAGACAAGAAAATGCCATGGTATGCTGACTACATCAATTACCTGGTTATAGGACAAACCCCGCACAGCTGGTCTAGACAGCAACGGGGCAAGTTCTTGGCTGAGGCCAAGCACTATTTCTGGGATGATCCCATGTTGTTTCGCCTCTGTACTGATCAGATCATCAGAAGGTGTATCCCTGAAGATGAAGTTCAGAGTGTGCTTTCTTTTTGTCATGACCAAGCATGTGGCGCCACTTCTCTGGAAAGAAAACAGCTGCAAAAGTGTTGCAGTCTGGATTTTACTAGCCATCCCTATTTAAAGATGCACACATCTTTGCCAAAACTTGCTCACGCTGCCAAACACTGGGGACCATGACCAAGAAAGATATGATGCCCCTTCAGCCCATTTTGATTGTCGAAATCTTCGACGTTTGGGGTATCGATTTTATGGGCCCCTTTCCACCATCCAACGGCTTCGAGTACATCCTGGTCTCAGTAGACTATGTTTCCAAATGGATTGAAGTCGTCGCCACCCGACGATGCGATCACAAGACGGTCATGGACTTTGTGAAGAAGAACATCTTTTCCCGGTTTGGAATACCCAAGGCCATGATCAGTGATGGTGGAAGCCATTTTATCCATTCCCAATTCCGTGCCCTACTTAGAAAATACGGGGTAAACCACTGCATTGCCACCCCGTATCATCCACAAACAAATGGGTAGACTGAGGTCTCCAATAGACAAATCAAGAACATTTTACAAAAGATTGTGAGACCTGACAGGAAAGACTGGTCCACACGACTTGATGATGCCCTGTGGGCATACAGGACCGCTTTCAAGACCCCGATAGGCATGTCGCCTTATCGCCTGGTCTTCGGCAAGGCCTGCCATCTTCCTGTCGAATTGAAACACCGGGCTTACTGGGCTGTCAACCAATGTAACATGGATCCCCAGTTAGTCGGTGCACAGAGGACGCTGCAATTATCTGAGCTCGAAGAAATCCGTCGGGACGCCTTTGACAATAGTCGACTGTATTAGGAGAAAATGAAAGCCGTCCACGACCGACTCATTCATAGAAAAACCTTTGATCCTAATCAGCAAGTTTGACTGTTTGATGCATGCCTAAAACTCTTCCCAAGGAAACTCAGGTCCAAATGGACAGGACCATTTCGGGTGGTTAAGACCTATTCTAATGGGGCGGTTGAAATCGCTGATCTTAACACTGGGCACACTTTTACAGTTAATGGTCAAAGATTGAAGCATTTCCTGGCCCAGGTACCCCCCAAGGAAAGTGTCACCCTCGTTGAGGGCTGACACCGAGCACCGCCCAGCTGGAGGCGTTAAACTCAACGCTTCCTGGGAGGCAACCGAGAGGATTCAGATTGATCTGGTAGTTTACGTCACTCAGGTACTATCTTTTTGAACCCTTTTGCATCATGTATCTACCAATGAGGACATTATCCAACTTAAGCATAGGGGGTGGTAAATTGCAAAATCCTGAGCTCAATTAATCAGTCTGAATGAATAAATTAATTAAAAAAAAATGAATTTAGGAAGAAAACTTAGGCATTAGAAACTTGTCAATAGTGGGAAATAATACAGAAAGAACTTAAACACTTAGACTTTTCAGGCCTTCAGGCTTAATCAGCCCTGGTGTCCGTTAAAATATGGATTTAGCGGCGAATCCTTGCAACCTTGATCTATTCTAATCCACCTACTAAATAAGGTAATAAGTATACGACTTATCAACTCACCCTCTAACTCACAAAAACTTTGAGTCTAAGTGTAACGACCCGGTTCCCGAGCACCTACGAGACACGAGAACCGGACCGACTCAACTAATCCCAAGACCTAGTCGTCCAACGAGGAAGTAACCAAAAGAGCAGTAAAATAAACTACATTCAACATGAATATAACTAACAGTAAGAAAATACAGCAGCAAGGAAAGAAACTACTACAGTATATACCACCACAACAGTAGAACAACATTCATAACTAAATATGAACTGCAGGTAAAGAAAAGTACAGCGGAAACAAGAACTACTCACTATAACGGACCAAAAAGAGGTACAAGAAACAGTGGTAACTCTACTGGACCCTACTCGGCCCAGCGTCGTCTGCAGCCGCTGACCCAGGCTGCTCAACACCTGGTCCTGAAAGGTAACGAGTGTAACACGTCAGTAAAACGCTGAGTAGAGTGGCAACTAAAACTAAAGAAACAGTAGTGTGTACAGTAGCTGTTAAGTTATGTTACTTTCTTTATTTAAGTCTTTCACTTATCTCACGATTTCATTTATTTCTCAGATCCTTCACTTCATCTCGAATGTTCCTCGTGGGAACGATCTTGATTGCAATCTTTTCCAAAAGGTAGAAGTAGCACGTGGTGCTCTCCTGCCCGGGAGAGTCCCCCGTGGTGATCCTACCCTCAGTCAACCACCCCAAGGTCACTGAACAGATGTAACGGTGACTACGACATGCGCGATAAACGCACAGGTAGCTAACCCGTACTGGCACGCGGTCAGTCGTTTCCGTTAACGGGTGCGCCCAAAGCACAGCACGGAACCAGTCCAGGGCAGAGCCCTCTCAGTAACAGGGGTCCAACCCCTCCAGAGTAACCAAACCGGGGCCTTGCCCCTCCACAGTCCACGCACCCTCGCCTGACTACCCTGGTTTGCCCCAGTGGGCCTAACAAGTCGGTGTAGGAGGCTAGCAGAACCCCGGGGCCCGTGGGGTAGCTAGTGCCCTCCTAACACTAGTAGCTCTCCTCGGTACTACGTACACGAGGGCCAGCAAGTCGGTACAGAGCGGCCGGTCCTAACCCCGGGTCCCTGGGGTGGCTGGCCCCACTCTGCACTAAACAGGTACAGGTACTTCCCTTGGTACTACGTACCCAAGAGACAGTACACCACTACATCTTTCTTTCTCGGTTCCATTCCTTTCTCTTTCCAGGAGTTCCACTTCTACTTCCCCGTAGGGTTTCAGCTCAGAACGTCTAAGTTTCACCTTCCAGTTTCACGTTATCACAATCCATGTTCTCAAACACGTTTATTTATTCAACAGGCAGCTATTTGTTCCTTTCCATTTTTCCAAGACTACAGTATTCATCTGTTCCACTAGTTTTCCCGTCCTAGGATTCATGCCGTATCCTAGGATCTATCATACAATCTAGTTTTCCAGCCCTAGGATTCATGCAACACCTAGGATCTATCATTCAATCTGTTTTTCATTCCTAGGATTCATGCAATGTCGTAGGTTCTATTTATGATTCCACAATTTAACAGGTTATACTTAAAAGCCACTCTACCAGGTACGACGGGAGTAATGGGGGCGTGATCGAGAATCCCGCGTGCCTCCGCGACCCCCAAGACTGCAACAGAACGAGGTCCTATCACAAGGATCAAACACAAGGAGTGTCTCAAAACAGTGTATAGCTACTGTAGACGGGTAGAGGATTTAATTACGGAAAGAACGCAACTTGAAACGCGGAAAACGAAACCCGAACGGGCCCTCAACGGGTTGAAAATGACGACACTGTGCAAAAATCAGACATCTGGAACTTCTTCCAAACGTCTTAAAAAGTGGATCAGAGAATTACCTTGTTCTGCGTGATTTCTCAAACATCCAGAAGCCTGCGGGGACGTCTGGCCTAGTTCCCAGACGTCCGATGGTCACCCCGGACGTCTGGAGGTCGCTCCCGCCGTCTGTTACTACAGCCAGACGTCTGATTCGCGTTGGATGGCGAATCACCGAGCCTGCGCGCACCCAACTCTCTCTCTCAGTACGGTCAGTCGACAGGAAGGAAGAAGAAGGAAGAACTCACCTTTCAGACGTCTGGATGGTCTTCCAGACGTCGCCCCCGCCGTCTGGATATCAGCCCAGACGTCTGATTATGGAAATGTTTCCAGAATCAGGTCGCGACTCGCCCTCCGCTCGCGACGCCGCGCCTCGTCGCACCTCGTGCCCCTGCTGCTCGAACCGCAGCAGTCCCTCCCGCGTCGCCCCGCGCCCACTACGCTCCCCTCGGCCGACCCTGGCAGCCCCGGCGAGCTCGCCCTCACGGCTAAGCGCCGCTCTCTCATGCAGCACCTCCTCCGCGCTCACTGCGGCCGCCGCTGCCGCTGCAACCTCGCGCTTGCTCTCGCGCTCACTGGCTGAAGGAGAAGAGGAAGGAGGCGGTGGTGACGGAAGAGCGCGTGGCCTTTTAAGGTCGCGCGAGGAGGAGAGAGAAGGAGCGCGGCAGGGGAATCTGCAGCTGCAGGAGGAAGGAATAAGCGAATATGCGGGTCTGCGCGCTCAGGCGCGTAGACGACCCGCGCGTGTCAAAGATAACAGATTTCCAGACGTCTGGCAACGATCCCAGACGTCTGATACGACATCTGGAAGTGATTCTAGACGTCTTAAAAGATGTCTGGGGCACGCGTTCATAACACTAAGCATCTGCACACATTTTTGCACAGACTCACTTCTCGGAGATTTTGACAGAAATTGGGTAGCTAATGAACTCTCTAGGGTGGTATGGCTGGCAAGTTGTCGTGGGTAACAACCCATTGGCAAGTTGTCCAGAACCCAGCCATAGGCCATTTCTTTTTCGTTGCCTTTAGGTACATTTGAGATCAGGGAAGCCACCTACAAAAAAAAAAAAAAAAGGAACAAGAAGAAAAGAAAATAAACCACACTTCACCGCACAAGTATGGCTGGCAAGTGATCGTGGGTTACAGTCCATTGGTCGGTTGTCCAGAGCCCAGCTCAATAATTGCACAAAAAAGACCAAAACACCTAAGGAAGAAGTGGGGAAGTAGTACAAGCCGGGGAGATATACACTGGAAAATTCCTTGTGTTGACCCTAATTAAAACAAATGTAGGGAGAAAGCTACTAATCGAACAAATACACCTTTAGGCAAATTTGTTTCCTTTTCCAGTCACCTAGAGGCATAGAAACTCGAAGTCTGTCTCAATTACCGTTAAGTGAGTCTATCACAACATTCACACCAAGATGCTTAGCACTTTGGGTTTTGACCAAGTTTTGGGTGGGTTGGGTAGCCATAAAAAGTTACCAACCCACACTGAATTCCGAAAAAAATTCTTAAAAAATATATACGTATGTATAGTTATATATACATTAAAGCAATGATTCAGGCCATTCGTATTTTGGCAGACACCCAGGCGCTGCTTAGTCTTTGTAGATTAAGATCTGCGTATATTTCCTTTTATTGACAAGTAACGAAGTGCCTAAGAAATTACTTCTTGAATTCTCCAAGGAAATGAAAGCTAGAATAAATCTTGCTAGGGACTAGTAAGGAGTAAGCATGGGGGTATGATAACACCACACAAGGGGGTGATAATCATGTTGAATATGGCCCATCTTTAGAATAAAAGGCACAACATAAGTAAAATAGGAGCATTGCATGCATCATGTACCAAGATTGCTTATAAACTGTATTAATGGCCATTTGTGTAAGAATTTATCAAAGCAGGCCTCAGATGAGCAATCGGACCGCACGAATGGATTCAGAACGACGAACGGAGTCCAACGGACTCAAGATCGGCCAAATCCGACATCCGAAGCTCCTACAATGGGCCCAAGAAGTTATGACTGTTGATCTAGAGGTCAACGGCCCAGATTGTGCCACGTCAGCCCTGCCCACACCGCACGCGCGCCTTCAGCCAGCCGAGGACAAATCTTGACTGTCGATCCTCGATCGAACTGCCGAGATCTGCGTGCCCGCCCGCGGTTGCCGCGACAAAGCGCGGGCGTGGCGCAACGGTTAGCGCGCACGCCCGCATCCACGCGACACGCATTTGAGCCGCGCGGGGTGGAATGTGAAGGCGAACGAAGGGCGTGGAGAAATTGGGCCGCCCGATCAGCAGCGGGTGGCCAGGATCTAGCCACGTGGCACGACCGCAGCTCTCGAGCTCCCACGTGCGTGCGCACGCCTGGCGGAGACGCGTACGCACATGCGCGCCCGAGGCACGATCTCAGCGCGGGCGAGGAAGACTCTCAGCAGTTCGATCTTCGATCGAACGGCTCTCGTTCAGCTGCCACGGATCGCGCGAGGAGAAGGAACAGGGCGGGCGGCTGACCGGCGGCGAGAGGGCTTCATCAACGCTTTTGGAAGTGGTTTTAGCGACGCTCTGGATGTCACTAAAGCCCCTTCTTCTTTTAGGAAGCCCTTAACTCTATTTAAACCCCCTCCTACCTCCATTCAAGGCATTCACTCCCCCTTGCAACTACTCCACTCCTCTCTTACCTAGCTTTAGGCACTCTTGTAATCGCCAGAGACGACAAGCCGCCGACGGAGCCTCCTCCACTACCGTGGCTGCCTTGTCGCTCTCCACTCTCTCTCTCTCTTTCTTTTAAGCTTTCCATTACTTTTATTGAAGCATGTATTTAATGTTGTAAGTTATGAACTACGAATATATGTTTAATGAAGTTATTTTCTATTCAATTGTCATTTTAATTTCTGTTCAAGTTGCATGATCAAAACAAAGAGCTTTCTAACCCTAAACTCTCTCTCTCTATCTCTCTCTCACTTTTCAAAACCGCATCTTTCGCAAGCAAAACTCCACATTTTCCGTGACAACAAGTGATAAACAGAAATCCGATTTCCACGCCTCCCTGAGACCGACACTCGGACTCACCTCCGTTTACTTCTTTTAAACCGACGTATCAAGTGCAACTATAACGACACCTCTTAACACACACGCACAAAAGCACGTCAGGTAGCAGGTTTTGGTGCCATGGAGATGTACTAGCTAAGTTAAGCAGCTTAGCTAGTAGGGAGTAGAGTTGGAGGCATTTGGAGCTGGGGTTTTCAGGGAGAAGAGCTGGAAGTAGTCATCTTGAGCTGCACTAGAGCTGGCGGCTGCTGAAGAGAGCTGCAAGGAGCTACCTTAGCTGGCTTGGCTTGCTAGTTCTTTGCTAGCTACTAAGCCAAGCTAAAGCAAGCTGGCTTCTGCTGAAAGGAGCTGAGGTGAGCTGGGTCTAATGCTCCCGGGGAGGATCAAGCTGGGTGAGGCAGCTAAGGTAGCTTAGCTCAACTGAGTTGAGCTAAGCTGAGTCCCTGGGAGCTGGACTTGAGCTTCCTAAGCTGGAATGAAGTCATCTTTAGCTGGCCGGAGTTGAGTAGAGCTGGATGTAGCTGGACCTGAGTTGGGGTGAACTCCAGTCAACTCAGCTGAACTAGTTAGAGCTCCCTGTGGACTAATGGGAGCTGAGATGAGCTAGACTCAGCTAAGTTGAGCGGGATCTGAGCTGACCTGAGCTAGGGTGAGCTAAGATGAGCTCTCTTGAGTTGCCATTCAGCTGAGATGAGCTGAATGGAGCTAAGATGAGCTAACCCTAGTTCAAGTGAACTGGAATCCAGCTATGGTGAGCTGGATCAAGCTGAGTTCCAGTTAGTCTGAGCTTCTTCTTCACCAATTGCCTTCCTGAGTGCTAGGGTTTTGGAGTTCTGACAATCTGCATATCCCTAACACTCACAAAAACACATTAAAAATATAATAAAAAGTTCAATGCATGCCTAACCTAATTGATTCCTAATGTAGCCCAAAAACCCATTTGCGGAGCAAAATCCTAAGAGCTAAGTTTTTTTTAATGCATAAAAATGATGATAAACTGGCGTTTATCACCTACGTCGTCTCAATGTGTCCAAAACCTTCCGCAAGTGCTGTTCGTGCTGCACCTGATCCCGAGAGTAGATGAGTACATCATCAATAAATACCACCACGAACTGATCTAGATACGGTCTGAACACCCAGTTCATCAAATCCATGAAGGCAGCGGGGGTGTTGGTTAGCCCAAACGGCATGACCAAAAACTCGTAGTGTCCGTATTGGGTGCGGAAAGCTGTCTTGGAGACGTCTGTCTCCTTGATTCTCAACTGGTGGTAACCAGACCACAAGTCTATCTTGGAGAATACCGTGGCACCTCGCAATTGGTCAAACAAGTCGTCAATCCTCGGCAGAGGATACCTGTTCTTGATGGTAACCCTATTCAGTTGTTTGTAGTCCACACAAAGGTGTAGGGTACCATCCTTCTTCTTCACAAACAATACCGAGGCTCCCCACGAAAACGCACTAGGCCTTACGAAGCCCTTCTCCAGAAGGTCCTGCAACTGGGACTTGAGCTCTCACAGCTCAAGTGGTGCCATCCTGTAAGGTGCTGTAGAAATGGGGCTGGTCCCCGGTACTAGTGAAATCTCAAACTCGATCTCACGCTCGGGCGGTAGTCTTAGCAACTCATCTGGGAACACGTCGAGGTACTCTCTGACCACCGGGATACTCTGAAAGTCTACCACAGGGCTGGGCTCCGCCACCACACAAGCCAGGAAGCCCTCACACCCCTAGCCCAAAAGTCTCGCCGCTTGAAGTGCAGAAATGCACCTGAAGCCTCCATCCACTGGCTGTCTGTGAAACTCGAAAGAAGGCAGCTCCGGTATGGAGAAGACGATCTTCCTCTCAAAACAGTCCACCAAGGCGTAGTAAGCGGACAGCCAGTCCATCCCCAGAATCACGCCAAAGTCCTCCATTTGTATCACAATCAAATCAGCGGAGAGGTTGTGTCCCCCAACACTGACCTCAAAACCTGTGTAAACCTCCTCAGCTACAAACAACTGACCGCCCGGACCTCTGATCACAAACGGATCAACTAACAACATATAGTCTTGCCCTAAACTGACAGCAAAACTAGCAGCGACAAACGAGTCCGTGGCGCCGGAATCAAAAAGTGTGTAAACTAGTCTGCCGGAAATTGTAACCATACCTGCCACCACTGAACCTGAAGCTCTGGCGTCTCTGTGTATCAGGGCGTTGATATGCCCCTCAACCTTAGCTACAGACGAAGCAACCACACTCTGCGTTGGACGGGTAGCCGCTGGCCGGTACCCCCCCACGACTGTTGTCCTCCCCCACGTGCCTGGGAATCGCGGCTTCCTACTCGTCCTCTAGTGCTCTGCGCGGGGAGCATCTGCTGACCTCCTGCCCTAGACGGGCAGTCCCTCCAGATGTGGCCCGGCTGGCCACACTGGAAGCAAAGTGGAGCTCAACTCCCACTCTCAGTAGGTCCCTGCTGACGGCTAGGCGGGGGTCCGGTGCTTGCAGCTGGCTCCTGTCGGGAGCCCCCAAAGGCCACTGACGGCCCCGCAAAGCGTGACGGCTCTCCTGCGGGTGCCACGTGCCTCCTCTTTCATCGGCCCTGTGAGTAGTCTGGCTGTAGGGCCTCTTCCGTCCGCTGTCAGTGTCATGTGCGGACGGGTTGGTCTCCTCATATGTCATAGCTGCCTCCACCACCCTCGAGAACGTAGGCAGCTTCAGGGGTTTGACATGCCCCCGAATAGCAGGCTGGAGCCCCTCGGTTACCCACCAAAGGAGCTCCTCCTCGGTAGCCACAGCTGTCACAACGAAACGAGACAGCTCCAGAAAACGCGTGCGATACGCGCTCACGGTCATCGTCCCTTGGCGAAGAGTGTGGAACTCCCACCTCCTCTGGTCCTGCCATGTCTGGAGGAAGTATTGGTCGCAGAAGAGGGTGACAAACTGGTCCCAAGTTAACTCGGCCCTCTCCTGACCTCTGACTGCCCTCCACCAATTATGTGCCGCGCTCTCCAGCTAGTATGTGGCAAAGGCCACGCGGCACTCCACAGGAGGGCGAAGGGTGTCAAACACCTTCTCGATCTGCTCGAGCCAGTCCTCCGCCTCGGTCGGGTCCTCATCCCCCTTGAAGGACGGGGGCTTCAGCTTCCGAAACTGTCCGAAAAGCTCGTAATGGCGCTGAAGTGGAGAAACTGGTACGCCTCTAGGCAAGGAGAGCTCGTGCTCGGAAGTGTCAGAGGAAGGTGGGGGCGGTGGAGGGCCACCTCCTCCCCCACGTCCAACGCTGTGTCTGTCTCGCGATCCCACAGAGGACTCCCCCTCCGCAGCCCCAGGGAGAGGTGCTCGTGAAGGCGGGTGAAGCTCCTCTCATACGATCTCTCGTATCAGCTAGGCGAGATCCTGGGCTTGAATGCCTGGAAGTAGTGGCTGGTCCACTGAGTCGTCGGGCTCAATGCACCCGGCCCTCCGACCTCGTCCTCGGCAGCGTCTACGGCCCGCCTCACTAGCTCCACGTCGAGGCATCTCCTGCAAGGAAACGCGAACACAGAACAGGAAGACGTCAAATCTAACCGACATTCAACTAAAGAACCTCATAACAGATGTCAAAAGATGCATTGTGGTGGTTACTCTAGTTACAAGCACATGAATTGGTTATTTTCCAGTTAGTTGGTTCACTTCTCGGGACGACCTTGCTCTGATACCATCTTGTTATGACCCAGTTTCTGAATCCCTACAGGACACGAGACCGAACTGATTTGACTGATCCCAAGACCCAGTCGTCCAACGAGGAAGTAACCAGAAAGCAGTAAAATAAACAACATTCACCATGCAAGCAACTAACAGTAACAAAAGTACAGCAGTAAAGAAGCAAACTACTACAGTACACACCGCCACAACAGTAGAAAATTAAACCAGTACAGGAATATAAAGTTTACAATAAAAGAGCACAGAAGTGTAACAACTACTCACTACAACAGGAAACAGAGTACAATAGAAAGCTACAACTACTGGGCTCTACTGGACCCAGCACCCTCTACAACCGTAGGCTCTGGCTGCTCAACACCTAGACCTGAAAATGGTTATGAGTACACGAAATTAGCGAACGCTAAGTAGAGTGGCAACCAGCTAACTAAAACAGTAAAGGTGGATAGGTAGCCGTTGTTTTTCAATTTCTTTCTTTAACTAATTATTCTTTCTTTCATCACTTGGTTTATTGATCAAGTCTCTTTCTTGATCTCGAATGTTCCTCGTGGGAACAATCTTGATTGCAGTCTTTTCTGAAGAGTAGAAGTAGCACGTGGTGCTCTCCTGGCCGGGAGAGTCCCCCGTGGTGGTCCTACACTCAGTCAACCACCCCAAGGTCACTGATAGACGTAACGGTGACTACGACACGTGTGATAAATGCACAGGTAGCTACCCCGCACTGGCACGCGGTCAGTCGTTTCCGTTAACGGGCACACCCAAAGCACAGCACGGAACCAGCATAGGGCATAACCCTCTCAGTAATAGGGGTCTAGGTCCTAAGAATCAAATAGGGGTCTCGCCCCTCCACAGTTCGCGCACCCTCGCCTGACTACCCTGATTTTCCCAGTGGGCCTAACAAGTCAATGTAAGGCGGCTAGCTGAACCTCGGGTCCCGTGGGGTGGCTAGCTCTCTCCCTACACTAGTAGCTCTCCTCGATACTGTGTACGCGAGGGCCAAAAAGTCGATACAAAGTGGCCAATCCTAACCCCGGGTCCCAACCCTAGGGCGGCTAGCTCCGCTCTGCACTAAAAAGGGGGGACAGTCGCTCTCCTTAGTACTCTGTACTCAAGGGCCAGATCACTTCCCCATTCACATTTCCAGTTCCATTCCATTTATTTCCAAGATCTCTACTCTTAATTCCCCGTAGGGTTCATGCTCATGTTTCTCAGGCCAAGCCATATTAGGTTTCATCATTTCTATTTCCATTTCTCAGGTTCTACACATGTAGCATGTAACTTTATTATTTACATTACAGGTTTATTCACAGGTAGCTCATGTTTCCAACATTCAATCTTCCATTTCCAGTTTATATACAGGCAGCTCGTATTTAACGTAAACAATAGGAATTTACATGCAACAGTTTGCTAACACCAGTACTTTACATTTCACAGGCAACTGTTATCCATTTACAGGCAATTGTTATTATTCTATTTACTCATCTAGGACTGCAATCTATACATTCCATACAAATATTCCAGTGTTTTTAGTCCTAGGATTCATGCCATACCCTAGGATCTAACATTCATTCCACATATGCATTCATGTTTGTAATTAAACTAGGGAAAGCCACTCTACCAGTAAACCGAGGAGTAATGGGGGCTTGATCGGCAGGTCCACGTGCCTCAACAAACCCCAAATCTACAATGGAACGAAGTCCTATTACAAGGATCAATCACAAGAGACCACTCAGAACAGGATAAAAATATTCCAACAAGTAGAGGAACTTATACGGAGAACAACGAGATCTTAATTGCAGAAATTGAACCTCAAATGGACCCTAAACGGGTCAAAAACAGTAATTCTGATTTATATCAGACGTCTGGAGCACCTTCCAGACGTCTTAAAAGAGTCCAGAACCATACCTCAACTCCTGCACCACCCCTCAGACGTCCAGGAACTCCGCTGGACCGTTTGGACCCAGTTCCAGACGTCCGACCACTTCTCAGGACGTCTGGAAACGCTTCCCGTCGTCTGGTGCCTCACCCAGACGTCTGAACTACGTAGGAGGGCATGTCCCGCACCTTCCCGAAGTGAATTCTGCACGCAGCGACGCAAATCTCCTCAATATGGCATGGAACAGTACCTCGGCGAAACGGCCTGCATGGCCGTATCCGCAAGGAAGGTATACATGGCAGGACTTACCTCTCAGTCGTCTGGAACCTCCTCCAGACGTCGTCTGCATCGTCTGGATATCGATCCAGACGTCTGATTCTGGAAAATTTCCAGAACCAGAAACATGGAACCATGGTCGTAGGTTCCATGGTCAATTCTCACGCCGCGCGCGGCCGTGCCGCGCCCGCTTGCTCGCTGCTCTGGCTGCAGTAGTGTCGGGGAGGACCTCCCTGACACACCTCTCCGCCTCACGCACGCCCAACCGGCCGTGAGCTCTCCGGCGAGCTCCCTCACGAGCTCGCGCGCTTGCTCTCCTCTCTTCCCCTCACTGCTCCTCCTGTCCTCTCACGCCTGCTGCTCGCTACTCGCTGCTCACTGCTCTCACGCTGGAGGAAGGAGGAGGGTGGCTGAAGGTGAGGTGAACGAGGGAGAGGAGGGGGGTTTAAGTAGGCGCTGGGTTAGGGTTGCGTCGGCGAGAGAGAGAAGGATGGAAGAAATCGAGGCTACGTACTGTCTGCGTGCAGCACACGCATAGACGCAAGGACGTAAACGAAAAAATTTGATTTCCAGACGTCTGGGAAGATGTCCAGACGTCTGACCCAAATCCCATACGTCTTAGAGGGCTCTAACAGCACGGGTCTTAATAGGAAGCAACCAGCCAATGCCGTCATCACTAGTAGAGGGTGGCCTAGTGAACCCAATAGGAACCTACGACCTCGATCACGCTGAGGTCAAAAGACACTGAATGTAAGTTGACTGAAGGGGAGACGAAAGGTGTGATATGGAGAAGGGGATCGTCAAGGGGGAGGGCCCCAACCAATGTAATGGTCGGTGAGGGTCCCTCCCAGCATCGGTTGCTAGTTAGGGTTTGATAGAAGGCAAAAGGGGAGGACTTTCAAGAGAGAGTAGGGATATATGGTTGGTATCCTTTCGTCCATTTCCCAATGGCAATATTTAAAATTATTTACTCCAAAAAAAAATCAATGCAAGTTGTCCATCTTCATGAACTATTGTTAAATTTAGATTATCTATACTCTATACTATTACAAAAATTGGGTGGGGACAGGTGTCATCCCCCTACCCCTCGTTTGCTCTCCCCCTCCTCCCTTCGTTCAATTTCACATCCCACAAGTTTTATCTCTCTCTCTGCTGATGGTAACACCATCTTCTATATCTAACTCAATTTGACTAATTTTCAAAACTAATTTCACCTAATTGATGCATTAAAGATTATAATTCAATAAGGGCTAAATTAAGAGAAACTACTCTAAATTAGGATAATTCTGCTATTTTAATAGATAAATATAAATGCCGATTAACTAACGAGTGAACCTATGATTAATTAAAGCTCAAATAAGATTAAATTTTCATGAAGTGAGTTGATATTAAGTAATTTATGGTTTTCATTCAAATTGAACGAAATTTTTTAATTAAAAATCCTAATTTTAGCTTCACTTTAATTAAAAGGTTTTCTATGAAACTAAACGTAATCTAAATCTTCTAAAAATTATTAAAAAAAATTATATAAGGTTTAGAATAACCAATTTGACAAAATGAACCGATCTTGACCTAAAATAGATATCTAGGTGAATATTTAATATATTTTAAGTTAAATTGTAAATTGACCAATAAAATTTCATCAAAACCCAAAATTGAAGTCACCATTAAATTCCTTGTGTCCAAATTATGTTACCAGAAAAAGTTGGGTTCATTTTGACTTCATCTTCACCTACTTTTCTTTTTGCTCCTTTAAGTCTAATTTCTTCACAAGGACACCCCTAAGATTCAATTTTTCTTGCAACAATACCCCTACGACCATCTTCCTCATCCCTAGCCTCTTCTCCTTCATGCGCGACAAGAGCCCCGTCGTTGTCTCGCCTTTGACCACAACACCTCGCAGGATTGACCATGGAACTCCACCAAACCTGGAAGAATCGCTCAACACGCGATTTCACATGCAATGGTGCACTTTTCGTGCACATTCCTCGCCTCCTTAAACGCCACAACCACCTCCGTTGCGAGGTCACTGGCTGCCAACTCCGGTGACCATTTCAGGAAGTTTTTGGCATGATCTTCTTGCCTCAAGGAGCTATAAATCTCCACCACCCTCTACCGAGCCATCTCGTCAAGTTTTGGGGCATCAATACCTCTCCCTCCTTCCCTGACGTCACCGAGGACGAGGCCCCAGTGGTTCCTCCGACATCCTCTTTTGTGAATGCTCCGACCTCAAGGGCAGCGCCATCATCTTCCTCACCTTCCTCCGGTCATCACCCACCAAAGCACGGCCTCTTCCCAACTCTTCCTTGCTACTGGTCACCTTCTTCCTCAACTCCAGCCTCCTCTGGATGCACTCCCCCCCCCCCCCCCTCTCATCCACTCCTAGATATCTCCTCGTCTTTTCTTTTCTCGGTAGTGCATCTTAGGCTCTTTAGATATAGGAATTAACCCCCTCAATCCTTGCCTTCGAGTCATCTTCCTCTTCTTCGACATCCTTCTCTAACAACCACCGTCCGCAATTCTTGCCCACCGCTCTCACCCTTGACCACCAAGCAACCTTCATTACCTCGTGGGGAGTAAAAGGCCTCAATTAATTTAGGCTTTTACCATCTCGAGGTCCCCACCGGACACCACTCGTCGTTGTCGTCGTCATCTCTGTGTTTGCTGGCCCTCCTCCAGCCTCAATGCAGCTAATCTCCACTGCCACCATCTTCAGTATGCTTCGGCGGACCTCCTCAGCCATTCACCTGAGGCCGAGGATCTCTCCCTTCCTCGGCCAACACCCATGGCCACTGTCAACTTCCTCAACGTCGGCAACCCTCTTCGATTCACCTCGAGCTTGCAAGCTTCGTGAAGCTACACGGAGTATTTTGCAACTCTCAGCAAGGACTCCCACGCACACATGACCTCTATGAAGCTCCTCCCTGAGGCATCCTTGTCGCGGAGGAGCTCATGCTCCTACTTGCTGGTAGGGACCTAAACATGAAAAAGAAAAAAATGTAGGGACCAAATTATAATTTTCCAAGAATTGATTTGCAGTAGTTGCTACTTGGGTTTATGCTTTGGTTTTAAATGAACTTTTATTGAAAAATCATATTCAAATATTATTAATTACTTGACCTAGCTCTAATTGACATTAAATTAACTTAATTGAAAGATAAGTAATTGAAGTATATTTTTTTTATTAAATTATATAATTATGTGATTAATTTCTTCTAAATTAGATCTCATGCATAGAATTTTAAATTAATATAATCTAACTTTTGAACTTGAAATTCTTGACGATGATATTTATATTTTATATTTACCCTTAGAAATAATCTAGAAAACTGTTATTTCGAGTAATATAAATTTTAAATATTAACTTCACCCTTGTTACGTATAATACGATGTAAGTTTTGGGTGATTAATGCCAACCTCCGATATCATTCCCACAAGTTCTCCCTCCCTCCCTCTAGTTTTATCTCTAACGAGTCACCGTCAAGTAAGGCGGCAGATTTTGTTTGGATCGATTTTGTTCCCTTCCTCTTCTCAACGTAGGAGCTTGTAAAGATGACTCCACGTAACTCTCTATTTTATAATACTTCACAAGCTAAGGTTGAAATTTGGTTGATTGATCTGTTAAAAGGAAGTTAATTAAAAAGTCAAGTGATTCCATTTTTCCTTTGACCTCTACCGTTCTTTATTCCCCCAATAAGCTTAATTTCATTATTTTTTCAGAATGAATTCCTACGTACAAGAACTAAGTAATCAATCAGAATATAGTTCATACATATAAAAACTAATTACATGCGGCAAACTGTTGCAACGCCAGAAGCCATTAACATGAGTTAGCTAAATGTTTGAGTAATATATATATATATATATATATAATTTGATCACCATCTAGCAAAACTAATTAAGTTAGAATTAGGAAATGCAACGTAAACAAAGATGTCATTACCATCGAAAGAGAAATCCTAAATATTGACATGGTTCCATTTAGTTACTCTCTTTATTTGAAGTCCATTGACATTGTTATAAATATTTTGGATGATCTAATTAATTATATTATACATATATTTTTTTTGTATGTGTTACAAGTTGTAAGTGAAAATAAATTAGATATTATTCATATACAAAGAAAGTACTAATTAAAAAGATATTTATAATTAATTTTAACATATAATTGTTATTCAAAGAAAATTCCGATCGTCATGTATCGAACCTTCATTTCATTCCTCCTGCCTCGCCTACTTCCTGCCTCTTTCGATCTTTCCTCTGTCCTATCTTCGATCATATCTCTCTCTCTCTCTCACATACATACACACACACCCATAAGACAACATTAATATCCCTGCCACTCTTTGCCTCTTTCCCCCATTACCACTCTTTCCCTCTCTCACGACATTATTTGTTATTTATTATTATTATTATTATTTTTACTTTAACTAAGTAATTTTAACTAATAATATTTTTAAAAATTTTTCTCGTACAGATTATACTATTATAATTATTAAAATAAAAATAACTATGCATATATTAGATGATTTGATACATTATCTATATATTTCATCAATAATAATATTATTCCTATTACCAAGCTAGAGCCTTTATTTAGATAATTTCTAACTAAAATTACTTTCTTTAATAGTTTCCCATACATATTATACATATCATATATTATTATCCTATTATTTAAGATAAGCTACTATTCTAATTATTGAAATAAAAATAATTATGCATATATTTGATGATTTAATAAATTATATTATATATATATATATATATTTTATCAATAATAATATTATTCCTATCGCGAAGTACAGGTCCCAATTTCCTAGTATATACTAAAATAAGGTGCAATGCACCTCTTCTCATGTGTTAACACCACCTATCTCTCATAGCTAGCTTCGAAGTAGTTTAAGCGCAATCTCTCCCCCTTGTTCCTCTCCCCCTCTCGAGCGACAACCCCTAAATTGTTGGGCCTGATCGGCCATCGCTGGAACCTCCTCCTCTCTCCCCTGGACCATATGCTTCAACGATCGAAGCTTCCCAATAACATGCACGGTCGTTTTGCCATTCGTCGCATGTTGCCCGAGGTCGTTGTTCGTCGCTTGAGGTCGTAGCTCCACATGTGGCCACCGTTCCCCTCTTGCCTTTCATGATTTCCTTGCTCTCTATTCATCTTTCGAGGTTTCGATCATGGTTTGGTGGTGGTCATGAGCCTCATTGGCCAATGTTTGTCGATGGTCAGTGTTCCCCAGTCAAACGTGAGCGTCGTGTTTTCTCATCGTGGTCGATGGTGCTCGTCTTTGCGTTCATCGTCCATGCTCTCACCAGCCGGTGTCCACAGCTAAGTATGGTTGTGGTTGATGGATGGTAGCTGGACGCAGCGGAGGTTGTCGGTTGGCATTGAGTTTGAGGCTTGGTGTAGGCGCAGTGGTTTGTGTTTGGCTTGCTGTGGTCTGGTGGTAGATTGTGGAGATCATGGTGCGGATGGCGGTAGCTGCGAAATCATTGTTTATCTTTGTGGTTGTTTTCATTTGCAGGAGTTGTAAGGTTTTCTTTCTCTTTTTTTTGTGTAGTTTAAATTTTGTTTGGAATCATGTGAAACCTCAGGCTATTACAGTCGAGTTTGATTTCGACCTTTTGGTCGTTCTATTCGTTCTCGTTGGTACGTTTCTTCGAATTTCATTTCATTGGTACCTTACCATACCTATGAGCGTGTGATCGTCTTTCTTCAAGAGGTCGTCCGATTCCTGATCTTGAGAAGCATTCTTTTTCTTTCTCCTTTGGTTCTTGTTTCATTTTTTGTTTTTGAAGTTCCCCATTCTACATGACGTATTTCTCCCTTCGTGTGTGAGGTTTTTCCATCTTTTCCTTCCCCTCTGAGGCATATCTTTTGTATCAGATTCTTCCTAAGAAAAACAAAAAACCACCACCTATCTCTCCTCTCTCTCTCCCAACTGATACCCCCACTCATCTATTCTTCTTTTCTTTTGAAATCAAATATGTCTATTGATAGAGTTTTTGGAGCTTAAGCATCGAATCTTCAAGGATGGAGGTCTCTTCTTTTATCTCAAGTACATAAATGCCTTGAATCCTTTTAAAAATACTAGTAGGTAGTGCTTCCCTTAAGGCATTACGCATAGATGTCTAATTGCCAAAGGACATGGATGAGGTACTTCCCTCCGATGTATTTTCAATCATGCATGTAAGGTTTCGGCTACAGTGATATTTAATGAGAGATAATTTATAAGTTTAATTTTTTTTAATGATTTTTCTGCAAGTATAATAGCTTACGACAAGAAAGAATTGCATGGGTTCTTTTTATTTTTATTTTATTGGATCCTAAGCATCTAATTTGATAATGAAATGCCTATTTAAAGAAGACATTTGTATCCATTTGCAACGTTAAAGAAGTCGATAGTTAATTACGGTTGGGGAGGATTTCTCTAAGTGTAGTTAAGGAAGCTTTTTTTTGCCTTATGCAGAAAGAATAATTACTGAGTGTTGATTTTTGTGAAGTGACTAGATTGGATCTTATATAATTTTTTGATCTTCAATAGGAAAGGGGCCTATTTTTTACTCTAAGCACTATCGTATGATTGTTCAACGTGCACAAGGAAGTAGCTTTGTGCTAAAGGCAATGCAAGTGTAGATTTTAAACGTTGATGTTATTGACTGTATGCTAGCAATTGTATTATATCTTTATTAACTTAGAATATTGAATGATTTTGAAAGTAACTCTTTTTTATACTAAGACAATATTTGCTTGATTCACTTTTCCCTTAAAGGTAGAGACTCCACAATTATGTTCAACCTAATTGATTATTTTCATATGATTAAGATGTACTTTCTCTCAGGCTAAGATGATATCACTTGATTCACCTTTTCCTTAAGGGTGGAGACTTTACAATTTTGTTTAACCTAATTAACTATTTTCATATAATTAAGAGACATGTCTCTAACCATTTGACTTTTGATATCATATGATTGATGTCATTTTCATTTTTTTTCCTTCTTAAATAGGAGAAATATCTCAGGTGCAACTTCCTATGTCATTATTCAAATTAGAAATATTTGACATCAACGATTCTTTATACTCTTTGATTCAATCTAACTTGTTATTTGAATTGACATCACTTGATTGTGCATCTCAACCCTTGAATTTTTGATGGCGTTAACTATAGTCTCTCATCGAAGCTCAAGTATGGTCTAGTATTTATAATTAAAGCAAAGTCTACACGATCAAAATTCGTTGGCTCGATGATTCATTCAATCCAGATCGGGGATGTGGGTGTGCTTAAAAGGAATAAAAAAAATATAAGTATTCCTAAGTACCAAATTCGAACATATATATTATTATTCATTGTGAGAGCAACAAAAACAAAGCAGAATAAGTTCCAAATTTGGATACTTTAAACTACGCACGTTGATAATTTTTTGAGCTTGTGATATCGGTGCAATACCCAATTTTTAGCATGGAATTTTGGTTTTGCTTTGGGTGAACAGATATTTTAATTTAATGTCGATGATGTGATCGTTTATTGGATTTTCTTTCTTTGTTTTTATTTTAAACGTTTCCGCGTGAACTTCATAATAAATTTATAAAATTATATAATTGTCATGACAAGTTTCATATTTACATGAATACTATTATAAAGTTAATCCCCTCTATAACAATGTCACTTGTATTAAGTTTATGATACGTCATTTTAAACTAAAAATATTAATAAATGTTTTTTTTTTACCTCTATATTATATTATAACCATCAAAAGATGGCCATTGCATTGTTAATCTTCATTCTCACTCGTATACTTACTTCTCTAACTTTGTCACTTGCCCCTTGAAAATCCTAAAAAACAAACTCTTTTTACAACCTTTTTACTTCCTTTGATCTTTTTTATTCTTTTAGCTACTTGAATACAACGAGAGTCTGACCCTACATTTATTTAATGTTTCTGTTGCAAAAAAAATGTATTTGTAGACTGATGTGTGTATAGGAAATTAATAATAACATCTATATGATATCAAAAAAAAATTTTAACATTTAAATACATAAATTCCCTTCTTTAGAAAAACATCTATTTTTTCTATTTTACTTATAATTTAATTCAATAGCGGAATAACCATCCAAATTTTTTTATCATCGTCCTCCAAAGTAGTTTAGCTCAATTTGTTTCAGAAAAACAGAACAAAAAAGACTTTATTCGTGCACTCATGTCTGACACGTGGCCATTTCTTATACCTAAATTTTCCAAATAATTTTGTTCAAGCTGTAAAGAAATTGGAATTTGAAAATGAGAAAGGAAAACGTGGACTTTTATTTCAGAGCACGAGGACGAATCCACGAGATACGCTCGAACGGTCAACGTTGAACACCATCCCCACCATCCATACCCCCAATCCAACGTGAATTTTACGACTATCTCCTGTGGTTGACCGTTTACTACCCACCGCCAAGTAGCGACTTTTATCTTGATAAATATCAATTAAAACAAAAAGTTTAGTTTTAGGAGAATTCTTGGAACATAATTTGTCGGATGCAACAATAAAAATATAAGGGTTAATTTGAATGAAGGGATAAATTTTATATGATAATTTTTTTATAATTGAATTATTATTTATTTTTATTTGAAAGTAATAAAAATTATTCTGATGGGTTAATATGTGATTGTTAGAAAAATTTTTTGATCAACTTATGAAAATGCATAGGATAATGTACAAAAAAAATTTATCCCACATCAATCTAAAAATAGCTTATCCTAAGTTAACTCTTCTTAATCTAGGTCAAAATATTATTTCTACAAAATAAGATTAATTCCTATTTTAATGGATTATCCTTTGTATCGAACTAAACTTAAAAGTTGATATATTTTATAATGTAAGAAGATAAATACAATTAAAAAAATAAACTCAGAAGTAAAAATCATGACACGTGTCTCATTTTTATGTTAAAAAATAATATGAAATAATATCACATGATGTGATCTATCGTTATTTAAAATGATCATCACCACTTATAAATCAAAATTAATTTAAAATTTATCCCATGTATATAAATATAGTATATAGAATAACAGCTAAATTCTATAAAAGCTAATCCTACCAACGCAAAAAAAACATCTCCCATCCCATGTTCTAAGTTTTCAGCTTGCAAAGGACTTACCTTACCTCCTCCCAAATAACCCTAGCTATTTTTGCTAGGTACAATTCAAATAATGATTAATTTTCCCACAATTAAAAAAAAAATCAACTTAGCCTCACTTAAGTGATTGTGGACCTATTTGGTTCATACTTTAATTGATCAGCTCAACGAGCCAAACTTTAGAACTCATGAAAGTAACAGGTGACTTCCTTTTTACTCGTGAGCCAAGTCAAGCTCAAAATAATTTGAGCTCAAGCTTATTTAGGTGATATACATTGTGGGTCCAAGATGGGATGGACTTTAGAGTACCTTAGACTGCTGTCTTTAACGGATTATCTCTTTATGTGATATGTTCCATTGGGCAAACAGAGAGAGATTATTACCGACTTATTTCAACATCACCATCCCCATCCCAAATGGTGGATTAAGAGATATTTCGCCATTATATGACTTGTACCATCTTGGTGAAGAAGATAATAGAGGTGCGTTCTAGGACATTACAGTAATCACATGGATGAAATTTTATTGGTATTAGATATAGCTATGGTCGTAATAACTGATGCTCACAGTTCGCTTAACCATAGAGAAGGAAGCAGATTATTTGATAAAAGACGAGATAGACGAGAGCCTTAATTATTAATGGGCTCCATTTCATAATAATGTGGCCCAGCCCGGTAGAACATTCTGGCAAGAAACTTCTTGTCGCATTGGGGCGGACGTGCTCTAAACAATAACCAGACGAAAAAGAAAAACAAAAATCAAAATTAGTACCACATATGGCATCGCCACGATGATGTCGATTATTACATATTATTGTATTTCATTAGAAGATGCATATGATCTCAAACAAATCAAGATCACTTGGAAGTTACTGGAATGTGTACGATCTGGATAAAGTGGTTAATAGCGTTGCGAGGAAATCGGACGAATGAATTTTTGTTTTAAAATTAAATATTATTGATGATGTTTAATTATTTTGTAAAAGTTACTAATGATTTCATAATTTTTTTTAATAGGTGACGAGTCCAACCACATGTATTGCAAGAAATATATGTTATTTTGCGTGATGATGATAAATATCATTGATGATATTTAAATATATCGATGCATTCTACCAGAGGATTACACTCAAGTGGAGGGAGTGTATGTGTGAGGAAAATATGTGACATGATCATTGATGGAATTAAAATTGAATAACAATCAAAATCAAATGATTTTCTATAATTTTAAGAATAATCTATTTCCCATACTATCAACTAAAATGAAAATGGAAAAGAAAACTATGGAGGGATACCTAAATCAATAATAGTGAAAGTGTTAAGGAGATCATGGAGATCCTCTAGAGCTGTAGGCTTGCTTCTCCAATGAGAGGCAGTGGCAATGGTACTTACAGAGAATTCAGAAGGCAAGAGAGAAAGAGAACTGAATGGGGGTGTACCCTTTGAGTTCTGTCATGGACTTTATTTATATCTTTTCTGTGATAGGAAGCAGAAAAAATCGAATGCCTATTTTCTCCTATCCCTTCAAGGACCATAACCGTTTAAAATAAAATGACAATTCCACCCATCACAGAATTGCATTTTTCCCTTAAGATTTCTATACATTAAATCCCATATCCTAATAAGACGTGAATGGTCAATTTACATAATTAGACTACTTTAATGACCGTAAATGTGATGTTCAAATATGTATACATTTAATGTATAATTCTGTAATAATAATATATATAGGTTCGCATTATAATTCTAACAATCTCCCACTTGAACCACATATATCATCCTTATAATCATACATTCATGTATACCTGTATGAGCTCATTAATACAATATCAAATAAATCACATATCCAACAATCTCGTTCATATACAGTTAACATACGACCAAAGTTGATTTTTGCCATTATAGAATCGATTAGACCAAATAATGATCACATACATTAATGCAAGTAATGACATAGATCTGATATAGATACTGACGTGGTCTCGTGCGTGTGTGTTAAGAGGTGTCGTTATAGTTGCACTTGATACGTCGATTTTAAAAGAAGTAAACGGAGGTGAGTTCGAGTATCGGTCTCAGGGAGGCGTGGAAATCGGATTTTGTTTACCACTTGTTGTCACGAAAAAGGTGGAGTTTTGCTTGCGAAAGAGACGGTTTTGAAAAGCGAGAGATAGAGAGAATTTAGGGTTAGAAAGCTCTTGGTTTTGATCATGCACTTTAAGCAGAAATTAAAATGGCAACTAAATGGAAAATAATTTCATTAAACATGCATTCATAGTTCATGGTTTACAACATTAAATACATGCTTCAACAAAAGTAAATGAAAGCTTAAAAGAGAGAGAGAGAGAGGTAGAGAGAGAGTGGAGAGCGACGAGGCAGCCACGGCGGTGGAGGAGGCTCCGTCGGCAGCTCGTCGTCTCCGGCGATTACAAGAGTGCCTAAAGCTAGCTAGGAGAGGAGTGGAGTAGTTGCAAGTGGGAGAGTATGCCTTGAATGGTGGTAGAAGGGGGTTTAAATAGAGTTAAGGGCTTCCTAAAAGAAGAATGTGCTTTAGTGACATCCAGAACGTCGCTAAAACCGCTTCCAGATACGTCGGTGAAGCTCTCCTGCCGCCGGTCAAATGCCCGCCCCGCTCTCTCTCCATGCGCAATCCGTGGACGTTGAACGAGAGCCGTCCGATCATCCTCCTGCGCCCGCGCTTAGATCGCGCCTCGGGCGCGCGTGCGCGCGTGTTTCCGCCCGGCGTGCCCGCGCGCGTGGGCGCTCGGGAGCTGTCATCGCACCGCGTGGTGCGATCCTGGCCGCCCGCTGCTGATCGGGCGGTCCAATTTTGCCGCGCCCTTCGCTGTCGCTTGATTTCCGCTCCGCGCGATTCGAACGCGCGTCGCTGCGATGCGGGCGTGCACGCTAGCCGTTGCGCCACGCCTGCGCTTTGTCGCGGCGACCGCGGGCGAGCGCGCGGATCTCGGCCGTTCGATCGAAGATCAACGGCCGAGATTCGTCCTTGGCTGGCTTGAGGGCGTGCGAGCGGTGGGGGAGAGGCGACGTGGCGCTTTCTGGGCCGTTGATCTCCAGATCAATGGTTAGAATTTCCTGGGCCCATTGTGGGAGCTCCGGATGTCGGATTTGGCCGATCTTGAGTCCGTTGGACTCCGTTCATTGTTCTGAATCCATCTGTGCGGTCCGATTGCTCATCTGGGGCCTGCTTTGACACATGCTTTTCACAAATGGCCATTAATGCAGTTTATAAGCAATCTTGGTACTTTATGCATGCAATGCTCCTATTCTACTTTATGTTGTGCCTTTTATTCTAAAGATGGGCCATATTCAACCTAATTACTACCCCCTTACGTGGTGTTATCATACCCCCATACTTACTCCTTGATAGTCCATAGCAAGGTTTATTCTAGCCTTTATTTCTTTGGAGAATTCAAGAAGTAATTGCTTAGGCACTTCGTTACTCGTCAATAAGAGGAAATATACGAAGATCTTAATCTACAAAGACTAAGCAGCGCCCGGGTGTCTGCTAAAATACGAATCGCCCGAATCCTTGCTTTGTATATATAACTATACATATGTATACGTATATATCTATATATGTCTTTTTAGAATTTTCGGAATTCAGTGTGGGTTGGTAACTTTTTACGACTACCCAACCCACCCAAAATTCGGTCAAAACCCTAAGTGCTAAGCATCTTAGTGTGAATGTTGTGATAGACTCACTTAACGGTAATTGAGACAGACTTCGAGTTTCTACGCCTTTAGGTGATCGGAAAAGAAAATAAATTTTTGCCTGAAGGTGTATTTGTTCGATTGGTAGCTTTCTCCCTACGTTCATTTTACTTGGGGTCAACACAAGGACTTTCCAGTGTATATCTCCCCGGCTTGTACTACTTCCCTGCTTCGTCCTTAGGTGTTTTGGTCTTTTTTATGCAATCATTGAGTTGGGCTCTGGACAACTGACCAATGGGCTGTTACCCACGATCACTTGCCAGCCATACTTGTGCGGTGAAGTGTGGTTTATTTTCTTTTCTTCTTTCTTTTTTTTTCGTAGGTGGCTTCCCTAATCTCAAATGTACCTAGAGGCAGCCAAAAAGAAATGGCCTGTGGCTGGGTTCTGGACAACCTACCAATGGGTTGTTACCCACGACAACTTGCCAGCCATACCACCCTAGAGAGTTCATTAGCTACCCAATTTCTGTCAAAATCTTCGAGAAGTGAGTCTGTGTAAAAATGTGTGTAGATGTTTAGATTCAAAGTTTTCCTGAGTTAGAGGGTGAGTTGATAAGTCGTATACTTATTACCTTATTTATTAGGTGGATTAGAATAG
The DNA here is from genome assembly GCA_037157565.1 of Thalassia testudinum. NCBI lineage: Eukaryota > Viridiplantae > Streptophyta > Magnoliopsida > Alismatales > Hydrocharitaceae > Thalassia > Thalassia testudinum. Next base: position 64,430,696 of record JAZHRO010000039.1, read on the forward strand.
CTTAAAGTTGCAAGGATTCGCCGCTAAATCCATATTTTAAGGGACACCAGGGCTGGTTAAGCCTGAAGGCCTGAAAAGTCTAAGTGTTTAAGTTCTTTTTGTATTATTTCCCACTATTGACAAATTTCTAATGCCTAAGTTTTTATTCCTAAATTTAATTTTTTTTTTTAATCAATTAATTTATTCATTCAGACTGATTAAGCGTAAAGGGACAGAAAATGTCAACCGCTAAGGCTGGGCTCGACTAAGCCCAGTTCCCTTTACAGCTGGTGGTGCTGGCTACTCAACTCTCTAACCTGAACAAGGTTATAAAATTTCTGAAGTCAGCGAACGCTGAGTAGAGTGATAATTTAGCCCTTTACATATAATTAAGACAAGCAATTAATTAATTATCCATTTTTATTTAGCTCAACCAAGTAGTTCTAATTTGTTTGCTCATTTATTCATCTAATCATTTCTTGATCTGGCCTGTTCCTCACGAGAATGATCTTGATTGCAGTCATTTCCATGATGTAGGATGTACACGTGGTGCACTCCTGGCCAGGAGAGTCCCCCGTGGAAATCCTACACCCAGTCAACCACCCCGAGGTCACGATTGCAACATAGCGGTGACTACGGCACTTGCGATAAGCGCACGAGTAGCTATCCTGCACTGGCATGCGGTTGTTTCCACTAGCGGATATGCCTAAAGGTACAGTACGGAACAGTACAGAGCCTTGCCCTCTCAGAACAGGGGTTTCGCCCCTCCACAGTCCGCATACCCTCATCCGACTATCCCGGTTTGCCCAGTGGGCCTAACAAGAGTTGGTGTAGGGCATCTAGTCCTAACCTCGGGTCCCGTGGGGTGGCTAGCGCCCTCCCTACACTAAGTAGCTCACCTCGGTACCACGTACATGAGGGCCAAACAGAAGTTGGTGTAGAGTGAATAGGCCTAACTCTGGGTCTCAACCCAAAAGGGCGACTAGCTCCCCTTTACACTAAAGGGACAGTTGCTCTCCTTGGTATTGCATACACAAGGGTTAGCTCACTTCCCATCTACTTACTAAGTTCTTTCCATATACAGGAGTTCTCCTAATTTCCCTGTGGTGTTCATGTTTGTGTTTCTTTCATTCCATTTTCCAACATTCAAATCTCATTATTCACATTACGGTTTCATTCGTATAACAGGCAGCTTGTGTTTTCTAAAGAAAGCATCACATCAATAAACTAATACATTTGCTAGCAAATTGGTTTAGCATGCATCTCAAGGAAGGAAGTGTAGCTCAAGTGACATCCGTTCGCTTCTGCCCTAGAGTTCATTTCATGCCCTAGGGTTTAATTAAGTTATTCTAAACATGCACTTAGTTTTATTAAATCTTGATGATGAAAGCAAACCACTCCACCGGGAAACACGGGAGGAATGGGGGCGAGAACCGCACGTCCTATCGCCTCCACGGGCCCTGCGTACTCAACTGGCTGGAGACCTATACAATTGACCAACCATGTCAAACGAGTCCAAAACGATATACAAGTGACACTAACTTGCAGAGAAACTCAAGCGGAAAATAGCAGTACTTCGTTTGTGGAAATTCAATTCCGTTTGGTCCCTAAACAAGTCAAAAACAGGCATACCATCCAAAATCAGATGTCTGAGACTAGGCCCAGATGTCTTAAAAGACGTTAGAACTCATCCTTTGTTTCCTACGACTTCTTCAAATGTCCAAACCCCTCTGCAATCATCTGAGGGAAGTCCCAGACGTTTGACTCTCCTTCCAGTCATTTGAAAGTATGGTAAAATGTCTAGCGATGTCCCCAAACGTCTAAAAGTGCCCTGAAGGGCGTACCGTGCGCCTTTCCATCGCTCTACACCTTCGTTCGCATGCATAGAGCCAAAAACGGCAAAAAGTCTCCTGCGGTAAGGCTTGCATGGCTAATAACACCACACAAGGAGGTAATAATTATGTTGAATATGGCCCATCTTTAGAATAAAAGGCACAACATAAGTAGAATAGGAGCATTGCATGCATCATGTACCAAGATTGCTTATAAACTGTATTAATGGCCATTTGTGTAAGCATTTGTCAAAGCAGGCCTCAGATGAGCAATCAGACCGCACGGATGAATTCAGAACGATGAACGGAATCCAACGGACTCAAGATCGGCCAAATCCGACATCCGGAGCTCCAACAATGGGCCCAAGAAGTTCTGACCATTGATATGGAGATCAACGGCCCAGATTGTGCCACGTCAGCCCCGCCCCCATCGCACGCGCGCCTTCAGCCAGCCGAGGATAAATCTCGGCCGTCGATCTTCGATCCAACAGCCGAGATCCGCGGCCCGCCCGCGGTCGTCGCGACAAAAGCGCGGGTGTGGCGCAATGGTTAGCACACACGCCCGCATCCACGCAACGTGCGTTCGAGCCGTGCGGGGTGGAATTTGAAGGCGAGCGAAGGGCGCGAAGAAATTGGGCCACCCGATCAGTAGTGGGCGGCCAGGATCTCGCCACGCGGCAAGACCGCAGCTCTCGAGCACCCACGCGCACGCACACGCCGGGCGGAGACGCACGCGCACACGCACGCCCGAGGCACGATCTCAGCGCGGGCGAGGAAGACTCTCAGCCATCCGATCTTCGATCGGACGGCTCTCGTTCAGCGGCCATGGATCGTGCGAGAAGGAACGGGGTGGGCGGCTGACCGGCGGCGAGAGGGCTTCACCGACGCTTTTGGAAGTGGTTTTAGCAATGCTCTGGATGTCGCTAAAGCCCCTTTTTCTTTTAGGAAGCCCTTAACTCTATTTAAACCCCCTCCAACCACCATTCAAGGCATTCAGTCCCCCTTGCAACTACTCCACTCCTCTCTTAGCTAGCTTTAGGCACTCTTGTAATCGCCGGAGACGACGAGCCGCCGACGGAGCCTCCTCCACTACCGTGGTTGCCTCGTCGCTCTCCACTCTCTCTCTCTCTCTCTCTCTCTCTCTCTCTTAAGCTTTCCATTACTTTTGTTGAAGCATGTATTTAATGTTGTAAGTTATGAACTACGAATGCATGTTTAATGAAGTTATTTTTCGTTCAATTGCCATTTTAATTTCTGTTCAAATTGCATGATCAAAACCAAGAGCTTTCTAACCCTAAACTCTCTCTCTCTATCTCTCTCTCTTGCTTTTCAAAATCGCATCTTTCGTAAGTAGAACTTCGCCTTTTCCGTGACAACAAGTGATAAACAAAAATCCGATTTCCACACCTCCCTGAGACCGACACTCGGACTCACCTCCGTTTACTTCTTTTAAAACCGACGTATCAAGTGTGACTATAACGACACCTCTTAACACACACGCACAAAAGCACGTCAGTTTTTGGCGCCGTTGCCGGGGAGGCAACAGATTTGTTTTATCACCTCCATTCCACATTCATTCTCACATCGTCTAATGCCCTATTTTTCCTTTTTACTTGACAATTGCAGGAATTCGGTGCATGGATGGCGAAGCGACGCATCCCGCGGCGGTAGCAAGGGAGTAGGCGCCTCGAGGACCGATAGTGAGTAACCTGTCTCTCATTGTTTGCTTGCGTGAAAAAGCTAAAAAAAGAAATTGTAAAAACTGAAAAAAATTGGCGTGGTGAATGATTGCTTGACCCACATCCTTAACACATCACCTCACAAAAAAATGTATACCCTAACATTCTGAATAAATTCTTGGAGTGTTCTTTTCTTTTTCTTGAGTGATGTTTGCAAAGCCACCATGAGTTGACCTGGGCCCACCACTCAACCCTAAAAACTGACTCATCTAATAGAAGCTACATGATCATTAGGATGAGTACACTAGGGTTTTTAGAGCCTCTACAAAAGAAAAGGAAATCTACTTTCACCAAGTTGTGTGCAAAACTTGACGTGCCCACTGAAACTTGTTTGAAAACATTAAGACACGTCAACCCTAAAAAGTATTAAAGTAAGGATGAAATACTAAAAGACACCACATCTTAACAAATCCTTGCTTGAAAAACCATGCTTTGCTAGAAGCACACACTTTGAAAGTGGAAAATTAAGAGGCACCACCCCAATCAACGCCTCATCACATCACCCTAAGCACAAGCACTATCCTAACCCTTTAAAATTGAGTAGACGTGCCCTAGGCAGGACTGAGTTAAGTCTCAAAAGGCGAGGTTTTGTTCGCTAGACACTTGGCTTTCATTCCCTTGGTAGAATCTGGTGACTAGGCTGCGGGGCAGTGTCAAACGACCGCAGTTGTGGGGTCTATGGAACCGGAGGCGTAAGCCAAAGGAAGAACCTTCCCTGCAATCCCCTCGTAATCAACCTGACCAGATTAGCCTTGGGAAGGGGAGTCCAGTGCTTACGGACTTAATCACCCTTTGTGAGATTTCTAGGTCTCCTGAGGAATACACCATAAGGACTAGGCTTGGGTGCTTGATTGAAACACATTTCTCGCATCTGTCTCCCTCCGCATCCCCTCCTGTTCTTCTCTAGTGTATGCACGGGAGGCGCTCACTGCATCCCGAGTTGTGTGTTTTGAGGCAGGAATCTAGGCGACGTAATTCTGTTGAAAACATGGCTGAACCTAGGGTAGATGAGGTTGAGGATCAACCCCCACCAGATGCTATGGCCATCATCCAAGCTCAAATCAATGCTAACCATCGGCTTCAGCAACAACAAATCCACACCATCATGCAAGCCATACAACGGTTACAGAACCCACAAGAACAACCACCACCACCTTTCCATGACATACCAGGGCAACCACCACTTGATTTACCGCCATTTCAGGACCAGCCAAGACCCCTCCGTGATTTCTATAACCCTTCTGCTATTAGAGTTGAGCCACACCTTAGGATCCCCAAGGGGGGAGATGATTTTGAGCTAAAATCGAATGTCTTAAGTCTGATCCAGAGCCACTTTCATGGAAGCTCAAATGAGGACCCCTTTCAGCACCTAGAGGATCTCGACCGCATAGCACGAACGGTGAAACCTAGGAACATTAGCCTTGACATTGTTCTAATCAAGATGTTCCCTTTCTCATTAAGAGACAAGGCTTCCATTGGCTTAGATCCCTAGGTAGACCCATCACCACCTGGGAAGAACTGAGGCATGCATTTTTAAAGAAATTCTTCCCCATAGGAAAGACCAATGCCCTCAGAAGAGCTATCACTACCTTCACACTCCAGGGTGGGGAACAATTTCATGAGGCGTGGGAAAGATTTAATGAACTTTTGAGGAAATGCCCACACCACGAAGTTCCAAGGTGGCAATTAGCCTAGATCTTCTACCACGGTCTAGACAGCAACCTACGGAACTTCGTTGATGCCTCATGCGGGGGAAACTTCCTAAACAAAGATGAGGAGAGTGCGTTTGAGCTCTTTGAGTCTATGAGCGAGAATTCACTCAACAATGCCTCCATGAACCAGTTTAACAGGTCCAATCAACCCTGTGGCGGGATTTATGAGGTGCAAGCAAATTCTGGGATGATTGACATGGACATCATTGCCAAAAAGTTGGATTGAGTGGAATTGGTGGACAAAAAGATTGATGAGCTACTGAATCTAACCAGGAACCCCTTGCAGACTTTCTCCCTAGCAAAGGGAGTACATAATGTTGACCTGGTCCAGCCCTTCACCCAATTGAACCTGGAACAACCCCTGACCATGTTCCAGGGAGGGACCTTTGCTCCCTCGACCCTTGATTACTCCCTTCCCTCTTCATCAACATCGGCTATCCTAGAAGATGTGCAAGCCGTCCAAGGATATGCGAAACCTGACCCTTTCTCCAACACTTACAACACCTGCTGGCGTAACCACCCCAACTTTGGTTGGACAAACTAGAAACCACCACAATTCCAAAACCAGCCCAGGCCAAACCAGCAGCCACACTTGCCCCCTATCAGCAAGGACCACCAGTTAGACCCCAATATAACCAGAATTGGGCGGCCCCTCCCCCACAAAACCAAATGGATACCCTAATAAAGATGATGGCTGACATGAACCAGAAACATTAGGAGGAAATGGCCTTGGTAAAGGGACAGTTAAGCCAACTCTTGGACTGTAAACAACAAGGATCCCTACCTTCCCAACCACAACCGAACCCGAGAAATATAATTAACGGAGGCCCCAATTTGCAAGGGTCCCAAAGCAACCCTGGGCAAGCTCACATGGTCCAGCCAGCCCTGTAAACACCTCCTGGGTTTGGTGCTTCTTCGTCCTCGTCTTCTCAAGGATCACCCCATGGCCCCAATGCCTCTACGAATGCGGTGACCTTGAGAAGCGGCACCAAAACCCAAGATCTCAAAAGGTCGACTCTCCCTGAGACTTTACCTGTTGAAATACCCGACTCAGAAGAGGCACCAACCAAGGACCCAGACATGGAACCAATCCACATTCAGACACCCTACCCTGAGGCCTTGGAAACAATCAAGAAAAAGAAGAATACTATGGAAACTGAGGAGCTGTTGGAAATTTTTAAGCAAGTACAGATTAATATTCCGCTCCTAGAAGCCGTCAAACACATTCCTGCTTACGCCAAGTTTTTAAAGGATGCCTGTACACCCAAGCGTAAGCCGAGACACAAGCACCTAGGAAGGTTGTACTTTCTGAGCAAGCAAGTTCTGTGATATCAAGCAACCTTCCACTCAAGCAAACTGACCCAGGAGCGCCCCTGATTTCCTGCAATATCGGGGACATGACGTTTGATAGAGTGCTCCTGGATCTAGGTGCTTCTATCAATCTAATTCCAACAACCCTGTACCACCAATTTCATTTTGGGGAGCTGACACCAACCCCTGTCACCATCCAGCTGGCTGATAGATCTGTGAAAACCCTGAAGGTGGTTCTCGAGGACGTAATTGTACGGGTCAAGGACTTCTATTTCCCGGTCGACTTTTTGATGCTCGACATGGAAGTCCCTGAAAAATTATAGAACACACCCATAATTTTAGGTAGACCTTTCTTAGCTACGGCTAAAGCAAACATTGATTGCGACACGGGATGTATGGAAATCGCCTTCGGGGACAGGAATATGCAATTGGATATCTTCCGGACGACAAAGTCTTTTGATTGCGATTACATTGAGGAACATGATCCCGTGGAAACTTTAATCGAGGAATGCCTCACCCTCAGTTCTGTCTCAGACCACCAAACCCGTAGTTCTGACCCGTCACCATCATTACCCGTGGACCTCTGTAAGGCTGAGTATCATCACATGATACCATTTGAAGAGATCGATGTTGATCAACTACCGCCCTTTCCCTTCCCATCGACTGTGGTCCCACCCGCACCCGAACTTAAACCATTGCCCGAGAATCTCAAGCACGTCTTCTTGGGACCTAACCAAACCTTCCCAGTGATTATTAATTCTCATCTAACCAAGGATCAGGAACTCAGGTTGATTGCGACCCTTTCAGAACATCGGGCCGCCATTGGTTGGACCATTTTGGATTTAAGAGGAATTAGCCCCACCTATTGCACCCACAAGATTTACCTGGAAGACAGAGCCCGACCTTCCCGCCAGATGCAGAGACGTTTAAACCCTAACATGCGAGAGGTCGTTAAAAAAGAAATCATCAAGTGGCTTGACGCCGACATCATCTACCCTATCTCCGATAGCCCCTGGGTGAGCCCCACTCAAGTGGTTCCAAAGAAAGCTGGGCTCACCATTGTCACCAATGATCATGGCGAATCCATCCCCACCCGCACCACTACCACATGGCGGGTGTGTATTGACTATAGGAAGCTTAATGAAGCCACTAAGAAGGACTACTTCCCCTTGCCAATCATTGACCAAATCCTTGAAAGATTGGCAGGGCAGAAGTATTTTTGCTTCCTGGATGGATATTCAGGATATAACCAAGTCGCAATTGCTCCAGAAGATCAGGAAAAGACGACATTCACTTGCCCGTATGGCACGTTTGCATTCCGTCGAATGCAGTTCGGGTTATGCAACGCACCTGCGACCTTCCAGCATTGCATGCTAGCCATTTTTTCAGAAATGGTGGGTGAATACTTGGAGGTCTTTATGGATGATTTCTCTGTATTCGGGAATTCATTCGACCATTGTCTGAGCAACTTGGAGAAAATCCTAAAACGATGTATCGAGGTTAACTTGGTGTTAAGTTGGAAAAGAGCCATTTTATGGTTCAAGAAGGAATTGTCCTCGGTCACATCGTCTTGCATAGGGGTATTGAGGTAGATCGAGCTAAGGTTGATTTAATTTCCAAACTTCCTCCACCTAGTTCGGTCCGGCAGATTCGCTCCTTCTTAGGACATGTTGGCTTCTACCGAAGGTTCATCAAAGACTTTTCCAAGCTTTCCAAACCCTTGACCGACCTTCTAGCCAACGACGCCATATTCCACATGTCTCCTGATTGCATCCAGGCTTATCACACCCTCCGGGACTTAATCTCCACCGCACTTGTACTTCAACCCCCAGACTGGTCCCAGGACTTTGAGATTATCTGTGATGCATCAGATTTTGCCATAGGCGCTGTCCTGGGACAAAGGCAAGACAAGAAGCCCGTGGTGATCTACTACGCGAGCAAAACATTGGACGAGGCCCAACGTAATTATACCATCACAGAGAAAGAGTTGCTCGCTGTAGTATTTGGACTTGAAAAATTCCGCTCATACTTGCTGGGATCCCACGTGACTATTTACATTGACCATTCAGCCATCCGGCACCTGTTGGCCAAAAAGGACGCAAAGCCCATGCTCATCAGATGGATCCTGCTTTTGCAGGAATTTGACCTGGAAATTCGAGACAAGGCCGGATCGAAAAATGCGGTGGCTGACCACTTGTCGAGAGTTCATCCAGACCACATTGGACCCTCCCTACCTCTACCTGATACCTTCCCTGATGAACACATCCTAGCCATGCAAGACAAGAAAATGCCATGGTATGCTGACTACGTCAATTACCTGGTTATAGGACAAACCCCGCACAGCTGGTCTAGATAGCAACAGGACAGGTTCTTGGCTGAGGACAAGCACTATTTCTAGGATGATCCCTTGCTGTTTCGCCTCTGTGCTGATCAGATCATCAGAAGGTGTATCCCTGAAGATGAAGTTCAGAGTGTGCTTTCCTTTTGTCATGACCAAGCATATGGTGGCCACTTCTTTGGAAAGAAAACAGCTGCAAAAGTGTTGCAGTTTGGATTTTACTGGCCGTCCCTATTTAAGGATGCACACATCTTTGCCAAAACTTGCTCACGCTACCAAACACTGGGGACCATGACCAAGAAAGATATGATGCCCCTTCAGCCCATTTTGATTGTCGAAATCTTCGACGTTTGGGGTATCGATTTTATGGGCCCCTTTTCACCATCCAACGGCTTCGAGTACATCCTGGTCTCAGTAGACTATGTTTCCAAATGGATTGAAGCCGTCGCCACCCGACGATGCGATCACAAGACTGTCATGGACTTTGTGAAGAAGAACATCTTTTCCCAGTTTGGAATACCCAAGGCCATGATCAGTGATGGTGGAAGCCATTTTATCCATTCCCAATTCCGTGCCCTACTTAGAAAATACGGGGTAAACCACCGCATTGCTACCCCGTATCATCCACAAACAAATGGTCAGACTGAGGTCTCCAATAGACAAATCAAGAACATTTTACAAAAGACTGTGAGACCTGACAGGAAAGACTGGTCCACACGACTTGATGATACCCTGTGGGCATACAGGACCACTTTCAAGACCCCGATAGGCATGTCGCCTTATTGCCTGGTCTTCGGCAAGGCCTGCCATCTTCCTGTCGAATTGGAACACCGGGTTTACTGGGCTGTCAAGCAGTGTAACATGGATCCCCAGTTAGCCGGTGCGCAGAGGACGCTGCAATTATCTGAGCGTGAAGAAATCCGTTGGGACGCCTTTGACAATAGTCGACTGTATAAGGAGAAAATGAAAGCCGTCCACGACGGACTCATTCATAGAAAAACCTTTGAGCCTAACCAGCAAGTTTGGTTGTTTGATGCATGCCTAAAACTCTTCCCAGGGAAGCTCAGGTCCAAATGGACAGGACCATTTCGGGTGGTTAAGCCCTATTCTAATGGGGAGGTTGAAATCGCTGATCTTAACACTGGGCACACTTTTACAGTTAATGGTCAAAGATTGAAGCATTTCCTAGCCCAGGTACCCCCCAAGGAAAGTGTCACCCTCGTTGAGGGCTGACACCGAACACCTTCCAGCTGGAGGCGTTAAACTCAGCGCTTCCTTGGAGGCAACCCAGAGGATTCAGACAATTCTGGTAGTTTACGTCATTTAGGTACTATCTTTTTGAACCCTTTTGCATCATGTATCTGCCAATGAGGACATTGTCCAACTTAAGCATGGGGAGGTGGTAAATTGCATAATCCTGGGCTCAATTAATTAGTCTGAATGAATAAATTAATTAAAAAAAAATTAAATTTAGGAAGAAAACTTAGGCATTAGAAACTTGTCAATAGTGGAAAATAATACAGAAAGAACTTAAACACTTAGACATTTTAGGCCTTCAGGCTTAATCAGCCCCGATGTCCGTTAAAATATGGATTTAGCGGCGAATCCTTGGCACCTTAAGCTATTCTAATCCACCTACTAAATAAGGTAATAAATATACGACTTATCAACTCACCCTCTAACTCAGGAAAACTTTGAGTCTAAGTATATGCACACATTTTTGCACAGACTCACTTCTCGGAGATTTTGACAGAAATTGGGTAGCTAATGAACTCTCTAGGGTGGTATGGCTGGCAAGTTGTCGTAGGTAACAGCCCATTGGCAGGTTATCCAGAACCCAGCCATAGGCCATTTCTTTTTCGTTGCCTTTAGGTACATTTGAGATCAGGGAAGCCACTTACAAAAAAAAAAAAGGGGGAACAAGAAGAAAAGAAAATAAACCACACTTCACCGCACAAGTATGGCTGGCAAGTGATCGTGGGTAACAGCCTATTGGTCGGTTGTCCAGAGCCCAGCTCAATAATTGCACAAAAAAGACCAAAACAACTAAGGAAGAATCGGGGAAGTAGTACAAGCCGGGGAGATATACACTGAAAAATTCCTTGTGTTGACCCCAATTAAAACAAATGTAGGGAGAAAGCTACCAATGGAACAAATACACCTTCAGGCAAATTTGTTTCCTTTTCCGGTCACCTAGAGGCGTAGAAACTCGAAGTCTATCTCAATTACCGTTAAGTGAGTCTATCACAACATTCACACTAAGATGCTTAGCACTTAGGGTTTTGACCGAGTTTTGGGTGGGTTGGGTAGCTGTAAAAAGTTACCAACCCACACTGAATTCTGAAAAAAATTCTTAAAAAATATATACGTATGTATAGTTATATATACATTAAAGCAAGGATTCGGGCGATTCGTAATTTGGCAGACACCCAGGCGCTGCTTAGTCTTTGTAGATTAAGATCTGCGTATATTTCCTCTTATTGACAAGTAACGAAGTGCCTAAGCAATTACTTCTTGAATTCTCCAAGGAAATAAAGACTAGAATAAACCTTGCTAGGGACTAGCAAGGAGTAAGCATGGGGGTATGATAACACCACACAAGGGGGTAATAATTATGTTGAATATGGCCCATCTTTAGAATAAAAGGCACAACATAAGTAGAATAGGAGCATTGCATGCATCATGTACCAAGATTGCTTATAAACCGTATTAATAGCCATTTGTGTAAGCATTTGTCAAAGCAGGCCTTAGATGAGCAATTGGACTGCACGGATGGATTCAGAACGACGAACGGAGTCCAACGGACTCAAGATCGGCCAAATCCGACATCCGGAGCTCCTACAATGGGCCCAAGAAGTTCTGACCGTTGATCTGGAGATAAACGGCTCATATTGTGCCACGTCAGCCCCGCCCCCACCGCACGCGGGCCTTCAGCCAACCGAGGACAAATCTCGGCCGTCGATCTTCGATCGAACGGCCGAGATCCGCGCGCCCGCCCGCGGTTGCCGCGACAAAAGCACGGGCGTGGCGCAACGGTTAGCGCGCACGCCCGCATCCACGCGACGCGCGTTCAAGCCGCGTGGGGTGGAATTTGAAGGCGAGCGAAGGGCGTGGAGAAATTGGGCCGCCCGATCAGCAGCGGGTGGCCAGGATCTCGCCATGCGGCGCGACCGCAGCTCTCGAGCACCCACGCACGTGCGCAAGCCGGGCGGAGACGCGCGCGCACACGCGCGCCTGAGGCGCGATCTCAGTGCGGGCGAGAAAGACTCTCAGCTGTCCGATCTTCGATCGGACGGCTCTCGTTCAGCTGCCACGGATCGCGCGAGAAGGAACGGGGTGGGCGGCTGACCGGCGGCGAGAGGGCTTCACCGACGCTTTTGGAAGCGATTTTAGCAACGCTCTGGATGTCGCTAAAGCCCCTTTTTCTTTTAGGAAGCCCTTAACTCTATTTAAACCCCCTCCAACCACCATTCAAGGCATTCACTCCCCCTTGCAACTACTCCACTCCTCTCTTAGCTAGCTTTAGGCACTCTTGTAATCGCTGGAGACGACGAGCCGCCGACGGAGCCTCCTCCACTACCGTGGTTGCCTCGTCGCTCTCCACTCTCTCTCTCTCTCTCTCTCTCTCTTAAGCTTTCCATTACTTTTGTTGAAGCATGTATTTAATGTTGTAAGTTATGAACTACGAATGCATGTTTAATGAAGTTATTTTTCGTTCAATTGCCATTTTAATTTCTGTTCAAGTTGCATGATCAAAACCAAGAGCTTTCTAACCCTAAACTCTCTCTCTCTATCTCTCTCTCTCTCGCTTTTCAAAATCTCATCTTTCGCAAGCAAAACTCCTCCTTTTCCGTGACAACAAGTGATAAACAAAAATCTGATTTCCATGCCTCCCTGAGACCGACACTCGGACTCACCTCCTTTTACTTCTTTTAAAACCGACGTATCAAGTGCGACTATAACGACACCTCTTAACACACACGCACAAAAGCACGTCAATGGCCGGGAACCATGTAGAAACATGTACCTTGGCACTAAGCGTGCTTTCAGACATCCAGCTTCAGCTTCGGACGTCCCCTTGCTACTCCAGACATCTGGGAGATGCTCCAGACATCTGATACTGGAAAAAATCCAGTACACAGAACTCTCCTGCAAGCTGTCTCCTTCACGAGCTCACCTGCAGGAGCTGCAATAGCGCCTCCAACGGCTGCAAGAGGCCAAGGCTTCTGCCCGCGAGCTCCTCCTCGCACGTGTCCTCGACTCCTCCCACAAGAGCTCCTCCGAGCTCCCGTGGCTCCCTCGCGAGCTCCTCCCACGCTCTCGCTCCTTGCTCACGCTCTTCTCTCCTTCTCCTCCACGTCCCGTCTCTCTTCTTCCTCTCCACTCGCTGTGCTGGAGGCGAGGGAGGAAGGAGGCTACTGGCAGGAGGGAAAGGAGATGGAGGTGGTGGCTGGTGGTAATGGGGAGAAAGAGGAAGGGTGTGGGAGTTTAAATAAAGATGGGTTAGGGTTTGGGGTGAGGAGGCTGAAGGAGAGAAAACGCCGCGTGTTGCATGCACGAGAAAGGCAAAAGCACGTACAATTTTTCCTACTTTCAGACGTCCAACCATCAGTCTAGACATCTGGACAGACGTCTGATGAATACTCCAGATGTCTTATCCAACTCAAGAGCGGCGGGTCATTTCAAAATGTATTGGTTTCCTAGAGCAAACCATTATCTTTACAGTCAAGGAGGATGTCATCCACATACAAAACCAAGAAAATATGTTTTCCTCCACAAATTTTGTGATATACACAATCGTCAACTAGATTTGTCTCAAAACCAAACGAGACAATTACTTGATAAAATTTGTAATACCACTGTCATGATAATTGCTTTAGTCCATAAATGACTTTCTTTAATTTGCAAACCATTTTCTTTTGTCTCCTAATGCAAAGTTTTCTGATTGCACCATGTAAATTGTTTCAATAATGTTTCCATTAAGAAACGTTGTCTATACATCCATCTGTCGTAGCTCTAAATCAAAATGAGCTAATAAAGCCATTATGGTTCTAAATAAATCCTTAGATGGAACTGACGAAAATGTCTCTTTATAGTTCATGCCTTCTTTTTGAGTAAATCCCTTAGCAACAAGATGAGCATTATACTTGTCCGCATTGCCTCATGAATCTCATTTGGTTTTAAATATCCATTTATAACCAATGGGCTTCACACCTTCAGGCAATGGACAACATCCCAAACCTCATTGTCACTCATGGATTTCATCTCTTCATTCATGCCATTGATCTAGTCTTGAGAATGGGAACTCCTCATGGCATAGTGATCAAAATGGAATTCGTATCCATTTGGTCTGGCTGTAGTTCTCTTTTCTCTATTGGATCTCCTAATGGGTGCAGGATCTTGAATGTTTTGAAGTTGTTCGGTTTGATTAATGGGAAGATTATCCACATTACTTTCTTCCCATGATGTTGTTGGAATAACGTTTGGAATAAGAACTTGACCCTGTTCAATGATTTCCTTATGAACAGGATTTGGTTCTTCAAATGTAATGTGACGACTATCACCCCCCAAACCAACATCCTCAAAAAAATGGGCATTCTTAGTCTCAAAGAATGAGAGAATCGTTGGGTCATAAAACTTATAATCCTTCGACCTCTCAGAGTACCCTACAAAATAATAGGTGATCGTCTTAGAGTCCAGTTTCCTTTCAGCAGGCCTATATGGCCTAACCTCACATGAACATCCCAAGATATGAAAATGTTTCAGACTAGGTACCTTATTAATCCATGATGTGTATGCATCTGAATAGCCTAAAATGTCTATTTATGCATGTTCTTAGTGTCGTAGAAACATCATGCATTGTAAATATTGCATAACATACATCATCATGCATTTAGGTCAAATTGTATAATTTGTATAGAAATTTACTCTTTTTTGTGGTTAGGGCAAGCAATATTTAATCGGGGCATCGGATTGAAGATCCATTTATATGGATCTGATTAAGGCGATGATCAGAGTTCAACGACTCCAAGATCGCCTCGATCGGACTTCCGTAACATCAGACGTAGTAAAAGAAGGATCATAAGTCAAGGGACCAGGTGGTGTAAATCCATTCTTCAGACGACAAATCTGACCGCACGGATGGGTTCGGATCGACGATTGCAGCCCAACGGCGTGAAAATTAGTCCAAGCTGACATCCGTGGCACCACCTACGAGCGTATGAAGATGGACGTCCAAGATGGCGCCACGTGCCGCCATCTCAGCCACCCAAATTGACCCAGCTAAAAGAGCAAGGACCCATCGCTCCCTCTCACTCCTCAACCGCACGATCAGATCTAGGCCGTTGGATATTAATCCAACAGCCACGAGTGTACGTGCCTTGGATGGAAACGCGATGAAGTCTCGGCCTTAGCGCATTGGTTGAGCGCTCCACGCGTGAGATGAGGACAAGGATTCGAGGCTCACCACGCGCCTCAATTCAACACAGGCGCAAGGTGCGGTCGATTTCGACCATCGGATGAAGCGTGAGTGGCTTAGACGAGCAAGACGTGGCGTAAGGAGATGCGTGGGCGGGCACACACGAAATCAAATGCCCAAGCCCATGCACAATCGCATGCGCGGGCATTGGGTGCATTTAAGAGGAGCGGGCGCACGCATCTTAAGCCATCCAATCTTGTGATCGAACAGTTGAGGATGTGCAAACGTGGGCGACCGTTGAGAGTGTAGAAGGTGAGGAGACGAGCACGCGTGCACACTAAGCCCACATTCAGGGCTTCAGTGATGAATAAATCCATCACTAAAGACCCTGGCATTAATGTTTTAAGCATAAAATGACCTATTTTCCCTCACTTCCTACAACTATAAAAGGAGACCCCTACCACTCGAAATTTTCATCCCTTCTTTCACTTCTCTCCCTCTCCAAAGCTCTAAAGAAGCTTGTCCCAAACTCAGGATGCTCTTCTAGAGTTAAAATCAAAATTTTGTCCACTTCTCACCCCGTTCGTTGAGCTCCCGTGGTCGTCTTCTCACCCCCATTTCGGAAGTGGATCCCACGACGACGACATCTTGCCCGCCCCTGGTTCTTCCCACTTCATTCTCTGTCTTCCGTCTCCGCTCTCCCTCTTTCAGGTGTCGCCCATTCCGGCTCATCCTTTAAGCAGCCGACGAGGAGGATAATTTCCCACCTCCCTTCTCTTTACTATTTTCTAGAGTAGATTTACCACTTTCTAGTTGTAATATTTCCATCTTTCTAGTTGTAAAAATAATATCTCTGTTATAAAAGTGACTTGCTTTCTCTCTCTCTCTCTAATATAGTATCGATTCATTGTCATTATCCTGTCTTAAAATCCAAATTACACAAAAAAATATATAATTGCGGATCATAAATCAACGTAGCCTCCCTGTGTTTGACTCGAAATTCCTTTTGAGTTTCGATAAATTTATTTGTTGATGGATTTTCTCGCAAATTGTTAGGGTTCGGGATTTCTATTTCCCGGTAGACTTCGTAGTCTTGGATATGGATACTCTAGAAAATCCGAGGGATACACCGATCATACTAGGGAGACCCTTTCTGGCCACTGCTAGGGCTAACATAAATTGTGAGGAGGGCCAAATTGAACTAAAATTTAGGAACCAAGAATTAAAGATTGACATCTTTAAGGCCCAACAAGGGATTAATTGCGGTGTTATAGAACAAATATGTGATATCAAGGCTGTGGTTGACGATCCATATATTAAGGAAAACCTGACTACTTCTGATCAACCACAAGAGGATCAAAACCTGCAATCAGAGGAGTCCGAACTTGACTTAGACACACCCATAACTCCTTCCCTTGCTACTGACACACACCCTGAACCACCCATTGCTGTTGATAACCCTATTTTGGAACTCAAGCCTCTTCCTGATCATCTTAAGTACGTCTTTTTGGGTTCTAATCAGACGTTTCCTGTGATTATCAACTCTAGACTCACACTTGATCAGAAATCCCGTCTGATTTCTGTTCTCCAGGAACATCATAGAGCCATTGGATCGACTCTCGATGATTTGACTGGTATCAGTTCCTTTTACTGCACACACCGCATCTACACTGAAGAGGGCACACAACCTTCCCGTGAAATGTAGAGACGTTTGAATCCTAATCTACATGAGGTCGTGAAAAAGGAGATCATCAAGTGGTTAGATGCTGGGATCATCTACCTGATCTCCGACAGTCGGTGGGTGAGTCCAATCTAGGTTGTGCCTAAGAAGGCAGGACTCACTGTGATCACGACTGAAATCGGAGAAATCATACCGACCCATGTGGCGAATTCGTGGAGAGTCTGCATTGATTACAGAATACTCAATACCTCCACAAAGAAGGATCATTTCCCACTACCATTTATTGATCAGATCCTCGAGAAACTAGCGGGAAATAGGTTCCTCTGCTTTTTGGACGAGTACTCTGGTTATAACTAGGTTGCAATCCATCCTGAGGACCAAGAAAAGATCACTTTCACTTGTCCCTTCGGGACGTACGCGTTCCAAAGGATGCCGTTCGGTCTCTGCAATGCACCCACTACTTTTTAGCGGTGCATGCTTGCCATATTCTCAGATATGGTAGGTGATTATCTGGAAGTCTTCATGGATGACTTTTTAGTATTTGGCGAATCATTTGACAATTGCCTCCTTCACTTGATCCAGATCCTCAGGCGGTGCATTGACGTGAATCTGGTTCTTTCCTAGGAAAAGAGCCATTTCATGGTGCCTGAAGGAATTGTCCTAGGGCATCTCATATTAGAAAAAGGCATCCAGGTCGATTGAGCCAAGGTGAATCTGATTTCCAAACTCCCTATGCCTAGGTCGATCAAGGACATCTGATCTTTTCTGGGGCACGTCGATTTTTACCATCGATTCATTCCTGATTTCTCAAAGATCGCGTGCCCCCTGACCACTCTACTATCTAAGGATGTTCCTTTCGAAATCTCCAAGGAATGCACCTAAGCATTTGAAATCCTACGTGATCAAGTTACTAAAGCTCCAATCCTACAATCCCCTGATTGGTCTCAACCCTTTGAGATCATGTGCGATGCATCTGATTTAGCTGTAGGAGCAGTACTTGGGTAGAAAATTGATGGGAAACCCGTGGTCATCTACTACGCTAGCAAGACACTTGACGAGGCTTAGCGTAACTATACAGTTACTAAGAGCTACTAGCCGTAGTATTTGCCCTGGAAAAATTCAGATCGTATCTTCTGGGTTCCTGTGTTATCATTTACTCTGATCATACAACTGTGAGGCATCTCCTTGCAAAGAAGGACGCGAAACCTCTATTAATCTGATGGATCTTGCTGTTGCAAGAGTTTGACTTTGAGATTCACGACAAAGTGGAAAAACAGAACATGGTAGTTGATCACTTGTCCCGTCTTACTTCTGATATTATCGACCCTTCCAGACCCATCATGAAACATTTTCCTGGTGAGCACATCCTGACTATCAGTACGGGGCCTCCATGGTTTGCTGATCTAGTAAACTACCTGGCATCACATCAGATCCCATCTGATTGGCAAAGGCCAAGAAAACCAAATTGCTTTCTGATGCCAAGTATTACTTCTGGGAATCGGTGAACACTTCTTAGGTCACGATTGTCCTTTTGCCATGACCAGACAAGCGGTGGACACTTCTCAGGTCATAAAACCATAGCGAAAGTCCTCCAGTGCGGCTTCTATCGGCCCACGATTTTCAAAGACGTATACAATCTCTGTAGGGCATGCACTTGTTGCCAGACCTTAGGCAACATGAGCCACCGTGATATGATGCCCTTATAGCCGATTCTTGTATGCGAAATTTTCAACGTCTGGGGGATTGATTTTATGGGACATTTTCCTATTTCGGATGGCTTCGAGTACATTTTACTCGCTGTTGACTACGTGTCCAAATGGATTGAAGCAATTCCGACCTGAACCAATGATCATAAGGTGGTTATCAAATTCATTCATTAGAACATCTTTTCGCGATTCGAGATTTCACGTGCTATAATCTCTGATGGAGGGATCCATTTCACTAATGCTTAGTTTGGGTCACTGATGACCAAATAAGGGGTGACACACCGGATCTCTACTCTTATCACCCCCAAACTAATGGTCTAGCTGAGCAATCAAATTGGAAGATCAAGAAAATCCTCCAGGTTACTGTTCGACCTGACAAGAAAGACTGGTCATCCCGACTTCCGGAAGCTTTGTGGGCTTATAGGACCGCCCACAAAACCCAATTAGGTATGTCTCCCTTCAGATTGGTGTACGGGAAGACATGTCACCTCCCCGTCGAATTAGAGCACAAAGCCTATTGGGCAGTACGGACCTGCAACCAAGATCTTTCTAAGGTAGAAACCCACAGAAAGCTTCAAATGAGCGAGATCGATGAATTACATCACGACGCGTATGAGAACTCGCGAATTTACAAAGAGCGGGTTAAGGCCTTTCACGACAAGCACATATCTAGAAAGATCTTTCACCCTGGTAAAAAAGTCCTACTATTTGATGCCAAGCTCAAACTGTTCCCAGGAAAACTCAGATTGAAATGGATCAAACCTTACCTCGTCCGACGAATCTTTGGAAATTGAGCCATCGAGATCAGTCCACTTAGCCACTATTCATAACCTTTCGTCGTCAATGGTCAGAAACTCAAACCATTCATTGACCTTACCGATACAAATTCAGCTGAGGCATCCTTTACCCTCCATTCTCCTTGAGCTCATTGCACCCAGCCGATGGTGTAAAACTCAGCGCTTAACGGGAGGCAACCCGTCATTTTTGAAAAACCTAAAACCTGTCTTGACATTCCTATGCTGAATTCATATTGCACTTTAGGGTTCATCCATTAGAACAGCCGACCCCACCTCTAGTACATGTGTCAGAGCTTGAAAACGTCCGCAACAGTCATTCCCGACCCGTTCGCCCACCCGATAATCCTGTTCTAAAGTCCTGAACACAAAATGATTTCACACCCTCCGTTTACAATGAGGACATTGCAAAACTTAAGCATGGGGGATGGTAAAGTGCAAACATACAAAAATCAAAGTTCGAATGGGTTCTTATAAAAAAAAATCACATATTCTAAAAATACCAAAAAAAAAGAAAATTGTGAAAAAGAAAAAAAAAATTCTGAGGGGAGAGAAAATTTTGAGGCCATACAAATTTTGAGGAGAAAAAAGGGGGAAAAGTGAAAAATGTCAAAAAGGAGCACAAGTTGAAAAGAAAAAGAAAAGAGATAGTCATTAATAAAAAATTAAGGGATTAATTGAGTTATAGACCATATCAAGAAAAAGAAAATGAAAGAAGTGCTAATGAAACACAGAAGATATTAGTAGGAACACTGATCTTACACCTCTTGGGCTAGACTCCTAGGCTTAAAAATTCAAGTATCCGCTAAGATCTGGATAGTCCTCAAGAAGTTGGGGAAAATGCGAAGCTTAAGTATTAGGTCTAAGGCTTAGGGAGTATTCGACCTTGTTAACTGGCCTATGGTTTGCAAGACTCGGTAACCTAAGCACTCCAATCCACACACAGTTTGCTTTAGTGCGCATAAGTATCAAAATCATGCAAATGCATTTAAATTGTTCTGAAAAAGTCGCCTAGATTAGGAGCGGCCTATCAATACAAGTTGATTTGGACGAGTTCCCAGCACAGAGAGGCAGAAAATTTCCCTCGAAGATGCGTAATAACATATCGTCTCCTCGGTGCTTGTCTCCTAGGATATCTACATATCCTACTGGGGGCATGTAAGCACTTTGTGCTGGTTCAGACGCCATGGATGGCATTATCATGAAATGTCATTTGCCAAGGTCAGGATTTAGCTACAGAACGCCATGGGCGAGATTATCTCGAAATCTCGAAAGTCAGGGTTCTGGGGGTTGCCATGGGCAGTGCTATCACGAAGCATCGATTGCCAGAGACCCTTTGAGAATTGATGATGGGGGCTAGGAATCCAATGCAGATCGTGTTGTGAAGCCAATCTGAAGCTAGAAATAAAAAGAAAAGAGAGAAAACTCTCTTACAAAAATGCACTGCAAACTGAACCAAGGCTAAAATATGTTACAAGCACGGGTGCTTTAACTGCGGAGTCCATTGAACCTTAGGATAGTTCCTGCGGGCCTTAAAAACCTTCGCGGCAGACAGAGGCTAAGCTTGTCAAGTCTAGATCTTGGTTGGTACTTGACTACCTCTAGGCCTACTATCGGCATTCTAACCTAATCCACAGAGGAAAGCGCACATCACAATTTTGAGCATCAACAGGATTACATGGTTTAGAATCAAAGTTAAAACCTTAAAATTTTGCTAAGGGACTAGCAAAAGCTAGGAATAGGGGTATGATGGGAACACCATCATGAGCACTAACTAGCTCATTTTGACACAATGAAGAGAATAAAAACTCCTACATAATCAACTGAAAGTAAATTCACTGAATAACCTTTCTGAGAGAAAAATAAGAAATAAGGGGTAAAACTGTAATTTTACCATTGCAGTACAACAACGGATTTTCTCAAGGGCTAAACAAAGGTCAAAAGGTCTTAACAAGATAAAAAGTGGGATGGATTTAACAGAAAAGGGTTTGTGTGTATCCTGTGAATTAAATGACTTCTTAAAACCCTAAAATAGACCCACTTGATTAACCAAGGTTCTGGTCAGGATAAAATTCACCAAAACCTACTAAAAATCATATAAAAATATTCTCTAGGGTTTAGAACCTTTAATTCGGCCATTGGAACCGATCTTGACCTAGAATGGGGTCTCAGATAGATATTTGCCCTAAATTAAGGTTTTACATAAATTTCTCAGTCAAACGTGGTCAAACCCAAAATCCAACTTCACCATTGGATTCCTTAGGTCCAAATTAGGTTTTTACCAAAATTTGGACCCAAGTTGAGTTTGCCTTGACCTAGTTTGCAAAAAGGTCCAGCCTGATTACATTTGTACCCCTATCTTTCACAAACCTTTGCAAAAGGCCCCCTAGCTTCTTCATATTTTTCACAGTTAGGTCCCTCCTCCATTATAGTGGAGGAATCCTACTCCAGTGAGCTTTGGAAGGTGGTTTCTCCCTGATTGCTCAGAGGAATTGGAAGGGAGATTCTCTGAGAAAATCCCTCTAATCTGAACCCATCTATGATCCAAGATTCTTTCCATTCTCTCATGCGAACGCATGAGAGACATAGGTATCACAATAGATTCCAACTCTGGTGAGCCTTTCTTGCTTGGGAAGCTTGCTTCCCAAGCCCTAACCGATCTCCAGGGCTCCATTTAAAGGAGCCCAGCTCGCCCCGATTCCTCTAAGCTTGAATTTGACCAGAGACCCCCTCAAATTCCTTTCTCTAACTCCGGTCGATCCGCTCGTCAAGCTCCGGCGACCTTCCCTACTCTCCCTCGTTGTCTGACCACAATACCAGTGGCAAACTCTTCCTCCTTGCGTTCGTCCGCGTCGCACAGCACTCGCTGACGCCCTTGTCTCCCCATCGTCCTCGCCAACCGTCTCTCTCTGAGCGCCTTCGTCTCCGGCGTCGGCAGTACGCGCCCGATGCCATCTTCATCTCCCCTTCGTCTCCTAACATCCTAGATAAGTTCCCTTCCCCCTCTACTTTCTTCTCCACTCTCTATTTCCCTAAACCGACCACTGCCGTACTCCATCACCCTCATCTCCTTCATCTCCGGCCACCAACTCTGGCGAGGCCGTTCCACCACCACAGGCCATCCTACCCCTCGCCGACAAGCCCATAAGCATCCCCTCACTCCACTGAACGTTTCCCCCCACTTCACACACCACTCCACTCACTCACACACCTCACTGAACACACCCACACATACGCACACAGTGTTCCCTAGGAACGCTCGCACAGGCGTCCCCACGACACGTCGACCACCGCAGCACATTCTCCGTGCCTCGGTGAAGCTTCTTGAGCAATTTAACATGGCCGCGAGGCCGTCTTGGTGATTTCAGGTAGCAGGCATCATCCGCCATTGGCGCAAAGCTTGAAGCAAGCTCCAGGCCTTGCCAGCTCCAGGTCCCTGTCCCAGATTGCGCAGAACACCCTCGCACGACTCCAAACGCTCAATTTCAGTCGAAGGCTATGGCAATTGCAGGACCACCTCTGCTGCGGGCTCGCGAGAAGAAGGCACGCATTTAGTCCCACCTCGGAAAGTTCTGAGGCTGTGCACCCGCATAAGTTGAATTCTTGCCAGTAGCTGTTCGCCTCCAAATCACAAGGTAAGGTCCCTCTCACCCGAACCGAACCAGTCTCGACAACACTCATGCCCAGCAAACCTGGCTGACCCGACTCGACTTGCACTCCCTGCCCACCACCGCATGCCGGTGGGCCTAGTCTCGGGTACATACCCGACCCAATTACCTGAATACGTGTGGCTCTGGGAGAGTGGAACCTAAGAGAGAAAGAGAGGAGAGTGCGCGCGGGTAGGGGGTAGGTTTTGCTGCAAGATGAAGAGGAGGAGAAGTGAAGCTAAAGAAGAAAAAGGAGAAGCTAAGGAGAAAGAGAAAGAAAGAGAAGAGGCAGCCGGCAGAGAAAGGTAGAGAAGGAAGAAGCTGAAGGAAGGCTAAAGGCAGAAGTTAGAGGCCCAGGAAGAAGAGAAAGCCAAAGAAGAAGAAGGGAAAAGAAGGCAGAGAAAGCCAAAGACAAAGAGAAAGAAAGAGAAGAGGAAGCAACAGAGAAAGAAGAGGAGTAGAAGCAAAAGAAGGGAGAAAGAAGAAGAGCCGCAGGAGAGAAGCAGAGAAATCAAAAGGAGCACTGTAGCATCGTTTTAAGTCGTCTGATTTACAAATCAGATGTCCAATTTGAGTTTAATTCATATACACTGAGTTCTTTAGTATTTTGTACTCTACATTTACTCCCATATTTTTGCACTTTGATCTTGTTATTATTGCAAACCCTTTTACTTTGAATTGTGATCATAATTTCTAAATACCAAATTTGCTCCCTGTGTTCGACCTCGGATTTCAAATTTGAGTAATAAAATTGTATGTGTTTTGAACACTTTTTTAGCTATATTACAACGCGATACTCTTAAAACCTGATTCAGTGCAACAAACAATGGGCTAAACGCTTATGCCACAGTAAAGTAGAATTCTCCTGACCTATTTTACGTTTTGTACTACTCAAAGTTGCATTGAAGGTTTTTAAATTGAAGGAAAACGTATGCAACATATATAATTTATTACTAACATATAAAGAACCAGAACCAACTGAATTTGGATTAAGAACAGCTGAAATTGTCTATCTCCAAATGAACAAGAATAATCAAGTTTGTCCAATAGATAAACAAAAACTAAATTTCGTCTCAAGGACGGTACAACGAATGTTTCTTTCAAATCTAACTAGTGACCGGTAGTTAGTGATAGCTTGAAATCTACAATGGCTTCTACCTTCACCTTCTTACCGTCGCTTACATAGACGTATCTTTCACCATCATTTGACATTCGGGAGCTTAAGTAACCCTAGATAGACACACTAATGTGAACAATAGTTCATGAATTTATCCACCAAATGTCTGAGGATATAGAAGCATAATTAACTTTTGAACAAACCAAAGAGTATGATGTACTTTTCTTTTCACGCCAAGCGTGATATTTGGTACAATCCTTCTTCACATGTCTTTCTCCCTTGCAGAAGAAGTAGGATGCCTTAGGCTGTAAATCCCTACGGGAGGGGGTGAGATATGCGTGATGTAATATAAAATGCGGAATTATGTAAACAATCTCATAAAAGAAGCAATCACACAAGACACAAGAGATTTTTAGGTGGAAATCCAAACCAGGTGAAAACCACCACCTAACCCTTTCGAGTTAGGATTTCCCGATCGACAAAGGAGATCAAATCCACTAACGAACCACTTTAATAAGGGTAGTTCAACCTCAATTACAACTACGCTACAAGTACGAAGGTAGCGTTCCTCAACCCCTCCTTTTCACAAGGAGGATTTTGTCTCACGAAGGAAACAGGAATTCTCAATGCGAATACCCAACACAATTACAAAGATAAATTACAACTCAACCTATAGAGCCACAAAGTAAATGATTAAATCTAGCTACTATAGGTAAGGGAACTTCCATTTGGTGGGAGTGCGTTGGCATGACGACACGAGTGCGTGAACCATGCAGGGGCACCTCATTGCTCTCGTAATCGCGGAGAGAGAGAGGGTACGCAACTAGATTTAAGCTCTCTAGATGTGGAATAAAAGCTTGGAGAGCTAGAGCTTCTTCTAGATGATCTTCTACTTCTTTTTGACACAAGAGATGTGGAAATGGTATTCAAGGTGTGCCTTGGTGTGTATATGCAAGACAAGGGTCCTCCTCTATTTATAGAGGGCCTAGGAAGGATTTGGAAGCCCTTAGAAAGCTTCCATAGCCATTGGGGTTGAACCCAAGGCAAAACAGGCCGTAATCAGAATCAGTTATGATTCTGACAGGGTCATCAGACGTATGGTCTAGGTATTAGACGTTTGCAAAACTTATTTAAGACGTTTGGGAATGAAGTCAAAAGTCTGAATCTAGGCAGGTTTCCTTCCTGACTGGGTTCAGACCTAAACAAGGTTCTAGTGTAAGGCCATCAGACGACGTATAAGACGTCTGGCAGTAGATCTGGACGTCTGGAAACCTATTGTACTGATAGGTTAACGGCAAGAAAATCTCACAAAGGTGATATTGGGTCAGTCGAGGCAAAACGGTCACATAACAAACGTCTAGGGTCCTCTATGGACGTCTGATATAAGCCTAACGGTTATATTCCTCAACGTTTACTTTGTTTAGCCAACGTTCCACTAATTGGACGTCTAGCACAACCATCAGACGTCTTCTAAGACATCTGTACTAAGGTCTGGATGTCTGATTTCAACAGACAGAACTAACTAAGTCCAGCCTAAGTTATTAGACGTCTGAATCAACAGTCAGATGTCTTAAAAGTCACTATCAGACGTCTAATTTTCAGATTAGACATTTGATTAGGCTGTCAGAACCCTATTTTGATTTTCTAAGTTCCCTACAGAAAACCTAAGTATCATAAGGTAGTGCAGGTGTTCCTAGGACTACTTTAAGGGTTCTTTGAGGCTCTTTAACAAAAAATTTAGACACAAAGAATAAAGAGAAAAATAATTACAAAAGAATACATGAAAAGAGAATCTATCATATTCTTCTCTTCACGCTTTCGCTCCTCACAAAGCTTCTTCTCCTCCGACAAGCTCTTCCAATCCACCATGGATGTGAGCTCGAACTCTATCTAAACACGTTTCCATTTGCAAATATCATGAAATCTAAGACTTCAAATGCAAATGTTAAATGACACGTGTTTTCTTATCATCAAAATAAACGATCATGATGTTTTAGCACCAACATAGGCTTCTTTTGACTCCCTTTGGAGGAGGATGAACTAACAGCAGTTGTATCCTTAGCTCACTTCCTTTTGGGCCCAAAAACCAGATGAGCACTCTCTGGTTTGTCCTGTTTCAGCCTCTCTTCCTCTTGCACACAATCAGAATGAGCTCGTTAAGAGTTTACTTCTCCCTTTAGCAGTTATAACTTACCTTAAACTGCCCATATCGTGCAGGGAGGGAAATCAAAACTAAATGCACGAGGAGGTCATTTGACAACTCCAACTTAAGTGCCTTTAGTTTTGAGGCTAAACGGGACATTTCCATAATGTGCTCCTTAATATTTCTAGTGCCCCTGTACTTAAGTGAGACAAGTTTGCTAAGGAGATTGCTTGTCTCAGCTTTCTCATTCTTAGCAAATCTTTTCTCAATCTCATCAAGGAATTTCTTAGCATTCAATTCCTCTAAGATAACACCTCTAAAGTTTTCTGGAATATCACGCTTCATGATCATCAGACACATATGATTTAGTCACTCCCACCTCTCAGAGTTCTTTATTTCATCAGAAGAAGTCTTATCCGTAAGACCGGAGGAAGGATCAACCCCAAGTGCATAGTCCAAATCTATGCATCTCAGAACGATAAGGACACTTTCTTTCCAGAATTTAAAATTAGATCCATTTAACTCTGGAATAGAATTTAGATTGGCAGTTATGGCAGATGCAGAGGAGTTAACTGGAAAAACAAAGAAAATAAACCAAATACATGCTCAGAATAAAGTAAACTAAACAATAAATCATTAATATTTAATCTTTGGACAATAAAAATTAATATTATAAAGGGCAGTCTTAAGAATGATAAATAACTATTGAAAACAATCATATAAGTAATCAAGTCATCTTTGGATTAACTTAACGACCCACATAAAACCTAATAATTAAATAGACAATTTATCATTAAATATGTACATATGCATTCAGTAATGAGGCAGTTCACCTTTGGGTTAAGTGCCCTATGCAAGAATGCAACATACACAGTCGCTTTAAAGTTTTAAATAAACTAGCACAAGAAGTAACCCGCTTTGGCAAGAATTACTAAATGTGATAGAGTACTTAATACATTAAAGCCTATTACTAATGTTCGTACCAAAATAATCATGATCAATGTATCCCAATCAGCATGCCAGTACCGGTACCAACAGCAATGACCAAGTACCAGTACTAGTCCTTCTGTACCGGTACCAATGATATGTACTGGTACTGACCTTATGTGCCGGTACTACATTAGTACTAGACCAATTCTGGAATCATGTCCAGTATCATACATGTATCGGTACTGATGATAAGTACCGGTACTACATCAATACTGGATCGATCCTGAGACGTGACCAATATCCTACATGTACCAGTACTCATGATGAGTACCGGTACTCCATTGACACTGGCAGTACTCCTGTAGCATGTCTACTATCCCACATATACCGGTACTCATGATGAGTACCGATACTACCTCGATATTGGAACAATCTTGAGCCCAACCAATATCCCTCATGTACCGGTATTCCTTCGATACTAGCAATGCTTTTGGGGCGTGACCAGTATCCCACATGTACCGGTACTCATGATGAGTACCAGTACTATACCGATATTGGTGACGCTGCAGGAAGCGCCCGATCGGTACACGTACATGTACCTTAATTCCTTAACACAGTTAATTAAGTTATTTAGGCTTAATTAATCGCATGATAAAGTAACTTAGGTTAACTTGAATTAATGTCGATTGTGTAGTATGGGGTCAAATTAACCTAACATTTTAGATTTTAAATTCTTTTTAATTGGTTGAGTCCTGGTCGTTCACTGAGAGGCGTAACTTAATTTTAATTCACCATTAATTCTTAGGCATAAATTACTAATTACTTAATCAATCAGACTATAATTAAATTACTTTAAATACATGAATCTTGCATAAAAGATATTCACATAAAAGAATACAACATTCCATTAAGAAAGAACATATTTACATATGTGATTTTTCATTAAGAATCAAGTAAACATATTTATTACACCCATTACAACTTATTACAAAAGATTAAGGCAAGAAAAAGTTATACAAATGAATACAAATGCCTTATTACATCAATTAAGCTCAAAAGGAAACATGTTATTGCAATATAAGCACAAAAGTAAAAGATTAGAAAACAACAAGAGACTCTTTTCTCCTTAATCTTCAGCCCTCTCTTATCTTATTTTCTTCTTTGTCGTTACTCTCTCTCTCTCTTTTATTCATCTTTTTCTCTTCTTCTTCTTCCTCTTCCTCTTCCAAACCCTTTCTATTCTCTTTACTTAGCCTTTTCTTTAGGTTCTCTCTCTTCTAAATTTCCCGTAGTATTGTGCATATATGCTCACACTTAACCAAACAAAAATTTGATTTTTATAGTTGGCAGCTCAGACCGGTCGGGGAAACACAGCACCTCGTAGCGGGTGGGACCAAACCTTATTGGGTCCAAGCCTAGTTTTAATTAGGTGTTTCATTTCTAATTCAAGCCCCATGTACAATCTTCGGCCTCCCAGGCCCACACACCCCCACTTGGGCCCACGCTCATGCCCACAGGCGCACACACACACACATGCTCAGGCATGTGCAACGCACGCTCCTGCGCCCAAGCTCGTTTCATTTCGCGCCCTATGTTGACGACCAGTAAGGCTCTAACACTTTTTCATAATATACCAGTGCGGCGCTTCAATAGTTCCCGAGGTGGGACTATCATTTCCAGGTTCAAGCCAATCTTCGATTAATGATTCCAACCAATTGGCTGGACCAAAGCGTTCCAAAGCTCGATTGAAAGCTCTTGAGAAGTTCTATCTAATTGTAACACCAATTTGGTGTTTGGATAAAACTTGATCTATTGATTAGAATGGTGAACATGGCTGCTCCACCATGTCTGCTAGTGCTGCAAAGAAAGATAAAATAGGTCAAATGACTTGCAAAGAGAGATTTTACCCTCGATTGAGGACCTGGAATGCTATAGTGAAGCATTCCACACCATTTGAAGGAGATAAGAAGGTGAGGAAGATCTTCAGGAAGGTTAGAAGCTGGAAAGCTTCACACTAAAGCTTCAGAACACTAATTTGAGTTCAGACTTAACTAACAAAGAGATCAACCAGTTAGAAGGGATCTCATTTGGTTTCAGAGGATCGAAAGCAACATATTTGAGCTAGATTTGGCTCTAAATCTCAATAGAATGGCTCAAGAATAGTTTTGGATTCAAGTGAACCCAAACTATGTAGCAGATCAATTCTCAGTAAATTCTCGATAAAACATATTCAATTCACTCTAATTGATTAATCATAAATCCCAGAAACTCACCTAACCCCTAAAATCAAAGATTCAACTCTTCATTCCCTGAGTTTTCCTTAGGTTTGACTGATAAAGCTCAGAAGTTGACTTTCAATTGTACAGCTTCGCAAATCAAATTAAAGACCTGGAGGGACTCTAATTCACCTCAGAAATCATTTCAGACTTTAAAACTAAGTTTTGAAGCTCTTAAAGGCCCTCTCAGACACTGTCACCTGAGCTCAAAAGTGGAGGTGTTCGATGGAATAATCTAAGGGATTTCAGAGCCATCAAAGATCAAATATGACCCGTACAAGTTCTACTTGAGCTTACTGACCTATTTCCATAGCCTAAAACCTAACAAGCCAGCTTCTCCAACTCCATCGGAGTTGGAGAAGATAGAAGCCTAGGTCGATCTCCAAGCACCAAAATATCAAATTGACAATCGATACATAGTCCTTAGGTTCTAAATAATTATTATGGAGCTCTGCACAGAGTTCTATGGGCTGAAGATCAATTTTGACTTGTCGGAGCTCATCGGAGCTCTGGTGAGTCCAAGTAATGCCTGACAGTGTACAAAATTTCATCAAACAGACCATTAAAGGTCTTAAGAGCTTCCTGAGGTCACAAGGAACCTTAGGAACTCATCAATTTATCCAATTGATGGTCTAATTAAGGATTAATCAGGGAATTTAGAAATCCTAATCTCTGAGTTTATACAAACTTAGAGTCAGCTATCTCACTCAACTGGGTGAGGATTAAGGTTCAACAGAACCTTGCGATGCTATATGAGGGATTAATTAGTTGGGATAATGGCAAACGGTGGCGACAACTAGGTTTTGTTATAGCGTTGTAGTACAGTAGTTATTGCCAACATTTACAAATATTTGTTACTCGGAAAATAAAGTTCTTCCGAGGTCGAACTCAGGGAGCAAGTCGTGTTCTAAGGGTATAAATTCTTATTACAAAAATAAAGAGAGAGAGAGAGAGAGAGATGAAAATTTGGGTTCTTCTTCTTCTCTTCTTTCTTCCTCTTTGTCTTCTCTTCTCTTTGGCTCTTGGTTTCTTCTTCTTTGTCTATCTCCTCGTGGTCTTCTATTCTGCCTTCTGTTCTTCCTTGTTTTCTCTTCTTCTTCTTCTGTTCTTCAGATCTTCTTCCCGTGCTCTTCTTCTTTTCTTTTGCTTTCAAGACGTCGCCTCTCCTTCTTTCTTCTTTTCTTCTTCTTCTTCAGTCCTTCTGTCCTTCTTTTGCCTTCAGGACGTCGTCTGATTTTCCAATCAGACGAATTAAACCGCTGCCGCTACAGTGTCTTCCTCAGCTTTCTTCTTCTTCACCTGTGCCTGCACACTTCAAGGTTTTCGTCAGAGGGCAAAACCTACTCTACCCTCCCCCTGCATCTCTCTCTCTCAGAATTCGCTCTTCGGCAAACTCTCCCAGAGCAACCGGGTAATCGGATACGCGGGTCACGCCCGGGTCCAGGCCCACCGGCGTGCGGTGGTGGGCGAGGAGTGCAGGTCGGGCTTAGTCGGGTCGGGCCAGGTCCACGGGGCGTGAGCGCGGACGAGGCCGGGTAATCGAGCGGGTGAAGGGGACCTCACCCCGTGATCTGAGGCGAACAGCTTAAGGCACTTTTTGCCTTTAAGCGCCCGTTCGCCTCAATGAGTTTCCGAGGTGGGACTAAATGTCCCACCCCGATTTGGGCGCCTGTGCGAAGGAAGCAGCGGCAGTTGAGGCTTCGCGCGAGGCCTTCGCCCCAACTGCAGCCTGGCACTTCGCGAAGATACCCCGCACAGCCTGGGAGCCTGATCTGGGCGCGGCGCGCCTGGAGCAGCAGGTCGAAGGAGCTTCTTCACTCGTTAATGGTGGCGGCGAGCGAAGTACCTGCCCACAGAGAAACGGCCTCTCGGCCTAATCAGATGCGCGGATGACCTTCGCCGTAGCACGTCGAAGGTGGTCGAAGGGTCTGCAGGTGGCGGGGTGGAGCCTTAGGCCCGCCCTAGGTCAAACTGCGGGTTGGGAGATGGGTTTGATCGGTGGGTCTGCAGAGGGTGATTGGTGGGAAGTGGAAGGGCGAAGGTTGATCAGGGTGAGGAGGCGAAGGTTCTGCGGTGGTCGGCGAGTCATGTGGGTTGCTGGAGTGATGGGAGCGGGTCGCCGGAGTGTGGCCGGAGGTGGAGAAGGTGAGGGTGATTGGTCGGAATCGAGGGCGACAGTAAAGGTTTAAAGTGAGGAAAAGGAAGAGGGGAGGAAGAGAAGTTATACCTACTTAGCAGGACGAGGAGGGGTCGGAGCAGGCGACAGTCGTATCGACTGTCGCCGGAGAAGAAGCTGCCCAAGGGAAGGAGCGACGGCGAGGAGAGGGCCGGAGAAGCGCGCTCTGGGTGCGGCGCGGCGCAGGAAGAGCGAGGGAGGACAACTCTGTTGCTGGTAGTGCAGCAGAGCGACGAGGGTGAGGAGGAGAAGCCGCCTGAGCAAGGGGGCGTCTGTCGGAGTGGGAAGAGAGGAAGTGAGGGGGTATCTCCGTCAGATCCGAGCTGAGGAGAACGGCAGAGCGACGGGGGTATTTATAGGGGCCGAACCAGAGAGGAGGGCGGAGGGGGACGACGTGTCTCCCCCACCGGAGGACGTCGGAGGAAGGTTACCCATACCGTCCGTGCGTTCGTACGGCCGGTATGGGTGGTCGCAGCGCTGAGGGGGGTGCTCCTGCGGTGGCTGACGACGCAGGGCACCCCCATTTGACCTGGCAGGCCTTCCCCCTTACCGTACGCGGCGCCATGCTCTACACAAGGTCGCCGGAGCATGGTGCCTGTCAGGTTTTGCAGGAGGGACCTGAACGCAAAGAACGAAGGAGAGTTAGGGCAAAAATGTGAGGGTTCAAAAGTTGAGGGCCAAAAAGTAAATATATGAGGACCAAAGTGTAAAGTTGGTCAAGAAGGTTTCTTCTTAGGCTCAAGTTTTTATACATGACTAATTTGGACCTAAGGATTATGGTGGTGAATTTTATTTCTAGATTAAACCTTTTTTGACCGATCAATTTATGCAAAAACCCAAATTAAGTTGTTAATTGGGCATGGTTCTCAATGTAGGTCAAAATAGGTTCCTAAGGCCAAATTGAAGGTTCTAAACCCTAGTGATTATTTTTCTATGAATTTTAGAGGGTTTATTATATTTTTACTTTGCCTCGAACCTCGTGAATTGAAGTGGGTTTATTTTAGGGTTACAGATTATCATTTAGTTCCTTGGAATTGCTGTAGCCCTTATTGGATCAGATCATCCCACTTTCCTTCTTATTTGGTTTGTTTGACCTATGTTGGGACCCTGAATTACCCTGTTTGCAGATTGTGATGGTAAAATTACATTTTTATCCCTTATGACTCATTTTCTCCTTAAACTCAGAATTCTCTGAGTTAAGCCTTTCTTTGAGTTATGTAGGAGCTTTTATTCTCTGTATTAGGTCAAAATGAGCTAGTTATGGCTCATGATGAGGTTCTCATCATACCCCCTTGCCTAGCTTTTGCTAGTCCCTTAGCAAAAACTTAAGGTTTCAACCCTTGTTCTAGATCATGAAGTTCTTAATAGCTTCAGATAAGTGCATTTTCATTTGAACTTAGATTAGGTTAGAATGCTGACCATAGGCTTAAAAGGTACTCTAGTACCAATCAAGATCCAGATCTGTCTAGCCTCAGCCTCAGTCTTTCGCAAAGGTTTTTAAGACCCACAAGAACTAACCTAAGGTTTATTGGACTTTGTGGTTGAAGCACCCCGTGCTTGAAATGATTTTTGCCTTGGTTCAGTTCGCAGTGCGTTTTGCAAGAGAGAGAGAAGTAGAAAGTATTTTTGTTTGGAGAGTTTTTCTCTCTCTTTTTCTTTTTAGTTCTAGCCTAGGATTGGCTTTTCAACACGATCTATATCAGATTCATTGCTCCCATCATCAATCCTCAAGGGTTCCTGGCGATCGATGCTTCGAGATAGCACCGCCCATGGCATCCCCCAGAACCCTAGCTATTGAGATTTCGAGATAATCCCATCCATGGTGTTCCATGACCGAATTCTGACCCTGGCAGTTGACACTTCGTGATAATGCCATCCATGGAATCTGAACCAGCAGGGTGCTTACATGCCCCCAGTAGGATATGTGAATATCTTAAGAGACAAGCACCGAGGAAATGATATTTTGTTACGCATCTTTGAGGGGATTTCCCGCCTCTCCGCGCTGGGAACTCGTCCAAATCAACTTGTGTTGATCGGCCGCTCCTACTCTAGGTGTACTTTTCAGAATTTTGCGACGCTTCTGCGTGATTTTGATTTTTACGCTTACTGAACCAGGCTGTGTGTGAGGTTAGGTTGCTTAGGTTATTGAGTCCCGTAAACCAAAAATTAGTTAATGAGGCCAAATACTCCCTAAGCCTTAGACCTAATACTTCAGCTTTTCATTTTCCTCAACCTCTTGAGGAGTGTCCAGATCTTAATGGGTACTAAGAGTCTATTCAAGAATGCGTAAGGTTTGCGTTCTTACTAATCTTATTGTGCACTTTTCAATTTTTTTCATGAATGAGGTCTAGAACTTAGGTCAATTCCTTAGTTCCTTACTAATGACTATCACCTTTTTCTTTCATATTTGTGCTCCTTTTATCCTTTTGTTTCTTTTCTCCTCCCACATCCCAAAATTTCCTTTCTCCTCCTATTCTCTTATTCTTTTTCGAAAAATTTTTAATTTTTATGGTGTTTTTGGCATATGTGAATTTTTTGTTTGAAACCTTTTCTTACACGTTTTGCACTTTCATACCCCCCCATGCCTAAGATTTGCAATGTCCTCATTGTAACTTAGGGGGTTTTTATTCAACTTAGTTCATACATTAGGACAGATGTTTTGATGAGTGAATGGATCGGGTTGACTGTTGCGGACGATTTCTAATCTCAGATGCAAGCACCTGAGGTGGAGTCGGCCGTCTTAAAGGGTGAACTTAAGTGCATAAAGGTGTAAAAAGGGTTTTAGATTTTAAGAAAAATGACGGGCTGCCTCCCGTTAAGCGCTGAGTTTTACGCCATCGGCCGGGCACAGTAAGCTCAAGGGGAATGGAGGATCAGAGATGACTCAGCCAAATCAGTAGAGGTCACATCAATGAACGGTTTGAGTCTCTAACCGTTCACGATGAAAGGTTCAGAATCGTGGCTGAGTGGACTGATTTCAATTGCTCCATTCCCAAAAACCTGTCGGACTAAATATGGTCCGACCCACTTGGATCTCAGTTTCCCCGGGAAAAGTTTGAGTTGGGCATCAAAGAGTAGGACCTTTTGACCAGGATGAAAGATCTTTCTCAAGATATGCTTGTCATGGAAGGCTTTAACCAGCTCCTTGTAGATTCGCGAGTTCTCGTACGCGTCTAGGCGTAATTCATCGATCTCGCTGATTTGGAGTTTTCTGTGGGTTCCAGCCTTGGAAAGATCTAGATTACAGTTCCGTACTGCCCAATAGGCTTTATGCTCCAGTTCTACGAGAAGGTGACACGCCTTTTCGTAGACCAGTCTAAAGGGAGACATGCCTAATTGGGTCTTGTGGGCTGTCCTATATGCCCACAATGCTTCCGGAAGTCGGGACGACCAGTCCTTCCTGTCAGGCCAAACAGTGACTTGCAGGATTTTCTTGATCTCCCGATTTGATAGCTCAGCTAGACCATTTGTTTGGGGGTGGTAAGGAGTAGAGATTCGGTGAGACACCTCATATTTGGCCATCAGTGACCTAAACTGAGCATTTGTAAAATGGGTCCCCCCATCAGAGATAATAACACGGGGAATCTCGAACCTTGAGAAAATGTTTTGATGTATGAACTTAAGAACAATCTTGTGATTACAGGTTCGGGTCGGTATGGCTTCGATCCATTTGGACATGTAGTCCACCGCAAGCAGAATGTACTCGAAACCTTCCGAAACAGGAAAGGGGCCCATAAAATCAATCCCCCAAACGTCAAAGATTTCGCATACGAGAATTGGCTGCAAAGGCATCATGTCGCGACGGTTCATGTTGCCCAAAGTCTGGCAACGACTACATGCCTTGCAGTAACTGTATGCGTCTTTGAATAGTGTAGGCCAGTAGAAGCCACATTGGAGGACTTTTGACGCGATTTTATGCCCTGAGAAATGGCCACCGCATGCCTGGTCATGGCAGAAAGAGAGGATATTGCTGATTTCCTCTTCCGGGACACATCTCCGAATAATTTGATCAGCACCTATGCGGAAAAGGTACGGGTCTTCCCAAATGTAATACTTGGAATCAGAACGCAATTTGTCTTTCTTGGCCTTTGGCCAATTAGACGGGGTCTGATGAGATGCTAAGTAGTTTACTATATCAGCAAACCATGGAAGTCTAGTGCCAACAGTAAGCAGGTGCTCATCAGGAAAATATTCCGTGATGGGTCCGGAAGGGTTGATAATCTTAGACGGAAGACGGGATAGGTGGTCGGCTACCACATTCTGCCTTCCCGCCTTGTCGCGAATCTCAAGATCGAATTCTTGCAACAGCAAGATCCAACAGATTAGTCTGGGCTTCGCGTCCTTCTTGGCAAGGAGATGCCTTACAGCCGTGTGATCCGAGTAAATGATGACATGGGAACCCAGAAGATACGATCGAAATTTTTCAAGGGCAAAGACTACGGCTAGCAGCTCTTTCTCCATAACCGTATAGTTACGCTGAGCCTCGTCAAGTGTCTTGCTAGCGTAATAGATGACCACGGGCTTCCTGTCAGCTTTCTGCCCCAGGACCGCTCCTACAGCGAAATCGGATGCATCGCATATGATCTCAAAGGGTTGAGACCAATCAGGGGATTGTAGGATAGGTGCTTGGGTCACTCGGTCACGTAGGGTTTCAAAGGCTAACGTGCATTCCTTGGAGATTTCAAAATGTACATCCTTAGAGAGAAGAGAAGTCAAGGGGCACGCGATTTTCGAGAAATCTGGAATGAAACGGCGGTAAAAACCGACGTGCCCTAAAAAATAACGGATGTCCCTGATCGAGCCAGGCATAGGAAGGAGAGAGATCAGATCCACCTTAGCTCGATCCACCTGGATGCCCTTTTCTGAAATTAGATGTCCCAGGACAATTCCCTCAGGTACCATGAAATGGCTCTTTTCCCAGGAAAGAACCAAGTTCACCTCAATGCATCGCCTGAGTATCTGGACCAAGTGTTGGAGGCAATCATCAAATGATTCTCCAAAGACTGAAAAGTCATCCATGAAGACTTCCAGGAAATCACCTACCATATCTGAGAATATGGCAAGCATGCACCGCTGAAAGGTAGCGGGTGCATTACAAAGACCGAAAGGCATCCTTCGGAAAGCGTACGTCCCGAAGGGGCAGGTGAATGTGGTCTTTTCTTGGTCCTCTGTATGGATTGCCACCTAGTTGTAACCGAAGTACCCGTCAAGAAAGCAGAAGAACCTATTTCCCGCTAGTTTCTCGAGAATTTGATCAATGAAGGGTAGTGGGAAATGGTCCTTCTTCGTGGAGGAATTGAGTCGGCGGTAATCTATACAGACTCTCCACGCATTGGCTAATCGGGTAGGAATGATTTCTCCGATTTCAGTCGGTATGGTGGTGAGTCTTGCCTTCTTAGGCACAACTTGAATTAGGCTCACCCAACGACTATCGGAGATCGGGTAGATGATCCCGGCATCTAACCACTTAATGATCTCCTTTTTCATGACCTCCTGCAGATTAGGGTTCAAACGTCTCTGCATTTCACGAGAAGGTCGTGCGCCCTCTTCTGAATAGATATGATGAGTACAATAAGAGGGACTTATTCCAGTCAAATCAGCGAGAGTCCACCCGATGGCTCTGCGATGTTGCTGGAGAACAGTAATCAGACGGGATTCCTGTTAGGGATTGAGGCTGGAATTGATAATCACAGGAAGGGTCAGATTAGAGCCCAAAAAGATGTATTTCAAGTGAGCAGGAAGAGGCTTCAACTCGAGGATAGGGTTATCAGCAGCAGCGGGTGGTTCAGTGTAGATGTGAGGTTCAAGGGTAGGAGTTACTGGGTTGTGTATGTCTAGATTCGACTCCTCTGTTTGCGGGTCAAGATCCTTTTGTGGTTGATGAGGTATAATCGAGTCATTCTGGAAGTGTGTTTCATCAACCAGGGTCCTAATGTCACAAATTTGCTCGATGACACCGCAATTAATTCCTTGTTGGGCCTTAAATATATCAATTTTTAAGGTTTGCTCCCCAAATTTTAGCTCTATTTGGCCCTCCTCACAGCTAATGTTGGCTCTAGCAGTAGCCAAGAAAGGTCTCCCTAGAATGATCGGTGTATCCCTAGGGTTTTTAGGTGCGTCCATATCTAAGACTATAAAGTCCACGGGGAAATAAAAATCCCGCACTCTTACGATAACATCCTCGAGAATCCCTTTTGGTGACTTTATAGATCGATCTGCTAATTGTAATGTTACCTCGGTTGGTTTTAGCTCAGATTCTTCTAGATGGTCAAGTAAGCATGTGGGTATCAGGTTTATGGATGCACCCAAATATAGCAAGGCTCTATCAAATTGGGTATCACCTATCTTGCAGGAAATTAGGGGAGTACCGGGATCTTTTGCCTTGGGTGGGAGCCTACTGAGGATTACAGAGCTGGCTTGCTCTGACAGAACAATTGGGCTCCCTCCCTTGGTTCGTGGCTTACGCTGGGGTGTACATATATTCTTTAGAAATCGTGCGTAAGCCGGTACGTGGTGGATTGCATCCATCAAAGGGATGTTTATGTGGACCTGCTCAAAGAGCTTGACCAGGTCCTCCTCAGGAGCCACGGGTTTGGTAGTCTTCTTTCCCTTGGTCAAGGCTTCGGGAAACGGGATCTTGGGTGGTTCTTCTAGGATAGGTCCAGGTTGTGGATCTGGGATAGGGGTGGGGACGTCCTGGATTACTGTCATAGGCTTGGGATCACTACTAGGCTTGGAGTGGTTTGGATGAGGTGGGTCTTGGGTTTCCTTGCCACTACGGGTTGTTACGGAATTAAGTCCTGCCTGGTTTTGGTTAGGATTGGGTAAGATAGGTTGCTGCTGGTAACCTGCCAAAGAAGTGGAGGCCTCCATCCCGTCAGGTGAAGGAACAGAGGGGGCCTGATAAATCATGTGGACATGGCCTGGGTTTGGGTTCATAACGCGTCGCTGGGTTGGCACGTTATTAGGATTAGGCAGAGGCTGGGAAGGAAGAGTGCCTGGTTGGCGAGAGTTTGCCAACTGGGCCAATTAGTTTCGGACCT
This sequence comes from Thalassia testudinum, assembly GCA_037157565.1. NCBI lineage: Eukaryota > Viridiplantae > Streptophyta > Magnoliopsida > Alismatales > Hydrocharitaceae > Thalassia > Thalassia testudinum. Next base: position 64,469,538 of record JAZHRO010000039.1, read on the forward strand.
CTGTAAGTTCGTCCTTGTGTTGTTTTTGGATAGCCGCATTCGTCTTTTGAATGTCAGTCAGAGTCTGAAGGATAAGGGACATTTGATCTTGATTTGGCCCTGATGGGTAAGTAGGGTTGGGTCGAGGCTGAGGCGGCTGGTAAGGACGAGGAGGTTGTGGGCGGGGTTGGAAGGATGGTCTTTGGGTTTGGGAATTTCCCGCCCACTGAAAGTTAGGATGGTTTCGCCATCCAGGGTTATAGGTGTTGGAGAACGGGTCGTTCTGGATGGCGTTGAGGTCCTCGCAAGTCTGAGGAACCTCCAGAGAGTCAGAGAAAGAGGGAATGGAATTCCATTGGCAGGTGTAGAAGGAATCGGAAGGACCTCCGGGCAAAGATTCGGATAATGGGTCCATCCTAGGAGAAGATCGATGGAGAATGTTTTGCACCGTTTCCCTTGTGGAGGGAGGCTGTGTGAACGAGTTATGCGCAGAGGTGGCTCGCTGCAGATGCTGAGTCAGCTCATCCACCTTCTTTTCGATAATCGAGATCTTGTCCAATCGACTGGCCATTAATTCCAGGTCGACTGATGCGGACAGGCCCTGCGTCTCATGTGCTCCCCTAAGATTCGTCGATGCGCGGGTATTCGTCCTGTCGAATAATCCCATGGAGTCAATGTTGATGGAGTTCTCGCACATGTTTTCGAGAATCTCCCACACGGTGTCCTCATGTTGACCCATGATATTTCCTCCGCAGGTTGCATTGACGAAAAAACGGATGTCCTCACGGAGTCCCTGGTAAAAAGATTGGACTTGTTCCCATTTAGGAACTCCGTGATGGGGGCACTTTCTCATGAGATCCTGAAAACGATCCCATGCCTCATGGAGAGGTTCCCCTGTTTGTTGAGTGAAGTGTGTAATCTGATAGCGCAAGGCGTTGGTCCGACCAACAGGGAAGAACTTTTTCAAGAACTCGGACTGAAGTTCTTCCCAATTGTTGATCGGCCGGGTCTGAGTTTGATACCAATGAGCAGCCTTGTCCATAAGAGAAAAGGAGAACATCTTCATGAGAAGAATATCCCGATTTTGTGTGTCTGACCCAAAAGTTTGGGCCAGATGCTTTAGTTGTTTGATGTGCTGGAAGGGATCTTCAGAATTAAGCTCATGGAATTTAGGTATGGCATGAATCATGTTGGGCTTCAATTCAGAATCAAGTCCTCCAGTCGGGATTCTGACTCGAGGCTCGATGGCCACTGCAGCAGGATTATAATGGTCCCGCATCATGGGACGCTGCGGTGGGTGCACAAAGTTTTGGAAGAGGTCGTTGAGTCGCTGGAGCTGGTGCTCCAGATTGTTTTCTTCCTCAACTGGCTGAGCCATGATAGAAGAAGAATTTGATTCAGAATCAGAAGAGAGAATGATGGGGTTAGGTTGCTGTTCAAACACGGGAGTCAAGGCTAGGCCTTGACGAGAGTGAATTTTTAAAGGAGATCTTAAGGGTGGTCTTAAGGATCTCCTACCATTCATGCATTGTTGGAGTGGAAGAGTTCAGAAGGTGCTGGACCCAATCGAGACACCCAAAAAATGTGTTGGGTGACTATAGAGGTGCGGGGCAGATGGACCCCTTGATCAGAAAGATCGTCCACCTGAGAATTACCTGGGCAACCAGAGAGGGTGAGTCCCGCGAAGACCCCTACACGGTAGAGCGTCCCCACGGGTTACAGGGTTTCCCCCACCCGACCTCTCTTGTCACTGCGGTTCCAGGTAGACCAGAATGGGGATCTTGACCTCTTAAGTCTACCACTTTTAATTCAAGAGCAAGGTGCTTAGGTTTCACTTGAACTTCTTAGGTGTTTTGAGTGAAAAGAGTGACCTAAGTTGAAGGTTGGTTGACCCAAGTGGTCAACTTTACCTGCTAGTTCTGTTAAGAGCTTATTAGGTCTTGTTTTTTTAAGGTTCAAGTGTCTTTAGAGAGCCAACTTGTTTTAGGTTTTCTTTGAATAGGTATTTTCAGACAAGGGCTTGGGTACACTTCATTTGGTTTTCTCAATTCTTGCTTAAGGAGTGTGTCTCTAAACCCCTAATGTTGAATCTTAGGTTGGTTCTACTTGGTCCAGTTAGCTCTTTGTTGGGTAATTAGGGCTCAGTCAAGAAGGTGTTAGCCCTTAAGTACCCTTAATAGTGTGTGCAGAAATAAAGGGTTGAAGACATGCAACTTTTGATGCTTTACTAAGTATAGAAGACAGGATGGACCTATATTGCTTGTTCTTTTCTTTTCTTCCTCTTTAGAGTTTAGGGGTTAATAGCGAGAGGATAAGAAAAATTACCTGTTCTCGGAGTGGTTGTCGTGCGGTTGCTTGTCTTCTTGATTTCCTGTAGCTGCACAAAAGAGAGGAGATTATTAGAAACTTAAAAAAGAATGTTTATCTCTAGAATAGCCGTTGCTCCCCGGCAACGGTGCCAACTGGCAAACGGTGGCGACAACTAGGTTTTGTTATAGCGTTGTAGTACAGTAGTTATTGCCAACATTTACAAATATTTGTTACTCGGAAAATAAAGTTCTCCCGAGGTCGAACTCAGGGAGCAAGTCGTGTTCTAGGGATATAAATTCTTATTACAAAAATAAAGAGAGAGAGAGAGAGATGAAAATTTGGGTTCTTCTGCTCTTCTTTCTTCCTCTTTGTCTTCTCTTCTCTTTGGCTCTTGGTTTCTTCTTCTTTGTCTATCTCCTCGTGGTCTTCTATTCTGCCTTCTGTTCTTCCTTGTTTTCTCTTCTTCTTCTTCTGTTCTTCAGATCTTCTTCTCGTGCTCTTCTTCTTCTTTTCTTTTACTTTCAGGACGTCGTCTCTCCTTTCTTCTTCTTCAGTCCTTCTGTCCTTCTTTTGCCTTCAGGACGTCGTCTGATTTTCCAATCAGACGACTTAAACCGCTGCCGCTACAGTGTCTTCCTCAGCTTTCTTCTTCTTCTTCTTCACCTGTGCCTGCACACTTCAAGGTTTTCGTCAGAGGGCAAAACCTACTCTACCCTCCCCCCGCGTCTCTCTCTCTCAGAATTCGCTCTTCGGCAAACTCTCCCAGAGCAACTGGGTAATCGGATACGCGGGTCACGCCCGGGTCCAGGCCCACCGGCGTGCGGTGGTGGGCGAGGAGTGCAGGTCGGGCTTAGTCGGGTCGGGCCAGGTCCGCGGGGCGTGAGCGCGGACGAGGCCGGGTAATCGGGCGGGTGAAGGGGACCTCACCCCGTGATCTGAGGCGAACAGCTTAAGGCACTTTTTGCCTTTAAGCGCCCATTCGCCTCAATGAGTTTCCGAGGTGGGACTAAATGTCCCACCCCGATTTGGGCGCCTGTGCGAAGGAAGCAGCGGTAGTCGAGGCTTCGCGCGAGGCCTTCGCCCCAACTGCAGCCTGGCACTTCGCGAAGATACCCCGCACAGCCTGGGAGCCTGATCTGGGCGCGGCGCGCCTGGAGCAGCAGGTCGAAGGAGCTTCTTCACTCGTTAATGGTGGCGGCGAGCGAAGTACCTGCCAACAGAGAAACGGCCTCTCGGCCTAATCAGATGCGCGGATGACCTTCGCCGTAGCATGGCGAAGGTGGTCGGAGGGTCTGCAGGTGGCGGGGCAGAGCCTAAGGCCCGCCCTAGGTCAAACTGCGGGTTGGGAGATGGGTTTGATCGGTGGGTCTGCAGAGGGTGATTGGTGGGAAGTGGAAGGGCGGAGGTTGATCAGGGTGAGGAGGCAAAGGTTCTGCGGTGGTCGGAGAGTCGTGTGGGTTGCTGGAGTGATGGGAGCGGGTCGCCGGAGTGTGGCCGGAGGTGGAGAAGGTGAGGGTGATTGGTCGGAATCGAGGGTGACAGTAAAGGTTTAAAGTGAGGAAAAGGAAGAGGGGAGGAAGAGAAGTTATACCTACTTAGCAGGACGAGGAGGGGCCGGAGCAGGCGACAGTCGTATCGACTGTCGCCAGAGAAGAAGCTGCCCAGGGGAAGGAGCGACGGCGAGGAGAGGGCCGGAGAAGCGCGCGCTGGGTGCGGCGCGGCGCAGGAAGAGCGAGGGAGGACAACTCTGCTGCTGGTAGTGCAGCAGAGCGACGAGGGTGAGGAGGAGAAGCCGCCGGAGCAAGGGGGCGTCTGTCGGAGTGGGAAGAGAGGAAGTGAGGGGGTATCTCCGTCAGATCCGAGCTGAGGAGAACGGCAGAGCGACGGGGGTATTTATAGGGGCCGAACCAGAGAGGAAGGCGGAGGGGGACGACGTGTCTCCCCCGCCAGAGGACGTCGGAGGAAGGTTACCCATATCGTCCGTGCGTTCGTACGGCCGATATGGGTGGTCGCAGCGCTCAGGGGGGTGCTCCTGCGGTGGCTGACGACGCAGGGCACCCCAATTTGACCTGGCAGGCCCTCCCCCTTACCCTGCGCGGCGCCATGCTCCGCACAAGGTCGCCAGAGCATGGTGCTTGTCAGGTTTTGTAGGAGGGACCTGAACGCAAAGAACGAAGGAGAGTTAGGGGTAAAAATGTGAGGGTTCAAAAGTTGAGGGCTAAAAAGTAAATATATAAGGACCAAAGTGTAAAGTTGGTCAAGAAGGTTTCTTCTTAGGCTCAAATTTTTATACATGACTAATTGGGACCTAAGGATTATGATGGTGAATTTTATTTCTAGATTAAACCTTGTTTGACCGGTCAATTTATGTAAAAACCTAAATTAAGTTGTTAATTGGGCATAGTTCTCAATGTAGGTCAAAATGGGTTCCTAAGGCCAAATTGAAGTTTCTAAACCCTAGAGATTATTTTTATATGAATTTTAGAGGGTTTATTCTATTTTTATTTTGCCTCGAACCTCGTGAATTGAAGTGGGTTTGTTTTAGGGTTACAGATTATCATTTAGTTCCTTGGAATTGCTGTAGCCCTTATTGGATCAGATCATCCCACTTTCCTTCTTATTTGGTTTGTTTGACCTATGTTGGGACCCTGAATTACCCTGTTTGCAGATTGTGCTGGTAAAATTGCATTTTTATCCCTTATGACTTATTTTCTCCTTAAACTCAGAATTCTCTGAGTTAAGCCTTTCTTTGAGTTATGTAGGAGCTTTTATTCTCTGTATTAGGTCAAAATGAGCTAGTTATGGCTCATGATGAGGTTCTCATCAGATAACTCTTTCGAGCTCTCCATTGACAGAGAGCTAGAAAGTTGAAATGGAATTAGGTGTTTATTTTCTGAGTTAATTATACTAATTAGGTATATGATTGAGGCCCTTAGATTATGAAGAGGTGATGGAGGGCCCCAGTGAGTGTGTTCTAATCTCGAAGACCTCCGTCGTGGACAACGGAGGTCACCGATGAATGTAAAATGAATTAGGTGATTCAGTTGCTAAGAGTGAAGGAAAACAGTGCTATGAAATCATGGTAAAGTGAAGAAAGTGATCAGTGCGTAAAAATGATAAAAGAGTGGCTCAGATGAGCTCAAAGAGCTCGCTGGAGCTAAGGAAGACAGCATACAATTTGAAAAGTTAAACCTAATTAACTACCTAATCTACTGAACTAAGTTACACTACTCTTACCTTAACCTAATCCTACTGTTACTTGGACGAAGGAGGTTGAGGAGTCTCCATCGAAGGTTCTTAACGGAGGATGAAACCGGAAGGTTGGAGGAAGAACTCTGGTGGGTGGTTTTATGGTGTGGAAGCAGAGTCCGGCGTCGGCGCTTCGTCAGAGGACGCAACAGACGATGGCGGAGATTGGAAGTGAGTGGAGACTTATAGAGGAATAGGATGGAGATGGAGATTGGTCACCGGAGAAGGAAGAATAGCCTATCAGTTAGCTGCGGTTGGGGAAGAGGGTAGGGAGCTAACCACCCAAATCGAAGGGTTCAAGGGGTATTTATTGGGTTTGGCGATGGCTAAGGAGCTTGAATCCGGACAGGTTTGCATCTAGGTGCGGCCTAAGTTCCGGCGTCGTCTCCGACACCGATGAGGTTAACACTGTGACCTAATTAGGATTTAGGACAAATCCGGACCGATGGATGGATTTGAGGTAGTGAGTGCAAGCTTCGGAGGCTTGGCGAGGGTGAAATGACATCAGATGGAAGGTGATCGTGAGGTGACATCACCGTCGAATGTCAGCTGTTCAAGCGGCTGAAGAAGAAATGAAGATGTTCACAGGGACCTATATGCAAGGAAAGGTAAGGACCTAGGTGAAAGGAAAGGGCTCAAATGTAATAAATTATAGGGACCGAAATGCAAACAAAGGCTTTAAAGGTTAATTTAAATTATTTTCTTTTCTAACTTTTTATATATATATTTATAATTTAGATAAATATTATATTAAAGCCTTGTATTCATATTTTTGACCTATTTATTTATATTTATTTACTTATTAATTTACTTAAGTTATTTAAGACTTAGATCTTAAGTTATACTTAAGTTAAATAATATATTAATTTGGTAATTAATTACTAGTATTTTGAATCCATTTATTAATTAAGTTATTAATAATATTAATTGACTTATAATTTATCATTTTAAACTTATTTTAAGGTTCTTTATTAATTTATCCCTTATTACATAATTAACCCTTATATATACATATTCCTAGCTAATTAACTAAGAGGGGTAATGAGAAGCCATGATGAGCCTCTCATCACCAGTACTGATACTCATCATGGGTACCGGTACCGGAGCAGTTATGACCTAATTCTAGGGCGACGATTTGAAATCGAGATTTTCGGAAAACATCCCAAATCACGATTCTGATCGAGAAAACTTAATTTGATAATCATATATAGAATACAAATGAACATGAAAACTAAAAAACAAACATTCGTTGGCATTGATTCATCAAGATGGGATCGAATCAATCCAAAAACTAATCGAAGAATAACCACCAAAAATCGAATGTAAATTTATTTTTCTCAAAATTCGAATCATCAAGGCAATGATATAACGAATAAAAATGGCTCTACTATCACTTAATGGAATTAAAATTGAATAAAAATCAAAACCAAATGATTTTCTATAATCCCAAGAATAATCTATTCCAAATACCATCAACCAAAATGAAAATAGAAAAAAAAACGATGGAGGGATACCTAAATACATCGTAGCGGAAGAGTTGAGGAGATCCTCTGGAGTCGTAGGCTTGCTTCTCCAATGATAGGTGGTGGCAATGGTACTTCTAAAGAGTTCAGAGGGCAAAAGTGGAAGAGAACTGAATGGGGACGTACCCTTTGGGTTCTGTTATGGCTTTATTTATAACTTTTCTGCGATCGGATATAAAAAAAATTGAATGCCCACTTTACTCTCACTTCTCCCAGGATCATAACCACTTAAAATAAAATGACAATTTCACTTATTATAGAATTACATTTTTTCCCCAAAATTTCTGTATATTAAATTACATATCCTAATGAGATGTGAATGATTAATTTATATAATTATATTATTTTAATAATCATAAATGTAATATATATATATATATATATAATTCTAACAATTATCGTTTCATTTGGTAAAATAAACTTCCCTACCAACATCCTTAGTTAAATTTGTCCCGTCCAATGATGTCAAAATAGATTTTTGAGATGTTTATTTGATTGCCTTTTAAATCATTTGCATATGTACATACCCCTAATTTTTTTTACTACTTATGCGCGTATCCTTGGAGAAACCAATCTTATTTACGTCAATGACCCTCTTTTTGGCTATTCTATCGAATATAGTACAATCAGATGGAAAAATAATGGACTTTTCTCTCCAAGCTCACGAATCGTTCACTTTCACGTGCAATAACTTCCCAATGGTTACATCTGAGCCTACGAGGTGCTCGACCCACTCAAAATTGTCTTTACGGTGGTAGGATAAATAAGAGATCACTAGAGGAAGATAGAGAAAAAGGAGGTGGAACCCAGGAAAAGGATGAGGGAAGAAATTAAAAAAAAAATAATAGGACCTCCAAATAAAACAAAAAAATTTATTTTGAGACGAATTTTATCAGCATTGATAAGAATAAGATTTTAGGATTATACAAGTAATAGAAAAAAGCAAGGGTATCAACATCATTACAAATGATTCCAAAGGGTGCATGTGTAAAAATATCGAATTCAATTTTGAAATTTCCATACAAGCATAGGCTGATAAATAATTTAAAATAAAAAAAAGAAGAAAAAGATCCAACACCCACATTAATTTTGAGACTAGAATTAGATCCTCAAAGTTCTTACCTACATCTCCACCGTACTCGGAATATTCAACGGGGGATTTGGTTGGAGGAATTTGGTTTGCAGCGAGCACCTGACCATCCTCCTTTTTAACCAAAAATAAAAAAAAACAAAAAAAAAAAAGGAAACAAGGAATACTCCATTAAAGTGACAAGAGGACACTCCAATACTCCTTTATAGAGGAGGAACGTAGCACCCTGCAGTGTGGGATAATGAAAATAAAATTAAAAGAAAAGTAATAAAAAAGATAAATAAATATGAAATTATAAAATAATAAAGAAGCATCTTCCATCAATAATGATTGCAGCCTCAATTAAAAGAATAAAGAAATGTGTCGAAAAAATCTCAATCATAATGATTGCAGTCTCTAATATGTTTCCATCAATAACCTATGAAGGTATCTTCTCAAACAAAATAACCTGTGAAGGTAGGAAGTGAGAACGGTGCAAGTCAACAAGCAAGCAAATGACGAGGGAAAGACCAACAACGATGGATCGGAGAGATGATCGCAGTTGCCAGCCAGCCTTGACCGAGTAAGGTCCACACGAGAAAAGAAGTAAGGAGCGAGGTGGAGGAGACGAAAGCTCTACTTGTAGGGATGAGGAAAATCATGGCAAACAACAAAAGGATGGAGAGGGGGATCCCGATCGCCAATTGATAGCCCCAATCCAAGAAGGTGACGCTCTAGGGTTTCTTGCACAGAGCAGATGGCGATCGTTGGTAGCATCTGAGCACCTGACCATCCATGATGAGCAATAACATGGCAATCCCAAGAATCACGTACGCCGCCTTCATCTTAAAATTCTCCACAATGCAACTCGAGTGGTGGATGTCGTAATCTTCCCATTTGGGGAACCCCCTGATATCGTAGATAGATGGGGTTCTATTTCTAAGGAAGGAGAGGTCTCATTCATGAAAAAATTGTGCTATTAAGGTGATTGGCAACTTGTTTCTATTCTGGTTCCTTAAATTAAGGCATTAGCCTCTATTTAAGTGAAGTGGGGGTTGAAGGGGATGGTTAGTTGCTCCCACATTCACCTAACTTGGTAACTTGGTGTCACTCTTGTTGGGAATTTTTTCCTAGCAAGCTTCCTTGTTATAACTTGGTTGTTGGAATGAGGATTATAGATGGAATGAAATGGAGCCAGCACATTGGCATTTGAATCCATATTTTAGTAAAAGTTAATCCATTGCTCAAATTGGTGGACCAACCCATAACTTGCATTCTCCAAACACATAGATCATAAGGATAAATGCAAGGAGAACCTCTTTTTGCCTTTTTGCAACTCTCAACCCATCCTTTGAACGAAAAATCACCCGAGATATTTAGCTATATGCAAAAATCACCCATAAGAACCTGGTGATACTTCAACTATCACAAATGACTTTTAGTTGTATGCAAAATCCTTGGTAATTTCTTGATTTTTTTGCAGGTCTCACTATGTGTATTGGAAGTGTGTGCCTAACTTTTTGAATAATACAAGTAAATATCACTCTTTGAACACAAAATCACCTGTCATCATTCTAAACAAAATATAAATGACAATATTTAAAACATCACAACTAATTTTTAGTTATACATAAAAATCATCAATGAAAATATCACTGGTGATATTTGAAATATCACATGTGACTTTTAGTTGTATACAAAAATATTCAGTAATTTCTTAATTTTTGGTGGATCCGATCACGTGTGTTGTGAATGTGTGCATGACTTTTTGTGTGATACAAGTAAATATCACTTTCTAAATAAAAAATTATCGGTGATATAAGCGGTGATACTTAAAATATCACTAATGATTTTTAGTTATATATAAAAATCACCAATTTTTTGTTATAAATCAAATATCACAATATTCTTAGTTGTATGCAAAAAAATATTTTTGATGGATTTGATCATGTTTATTATGAGTGTACATGTGACTTTTTTTGTATGATACAAGTAAATATTACTTTCTAAATAATATCACCAGTTATTTTAATTTGTATACAAAAATCTGATAATTGATTTTTTATTTTAAATCAAATATTATTTTTAGTTGTATACAAAAAATATGGATAATTTCTTGATTTTTTGATGGGTCACTACGTGTGTGGAGTATATGCATGACTTTTAGTGTAATAAAAGTAACTATTGCAAGTGATTTTTAATTTTATACGATAAATTCATATGGTGAGTTGTGGGTGTGATTTGAGCACACGTAGGCCCTGCCACTATCTTGCAAAAGGAGTTTCTAAACTACAATTTTAGAAACAATGTCCATATCTGGGTAGCTACTAAATCAAATATTATTTTTAGTAGTATGCAAATAAATATTGATAATTTCTTGAGTTTATGATGGGTCGCAACGTGTGTGGAGTATACGCATGACTTATAGTGTAATAAAAGTAAATATTACAAGTAATTTTTAATTTTATACGATGAATTCATATGGTGAGTTGTGGGTGTGATTTGAGCACACGTAGGCCCTGCTACTCTCTTGCAAAAGGAGTTTCTAAACTACAATTTTAGAAACTATGTCCATATCTGGGTAGCTACTTTGTCATCCGACTGATAGTAGGACCAATGTCCATATCTAGATCCAACACGAGATCTGAATGGGAGATATTAAGTCAATCTGGGTCAATCTATTTGTATTCAAACTTATAATAAATAAGTGCATTGTGCGAAATGAAAGGGATTTATGTATGTTATTAGATACATTGCATATTGTGAGTTTCTCATTGCATTCTTAATTTTTAACTAAACATCATAAGAAAAGTCACATCTATTTTGCAATTATCACACCATTAGTTATTTCCATTAATTTTAATAGAAATGGATAGAAATAAAGAAAATTTATTCCTTTATCCCTAAGTTTCCTTTTTCTTTAATTATTTTTCCACTCTCTCCTTCCTCCCATCCGCAATGATCTCTTTCCTCTTCCCTCCTTCATTGCCTCCTCCTCTAAAAGCTAGTAACTATTGAGGATGCTGGTGGGGGCAACACAAGTGGAGGCCTCCACAGTGGCCACACAATGATAAGATCTCCTCTAAGTAAGGGGATTCAAGAACCATATTTGAGGGGAGGGGAAGGAGGGGTTGTAGGTGGGCTAGCAAGGAGGTGTTTATGGGGTCAAGTAGAAGAGGAGCGATAGGCTCAGGGAAGAGGGGTCATGGGTGAGTTAGCAAGGAGGTGTTTATGGGGTTGACCAGGTGAGGGACAACGAAAAAAGGGAAGAGGAGTTGTAGGTGGGGTGGTAGATTAGTGTTTGTGGGGTCGAGTAGAAGAGGGGCGATGGGGAGGGGGTAGAAGGGTTGTAGGTGGGGTCGAGCAAATCAAGGATGTTTGTCATGGCGATGTCTGGTGGTTGTGGTAGTGGTAGAGGAGAAATGTGGTGGTTGGAGATGCCAATAGTGAAGGGGAGGTAGGGAACATGGTGAATGGTAGTTGCAAGTAGAGAGCATGGAAGAGGAGAAGGGGGTGGTGATAAGAGGGTGGTGTAGCTCAAATACAAAGCTCCACTTCAATCCCAACCGAAGAGCTTTTCCTTGCGAAAACAAATGAAGATCTGACAGATTGGATACCTGATTACAACAAACAAAGAAAAATAACAAAAAACCTTATCGAGCCACAAATAATGTCAATATAAAAGTTAGCTACTATAGGTGTACGAAAGTTCCCATTGGATGGTCTTTGAGATGCTTGAATAGGGAAGGTGAGTGATCTAGTGTTGAGGCAAGGAGAGCAAGGTTGGATCACTTACGTGTGTGACAAATCACTTGAGAAGGCACAATTTGAGCTTCAATTCAAGTAGAAAGAGTAGGAGATATTGCACCAAGTGTTGTATTAGCAAGGAAAAGCTACTAGGATATTTACAGGCTTCATAGGAAGTGTGTAAATGCGTTTAGGGAAATCTTATGCTGTTGGAGGTTATTGGAATAAGGGTCCAACAAATAGAAATTTAAATGCTAAAGGTTACACAGAAATTAATACATATTAGATGTTTGATCAAGTCATTAGACGTCTAATAACTCTAGTAACGAAACTTCTAATTAAAGTGGGTAGACATTTAACTACAATAGCAAAAGTCCTGGAAGTTACTAGTACTTGGATTTTGTGTATAGAGTCATTTGATTAAAGTGTTAGATGTCTAATATTTAAAGAATTAGACATTTGATTAAATAGGTAGATGTCTAATAGATTAGATCATTAAAGTGAACATTGAGTGCCAACATTCAATTTAGATGATGTCTAATCAGTTTGTTAGACATCTTATTGTGTGATTTAGGTTGTCTGATGAATGTGTTAGACATTTGATTAGTGAAGTATTGGACTTGTTATGAAGGCATTGGAAGTTTGATTAGTGAAGGATATTTCCGTTTAGATTTTAGTTGTAAGTTTAAGGTTTGCCTAAGTGCCTAATAATTATGTAAGTGTTATTTAGGGCTTGATTAATATTTTTTTACTCTTTTACATCGAGTCTATGACAAGAAAATAAATATACAACTTTTGAGACATAAATACAAGACACTTCGTTCTTTTGAGCTTCTTATCTTTGATGCTCTTCAATTCAAGTCTCTTTGAGACTTAGTTTTTCATCCATGATGATCACGTACCATAGGACTTGCTTGTGAGTATAACTATTTAGGTTGTTCCTTTCATATGCCAACTTAGATCCGCTCTTCCATTTTACCTAAAATGTTAGTTTTCTAAGAATAGCATTATATATATATATATATATATATATATATATATATGTATATATATATATATATATATATATATATATATATGTTTTATTATTATCAAAATAAAAAATATTAGTGTGTGCACTAACAAATATTACAAGCAAAATACCTCCATTTCTTTAGATGGCTCTTCAAGAACAACTAGAATTCATATAATAAAAAAATCTAGAATTCATATAATCAAATTCACAAAGAGAACTTGTTGTCAACTCTACTATTAGGGTTTGAGTTCTGCATCATATAGATGGAACAATGACATCCACAATAAACAAAGAGATGGCAAAATGCTCAACAAGGTACTAAGGAATGTAAGCTACAATAACTAACAATATATTTATGTCAAGTAGTTTAACTAGTCTTCATTGATTTCCTAACTAACTACAATTTAGTCCCTTTCCTTTCATAATGTTGGTTTATAACTCCTTTTATTTAGAATTACAATCTAGGCAGGATATTTATAGCAATTATGGAAAATAGGAGCCTTAAGTAATCAACCTAGCATTATTAAACTATCATGCATATAAAACCCCCATTTATGTTCTCTTAGCATCATGCCATGGAAACCTCCACTTATGTTTCCTTATCATCTAATTAAATCAAGTTGAATGCTCTAAAGGTTCTTATTCATTTGTAACACATGCCAACAATGGTAGAAAAAATAGAATCCTAGCATGCCACAAATATATGATTTGATATTAAACTTAGATGCATGTCGTGGTTGGCTAGGAAAGAGGACTGCATGTAGTTGATTCCCAAAAGTTTATATACCCAATATCTATAATCTATCCAATCTTTTTCATAGTACACTACTAGATAATTTTTCAAAATATTTGCTAGTACCAATTGCTTCTTTGACCCTTGGGGATTAAATCATTATTAGGACTTACCCTTAAAGATTCCTTTTTAGGATGCTTTCATTTCTGGTTCTATTTTCTATAAATATAAGCATAATTAAATTTTATTTTATTATACAAAATAATAACTTAGTTTTTGGGTTTCAAAAAAGTAACTTTCTTAGTAACTTTAGGATCATCACAATTATATCCAATCTTATACGTGCGATTTACATGAATTTGAGAAGTATGAAGCTTCACAAGATTTTTCTTTCCATTGGTAAATTTGGTCAAGTCACTAACTAATTTACTTGTCTTATCATTAAGAATAGAAAAATTCAATTCCACATTTCTTTTTTTTTTTGAGACAATTTGTCCCTTTCCCAAGGGTATTGTTCTATAGCATTGAAACGACCCACCACCCTTTGGTCATTTAAGACGTCTGGGATGTTCACCAAACGTCTGTCCGGACGTCTAGGATGTTCACCAAACGTCTGAAAATGCTTTTCGGCACGGACCGTACGTACGCCATACTTCCTCCCTCACCGTGCCTCACCACACCTCCTCCTGCGATGCTACTCCGTGCCATGCTTCGCCATCTCGCCCCCTCACCTCCTCTCCCTTTATAAACCTCTCCCCCTCCTCTTCGTTGCCCACCCTGTAGCTGAGAGCAGAGCGAGGGCGAGAGTGAGTGAAGAGCGAAGAGCCCGAGCGAGAGGAAGCGCGGGAGCGGAGGGTGCAACGCCGTTCTGCTGCAGCACCTGCAGGCGAGGGGAGCCAGACTGGTTCCGCGGAAGTCATTTTTCCACGGAATCAAACGACTGGAGGGACACCCAGACGTCTTACTGGACGTCCGAAGGTAGAGCAAGACATCTGGTAGAGATCTATTTTCTGTACTTTTTCTCTCTGACAAGTCCTGACAGCGTACGTGTATGTGTCAGAAGGTGAGAGCGTAACTAAGGCAGTTTCAGACGTCCGGGAGCACCCCTAGACGTCTGACAAAGTCCTTGGACGTCGGCATTGAGTTCCAGACGTCTAATAGCGGAACACCGAGAGAGGTATCCCTGAGAATTGTTTTAAAACATCTGGGACCTTTCCTAGACGTCTGATTTCCGTCTAATAGTGTGTTTTTGGGTCGTGCAAGGCCCTATTATTATCGTTTTTCCGCAAACAAACCGTCTCTGTTTCCGTACGAATTTCTCTGTATAATGATACCTTGCTTATATCATTCTAAACATTTTGGCCCATCAATCCATGTATTAGGTCTTCAGTCCGTCGGGTGTACGGGACCTGTGGAGACGTCGGGAGCCACTGTGCGAGCCCCCATTCCACCCGGTTACCCAGGTAGAGTGGTTATGACCTTAAATCTCTAATTTAATACATGCAAGTAAATAATCCTAGGACTTGAGATGAACCCTAGGAAGGAATAAACGTATACTCGAGAATAAATTCTTGAACCCTAGGTCTTGGCATGAACACTAGGGTTAGAGGAAACTACATGTGAATGATTGAGTAATCAAAAGCTACCTGTTTTTATCTAAAATGGACCCCTACTGTGATAAAATGGAAATTAAACTGTTTGTTCTGTACATTCCAACCCGGATGTGAAAAAGAAACTCCTGTACGAACCCCACGAGAAATGTAAATAAGAACACCGTAATACAAAGAACCGGATGGTTCTAAAAATTTGTTGCCCATGGGCAGCTGTTAAGGGAGGTAAGCTGACCTTCGTGTACGTGGTACCGAAGAGAGCAACTATCCCTTGTAGTGTAGAGGGGAGCTGTTACGACCCGATTCCCGAATCCCTATGAGCCACTAGGGCAGCTGGCTCCCCTCTGCACTAAGAGGTAACATGTGTTTTCCTTGGTACTACGTACCCAAAAGACAACAACTTCCCCATTCACTTTTCCAGTTCCATCCCATTTATTTCCAGGAGTTCTACTCCTAATTCCCCGTAGGGTTCATGCTCATGTTTCTCAGGCCAAGATATACTAGGTTTCATCATTTCAGGTTTATTCGCATATAGTACACGTTCCAACATTCAACTTCTTTTCCTTTCCAATTTTTATACAAGCAGCGCGTATTTAATCTCAACCAACATAAATTACATGCAACAGTTACTAGCAACAGTACTCTACATTTCACAGGCAGCTGTTATCCAATTACAGGCAATTATCATTATTTTATCTACTTATCCAAGACTGCAATTCAGGCATTCAAGACATTTATTTCAGTGTTTCTGCTCCTAGGATTCATGCCACACCTTCGGATCTATTATTCAATCTACTTTTCAGGTCCTAGGATTCATGCCATACCCTAGGATCTATCATTCCATCTAGTTTTCAGGTCCTAAGATTCATGCCATACCCTAGGATCTACCATTTAATTCAGATATGCATTAATGTTTGTAATCAACTAAGGGGAGCCACTCTACCCGCAAAATCGGGAGTAATGGGAGCATGATCGGTAGGTCCATGTGCCTCCACAACCCCCGAGTCCGCAACAAAACGAGGTCCTAACATAAGGATCAACCACAAGGAACCACTCAGAATAGGATAAAAGTACTTTAAACAAGTAGAGGAACTAATTCTGAGAAGAACGAAATTTTAAACGCGGAAATAGGACTTCGAACGGACCCTAAACAGGTCAAAAACGACAACTCTGCCTCAAATCAGACGCCTGGAACACCTTCCAGACGTCTTAAACGATGGTTCAGATCATACCTCACTTCAGCGCTGTTCTTCAAACATCCAGGATCCCGCTGAACAGTCTGGACCTAGTTCCAGACGTCCGTCTATTACTCCAAACGTCTGGAGACGCTCTCCACGGTTTGGTGACTTGCCCAGATGTCCGATCTGTGTGGCAGGGCGTGCCCTTGCGCCTTCCCGAACGAAACCTGCACGCGTACGCAACAGTCCTTAACACGGCAATGAGGAAGAACCATCGGCGGAACGGCCTGCATGGCCGTACCTGTGAAAGGAAGAGGAAAAGAAATATTGTACCTTTCAGACGTCTGGATCTTCCTCCATACGTCTCCTGTGTCGTCTAGAAGTAGGTCCAGACGTCTGATTCTGGGAAAATTTTCCAGAATCAGGACCTCCTCGCCCTTTGCCTGCTGCGCACGGTCGCGCCGCGCCTCGCTCGCCTGCTGCCTGAGCTGCAACAGCACCAAGGTAACTTCCCCAGCACCCCGCTCCCGCTGTGCACCCGCCGGCCGACCCTGAGCTGCTTCGGCGAGCTCGCTCTCTCTTCCTCACGCGCTCTGCCTCTTCTCCCTCTCTCTGCACCTCCTCCTCCCCGCACGCGCCTGGCAGTAGCTACTGCCCACGCTCTCTCTCTCTCTCGCGCTCAAGCTAGAAGGAGGGGACGATGGGGGGAAATGGGTGAGGGAGAGGGAAGGGTATTTGAAGGCGTGGCAGGGTGGGGAAAAGTGTTTGCAGGATGGGAAGGGAAGAGAGAGAAGAAAAGGGGGCGGCGGGTTCAATCTACACGCGCATGCACGTAGACTCGCAATCATAAGCCGCAAAAATTAATTTTCAGACGTCTGGGAAGGCGTCCAGACGTCTGGACCAACTCCCAGACGTCTTAAAAGAGTTTGATATCGTGGGTCTTAACAGGAGCTTGCCGCCCTTGGGTTGGGACCTGGGGTGGGTTTGGCTACTTACGACGACTCTTACTAGCCCTCGTGTATGTGGTACCGAGGTGAGCTACTTAGTATAGGGGAGAGCTATCCACCCTAGGGGGCCAGGGGCTAGGTATGGCCACCCTACACTGACTCTCGTTAGCCCATTGGGCAAACTAGGGTAGTCGAACAAGGATACGTGGATTGAGGGGGGGTGAGATCCCTGTTCTGAGAGGGCAAAGCCCTATACTGTTCCGCACTGTACGTTGAGGTGTACCCGCTAGCGGAAATGACTGACACCGTGCTAGTGCGGGGTAGTTACCTATGCGCTTATCACGTGTACCGTAGTCACTGCTACGTCACGACCGTGACCTCGGGGTGGGAGATTGAGTATAGGACTACCAGGGTGGGACTCCCTCGACCAGGAGAGTACCACGTGGGCATCATATATTACGGGAAGCTGCAAGCAAAATCGTTCCTATAGGGAACAAGAAGATTAATTAACAAATCCTAATTAGAGATCTCTAGGTACCCACATGTATAATATAATTGGAAAATGGAAAATTTTATGTTAACTACTTGTTAAATGCATGTTACTTCTTAGCCACCACTCTACTTAGTGTTAGCTGACTCCAGTTAAATAAATTATGTACAGGTCACGGATTTGAGTAACCCGAGCCACCGGCTGTTGAGGACGCTGGGCCTAATTAAGCCTAGCTTTAGTTCTACTGTTTGATAGTGAGTTTCTATAACTTTGTCTTCTGCTACATATACTCGTTTTGTTGTGATGGCTGTATTATGACATAATATTACTGTTCCTTTTCCCCTTGTTGTAAATTTATTTCTATTTAGCTACTGTACTTGTGTGATTGTGGTTTGCTGAATGTTACTTGGTTATTTCTTTTTGGACGACTGGATCTTAGGATTAATCGAAGCAAACTAGTCTCAGATCCTGTAGGGATCTAGGACCGAGTCGTGACAAGCATTAATTCCTCATTTTTATCTTTTTTTTTCGAAAGCCAATAGTTTGAGAGGAGAAACTAAATCATTATTTAGATGTTTTAATGATTTAATTTTTTTAGAACATTGGTTAAGTAACTTGATTACTTTTCTATGTTCACAAAGAAGTTTATTATATACCTCGTCATTGTTGGGTGATTACTTTTACATCTGAATTTCCTTGTTTTACTCGTCATTGTTGGGTGATTTAATTCCAAAAGCTAAGTAGGCAAGTAAAAATGATGGAATAATGTAAAATCATCTTGAATAACTAATAGTAGGGGCATAAACCATTTTAGTTCCTAGTTAGCTAGAATTATAGCATGGGTGGTTAATGGCAACAAATCTTGCTATGAGGGATCCATATATAGTAAAAAGTAACATTTAGATAGAAACCCTAAATCCTCAAGAATTGAGCCTAAAGGTAGCTATAAGAAAAGCATTGTAGCTATGTTGGCTAGGATCCATACCTACTATGATTGATGGTAGCCGAATGTGGCAATTAAATTGAGATATCACAGATTGTTTAAAGAATGGATGGACTTTGGAGCTTGGTAAGGTGAAGCTTTAGTATATGACTTGGTATCCAAATCTATCCATAAACAACTTATACATGGGGTGCCTTCTCCTTCCTAGCCATGCATTACATGTGAACCTATCAATTGTGGTGATTGTTATAAATGGCTTGACTTTTGCTTTATGTTGGCATAATGGATGCCTTATGACAATGAAGACCCTTTAACTGCATTGGCATGGTCTAATGGGGTGCTAAGGCAAATGAGAGCGAAGGTTCTATTTGCTGGTGCACAGATTGATCATCAAGGACTTCATTACTTGTAGGACACTATGAATCTCCCATTCACATCATGATTAATAAAGTAATGAGTATCAAGATATTATGAGTTGTCAAATGGACTATGGAGTCACAATTAATATTGGTAGTCTCTTGAGTACTAGGCTTAGATGTTGTAGTAGACAGACATGGGTCTAGTTAGAAGATCAAAAGATCCTGGTTATGATACCATTGTAGTAGACTAGTAGCACAAGAATACTAGTGGACATAGGAGAGTTTGTTCTACAATTGTTTGTACACCTAATAAGGTGTGGGAGTTAGAGATGACAGTTCTAGACTAAGAAAGAACAAGACATTAAAGGTAAAATAAAGTAAATAGATGATCAAATAACTAGACATAGTTATTACATGGAAGAGAATTCTCCATTGGCCAACGGTTAGCAAATGTAGTCACTAAATCATGAGAAAATAGGGGTAAAAAGTAAAGAAATCATATTAGACCTTAAAACAAAGGAATAGAGAATAATAGGATGAAAGTTGATGACAAATAAGCAATTAATTATAAATAGAATAAATAATTGAATTAGTTCTTGTTTTCTTTGTTGATTCCTTGTTAAATAATTGCTTATGTTTTACTCCTATTATAGTCTAGTGCTTAATACAAAGTTCGGAGTGAAGAAGACATAATTTTTTATAATAGTTGTACTTTATTCTCAATTTAAAATTGATCTTTTATGCATTTTGTTTATAATTAGTAATATAATTGCACTGAAAGGGATATAGTGTATCATTTTTCATCATTGAAAAGTCATGACTTGTAAGTGTAAGTCTACAAAAAATATAGTGATGCATGACATGTTAGGTGTATGTGATATATGCTTGCTTCTCCACTATAGAATACTTCCTAAATTCTTTGGTTTGTCTCGCCTCTGTTCTTTGTTCCGAAGCATGGCTATTGCCTTCGTATCTAATTGGAGTGGGCATAATCAAGTAGGCTACATTGTGTCTTTTGAGGTGTAAGAAAAGCAGCAACATTGTCTTTGTGTTGTATAAGGTCTCAATGAAAGAGAAATAAGCGGAGAATAGTGTGAATTCCAATCTCTTGACAAAGCTTAAAGATAAAAGAGACCATGTGCGCTAATTACACACCTTGCATACGCTAATCTTAATCTACGTTGCAACTCAAGAACACAAACCGTTGCAAAACTAGATCCTATTTCAGTGGTTGAGCGTTGATCGCAGTGGCATATCCTCTAAGGTCTTTAATTGGCTACTTCAGTCGTATTGGTTCATTAGTCACATTTCTTACATTTGGTGCATTAACTGTGCTAATCTTTTTATTGCTTATAATTTTTTCCTTATGGATATGCGAGGAGCGAGCTTGACTTTTTAATGAAGGAAAATTAACTTGACGACTCACCTACATATATAAAAGAATGCTTCTTTAAATAGATATTTAACAAGTGCTGGAGACACTTGGTTTCGAGAAAGGGAACCATTAGCAATAGTCAAGATGCACTCTTGACTCATGAAATCCACTCCTCTTTAAATCTTCATCGTATAAAAAGACAGAAGCATAGTTAACTAAATCATGAGATGAGAGGCTTCCTTGCCCATCTCTATGAAAATAATGCACAAGATGATTCGCCGGTAAAATAAATATTTTCACAATCTATCTAGATGTTGCAGTCAATTCACCCCCTTTCGATGAATAGGATAAACGTATTTGATTCAAATAATTTGAAAAACAATTCATAGATTGAAATTCATTAGTCCCCAACGTTTTATAGCATTTTGATGCTATTTAAAAGCGTACAGATAGCTACTTGGATTAGCCCCAACGTAGCCCCATCTTTCTATCCCCTATCTAGTTGTCTATTTATCCATCTACCTTCTACCTACCCATCCATTTATCCAACTATATCTATAGAGGGATTACGATCTCTATCATACACTGGAGCATCATATACTATGTGATGCATTCTAAAAAAATTGATTTTTAGGGCATATCTTCGTCATCTGTCATTACCATTAATATTTATATCTTTTTTTTCTCCTTTTATATATACCATATTTATTCGTGAAATTTGTGCGAACTTATAACCTTCCCTTCAACAACCTGATTATTAAAGTTTCATGGAAACTTATTCGCCATATATGCGAGCAGATAGGACCGTACCCCTAATTAGAAGAGATGGTCATCTGATCCTGAGGCTTCGCATCCTGATCTCCTTCCCCTTCAACACAAACAACCGACAGAACCCAATCTTTATATATATATATACTGCAAAGTTCAAAATCCAAATTCAGATACATGGTTAATCCAAATCATGCCATTCCTTTCGTTGAATTGGAAGGAGAGGTTTAGAGGGAGAGCATGGGAAGCTTGTTGCAGTTGCAGATCTTAACTCAACCATGCAACCATCGGGATCATGGAAGACGAGCACCTCCACTTTCACACCACCATCCTCGAACTCGGCCACAACATATATAATCGATCCCATCTCATCTAGTTTACGCATCATGAGCACCATGTCCAAGCTCTCTGGAAAGAGACGCAATTGGTTGTCCCTTGGGATTGTATGGCTCCCTTCTTGGGTGCAGCTTCTCCAAGGTTGCACTCCAGTAGGTGGATCGCAATACCACAGTTAAGCAACCTCGTGATACATAATTAAACGATTTGATATGGAGTAATTAAAGAAAGAGGCATCAAGGATGAGGAAGGAGTGGGAGAGGGCATCGATTAATGCCATATTTCTATATGAAAATGTACACAGACAAAAAAACAAAATGATACGTTTGGCAATGTTAGCACGTGATGGATATGATCACTGTCATGCAGGCTGACTTTTGATATTTGAATTTTTTGAGTGGGTGTCACACAAAAAAAGCAACGTAAATATTATCAGATGGTGAAATTCATCCTCAATCAAACAACCATCACCGCTTGTACAATTTGATTTTATGTTAGTATAAAACGATTCAGAAATACTATTGACTTTTTAAGCATCAGTGAATCCTACCACGTGACGTTACTTGCATTGATTTTTAGGTTATTTCTTTTAAGATATTTTGAATGCACTGATAGGTTCCATGCGAGTCGAGGGGATGCCCACATGAGCGAAACACATGATGCCATCTTCACTTTTACATTGCATTTTATGTTGCAAGGTACGTTTTCATGTACACTTCTCCTATGCCTACCCGGATTTTAGCCAAAAGGAAAATGGATAGAATTTTTAATATTTTGGAGAAATGTATTCCGACAAATGTTAATACTTCCTTTAATTAACATCTTAAAAGATTTCGTAGAACATTTACCACTTGACTTCAACCCTGAGGAAACACATTTGTTGTTTTTCTTAGTACTTGCTCTTCTTGCTTTTTTTTTTTGCACTTACGAAGGTTTTGATATGCGTCCTTAGTAAGTGGTGTTCAAGCTTTTATTTTTGCTATTTTCTCTCATACATGATGGTCATATTTGGCGAGCATTTTGATACACACGTGTACGTAAAAATACACAAACATCATACATGCACACTCACATACACATACATGCACGCATACACACACATACATTAAAATTCAATTCTAGGGATGGAAAACATCATTAATAACCAATGCCACCGTTGCTGCCTTCCTTCGCACGTGGGCACTTAAATCACCAAAGTGGGTTGGGGCACCCTATGTTAGGGTTTTCCCCTTTGATGGGAAGATTAAAAGGAGGGGGATTGTTCTCAAATGAGAAGGTGTTCATTGCATAAAGAGCACCAAAGACAAGGGGAATGCCTTATGAAAGCTACAATCCCTTTAACTCACGTACAAGACCCATCAAATTCATTAATCAATGGGTCTCTCTTGAGGAGTGCTTGAATCTCAATCTTACAAGGTGGTCGTTTTTTTAGTGAAAGATTAAGATCTGGTACACGGGGGCTGGTGTTGATGCACCAACGTAAAGCAAAGCTATCGAAGTTAGACGGGAGGAGGTCTAAGAAACGTAGGTGTTGCATACGCGTCAACTCAAGAAATGATACCACATGTTTTCTCCAGCTATCACTGCAATCAAACTGTAAATGTTCCTTAACAAAACAAGATCATAGAGACTTGATAAAGATTACAACAGGGTGAGATCTAAATAAAAAATCAGCAGTCCAAATCCCCTCCTCCTTCCAAATACTTCAACTGAGGTGAAATTCACCGCTGGCATGGACTTGCCTAACCGTCTTATCGTAGATATCTTCGTCATCGTCTTCACCCTCAGCTTCCGCTTCCTTCCCTTTCTTTGCTTTATTTCCCTCGCGCT
Organism: Thalassia testudinum; assembly: GCA_037157565.1. Lineage (NCBI taxonomy): Eukaryota > Viridiplantae > Streptophyta > Magnoliopsida > Alismatales > Hydrocharitaceae > Thalassia > Thalassia testudinum. The sequence continues at coordinate 64,492,999 of JAZHRO010000039.1, forward strand.
CCTCTTCCTCTGCAGCCAACCCAAAACCTGGTATGGGTCTGACAATGGGAAGCGGGGTTTTTGCCTCCTCGACAATTTTCAAAATTTCCTCCACGGACTGCTTGGAGAAGGTAGGGGCATTTGGGTCGCTCTTCTTGTAGTAGACTGCTTGGGCTGCATCAGTTAGCTCTCTTGGCAAGTTCCTCAAGAACCAAGGATGGCTCCTGATCTCCTTTATGGTTATCCTCTGCCAATTAATCATTTGTCAATTCCTCTAAAGCAAGGTTCAAAAAGTTGATATACAGAATCCAGTCAGTTAAGTTACTGAATAGCAAGTATATGGTATGCAGGTGAATACAAGGACAAGTATGCAGTTTTTGCATTTTTTGTTTAAAAAATTTAAAAAATAAAAAATAAACTTGCTAACTTTTGCATCAATACATAAATATAAAGACTATAACAATCGAATAACTTGACACTTGGAAGATCCCATGGGGGCAATAGAGAGAGAGAGAGAGAGAGGGCTGGCGATAAGGAAGAAAGAGAGAGAGAGAGAGGGAGTTGTGATAAAATTAACCTATTGTTGTTGGATCATTGATCCAATAATATGGATTAATATGTGTGTATGATCATACATTTAATTTTAACCGTTAGTTATAGACCCATATTAAAAGTGATCCATAAGGTGTTAAGGCAATCCATGGGCATTGATGTATCATTAAGTTATAGAATTTATGTGCAAAAACCTATAGGGGTAATTTTTATTCTATGATGGGTTGAATAGAAATTTACCAAAACTTAATTGGTGGTTATCAATTAAGCTAAAGAGCAATTATGGTCCCTAATCCTCTACAGAAGCATTTTTAGATTTTCCTCTTGAGAGAGCCACCCCATCGGTCTTGGAGAGGGAGAGAGGAGAAAGGAGGTGGCTGGTATATTGCTTGGGTTGCTGCCAACCATCAGGGCATCAATACTCTTTCGTCAAGTTGTGTAGAGGTTAGAAGACCATTACTTACTCTTGAGCATCATCACTATCTCTGCCTTGATCCCAACGGCTGCAAGTACAGCTATGTCCTATTCCCTTCACTGTTTTCATATTTATATTTCCCATTGATGTTTTTACCTATGAGTGTTTCATATCTAGCAAAATAATGGCATCTATATTAGTCTATTAGGATCTGAATAAAGTAGACTCTTCAACTTCTGAAAACCAAAATCTTCTTCCTGTAACTGCAACCAGTACCGGTACTGATCATCAGTACCGGTACTTGCAGCATATAATTTGGTTTTGGATTAGGATCTGTGACCAACAGGTACCGGTAACGATCTCCAGTACTGATACTTGTTGGATACAAGACTCTGAACTGTAACTTTGAGGTACTGGAACCAATCATCATTACCAGTGGGTGCAGATTGACTCTGTGGTTTGAAGTGAACATGTTGGCTACAGGTATGGGCCAAAGATTTTGGTGCCTCAACCAGTACCTTATATATACCGGTACTCATCTTTAGGACTGGTATAAGATGACTATTGGCGTGGTACTTCAAATCCTTAAGTTCAAGCCAGTACTCATAGAGCAACAGTACTCAAGATGAGTACCGATACTTGTTGAGACCATATGAGTCTTGAGTGATGTCCAATACTCTTTAGGTACCAGTACTCATTCATGTGTACCGATACACCTCAAATACTGTTGGTTGACAGCACCTCAAATAGTATATGAAGTATACCGGTACTCTTTTATGAATACCAGTACTACTTAGATATGAGATACATACTGGAAGTCAACAGTATCGGTAATGATTCCAAGTACTGGTACCAGTTGGGTTTGATTTACTTATGACTTCGATTAGCTACTACTCCGTCAAATGGCTAGGGTGTGTTAACTTCAATTAACCCCAACAATTGCAACTCAACTAAAAATAACAATGTTGATCTATGTTATAAAGAGATCTACTCCTATTTCCTAAATCAAATCAAGTCAAAATAAGCCTAACAACTCAATCAATCACAACTTCCAAATTATCTCTTCTTAAATTTAGACTCACATGTGGCATAACTTGGCTTGTAAGCTACCTAATTAGACCCAAGGCCACATGGCCCGACCGACTGGACTAACCGGCTGCCATATGGCCCACTGACTGCATTCTCCACAACTATGATACAAATTTACATGCTGCATAATAGAGTTTGATAGCAAGTTAGAAACCCTACTTGGAAATCAGCTACAAATGTAGCCGCTTACACAGGTATGCAGCCCAAGTATGTGGCTGCACCCACATATGAGACCAACCCTTATTATTCGGTTTGGAGAGGAGGCCGTCTATGCATGTGCGGCTTAGGTGACCAACTTCCTAAACAGTGCTCCAAAGCCATGGGGAATTATAGCTAGGTAAGGACAATTCTATGGAACAACGGATGCAGTTGTCTGGGGTTAATTAGGTTCAGTTATACTCGAACTACAATAAAGCATTCAACCAGATAATAACTAAAAAAAGAAATGCTCCATCATCTTGAAAATGGAAAATATGAGAGAGACTGGTAAGATGTGGATGGATATCCAGAGCATGTCATTAATTAAGTGATATTAATATTTTAAATCAGATCTTTTTTTGAAAAAGATAAAACAAATTTAACTATTCACAAAATAGTCAGTTCTTTCATGATAAACAAGGATGTATTTGGTATACCGCTTTTTTCAAATCATTTAAGGCGATGACCATGCCAACTGAGACATAATTAGTGGTAGCATAATTTCAATTCAAACTGGTACATACTGTTATGGGACCCAAACTGTTTATAAATCACCTAATTCCTTACATGATAGCTAAATAGGTACCTGTTGGAGGTTTCAAATTAATATCCCACCATTATTCCTCTCAGAAGAAGAAGAAGAAGAAACATACCAGCATCCTCTCTTTCCTTTCCACATGCTGGCATGCACTTTAGTTCCTATATCCTTCAATGCATGTAGACTTAAAATACATGGCGAAGATGCATGGTGCACTTGCGACTTCAGACCAGGAGTTACTTTTTTTCCTGGTGATCATATGAAGAGTGCTTAATTTGTTGAACCAACTCCAAGCATTTGATTCACTACTCTTTACCCGTTGAAGTTGTGCTATTTGCATCTCATTCAGGAGAAGGGAATCACTGCTTTCTTAGGATCATAGATCCCTCATGGTCAATATGTGATTAAACACTGGCATCACCTTTGCAGAGGTTACCTGACCATCTTATCTTTTATTGACACTATCATTGCCCTTCACTCATACTTGAATTCCTTTGAACTAAGTTAAGTGGCTGAGAGGAATTAAGACTGTAGACAAGTCCTTAATAAATTGTCGATAATAACTTGTTTCTTTTTGAATAAATAAGAAGCATGTTCTCAAATCTGGAGCTAGAAGATACATAGGATTCACGCTACAAGAGCAAAGCCAAGGCTACATGTATTAGCTAATATAGATATCACAGAACCTTCCATCACCTAGAAGATACTTGCCCATACCATGACCAGAAAGATGTGGGATTTGATGTTCTCTTAGGACAATATAATATGACTTCTTTATGTGGTAATACCTAGTACATTGGAGATATGTTTACCTCAGAGTCTATCAGTAGGCTTCACAGGTTTCATGTTGGCAATATACCACCCAAGAGAAGATGATGTTCTGCTACTGATGTCAAGATGGTGGGTGCACGTAGAGGACCGCTATAAAATATCTTTCAATAGTTCACCAAACAGGTTAAAGGCTATGATCGAGGCACATGTACAAACACATGGCATCAATCATCACAAAACATTCTCACTTATTAGAAGGGTGGATGTGCTGCGCATCCTCATCTTTATATCAATTAGGGGTGATTGGCCACTATCAGTTTCTTTGAAGAAGGCCTTCCTCTTCATTAACCTAACAAAGATCTCCAAACTATACGGTTATACCTGTCATGGGAGCATCTCTAGTGTTCATGTCTAAGAAAAGATTACTAATGCCTTGTCTGAAAATGTTTGGGGATAGGTTGAGCAGTTTGGCTTTAATGATACTCTCTATATCAAATCTTATTTGTGGGCAAATTACTGCTCATATCACGTTGCAGAGGGCCTATTAGAAATTCAGAACAACATAATTACAGTGAATATATACTTGGCACTGCTGATGGCAAAGCCCATCTTGCGTGAAGTTCTACCAAGGCTCAGGGGCAGCTAAAATACCTTCATGTTGGCAAGGTTTCCAGGAGCAACTAGGAAACACTCACGTAGAGGAAGTGCCTTAATGACCATATCAAACATATTGGGATGATTGGACCATGTTATTCCTTATCCATGGAACCCAAAGACTGGCATCTATACTGTGATGCAGAGGCAGTGCTAGAATAGCTCACATTGATGTTTGCAAGGGTGAAGTGTGTGAAGCCTATGGTAGTCTCAAGCTCCAATGCTGAAGTCATACAGCCATAACAAAAAAAAAAAAAATTGCTGATTAGATGTCTTCTTCCTCAATTGGGGTTTTCGGAGAGGTGTCCCATGAAAATTATTTTCAAATTGTGTCAGACATATAGTATTTCATGAGAGGATCATGCAGAGAAGTAATTGACAACTTTATTTGCGGCTCCAAACATGATCAGGAAGAGATATATAACTGCTGTCATTTTTACATCAGACCATTTAGCAAATCTGTTGGTCACCCTCCAGATCTACATAGTTCAATTGTCATAACTAGACAATGACTTGCATCTATAGTCCAGCTTCAGAGAAAGTAATATTAACTATTTCCAGAATTCAGTTTACATCATGGTTATTTTATGCAACACTTGGTCATTAAGAATTGAATACATGTAGTTGGGAAACGTTTATGTTACACTAGGAGTAAATTGATTGGCTTCACTAACATCATCTTACAAGAATTCTTGAGAGATTCTATTTCCAATGAATTTGAACTTTTAGAGAGAGCCCTTTCAATTTATAAGAAAAACTTATGCAAAACTAGAGAAAGAGTGGGTGTGCACCCTGCTAGGATTCACTTCAAAAATGCGTGCAAGGAGCTGTCGGCAATCCTGTGAGATGTGGACAAAATCTGGTATCTTGTATTGAACAGATATTATTCTCTGCAGAGAATGAATATAATTTATTAGTGCAGAAACTATAGAGCAACAACTACACAATCGAAAAAAAAAACTTACATGCATGCCCCTGGAAACATGGACAATTACATCTATTCCCTCATAAACTTGCCAATTACATCTACACCCCTGTAAAGTTGCACCACTTGACAGAAATACCCTTCAATTAGTGTGTACTAGTTTTCTAGACTAACTATAGTTACATCTTAACCATACACCATATATCCACCTAAAAAAAATAACCTATTAAAAATAAAGTATAGAGAGAGAGGCTATGGGAGAAGGCTGAGGTGGCTGGGGGAGGAGGAGCTTGAGGGTGGTGGTGGTGTTTGAGAGGAGCAAGGGGGCGGAGAAGATAGTGGGCCAGAGGGGGGTTGCACGAGGCGGGGGGGTGGAGGGGGTTTGCAGGAAGAGGAGGGGGCAGTGGGGGGTTGCAGGTGGAGGAGGGGAAGAAGAGGAGGGGGTGTGGCATACAGGTTGGAACAGAGGTGGTGGACAAAGAGGCGAGTGGTGAGGTTGACCTGGGAGCTACAGAGGACGAGAAGGAGGACGGAGGACGTGGATTGAGGAGGAAGAAGGGGAGGAGAGGTGGAAGAAGAGAAAAGACAAAAAAATGAAAGGCATGAAGAAGGGTTTCAATGTAATTTTCTACAGTAACACCGTTAAACTGAATGGAATATTCTTCGAGAACTAACAGTGAGTTAATCTAGGGGCATAGTCAGGAGATGGTTAACAACTTTTTAGGGCTATAGATGTAATTGGCAAGTTAATTAGGGTGTAGATGTAATTAGCCATGTTTCCAGGTGCATGCCTGTAAAAATCCCAAAAAATTGATGGTTGAAAGTCATTTACTTACATTAATGGTCTTCCTGAAATTTTTAGGATCATCACGGTCTTCAAAAGGATAAGCTCCAACCAACATCACATAAAGAGTTACACCGCAGGACCAAACATCGGCCAACTGATATTGCCAAGAACTTTCAGTCAAAAAGTAAGAACCAAATCACAGATAAAGCATATTTAAGTTAGACTGCACTTTGATCGCATAGCTTGTTCTATATTTGAAGAGAAAATTATACCAATTTCCCAAAGCTAATTAGTTTATGGATGGCAAGATCGCAGTCAATCATCCATCAATAAATGTGCTTAGGTGACTTCTTTTTGGTCCTTTCATGATGACAAATCCTCACAACAATTAATAGTAGCTACAGGGAATAAATTAAATCCCAGCATTCCCTTGTGAATTGTTGCTCGTCCCAATAACGATGGCCAATTATCCTTTCTGTTCATTTCACGGTTCTAACATGGCATTTTTCTTTGTTGACCAGCTAAAAGATCGGCTGCCTTGTCTAATTCAGATGATCTCATGTCCAAGGTTCTTTTATTTCTCTAGTTACTCTTGACTGTTTTATTAATTATCACAGCAATTCTGAACATTTTTAAACTGGTTTATGTACGTAAGCTTTACTGGTTATTATAGTAATTCTGAAGTTTTTAAACCAGTTTATGTGAGTGAACACATATATTTCATTGCCACATCTCAACTCATTGGGATGGAAATGGCTCTCAACTGGCTTGGGTTGTGAATGCCATTCTGGAGCTGTTTAGTATGCCCATATGCTCCAATCAGGCATACCATAGTTACGGAATATGCCATAGTTGAAGGAATATCATCATAATTTATACAATTAGCCATCTTATGAAACTGCCAAATAGCGAATCTTGAGTCGTGTGAGAGAGCAAAATGCTACTTTTCCACAACTAAGTCACTGTCAGTAACCATCCAACCAGTCACAAAAGACCATAATCTCTAATGAACCTTCTAAAAAGAAAACCATAACCAAATAAGGACGCCCACCACGTGATGCTGAAGGTTCTAAAGAGAAGGCACTATTAGGCATACTAAAATTAAACAAAAACATCTCACAAATCCTTTCCACCACCAGCCCCACAAGGGGACAACGTGTCTCATCCGGCTGCCGGCCTCAATTCTGGGTTGGGGGGTGGGTGTGGTGTTTGGATTTTGTGTAAGGGGATGTGTACACAAAACATTTTCCCTAAAAGAAGCTTGAAAAATCAAAGAAGCAGGTCCCACCACCACCAACTCTTCCATCATCCCCAACACCATATACTCTCCTCTCCATTTTCTGATGAAACGTCCAAATCCTTTCTCCTTCAAATAGTCCAACGTTACGTTTTTGAGGTGAATACGAAATTATTATATCTTCCATTTGAAGTTCTTCTCTACCACACATGTTTAAGATAAAATCCTTTAAAAGGAAATTCACAATAGACGAGGACCATGCAGCTCAATATTGTAATTAGAAGAAATGTAGCTTGAGAAATGGATCACCTTTCCATCGTACTCACGCCGTGAGAGCACTTCAGGGGCAATGTAGGCCGGTGTCCCCACCGTCGATTTGGGCTTCGAGTGCAGCAGAGAAGACTGCAATTTGCCAACAATTTTAGATAAAATTAAACCACCATCAACAAACCATCCTATATCTTTTCTAGAACAAAGCAACAGAAAGATAAAGAAACATCGCCAAAACTTCGTTTGTAAGTTTTTTTCTAAAGTGCACAGAAAGCTTTCTCTAAAGTGCACTCGACATCATTGTGCATTTTACCGACATGCAATAAAAGTAATATTACAACTGGAACCTTGCAAAGGAGAAGAAGTTTGTAACGTAAGATCACATCGGCAATCGTTTTCTCGACAAGAAGCAACACCAAATAATCAATTGATATTTTACGGGGAAGGACCTTGGAGTAACCAAAATCGCAGATCTTGAGGCGAGGGGCCGGATTCCCATCAAGCAGCGTGTTCTCCAGCTTCAGGTCCCGGTGGCATATTTGCTACAAAAACCCAAAACTTCAAAGCCTTCATTCCCACATCAAAAACAACACCTTTGATCCAAAACCACGTACCATGAAGTGGCAGTAACTGACGCCGGAGATGAGCTGCTGGAAGAAGTACCTCGCCTGCCAAAACAGCGAACACCATTCACCATTCACAAGTGGAAACGCGAAGAGCCCAATTTTTGTTTCTGTTTTTGTTTTTTTTTTTTACGAAAAAGCGAAAGAAGCAGAGTCTCTAGAGACCTCGTCCTCGCTAAACCTGCCGGCGTTGCAGATTCGATCGAAAAGCTCCCCACCGGCGGCGTACTCCATCACAATCCCGAGATGGGTCGGCGTCAGAACCACCTGATCACCAGAAAGATCGGAGCTTTCTTGAGCAAGAGAATCCCCAGAATCGAGAAGAGCAAGTGGGTAAAGAGGGGAGACCTCACCTCCTTGAAGCGGATGATGTTGGGGTGCCGGAGGGATCTGTGGTTGATGATCTCCCTCGCCACATTTTCGTCGATCTGAGCTACGAAGGAACGAGAGCGGAGCAGACGTCACATTCGGAGGGGAGAAGGGGATGGTATGTGGGTTGTTGTTACCTTGTGGCCCCTCTGGATGCACTTGACGGCGAGGAGCTCCTTGGTCTCCTTGTCGCGAACGAGGCGGGCGACGCCGAAGTTGCCGGTGCCGAGATCGCACACCGCCTCGTACTTGTCCATTTTGGGTGCTTTTTTGCTTGCTGCTATCTCCGGATCCGAACAGGGGAGGGTGTAAGCGACGAGGAAGAGGGCTGCGGTAGATGGAGATTTGGAAGGGGGCACGTGATGGCTGAGAGCCCCGAGAAGAGGGAGGGGGCAGTGGTGTCGACCGGTTCTTGGGGGCGTTCACCGGAAGAGGTGTTGGTGGAGCTCTCGTGCTCTCTCTGCTTCCACTGTTTCACTTCCTTTGCAACTTGAGATGTAGGCTGGGGGGCGATGGGAAATGGTGAATAAATTATTTTAATCAATATTTTTATTAAATTATAATATAATATATCTATTAAAATATATTTATATTATCTTATCAAAACACCTACCATTTTATTATTTTTTTATTATACCAAATGCAGCCTTAGAGAGAGAGAGAGAGATAGACTGGGGTGAGTTTAAAAACAAATTGAATTGGATTTTGAAAGTTTGTACCCACGCGTTTGTGACGACGATTGAAGTGATAGTATTTTCTATACTTTTATTGTTGAGAATTTTTTTAATTATAATTATGCATGCATAGTGCACGGGGTGCATGAGTTGGTTTCCTACAAATAGGTTCAAAGTCTATTGATGTCTCTAACGAAACGTGGTTCGTTCAAACTTGATTTGTCTCGTATCTTCCATCATTTAATCAGGTCATGTCAAAAGGGTAAGGATATGTAAAGTTTGCTTGATTGCCCTACCTGCTTTGTCTCTCTCCCTCTCTCCCCCTTACAAACAAAATGGTTGTCGAATTCTCAGAATTAAGAATTTGACGATCCAATGACTTGTAACAAGTTGAAGATGAGCAAAAAATTTGTGTGGTGGGCTATTTGGACCAATTGGAAAATGGAGGGGGGTTGAAGGGCATCAATTGGTTGACTAAGGGATTGGAGAAGAGTGTGTATGAAATCAAGGATAAGAAGATGAGGGAAGGAATCAAGTTGTGTCATAAAGCATAGTTGAAAGGCACGAATCCCACTCGAGGCTCTATAATATTAGATTGTTTGGACTAATTGGTAAATGTAGGGGGTTGAAGTCCGTTAATTGGTTGAGTAAGGGACCGGAGAGGGGTGTGTATGAAATCAAGGACAAGAAGGTGAGGGAAGGTGTTAAGTTGTAACATAAAACATAGTTGAAAGGCACGGATCCCACTCAAGATCCTATAATATTAGATCAATTCTTCTTCAATATGATTGGAAACTCAATTATAGCAAAGACTAGCAAAAATTCAAATGGGTTGAGAGCACCTGGGGATCAGGAAGGTGCCCAATGAAGTCAAGGATTTGCACATATATCCCACCACAGTGTTGTGGAGGGTCTAATTTCACGAACTCTAGAAGATAGATTTGATTGAGAAATGAAAGATCAAAGTCAATTAGAGAGCTTGTCGAGTGGACCTTCATCTTAACCTTTGGTGTTGCCAAAAGGTCTGACTCTTGTCCAAATTCATGGAATAAACTCCAAGGAGACACTCAAGGCAATGGTGAAAGAAATGAGAGAAACCATAGAGCCATCATGACCTACAACCCTCCATCAAATCACTAGCATGGGGGTGTCAAGTTGGTTTTGTGGGGCCTACTTATACTTTCTCTAATAAGAGAAAGACCCAAAAGTTCATCATAAAAAGGATTTGATAGTGCATTAATCAACTCATCCTATCATGAAAATTTTCCTAGAGAAGTGTGTTTTCCACATACCTAGAACTAAGGGAGACCACAACCCTACTCTTGTGAAAACATCCTTTGGGAGTAATTCTCATAAGAGACCACTGTGCTTTGAAGCCTTCTAGACTAACCACAAGGACTTCAAGTCATTGTTGATCTCCATTGAAAGAAACTAATGAGAGGCAAAAAATGCCCTCGAATCCGAAACTTCACGAAAGGCCTAAAAAAAAAAGATCCAACCCAGAAAGAGTTGGATATAAGTGAGCTCGAGGATTCGACCCTCCTACATCCAAAAAAAATCTTGCACACAAACGGGTCCAGGAATCTAGTCCATCTACATTCAAAAAGACTCAGATACAGATAGGTTCAAGAATCCAACTCGCTTACACCTGGGAAGACCCACATACAGTCGGGCTCAAAGGACCCTATCCGTTAGAAGAGACGGTGAGAAAAGTACAGCACGACCATGCCCCAATAAATGCTGACATGGCCACTGTAATTAATAATCTGACAACATACATACCTTGTCAGAGGGTATATCTGGTCAGAAGATCTCACAAAAGGCCCAACTCCAACGCTATAAATTACGAAGAGAGGTTCTCGAGGCCCTCTCCTAGGCAACTCGAGAGAAAAAAAGAGATTGTAATCTTGTTTCTTACCAATGCATGCTTGGGAGCATTCTCCTCCCCCCAGACATACACCCCTTACGATGAAACTGGGTTGTCAAACTCTTTGGCCCTTGTCTAATTGCTTGAGCCATTGGGTCGGACCCTCTGTTCACATAAGAGGTCCAATCGTTTGAGTTGTTGAGTCGGGCTCTTCGATCCTCGAAGACCCGATCAGAAATAAAATTAAAATATGAATCCTAACCTTAAGTGTTCTAGAGTCCCTAGAGGGTTAAAAAATTGAAGCAGGATGCAATTTGGAGCCAGGAAAGAGGAAGAGACATAGAAAACAAATTGTCTCAAATTCAATTGGAATATAATTCTAATGAAAATGCTAAGGAGGAGCAAGCTCTATAGGCTAAATGCGATTATCTCTTATTCTTATAAGAGAAATATTGGGCATAGAGGCCTAAATTCAAATGGGTCAAGATGAGACACAGAAATGCTAATTGCTTCCACATTAGAGCCTTTCACAGTTTTAAGAAAAACTATATATGTTATATCAAAGATGAAAATGGTAAGATCAAGTGTAGTCAAGGAGAGATTGATTGTACCTTCATAACTCATTCAACAACATTGTAGGATCAAAAGTTGAAGAATACACTACTACTACAATCTGTAATAGCTAAGAAGATTATTAGAAGAAGAAAGCTTCATTCTAAGTGAAGAGGAGATCAAACTAGCTTTATTTTCTATGTAAACGAATGAATCCCCATGCTTTAATGGCATCCCACCTCTATTTTTTCAACATTGCGGGCATGAAGTTAAAGAGGATCTTATCTCCCATGTTCAAGCCATATTCACCAATGTTGGGGTCTTATTAAAATTAATACGACTTTTTCACTCTTTTTCCAAAGGTGGATAATTTAGAGATTTTTACATATTATCATCCTATTAGTCTAAAGAAACACCTTCTATAAGATCATAATAACCGAAATTATCATTAATAGATTGAAACCTACTTTATCTTGATTTATCTCAAAATCTCAATTAGCCTTTCCCAAAGGGAGATATATTGCAAATGATATAGTGATTGTTGGAGAAATTATGCTTCATCTAATAAAAATGAGAAAAAGAAAAGAGGATATGTTGATTAAACTTTTCCAACACAAGGTAAATATCTACATACATGCTCTTCATCTATGCACCATTATTTCAACTTACCTGATTGTTGAGAACATGTTCCTCTGCTCCTTCGATCCTCAAGTCTGGATGCTTTCGTCTCCATTCGTTGCTTTCGCCCTATGCTCTCCACAGTATTAGTAAGTTTTTGTATGCAATATTTTTCTCTCTTTGCCTTTTTAATCAATAATCAATGCATCACTTCACTTATGACCATCTAAGTCTCATCAAGTGATGGAACCCGGGCCGTCGTGTACTATCAACTAGCACACACACTACAAGATCGTAGTCACCTAATACATAGCCATAAAACGACAATAGCCAACATTCATTTATGATGCATTAAATTAATGAAAGAAAACTTAAAGTGCTGACAATATAAATAAAATTCACCAAAAAACAACAAGGAGAGTCTCTTACACTCACAAAAAAGATAGGAAAGATAAAAATCTAACAGCGGAAAGAAAATTACGACTACTACAAGCCACTAGTTCAGTATGGACCGTCTCCTCAGGTAGGACCTAGATCCACAGAAACTTGACCAACGGCAACCGTTGCACCCAACTACTCAGCAACACCTGAATATGGAACCCAAAACTATACATCAATGAAAACTTAGTAGAGTAAACAACAAAACAAGTGATAACAGTAATAGGAGCACAAAAAAAGGGTATTTATATCAACAGGTCATCCATTTATAATTTATTTCTTAGCTAATTTCGTTCATGTACTTTGCTCTTGTTCTTATAGTTCACAATCCGTAAATCTTCATCTCGGGCACTACAGTGACTTGCGACAATCTATTTCAATCAATAGTAAAGCACTGTTGTTGGGTTTTTTGTCCCCTGCAACAATGCCAAAAAATATGATCATCGACCTTCTATTTGCGATAAAAAATGTTATATTATGTGTCGTTGTAGTATATTTGTTACAATGCAAACAGGTGTCGCATCATTTTATTTAATTACAATTTTTACTAATTTGTTTCCAGGTCGTTCACTATGAGGCAGTTATTGAAATACATCACTCTCTAAGTCTAAAAATGTTCTTTCTTTCCAAAAAATGTTATTAATTTTATTTATAATAAGAATGAATGAATTGGTTAATTATATACAAAAGAACTAATTATTTCTACCTACAATGTCTTAAAAATATGTACAATTAACAGGCATTAAAAACTAGTTAATGTTACACCATGTTAATTATATATAACTACTATAAGTAATACCTAAGTATAGAAACAAAAATAGCTATTAGTATATACCATACTAAGTTATATTAACATACTAATATCTTTAGCGACATATATTATATATACAGTGACATTCACATACGTCGGTGTAACCTTAGTAAAATATATACACTACTTAAGGCAAAAATAAATACTTACACTACCATATATACAGATATATAATGACTGTTGTATCTGTCGCTAAAGCTTAGTGTTATTTATATACAAAAGAGACTCAAACAGTACTTACTCTACATATACTTGTTTACACTATCTATGTATACGTTATTTATATATATTTATTTACATTGTTTATATACATGTATATATATTATACTATAGTATACGTATTATATATATGTACGTATATACATATGCAACACACACTGTAGCCGCATAAGCAGCTCTTTTCCTTCTCTTCTCTCACATACACACATGGTCACTGTTCATAAGCCCAAATATTGGTCTTAATGGGCGGGCCGACTCATTTTCATGGGATACATAGCACTTCGAAAGGTGGGACCAGACAACTATTAATGGGCCAGCCTTAATTCAATTAAGGTGTATTTTATCCAATTTAGGCCCAATGTCAGGCCCAGCAAGCCCACATATGCACCTACACGCGCACACAAGCTCACGTACACACCAACGCATGCTCGCAGGTGCACGTAGGCACGTGCCTCAAGAAAGACTTGTATGCTCATTGTGCACCCAACGCTGATGACCAAGGGAGTCGTCAGCACCAAACAAATTATATCACTTCAGAGCTTATGCTGCCACTGATGTGGGACTAAAACAGCTTCCAATTGTTGCCACGCTGCATTGTGAAGTGTCTGATTGCAAGGGTTTTGGCCCTTGATTTGAGGGCTATATTTTAATATTATTTTAAATTAAAATACATAATTACAAAGCCCTTATATATGGCTATATAATTGTATAATTTATTTACAAGAATAAGTTATTTAGGTATATAATAAAATTAGTTAAAGTTGGCTATTTATACATGTTAATTTAAGGGTTAAACTCTTAATTAAAGTATAAATTAGTTAATTAAACACGAAATTGACTTAATATAGAGTTAATTTACATAATAACGTATTTATCATACATTTTTAATTTATTTTATAGACTTTATTTTAATTTATTTACATTTAAATAGAAGTTTTAGATAGTTATGTACATAAATAATTTATAAATACTATAATATAGTACAAATATAGTATAAATAGGTCAAATATACTTAAAATAATACTATACAAATAAACATTATAAATTACATCAATATTAACTTAAATTACTAATTTATTTTATTTTAAGTTAATAAATTACTTAATTAACTTAATAACTTAATTACCTACTGTAATTACTTAATTAAATTAATTTACAGGTATTCTACAATATTGATTACTTACTTAAATATGTATGTATAGTATGAGATACAATTAAGTACATATATATATGGTTGTATAATTACTTAGATTAATATACATTCAGTTTATATAAATTAATATGTAATTATACATTAAAGTTATATATATAAGAAATCATTCTAAATATTTAATTTAGAATATAGAATAAATATATAGGTTAATTATACACATTATTTACATATTATACAATATATACATTTAACTTAGTTTAAATTATATTTACAAGTACATACATACTTAATGAAAACCTCATCATAAACCTTAACTAGCACAATCTAACCCAGATATGTGAGAAAAAACTCCTACATGACCCAAAGAAAGTCTTAACTTAGAGAATTCTGAGTTTAAGAATAAAACAATTCATAAGGGGTAAAACTGCAATTTCACCAATGCAGTTTGCAAACAGGGTAATTAAAGGTCCAAACACAGGTCAAATAAGCTTAACAAGAAGGAAAGTGGGATGATCTGATCTAAAAAATGGTTGTAGCAACTTCCAAGAATTAAATGATATTCTATAACCCTAAAACACACCCACTTCAATTCATGAGGTTTGAGGTAAGATAAAAATCAAATAAATCCTCTAAAATTCATATAAAAATACTCTTTAGGGTTTAGAACCTTCAATTTGGCCTTAGAAACCTATTTTGACCTAAAAAGAGAACCATGCCCAATTAATAACTTAATTTGAGTTTTTATGCAAATTGACCGGTCAAACATGGTCCAACCTAGAATTAAAATTCACCATTAAAAATTTTAGGTTCGAACTGGTCTGGTATAAAAACTTGAGCCTAAGAAGAGACCTCCTTGACCGACTTTACAATTTGGTCCTCTTCATTTACTTTTTGACCCTTATCTTTTGAAACCCTTGCATTTAGGCTGCCATCTTTTCATTGTTCTTTGCAGAACGATCCTCCTTGCAACTTTTGTGCAGCGCCATACTCCGGCGACCTTGCGCGGAGCATGGCGCCGCGCAGGGTAGGGCTGCCGTCCTGCAAAGCAGAAGCAGGGTTCCCTGCGACGTCCTCCGTCGCAGGGACCCGCCCATGCCCTCTGCCAACCACCATACCTTCTGTGCGAACGCACGGAAGGTATAGGTGTCATCTCCGACCTTACTCCGGCGAGGCTGGAACAACGCCAGCACGCCCCTCCCTCTGCTCCAACCCCTTTATAAGGAGCAGTACACCTTGCCGACTTTGATAAGCTTCTTTTGACGGAGATCTACCCCCCCTTCATCCCTTTCTCCTCTGGTCAGAGAGCCCGAAGCTTCCGACGAACTCCTCCTCTTCCTCATCGTCGCTCTGCTGCCTTACCTGCAATAGGGTTTGCCCTGCTTTATCGTCAGCGCCGGGCTGTACCCGCTGGCGCCCTCCGCCTGCTTCCTCGTCGCCGAAACCCTCCTCCACGGTGTCTTCGTCTCCAGCTCCGGCAGATACGAGCTGGCTGCTCTGCGCTCCCCCTTCGTCGAATACTTAGGTAGATAGCTTCCTCTCTATTTCCCTTGCATTTCCCCCTTTTAAACTGCCCTTTCTACCACCCGACCACCACTGTCCAAACCACCCTCTCCACCTCCGATCACCCCCTCTGACGAGACCATCTCACGACCACAGACACTCCCGCACCTCGCCGACCATCCCACAAGCTCCCTCACACTCCACTCTATCGATTCCCCATCTCCATTCACTGCCAAACACCACCCGACCACCCCCCGAACAAACCCACCTCTCCAGCCATAGTCTGACCTAGGTCAGCCTCTTCACGCACTCCCTCACGCCGTCGACTACCGCACAAGCTTCGCCTCACTCCGACGAAGCTCCCTATGTATTCTGATTGGGCCGAGAAGCCTGAAATTGCACTAGAGGGGGGGTGAATAGTGAAATTATATAGTATTGTAATACAACAAATTCAATCACACAATATACTCAATTATTTTTAGGTGGAAACCCAAGATGGGTGAAAACCACCACCTAAGCCAATCTCTTGACTTAGGATTTTCGATCACAAGGTGATCAATCCACTAACCACACTACTTAAACGAGGGTAGTGTACCTCAATTACAATTCCCACCTCCGATCCCTAAACGGAGGTTTCTCTCTTCAAAATGAAGAGACGGGGACCCGACAGGCCGGATACCCAAAATACAGAAATTAACAAGTAAAAATAACACCTATAGAGCACCCCAATAATTTAGTTGCTTTCTTATCTACTAAGCATGAAAAGAACTCCCTGATGATTTGCAGAACGGAGCGAGCCGAGAGTATGGATTTGCCCTTTGATCAGAGTATTAGCACAGCACAAGGGCAAGATGGAGCTTAGAGTAGTAAGCAAGAGATTTTTCTAATGGAATTGTATCTCAAGAGGTGTGTATTGCCAAAGAAGAGTTGTAGTCTATTTATAGGCAAGTTTGGAACCTTCGAGAACACTTGGGAGAGCTCTTCTAGCCGTTGGAGACAAATCCCAAGAGTTTAGGACGAAATCCACACAAAATCAGGGCAATGATGATTCTGACAGCAACATCAGACGTCTAATTATAGGATCAGACATCTTACAGGACGTCTGATTTTTCCTATGGTCGTCTAATCTTGCAGGACATCCTTAACGGACTCTATTGGATCAAAAGAAGGACGTCTGATATTATGTCATAAGACGTCTGATTAGTTTACTGGACGTCTAATGAATGGTGCATTCGTTCTTGTTATCATCGGATCCAAACAGGGTTCTAGGTTTAGAGGATCAGACATCGTTACGGACGTCTGAGGACATTACCAGACGTCTGGAAACCTAGATACTCTTCCTTGCTGCTTCTGCCAAAAGATTATGTGGCCGTAGATAGATACGCACAGAAAATCATGGCCAACGGTTCAAAGGCAGACGTTTGTAAGTGTGTCAAGACGTCTTGAAATTGTTTTTGCCGACAAAAAGTCTAACGGTTAGTATGAGGACGTCTGGGTAAAGAATCAGACGTCTGTGAACGGTTATCGACGTCTGAAAGTGAAGTCCTTCGACTGATGTTTATGAGGAGATGAATAAAGGCAGAAATATTTGAAATTAGACGTCTGATACACATGTCAGACGTCTTATGGTGGAAAATCAGACGTCTTGACTTTGTCCTGGACGTCTGATAAAAGTATAAGAGTTGGGTTTTTGTTTCTAATTTATCCTAAGTGTAGAGAGCCTAAGTTAGCTATTTATAGGTTATGTTTGGGGGCTCTTTACAATATTTCTAGACTCAAATAAGATGAAAATTACAACCTTTGAAAGTTTACATGAAAAAAGCCTAAGACCTAATACTTATGCTACTCGTCTTCACGCTTTTAATCTCCCATCTTGGAAAGCTTTTTGAAATCCTGCAAATATGTTATTATAGAGAGAAAATAATATGCTACGCTTTATTTATTATTTCATTTTCTACATTTTGTAAAATCATCAAAATATTATATATGAGTGGTTGAACTAACAATCTCCCCCTTTTTGATGATTTTCAAAATATAGCTGTAGGTTCCTCTTTCCTCCCCCTAAAGGTTGTACTTGATAGCCTTTATCTATTTAAGAAGGTTGTTTTTATATTATTCCTTAATTTCTTACCTACATTCTTCTCCCCCTTTTTGAATATCATCATGAAGGGTTGTTTAAAGGGAGTCAAAATCCAAACTACAAGAGTGATATCTACAAAGTAGAGTGCGTGACTAAAATTGCATGTTTAAAAGATGACAAGGCATTAAGGAAAATTGATTAGGAATAGAAATATTTAAGCATGGACTAGCTATTTGTTCCCAAAAATATTAAGTACAGGGTCAAGGCCCCTTAATACAAACTTAGAATAAAAGATAGAAAAATAGAAGCACTAAAACTATTCTTCTTGATCTTGGCGGCGGCGGCGACGAGCGGGTCCTTGTCCTATCTGCAAATTTTGAACATCTGATCTAAGTTCGTCGATGTCGCGTCGCATGCTTCCCATGTAGGTGTACATCTCGCCGGTTCGACGCAGCAGGAGGGAGATGCCGGAGGAGAGGGAATCTGTGGTTGGATCCCATGCTTCATCAAAGCTCGAGCGGGGAGCTTCTATTTGAAGGGGCCGTGGTTCATGGAAGTCTAGAAAGGGTGGAATTGACGGTCAAAATATTGGAAAAGATGGAGAGTTCGGAAGTGTTCCCGAAGGTTCAAATGGGCAAAATCATTCCAAACAATAAAACGAGGGCATTTAACTTTGGCATTCGCGAAACGACGAAATCGCTGCCTAGCGATGTCGCCCCGCAATTGATCTGCCAAATAAGTGGAAGAGAAACTGGAAGATCCCTCAACTTGCTTCCTACGGGGAGGCATATTTGGTGGAATGGGCGGTTAGGTTTAGGAAAAAATGAGTGGTGTTTTGAGGATGGAATACCTGCAAAAAAGAAACAACCATACAAGAACATTCAACCAACCAAACAACATTCACCCAAAACATAGATTCAAACAATGCAATCATCATTGAAAAAATCTGTGGCAGTATGCCTTGAGGCAATACAACCTGCCATGTAGTTGTGGCAATATACCTTTGGATGCAAGCCACTAAAATGTCGGCTTGAACCTCATGAGATAATACCCTTGCCATGGAAGATGCAGCTAGGGCTAACAGGGTTTTCTTGACCGAGGGTTAGGGTTTTAAGGCTGATAATGATATGAAATGCACATGTAGGTCAAGTGAATCAAGAAGGAGAACTAGATGCTACAAGGCCGTGGGTAAAAGAGCATGAAAATGCCCTAGGAGTTGAGAGGGTATACCCACGGGAGGAGGGAAGCCTCCAAATGCACGGTCGAGAGGCAGGGAGGACGCGCGCAAAGGAGCAGCAGCTCCGTCAGTCGTCGAGGAGGCGCGACGGTCGTCTGGCGGCGAGCAGAACTTCGCCAACTGCTGCTGTGGGCCGTCTGGTGTGAGGGAGAGCGGTAGGGATTTGGGAGACAAGAGTGGGACCTTTGCGAAGGGGCTCTTATATCCCAACGTCACGGAGCAAGTCTCCCCCTGAAGTTGGGGAGATTTGCGTTTCAAACCGTCCAGAGAAAAGCCGCGACGCGCAGATTTTTCGCTGATCAGACGTCTGGCAACGATGTCAGACGTCGGGATTTGCCAGAGGGATTTTAGCCCATTTCAGGGAGACGTCTGTTTTATTCATCAGACGACAAATCAGACGACTAATTATAATATAGACGTCTGATTTCTGCAGGAATCCTCACCTGGAAAATGATTTATTCTCCAGGTTGTCGTCTGATTTCTGCCTCAGACGAAATCCAAGACGTCTAAATATAATATTAGACGTCCGATTTCTGCAGACAGATCTTCCTGGATTTTCGTCTAAAGTTACAGGGTCGTCCGCTTTTCTTGTCAGACGACCTCAACGACGTCTAACCACAGATTCAGACGTCTGATAGGTAGTACATGGTCTTTTTCCGAGATAGACGTCTGTCAAAACATCTGGACGACGCATCAGACGTCTATGTGAGGTACCAGACGTCTGATATGACTGTTTTGTTAGATAAAATCGTCGTCTGTCCCAGATGTTTAGACGACGAATTTTAATGTATAAGACGTCTGATGATTCAATCAGACGTCTGATATTGGACAGAATGTGCATTTGGATGTTTGAACTGAGAATGAAGGCTTCTAACTTAGTGAAATCAAGGTTCAATCTATGCTCATGACAAAAGAGGTTCCATTAAATCACTAAATTCTTCAAATATCACTTAGCTTACATATGCCTAGTTTCCTACGTATATAATTAAAGCGATCATAATTCAAAGGTTTAGTGAAAATATCAGCTAATTGCAGTTCAGTACAAATAAATTCAACTTCGATTTCTCCCTTAAGTACATTGTCTCTCAGGAAGTGATGTCGAACATCAATATGTTTTGTGCGAGAGTGATGTATGGGATTTTTCGAGAGGTTGATAGCACTAGTATTGTCACATAATATTTTTATCTTATTAAATATCAAGTTAAAATCCTTCAAAGTACTTTTCATCCAAAGCACTTGGGAACATGCTAGTGCAGCGGCTATGTATTCAGCTTCTGTAGTTGATAAAGCTACACTAGATTGTTTCTTTGAGAACCAAGAGACTAGTGATTCGCCTAAGAATTGGCACGTCCCACTAATACTCTTCCTATCAGTGCGGCTACCTGCGTAGTCCGCATCGCTATATGTAACTAAGTTGAATTGTGGACTCTTAGGGTAGAATAAGCCATAATCAGATGTGTCAACTAGATATCTAAATATTCGTTTTACAGCATTTAGGTGTGATTGTTTAGGATTTGATTGAAACCTAGCGCATAAGCAGGTACTAAACAAAATATCAGGTCTACTGGAAGTTAAATACAATAAAGATCCAATCATGCTACGATAGAGCTTTTGATCTATGGGCGTACCTGATTCGTCCAAGTCTAAGGAAGTTGTGACACTCATAGGAGTGTTCTTCCCTTTACTTTTGTTCATATCAAATCTCTTCAACATCTCCTTTGTGTATTTAGATTGACACACAAAGGTTCCAATTTCGAGCTGAGTGATTTGCAAGCCCAAGAAAAACTTGAGTTCACCCATGAAACTCATTTCGAATTCTTCCTGCATAATTTCTGAAAACTTTCTACACATAGATTCATTAGTAGCACCAAATATAATATCATCTACATATATTTGAACTAATAAAATGTCTTTTCCTTTTCTTTTAATGAATAATGTGGAATCAGCTTCCCCTATAGAGAATTTTGCATTTAACAAGTAGTCTTTGAGCCTTTCATACCAAGCTCTAGGAGCTTGCTTTAGACCATATAGTGCCTTATTTAATTTGTAGACAAAATGAGGCTTATCATGAGACTCAAAACCAGGAGGTTGTTTTACAAAAACTTCCTCCTTAATGAATCCGTTAAGAAACGCGCTCTTAACGTCCATTTGAAAGAGTTTAAAGCCAAGAAAGGCGGCATAAGCAAGAAGCATGCGAATTGATTCGAGTCGAGCTACGGGAGCGTAGGTCTCATCAAAATCAATTCCTTCTTCTTGGTTGTACCCTTGTGCTACCAACCGAGCCTTATTTCGAATAACTATACCGGATTCATTCAACTTGTTCCGGAATACCCATTTGGTACCTATTACTGTTTGCCCTTCAGGCTTAGGTACTAGATCCCAAACTTCATTCCTTTGGAATTGGTTGAGTTCCTCCTGCATGGCCATCATCCAAGTTTCTTCGGAGCATGCTTCCTCGACACTATTCGGTTCAACTTGAGATACAAAGGCGGAGAGACCAAAGGTGCAACTAAAACGAGATCGGGTTTTAACGCCATCAGAAACACTTCCAATGAATGACTTTCGGGATGATCCCTTTGATATATCCAATCTTTTGGAAGATTATGGATATTGGAGTTTGGAATGTTAGACACATCAATAGTAGAATCATCTTCATCATCCATATTGACTCGGTCAATGGAGGAATGAGGAGATTCATCGAAGGAGACATGAAGGGTTTCCTCCACTATTAATGTGGTCTTGTTAAAAACCCGATATGCCTTACTACGTGAGGAGTAACCAATAAAGATGGCTTCTTCACCTTTGGCATCAAATTTATCTAAATTAGAGCGGGTATTCAAGACAAAACATCGACATCCAAAAACTTTAAAATAACTAATTTTGGGTATTTTCCCATAGTATAGTTCAAAACAAGTTTTTCGCAATCCGGATCGAATTAAGGTGCGATTTAACACGTAACAAGCCGTGTTAACCGCCTCAGCCCAAAAGTACTTCGGTAACCCCGAGTCTATGAGCAATGTTCGAGCACACTCTTGAAGAGTACGGTTCTTTCTCTCAACCACCCCATTTTGTTGAGGTGTTCGAGGAAAAGAAAACTCATGAGCAATACCATGCTCTTGACAAAAATCATCAAACAAGGAATTTTCAAACTCGCCCCCATGATCACTGCGGATACGAGTGATTTGGTAGCCTTTTTCAGTTTGAACTTTCCTACAAAAAATAGAAAAGATGGAAAACACTCCTTCTTTGGATCTCAAGAAGGAGACCCATGAAAACCTCGAAAAATCATCTACAATTACAAGGCAATATTTGCATCCACTGAGGCTCTCATATTTTGTTGGTCCAAACAGATCTAGGTGAAGTAGTTCTAAAGGTCTTGATGTGGATATAACTTCTTTGCTTTTAAAACTAGATTTTATAATCTTACCTAATTTACATGAATCACAAATAAGCTCATT
Organism: Thalassia testudinum; assembly: GCA_037157565.1. Lineage (NCBI taxonomy): Eukaryota > Viridiplantae > Streptophyta > Magnoliopsida > Alismatales > Hydrocharitaceae > Thalassia > Thalassia testudinum. The sequence continues at coordinate 64,516,013 of JAZHRO010000039.1, forward strand.
TAAGAATTTTCTTTTAGGAAGACCTCGGACTAGTTCATGTTTAGCTAATTTTTGAACCAGCTTCATATGAACATGTCCTAGTCTTTTATGCCATATACTTAACTCATCATTTGCTATAAGACATTCATAAGTGCCATTTTTATCAAATTCTACGACATAAATGTCTTTAAATCTAGTTCCCTTAAGAAGGGTTTCATTGGTTAATGCATGCATAATTTCAAATATTTTAGAAGTAAACACTACTTTAAAGCCCTTATCACATATTTGACTTACACTTAAAAGATTATGTTTTAGTCCTTTAACTAGAGAAACATTTGAGATGGGAGAGAGAGGGTTACCTATTTTACCAAGGCCAATAATATGGCCCTTGTGGTTGTTGCCAAATGTAACTGTTCCTCCATCCGTAGGTTGGAGGTCCAAAAATAGGCGCTTGTCTCCCGTCATATGTTTGGAGCATCCGGAGTCCATCACCCATCGGCCTCCTTGGTGGTGGTGGTCTCCTTGTCTTCCTCCTTGTAGACCTTCTTCCTCCTACAAAAGATCTTCGATGGTGACTTGGTGTTTCTATAGGTCTTTCTAATTTGAGTCGTCCATGCTTCATTTTGTATATCCAATTTTTGACATTATGATGTCCTTTCATCCCTACAAAACAAAGTGAGAGTTGTCTTTTCGGTATCCATTGTAAAGTGGATCCGTATTTGCTAGTGGTCTCCTGTAACGAGCGCGTGCCCCAGACGTCTTTTAAGACGTCTGGGAGGTGGCCCAGACGTCTGTAAAGACGTCTGGGATCACATCCAGACGTCTGACCAGACGTCCGGGATAGTTTACAGACGTCTGGCGAACAGTTATGCTCGCACGGGATATTCGTCTGCGCGCCTGTGCGCGCAGACCTGCGATCCTGCCTCTTTCTCTGCGGCGGCAGGCGACTGCGACCGTCTCTCTCTCCTCTCCGCGCGGCGTTAAAAGGGGGGGCGCGCCTCCCCTCCCGTCTCCACCATCTTCCTCCTTCTCTCCTGCCTGTGCGCGAGAGCGAGCGGACGCGAGGGCGCAGCGGCAGCGGCAGCCGCAGTAGGCGCGGAGGAGCTGCGGCGTGCGAGGGCGGGGCTCTGCCGTGAGGGCGAGCTCGCCGGGAGCGGCTTGGCCGGCCGGCGGAGGGCGCAGGGGGCGCAGAGCGTCGCGGAGAGGGACCTGCTGCGGGCGGAGCAGCGGACGCGCGAGGTGCGACGCGGGCGGCGTCGCGAGCGGAGGCCGAGCAAGGTTCTGATTCTGGAAAAATTTCCAGAATCAGACGTCTGGACTGATATCCAGACGGCAAGGTCGACGTCTGTGAGATCATACAGACGTCTGAAAGGTGAGTTTCCGCTTTCTTCTTCTTTTGTCGACTGACCGTACTGAGGGAGGGGGGTTGGCTGTGCGCAGGTGTTCTGATTCGTCATCCTTTGCGAATCAGACGTCTGGAAGTTGTACCAGACGGCGGGAGTGACCTCCAGACGTCCGTAGTGACCATCGGACGTCTGGGATCTAGGAGAGACGTCCCCACAGACTTCTGGACGTCCGAGGAACCAAGCCGAATAGGTAATTCTCTGATCCACCGTTTAAGACGTCTGGAAGGAGTTCCAGACGTCTGATTTTGCACAGTATCGTCTTTCTCGACCCGTTTAGGGCCCGTTTGGGCTCCGTTTTCCGCGATTCGAGTTGCGTTCGTTTCAGAATTTATTCCTCTACCCGCCTACAGTAGCTATACACTGTTTTGAGACACTCCTTGTGTTTGATCCTTGTGATAGGACCTCGTTCGGTTGCAGTCTTGAGAGTCGCGGAGGCGCGCGGGATTCCCGACCACGCCCCCATTACTCCCGTTGTACCTGGTAGAGTGGTTTTAAGTATTAATAAAATCTGTTAAAGTATGGAACCATAACTAGAACCTAGGGCATTGCATGAATCCTAGGAATGAGAAATATATGGAATGATAGCTCCTAGGTGTTGCATGAATCCTAGGGTCGGAAAACTAGATTGTATGATAGATCCTAGGATATGGCATGAATCCTAGGATGGAAAAACTAGTGGAATGTATATTACTGCAGTCTTGGAAAAATGGAAAGGAATATATAAGCTGCCTGTGAATTTATTTAACAGCTGCCTGTTATGAACAAAGAAACATGTTTGAGATCATGGAAATTGAGAACGTGAATCTGGAAAGTGAAACATATGATGTTCTGAGATAAAGGGCTGGAACCCTACGGGGAATTAGGAGTGGAACTCCTGGAAAGAAAAGGAATGGAACTGAGATGTAGTTTGTACTGTCTCTTGGGTACGCAGTACCAAGGGAAGTACCTGTACCTGTTTTAGTGCAGAGTGGGGCCAGCCGCCCCAGGGACCCGGGGTTAGGCTTGGCCGCTCTGTACCGACTTGTTGGCCCTCGTGTACGTAGTACCGAGGAGAGCTAGTAGTGTTAGGAGAGTACTAGCTACCCCACGGGCCCCGGGGTTCTGCTAGCCTCCTTCACCGACTTGTTAGGCCCACTAGGGCAAACCAGGGTAGTCAGGCGAGGGTGCGCGGACTGTGGAGGGGCAAGGCCCCGGTTTGGTTACTGTGGAGGGGTTGGACCCCTGTTACTGAGAGGGCTCTGCCCTGGTTCCGTGCTGTGCTTTGGGCGCACCCGTTAACGGAAACGACTGACCGCGTGCCAGTACGGGCTAGCTACCTGTGCGTTTATCGCGCGTGCCGTAGTCACCGTTACGTCTGTCAGTGACCTTGGGGTGGTTGACTGAGGGTAGGATCACCACGGGGGACTCTCCCGGCCAGGAGAGCACCACGTGCTACTTCTACTGTTGGAAAAGACTGCAATCAAGATCGTCCCACGAGGACATTCGAGATCAAGTAAAGGATCTGAGAAGTAAATGAAATAGTGAGAAAAATTGAAAGATGTAAATAAAGGAAGTAATAGAACATAACAGCTACTGTACACTCTACTGTTGCCTTTGGTTAGTTTGCCACTCTACTCAGCATTTTGCTGACGTGTTACACTCGTTACCTTTTTCAGGACCAGGTGTTGAGCAGCCAGGGTCGGCGGCTGCAGAGGACGCTGGGCCGAGTAGGGTCCAGTAGAGTTACCACAGCTTTGTACCTTCTTTTGTTTCTGTTCTAGTGAGTAGTTTTGTTTCCGCTGTACCTTCTTTACCTGCAGTTTTTGTTATATGATAAATGTTGTTTTACTGTTGTGGTGGTGCCTACTGTAGTAGTTTCTTTCCTTACTGCTGTACTTTCTTACTGTTAGTTATATTCATGCTGAATGTGGTTTATTTTACTGTCTTTTGGTTACTTCCTTGTTGGACGACTGGGTCTTGGGATTAGTCGAGTCGGTCCGGTTCTCGTGTCTCGTAGGGACTCGGGAATCGGGTCGTTACAAGATGGTATCAGAGCAAGGTCGTCCCGAGAAGTGAATCAACTGACTGGAAAATAACCAATTCACATGTTTATAGCTAGAGTAGCCACCACAACATATCTCTTGACATGAGCTCTTAGAAGTGTTGTTAGGTACCGTCTGTTTTGACGTTTCCGTTTTGTTTCGCGTCTCCTTGCAGGAGATGCCTCGTCGTGGGACTGGCGAGACTGGCCGCGGGCGCGGCCGAGGGCGAGGTCGGCGAGGTGGACGTGCTGTCGTTGACGTCTCGGTGGACCAGCCACCACTCCCTGGCATCCAGGCCCAGGACCTCGCCAGACTGATACGGGATATTGTACGAGAGGAGCTCCACCCACCGCCCCGAGCACCTCCTCCTGGGGTTGCAGAGGGGGAGTCCTCTGTGGGACCACACGACGGACGCGGCGCCGGACACGAGGGAGGGGATGGGCCCCTGCCGCCCCCACCTTCCTCCGACACTTCTGTACACGAGGCACCTTCGCCTGGAGGTGCACCAGCACCTCCCCTACAGCACCACTTCGAGCTTTTCGGACAGTTCCGGAAGCTGAAGCCCCCCTCCTTCAAGGGGGATGAGGACCCGACCGAGGCAGAGGACTGGCTTGAGCAGCTGGAGAAGATCTTCGACACCCTTCGCCCCCCGGTGGAGTGCCGCGTGGCCTTTGCCACGTACCAGCTGGAGAGTGCGGCACACCGGTGGTGGAGGGCGGTCCGGGGACAGGAGAGGGACGAGCCGACGTGGGACCAGTTCGTCACCCTCTTCTGCGAGCAGTACTTTCCCCAGACGTGGCAGGACCAGAGGAGGCGGGAGTTCCACACTCTCCGCCAAGGGACGATGACCGTGAGCGCGTACCGCACGCGTTTCTTGGAGCTGTCCCGCTTTGCAGCGACAGCGGTAGCCACTGAGGAGGAGCGCCTTTGGAGGTTCACCGAGGGGCTCCGGCCTGCGATCCGGGGGTATGTCAAACCCCTGAAGCTGCCGACGTTTTCGAGGGTGGTAGAGGCAGCCATGACTTACGAGGAGACCAACCCGTCCGCGCGAGAGACCGACGGCGGGCGGAAGAGGCCCTTTCAGCCAGACTTCTCACAGGGCCGGCGAGAGCGGAGACACGTGGCGTCCGCAGGAGAGCCGTCACGTTGTGCAGGGCCATTAGTGGCCTTTGGGGGCCCTCGACAGGGGCCAGTCGCCAGCACCGGACCCCCGCCTAGCCGACAGCAGGGACTCACTGAGGGCGGGAGTCGGGTTCCCCTCTGCTACCAGTGTGGCCAGCCGGGCCACGTCAGGAGGGACTGCCCATCTAGGGCAGGAGGTCAGCAGATACTTCCCGCGCAGAGCACTGGAGGGCGTGCAGGAGGCCGCGGTTTCCAGGCGCGAGGAGGAGGACCGTAGTCGCGAGGAGGGTACCGGCCAGCACCTACCCGTCCGACGCAGAGTGTGGCTGCTTCGTCCGCACCTAGAGCTGAGGGGCATATCAACGCCCTAACACCCAGGGACGCCAGAGCTTCGGGATCCGTGGTAGCAGGTATGGTTTCAGTTTCTGGCAGACTCGTTTACACGCTTTTCGATTCCGGCGCTACGCACTCGTTTGTCGCAGACAGTTTCGCAGTTAGTTTGGACCAGGATTATACATTGTTAGAGAACCCGTTCGTAATCAGAGGTCCGAGTGGTCAGCTGTTTGTAGCTGAGGAGGTGTACACGGGTTGCGGGGTCAGCATCGGGGGACACAGCCTGCCAGCTGACCTGATTATGATACAGATGGAGGACTTTGGAGTGATTCTGGGGATGGATTGGCTGTCCGCTTACCACGCCTTGGTAGACTGCTTTGAGAGGAAGATTATCTTCTCCATTCCGGAGTTGCCTTCCTTCGAGTTTCACGGGCAGCCAGTGGACGGAGGTTTCAGGTGCATTTCGGCACTTCGGGCGGCGAGACTTTTGAGCCAGGGGTGTGAGGGCTTCTTAGCTTGTGTGGTGGCAGAGCACAGCCCCGTGGCAGACTTCCAGAGCATCCCGGTGGTCAGAGAGTACCCCGACGTGTTTCCAGACGAGTTACCAGGACTACCGCCCGAGCGTGAGATCGAGTTTGAGATCTCACTAGTACCAGGGACCAGCCCCATCTCCACCGTGCCATACAGGATGGCACCGCTTGAGCTGCGAGAGCTCAAGTCTCAGTTGCAGGACCTTTTGGAGAAGGGTTTCGTGAGGCCCAGTGCGTCTCCCTGGGGAGCCCCGGTACTGTTTGTGAAGAAGAAGGATGGGACCCTACGCCTTTGTGTGGACTACCGACAGCTGAATAGGGTCACCATCAAGAACAGATATCCGCTGCCGAGGATTGACGATTTGTTTGACCAGTTGCGGGGTGCCACGGTGTTTTCCAAGATCGACTTGAGGTCTGGATACCACCAGTTGAGGATCAGGGAGACCGACGTCTCCAAGACAGCTTTCCGCACCCGGTACGGACACTACGAGTTTTTGGTCATGCCGTTTGGGCTGACCAATGCCCCCGCTGCTTTCATGGACCTGATGAACCGGGTGTTCAGACCGTACTTGGACCAGTTTGTGGTGGTTTTCATAGATGATGTACTCATCTATTCTAGAGATCGGACGCAGCACGGACAGCACTTGCGGATGGTTCTGGACACTCTGAGACGACGCAGGCTGTACGCCAAATACAGCAAGTGCGAGTTCTGGTTGAGGGAGGTGACCTTTTTGGGTCATGTGATCTCTGGAGACGGCCTGGCGGTGGATCCCGCCAAGGTCGAGGCAGTGCTCAGGTGGGAGAGACCGCGTTCAGTCACTGAGATTCGCAGTTTCCTGGGACTGGCAGGTTACTACAGACGGTTCATCAGAGGGTTTTCGCAGATTGCATGTCCTATGATACAGTTGACTCGGAAGGATGTGCCTTTCGCTTGGACAGACGCCTGTGAGGCATGTTTTCTGGAGCTGAAGGAGAGGTTGACCTCGGCTCCCGTGCTCACCATCCCTGACAGTAGTGGCGGGTTCGTTGTGTACACGGACGCTTCCTTGCAGGGGTTAGGAGGTGTGCTCATGCAGAGGGGTCACGTGGTCGCTTACGCTTCGCGGCAACTAAAGCCCCATGAGCATACCTACCCTACCCACGATCTAGAGTTGGCAGCTGTTGTCTTCGCGCTGAAGACATGGAGGCACTACTTGTACGGTGAGACCTTCGAGATTTTTACAGATCACAAGAGCCTCAGATATCTTTTTGACCAGAAGGAACTCAACATGAGACAGAGACGTTGGTTGGAACTCCTGAAGGACTACGACTGCAGCATCTCCTACCACCCGGGAAAGGCCAATGTGGTGGCTGACGCCTTGAGCCGTAAGGCGCCCGCACGCTTGGCCAGTCTACAGTTACAGAGTTGGAGCCTTTTGGAGGAGGTGGGCAGTTGGCGACCTCTAGAGTTACGAGGGTACTGTGGGGCAGTGACGGTGACACGGCAGACCAGACCAGAGTTGATAGACCGCATCATCACGGGACAGATGGCCGATCCGTACTTGCAGTCTTTGCGCGACAGAGTACTGTCAGGGGACCCAGGGGACTTCTCTTTCACAGACCAGGTGTTACGCTTGAGGGGACGGCTATGCGTCCCCAGAGACGAGGAGCTGTTGAGAGAGCTCCTGACTGAGGCACACGGTTCCAGATTCACCATACATCCTGGGAACACGAAAATGTACCATGACTTGAGACGCGAGTTCTGGTGGAGAGGGATGAAGCGGGATGTGGGTGAGTTCGTGCAGCAGTGCTTAGTGTGCCAGCAGGTGAAAGCCGAGCATCAGAGGCCTGCAGGGCCGCTTCAGCCGCTTCCAGTGCCAGAGTGGAAGTGGGAGAGCATCACCATGGACTTGGTGGTGGGCTTACCTGTTACCCAGCGAGGACACGACGCGGTCTGGGTAATAGTGGATAGATTGACGAAGACGGCACGATTCTTGCCGATCCGAGTCACTTTGGGACCAGCGCAGTTGGCAGAGAGGTATATCCGTGATGTGGTGCGACTACACGGAGTTCCGCGGGAGATCGTATCCGACCGGGATACCCGCTTTACGTCCCAGTTTTATGCTGAGTTTCAGCAGGCTTTGGGGACGAGGTTGAGGTTTAGCACGGCTTACCACCCCCAGACGGACGGACAGTCGGAACGCACGATACAGACACTTGAGGATCTTTTGCGTGCCTGTGTACTAGACTGGAGGGGCTCTTGGGAGGAGCACCTGCCCCTGGCAGAGTTTGCATACAACAACAGTTATCACTCGAGCATCGGCATGGCTCCCTACGAGGCTCTGTACGGACGGAAATGCACGGCACCCTTGAGTTGGGTTGAGGTGGGGACCAAGTGGGAGGTTGGCCCCAGGTTGATCCGGCAGAGTCAGGAGGTAGTTGAGCAGATCCACAGACGACTCCGCACTGTCAGGAGCAGACAGAAGAGCTACGCAGATCGCAGACGCAGAGAGGCGCAGTTCGAGGTCGGGGACCACGTCTTTCTTCGTGTTTCGCCCATGAAGGGCTTACAGCGGTTTGGGGTGAGAGGGAAGCTCGCGCCGAGGTTCGTGGGGCCCTTCGAGGTCCTGGAGCGGGTTGGACCCGTTGCTTACAGACTTGCCCTTCCCCCGCAGCTTTCTGGTGTGCACGACGTGTTCCACGTGTCCAACCTCAGGAAGTACGTAGCCGATCCCAGCCACGTACTGAGTCACGAGAGCGTCGAGGTGAGTGACGACCTGACCTACCCCGAGCGGCCAGTGCAGATCCTAGACCGAGCCGTCCGCAGGTTGAGACGAAAGCAAGTACCCCTGGTAAAGGTTTTGTGGAGGAGCCAGCGGTACGAGGAGGCTACCTGGGAGCCTGAGGCGGCAATGCGGGAGCGGTACCCAGAGCTTTTCGCGGGTATGTCTTTTCGGACCGGCTTCGGTCCTCTTTGAGTTTGTTATGGTTATTTGGACATCTTTTTCCCGCACCCTAGCTGGCGCAAGTTTCGGGGACGAAACTTCCTTTGAGTTTGTTATATTGTAACGAGCGCGTGCCCCAGACGTCTTTTAAGACGTCTGGGAGGTGGCCCAGACGTCTGTAAAGACGTCTGGGATCACATCCAGACGTCTGACCAGACGTCCGGGATAGTTTACAGACGTCTGGCGAACAGTTATGCTCGCACGGGATATTCGTCTGCGCGCCTGTGCGCGCAGACCTGCGATCCTGCCTCTTTCTCTGCGGCGGCAGGCGACTGCGACCGTTTCTCTCTCCTCTCCGCGCGGCGTTAAAAGGGGGGGCGCACCTCCCCTCCCGTCTCCACCATCTTCCTCCTTCTCTCCTGCCTGTGCGCGAGAGCGAGCGGACGCGAGGGCGCAGCGGCAGCGGCAGCCGCAGTAGGCGCGGAGGAGCTGCGGCGTGCGAGGGCGGGGCTCTGCCGTGAGGGCGAGCTCGCCGAGAGCGGCTTGGCCGGCCGGCGGAGGGCGCAGGGGGCGCAGAGCGTCGCGGAGAGGGACCTGCTGCGGGCGGAGCAGCGGACGCGCGAGGTGCGACGCGGGCGGCGTCGCGAGCGGAGGCCGAGCAAGGTTCTGATTCTGGAAAAATTTCCAGAATCAGACGTCTGGACTGATATCCAGACGGCAAGGTCGACGTCTGTGAGATCATACAGACGTCTGAAAGGTGAGTTTCCGCTTTCTTCTTCTTTTGTCGACTGACCGTACTGAGGGAGGGGGGTTGGCTGTGCGCAGGTGTTCTGATTCGTCATCCTTTGAGAATCAGACGTCTGGAAGTTGTACCAGACGGCGGGAGTGACCTCCAGACGTCCGTAGTGACCATCGGACGTCTGGGATCTAGGAGAGACGTCCCCACAGACTTCTGGACGTCCGGGGAACCAAGCCGAACAGGTAATTCTCTGATCCACCGTTTAAGACGTCTGGAAGGAGTTCCAGACGTCTGATTTTGCACAGTATCGTCTTTCTCGACCCGTTTAGGGCCCGTTTGGGCTCCGTTTTCCGCGATTCGAGTTGCGTTCGTTTCAGAATTTATTCCTCTACCCGCCTACAGTAGCTATACACTGTTTTGAGACACTCCTTGTGTTTGATCCTTGTGATAGGACCTCGTTCGGTTGCGGTCTTGAGAGTCGCGGAGGCGCGCGGGATTCCCGACCACACCCCCATTACTCCCGTTGTACCTGGTAGAGTGGTTTTAAGTATTAATAAAATCTGTTAAAGTATGGAACCATAACTAGAACCTAGGGCATTGCATGAATCCTAGGAATGAGAAATATATGGAATGATAGCTCCTAGGTGTTGCATGAATCCTAGGGCCGAAAAACTAGATTGTATGATAGATCCTAGGATATGGCATGAATCCTAGGATGGAAAAACTAGTGGAATGTATATTACTGCAGTCTTGGAAAAATGGAAAGGAATATATAAGCTGCCTGTGAATTTATTTAACAGCTGCCTGTTATGAACAAAGAAACATGTTTGAGATCATGGAAATTGAGAACGTGAATCTGGAAAGTGAAACATATGATGTTCTGAGATAAAGGGCTGGAACCCTACGGGGAATTAGGAGTGGAACTCCTGGAAAGAAAAGGAATGGAACTGAGATGTAGTTTGTACTGTCTCTTGGGTACGCAGTACCAAGGGAAGTACCTGTACCTGTTTTAGTGCAGAGTGGGGCCAGCCGCCCCAGGGACCCGGGGTTAGGCTTGGCCGCTCTGTACCGACTTGTTGGCCCTCGTGTACGTAGTACCGAGGAGAGCTAGTAGTGTTAGGAGAGTACTAGCTACCCCACGGGCCCCGGGGTTCTGCTAGCCTCCTTCACCGACTTGTTAGGCCCACTAGGGCAAACCAGGGTAGTCAGGCGAGGGTGCGCGGACTGTGGAGGGGCAAGGCCCCGGTTTGGTTACTGTGGAGGGGTTGGACCCCTGTTACTGAGAGGGCTCTGCCCTGGTTCCGTGCTGTGCTTTAGGCGCACCCGTTAACGGAAACGACTGACCGTGTGCCAGTACGGGCTAGCTACCTGTGCGTTTATCGCGCGTGCCGTAGTCACCGTTACGTCTGTCAGTGACCTTGGGGTGGTTGACTGAGGGTAGGATCACCACGGGGGACTCTCCCGGCCAGGAGAGCACCACGTGCTACTTCTACTGTTGGAAAAGACTGCAATCAAGATCGTCCCACGAGGACATTCGAGATCAAGTAAAGGATCTGAGAAGTAAATGAAATAGTGAGAAAAATTGAAAGATGTAAATAAAGGAAGTAATAGAACATAACAGCTACTGTACACTCTACTGTTGCCTTTGGTTAGTTTGCCACTCTACTCAGCGTTTTGCTGACGTGTTACACTCGTTACCTTTTTCAGGACCAGGTGTTGAGCAGCCAGGGTCGGCGACTGCAGAGGACGCTGGGCCGAGTAGGGTCCAGTAAAGTTACCACAGCTTTGTACCTTCTTTTGTTTCTGTTCTAGTGAGTAGTTTTGTTTCCGCTGTACCTTCTTTACCTGCAGTTTTTGTTATATGATAAATGTTGTTTTACTGTTGTGGTGGTGCCTACTGTAGTAGTTTCTTTCCTTACTGCTGTACTTTCTTACTGTTAGTTATATTCATGCTGAATGTGGTTTATTTTACTGTCTTTTGGTTACTTCCTTGTTGGACGACTGGGTCTTGGGATTAGTCGAGTCGGTCCGGTTCTCGTGTCTCGTAGGGACTCGGGAACCGGGTCGTTACATCTCCTTTAGAGGAGGATCCTTTTTCGGCTCACTTTGACTAGGTTCGTAATAGCCTAATCCAAATTTACTTGAGGAAGGTTTTTGATGGGCAATGAGTTTGTCCAAGTTATCTTTCCCCTTTGTAAATTTGGATAGGTCCTCAAGAAGTTGGTTTGACTTTTCTTTGAGATGATTTATCTCTATTTTCATTATGTCTAGTTTATCTTCTAATGCTCTAATTTCTACTCTAAGTAAGCCATTTTCATCCTTTTTAAAGGAGTTTGATTTTTCAAGCACATGGATTTTGTCGAGTAATTCTTCTCTATCTAAAAATTTTTGTTCACTCATTGCTGTATACAAATCATTTGTTAATGACTCTTTCTCAATCATTAGATTTCTTATTTGCATATTTAAAGCAGTGGTTTCTTTTGTAAGAATTATATTTTTTTCCTCAAGATCATTGATCAATCTCTTATTTTCTAAGTTTTCTTCTTTTAAAGCCTTGCTTTGGGTTTTTGTTTTCTTAAGATCTACATATAGTGAATCAAAGGCATCTTGTAATTCATCTAAAGAGTAGGAGTTTACCTCAGGTTCCTCAGATTCAGACTCAGAACCATCATTTGTTGCCATTAATCCCAAGCATGCCGTTTCTTCATTTGTTTCCTCCTCCTCTTCTTCTTCTGAGGTGGAGTCATCCCACGTTGCTTGAAACGCCTTCTTCTTGAATCCTTTTGGTTTGGAGATCTTCTTGTAGTCAGAAGGCTTCTTGGGTTTCTTCTCATCATCCCTTTTGAGTAAGGGACAATCTTTCCTTATGTGACCTCTCTTTTTGCAATTATAGCAAATTAGAGGATCTTCTTCTCTTTTCCTTCCCTTGATCTCTCTTCTATTTCTGAGAAACTTTTTAAACTTTTTAGCTAATAAAACAAATTCTTCGTCATCGGTACTTACCTCATCATCCGAAGTAGCTTTGAAGGCTAAGGTCTTCTTCTTTGGCTCCGATGAGATTGATTTCTTCTTTTGCTCCATTTTTGATTCGTAAGCCATGAGATTCCCAAGTAGATTTTCCATGTCTAGATCCTCTACTTGGTTGGCTTCTTCTATTGCCGTTACCTTTTGCTCCCACTCAGGTCCAAGGGAGCGAAGGAGCTTCCCTTGAAGCTCCCCCTTTATAAATGTCTTTCCTAAAGACTTGAGGTTATTCACGATTAACGTGAATCGGGTGTACATGTCCCCAAGTCTTTCATTCTCCTTCATAGAGAAAGCTTCGAATTCTTGCGATAACAAGTTTATCTTTGAGGATTTAACTTTAGATGTACCTTCGTGAGTAACCTCCAAGGTTCTCCAGATCTCGTGGGCGGTTTCGCATTGGCTGATGCGGTTGAATTCCTTCGAGCTGAGAGCGCAGTAGAGTGAGTTCATTGCCTTGGCATTCAGTCCAAGGTGATGGATTTGCTCCACTGTGTAACCAGTTTCTGGTTTCTCGGGAATGACGTATGCGGATTCGCATTTCTCCCAAATGGAGAAATCGTTGGCTTGAAGCCACATCTTCATTCTCAGCTTCCAGTAAGTGTAGTTGGTTCCTTCGAAGAGTGGTGGTCGAGTGGTGGATTGCCCCTCCAATCTGCTTGTGGAAATGGCCTTCCCCTCCATGTGATCTTTCCGCGGATGTTACTCCTGTAGGCGGAAAACCTGCTCTGATACCAAATGAAATTGCAATAGAGGGGGGGTGAATAGTGAAATTATATAGTATTGTAATACAACAAATTCAATCACACAATATACTCAATTATTTTTAGGTGGAAACCCAAGATGGGTGAAAACCACCACCTAAGCCAATCTCTTGACTTAGGATTTTCGATCACAAGGTGATCAATCCACTAACCACACTACTTAAACGAGGGTAGTGTACCTCAATTACAATTCCCACCTCCGATCCCTAAACGGAGGTTTCTCTCTTCAAAATGAAGAGACGGGGACCCGACAGGCCGGATACCCAAAATACAGAAATTAACAAGTAAAAATAACACCTATAGAGCACCCCAATAATTTAGTTGCTTTCTTATCTACTAAGCATGAAAAGAACTCCCTGATGATTTGCAGAACGGAGCGAGCCGAGAGTATGGATTTGCCCTTTGATCAGAGTATTAGCACAGCACAAGGGCAAGATGGAGCTTAGAGTAGTAAGCAAGAGATTTTTCTAATGGAATTGTATCTCAAGAGGTGTGTATTGCCAAAGAAGAGTTGTAGTCTATTTATAGGCAAGTTTGGAACCTTCGAGAACACTTGGGAGAGCTCTTCTAGCCGTTGGAGACAAATCCCAAGAGTTTAGGACGAAATCCACACAAAATCAGGGCAATGATGATTCTGACAGCAACATCAGACGTCTAATTATAGGATCAGACGTCTTACAGGACGTCTGATTTTTCCTATGGTCGTCTAATCTTGCAGGACATCCTTAACGGACTCTATTGGATCAAAAGAAGGACGTCTGATATTATGTCATAAGGCGTCTGATTAGTTTACTGGACGTCTAATGAATGGTGCATTCGTTCCTGTTATCATCGGATCCAAACAGGGTTCTAGGTTTAGAGGATCAGACGTCGTTACGGACGTCTGAGGACATTACCAGACGTCTGGAAACCTAGATACTCTTCCTTGCTGCTTCTGCCAAAAGATTATGTGGCCGTAGATAGATACGCACAGAAAATCATGGCCAACGGTTCAAAGGCAGACGTCTGTAAGTGTGTCAAGACGTATTGAAATTGTTTTTGCCGACAAAAAGTCTAACGGTTAGTATGAGGACGTCTGGGTAAAGAATCAGACGTCTGTGAACGGTTATCGACGTCTGAAAGTGAAGTCCTTCGACTGATGTTTATGAGGAGATGAACAAAGGCAGAAATATTTGAAATTAGACGTCTGATACACATGTCAGACGTCTTATGGTGGAAAATCAGACGTCTTGACTTTGTCCTGGACATCTGATAAAAGTATAAGAGTTGGGTTTTTGTTTCTAATTTATCCTAAGTGTAGAAAGCCTAAGTTAGCTATTTATAGGTTATGTTTGGGGGCTCTTTACAATATTTCTAGACTCAAATAAGATGAAAATTACAACCTTTGAAAGTTTACATGAAAAAAGCCTAAGACCTAATACTTATGCTACTCGTCTTCACGCTTTTAATCTCCCGTCTTGGAAAGCTTTTTGAAATCCTGCAAATATATTATTATAGAGAGAAAACAATATGCTACGCTTTATTTATTATTCCATTTTCTACATTTTGTAAAATCATCAAAATATTATATATGAGTGGTTGAACTAACAAGGCCGTTGTTGTGATTTCAGGTGTGCGCCCCTCGCCGCCATTGCCGACGAGCTGCAGCAGCTTCACCTGTAGCTGCAGGCGCCCTCCAGCCCAGGTGCGCGTCCCAGGTCACGCAGATTGTCTTTGCGAAGGCACCCAGGCTTGTAGCTGGGGCAAAGGTGCAGCAGGCTGCCCCAATTGGCAGCAAGCAGCTCGCCTGTGGGTGCCAATCTGGGAGGTGGGACCTTAGTCCCACCTCAGAAGTGCGTGGCCAAGCGCTCGCACTTAAATTGGAAAAGCGCTTAAGGCTAATTGCCTTCGAACACAGGGGTCAGGTCCCTCTCCCGCACGCTGCGCGCCACGCGCTCGCTCGCCCTCGCCCGCGTTCACGCCCCGTGGGTTTGGGCAGGATCCGATTACCCAAACCACGCACTCCTCACCCACCACCGCACGCCGGTGGGCCTGGTCCCGGGCACAATACCCGCACCCGATTACTCGGCTCTGGGAGAGCAGTCCTTAGAGAGATATCTGAGAAAGAGAGAGACGCGGGGAAGGGTAGGGGTAGGTTTTGCTCTGACCCTTGTGTGAGCTTGCAGGAAGAAAGAAAGAAGAAGAAGGCAGGAAGGAAAAGAAGAAGGGAAGCGGCCGAAGCCTTAGCCAGGGCAACTGAAGAAGAAGAAGTGAAGGAGAGAAACAGAAGTAGAAGAAGAAAGGAAGAAGAAAAGAACTGTAGCAGAGCCACAGATAAGTCGTCTGAACACAGTATCAGACGTCGGAATCCCCACAGCTGCAGAAGGCAGGAAGGAAAAGAAGAGAAAGAAGAAGAAGATCACCACAGCTGCCGGCTAAAGAAAAGAAGGGAAGAAAAAAAGAACAGAAGAAGAGGCCAAGAAAAGAAGAAAGAAGAAGGCAAGAAGAAAAAGAAGGAAGAAGACATCACCGCCAGAAAGAAAGAAGAACAGAAGAAGAACAAAGAGGAAAGAAGAAAGAACAAAGAAAGAAGAAGAGAAGAAGAGAAACGGTCAAGGAAGAGAAGAAGAAGCCAAGATCTCCCTCTCTCTCTCTCTCTTTTATTTTTTGTAACATAATAGAGAACTTAATTAGACTTCTAGAAATATAGTTGCTCCCTGAGTTCGACCTCAGGAAAACCTTGTTCCGAGTAAAAAAATTTTGTAATGGTAATCTGGTAGCTGTGTTGTCTTATACTATAACGACTATACTATAATAAACATAAAGACACAACAAGCCTTACCACCCGTTACTACCATTTTTACCAATACTATACAAGGTATTTTTTGTGTGTTTTTGGGCTTTTTCTAATATTTTTAGTTTTTATATGTATATTAGAGATAGGGGATAAAAGAGAAAGGGAGAGAGGAAGTTTCTTTTTGGTGTTTTTGAGTTAGGTTCTACCATTAAATTCCAAAGTTGATTGAACCATTGGCTAGTATGTTCTACCAAGTTGAGGGCTCAGACTACTTTGAAACTTGGCACATACCTAAAAAAATACCTGATCTTACTCAAGACAGGTTTATTTTATTTTTTTATGATTTTTTAATAATTTTTTTATTTATTTCAAGGTCACCCAAAAGAGGCCTTAAAGGGATGAAATCAATATAACCTAAGGCTTCTAAATGTGTTTTAGGGGTTGAACATGAGATGTAAACATTCAGAACTGTCCAACATATCACATGACAAGTGTTTGAACATATAAACATGATTTTCATCTTGATTTTCATTAAAATCAAAGTTTGGATAATTAATCACTTACATGCATGCTGACAATGAATTAAGTACACAAATTACAAGCTATTTCATAAAAGAGTGAAGTCCAAACATGTACATGAATGCTTGTTCTGAGGTTCTAACAATACAAATCATCAGCAACTGAATTACACTGAAAATCCACTTGAATTCCTCAAAATCAATCCATGTGTAACTACAGCTGTTGCAATTCAATGCTACTGCCTTCATTTCAACAGCCAAGGGCTACTAATTCAACAGCTAAATCAGCTATTCTTGCTGTTCAGCGATAGATCAACTAAAATTAGTTACTATTATGACCCCGGCATCAAACATCTTTTAAGATGTCTGGGAGTTGGTCCATATGTCTGGTCAAACATCTGGAAGCCTTCCCAGACGTCAGGAAATTAATTTTTTCAACATACGGTTTCGCGTCTGCGTGCATGCGCACGCAGACTAAACTGTCGCCCTCTTTTCTTCTCTTTCTCCCCTCCCCGTCCTGCAGGCGCAGCTTTCTTCTCTCTCTCCCCCCCACGGCGCCTTCAAATACTCCCCCTCTCCTCTCCCTCACCCTCACTCCACCACCTTCTTCTTCTTCTTCCTGTTAGCATGAGAGTGAGGGAGAGGGCAGCAGCTGCTGCCGTGGGTGCGTGGGAAGGAGTTGCAGTGAGAGGGAGAAGGGTTAGAGCGCGAGAGTGCGAGCTCGCCGGAGCAGCTAGGGCCGACCAGCGGGTGCGCAGCCGGAGCGCGGCATTGGGGAGGTGCTACTGCAGCTCAAGCAGCAGGCGAGCGCGGTGCGGCACGGCCGTGCGCAGCAGGCGGAGGGTGAAGAGGTCCTGATTCTGAGAAAATTTCCCAGAATCAGACGTCTGGACCTACGTCTAGACGACGCGGGAGACGTCTGGAGGAAGATCCAGACGTCTGAAAGGTACGATATTTTCCTTTTCTTCTCCTTTCACATGTACGACCATGCAGGCCGTTCCGCTGAAGGGTTCTGCCTCATTTACGTGTTGAGGTCGATTGCGTACGCGTGCAGGGTCATTCGGGAAGGCGCAAGGGCACGCCCTCCCACTCAGATCGGACGTTTGGGCACAGCACCAGACGGCGGAGAGGGTCTCCAGACGTCCGGAGTGACAGTCGGACGTCTGGAACTAAGTCCAGACGGTTCAGTGGGATTCTGGACGTCTGAAGAACCGCGCAGAAACAAAGTATGACCTGAACCATCGTTTAAGACGTCTAGAAGATGTTCCAGACGTCTGATTTTGGGCAAACTTGTCATTTTTGACCCGTTTAGGGAACGTTCGAAGTCCATTTTCCTTGTTTCAAGTTTCGTTCTTCTCAGAATTAGTTCCTCTACCTGTTTACAGTATTTGTATCCTATTCTGAGTAGTTCCTTGTGTTAGGACCCCGTTCCGTTGCAGCTTTGGGGGTTGCGGAGGCGTGCGGGCTTACCGATCACGCCCCCAGTACTCCCGATTTTGCGGGTAGAGTGGCTTCCTTTAATTATTTACCAACATTTATGCACTTGTGAGATAATTAATAGATTCTAAGGTGTGGCATGAACCCTAGGATTGGAAAACTAGATTGAATGATAGATCCTAGGGTATGGCATGAATCCTAAGACCGGAAAACTAGATTGAATGATAGATCCTATGGTATGGCATGAATCCTAGGATTGGAAAACTAGATCGAATGAAAGATCTTAGGGTGTGACATGAATCCTAGGAACAGAAAACACCGAAACGAATGTAGTAAACTTATGAATTGCAGTCTTGGAAAAATAGAAAGAAAAATGATAATTACCTATAATTGGATAACAGTTGCTTGTTTATGAATGGATATTAACTGTTGAGAACATGGGCTATATGAAAATAAAGCTGAAATGATGAAACCTAAATTGGCTTAGTTAAAGAAATATGAGCATGAACCCTACGGGGAATTACGAGTAGAACTCCTGAGAGGTGAATGGAATAGAATTAGGGAAGTGAGCTGGCCCTTGAGTATGGAGTACCAAGGAGAGCAACTATCCCCCTGTTTAGTACAGAGTGGAGCTAGCCGCCCCAGGGACCTGGGGTTAGGTTTGGCCACTTTGTACCGACTTTTGGCCCTCGCGTACACAGTACCGGGGAGAGCTACTAGTGTAGGGAGAACACTAGCCACCCTACGAGCCCCGGGGTTCTACTAGCCTTCCTATACCGACTTGATAGGCCCACTGGGCAAACCAGAGTAGTCAGGCGAGGGTGCACGGACTGTGAAGGGGCAAGACCCCTGTTTGGTTACTGTGGAGGGGTTGGACCCCTGTTACTGAGAGGGCTCTGCCCTATACTGGTTCCGTACTGTGCTTTGGGGCTCACCCATTGTTATGAATGTGGCATCAGACGGATTTTTAAGACGTCTGGGAAGTGGCCCAGACGTCTGTCCAGACGTCTGGTAATAAATTTTTTCGGCGTACGGAGTTGCGTTTGCGCGCGTGCGTGCGCAGACTGCACCCGCCGCCTTCGTTCTTCTTTTTCCTCTCTCTCCCTACAGAAGCGTCGCTTCTCTTCTCTCTCTCCCCACGTTGCCTTTATAAACCCTCGCCCTCACCCTCATCTCCTCCGCCTTTCTCTTCTCCTTCTCCGTGCCAGCGAGAGCGCAAGCGAGCGAGTGAGTGGCGGCGGCAGCAGCGGCCGCGGCGAGCGTACGGGGAGGAGGGTTGCGAGCGGAAGAAGCTTAAACGCCAGGGTTCGAGCTTGCTGGGGCAGCTAGAGCCAACCGGCGGGGGGAGCGGCGGGCGTGGGGTGTCACAGAGGAGCTGCTGTAGCTCGGGCAGCAGGCGGACGGGGCTCGGCGGTGCCGTGCGCCGCGAGCGGAGAGCGAATCGGGTTCTGGTTCTGGAAAATTTTCTAGAATCAGAAGTCTGGACTTACGTCCAGATGACGCCGAAGACGTCTGGAGGACGGTCCAGACGTCTGACAAGTAAGATATTTCTTACCTTCTCCTTTTGCGCGTGTACGGCCATGCAGCCATCCGCCGCGTTTTCTTCTGCTCTTTGTCGTGCTGAGAGCAGATGTATGTGTGCACAGGTCCTGCTCAGGAGGGTGCGAGGGCTCGCCATCCCACGTGAATCAGACGTCTGGCTACAGTGCCAGACGATGGAGAGAACCTCCAGACATCCGGGATGACAATCGGACGTCTGGAAACCAAGGCCAGACATTCCAACAGGCTTCTGGACGTTTGAAGGACTGCGCAGACTGAGGTACGACCTGATCCACCTTTTAAGACGTCTGGAAGAGGTTCCAAACATCTGATTTTGGACAGATTCGTCGTTTTTGACCCGTTTAGGGCCCGTTCGAAGTCTGTTTTCCGTGTTTCAAGTTGTGTTCTTTCCATAATTAATTCCTCTATCCATTTACAGTAATTGTATACTGTTCTGAGAAACTCCTTGTGATCGATCCTTGTGTTATGACCCCGTTCTGTTGCAGTCTTGGGGGTTGCGGAGGCACGCAAGATTGCCGACCACGCCCCCAGTACTCCCGGTTTCGCTGGTAGAGTGGCTTTTTAATTTATTTAACAAAATTTATTACAATTATGAAACAATTAATAGAGTCTGGGGCATTGCAAGAACCCTAGGACTGAGAAATTAGATTAAATGATAGATCTTAGGGTATTGCATGAATCCTAGGATTGGAAAACTAGATTGAATGATAGATCCTAGGGTACGGCATGAATCCTAGGACTGGGAAACTAGTTGAATATATAGATATTGCAGTCATGGAAAAGTAGAAAGGAAATGATAACTGCCTGTAAATTGGTTAACAGCTGCCTGTTATGAATGAATAAGTATGATTGAGAACATGGTTGTATGAACGTAAAGCTGGAACGGTAAAACCTAAATTGGCTGAGTTAAAAGTGCTTGAACCATACGGGGAATTAGGAGTAGAACTCCTGGAAAGGGAATGGAATAGAATTGGGGAAGTGAGCTGGCCCTTGAGTACGGAGTACTAAGGAAAGCGACTGTCCCCCTGTTTAGTGCAGAGCGGAGCTAGATGCCCCAGGGACCTGGGGTTTGGTCTGGCCACTTTGTACCGACTTTTGGCCCTCGTGTACACAGTACCGAGGATAGCTACTAGTGTAGGGAGAGTACTAGCTACCCCACGGGCCTTGGGGTTCTGCTGGCCCTCCTACACCGACTTGTTAGGCCGACTGGGCAAACCAGGGTAGTCAGGCGAGGGTGCGCGGACTGAGGAGGGGCAAGACCCCTATTTGGTTACTGTGGAGGGGTTGGACCCCTGTTACTGAGAGGGCTCTGCCCTATAATGGTTCCGTGCTGTGCTTTGGGAGCACCCGTTAACGGAAACGACTGACCGCGTGTCAGTGGGGGTAGCTACCCGTGCATTTATCGCGCGTCCCGTAGTCACCGTTACGTCTGTCAGCGACCTTGGGGTGGTTGACTGAGGGTAGGACCACCATGGGGGACTCTCCTGACCAGGAGAGCACCACATGTTACTTCTACTTTTCGGAAAAGACTGCAATCAAGATCATTCCCACGAGGAACATTCAAGATCAAGAGAAGGATTTGAGAAATAAATCAATAGTGAAAATAGAAAGACATAAATAAAGAAAGTAAAAATATAACAGCTACTGTGCACTCTACTGCTTCTTTTAGTTTTAGTTGTCACTCTACTCATCGTTTTACTGACGTGTCCCCCCTTGTTACCATTTCAGGACCAGGTGTTGAGCAGCCAAAATCAGCGGCTGCAGAGGACGTCGGGCCTAGTAGGGTTTAGTAGGGTTACCTGTAGTACTTTTTGTACCTTTCTTCCACTGTAGTGAGTAGTTTTCTTTTTTACTTGATAAGAACCTCATCATGAACCCTAACTAGCACAATCTAACCTAGATATGCGAGAAAAAGCTCCTACATAACTCAAAGAAAGGCTTGACTCAAAGAATTCTAAGTTTAAGAAGAAAACAAGTCATAAGGGGTAAAAATTCAATTTCACCAACACAATCTGCAAACAGGGTAACTCAGGGTCCAAACATAGGTCAAACTAACCTAATAAGAAAGAAAGTGGGATGATCTGATCCAACAAGGGCTACAGCAACTCCAAGGAATTAAATGACATTCTGTAACTCTAAAACAACCTACTTCAATTCATGTGGTTCGAGGCAGGGTAAAAATCGAATAAACCCCTTAAAATTCATAGAAAAATAATCTCTAGGGTTTAGAACCTTCAATTTGTCCTCAGAGATCCATTTTGACCTACATTGAGAACCATGCCCAATTAATGATTTAATTTGGGCTTTTACGTAAATTGGTCGGTCAAACAAGGTCTGACCTAGAAATAAAATTCACCATTAAAATCCTTAGGTCAAATTTAGTCATGCATAAAAACTTGAGCCTAAGAAGAGACCTTCTTGACCGACTTTGCAATTTGGTCCTCATCTATTACTTTTTGACCCTCAACTTTCGAAACCCTTGCATTTTGGCCCCTAGTTTCCTCGTCATTCTTTGCATTTAGGTCCCCCCTTCAATCTCTGCGCATCGCCATGCTCCGGTGACTTTGCGCGAAGCATGGCGCCGCGCAAGGTGAGGGGGATGTCCTGCAAATTGAACCTGGTGTTCCCTGCGACGTCTGCTGTCGCAGGGACACCGCCATGTCACCTGACGACGCCCACACCTTCCTTGCGAACGCGCGGAAGGTATGGGTCACACCTCCAGCCATTTTCCGGCGAGGGAGGCACGTCGCCTCCCTGCGTCCACCCCTCCGCCACCACCTTTATAAAGACCAGCGTCGCCAGCCGGTTGGGGCAGCTTGGTCTTGACGGAGAAAATCCCAACCCTTCCTCTCTCCCCACTCCGACAGGAACCCACCAGCTCCGGTGGCTCCTCCTCCTCCGTCTCGTCGCTCTGCTGCGATACCAGCAGCAGAGCCACCTTTGCCTGATCTCCCCGCGTCGCGCCGTACCAAGCGCGCGCCTCCCTGCCCTCTTCCTCGCCGCCGCTCTCTCCCTCTGGGTGTTTCTTCTCCGGCGACAGTCGATACGACTACCGCCCTGCTCTGGCCCCCTTCGTCCCTGTAGGTAGGTTATGTTATTTTCCTTCATCCCCTCTTTCTTTTCCCCACTTCATTTCAGTTGATTACCCCTCGACTGCACCCGACCACTATCATCTTCCATCCCTTCGGCAACCCTCCGGCGAGTTGCCCCCGTCGATCCGCCGCTCCACACAACTCGCCAGCTGTCCCAAAAGCTCCGCCTCACTCCACCCCTCCACTGCCACTCCACACCTCCACAACACTCCCCCGATCAAACCCATTTTTCCGGTTGCAGTCCAACCTAGGGATGCCGCCAGACACCACCTCGCGACCTGCTACACCCCGCACTACCTTTGCCGTGCCACGACGAAGGTTT
The DNA here is from genome assembly GCA_037157565.1 of Thalassia testudinum. Classification (NCBI taxonomy): domain Eukaryota; kingdom Viridiplantae; phylum Streptophyta; class Magnoliopsida; order Alismatales; family Hydrocharitaceae; genus Thalassia; species Thalassia testudinum. The sequence continues at coordinate 64,538,557 of JAZHRO010000039.1, forward strand.
CCCTGTGGTCTGATTAGGCTGAGAGGCCCTGTTTGTGTTAGGTAGATTTTCAGCCCCGGCCGCCATTGGCGACGAAGCAAGGAGCTTCCAAGCGAGCTCCAGGCCTCGAAGCAGCAGGTCTCCAGCCGAGGCGAATTGGAGAGACCCAGGTGAAGGCAGGCAGCTGGTTTATGAGGAAAAACGAGGACGCAGCTGCTGAGGCAAGGTTGCGTCCTTCCTGCGGGCGCACGTGCGAAGAAACGAAGTTTAGTCCCACATCGTAAGATTTCGAAGCACCGCACCCATTTAAATTGATTTTGTGTTTTTCTCTTAGCGCCTCAGAACACGGGGTGAGGTCCCCTCGCCCGCCTCGTCCGCGACCCACGCCACGTGGACCTGGCGGATCCGACCCAACACTACCCTGCGGGTAGAGGAAAGGGATAGATTTTCTGTGCCTTGCACAGGGACAGGGCGCGAAGGAAGAAGACCTCACCACTTAGCTGCAGGAAGAAGAAGTGGAGTGGAAGAAGAAGAAGCAGTGAAGGAAGAAAAGAGAGGGGAAGCACTGTAGCAGACAGCCGTTTAAGTCGTCTGACTGTGATATCAGACGACGGATGAAGCTTCAGAGGAGATAAAGCAGAGAAGAAGAAAAAGAAAGGAAAAGGCTCCGCAGCTGAAGAGAAAGAAAGAGAAGAAGGAAGAAAGAAGATAACGACAAGAAAAAGAAGAAGAACCAAAGAAGAAAAGAACTAGAAGACAAGCAGAAGAAGAAGAGGACCTGAAGGCACTCAGAGCCAAGGAAGAAGACCCGTAAAGATAAAGAAAAGAGAAAGAAGAGAAGAAGACAAGCAAAGAGAGAGAAGAGAAGAAGAAAAAGACAGAAATCTATTTCTCCCTCTCTCTCTCTCTCTTATTTTTGTAATAAAGAAACATTGTACTTTTAGAATTCCAGTAGCTCCCTAAGTTCGACCTCGGGAAACTATTTCCGAGTAAAATTTTAATGGTAACGACAACCGTAGCTGTCTTATTTTATACCACAACGACATTACTGTAATAAGCATTAAAACAAACAAAGACTAGCCGCGGTTGGGAAACGTCACTATTTTCTTGGCGCTGTTGCTGGGGAGCAACGATTATTCTAGAAGCTTTAAAATTCTTTTAAACAATTGCTAATCTTTTTCTCTCTCTTATGTGCAGGTAAAGGGAAAGAATTGGAAGAGCAGCCGCACAACAAACACTCCAACAAACAGGTAATCCTCATCAGCCCTCTCTTAAACTCCCTTGAAATCTGACAAGAAACAAAAAAAGAATCAACTTAGGGCTACCTGTGTTATACTTAGTAATTCATCAAAGTTGCCTAATTTTTCATTTCAATACATTTTAACTGTCCATCCAATTAAGGTAACTAGGGCTAAAACCTTCCTGATCGAGCCCTAGATACTAAAATTTTGAGGCAACTAAAATGGACCAACTAGAGCCAATTCAAGGATTGAAAATCTAGGGTTTCTAGAGACACACCTTCTATTAACAAAGAAAAGATCTTCCCAAAAAGAGGTGTGCCTAAGCCTTGTTTGAAAAAGATCTATACAAGAGGAACCCTAAGCAAATCAAGCTCTGAAATCCATTTAAACCTTAAAAGAAAGGGCCCAAAAGCTCTCAAAAGAACAAGAGGTGAAGTTGACCTCTTGGGTCAACCAACCTTCAAATTAGGTCACTTTTTCACTCAAAATACTTAAAAGTTCAAGTGGAACCTTAAGCACCTTAATCTTAAAGTAAAAGAGGTAGACTTAAGAGGTCAAGATCCCCATTCTGGTTTACCTGAAACCGCAGTGACAAGAGAGGTCGGGTGGGGGAAACCCTGTAACCCGTGGGGACGCTTTACTCTATAGGGGTCTTCGCGGGACTCACCCTCTCTAGCTGCCCAGGTAATTCTCAGGTGGACGATCTTTTTGATCAAGGGGTCCATCTGCCCCGCACCTCTATAGTCACCCAACAATTTTTGGGTATCTCGATTGGGTCCAGCACCTTCCAAACCCATCTATTCCAGCAGTGCATGTACGGTAGGAGGTCCTTAAGACCACCCTTAAGACCTCCTTTAGAAATTCACTCTCATCAAGGCTAAGCCTCGACGCCCGTGTTTGTGCAGCAACCCCACCACATTATTCTCTCATCTGATTCAGAACCAAGCTCTTCTTCTTCCCCCATCATGGCTTAGCCAGTTGAGGAAGAAAACAATCTGGAGCACCAGCTCCAGCGACTCAATGACCTCTTCCAAAACTTTGTGCACCCACCGCAACGTCCTATGATGCGGGACCATTATAATCCTGCTGCGGTGGCCATTGAGCCTCGAGTCAGAATCCCGACTGGAGGACCTGATTCCGAATTAAAGCCCAATATGATTCATGCTATACCTAAATTTCATGGGCTTAATTCCAAAGATCCCTTCCAGCACATCAAACAGCTGAAGCATCTGGCCCAAACTTTTGTGTCAGATGCACAAAATCAGGATATTCTTCTCATGAAGATGTTCTCCTTCTCTCTTATGGACAAGGCCGCACATTGGTATCAAACTTATACCCGGCCGATCAACACTTAGGAAGAACTTCAGTCCGAATTTTTGAAAAAGTTCTTTCCCGTTGGTCGGACCAATGCCTTGCGCCATCAGATTACTCACTTCACTCAGCAAACAGGGGAACCTCTCCATGAGGCATGGGATCGCTTTCAGGATCTCATGAGAAAGTGCCCCCATCACGGAGTTCCTAAATGGGAACAAGTCCAATCTTTTTACCAGGAACTCCGTGAAGACATCCGTCTTTTCGTCAATGCAACCTGCGGAGGGAATATCATGGGTCAACATGAGGACACCGTGTGGGAGATTCTCGAAAACATGTGCGAGAACTCCATCAACAATGACTCCATGGGATTATTCGACAGGACGAATACCCGCGTATCGACGAATCTTAGGGGAGCACATGAGACGCAAGGCCTGTCCGCATTAGTCGACCTGGAATTAATGGCTAGTCGATTGGATAAGGTCTCAATCATTGAAAAGAAGGTGGATGAGCTGACTCAGCACTTGCAGCGAGCCACCTCTGCGCATAGCTCCTTTGCATAGCCTCCTTCCACATGGGAGACTGTACAAAACATTCTCCATCGATCTTCTCCTTGGATGGATCCATATCCATCATCTAATTCTCAGATCAGAGGGCCATCCGATCCTTTCTATGCCAGCCCGGGGAATTCCATTCCCCCTTTCTCTGACTCTCTGGGAGTTCCTCAGACCTGCGAGGACCTCAACACCATCCAGGACGACCCATTCTCCAACACCTATAATCCTGGATGGTGAAACCATCCCAACTTTCAATGGGCGGGAAATTTCCAAACCCAAAGACCACCCTTTCAGTCCTGCCCACAACTCCCTCGTCCTTACCAGCCGCTTCAGCCTCAGCCCAACCCTATTTATCCATCAGGGCCAAATCAGGATCAAATGTCCCTTATCCTTCAGACTCTGGCTGACATTCAAAGAACGAATGTGGCTATCCAAAAACAACACAAGGATGAACTTACAGAGGTCCGTAATCAACTGGCCCAGATGGCAAATTCTCGCCAGCCAGGCACTCTTCCTTCCCAACCTCTTCCTAACCCGAATAACGTGCCAACACAGCAGCACGTTATGAACCTAAACCTGGGCCAAGCCCATATGATTTATCGGGCCCCTTCTGTTCCCTCACCTGACGGGATGGAGGCTTCCACTTCTTTTGCGGGCTATCAGCAGCAACCCATCTTATCCAATCCCAACCAAAACCAGGCAGGACTTAATTCCGTGACAACCTGTAGTGGCAAGGAAACCCAAGATCCACCTTATCTAAACCACTCCAAGCCTGATAGTGATCCCAAGACTAGGACGATAATCTAGGACGTTCCTATCCCTGTCCCAGATCAAAGACCTGGACCTATCCTAGAAGAACCAACCAATGTTCCATTTCCCGAGGCCTTGACCAAGGGAAAGAAGACTACCAAGTCCGTGGCACCTGAGGAGGACCTGGTTAAGCTCTTTGAGCAGGTCCACATAAACATCCCCTTGATGGATGCAATCCGCCACGTACCGGCTTACGCACGATTCTTAAAGAATGCGTGTACACCCCAGCGTAAGCTGCGAACCAAGAGTGGGAGTCCAATTGTTCTGTCAGAGCAAACCAGCTCTGTAATCCTAAGCAGACTCCCACCCAAGGCTAAAGATTCTGGTACTCCCCTGATTTCCTGCAAGATAGGTGATACCCAATTTGATAGAGCATTGCTAGACTTGGGTACTTCCATAAATCTGATACCCACATCCTTACTTAACCATCTAGAAGAATCTGAGCTAAAACCAACTAAGGTGACATTACAATTAGCAGACCGATCTATAAAGTCACCAAAAGGGATTCTCGAGGATGTTATTGTAAGAGTGCGGGATTTCTACTTTCCTGTAAACTTTATAGTCTTAGACATGGATGGACCTGAAAACCCTAGGGATACACCAATCATTCTAGGGAGAACTTTCTTGGCTACTGTTAGAGCCAACATTAGTTGTGAGGAGGGTCAAATAGAGCTCAAATTTGGGAATCAAACCCTGAAAATTGATATATTTAAGGCCCAACAAGGAATCAATTGCGGTGTCATCGAACAGATTTGTGACATTAAGGCTCTGGTTGATGAAACACACTTTCAGAATGACCTGATTATACCTCATCAACCGCAAAAAGATCTTGATTCGCAAATAGAGGAGTCGAATCCAGATTTAGACAACCCAATAGCTCCTACCCTTGAACCTCATATCTATTCTGAACCACCCGCCGCTGCTGATAACCCCATCCTCGAACTAAAGCCCCTTCCTGCTCACTTGAAATACATCTTTCTGGGTTCTAATCAAAGCCTTCCTGTGATTATCAATTCCAATCTCAATCCCGAACAGGAATCCCGTCTGATTGCTGTCCTCCAGCAACATCGCAGAGCCACCGGGTGGACTCTCGATGATCTGACTGGAATAAGTCCCTCGTATTGTACTCATCGTATCTATTCAGAAGAGGGCGCACGACCTTCTCGTGAAATGCAGAGACGCTTGAACCCCAATCTGCAGGAGGTCGTGAAAAAGGAGATCATCAAGTGGTTAGATGCCGGGATCATCTACCCGATCTCCGATAGTCGCTGGGTGAGCCCAATTCAGGTCGTGCCTAAGAAGGCAGGACTCACCACTATAACGACTGAAATCGGAGAAGTCATTCCTACCTGATTAGCTAACTCGTGGAGAGTCTATATAGATTACCGCCGACTCAATTCCTCCACGAAGAAGGTTCATTTCCCATTGCCTTTCATTGATCAGATTCTCGAGAAATTAGTGGGAAATAGATTCTTCTACTTTCTTGATAGGTACTCCAGTTACAACCAGGTGGAAATCCATCCTGAGGACCAAGAGAAGACCACGTTCACCTGCCCCTTCGGAACATACGCATTCCGAAGGATGCCTTTCGGTCTTTGCAATGCACCCGCTACTTTTCAACGGTGCATGCTTACCATATTCTCAGATATGGTAGGTGACTATCTGGAAGTCTTCATGGATGACTTTTCAGTTTTTGGAGCATCATTTGACAATTGCCTCCAACACTTGGTCCAAATACTCAGGCGGTGCATCGATGTGAATTTGGTTCTTTCCTGGGAAAAGAGCCATTTCATGGTGCCTGAGGGAATTGTCCTGGGACATTTAATCTCGGAGAAGGGCATCCAAGTGGATCGAGCTAAGGTTGATCTAATCTCTCGCCTTCCTATGCCTAGCTCAATCAGGGACATCCGTTCTTTTCTGGGGCACGTCGGTTTTTACCGTCGTTTCATTCCTGATTTCTCGAAAATCGCGTGCCCCTTGACGTCTCTTCTCTCTAAGGATGTACCCTTTGAAATCTCCAAGGAATGCGCACTAGCCTTTGAAAACCTTCGTGACCGAGTCACCCAGGCACCTATCCTACAATCCCCTAATTGGTCTCAACCCTTTGAGATCATGTGCGATGCATCTGATTTCGCTGTACGAGCGGTCCTAGGGCAGAAAGCTGACGGGAAACTCATGGTCATCTACTACGCTAGCAAGATACTTGACGAGGCTCAGCGTAACTACACGGTTATGAAGAAAGAGCTGCTAGCCGTAGTATTTGCCCTTGAAAAATTTCGATCATATCTCCTGGGTTCCCACGTCATCATCTACTCGGATCACACGGCTGTAAGGCATCTCCTTGCCAAGATGGATGCGAAGCCCCGACTAATTCGATGGATCTTGCTGTTGCAAGAATTCGATCTCGAGATTCGCGACAAGGTGGGAAGACAGAATGTGGTAGCCAACCATTTGTCCCGTCTTCCTTCTGAGATTATCAACCCTTTCGGACCCATCACGGAACATTTTCTTGATGAACACCTGCTGACTATTGGTACTAGACTTCCATGGTTTGTTGATATAGTAAACTACTTGGCATCTCATCAGATCTCGTCTGATTGGCCGAAGGCCAAGAAAGATAAATTGCGCTCTGATACCAAGAATTACATCTGGGAAGACACGTACCTTTTCCGCATAGGTGCCAATCAAATCATTCGGAGATGTGTCCCGGAAGAGGAAATCAACAATATTCTCTCTTTCTGCCATGACCAGGCATGCGGTGGCCATTTCTTTGGGCATAAAACCGCATCAAAAGTCCTCCAGTGCGACTTTTACTGGCCCACACTGTTCAAAGACGCATACAGTCACTGCAAGGCATGCAGTCGTTGCCAGACTTTGGGCAACATGAGCCATCGCAACATGATGCCTTTATAGCCGATTCTCGTATGCGAAATATTTGATGTTTGGGGCATTGATTTTATGGGCTCCTTTCCTGTTTCGGATGGTTTCGAATACATTCTGCTGGCTGTGGACTACATGTCCAAATGGATCGAAGCCATACCAACCCGAACCTGTGATCACAAAATCGTTCTCAAATTCATTCATCAAAATATTTTCTCAAGGTTCGGGATTCCTCGTGCTATAATCTCTGATGGGAGGACCCATTTCACTAACGCTCAGTTTAGGTCACTGATGACCAAATACGGGGTGTCTCACCGAATCTCTACTCCTTACCACCCCCAAACTAATGGTTTAGCTAAGCTATCAAATCGGGAGATCAAGAAAATCCTGCAGGTCACTGTTCGGCTTGACAGGAAGGACTGGTCGTCCCAACTTCTGGAAGCCTTGTGGGCCTATAGGACCACCCACAAAACCCAATTAAGCATGTCTCCCTTTAGACTGGTGTATGGGAAGGCGTGTCACCTTCCCTTCGAACTGGAACATAAAGCCTATTGGGCAGTACGGAACTATAATCTAGATCTTTCGAAGGCTGGAACCCACAGAAAACTTCAAATCAGCGAGATCGATGAATTACGCCTAGACGCGTATGAGAACTCGCGAATCTACAAGGAGCGGGTTAAAGCCTTCCATGACAAGCATATCTCGAGAAAGATCTTTCATCCTGATCAGAAGGTCCTACTCTTTGATGCCCGACTCAAACTTTTTCCTGGAAAGTTGCGATCCAAGTGGGTCGGACCATACTTAGTCCGACAGGTTTTTGGAAATGGAGCCATCGAAATCAGTCCGCTCAGCCACGATTCCGAACCTTTCATCGTGAACGGTCAGAGACTCAAGCCGTTCATTGATGTAACTTCTACTGATTTGGCTGAATCATCTTATATCCTCCATTCCCCTTGAGCTTATTGCATCCAGCCGATGGCGTAAAACTCAGCGCTTAACGGGAGGTAGCCCGTCATTTTCCTTGAAAACCTAAAACCTTTTTGACACCCTTGTGCACTTAAGGTTCACCCTTCTAGACAGTCGACTCCACCTCAGATGCTTGCATCTGGGATTAGAAATCGTCCGCAACAATCATCCCGACCCATTCACTCATCAAAACATCTGTCTTAAGGATTGAACTAAGTAAATAAAAACCCCCTAAGTCACAATGAGGACATTGCAAGCCTTAGGCATGGGGGGGTATAAAAGTGCAAAACTTGTAAGAAAAGGTTTTAAACAAAAAAATTCACATATGCCAAAAACATCATAAAAAAAAAAGGAGAAAGGAAATTTTGTGGGAGAAGGAAAAGAAACAAAATGAAAAAGGAGTGCAAAAAAATGAAAGAAAAGAGTGATAGTCATTAGTAAGAAACTAAGGAATTGACCTAAGTTCTAGATCTCATTCAAGAAAAGAAATGAAAAGTGCATGGTGAGATTAGTAAGAACGCAAACCTTAGGCATTCTTGGATAGACTCTTAGTACCCATTAAGATCTAGACACTCCTCAAGAGGTTGAGGAAAATGAAAAGCTTAAGTATTAGGTCCAAGGCTTAGGGAGTATTTGGCTTCATTAACTAACTTTTGGTTTACGGGACTCAGTAACCTAAGCACCCTAACCTCACACACAGCCTGGTTCAGTAAGCGTAAAAATCAAAATCACGCAGAAGTGTCACAAAATTCTGAAAAGTACACCTAGAGTAGGAGCAGCCGATCAACACAAGTTGATTTAGACGAGTTCCCAGCACAGAGAGGTGGGAAATTCCCCTCAAAGATGCGTAACAAAATATCATCTCCTCGGTGCTTTTGTCTTAGGATATTTTCATATCCTACTGGGGGCATGAAAGCACTCTACTGGTTCAGATTCCATGGATGGCATTATCACGAAGTGTCAATTACCAGGGTCTAGATTCAGCCACGGAACACCATGGATGGGATTATCTCGAAATCTCAATAGCCAGGGTTCCGGGGGTTGCCATGGGTGGTGCTATCTCGAAGCATCGATTGCCAGGAACCCTTGAGGATTGATGATGGGGACAAGGAATCTGATACAGACCGTGTTGAAAAGCCAATCCTAAGCTAGAATTAAAAAGAAAAAGAGAGAGAAAACTCTCCAAACATAAAAAGCTTCTATCTATCTCTCTCTTACAAAACGCACTGCGAACTGAGCCAGGGCTAAAATCATTTCAAGCACGGGTGCTTTAACCACAAAGTCCAATAGACCTTAGGTTAGTTCTTGTGGGCCTTAAAAACCTTTGCTAAGGACTGAGGCTGAGGCTAGACAGATCTGGATCTTGGTTGGTACTAGAGTACCTTTTAGGCCTATGGTCAGCATTCTAACCTAATCTAAGTTCAAATGAAAAAAAGCACTTATCTGAAATTATTAAAAACATCATGGTCTAGAACAAAGGTTAAAACCTTAAGTTTTTGCAAAGGGACTAGCAAAAGCTAGGCATGGGGGTATGATAAGAACCTCATCATGAACCCTAACTAGCATAATCTAACCTAGATATGCGAGAAAAAGCTCCTACATAACTCAAAGAAAGGTTTGACTTAAAGAATTCTGAGTTTAAGAAGAAAACAAGTCATAAGGGGTAAAAATGTAATTTCACCAACACAATCTGCAAACAGGGTAACTCAGGGTCCAAACATAGGTCAAACTAACCTAATAAGAAGGAAAGTGGGATGATCTGATCCAACAAGGGCTATAGCAACTCCAAGGAATTAAATGACATTCTGTAACCCTAAAACAAATCCACTTCAATTCACGAGGTTCAAGGCAGGGTAAAAATTGAATAAACACCCTAAAATTCATAAAAAAATAATCTCTAGGGTTTAGAACCTTCAATTTGGCCTTAGAGACACATTTTGCCTACATTGTGAACCATGCCCAATTAATGATTTAATTTAGGTTTTTACGTAAATTGGCCAGTCAAACAAGGTCTGACCTAGAAAAGAAATTCACTATTAAAATTCTTAGGTCAAATTTAGTCATGCATAAAAACTTGAGCCTAAGAAGAGACCTTCTTGACCGACTTTGCAATTTGGTCCTCATCTATTACTTTTTGACCCTCAACTTTCGAAACCCTTGCATTTTGGCTCCTAGTTTCCTCGTCGTTCTTTACATTTAGATCCCCCTGCAAGTCTCTGCGTAGCGCCCTGCTCCGGCGACTTTGCGCGGAGCATGGCGCCGCGCAGGGTGAGGGGGATGTCCTGCAAATTGAACCTGGTGTTCCCTGCGACGTCTGTTGTCGCAGGGACACCGCCATGTCGCCTGACGATGCCCACACCTTCCATGCGAATGCGCGGAAGGTATGGGTCACACCTCCGGCCATTCTCTAGCGAGGGAGGCACGTTGCCTCCCTACGTCCACCCCTCCGCCACCGCTCTCTCCCTCTGGGTGTTTCTTCTCCGGCAACAGTCGATACGACTACCGCCCTGCTCCGGCCCCCTTCGTCCCTGTAGGTAGGTTACTGTTATTTCCCTTCGTCCCCTCTTTCTTTTCCCCACTTCATTTCAGTTGATTACCCCTCGACTACGACCGACCACCATCATCTTCCATCCCTCCGGCGAGTTGCCCCCATCGATCCGCCGCTCCACACAACTCGCCAGCTGTCCCAAAAGTTCCGCCTCACTCCACCCAACACCCCCCACCCCTCCACTGCCACTCCACACCTCCACAACACTCCCCCGATCAAACCCATTTTTCCGGTTGCAATCTGACCTAGGGTTGCCGCCAGACACCGCCCCGCGACCTGCTGGACCCCGTACTACCTTCGCCGTTGATTGCACAGCAATCATAGGTCTTAATTGGCCTAGATTAAGCTAAGACTTAGCATAAGTTAGGGTTATTCATGCATGCATACACATTATCTGCATCTTTACTGCTTTCCTTTAGCTATGCATAAAATAATGTTATAATGTGCTGATTAAGTGCATTATGTCGATTGCAGGGAATAAGCTGATCAGGAGTTGGATCTGAAGCTGGATCAGGAATAACGGGAGTTGTAGCAGAGTTGGAGCAGAAGGCCTAGTTTAGATGTAGGAATAATAATGTAAGGGGGTTAAACATTTTCTATTCTATTAAGTAGAAATAAAGCAGTAAAATGTGAAGAGCTTAGGTCCATCCTAGCCCTAGGATAGCCTAGAGACTTCCCCAAGCCTTAGCCAACCTTAGATTAGGTCACAACACCCTAGGAAGCCCTAAAACCCTAGTTCCAACCCTTCTCTGGACGTCCAGATAAGTTTTAAGACGTCCAGGACCCTTAGCCAACTCCCGCACACTTCAAACCCACTTCTGTAGTGCTATTGGACGTCCAGACACTTTGTCAGACGTCCAATTTCTGTAGAATACCCAAAACAGAACCTGAAATCCTTCCTGACTCTGATTGGACGTCCAGACAACAAGTCTGGACTTCTGATTTTTGAGTATAAGACGTCTGATTATATTATTAGACGTCTGATACTGCTCTCCAATTCCTATTTTGAGATTTAAGCCTTGATCTTGGATCTCTAGGTCCCTAAACTCAATTCCAACCCCATAGGAACCTAAATTAAGGTGCCCTAACCCTAGTACATCACCTCTAGACCTCCCTAAGGACCTAATTAGGTCATCACTAAACCTAATTGACTTATATCTTAGTCAATTCCATCAGCCTATTCAATTGGACTCATTGAGTCCAATTGAGCCCTGATCTCAGCACACACTGTCCAATTGGACTCAGTGAGAGTCCAATTGACCTAGACCTGACTTAATTGAGTTGTTTTACTCTCAGTTAAGTTTTCACACACCCAATTAAACTTGTATTTAGTTTAATTGCACTTTACCTTAGTGAATTAGGGTTTATAACCCTAATTTGAGACCTACCTTGACCTAAACCCACTAGAACCCAACCTAATCAACCTAGCCACCTAAGTTTCGACCCACACACACCCACACACACCATCCACACGAAAATATCTAGCCTAGAGTTCTCTAGAACTCTCTACCATATGTGGTTGCCTTGGTTGCCAAAAATAGCAACCAAGAGCCATTCAATTTTTAGATCCACATTTGGTGGATCTAAAAACCACCTTCCACCCTCTCTCTCTCACTCTCCCACGAGATCCCACCATAGGCCGCTCTAGAGAATTCCATAATTCTCTAGAGAGCTTCCCTTAGGTCTATAAAAAGACCCCTTGGGTGGCCATTTGCACCCATTCACTCCCTTGGCAATTGCTCTCCATTGGTGCCATTCACGCCACCTCCACTTAGCCACTCACTCCACCTCCACGAGCTCACTACCACCACCATGGAGGATAGCATACCGGGATGCTGGATCAACCCTACTTCTCTCCAAGGGCCGGCCTAAGTTCCATTGGCCGCCCCTCATTCTTCTCTCGACCACTCCAAGGCCATCGGGGACCACCCCTGAATGCCCTCTATTCTTCTAGCTCTAGATCATGCTCTTCATAATTTTTATTGCTTTCATTTACTGCTTAGTAGAGTAGTCTTACTTCTCCCCCAATGATGCATGCGAAATCCCCCCGTTGATTCTTGTACGCAATCGTTTTGTGGTAGTTAGATTTAATTTTAAGCATTCATGTATAAGCTTTTCTCTAGATTTCCTTGTGCAACAACTCTCCCATGATGAATGAAAATTTCATTATATATATATATATATCTCTTATGTGTTTAAAATCACCTTTAGCTGAATAATTATCATATTTGCGTGATTTAAGTGCCTGTTCTTTAACCGCCTATATATTACGCACAAGCATGTCGTTTAAATAAAGTAGAGCGGCTTTAAGATCGATTGCAAAAATAAAAACAACGCCTCCCAGAGACGAACGACCGGGACTCAAAGTCCCGTTATTTTACAAAATAATATCTTTGTTGGATCGTATTTCGCAACTATACTACGACGCTTTTATCAAAAATGCGATCTACGTTTTCACCAACAGCCATGCCACGGCGAAGGTTTCCCTGTTGTCTGATTAGGCCGAGAGGCCCTATTTGTGTTAGGTAAATTTTCAGCCCCGGCCGCCATTGGCGACGAAGCAAGGAGCTTCCAAGCGAGCTCCAGGCCTCGAAGCAGTAGGACTCCAGCCAAGGCGAATTAGAGAGACCCAGGTGAAGGCAGGTAGCTGGTTTGAGAGGAAAAACGAGGACGTAGTTGCTGAGGCAAGGTTGCGTCCTTCCTGCGGGCGCGCGCAAAGAAACAAAGTTTAGTCCCACATCGTAAGATTTCGAAGCGCCGCACCCATTTAAATTGATTTTGTGTTTTTCTCTTAGCGCCTCAGAACACGGGGTGAGGTCCCCTCGCCCACTCGCCCGCCTCGTCCACGACCCACGCCACGCGGACCTGGCGGATCCGACCCTACACTACCCTACACTCCTCGCACACCACTCATGCCGGTGCGCCTGGTCCCGGTTACGCAGCCTGACCCATTAACCCGGGTCTGGAAGAGCTTCCTATGAGCGGTTTACAGATGGAGAGAGAGACGTGCGGGTAGAGGGAAGGGATAGGTTTTGCTGTGCCTTGCGCAGGGACAGGGCGCGAAGGAAGAAGGCCTCACCACTTAGCCGCAGGAAGAAGAAGAAGAGGAGCGGAAGAAGAAGAAGCAGCGAAGGAAGAAAAGAGAGGGGAAGCACTGTAACAGACCGCCGTTTAAGTCGTCTGACTGTGATATCAGACGACGGATGAAGCTTTAGAGGAGATAAAGCAGAGAAGAAGAAAAAGAAAGGAAAAGGCTCCGCAGCTGAAGAGAAAGAAAAGAGAAGAAGGAAGAAGATAACGACAAGAAAAAGAAGAAGAACTGAAGAAGAAAAGAACTAGAAGACAAGCAGAAGAAGAACAGGACCTGAAGGCAATCAGAGCCAAGGAAGAAGACCCGTAAAGATAAAGAAAAGAGAAAGAAGAGAAGAAGACAAGCAAAGAGAGAGAAGAGAAGAAAAAGACAGAAATCTATTTCTCCCACTCTCTCTCTCTTATTTTTGTAATAAAGAAATATTGTACTTCTAGAATTCTAATAGCTCCCTGAGTTCGACCTCGGGAAACTATTTCTGAGTAAAATTTTAATGATAACGACAACCGTAGTTGTCTTATTTTATACCGCAACGACATTACTATAATAAGCATTAAAACAAACAAAGACTAGCCGCGGTTGGGAAACGTCACCATTACTCCCTGTACTTTCTTTACCGAAAACATTATGTTATGTATATGTTTATTTCGCTTTTGTTGTGGTGGTATATACTGTAGTACTTCATTTTCTTACTGGTGTATTTTGTTACTGCTAGTTATGTTCATGGTGAATGTGGTTTATTTTACTGCTCTTTTGATTACTTTCTCGTTGAACGACTAGGTCTTGGGATTAGTCGAGTCGGTCCGATTCTCGTGTCTCGTAGGGATTCGGGAATCGGGTCGTTACACCCGTTAACGGAAACGACTGACCGCGTGCCAGTGCGGAGTAGCTACGTGTGCGTTTATCGCGCGTGCCGTAGTCACCGTTACATCTGTCAGTGACCTTAGGGTGGTTGACTGAGAGTAGGACCACCACGGGAGACTCTCCCGGCCAGGAGAGCACCACGTGCTACTTCTACTTTTCGGAAAAGACTGCAATCAAGATCGTTCCCACGAGGAACATTCGAGATCAAGAGAAAGATCTGAGGAATAATTCAAGAATGAGTAAATGAAAAAATAAAGAAAGAGATTAAAAATAATAGCTACCGTCCACCTTACTGTTTTTCTTAGCTTTTGGTTGCCACTCTACTCAGCGTTTCGCTAACGTATCACCTTTGTTACCTTTTCAGGACCAGGTGTTGAGCAGCCAGAGCTGGCGGCTTCAGAGGGAGCTGGGCCTAGTAGAGCCCAGTAGTTTTACTTGTGTAGTACCTACTGTACCTTTTCTTCTGTTGTAGTGAGTATTTTCTGTTACCACTGTACTCTTTTATTGTAAGTATCATGTTTATGTACCTGTTTAATTCTCTACTGTTGTGGTGGTGTGTACTGTAGTAGTTCTTTTCTTTACTGCTGTACTTTTGTTACTACTAGTTATATACATGATGAATATGGTTTATTTTACTACTCTTTTGGTTACTTACTCGTTGGATGACTGGGTCTTGGGATCAGTCGAGTCGGTCCGATTCTCGTGTCTCGTAGGGATTCAGGAATCGAGTCGTAACAGTTAGTGAATTCAATATTCAGTTCACAGATTTATAGCTCAAATTTAGCAGCTATGAGCTGTAGTTACTGTTACTGAAATAGCTTCAAATCAGATCTAATAAGATCTGATCCAAAGCAAAAGATTCTTGTCCACAGTCAATTATGAAGATTCTGAACTTTAAAACCAATACCAACCTTACAATTCTCAAAAGTATCTAATATGATTTCCTCTCTACATTATAGACAATATTAAGAGAAAAATCAATCTAGATGTAAAAATCTTAAATCATATTCAGATCTTCATTAAAACCTTGAAACGTCATGTGATTCTTTAAAAATCAGAATGAAATCAGTTGAAATAAGAATCCATGTAGCCCCTAAATTCAGGTTTTTGATATATTATCACCATATGATCTAGTCATCTTAGGAAACCTGCACACTATCATTTAGTGCTCAAGAAGCCTAGGCAATCAATATAGAAAGACTTTGATCATTGCAATGGCTTCAAATAAGCAAGATCTGATTCTCATTCACCACCACTATCTATTTAAGCACAACATTAAGAACTGAGCTTCAAATCAGCTATGAGTGAATTAATCAACATAATTTCAATCAAAGTAACATAGTTCCACCATATCAAATCCAAAAACACCCATGTAAACTTAATTTAGTCGATTAAAACTGAATGAAGTTACATGGTTCAAATAATCCTTCGATTGGGCTCTCAAATCAAATTAGAATTAAATGACCAAATCAATTCAAATTCAGCATGAGTGGAGGAACTTTGTGAACAAATGAGAAGAATGGTAGGTCCTCCCTTATGAAATGTAAGCACATTCTAGATCTAGAAATTGAGAAACTTCAGATCAAGAATGACCCAAGTAGATGAGGTGACTTGTGATTAAAATATCGAGGGAAAAGAGTGAACGTGAATTGTGATCATGGAGTGAAGGGGGAGCTACATGAATTGTGCAAATTGAGGTGAAAACACCTTTTTGATTTGGATTGATCAGAGAGGGTGAGATCGCTCTAAACTACTCTAATTCTAATCTAAACTAACACATTCATCGAATTCATCATCTACACTACATCTAGCTACTCTACATGTTAAGACCCACAACATCAAACGTTTTTTAAGATGTCTGGGAGTTGGTCCAGACATCTGGTAAGACGTTTGGACGCCTTCCCAGACGTCTGGAATTTAATTTTTGTGGCGTACGATTGCGAGTCTGCGCGCATGCACGTGCAAACTGAACCCGCCGCCCTCTTTTCTTCTCTCTCTTCCCTCCCCATCCTGTAGCGCCTTCTTTTTCTTCCTCTCTCTCTCCCCCGACGCCTTCAAATAGCCTCTCTTCCCCCTTCCCTCTCCCTCACCACCACTCCACCGTCTCCTCCTTCTTCTTCCTGTTAGCGTAAGAGTGAGAGAGTGAGGGCAGCGACTGCTGCCGGGTGCGCGTGGGGAGGAGGAGGTGTAGCGAGAGGGAGAAGAGGCAGAGCGTGTGAGGAAGAGAGGGCGCACTCGCCGGAGCTGCCCAGGGCCGGCTGACGAGTGTGCACAGTAGGAGCGTAGCACTGGGGAGGTGCTGCTGCAGCTCAGGCAGCAGGTGAGCCCGGCGCGGCGCAGCCATGCGCAGCAGGCGGAGGGCGAGGAGGTCCTGATTCTGGAAAATTTTCCCAGAATCAGACGTCTGGACCTACATCTAGGCGACGCGGGAGACGTCTGGAGGAAGATCCAGACGTCTGAAAGGTACAATATTTCTTCTCCTCTTCCTTTCACGGGTACGGCCATGCAGGCCATTCCACCGAGGGTTCTGCCTCATTGACGTGTTAAGGACAGTTGCGTACGCGCGCAGGTTTCATTCGGGAAGGTGCAAGGGCACACCCTCCCACACAGATCGGATGTCTGGGCACTACACCAGACGACAGAGAGAGTCTCCAGATGTCCGGAGTGACAGTCGGACGTCTGGAACTAAGTCCAGACGGTTCAGTGGGATCCTGGACGTCTGAAGAACAGCGCAGAAGCAAGGTATGATCTGAACCGTCGTTTAAGACGTCTGGAAGGTGTTCCAAACGTCTGATTTAGGGCAGAGTTGTCGTTTTTGACCCGTTTAGGGTTTGTTCGAAGTCTGTTTTTCGCGTTTAAAATTTCGTTCTTCTCAGAATTAGTTCCTCTACTTGTTTAAAGTACTTGTATCCTATTTTGAGTAGTTCCTTGTGTTTGATCCTTGTCATAGGACCTCGTTCTATTGCAGATCTGGGGGTTGCGGAGGCATGTGGACCTGCCGATCACACCCCCAGTACTCCTGATTTTGTGGGTAGAGTGGCTCCCCTTGATTAGTTATCAACATTAATGCACTTGTAAGATAAATAATAGATCCTAGGTTATGGCATGAATCCTAGGGCTGGAAAACTAGATTGAATGATAGATCCTAGGTTATGACATGAATCCTAGGGCTGGAAAACTAGATTGAATGATAGATCCTAGGGTATGGCATGAATCCTAGGACTGGAAAACTAGATTGAATGATAGATCCTAGGGTATGGCATGAATCCTAAGATTGGAAAACTAGATTGAATGATAGATCCTAAGGTATGGCATGAATCGTAGGAACAGAAACACTGAAACGGATGTCGTGAATACATGAATTTGCAGTCTTGGAAAAGTAGAAAGAATAATGATAATTGCCTGTAATTGGATAACAGCTGCTTGTATATGAACGTATATTAAATGTTGGAAACACGGGCTATATGAGAATAAAACTGAATTGATGAAATTTAAAATGGCTTGGCCTGAGGAAACATGAGCACTAACCCTACAGGGAATTAGGAGTAGAACTCCTGAAAATAAATGGAATGGAACTGGAAAAGTAGAACGGGAAAGTATGTTGTCTCTTGGGTACGTGGTACCAAAGAGAGCACATATTACCTCTTAGTGTAAAGGGGAGCTTGCCGCCCTCAGGTCGAGACTGGGGTGAGTTTGGCCACTTTGCACCGACTTTCTGGCCCTCGCGTACATCGTACCAGGGAGAGCTGCTAGTGTAGGGAGAGAGCTAGCCACCCCACGGGACCTAGGGTTCAGCTAGCCATCTTACATCGACTTGTTAGGCCCACTGGGAAAACCAGGGTAGTCAGGCGAGGGTGCGCGGACTGTGGAGGGGCAAGACCCCCGTTACTGAGAGGGCTCTACCCTATACTGGTTCCGTGCTGTACTTTGGGCGCACTCGTTAACGGAAATGACTGACCGCGTGCCAATGCGGGGTAGTTACCCGTGCGTTTATCACGCGTGCCGTAGTCACCGTTACGTCTGTCAGTGACCTTGGGGTGGTTAACTGAGGGTAGGACCACCACAGGAGACTCTCCCGGCCAGGAGAGCACCAGGTGCTACTTCTACTTTTCGGTAAATACTGTAATCAAGATCGTTCTCACGAGAACATTCGAGATCAAGAGAACTATATGAGGAATAATTCAAGAATGAGTAAATAGAAAATAAAGAAAGAAATTAAAAATAACAACTACTTGTCCACCTTACTGTTTTCTTAACTAGTTGGTTGCCACTCTACTCAGCGTTTCGCTAACGTGTCACCTTTGTCACCTTTTCAGGACCAGGTGTTGAGCAGCCAGAGCCTACGGTTGCAGAGGGTGCTGGGCCTAGTAGAGCCCAGTAGTTTTACTTGTGTTGTACCTACTGTACCGTTTCTTCTGTTGTAGTGAGTATTTTCTGTTATAATTGTACTCTTTTATTGTAAGCATCATGTTTATATACCTGTTTAATTCTCTACTGTTGTGGTGGTGTGTACTGTAGTAGTTCTTTTCTTTACTACTGTACTTTTGTTACTATTAGTTACATGCATGATGAATGTGGTTTATTTTACTATTCTTTTGGGTTACTTTCTCGTTGGACGACTGGGTCTTGGGATCAGTCGAGTCGGTCCGATTCTCGTGTCTCGTAGGGATTCGGGAATCGGGTCGTAACACTACAGTACTCTAGTTGCTAATCTAAACTACTTTAGAAAATAGAAAATCCTAATCTAAAGGGAAGAACAGGACCTGTGGATCCAAAGATAGTGGCTGAGGAGGAAGAAATGGAGAAGGAAGGATCTCCAGTAGAAGGCAAGCTTGCTAGTGGAGTTCTGGGTCACCCTCAGGTACTACGAAATCCTTAGTGGCCAGGAGTGATCATAGGAAGGTGGTGTTCACCGCCAAGGCAGTGGAATAGGGGCTATGTGGGGAGAGGGAACTAGAGAGGATGAAGATGCTCTTCTCAAGAATGTAGGAGGGAGTCAATCCTTTGCGTGCGAGTGCAATTGGGTCCTTAAGTAGCTACTTGAGTTGATCAGGTCACCGCAGTGGTGGATTTATATGCTTAGGGCATCCACGGTGGAGATGAGCTTGAGGAGGGCGCGAAGGTCCAAATCAAATCACAGCCGCTAGATTAGATCTGGGATGGGAGATGAGCTTACCGTAAATGTGTGCAAACATTGGATCAAGTCTGCCCTTGGATCGAGGCTGCAAGAGAACGACGGCCATGATTGGTCGTGTTCATCGCATGAACAGTGGACCCACGCTGCGTCAGGTGAGTTGGAAAAATTGCCTGGAAGCCCAAATGGTGAAATGGTGCAACAATTGCGCAGAAACCCATTAGTGGCAAAGTAATCTTGCAGCGCAGTCCTTAAGACTTACAAGTAGGTCCTTGGAGGTTATCAAAGAGGTCCCTAAGACTTTTTAGCTTAATTAAATGTTTAGGATGAAGGACCTAATTGTAATCTATTGAATACAAGGTGCTAATGATGTCCAAATGCAACTAAGTTTTTATTGAAGATTAATTGAACATTTAGGTAGTTAATTCAACCTTTGATTTACACTTTTGAACTCAAACATGTGTTCAATTTGGAAGCGGATCATCATTTTACATTTTTAAATAGAATGTCTCAATTTGTGGCCTAATTATGCGTTTTTAACACAAATTGGATGTTCTAGGTCATTTCTGTTAATTCTCACACTTAACACATTTCTTGTGTTAATTATGTAGTGTTTATCTAGTTTCCAACTTAACTTAGGCATTTTAGCTGGATGAGCCACACCAAATCAGGCACGAGACGATCTTGCATAACTTCCTACAGTGTCAGATCGGTATAAGCTATCTTCCTGGCCGGGAAGTTCGCTTATATACCCATCAAGTCACCACACTCCAACACCCTGGGGTCATTGCAGAAAGGGGTGGCAGTTACGTCGTGTAACGTGAACACATACAAGCACTACGTATGTTGAACCACAGACAGCCAAGGACCCACCCTCCGACCGAGAAAGAGTCAAACCTCGAGCCTCGCATCCTGCTATCCCAGTTGGCCGCTAAGTCTAACCAAAGAGTTGTAGGGAGGTTAGCAACTCCCTAAACCTGCCCCTGAAATTGGTCAGAAAAAGACCAAAGCTACAACCAAACTCTGGCGAGTAGAGAGGCTGAAAGCAGTTATCTTATTCCTTTAATTCCTGACATATCCATCGTATGATTTTATAGCCAATTCTAGATAACTGTATCTTATTTTCATCAGATCAAGCCATACTTAATTATACCACATTAGTTAGTCCATGATTATCAGATTATTCACGCTAACCTTCAAATGTATCAGTTTACAGAAAATTTCCAAATTACGACAGTGATCCCATATTATTTATCAATCAACGAACCCAACGAAACTTATTTTATGGAAATTGAGATTCATTTTATGCATGCGATAAGGGTATATATAATCATTAGCTATTAATCCTTCTCATAAAAATAGGTTCTTTCTTATTTAACGTGCCCATAGTTCAGGGAAACTACCAAAGGGGTTCCAAACTCAACAACAAGGACGGCATATGCAAATCAAGTGGCTCATGCGACAAATCACATCCGACAAATCCATAGACACCCGAAAACCAGACGAGGTCGAGAGGAGGGGTAGACTACTCTACCTAATGTCACCGGAGGGTCCGGGTGACTCTTGACATGCTACGGACGTGTTTGTTTAAAAGGATCGTTGTAGTTTGGTTTGCAACGTCGATTTTAAATGAAGAAATGGACGTGAGTCCGAGTGTCAAACTTAGAGAGGCGTGAAAATCGGATTTTTATTGTCACTTGGTGTCATGGAAATGACAGGTTTTTGCTTGCGGGAAAACGTGCGAGAGGAGAGAGAGTAGGGTTAGAATTCTTTTTATCGCAACATTCAGGCAATACAAGGTTAAGGAAACTCATGAAAAAGAAAGACAATAGCTAGAGAAGGAACATTGCCATTTAATCATGCAACTTTAAGTTTTACAAATACAACAATAGCTAAATTCTTAAACAAAAGAAAAGTAAAGCTAGAGTAAAGGGAGAGAAAGAGAGAGAGAGGGGAGACGGCGAAGCAGCCATGGCAGTGGAAGAAGACTCCGTCGACGGCTCGTCGACTTCGTTGACTACAAGAGATGCTAAGGAAGGCTAGGAGGGTGATACAACACTTGCTAAGGGTATTCAATGCTTTACATGGGTGGTTGGAAGGGGTTTATATAGGAAGAAGGGGTTTCTAATTTAAGTATGGGCTTTAGTGACGTCCAGGACGTCACTAAATCCATGCTAAAAGCATCGGTGTAGCCCCCTGCCCGCTGGTCTCACGTGCGTGCCCATTCCTCTTCATGCATGATCTGTGTGTGCTCGTTGTAGGCCATCCAATCACTGAGCTTTTGCGTGGAGCGCTGGCGCAGATCACACGCATCATCATGCACGCCCGACATTTGCGTTCGAGGGAGCGTCGCATGGCACGATCGTCACCCTCCGCGCATGGATCCACGGCCTTAATCGGCCGTGTCGACGTGAGAAGTGATTTGGCAGCATGCGGGGTTTCGAACACTCACCACTGCCTTTGCGAACGACATGCGACCCGTTGCACTACGAGGTTGGATGGTTGTGGAAAGGAAGCGGGGCGTGCGGGAGTGGAGCATTGTGGAGCCATTCGATTGAAGATCAACGGTCGAGATTCATCCTGTGGTGATGGGAGAGGCGGGGTGATGGCCTGGAGGCGACAATCGGGTGCCACGTGGCGCGCTGTGGACTGTTGATCATTAGATCAACTATCAGAACTTCTCGGGCAAGTTGCAAGAGCTCTAGATGTCGGATTTGGTTGATTTTGAGTCTGTTGGACTCCGTTCATCGTTCTGAATCCATCCGTGCGGTCTGATTGCTCATTTAAGGCCTGTTTTGACATGAACTTATAGAAATGGCCATTAATAAGCAATCTCAATGTGCGATGCATGCAATGCTTCCATTCCTATTTATGATATGTTATCTGTGTATTTTACCCTTAAGACCAACCCCATTTGGCAGAATTAACATTGTAAAATGTAGTGTTATCAACTCCAAATCATGTGCATAGGGCTTGGGGCAGTTTCCACA
Organism: Thalassia testudinum; assembly: GCA_037157565.1. Lineage (NCBI taxonomy): Eukaryota > Viridiplantae > Streptophyta > Magnoliopsida > Alismatales > Hydrocharitaceae > Thalassia > Thalassia testudinum. Next base: position 64,560,925 of record JAZHRO010000039.1, read on the forward strand.
CCCGCCTCGAGATTCGCACACACATCGAGGGTAAGACATGGTTCACACGAACCAAAATAGGGTCGGAAACACCTAGTCACGTTTCTGATTTTTCACTAAAGGAAAAGAACTCAAAAGTGGAAATAAATCATACCAACGCGTAGTACGTGTCGATACAATTTCAATGGTATCTTATTTGTCAAAATCCGAGGTCAGGAAGGTTTCGAATCGGTCGAAACAATGCGAGGGGTTTTTGAACCAACCTGGACAGGTCGATCTGGTTGAGCCGATGCTCGCCCACTCGAACCAAACACATGGCACCTTATGATTGGGCCTCACGATCGTGCTCGCACTGCGCCGCTCGTCCGCTCGATGTTTGCCACGCGTCACCAATCTGACAGTCACCCTGCGTGCTCCAACACGAACTCATACATGCGCTCCATTGCTTCTCTGCATGACACGGGTCACCGATCAGGCGCACACTGCCAGATTGCACGGCGTACGTTAGCTGCCACCACAGCTACCGCCATTTCCTCCACAAAATTTGCGGTGGGAAGCCCAAACTTCTCGAAATCACGAGAAGGTCCCTATTTTTTATTTTAGGGAAGGAAAATCCAAGATTTTCCCTTTCTCTTCCTCTCTTGATTTGAGAGGCTTAGAGGATAATGACGACTTAAGGACCCAAAGGGGTCCTTATATAGGCCCAGAGGTTGTTGCAAATAGATTTAGGAGGGTGAAATACACAAATTACCCTTAGGGTTAGGTTCACCTTACATTTAGGTCCTTGTTGGCTTCTTTTGGCCATAACTAGAGCTATACACCTCGGATTTTCGCGAACAAGCGTCACCGGAAAGCTTACGATGAGAGGGATCTAATGGTACCATATATGACACCCTTTTGATAACATTTGGATAGGGTTGACTTGAAATAGATGTTTTTTGGCAATTTAAAGAAGTGCTGACACTAGTATCGAGCCATAACCAGGTTTCCGAGCTCGAATTGACCTGGATCACCTTGAAATGACTCGAAACCTGGATTTTGGAACATTACATCACTTCTTGTTAATCATCATTCACTTAGCACTGATGCTTTGTGTTCTTTCTACTATTTTAAGTGAACATTACTTGCAACACAAGTATCCTTTATGTGTCGTTTGTCACCGAGAACATCATTGTATCATAAACTCAACAAATTTGGGTATAATGTAGTCCATTTAATTCTTACTATACAATAACTATACAAACTTCAAACTTGAAGACTAAGTAATCTAACGATTATAAAGTAACAAGCTATCTTTGTAGCCCAGTTGATTTCACAGGGACTATTTTGTAACACAATGTACAATGAAATCATTGTTGTGCCCACATATGTATAAGTGATAGTTTAACTTGTTGTAATACAACCTTTTATAACACATTAATCAGTTACAATGCTATTGCCTTTTTGTTACAACAACACATTGTCCTGTTACATTGGATATGCATATTTGTTATAATGTGATGTATTAGTGGTTACATCTTCCATTCTATTTCATTACAACAAATTTTCAATTTTATAATGCATTCGTTTACATTTAGAAATGTAACACTCCATATTG